>JAQPPZ010010391.1:1485000-2970000 GCA_028583015.1 Wollemia nobilis | reverse complement strand
TATCTACCACCAAAAATGATATAGGTCATCAACTTTTCTGGTTTTGTAGTCTTCTAATAAAGTAGATATCCTCTAGTGACCCCTTATTTGTAGATTGTCACTATAATATTTTTATTTTGGATCACTATCCAAAGAGATATCAATGCCTTAGGGAGGGCCTTAGATGAAAAAATATTTTCTTAAAATAATAGTAGATGATGATTCACTCAAATGACTCATCTACATGATCCTTTTTACCTAAAAACCCCTACCCTATTGTACTTAATGAGAATCCCCTGTTTTAACAAAAAGAATCACTACTTTTATATTTTATAAATGATAAATAATTTTATGGTTTTATGGAGTTATGAATGTTTTTATCCTAATTTTTTCTATAATTTGGTGCATGCTTGATATAAAATATATTACCTAAGTTAATAAATATTGTTTTTATGTCACAAGCACATAAACTCACTATGGGAAAGCAAATAGAATGATATATCTAAGTTTTGAAGTTACCCTACTAAACTATGAGAACATGTAAATGCCAAAATATAGAAATATAACTAGAAATAACATTAAAAAATCCACTTGGTGGTTTCCCATATTATAGTCCCATATGCATCAATTATAAAAAGAAGAGGTATTTTAATTGTCATCTATGGATTGGAGGATCATTATGAAACTTAGAGTTGTAACTATCTAAACCAAATAACTATTCCTAGTAAATTAGGCTATTAATTAAACATAGGTAGTTAATAAAGATGCCATCTATAGTCCACCTTGGTGAATATTTCTATTCCTCCATAAAGCTATCTCAACCACTTAATATTAGGATATTGATTATTGAAATCCATAGAATCTAAAAAATATAATTTTTATTTTAAAGTTGACTATAACCATGGCACTTCCAACTACATCTCTTGATAGCTAGTAGAAATTTCAAGGAAGTCTCATGGTCCTCTTTTAGGAGTTAGTCAACTAATCATCTAGAAGATTAGTTCTATGTTATAATCATTAGTAGAGTAGTAGAAAAACAATTTCACTCTATGTATTTCATTTAGTATTAATAATTAAAAATCTACAATTCAATAAAACTTTGTGCATGTAATTTCTTCTTTTCTCACTTGGTGAACCATATCCTTAGATTTTGGTACCATTATAAACATGCAACTTGTAAGAACTCTCATCAACATTTTTATATTTTTCTATGTAGAACACAAATACTCATTTATGGTTCTAAATACATATTTTTTAATTCTACTCGTCATTTTCCTATAGTTAATTATTAATTGTAATTACTTTATATTATTACTTCTTTTCTAATTTTGTTTTAATATCCTTCCTATTTTTCAATTTCGTAGTTTACTCTTTCTCCATTCTATTAATGTAGTTTCTAGTTTTAACTTTTGAATTATACATATAAGTTATCTCCTTTTTGTATATTGTTTGAGATGGATAATGAATGATTATCAACTTGTGGTATAACTTAGACTTGATCCATAGAAATATATATATATATATATATATACCTCATAAGTGTGCTTATGTAAATTGACATACTTAGTGCTTATCACTTTTGGAATCTTTGCTAAGAAGGTGTTGAAAACTTTAGTTATTTTACAACTTTTTTTATAAATTGTAGGCATAGCTTGGATTGAGGTTGACATTTAGCCCAAAATATTTTTTGTGAGGTATTTTCTTAGTTTTTAAATTGTATTTTAATGCATGTAGTGTTGTGTGTCTCAACCTATGGATGACAAAAAAATATCTTTGTCAAATGACACAAATATAAATGTAGGATAGAGGGCAAAGGTACTTGGCTCATCTCCATGGTCTAATTAGAAAATAAAAACAATGAGGTACGATAGTAACCTAGAGAATATATAGACTAAACAATGGGTAACAATGAGGTCTAAAAATAAGTTCTCAAATTGAGGTAAATCATTTCCAATTTATGGATAATACACCTCTTATTGGTCAAGCCAATATCCTAGTAGCAAAAAATATAAAATAAATTTTAGATGGGTATACTCAAGCTACTAGGAAAACTTTTAATGAAAAAAGTTTGAAATAGTTTTTTTAATACAACGAAAAGGGTGAGAGATAAAATTATACAATTGTTGAACTTCATGGAAACTCCTTTACCCATACAATATTTAGGAGTACCTTTATCTACAAAGAAAATAAAAAGCAAGGAGTGGAAAGGGTTGATTGATAAACTACAAGCTAAGTTGAGAAACTAGACACACAAATGGCTAAGCTTGGGAGGAAGGCTTACAATGATTAAATTTGTGCTACAAACCCTCCTAGTTTATAAATTTTCCATACTTTAGGCTCCAAAGAGAATTCTAAAAGATATTGACAAACACACAAGAATTTTTTTGTGGTTAGGTGCAAGGGGAGAACAAAAATTAGCACTAGTTGAGTGGGAGAAGATATGCCAACCAAAAAAATGAGGATTGGGGATAAGATAAACATCCCAAAATAGCAAGGCACTAGTATAGAAGCTATACTGGAGATGGATTACAACTACTGGGGGCTTATGTAGCATGCTATTACAAGCCAAATATTACCCAGGAGTGGCTGAGAAAAATATCCCAAGACTCAAAGTCAAAGGAGAGGGATCTACAGCATAGAGAACAATGGAAGCAGGACAGGAATTAATAAAGACATACCTATATTGGCAATTAATGGGAAGGATGCTCTATTTTGAGAGGATTCATGGAATCAATCCCAACCAATTATTTAGATATTCTCGGAGATGGAGAGTTAGAGAATAGAGCTCTATAAGGTATGGTGGTGGCAATCCTCTTACTATATGAAATTATAGAATCAAGATGTGACAGAATTACTACAATGGAAATATCCCCAAGAATGTCTCGTGAGGGGGACAGAGCAACTAACCAAAAAATTGTGGAGATATATCCAAAGACACCCAATTTAGGATGGTTCTACGAGGGATGTACTTGGATGGGGAGGAAGCAACTTGGGAATATATAAGGTAAAGGAGGGTTACAAGGTAGTATATGGATATGACATTACCCTAGCACCACTTCCATGGATATTTGTTTGGAAAAATTAATTATGGACAAAAATTAATATTTTCTCATGGATGGTTAACCATAGAAAATGCTTAATATTTTATAATGTGAGAAAAAGGCTTCTACAGGCCTTCCAAATGTGTTATGTGTGGAAAGGCAAAGGATACCTTGAATCACATCTTTTTTGGGTGTTCTTTTACCAAAGACATATGGATCAGTTGGTGGAGGCAGATGAGATAGCATTGGGAAATATTTGGGAGCTAGGAAAGCTTTTATGAGAAATGGAAATAGTACAATTTTAAGACTAAAATAATGAAAATGGCATGGAAGCTAGGACCTAGCTTCATATGGTGGCAATTATGGCTAGAATGAAATGCATGCATATTTAGATTAGAGCATAGAATAAGGGAGCAAGTATGGGAGAGGATTATGAGTAAGGTAATGGAAACAATATCTATTAGATTATAGGAGGAAACAAACATAGAAATGGAGGAAGTGACTATTCTAAGGAGCTTTGGAATAACTATAAAAGAAAAACAAAAAAGGGTTGGATGCACAGATGATATCTCCTTGAATAACATAGAATGGAGACCACCTCCTAGAGAGTGGTTGAAGGCTAACATAGATGAGGCTTATACTAAAAACCATAGAAAAGTCATTTTTGATATTATCATAAGGAATTGGAAAGGAGAATAGGTGTATTGGAAAGCAGAAGGTATGGGAGAGACAACAAATAATGAAGTAGAAGGATAGGCAAATCTTATCAGCATCAATGATAGCTGCAAATATATGTTTACATAAGCTATGGATAGAGATAGACTCTCAGGTATGGGATGGAATCTTGGATCCGATAAGACCCTTCTAGGTGTTGGTAATTGGGGAGAGAAGGAATGCGGAAGCAGTTCAAAAATTTTGGAAGGTTTTTCAAGATGTTTTTATTACACATATCAAGCGAGAGGGAAATAGGGTGGAAAATTATTTAGCAAATGGGAAAAATAACTGGAGGATAGAAATATGTGGACTCTCAAATGGAAAATTACATAAGCTAGTGTCAATGAATCCAAGGGATGAGAGAGGTGGTACAAGTAGATAGTATAAAAGGAAGAGCAGATAGTGGTTCTAATGAATCTATCATAGTTAGGCCAAGGAGCAATATCCAAGAAGAACATAGATGAAAATTTGTCCTAGTGTCAAGCAAGGTAATCAAGGTTCTTGGTTGATTTACATAGGCTCTTGTGTCTTCATCCTTAGGCTATTTTTGATCTCCTATGTGACATTACTACCAATAGATTCAGAGTGGCCAAGGTGGGTGGTTTTTAAAAATACAACACACATAGCCATAGATATTTTATTTGAGTATGTCTAGATTAAGAGAAAATAAACCTCCATCCCATAGAACAATAAATATGTTAGAAATGTTCAAGATGCCAAGAATGATTTCAAAATAGTATGAAGATAGATGGATGATCTATGAAATTTATATGAATGGAGAAAATTGGAATTCAACTCCAGTAACTGCATTATGGTGGCCTTAGGTGATGTTTTCAACAAACACACATATATAATATTTTTATGGGTAATTTTTGAGCCAGGAGGGATTGGAGGAGGCTTTTATTTCTCCCTTGTTTCCTATCCAACTCATTTTACTTTGTAATACAACTTCTATTAATATAATCTATTTTTTAATTTATAAAAAAACAACAAAAACAATACTATGAATTTTACAAAACCATAGTATTGTTTTAGGGATCTTCATTTGTATTTAATACTATCCCTAAATTTATACCTAAATATGATTTTCCTTTTCGAATTGATAACCATTTCATACTTAGAGTTCTAGAAGGACTCATCATAGAAAATTTACCTTTTGAAGTGACTCAATAATATTGTGAAGCAAATCTACCACCAATGAACATTCATTAGATGCCTTGGGCTATTCATATTCTAGCAAATATGGTAGAAAAATTTTAAATTATGGTAACCTTCAAGTTTTTGATCTAGGAATCTCAAGAGGATGTTAGGATAAAAACAATTCTACCATATGTGTTTCCTATTTTTGGGCTAATCATAGAAGATCTAAATATATTTCTCTTTGAATTTGATGTATTATGCATGAGCTATGATAAAAAGACATACAAAGAGTCTCAATATATTTTCAACCACACTCAAGGATGTAGATTTACATTGGTTCATGGGGTTAAGTCATAGAATACCAACACATGGGACACCATGAGGACACTATTCTAGGAAAAATACCAATATTATTGCAAGGTTAGAGAGGCTCGAGATGAAGTATTTTGAATGATTTATATAGAAAATAAGACCTTGGAATATTACATTAAGAGGTTTCATTTAAAATCCATAGGTCCAAAAATTTGAGTCTAGATTCTAAGGCCTTAAAGGTTATTTTCTTGCAATGGACATGATAGGAGTGCATGGAAACTTTGAATCTAATGGATAGAAGAGATATATATTAGTTCCACTTTGGATATATTAAGAATATTTGCTACAATTATTCTAGATATTACATAAGAAAAATGTAAAGTAAGTGTGGCACTACTCCAATAGAAAAACTTTTAGTAGGTATCACTAAAGATAAAAATAAAACTTGCTTGAAGATATCAAGGCATACAATATTTCTTCTTTGGATTCTCAATTAGATGAATTTTAATCCAAAAATAAGTAGGAAGATGTGGGAAAGGTTGTAGTGGTCCTTTATATAAAATTTACAAGGAAACATGCCAAACATGAATGACCTTTAGACAAAGTTAAGGTTGTAGCCTTTTTCAGTAGAATTATAAGACAAGCAAATGTCCCATGTGACCAAGAATTAATGTTTCTTTCCATATTATAACCTAAGGAGTAGAAGATATATATAATGATAATTAGAGGAATTCATAGAATCCTCAACCAAATGTTCAAAGTATAAATATTGAATCCCAACCATTTTCTCCCTTTAGTTATTCAAATGCTTGGCCTCCACAATGGTGGAAATGACTATCCTCTTAAAATTATAATTCTTGGATGAATCAATAGAATTCTTGACCCCAATAATAGTAGACCCATTAGCTATAGAGAAACCCACAAAAAATGTGGTATTCTCTACCAAATGATAATATCACCAATTACCTCAACCACACCAAGCTTGCTTACCTACACCATACACTTCTAACATACAACTTAAAAAATAGAAACCAAAGATACCTTCCCAACTTACCACTCAATCCCAACAATAAATTAAGATAACTAGTGTATAATCAAAATCTTATAGGGTATTAAACCTATTATTTAAATATCTTTTATTGTAATAAGTTACATTTACAATTTGGTAGAATACATAAGGATCCTTAACCCCTTATTATTATTTAACCAAAGGAAAACAATTCTTCCAAGAAAGATATTTAATAATTTTATTTCACTAGTAAATCTAATTCTAACAATAATTAAGTAGAAAATTATTCTTAACCTGAATAATTAAATGAAAATAAGGAACCCCCACAACAAAAATTTAGCTTTCTTGATGGAATATATATGTTCACATACGTCTTTTCCAATCCATCAAAGATGTTCCAATATATAGCAAAACCATTAGAAAACTATGCTTGAAAATACATGGGATAAAAAGGACCCTAAAGTTATTCAAGTAGTAGGACAACTTGCTAATATTATTCTAAAAAAATTTATCACTTCCAAGTATTCTAGCCTAGAAGTTATTTTTCCAATGTCCACATAGATGATATTTCAATTAAGAAATTTTTAATTGACTTAGTAATAGTAATTAATGTTATGACAAAAGATACAATGGATAGATTGAATCTCCTAGATCTTAGGCCTACCCTCATTGTCTTATAGATGGTTAAACACTCAACTATGAATCTTACAAGAATATTTGAATATGTGGCCATTTTTGTAAACTCTTGGAAATACCTTGTTGATTTGATGGTGTTGAAACAAAATACTAGTTTAGGAGGATACCCCATTATTTTTAGGTGTATCTTGGTTAGCTATAGTCAATGTCTACATGACTTTCTAATTAGAAAATATGACCATATAAAATGAATCTACAAAACAATTATTGATTCTATATCAACCTGCTAAAACCATAACAAAAATTAAAGACCATTTGTTGATTGAACAAGATGGAAATGTTGAAGCATCTATACAGTCAATTCTTACAATCGATCAAGCACTCAAAATGAAATTATATGAGGATACTATGATTAGTAATTTATTTTAAAATTTATATATCCATGAGATTCTTAATCAAAATGAGGTATTTAATATGTTTCCTATTCAAGACATGATTCCTAAAGATCCTTCTAGCCCAATGTGGAATCCCATTAATTTTCATCAAATTTTACCTCATAAATGTAGTATCAACAAAATTATTAGCAATGAAAAGGGATACCTTATAAATTTTGTTCAAGTTACAATAGGAAAAAATCTTAATATTAATAACTAGTTGACCCTAGAGTAATAAATCATGGTACTTAAAATGCTTACAAAATATAGATATACGTTTGCTTGGAAATACAAAGACCTGAAGGGAATTCATTTGATCATTTGTACACATCACTTTTAGATGGAATATAACACTAAACCAGTATAAAAACTACAATATAGGATGAGTGTTGCACTAAATTACATTGTTATAAAAGAACTATAAAATGTATTGAATGCTAGATTAATGTATCCCATTTATAATAGTCAATAGGTATATCACTTAGTTGTAGTTTCAAAAAGAGAAAGAATCAGTAAATATGCTTTGATTACAAAGGACATAATAAAGACACCAAAAAATCATTTTCCACTTACCTTCATTGATCAAGTACTAGATACCCTTGCTAGAAAAAATACCTCTCATTGTTGGAAGGTTTTAGTGGATATAACCACATCCAAATTTCTCTTAGACATCAAGATAAGAAAATTTTTACCTAACCTTTAGGAACATTTATGTATTTTTTATTTTTATTTTTTGCATTAAGCAATGTTCCTACAACCTTCTAGAGGGAAATGCTTAAAATTTTCTCTAATTCAATTGGAGAATGTGTCAAAATTTATATCGATTATTTTGTTGTTTAAGACAACCAATTTGAAGAAATGATAACAAACCTTAAACAAGTGCTCCAAAGGTTCCAAGATACTAACATCTCACTAATAAATGAAAAAAATATATAATAATGATAGAGGTAATAGGACCAAGTCATCACATTTCTACTCATGGCTTTTGTGAACTAAACTATACCATTATTGAAAAGGAATTTCTTGTAGTAAAACATGTCATAAAAAATACCATTATTTTTGTCATCTCATAGTGTCCCAGTCATCCGTGGTTGTGGTCCAACTTGCCTAAGAACCCATGCCTCACTTTGAGAAACACAACAGGAAGTTCCATAGCTATGAAAGCACCTACAAGGTAACTTTTATAATTTTTGTAGAGTTCAGCTCTTGATAAGATGTGATTTTTTCACAACTTTTAGCTTTCTTATGCATTTGCTCGCACTATGCCAAGGAAAAAAAGAAGAGAAAAAATATAACTAAAACTTGCAAGAAATATAATCCTAATATATGGATATGATGCACCAAGATTTAAAACCCCATTTGTGTATAATTAACTTAAATGAACACATTTATCATAGACTAATATATAGTATTTGGACACAGTTTCCATTCATTCTTAAGCATTCAAAACATATTAAAGTAGGAAAAAATAAAATTAGTCACAACTCCCATATATATCAAAAATTACAAAGTCATTAGGCAAAAATAGGTTTGATGCTCCTTATCCATGCAAATCAAGGTTCAAGTCCAAATTTTATAGAAAGAGAAAGAGGTTAAAGGAAGAGCATACAAGGCTAGGTATTAGGCACAAGTAGATGACTTCCAATACCTTACAATGAAAATTACATACCCGTTTATAGGTAAAATTGATGAGTCTTCCCTCCAAAAATTTTCTTAGGATATCTAGAGCATTATTTTCCATTCATGGTTGATATCCTTCTACCTCCAATTGTTGGTTGCTTAGAGATCTATAAATTTAGGACCACTAATGCTAAAATCTTCCAAGCCCTTGGATGGGTAGTTATTGTTTCCATTACCAATATATTCTATTAGGTATTCCCCTCGATAAGTGCATGAGGGGTCTTTTGTAACTAATTTTTTCCTAACTTGAGCCTTTAGGAACCAAAATTTCTCTCAACCATCGCTTGCTTTTCTTAGGGTAGCGTGCCTATAGTAATATTGATTTCCTGATATAAGGAATTTTATGTGGTGAAATATAGAGGGAGATGGTAGAGCCATCTATATGTCATTGCTATTATGGATTGCTCCAATCATATGAATAGTAGAACTTTTGCTTTTGATTGGTGTAGGTTGTCAGGGTAGGTTCACCCATGTGTTGGGTGGTCAGTTTAGTCACCATATGGGTAACTATGATAGGTATGTCCATGTTAGTCAAATTTGATGATCCTTTTTGACCAATGTTAGAAAAATTTTGTTTACTTATCTATACTTCCTTTTCATCTGTGAGTAGTTTCCATATGTTTGGATTCTTTGAACTCATTCATCTTAGCACTACTACCCATGAAGATTAGATCATCCACATATAAAAATACAATGAGAATATCTTTACCTTGTTTCATGTAGTAGATAGTAGGTTCACTTTTACTCCGAGTGAATCCATACCTTTGAAAGTAGCCATCAATGTGTGAGTACCATGCCCTTGGTGCTTGCTTGAGGCCATACAATTCTTTCTTTAGTTTGTAGACAAGGTTATCCTTACCTTGTTCTTCAAATCCTTGAGGTTGTTGCAAAAAAACCTCTTCATTCGATTACCCATTGAGAAAGGCACTTTTAACATCCATGTGCTGAATTTTCCAACCTTTGTGGGCAGCCAAAGAAAGTATTGATTTGATTCTCTCCTATCTAGCAACAGGAGAAAAGGTCTCCTCGTAGTCAATACCATACTTCTGAGTGAACCCTTTTGCTAATAGTCTTGCCTTGTGTCTTTCAATGCTTCCATCAGCAATGAATTTGGTCTTGTAGACCCATTTACATCCAACACATTTTGTTTCCTTTAGGAAGCTCCACTAGCTCCCAAGTATCATTTTTTTTATAGAGGTCATTTTCTCTTTCATGGCTTGTTGCCATACATCATGAGCACTTGCTTTTTCATAGCTATATGGCTCTAACTCTACACTAGTCATTAAAGTATAATTGACTACATCTCCCTTAGGCTCTTGGGAGTCATCATCACCATACATATGCAAATTTTCAAGTCTTTTTAAAATTGCATTCATTTCACTAGTTTGACTTCTAGTATATCTTTTCTAGAAATTCTTATCCAACATTTGAAAATATGGATGGTGCTGAAGTGTTCTTTTACCTCTTTATGGAGAATAAATATCCATTGATGAAGAACTTACTGATCTTTGTGGAGAAGGACTTGGAGTAGCATCTGTTGTACTTGAAGTAGTACTCATACTTGCGCTTGGAGGACTTCCTTTGCTATTTTTGGGCTCACTTGCTGCACTTGAGAGGAACTTGCATCATGAGATCCATCACCAACAAAAAAATTTTGATGATCCCATTCTTCCCCTTCATCAAAAATTACATCCCTAGAAAGTACAATTTTATGTTTTTTGGGATTATAGAGCCTATATGCTTTGTAAGACTCACAATATCCAACAAAATTACATGCTTGAATTTTGGGGTCAAGTTTCTTTCTTTTCTCATTAGGAATATGTGCATATGCAATACAAACAAAAACCTTAAAGTGTTTTACATTTGGCTTCTTGCCATACCATCCTTCATAAGGAGTAATCCCATATAAACTAGAAGTAGGACTCCTATTCAAAATGTAAACACTAGTTCTTACAACATCAACCCAATACATGTTACTTAGATGCTTAGTTTGAAGCATTGATCTAGCCATTTCTACTATAGTGCGGTTCTTTCTTGCAGCCACACCATTTTGTTGTGGGGTGTAGGCAGTTGTAAATTGCCTTTTTTCCAAAATATTTACAATATTTTAGAAATGCATTTGAAGAATACTATCCTCCTTTATCATTCCTTAGACTCTTTACAACAAACTCACTTTTATTCTCCACATTATTTTTTAAATCTATGAAACAATCAAAATATTCATCTTTAGTTTTCAAAAAATAAATCCAACACATCCTAGAGAAATCATCAATGAAAGTGAGAAAGTAAGAATTGTTACCAATGCTTTTGGTTTGCATTGGACCACAAATGTCTGAATGCACCAATTGTAGTGGATGGATTTCTCTCCATGCTTATTCCTTTGGAAAATTGTATCTTGAGTGCTTTCTCAAAGCACACCCTTCACACACTTCCTTGTGTTCATAAACTTTCGGAAGTCCACTCACCATAACTTGAGAAGTAAAAATTTTCAAGCTTACAAAATTGAGATGACCATATCTCAAGTGCCAAGGCACACTTGGATTAGAAATAGCTACACTAGCAAGTTGAGCACCTCCTTGTTCTCCAAAATTAAGAGTAAACAACCTATTGTTTGTCATAGGTACTTGTGTAATAACTTTATTACAATTGTTTTTATCAAAAATTACACATTTTCCTTCATCAAAAACAATCCTATAGTTATTCTCCATCATTTTTCCAACACTAAGAAAATTATGTTGGAGTTTGGGGATGTAATAGATGTCATTTACCTTCTTGGTGCCTTCTTTTTTTGGAACCTCCATGGCTCCAATACCTTCAACTTGTAGTGCCTTGTCATCTCCCAATTTGATCTTTGATTTATAGGAGGAATCCATTGTAGCAAAGAGATCTTATTTGCCACTCATATGATTGGAACAACCAATATCTAAAATCTAAGTTTAATTAAGATTTTGATCTAATTTTCCATAGATTACAAAAAAAAATTGAAGAACCTTCTTCCTCTCCATAGTTTCCATATTTACTTCTCCCTTCTTGAGAAATCTTAGACTAGCAATATTTTTTAAAGTGACCAAGCTTACCACAATTGTAACAATATTTCTTTGATTTGTCACCTCCTCTTCCTTGATTGCCACCTCTTGAGCTACTTCTCCCTTTGCCTCTCCTTTGTCCTCTTTCTTGGCCTCTTCCTTGGCCTCTTCATTCACCCTCCTTGGATGAGAAAGCTTTGGCTTCACCTCCATAGCTTGTTGATGTAGAACCTTGTAATATTTCTTCATGAGACATCAAGGAACCAATTAGAGCATCAAAATATAAAGTAGACAAATATTTAGACTCTTCAATAATGATAGCTATATGGTTCCATTTAGGAAGAAGTGTCCTCAACACTTTCTTCACCATGACTTCAGATTTGATGTCTTCTCCAAGTGTTTATATTTTGTTGACCACTGCCTTCACTCTCACACAATAATCACCTACAATTGCATTCTCTTGCATCTTGAGATTTTCAAAATATCTCTTCAAGGTTTGAAGCCTCACTTGCTTCACCTGATCACTGCCTTGATAACTATCCTTCAATGCTTTCCATGATTCTTAGGATGATAAACAGGAAGCAATCCATGGAAATATGCTCTTCTCCAAAGCTTCTTGGAGATGGTAGAGAGCAGAAGAATTGCTCTTTTGGGTATCCCTCTTGTTCTTTTTATTTGCTACACTCAAGGTGGTCCAATCTGAAGGTTTTGCATAACCTTCTTTGACTATATCCCATAGTCATTTTCCAATGAGTAAGGTCCTCATCTTGATGGACCAATACTCGTAATCTAGCCCATTAAACTCTGGAATGGGTAGATTAGTATTTGCTGCCATTGTTTAAACAATATTTTTGAAATAAACAAGAAATACCCTTCTTTTATTCTTCAATACAAACAATGCAAGATGCTTACAAAAGAAGATTACATATTTAAATCAAATCTCACTCTGTGAATTATCTCAGAAATATCTTGCTCTACTTCCATAGGTTCTCCTATCTCTACATTGACAAAATTATCTGCTACAAAATCATTGTTATCACTAACAATTACTATTTCAGGAGAATGTGGTTCTGGCTCAACTAGCTCAACCAAATCACTGTCACTAATACAAATGATTTCAGGTCCACTATCACTATCACTTGAAGTAGGTCCACTATCTAAAGAGTTGTTATCTTCAGAATCACCATCGTAACCAGTGTCAGGTATTCTCTAGTTTGCAATTATAGAATTTTGAAGCTGACTCAAGATGGTATTGAGACCATACAAATGCACTCTTTCATCAAATGCTTCAGGGGTCTCTCTGTCCAAAAGAGAACGAAGAGCAAAATAACATCCATTTGACCTTATCATAAGTCTTCTTACTAGCAACAAAAGTAGTATATCTCTCTATTTTCACAACATATACCCCTCTCAAAAATCAAATTTAGGCCCCTAAACGAGGTTCCAAGGGGCAACGCCGGAAGGCTTCCGTAGGCAAAAATTTACTCCTTTATATTATGTTTGCAAAAATAAATTTAATCAATAATTTGATTAATAATAAAATATTTAAGCTACAAAATCAATTATTTTATAAAAGATATTGATTTTAAGCTCAATATATTAAATTATTAAAAAAATTGAAATAAATTTATTAAGAAGAATGCAAACAAAAATAATATTTTTTTTATATACCTTTCACACTGCTCCACGTTGCTCCACCTCCACACTGCCCTAGGTGAGCGTTCTCTAAGAATATGACCTTCTTCACAGCAGGCGAGCGTTCTCCACAACCATTCGTAGCACATGTTTTTTTTTTTAACTGCATAGCAATTGAAAAACATGCACTTCACCTTCCACATAGACATCAATTATTTTTAATAAACATGCATATTTTTTTTCTTTCGATCGTAGTCCCTGCACATTCTCCTCCAATAATTCTACAATCCACCGTGGTTATTCGGTGTTCTCACACTGGTCGCCTTTCACGCGGATCATCCCCAAAGTAGCTCTGCACTACTGTAGCTACTATTTCATAGCGCTCACAATTGGTCTCTCACAGATCGTAGCTTTTACGCTGCACTCCAATGAAGCTTTCCTCCACACATCCTTGTAGCCAAATTTAGCAGTGCTCCTCTCACAACACACTCTCAACAACACTCCTTACCCACGTTGGTGTAGCTATTATGCAGCATCCAATTACGACGTCTCTCCACAACTTATTTCATCAATGCATAAAGCGTCTATACACACAACACTTCTACACAAATCTAGATGAACTGAACTCACTGGAATTATGATGGGTAGTCCCCAAGATGTGCAAGAGCATCCCCTCTCTAGATCTGATACCAAATGTGAATCTCATTCACATACAACATTTTATTCACAGCAATCGGATTACATTTTATAGGGAGAGCACAACATATTTGATCCAAGTTTTGGATCTCTCCTGATTTAACAAAATCAATATAAACCTAATATTAGACTAATTCTAATTTCTCCTTTAATCGCTCAACAACTAAGATGTTAATCACTATAGGAGAATTTATGTGTTCACACTTGTTTAGGTATTAAGTTCAAAAAAGGGGAGGGTAGACCCTTTTGGGTTAGTGATTCTATGGGACTCAAGTTGATAATTATTATGACCAAGGTATGCATTTGGGCTTTACATTCAAAATGACCTACTCCTCATCAATTATGTCCCATATCTTCCTTAATATTATTTCTCAAATGGGGACTCCCATGAATGATAGATCATTATCACTAGAGGTAGAAATGCATGTATGATACCTCTCTACTTTGGCTACTCTTCTAAAAATTATCATTAGGGCTTGTTTAGTCTCTTAGCCTATTTTCTCACTTTTTTGGAAAGTTATGCTAATGAGTTTTAGCAGTTATGAAAATGAAGAACTATCCTAATATATGACATAATTTCATTTTATTAGTTTGGTTGTCTTCTATTGCAAGGCCTTCATGCTTTTATTCTTCTTTGCCTCAAGATCCTTCTAGAAATTAGTTTTATCCATAATGAGGTTTGCTTCCATGGTGATGACTTGATCGACCAAGTCCTAATTTTTATCTTTTTCCTTCTCTAGGTAGGAATTCAATGCCTAGGTGCTTCCAAGTTGATCCACCTAATTCTTAATCCCTTTTACTACAATTTGGTAACTTTTGAGTGTATTCTTTACCTCCTCAATGTCCCTTTCTATTTTTTCTAATATACTTTTAAGTGCATAGTAATTATGATTAACAACCTTGATAGCCTACTCCATCCAATACACCTTATACTTTTCAATAGGTCCAAGATATTGCTCTTGCATCTACCCTTATGTCTTGGAGACCATTTAGGTTAAGTGGTAAAATGGAGGATGTCATCTTGGGGGTCAATTTGGCTCTTGAATTCCCCTTCCACTAGTCCTACTACCCTATTGGCTTCTTCTCTTTAGGTTTACTATGAAACCTTTTTCTAGATCCTCCTAAAGTGTAGAAGTACCCCTAGTGCAATTATTAGAGCCTATGCACTTTCTAATTATGTTTATGGGGTGAGGGGTCCAAACACTAGTTGTAATAATAGACTATTTCGAAGGGGCTCAAAGGCATAATGGAAGGGTAGATATCTCCTATCTAGAAGTGGGTGAGGGCCAACATGTGATGTGACAAGAGTGGAGGATAATAGGGTGAGGACTTTAGGGATTGAGAGTGAAGTTCCCATAGGAAAAAGTGGGGAAAATGGGGCTACAAGGGAAGTTGCAATAAATGAGGATAGGACAATGTGCACTTAGGCTAATGGGGTAAATAATATAGGAGGTGGGTAATTTATAATTATAATGGAAAAGGAGGTACTAGTGATCTGACCAATTGTTATGGATGTAGCAACTTGAGATCACACTTTTGGCGTTTCCTCTATTCTCCTCTTTTCTAGTGGAGGACTTGTTCCATGAGACAACTCCCTCTCCTTTTTTTATTGCAATGTTGGAGGAATTTCTTGTGGTGATGTATCTGTAGCCATGGTAGGATCTTGGGGATGATCTATGGCTAGCACTTCTATAATATTTGGTAGAGATTTTTCTATATGTATGACTTATTTTGAAGTTATTTCTTCCCCTCTAGTAACATAAGGCACCATCTCTCCTATTATATCCTAACTACCTTCACCAGTCTAAATACCTCCTGTATCTAAGTGATACTAATCATATATTTTGTTAAACTCTTTGTCCTCATCTATTTGACCATATGCATGTGCATTTTTTCTAAAATTTTATTGGAACTTCCACCAGACATTGATCTTCTCCTCTTTTCACAATTGCCCCTTTATAAATTTAAACTTAGTCATATGGATGTGATAATTTGAGTCTATTTTTCCCTTATTTTGTTAGAAGGTTTTGTAATCCCTTTTCTTTGCTGCTAGAACTTTCTCAAAGAGCTATCTTAGTTGGGATGTGTTGGCTTTATCCATTGGTTTATTAAGGGCATTTATGTGTAGCCTAAATTTGTGTATGAACTTAGTCAAGTTTTTTATGCTTGTGAGCCAAGTAGAAAACCCTTTCTTCAGGTAATGGCTCCACTCACCCAGTGCAATTTCAAACTTAAGGTTTTTTAGCTTCATCTCTAGGATATTTTAAGCCTTCGTTTTCACCAAGTTGATCCCACCAAGGTTGAACAAGAGTTCATAGAATCTCATTTTATTCCTTCTACTTTTAAATGATGCAACAATGGAGTGAATTTTCCTAAGGGAATCCTATGTGAAAATACTCTCTAACACATATTTAGATAATAAATAGGCTTGTTTTATGAAACCATACATTCTTATAAGAGTGGTGTCTTTAGTGAAGAACCAGTCTCCTTGGTGTTTGCCTTGCAACCACTACTTGCTAATAATTAAGAGGTATTATGATCTTTGTCCTCTTAGATCCACCAATGTGTGGGATACAAATATTTTTATAAATCCATAATAATATAGCCCTTTCAAGTCTTCTTTCCAAAAGGATATGGGCCATGCATGACCAAATTCATGTACTAGACTTAAAGCTAGTCTAGTGTATGTGTCTATAAATTGGAATAGAATCATGTGGGCTAGAAACTTGAAGCTCTTGCTTTCCTAAAATTTGAATAGTCCCTCATGGATTTTCTTGGTGATAAAGTTGCCAAATTCAAAGACCACTATTTCCTTTTTGGGTGTATGACTCATGTAGTATAATATGCCAAGATAGAATTAGAATAAGTCCTTGTCATCTCTAAACCCAAAAATGAATGCCAACATTATTGTGACATCCCTAATATTTTTCTTCAAGTTGTGGCTTAAGAGTAATTTTTATGGCTTAACCCCGTTAATGTGATACTTCTCTAGAATATATTTTGATTTTCCTAGGATGACATTGTATATCTTAGTAGCACTTTCATAACTAATGTTAGGCCTCCCCATCTCCACCATCAATATCTTCCAAATTACATGAGAATGGGTAATGACTCTAGAGCCCCCATCAAGTGATAAGTTCTCTCAATTCTAGATATTATTATTATTTTCACATGTAGCAACTTCTCCATAACAATTATACACCTATAATACTAGGTATTGGACCAAGACGTTGCTCCAAATTCAAGCCCCAAAGAACTCGAGGTTGTTGTAGTAGTATATTTGCAACACCCCTTCTCTTATATTTTTTATTTACTTGGGAAACTTGGGGTCTTATACACCCTTGATTGCATTCCTTAACAACTCAAGGTTGACAACCTAGGAAGGATAAGTTAGTGCCTTAACCTAGTGTAGAAGGAGAGGTTATTTTCAAAGCAAGAAATGGATTGGCTCTAGTTGTAGGGCTATGAGAATTGCTTATCTTCTTCTCCATAGTTTTATAGTGGTATTCATGTAAGTAGGCTCTAATTTATCTTGGACTCACTTCCATAATTGCATTACCCTATGTTCTTTCGAGTCCTTGATTGCTTAGAAAATAGGAAAGATCCCAAATGTAGGGAGTCCTCCTTTTATAGGATTTTCTTCTGGATATCAACACATCTATTAGCCTTAAATTCCCCCCATATGAGAGGTCTTCCCCTCTTGGCAAGGAGGTGAGGGATGTCTATTGTCGGTTTAGTATTTATCCATTGGATTTTAAAAATGATTACCTATTGAGGTAAATATGTTAGGAAAATACTATCACCATCCTTTAAAGCTCAAATATCCTATCTAGGATGATCTGTAATCTTATCATCCATGAATACAAAGTGTAGTCACCAACTTTTGAGAGATATAGCACTCCTACCAATGCACTAGATCTACATATATTTTTCTCAAGTGAGGTGGTTAAGGGAATCTTATCATTCCTAACCTTTAGTTCATCCTAGATCGACTAATCATGTGTACAGTTGGTGTGGGAAAAGAACACCATTTTTTAAGTACTCAAGAGGTTCTTCGACTCCTTCTCTTATCCAATCAGACATTTCTCATGCTCTCTATGCACCTATAGGAAATCATCCATTCATTTGAAATGCATACCTACCACTACGCCCTTTCTTAGAAATTCTAAATTTAGTATTTGCTTTCCAAGTGTTGACCTTGGGAGTAAATTTTTGGAGGTGGGCATCATGGCACTCCTTCCAAGGAGTAGAATGGGCATATTTTTGTCCTTTATAAACTTGATATTGGGTAGTTTGTGTTGACCTTTTAGTCAAATTAACACAAGTCCCAATATTCAATATGTTGAGTAGTCTAAAATATAAGAGAAATCACTATATTAAATGGCCAAAATAATGAACATAACATTCATAAAAATAACAATAATATAAATAAAATGGTTAAAATAATTCATGCAATAACATGAAGAAAACTTATAGTATAATTGATCAAAATATGTATACATGCTTCAATATTATTAGTTATTTTATGTGATCTAAGATACTTTGACAATATTATATCTATATCCACTACATGGAGCTTTGTATCCATAACATAGCCTTCGTATATGACTCTTCAATACTTGACTATTGCTCTCCTCACATATTTGAAAGATGCATCCATTCCTTTTCTAAGTATAATATAAATCCTCACATGTCTTTTGGCTTCTCATCTTGCCACTTGTATACATGACTCTTGACTCTCTATTTGCACACTTTATTCTATGACACTTGCACACTTTACTATATGACACATTGCACACTCCTCCACATTATATTAAAATACACATGCATATTCTCACTCTTCACACTTGCACACATAATTACATGACACTTGTGTACATCCTACAGATGAACATTGATATAATAGGTATATACAAATCACACTCCTAAACTATATATATATTTACAATTATACCATGAAGGTACCATGGGGGTACATTAGCATATACTAAATAATGTAATATTCTCCAACACTTGCTATATTACATTATTTGGTTATTGAAGATTTTGGTTCTAGCACTACTTAAAATTATATCTATCATTCTATTCCATGTATTTTCTTTGGCTTTTGTGTTTTTTCTCTTTCTGATCTTCTTGTTTTTTTTTTCACTTTGTTCTTCTTTTTTGTGATCTCTGTTATACTACATTATCATCGTTGCCATTAGAAAATTTTGAGTAATTTTCATTGATATCCTTTTCATGACTATCTTCAATTTTATTTTTAGTTAGACTTCTTATTGTAAGGGCTTTAATTTTATTCCCTTTTATATCCTCTTCTATGGTGCTTCCACTCATGGATGTGAATCCAATTGTCCTTTGTTCTGGGCTCTTCTCTAGTGCTTCTACTCTTGACATTTAAGCCAATGTCCCTTGTTTTTGGCTCTCCTTTGGTGCTTCCACTCTTGGTAGTGAAGCCAACATCCCTTGTCCTGGGATCTTCTTTTTATTGATTCTAAAAATACTTGAGAAACATTCTTTTAGAATATATCTTTAAATTTACAGTCTCTTATGCACTAGACATGAAGAATTTGAATATCCTCCAATCCTAGCAACTCTATCTCTTCTCTCCATTTATTCTTTGACTACTAATATCAAATATTATTAAAATATAATAAAATACCAAAAATTTGGCATACGTTTTCTTCACATGGCTTATAAAAACAAATTTTAAATTCACATTAAAGACTTCCTTTGATGCTAGCTTTAGAGACTACTCGAAGTAGCTCTAAATATAACTCTTCCAAAAAGGATAGAGTATAGTGGTAGCTCTAATACCATTGTTGGATTTTTAGCCAAATTATCATAGGTCCCAATATTTAGGATTTTGAGTAGTCTCAAATATAAGAGCAATCACTATATTAAATGGCCAAAATCATTCATGCAATAACATGAAGAAAACTTATAGTACAATTGCTCAAAATTTATGCATACAAGATTCAATATTATTCATGCTTATATGTAATCTAATATACTTTGATAATCTTAGATCTATATACATTACATGGAGCTTTGTCTCCATAATATAGCCTTCATAGATGACTCTTCAATACTTGACTATTTCTCTCTTCATACATCCAAGAGATGCATCCTTTCCTATTTCACTCATAAGATAAATCCTCACATGTCATTTGGATTCTCATCTTGCCACTTGTATACATGACTCTTTACTCTCTATTTGAACACATTATTCTATAACACTTGCACACTCCTACACATTCTATTACAAGATACTTGTGCATATTCTTGCTCTTCACACTTGCACACATAATTACATGACATGTGCACATCCTACACATGAACACTTACATAAAGGGAAAATATAAATCACACTCCTAAACCATCGACACACACCCTAATCTATTAAATGTTGTAATATGGGAAGCCAAGAGGTATGAGAGGTTTATCTTATGCATGGAATAGGAAAGGTTACATCTCCCAGATATGTGAGGAGAGCAATAGTCAAAGAGTTCAAGAGTCACCTTTCTAAGGTTATATTATGGAGATAAAACTCCATGAGATATATCATCAATGAATGTAAGATACAAGAATCAATAATATTGAATAAAGCTTGTATATAATATTTTAAGCAATATTATTGTAAATTTTTCTCATGTTATTTCATGAATGATATTGATCATTTACTTCTTATTATTTTTATTTTACATGAATGTTATATTCTATGATATTGGAAATTTTTATTAAATTACTCTAATATTTGACACTACTCAAGATCTTAGATATTGTAACTTATGATAATCTAGCTAAAAAGCCAATAGTGGTATCAGAGCTACTTCGAGTGGTCTCTATTGCTAGCATTAGAAAAATATTTTATGGTGTGAATATTTGAATTTGAAGTGATAAGATTTAAAGCTTCTATGATTAGTTTTTAAAACTAGCACCAAAATTGATTTTGGTGTGAATATTTTATTAGGATTTAAAAGTTGTAGGTTGAAGAGCTAGCATCAAAGAAAAACTTTGGTGTGAATTTGAAGGAATATCCATGTGAAGGAAATGTAGGCCAAGGTAGATTTTATGTTATTGGTAACCTTGACATTCTTTTTTGAAGATTGATATTAGGAAGCAGATTTGTGAGTCCATTGAAAAATGTGTGGGTTGGTTGATTTATACTAGTTATTGGAGGTAAAACCTAAGAGAAAAAAGGTTCCATAATATATGTTTAATAAATCCTTTTAGGCCAAAGGAAATAAATCTTACAAAGAAAGCTCATGCTATTGTGAGCAGAGGTCTTCATGAAATAATAAGTAGAAAAAAGAGTCATGGAAAGTTACCAAATCAAAAGACATCAAGCAAAAATAAAGTGGAAGTCGTCTAGAACTTCTTGGATTACAAAATAGCTAGAAAAGAGATGGAGACATGGAGAATTTCCTAAATTATTGAGTTATCTAGTAGAAGAGCATGGATAAAAATAAGGCAGCATTAAAACATCCCAAGCTTACCCATTCAAGAGATATAAAGAAAAATATAACTTGTGAATAAGGCGACTACTCTATGATTAAGATAGAGCCAAGAGCATTTGTTATAGTGAAAATTTGGACAACCAACATTCATAGAGACATCAAAGAAGTTTATGAACCATTAAGAATCCAATTAGAGGCTCTGAGCCATCCAAATATAAGGTTGAGCACTTGAACACCATTGCATTCACTAGAGTGTTGTTGCATTATCCTAAGTTCCATTGCATAGCAGAAGTAGCTATAAAATAGAGTGCCAAAGAAGATTGAGCATCATTATATAGCAAAAATAGCTAAAATATTTAAGTGCCAAATATATTTGAGTGTCATTGTGAGTCTAAGAGCACCCTAAGAACCATTGAAACCTTAGCACTTGTGACATTCATAATATTTCCAGACAAATTGAAACTTCTGAAGATTCATAAAAAGTTGAAAAAACATGGAAGATGGTTGGGCAACGGTGATTCGGGAGTGGCCTAACAATTTAGACATAATTTGATGCATTTGACGATGTCCGAAGAGTAAGGCATAATTTTTTATAAGGTATTATTTGAAATACTTCTAATTTGGGTGAGAGCTTAAGTGGAATTCAAATCGAATTAATTTTTTTAATAAGGGGGAGCAATAAGGTTTTATAAAGTTTTTTAAATAGGAAAAGATAGATATTAAAATTTTAATTTTTGAAAAATTAGAAATTGAAAAAAAATGAAAGTTTAAAATTAGGGAGTCAAAAGGACTTCTACATTTAATAGAATTCATTTATTTCAAAATTTTGATTTTTGAAAAATTAATTTTTTTAAGTTTGGAGAGATAAGGAAGTCCTACTTCAAAAAGGAAATTTGAAAAATTTTGATCGATTAAAAAAATTGCAAATTAGAATTATTTATATAAAATTTGGAAGCCATAAGGTTTCCAACTCCAAAGGAATTTATTTTATGAAATTTGAAGATTTGTTTAAATTTGTTAAGACTTTGAAGAATTTGATTTGCAAAATTGAATAAATTTGATTGTGAAATTTGGAGTTATAAGGTCTTCTACATAAAAGGATTGTATTATGGAAGAAACATTAAAATTGCATTCAATGAAGATGGTATAGAAATTCTAAATAAATTAAGATCCTATACACAAAAATTGAAGGATGATTTTTATGGAAAGAAGGAAACGTCAAATGATTTGAAGATGACATTATCTCTATTTATCAAGAATGCAAAATATGAAAAATTCACTACACTTATCATTTATCTTCATGAAAAGATTTTTATAGCATGATGGAATTTTAAAAACATCACTATATTCTCTACTAAAATATGTATAGAGATGTATATGGCCTTACCTTTTTTAAATTTATCAAGATAAAATACGAGAAGAAAGATGTCAATTGTGACACATATGATTTGAATGAAGCATATGCTAGCTTCATTTGGAAATCTTTAAATTCCATAACGTATTATTGTGATGACTTAATAATCCCTCATTCAAAAGTTACACCAGCAATCATACCACAAATAGGGATGAAGACAAGAAAGTCAAAGAAAAATTAGAGCAAAACACAAAAGCAAGAAGAACAAAGACTTGAAGTAGAAATTGAAGATAAAGAAGATGAAAATGAAAGACTTAAGTAAATTGATTGAAAACCAAAGTTTTCAATAAAATATAGGGGATGTTGGAGAATATTACATTATTTGGTACATGCTAATGTACCCCATGGTATCTTATGGTACAATTGTAAATATTAGAATATATATTTTTTTAATTTAGCGAAAAAAATCCTTGCAGAGCTGCCTTGGTCTAAGAAACCACGACCAGAGGGTTCTACACCGTCAAAATCACCCAAGAGTCCCACCCGGTCCTGATCGCACCAACATTATCAACTAGATTTTGGGTACCCTATGTGCATTTGGTAGGGTGGATATTTGAACCAGGGACCTCCCTTGGAGGATCACCCTACCCTCTCCAACTCACCTACAACACGTGAGTATTAGAATAGGGTTTGAGTCAATAGTTTGGGAGTGTGATTTATATTTTTTCTTATGTATATATCTATATAAGATGTGCACAAGTGTCATGTTATTATGTGTGCAAATGTGAAGAGTGAGAAAGTACAAAAATATCATGTAATTATATGTGCACAAGTGTCATATACTAAAGAGTGCAAGTGTACAAGTAGGAGTGTGCAAGTATGTGCACAAGTTTCATATACCAAAGTGTGCAAGTGTGCAAGTAGGAGTGTGCAAGTATGTGCACAAGTTTCATATACCAAAGTGTGCAAGTGTGCAAGTAGGAGTGTGAAAGAGTAAATAGAGAGTTAAGAGTTATGTATACAAGTGGCAAGATGGGAAGCCAAGAGGCATGAGAGATTTATCTTATGCATGGAATTGAAAATGTTAGATCTCTCGGATATGTGAGGAGAGCAATAGTCAAAGATTCCAAGAGTGACCTTTCTAAGGTTATATTATGGAGATAGAACTCCATGATATGTATCATAAAAGAATGTAAGATCCAAGAATTAGGAATATTGAATAAATCTTGTATACAATATTTTGAGCAATATTATTGTAAGTTTTCTTCATGTCATTTCATGAATGATATTGGTCATTTACTTCTTATTATTGTTATTTTACATGAATGTTATGTTCTATGATATTGGCCATATTTATTAAATTTCTATAATATTTGAGACTACTCAAGAACTTGGATATTGGGACTTGTGATAATCTAGCTAAAAATCCAATAGTATGGATAAGACACTTAAAAAAGAGTTATTAATGAATTGATAGGTTGTTAAATTGTACTAGGTTTGTTTTAATAGAAGAAATTGATTAAATAGTGAGGAATGTAAGGATCTATTAAAAAATTTAGAATATGGAGGATTTTTTTGCAGCTTGTATTATATGAGCTTCAAGACATTTCCCAAAAATATGGGATAGCCATAAATGAGGTGGAAAATTGCTAAAAGCAAAAAAAAATGAAATGTTGGTGTTTTTGAAATAAAGAGGAAAATATTGAATTTGGGGTTATAATTGTTTATGTTCTAACTATAATTTTTCTTCTTGATAAATGTTGGAAGGACCTCAATTTATTTATGTAAAATTCAATAATTGTGATTTATGGATTCTTGGGGGACTTCAACATAGTTCTATTTCCTTCCAAAAGAAGGATCGTACTCCTAGAAGATCTAAATCAATGAAGGATTTTGCTTTATTTATCAAAACCAATGGGATTCTATTCCTTCAACATCCCCATATACATAGGATAATAAATACATTAGAAGACTCATATAGAAGAAATATTGGATATATTTTTCTATTTAACATACAGTTGCAAACATGGTATAATCTCTTTAGTCACTTTATCAAGAGCAAAATCAGATCACAAACCCTATTCTTTTGAGATATGATCTATTCAATAATTATCACCTAATTCCAATTCAATTTTTTCTATGTGGCTCCAAGACCCTCATTTCTTTCATATGGTTATGTCATGTCAAGATGAATTAAGGTTTAAAGGATCGTGTATAGGTAGGTTTTCTTAAAATATGAAACATATAAAGGGGAAAATGAGGATTTGGAATATCAAATATTTTGGTGACATATTAAAATAAAAGAGGAAATTAAATCCAAGCTCAACAAGTTATAAAAGATAGTAGAAATCAATGGATTAGACCAAAATACTTATGGGCAAGAAAAAAATTTACTTTCTAATCAACATTTTGTATTAAAGAATGAAGAATCATATTGGTCCCAAGAATCTAGGGAGATATGGATTAAAAAAGAGGATAAAAATACCAAATTATTTTAGGCTACATCCAAAATAAATTTATCTTTTTATGAAATGAAAAATATTTCAATTGCAAATGGAATAAGTATCAAGGAAGAAGAAAATTTTAGGAAGGAATAAATTAATTAGTTCAAAGAAATTCTATTATAAGTTGGGAAAGATAAGGAGGCTCAATGTTAGGTTTCATAAAATATTCCATCAATTATCACACAAGGACATAATTAAAGCTTGATGATGAAGACCTCTATAGAGGATATATAGGACACAAATTATTCTTTCCACCCTAATAAGGAACTTGACCCTAATGAATTTCTTGTAAAAGAAATGATTTATTGAAGAGTAATATGTTGGTTGTGATTTAAGAGGATGAGAAAAGAAGGCTATAATAAGTGAGATCAATCCCACCTTTATTGTGTTGGATTCCAAGAAAGACAACATAAAATATTTTGATATTTTTCTTCCAATAAACCTTTTTAATATGATTTATAAGATAGTTTTTAAAATGATTGAAAATAGATTGAAAAACATTATATATTATGTTAGTTTTGAAGGGCTCTGCAGGGGACTTCCTTGGGAAGTCCTGCATCACTTCCCTGCAGCCCATCCTTGGCCCTGTCCTAGATCCTTGGCCTTGTCTTAGATCCCTAACACTTTCTTTACCCTTCCTCCTAGGTTGGTAGGTGCTGCAGACGATCTCCTTGGGGTGGGAGATCACTGTTCCATTTTTTTGCCCCTCTCCTTGCTATTTGGTGGGGTTTCCTATTGGTGCCTGTGATCTGGGATGTCCCTGAGTTTTTTTGGGATGTCCCTAGGTTTTGTTCCAGTTCCCTGGCACTCTTTTACCCTCTGTTTCATATGGTCTCCTTGGGTTGGGAGATACCTGATTCACTTATCTTCCCCTTTCCATGTCTTCTAGTAGGGTTTTCCTTTTGGTGTCTGTGAACTAGGATGTCCCTAGGATTTTCTAGGTTGTCCCTAGTTTTCCCTGGGTCATCCTTTGGGTTTTTTGAGTTCTTTCAAGAACCCTTTCCTATTTTTTCTTTCAGGGTCCTATTTGGTGCTAAGGATTAGAGGTTCTTTTGGTGTAGTGTGGTGTGGCTGGGGTTTTTGGCTTCATGAGCAACTCTTCACAGTATCTTTTGGCTTGGATGGGACCTTGTGCTTATTCCTGTGGTGTTGCTCTTTGGGTTTTTGATTGCAGGTTTGATGGTGGGTCTCAAATTTTCATGGCTTGGTACCTATTGTGGTATCCTCCTGTTGCATCCCTATGCATCCCCAGTTGAGAATTTTTTGTGTTTTTTGCTTTAAGTTCAATTTTGAAATTGTTGTAATGGACGGGATAGCCCTGTTTCAATTTTTCCTATGTAGGTTTGTTTTTTTTTTAATTTATCATCACATAATTTTTAGCCTGGCCTTTTGCACATGTGTTTTTAGGTTGTTCTGGGTAGGATAGTGCTATCCCAGAATTCTATGTAAATATTAAAAAAAAAACGTCCTTTAAGGCTATCCTCTAGCCTTTCCTATAAGGCTATCCTTAGCCTGTCTTGAAAGGCATTCTTTATGTCTTTCCTCTAGATTTTGGTGTCCTTTTATTTGGCCTTGGGGCCTTGCTTTTAGTCTTATGACTTTTTGTAATCAAGTTTTGGGATCCTTGATAAAAACCCATTATTAATTTAATTTAACTGACCAAAAAAAACATTATATATTATGTTATTTTCAAGGACCAAAATTATTTATTCATGGTAAACAAAATTTTAATGGTATAATCATTACACAAAATGTCATATATTCTCTTCATTATATGAAAAATCAAGGTATACTCATAAAATCAGATATGAAGAAAGCATATTATAGGGTTTGTTGGATTTTTTTATATGATATTCTCAAAACATTTTGTTATGATCAAGTTTATGTGAATGGGATAAAACATGGCCCTCCTGTCCAAACAAGCATGGCGTCTTCTGAAAAATGCAAATGCAGAATGGATTACTATAATCAGAAGAAAGTATTTGCAAGAAACTGAATTTTTAAGTTATTCCTTTCCTCCCAGGGGATCAATTTTTTGGAAATCAATCCTTCAAACTAAAAACTTGCTAAGCAAAGGGCTACGTTGGAAACTGGGAAATGGAAGAAACATTGATTTTTGGGACCACAAATGGTTAAAGGACTATCCCCTCTCTGCAGACCCCATCCTTTCAACCCTTAGAGCTTGGACAATTGAAGTTTTTGGTACCAAAGTTGTAGATTTTATTACTTTGTCAAACAATAGAAGGGTTTGGAAGCCAATAATGAACAATGATCTACCAGGGGCATCAATAATACTGGAGAATGAATTAAGACAGTATTTACTCCCTTCTGGCATTCTTGAGGACCAGCTTATCTGGGAAGCATCAGACAATGGGGAATTTTCTTCAAGACTGCTTATCTGATGCTTATTGATAATGATGAACCTACTTTCCCTCACTTGGAAGTTTGGCCCAAAAGCATTGTTCCGAAGTTTGGGTTTTTTGCATGGCTGGCCATCCAAAATAAGATCCTCACCATAGATAACTTAATAAAAAGAGGTGTGATTGTTGTTAATAGGTGTTATCTTTGTATGTCTGAGTGGGAGTCTATTGATCATTTGTTTCTGTATTGTAATTTTTCTGTCTCAATCTTGTTAGGTCTGTTACAAGTGTTTCATATTTATTGGGTCCATCCTCAGTCCATTTTTGACTTATTTGTCCAGTGGCCTTCTCCCTTTTTGAATAGGCGTCTTAGGTATATGTGGAAGATCCGCCTTCATCACTACTTGTGGCGTATATGGTTGGAAAGGAATCGTCGAGCCTTCTTGGATAAGGTTTCTCAGTCATCCTCTGTCCTGTCAAAAATTTTAGTATATGCTAATGAGAATGCTTGTTTAGTGCCTACAACATCTAGACCTCCAAATCCTTTTGAAGCTTCATTAGGCCAGTCATTAAACTTACCTCTCACTAATGGCCTCAATCATCCTCAAGTCTGTCCTAGAACCATGATCACATGGACCCCACCCCCCCTAGGGTGGATTAAGTTAAATTTTGATGGGGCATCTAGGGGCAACCCAGTGAAGTCAGGGCTGGTGGCTTACTTAGAGACCACAAGGGTGAGGTGCTAATAGCTTTTGTTGAACATCTTGGAGCTCAAACTAACAATGTTGCTGAAGCGAGGGCGGTTTGGAGGAGCCTCAAGGTGGCAGAGAATTATCCAGGGAAACTGTTGGTGGAAGGTGATTCTCTTATTATTATAAATCTTCTAAAGAACACTAAGAGAGCTCCTTGGAGATTTGATGACTACATCCACGAAGAAAGGGCTCTAATTCATGATCGACCTGAGGCCATAATTTTGCATACCTTCCGGGAAGCAAACATGGCAGCTGATAGGCTGGCAAATGAAGGCATTGTAGCAGCAAATTTGATCACGTGGACTAAAAATCTTCCTCATGCAGTCTCAATGGTGATAGATAATGAAAAATTTTAGATTGGAAGGCTCAAAGTGGATTTTGTCTTTGTTAGTTCTATTTTGCGTCTTTCTTTTCTGATGGCCATAATATTAGGCTTCCATAGTTTAGTTTGGCCAGTATTCTGTTGGAAGAGTAGGTCTTGGCCCTTTTTGTTGTCAGTTTAAACTTTTAGGGCTTGGCCTTTGTCCAGTTGGTCAGTGGACCCTATTTTGTAAAATGGTTTTGGGTCAACCAGTTAAAACCCGATGTTAATTATAAATATTCTCTTACTTACCAAAAAAAAAAAAGTTTGATGTGAATGAATTATATGTTGTTATAACACTCTCAAAAAAAATATTTTGATCAATGGATTCATCATTGGATACTTTGAATCATCTCGTTGACTTTGCTAAGGTGATACACTATCTCTTTATCTCTATTATTTTTTTGAGACATTTTGGAAGAGCTTTCTTAAAGGTATTAATTAATGGAAAAAAAATCAAAGTATTATTGTTAAAACAAATGGTTCCTTTATATATCATCTCTAATTTGTTAATAATACATTTCTTTGGGATCATCCCTTAGTCAACGAGGCCATGGATATTAACTCAATATTATCATGCTATTAGAATGTTTTTGGGTAGTTAGTTAATACTAAGGATCTTTTCATTAATATATTTCTAGATTTACAATAGATTATTATGGATATTTTAGAGTTTAGAGTTCTTAACAATGATTGGAAGGTTACAACTCATAAAGTATATTTCTATCTATCTATATATATAATGACAGTTTCAATATTGCTAGAAGGTATAACATCTAACTTTGATAAAATTTTAAGAGATTTGTTTTTGGAAAGGATGAGAGGAAAAATTTAGGTTTCCTCTTTTATAAGTAAGATAAGGTTTGCAAATGAAATAATATTGGAGGTGTAAGCTTGTGAAATTGTAGACTTATGAGTTTGGCATTAGGGGTAACACATGATTAAAGGTGCAAAAACATAATTCAAAAAATATATAGGTTATGTTGATGCAGTAAAATTGTTCAAGAAACAAAGCCTTTGTAGGGACTTGACAACATGGAACTTCATATCAAATATTTTACAATTGGTAAAGAAACATATTAGGTTATCATTCAATAAGTGAGATTTTACAATTCTTTTATTTGATGCTTGGTTGGAGCCTATTCTTTTTAGTTTTGATACAAGTTGAAAATCATTAGCTTGGACATGTTTAGTTTCTATAGGTTGAAAGGTCAAAATTTATATTAATGTGACCAACAATTTTAGATCATGGATTTGTATTAGCAACCTGGTTGAAGGAGAGGACCTCAAATAGATAATGGATGAGCTTCAAATTATGCTTCAAGGGTTATATTTACCAATTTTTATATGAAATGATGAATTGGTTTGAAATCTATTAAAAGATGCTAGATATTTAATCAATATGGGATATAAGACTTTAAAACAATAAAAATTTCCTACTCCAAATGATTTCCTTTGAATGAATATTTTTTTTGTTGCAGCTCTTTATATGGCATCAACATTCCCTTGGTTACTAGTCCAAAGCAAAATACTTCTAGGTGAGAGTCTAAAAAAAAGAGGATAATATATTATGGACATCTTAAGTGAACCTTGTATAAGAAGATTATAAAAACATCAAATTATTTACATCTCCATTATCCCTTGGTTTATACCATATAGGATGCTTTATATAATAGTAGCTTTGTTAGCATTGAAAGTGTTCATGAAATGTTGGGTTAATTGTTTTAAATCTAAGGCATTATGTATTCCATGGAGGATTGGTCCTACCATTATTTGTTGTAATGTATGAATTGAAAGGAATAATAATTTTTTTAAAAACAAATCTCAAAACCATACCGAAGTTTGGAATCATGATATTTCCTCTCTTGCAAAATGTTTATATGCATAGTGCTCATCATGGGAAGTCTAAAGTGTGGAAAAAGAGATGCTAGACTCGTAGGTACAAGATTTAAATACACATGAAAGGATTCTTTGTGACAATGGACTTAATATAAATAATTTGCTTCTATCTATGGTAAAACAAAAATATTAAGAAGTTTGGTTCAACACTATTAAATTTGACAGTTTTTCCAATGGAAATCCGAGAAAACCTAGTGGATCTAGTGTTCTCAGCGTAATAGAGGTAAAATTTTCTTCACTTCGAATATAATGGAACTGCAACTAACAACTATGAAAAATCTAGGGCATTTCAAATTAGCCATTGAAAAAATGATGGACCTATATTTCAATTGAGAGGGATTCACAAATTGTTAATTTTATCAAGCAAATTAGATATGGATATTTGATCAAAAAAATTACTTTTGATGTCCATCAACTATTTATGGAGCTAGTATCTTGGAAATATCGGTATATTTATAGAAAGGGAAGTATGGCCATAGATAGTTTTGCCAATAATGATGTTGATGATTGTCTTATGCAAAATTTAAATCTTAAAAAGTAATCAGGTATTGTTGATTGTCTCATGCAAAATTCAAATCTTAAAAATCAATCGATTGAGAGATTTTTTCTCTTAACAAAAATAATATAAAAGACTTAATTGTCAAAACAAAAATATAAAGAATGTCTTTGATAAAAAATATAAATTGAATATGATTTAATTCACCTAATATGCAAAAATAATATTTTATTATTTTTATGGGAATGTTTATATATATATATAGATAGATAGATAGATAGATAGATAGATATATTCTGGATAATAAGGGGTTGTACTCGGGTCCCCCACCCTTGATAAATTACAACTCTCTTCTTTAGAGGTTGAGAGTTTTTAAATATATACCATTCTCATATCAATTGAGATTCTATAGCTAGAAACCTACAGCATTTTACATAAAATGTTTGAATTCTAGATTTTCATTTTTTGGATCTTTTCAATTTCCTATGTGAATACAAATATTCTAGAATTTAGCATCCTTCTTGAAATTTTCCTATACCATTCTTCACAATACCAAAACTTCACCTCTGCTATCTATGCCTTGCATCTTAGTAGAGTAAAATTTCCAAAACATCGCATTATCATAGCTCGCTTTACCAAATCTAGATTGCTAGTTTCCTTCCTGAAACACAAGTGCAACCAAAAAAATTATAATAAATAGTCTATATGAAACACATTACTATTACAAAATAAAGTAGATATTACCAATGGAAAAAATTAAAGTTAAACTTAATCATTTATTGATTCAGGAAATCAACATTTTCTTGTCAAATTCAACTAAAATTACTACTTCCTCTAACCATGGAAATGAGAATTTAACTTCACAATACTCAATCAAAACCCCTCTATTGTCTAGCATATATGCACATTTTTTACATTCCATTAATGTATGTGTAAACCTGATTTCTTCAAAATCTTTAGCAAGATCTTAAATTTCCACAATTATCTCTTGTATGTTCCATGGAGCCCTTACTTTCCTCAAAATTGCAATTATTACTATGATAGAATCACCTTCCATCCATACTCTATTCCATTTCATTTTTTTGCATATTTTTAACCCTTCTAAATCCGTCTAAGATTCAACTTCATTATTTGCATTAAATCCACTATTGAAAGCGTAATGAGAAAAAATCTCTCCTCTATTATTTCTAATTATTCCTCCTCCTCTTGGTCTTGGATTTCCTTTAGAAGCTCCATAAAAATTCAATTTAACCCACTCCACATCTAGTGGTTTCCAATTTATATTCTTTGCCTTCTTTTTGCTTCTCTTGTACCCAACATCATTATTCCATTTAATGACTTGACTCCATCTATCAAGGCTCTCTGCTTCAAGATTATGGACTGGGTGAGTTGATAGGGTTGATTTAGACTCCTCTATGGCTAAACATATCTTCCTTTTCATTATGTCTAAACTGCTTTCCTTTCCTTTAAATATTCTTCTATTCCTTTCTAGACATACAATCCAAAGTATTGTATCTTTTGATATATCCCATATTGTTTGTAAAGCCTTGCTTTAATAAGTGTTCTATCATCGCTTTAACCAATATTCAATTCTGCTATTCATCACCATGCATTTATCAAACATACTAAGAATCCATTGCCATATATTCCAGACTATTAAGTAATGTCCTACGAGATGATCTATACTCTCATCTTCCTTATTACAAAAAATACATTGAGAGGGGTCATGAAAACCCCTTTTCATAAGGTTATCCCAGGATAAAATTCTTCTATGACCTACTATCCAAACAAACATTTTAACTTTAGGAATGCTTGGGCTATCCCAAATATCTCTTCATATTCTAGTGATATTATTATTTTGTTGGTGTTGTACATTATATCCACTTCTTGTTGTGTATTCTCCTAAGATCTTTAATTCCCAAATCAATTTATCCTTGGCTCCCCTCAGAATAATCACAGTTTTTATCTTTCTACTCAAATGTCTCCTCGCATCAATGTCTTGTATACTCATAAAAAATATTCTTTCCATTTGTATCTTCCTTCCTGATCTTTGTACAAAATGTTTGAAACCCTATCACCATATTTTTCTTGAAGCGATCTCATCCAAGGTTTCAAAATTGAATCTAAATTGAGTTGTTTTTTATCACACCAAGTATCCATTCAAATAGAAATTTTTTCTCCAATTCCCACCACCCATCTTAAACCTTTAATTAAAATATCAATAGATGTTTTAAAACCATTCCAAAGAGCAGAAATATTTGGTAGAGAGAAATCAGTAAATATTAAACTTGGGTCATTGAGATCAACATACTTAAAATATTTATTGCCCATTGTCTTTGACTCTCTTTGTACAATCTCCAAATAACTTTTCCCCTAAGAGCTAAGTTTACATCTGTAATAACTCTTAAACCAAGACTTCCCCTAGTTTTATCATCACACACCTTGCTCCATTTCACCAAAGGAAATTATCTTTTATCATCTAAACCTAACCACAAAAAGGATCCTAACCACAAAAAGGATCGCATAATATAGATTAAACTTTTTTCAACTAATTTTGGCATAGAATACAATGACATATAATATGTTGGGATGGCTTGAAATATTGACTTAATTAAAAACACTCTTCCTGCTAATGATAACCATATACCTTTCCCAGCTAGAAGTTTATTCTAAACTTTACTAATAACTGGATTCCATAATTCTCTCTTCATTATTCCCTCAAATAAAGACATCCCTAGATAAGTCGCAAGCAAATTTGCCTCCTCCATTTGAAGCAACCTGGAAATTCTTGCTTTGATATTAGTAGGAGTGTTAAGGAAGTATATTTTGGATTTTGTCCTATTAACTTTTTGACTTTATGCTCTTTCATATTCCTTTAAAAAGTTATTCAAAGCTCTGGCTTCATTAATCCTTGTCCTTCCAAAAAGGGTTGTATCATCTACAAACTGTTGATGGGTGATATTGTCGATGTTATTACTAACCTTAAGTCCACTTATAAGCCCATATTTGTAAGCCTTATTTAAGTTCTTACTCAAAACTTTTGCCATAATAATGAACAAATAAGGAGATAGAGGATCTCCTTGTCTAAGGCCTCTCTTGGATTTAAAATATTCTATTACTAACCCATTGACCAACACTGAATAAGAAACTATAGAGACACAAGCTTTAATCCATATAACCCATTTCTTCTCAAATCCAAACTTTTCTAAAACTACAAAAAATAAAATCCCAATAAACCCTATCATAGGCTTTATTCATATCAAGTTTTAAAACCACTACTTTCTCTTTTCTTGAAGTTGTTGAATGTATAACTTCATGAGCTACTATGATCCCGTTATGAATTTGTATCCCTTCTATTAATCCTTCTTGATCTTTTGAAATAATTTTGTTTAACAATGACCTTAATCGATTTTCCATCACTTTGGAGATAATATTATATGCCATATTACATAGGCTTGCGGGTCTAAAATAATCAAACAATTCAGCATCCTTCTTTTTTGGAATTAGGGTAAGATATGTTGCATTTATTTTATAAGGTATGTATTTTTCCACTGCCACCAATAAATAATCCTTCACTATATCCCAATTATGTTGGTAAAAATCTATAGAGAGCCCATTTGGACCTAAGGATTTATCCTTATTAAAAGAGAAAAGAGCTAAATGAACTTCTTCTAGAGTAATAGGCTCCATCAATTTCCTATTATCTTCATTCGATATAATTGAAGGAACATCTTGAAGAATTTTATCATTAATAAATTCAATATCTTCTAATCCTACAATATTCTAATAAAAAGACTTAGCATCTTTTCTACTTTCACTTTGGTCTTCAATCCAAACCCCTTCTATTAATTTAATTCTGCTAATTTTGGATGTTGATATTTGTACTATAGCCATCCTATGAAAAACTTTGTATTTTTATCCTCTTCTTTTAACCAAGTCTACCTTGACTTTAATCTCCAAAATTTATCTTTCGTACTCAGAATATTTGATATTCACTAAGCAACACCCTTTCCTCTTAGCTTGTATTATTATGTTCACCTTTTTGAAATTTTGAAATTTTAACTTTTAGTTCTTTCTTCTCAAAAATGTTATCAAAAGTGTTCTTGTTCCATTCTTTTAATCTAGAAGTCAGATTTAATTTGAAATAGAAGAGCATACAACCCACCATTACCTGAATAATTCTACGTTTGAGCTATCATATCAGCAAATTGAGGATGACCTTCCCACATCTACTCATATTTAAAATATGATATTTTTTTTGAATTCACTAACCACCATTTTAACTCTTATTGGCCAATGATCTGAACCAATCCTTGTTAAGATATTAATTTTAGCACAAGTTCTCGCATCTAGCCAATGATATGAGAGAATGCATCTGTCTAATTTTTTTGCTATTAGGTTCTAGCCTCTCTTGTTGTTGGTCCAATTATAGTTGTCTTCTTCAAAATCAACCTCCCATAGACTATTGTTTTGAATGAAAGTTGAGAAATATTTCATACTTTGGGTTAATTTCCTAATTCCCCCAAATTTTTTATCCAGCTTTGTTATAACATTAAAATCTCCTATAATCATGAATCGGGTTTCTTGGTCTTTACTTCTCATAAAGGATTCAATACCACTCCAAAATTCTAATCTACCTAATTAAGTTGTAGGTCCATAGACATTGATAAGGATAAAATGAATATTTGCAAAGTAGCAAGTGACTAAAGAGCTTAACCAATACCTAGTTTTATAAATGGTTACACAGGAGGTTCTAGAAAGATTTCAACAAGTTGAAATCCCCCCTGCTGCTCCTTCAGAATCAATAGTATCCCATTCACATATTGCCCATTCTGCTTGCATAATTTTTTAAACTTCTTTTGTCATTTTAGTTTCTTATATACAAAGAATATCAGGCTTATTACTTAAACATAGGTCACTAATACACCTTTGCTTTGAGGGGGCATTAGCACCTCTTATATTTGATGAGATGATAATCATGTATCATTAGGGGATTTTGGCCCTACCTGCGTATTACTAACATCATTTTGTTGTTTGGTAAAGAGAAGTTCAACCAACTTAGTTTGTGTTTCTTTCTCTATGTTTGCTCTTTCTTCCCTGGATCTTGCTTGATAATTTGAGGGTTTTCCTCTTTTTGCCTTGCCTATATCAGGAGTAGGTATTATTATTATATTCCTCAATATTCTTTCACAATTTTGTTTTTCATCATATTTATCCTCTCTTGGCTCTATTATAGAAGCTTTTGACTTGTCCTACTCATTTTCTAGTATTTCCTTATTAATGGCAAAGGTATTAACTTCTAAAACTGCATTTTCTTTACCATTTTTTTCTTGAATGGTGCATGGTACTTCAAGAGAGTCTTCAAAATCTAATGAGACACATTCCTTAGGTTCATCTATATTGTTCTTCCTTAAATCAATATCATACTGAATAGACAAGTCTTTGTTAATATGTTGAAACTGTTGTATTGTGTCCTCTAAGCTTTGATCTAATTTTTCTTCATAAGCTAAAGCCTCAAAAGAGTTGGTATGCCTTCCAATATCCTTCCTTATTGGTCTCCACTATTTATTTTATTTTATTTTTCTAGATCTATTTTTTGGAAGTTTAAAACCATCTTCATCTATAACCATTTGTAAGTTTCTCTTGTGGTTTTCTACATATGATTTTGTTGGGCTTTTCTTAGGGCATGATCTCTCAATATGCCTCACCTCATGACATCTTCTACATATAAAAGATATGTTTTCATAATCTATGGTTTGGGTCCACATCTTATCCCCATACTTAAGAATTATTGATTATGGTAAAACTTTACTTATATCAATCAAGATCAATATCTAAGCATAAATAGCCAAAAATATATCTTTTGTTGTATCTGAAATCTCAAGGAATTCTCATAGAGTGTTGCCTATTGCCTTGAAGGTATCTATTTCCCATAATTCAATGGGTAACACAAACATCCTAACCTAGACTGGTACTAGGGATATATTTATATTTTCAGGTGTAAAACCTTTATACCGGTGGGTAAGGAAGAGTCCTACTCTTCCCGTAAACCAAGGACCTCCTTTTAGGATTTTTCTCTTTCTTTCCTACAGCAAAAATAGCTAGAAAGAAACATTTGGGAAGAAATAATAGAATCACTCTAGGAGACTTCCAACTTTTATCAATCCATTTTCTCAAGGCTGAAGCCCCTAGCCAATACCCATTAAATTTACCAAAAATTACCCTATCTTGGAGCAAACCCATTAAATTTACCAAAAAATACCCTATCTTGGAGCAACAAAGATCTCTCTTAGGTGCGCTCACTAACATCTACCACTAGAGATGATTCCAAAAATTTAACTATAAATCGATCCATAGAAATAAATAGTTATATATATATATATATGTTCCACATGCACATTAGGTCATAAGGAACATTATTAAAAAATAAAGAGACTCAAACCCTTAACCTTTTCCTTGATTCCCCATTCATCATTTTCAAGACCTCTCATTCTATATATATTATTTTTAAAAACTTTTACGGTCATTTTTTTTATTTTATAGAAAAATTCTATAAACCTTAACCTATTGAATAAATACAAAGTCAAAAAAACCCTTGTTGGGTAAATACGAAGTTTATAGAAACCCAGGTAAACGAAGCCTATGGGAATCCAATCGTCCAAAGAATCTTCTATATATATATATATATATATATATATATATATATATATATATATATATATATATATATTTGGTTCCACATGCACATTAGGTCATAAGGAACATTATTAAAAAGTAAAAAGATTCAAATCCTTAACCTTTTCCTTTCCCATTCATCATTTTCAAGACCTCTCATTCTATATATATTATTTTTAAAAACTTTTACGGCCAAATTTTTTTTATTATATAGAAAAATTCTATAAACCTTAACCTATTGAATAAATACAAAGTCAAAAAGACCCTTACTGGGTAAAGACGAAGTCTATAGAAACCTAGGTAAACGAAGCCTATGGGAATCCAATCGTCCAAAGAATCCTATGACAGCCCACTAGCAAGCACTTGGCCTCCACCAACCAACAGATCCCTTTCAAATTAATAATTTTAACATAAACCATAATTATTTTAAAGGCCTTATCCCTTTAAATCAAGATATGGACTTAAATTTCCCCAATAAAAACCCATCCTAGACATTTTTACAGTTAATTATTATTTAAATAATTTTTTTTATATTAAAAAACAAACACATAATTTTTTTTTTTTAACACATAGATTTTGATAAGAGGGACCACTAAGACTTAGGAGAGTTGTAAAGGAAGGCCAAACTTAGCTCAACCAAACTTAGATCCTTTCACGTTTTATAGCATACCTAAAACAAACTTTTAAAAACTAATATAATAGAGACGGAATTATTGGTTGTCAACCAATTAATGTGAGAAACACGTATTAATATAAAAAAAATTCAATTATGAAATATAACCACTAAGGGCATATTCAAAGCATACATTACCTATAAATAGGATACACCGCTTGTTCCAGTCTTCGGCATTAATCACCATGGAAGGAGTCCTCTATTTTGCAGGAGCATGCATACCCAACCCTGGCAGAGGCAGCATTGGCTTCATCATCGATGACGACGAGGGCACAACACTTCAACAATACTCCTCCTTGATCGGTTCAGACTTGACATGCAATGCGGCACATTACAGGGCCCTTATCAGAGGGCTCAAACATGCTTTGCGCCACGGCATTGAACACATTCAAATCTATGGACATTCACTGCTTGTAGTTAACCAGGTAACTACTCTCTGTATATATATGTATATTTTTTTAAGTAATACATCTAAGGGATTAAATTTAGGTTATATCATTCATAATATAAATGATGTGGGTATACATTTTGAACATTAACTCTGAAACTATATTTTAACAGGTGAATGATGTGTACGAAGTTCGGAACCCGAGGTTGCAATACTACCTAGAAATAGTGCAGACGATTTTATCGGATTTTGAGAGCTGGGATCTGGAGCACATATCCTGGCATGAGAACAAGGGAGCGAGCTCTCTTGCTTTGCGATGCTTGTATCGGCGTTCGTAACTATTTGCTGTAACTGATTCCTTGAGTAGATGATCAAGTCTTTGATTAGGCGTCCTTTTTAGCTGTTGAAGAACAAGAAAAATAAATTTATTGTTGAAACTTTTTGTTTGTGGTTACTGTGTTGTTCAGGGTTTATTAATTTCTTCATACAAAAACCGCAGGAAACCCTCTCAATTTGTTTGTTTTTTTTATTTTTGTTTGCGCTTAGAAACTCGCTTACTGGTAAGATTTTAGACAAAAACTTTGGTTAGTTGTTGAAAAACAAGAAAGAAAATTTATTTTTCAACTGTGTTGTTCTGGGTTTATTGATTTCTTTTGCCAGGAAACCTGAACAAAATTGCAATCTGCGATTTTGTTTTTGGCATTGAGAAAATCAGCGACTCAGGATGATTTTTCAAGAGAAAATTGGTCACAGGATTTAAAAACAGAGACTTAAAAAAAATAAAAAACACATTTCTGCTTATATGCCTATTTTTAAATTTCTTGAGCTGTGTAATCTTATATGCCTATTTTTCCTTTTCTTGAGCTGTGTAATTTTTTTTTTGGAAGATTAGACACCACTGTTTTACAATTTATTTAGGTTAAAAAAAAAAACTAAGGTTTTATTAGTTTTTTTTTAATTGGCTATGTACTTTTTTTTTTAAATGTCCTGCAAGTAAGGATTTATTAAATATTTTAAGTAATTAGTGGCCACACTTTGAAGGGCATAACAATAAGGGTCTCTTTTGTCGTGATTTAAACATATAAGTTTTTTATTTTATTTTTTATTATACAGCATCTAGTTACAGTAACCTCTTGTTGCGCCAGGTAAACTTTTAAGCTAGGTACTATCTTTTTCTTATTTAAAGCAAAGTCTATAACTGAATTGAGTTCTTTGGCCTCCCTTCTTGGTAGTAGAAAAGGAATGTGGATGTAAGCTGGTGTAAGCTAATTCCTTGTGTATATAAAAGTTGAAATTGAGTTCTTTGGCTAGATTGGAATTTGGGTTTCCTTTTTGAAATGTTGAGGTGTTGAGTCTCCTTGAAATGTTAAGGAATTTAATCCATCGAGCAAACTTGATTGAGTTCTTTAGCAATGTTGTTGGCTGTTGATTGAGCTAATAATATTAAGTAAAAGTATTTTTCATATCATCTTTTTTAGAAAATAATGAGTGACTTCCATAGTATATAGAAAGGAATAACTTATATTTAGGACAATGGAGTTATTTTTCTAAATACATAGAAATTTTTGAAAGTATTTTAAGCATTATAGTATGGGTTATAACTTTTAGATTTTTATGTCAACTTATTAATAATAAGGTTTTGAAAAGTACTGGTGATTCTCTTAGGATAGTTCATTCAAGAGGCACTAGTTTTTAAAAATAAATTAAATTATGTATAAATACATATTTTTTATAATGGATATTTTAAAGTATTATATTTTATTTTATTTTTTTAGTAAAAAATGTAAAAACTGAATTGAGTTTTTTGGCCTCAGTTAAGTAAGATTACTCCATTTTTTCAATGAGTTTACACAAGTTTCTATGTGGGTCCTGGTCCCCTCATACTGAGTGGGGTTTACACCTTGGACCTCTCAAAGAGAGGCCAAAGCCCTTACCACTGCAGTGAGCTTGCAACTAAGTAAGGTTGCTCCATTAAACTGAATGAATATTGTTTTTATTTAATTGTAATTACCCTGACAGTTGTATCTTCTAGTCCTTGGTATTGAATTCAGTTCAATGCAGTAAGCTATCAGAAAATAGATGTAGCAATAAACTTTGAAGGTTAATTATCCAAAGCTATTATGGAGGGAGGCCTATGCATGCAACTATTTAAACAAAAAAAATTAAATGAAATGTAGCAATAAATTAGATGTTTTTCAATTGAATGAAAGAAATACCAATTTTTTATGCAAATGTTAAAATTTATTTGTATTGAATCCAATGCAATAAGCTTACAACTAAGTAAGTTTGCTCCATTAAAATGCATGAATATTAGTCCTCGTATTGAATTGAGTTCAATACAGTAAGCTATGAGAAAATAGATGTAGCAATAAAATTTTAAGGTTAATTATCCAAAGTTGTTATGGAGGGAGGCCTATGCATGTAACTATTTAAGGAAAAAAAAATCAAAATTATGATTTTCAATTGAATGAAAGAAATAATAATAATAAGTTTTTATTTTATTTTTTATTATACAGGAACTAGCTACAATAACCTCTAGTTGAGCGAGGCAAACTTTTTAAGTTAGGTACTATTTTTATTATTATTATTATTTAAAGCAATTCAGTTGTCTATAACTAAATTGAGTTCTTTGGCCTCCCTTCTTGGTAGTAGAAAAGGATTGTGGATGTAAGCTAATACATTATGTATATAAAATTTGAAATTGAGTTCTTTGGCAAGATTGAAATTTGGGTCTCCTCCTTGAAATGTTGAGGAATTTAAGTGATTGAGAAAATGTTGGGTCTCCTCCTTGAAATGTTGAGGAATTTAAGTGATTGAGAAAATGTTGGGTCTCCTCCTTGAAATATTGAGGAACTTAACCTTGGGTCTTCTCCTTGAAATGTTGAGGAATTTAACCGATTGAGCAAACTTGATTGAGTTCTTTAGCAATGTTGTTGGTTGTTGATTGAGTTAATAATATTAAGTAAAAGTATTTTTCTTATCATATTTTTTTTAGAAAATAATGAGTGACTTTCATAGTTTAGAGAAAGGAATAACTTATATTTAGGACAATGGAGTTATTTTTTTTAATACAGAGAAATTTTTGAAAGTATTATAAGCATTATAGTATGGGTTATAACTTTTAGATTTTTACTTGTTAATAATAAGGTTTTGAAAAGTATTGGTAATTCTTTTAGGATAATTCATCCAGGAGGCACTAGTTATTAGAGATAAATTAAATTATGTATAAATAAATATGTTTTACAATGGATATTTTAAAGTATTATAATTTTTTTTTAGTAAAAGTGTAAAATTAAATTAAGTTTTTTGGCCTAAGTTAAGTAATATTGCTCCATTTTCAATGAGTTTACATAGATTTTATGGCGATCCTGGTCCCCTCATAATGAGTGGGGTTTACACCTTGGACTGGTCCCCTCATACTAAATGGGGTTTACACCTTGGACCTCTCAAAGGGAGGCTAAAGCCCTTACCACTGCAGTAAGCTTGCAACTAAGTAAGGTTGCTCCATTAAACTGCATGAATATTGTTTTTATTTAATTGTAATTATGTTTATATTTGTATCTTCTAGTCCTCATTCAGTTCAATATAGTAAGCTATCAGAAAATAGATGTAGCAATAAACTTTGAAGGTTAATTATCCAAAGCTATTATGGAGGGAGGCCTATGCATGCACAACTATTTAAAGAAAAAAAATTAAAGTTATGTTTTTCAATTGAATGAAAGAAATACCAAATTTTTATGCAAATGTTAAAATTTATTTGTATTGAGGAAGAAGAAGAGATTGAGAAGGAAGTAATCATATATTACGAAGATAAACTATTAAAATTTGGGTAAGATATAGAGTGTCACAATGATATTTTATAAACATTATATCAACTATTTCATAGATATAGAATGAAATCTTGGTGAGGGAAATTTTAATAGAGGATCTAAAATATACAACATTATCTTTTTATCATAACAAAGACTTTGGTCTTTATGAAATTCTTACAACTTTTGATAAAAAAAAATTGGGATATGATGGGTGTTGGTAAATATACTAGAGAAAACGATATAATAAGTGAGATTAATGCCAACTTTGTTGTGTTGGTTCCTAAGCAAGATGAGATGTAATATTTTAATCATTTCCATTCAATAAGACTTTGTAATAATGTTTATAATTAAAATTATAAAATTATGTAAAAAAAATCTAATCAAATTGTATGAACTCGATTGGTTAAGCCCCTTGATTTTCATAGAGGAGATTTAGGCTCAATTATTGGCAAGCAACACATTTATAATTGTCAAACTATTATAACACTACCAAATTACTACTGTTGTCATGATGTAATACAGATGGGCCTCTTTTAGTCTAAAATAAACAATTAAAAAATAAAATATAATCTATATTGTGTTTTATTGAAGGAATAAGGTAGATTCCTATATGGCAATCAAATCCATGATAGTATAATTAGTGCACAAGATGCCATATACTTTCTTTAATTCATGAAAAATATAGACATGTTATAAAATTGGATATGAACAAAGCATATTATGGAGTCTACTAAAGTGGTCCATTAAAATCTTGTCTATAGTTTATTTATATACTCTTCTTTTATTTCATCATTTATTTCATCATTTGATTCAGTGAACCTACTAGAATATTGTTGGATAGTTAATTAGTACAACAAAATCTAGAATATTCTTAGTGCTATCCTTTATTTCAAATAAGTTATTGTAGATATTTTAGTATTTAAAATAGAAACTTACAATGAACATATATAGGTATTCATTTAAATAATGAACATATATAGGTATTCATTTAAATAATAAAATTAAAAATATGGGGCTCAATTTTAGATAAAATAAAAACTTGTATAGTTGGTAGTAAGTTAAGTTATTTACCATGATTAGAATAATTTAATTAATAAATGATACATTTCAATATATTCTTGCATGTAATGTTACTTTTTTTTGTGTGATGAAAAAACAAATTTATATTAATTTAAGATAACAACCTTTACAATAAAAAAAAAAAAAGTCGTGGGTTAACACACCCCATGGGGAATCAAACTAACCCTCGTCGACAAGGGTTAGTAAACAAAGCCGCCAACAAAATACAAGTTTACCAATCATGATCATTGATGATCATTACATCAAAGAAAGTAACACTATATTTCTATATTCAAGTGTAATGTTACTTTTTACATTACATATAGGTATAACCTCATAATTTTAACAAAATTCAAAGTGATTTTATTTGTGAAGGATGTAAAGAGAAGTTTGGATTTTATGTTTGCAAATGGGATAGAGTTTACAAAGGATAGAATAATAAAGTATTGAGAAATTGTAGATTTATTATTTTTCCATTAGGAATGAAACTTGGTTGGAGATTATCCAAAGATCAAGAAAAGAGCATGGAATGGTATTACATCAAAAATGTATTGGTTCTCTTGATAGAGTAATATTTTTAAGGAAATGAACCTTACCTAGTAGATGGCAATATGGAACTTCATATTTATTGGAACTTACAACATGTTATGAACAAATATAATCAAAGACATTGTTCAACAAACAAAAAATATCACTCATTAAGAACATGAATGTATAAGATATCCTTAGAAACCAATAATATCTTGTTAGAAAATAAAAATAATTTTCAATAAAAGTAAACATTGTTATGCGATTAAGGGTATAAATACGAACCCATAGTATAACTCCCTTAATGTTGGCCAATCATTGAATAATAATATAATAAACAAAATTCCACCTTATAAAGTGCACATGAGACAATAGGAAAATATAATTATCACAAGATAAATTTAGTTGTAGCCTCAAGTGAAGATTAACATTATATTAGTGTACATCCTTAAGCTAAATGGAAACAAAAAACAAACCCTTAGGAACTCCCCTCAAAGGACACACTCTTATACCAAGTTAATCCTACAATCTAATGACTAATCTTGGTCATGACTTTGGTTATTATATCCATTTTTAATATAATTAATGTTTATAGGCTCAACTCATATTTTAAAAAAATGATCACTAAAGTTTACACTATATTCAATGGATAGCCTCAACCTACATACATGAGAATGGAGAGTACAAACCTAATTAGTGAGTCGAGGATGATATTGAAATAACTAGTTAGAATACATGCCTAAAAAATTTTGATTCTTCTCCTTTCCCATGCCATTCATATGGTGGTTGTATTATCCTTTTGTGTCTTTTGAGGTTAAAAAATAAAAATAAATCCAAAACACTAAGTGTTTTTGGCATATATGCAACATATGAAATATGATTACATGGATTATAATTCAAATATGCCCTAATATTTATAGATTGGAACTATTACCTATTTAAGTAGGAATGGCATACCATTCATGTTGTTTGGGATTAATAATGGAATGTCAACAAACCATAGGTACATTATATTGAGTAGATGAATCATCTTAATTTTCAATCATGAGAAATGATTCTCCATAGTTTTTTTAATAGGTTATATGTGGCTTATATTGGGGGGCACTCCCATCAAAATACCAAAATATTACATTTGTTGCAAAATACATTTTTATCACAAATTTTTCATTTTTTTCTCTTAAATATATTCTTCAACTTCCTCGAAGTGCTATGTTTCTACAATCAGCTCCTTGACATCATTTTGATTAAGACATAAAATCTCACTTAGTAAGTTGCCTTCTAAAATTTGAATTTAACTACGATGAAGATCAACACCATAATTTGCTAATTATCCGCTACTCGATTTCCTTCTCTATAAATATGCTCACACTGTCAGGAGATTACCTCCAGTAATAGATTATGAACATCAACAATAATATTATTTTTTATTTAGTCTCTAAATCCATTTTTGTTAATAGAATTGATGATAATATGTGAGTCCCCCTCAATTAAAATACATTTCCATCCTTTTTTTCCTTTAATTTTAATCCTTGTAAGAAGTGCCCTAGCCTCTGCATAGTTGTTTATTTTTTATTTTTTAATAAGCTATGAGTGGATTCTATTGGGGGGCACTCCCATTACAAAAACAAAACATTACATTGCTCTCATTACATTTCTAACAAGTTAATTAAAGCATACCCATATTTACCTTTCTATCAAATATATTCTCCATCTTCCTCAAACTGCTAAGTTTCCATAATCAACTCTTTTTTTTAAGGAACTAACAACAAGAACAATCCTTACATGATACATAACTCGAATAGATAGAAGGAAAATAAACATACGATCATTCATCAAAGAGAAAATCAGTTCGATTATTTTTCTTTTGTAGCAGAGGTTCTTCCTCCTTTGGAGTGGCAAAATCTAAGAATGCATTTTTGTACTTCAAGCTCCTCAGGTAATATCTAGTTGTGACACATTTTGTAGGATCTTCATTTTTAGAAAATTAACAGTCACTGTTATTTCATTATTATCTTCAAGAATACCATTTGAGGTGCTAATATTTTCCATGGAACCATGTGGATGGTCTTTAGTAGACTTTAGTAATCATTTAGCTTTTATCAAAGATCTTATTCAAATAATTCTTTTGGGGTTGAGTCTTTTGTTGTTCGCATGATTCCTATTGGACAATTGATGCATCTCAAGGATGAGCCTCTTTCTTTTTAATTGAGATATATGAAGGTTTTGAATCATTTGCATGTAGGACCTTCTCCTCCACCAAGGAGGAATTAGATCCCCATTGGATGATGAGACATCTCTTCTTTAGGTGGCCATATTGCTGACAATCATAACATCTTAGGGAGAAGTTTTCATATTCAATATTTTGGATTCATTCCCCTTTGCTTGAGGAGATAGTAATGGATTGAGATCCAGGAACTAAAACATCCATCCAAAAAACCAATATTGCTTTACTCATTAATTTTACTAGACACATTTTCCTCTGTTTGGGTATCCATATACTGGAATGCACCAATGGCATTACTAATTTTGGTGAATATCTTCTCTCCCCAAAATTCCATAGGGAGAGCATAAAGCCAAACTGGGAAGCCACTAACTTCTTCAATAAAGGGGTTGAAAATAGGAGTCTAAGGTCTTATATAGACACCCCTTTGTTCAAAAAAAAATTAAATCTATAATCCATTACCCTATCTCTATCCACTAAATTAGAAAAGATATATTTTTTTTTTTGGTAGGAGAGTTACTTGGAATTCTGTACTGGTCCACCAATATTTAATGTATATTTTGAGATCCTCTAGGCCTGGTATTTTTCCATTGGGCTTGCATATAATTGTTTGGGTTTCATGATCAATTAGATCCAATCCAAATTCATCCTCTGAAATCCTGATAGAGGGCAGAGGTTCATCCACCTGTGAACCCAAAGATCCCCAAGAGATATTTCTTCTTACTGAAGAGGCTTTCTCATAGATTGAAGAGATGGTCTATTAACAACCCTCCTCCTTCAATGCTTGATTTCTTACATCCTTTTCATGAATATTGTAGCTAAATTTATCGCTTTGTTCCATCTCTTGATTGCACCGAGGGTTTATACCCATTTGGTGAAGATTGTAGTTGCAACTAGAAATTAACATCAAAGTAGTTCAAACAAACCACTCTGCATAGTTGTTAGTTGAAATTCCATATGATTCTGAATAAGTGAGGAGAATTTTTCCTTCACTATCTTTAAAAACACCACCTCCACCTATTTTTCCTGGATTTCCTTAAGAAGCACCATCAAAATTAATTTTGATAAACCCAATTTTTGGACATTTCTATTTTACCATAGATCGAAGTAGATCCTTTGTTGTAATTTTATTGTTACAGGTGACTCTTTCATGTATTTTCAAATCTTATAGCCAAGTTATTAGCACCTCTTTTCTGCAATTGAGAATTCCCATGATGAGCACCATATTTGTAGATATTCTGCAAGAGAGGCACTAATAAGGTTCCAAAATTGGGCATGATTTTGATATTTATTTTTAAAAATTATTTTATTCTTTTCAAGCCATAAATTCCAACAAATAATGGTGGGGAAAATCCTCCAAAGAATACATAATGCTTTAGCTTTGAAATAATTTATCCATCATTTTATCAACTCTTTCAATGTTGATGGAGCTATCCAATATAATTTTATATTTAAAAAAAAACAAATGGTGTGAGCAAATGGAAAATTAAGAAGTAAATGGTTTGACGTTTATAAATCCTCCTCACACAAGGCACATCTGAAGGATCCATAATATCCTCTTATTTTTAGACTCTCTCCCGTAAGAATCTTACTTTGAACTGCTAACCAAAGAAATGTTGAGGCCTTAGGGAGAGCCTCTAATGACCAAATGTTCTTCCAAGAAAAATATTTGGGAGAAGGAAATTTTGATTGTTCTTCTTCATATCCCAACTTGATCAATTATCCATCATCCTTTGATAAATTCCAAACCAACTCACCATTTCATATAAAAATCGGTAAATAAAACTCTTAAAGCATCTTTTGAATTTTATCTACAATTTGTTTGAGTTCCTCCCCTTCAACCAGGTTACTAAAAGAAATCCATGATCTGGAGGTTTTTCTCATATTAATATAATATTTGACCTTTGGATATTTACATAGTAGTAGGCACGCTTGAGCCAATGGTTTCCATTTTGAGTTAGAGAGAAGAGAATAAGGCTTCAACCAAGCATTAGACCAAAAATTTGCATAACTCCCATCATTGACTGACCATCTAATATGTGTTTCTTTATAAATTGTAAACTCTCTAATATGAAGTTCCATGTTGATGATCATTTGGGTAGAGTTCTTTTCCTAAAAAAATTATTTACATCAAGAGAGCCTATATATTTTTGAAGTAATATTTTTGCCCAATTCTATCCTTGATCTCTGAATAATCTCCACCCAAGCTTTTCTCCTAATACCAAATTTATAATAAATGATTCTCCATAGATAATCTAAGTTTAGGTTTATTATTTGTGTTCCATCTTTTATAATAAGTCTAGCCATCAAATATTATCACTTATTCTAATCTCTCTCTCTCCAAAACGATTAATCTCTTCCACTTTAGGTGTAAATATTCTTCCACCAATTGCTTTGGTGTCATTCATTAAAGGAGGTTGGGTGCTCTATCAAAACCATATAGGTCATCCAACAATTAGAAAAATGAGTCATACTTTGTTTTCCTGCTCAACTTGATAATGTTTGAGTAGATTTTGTCCTTTTTTAAAACCTTTTTATTAGCAATCTCAATTGTATTAGCAACAAAAAAGCTCAAAAAGTATTTTAGAAGATATTTTAGAATGATTTTTTCATGATTTGCATTACTTGTGATTGAAATCAAAGGAGGCATTCTCTATTCAATGTTTTTTAGGGTTTTAAATTCATCTATATAATATATGAATAACAAATATTTCCATGGGTTGTTCATTATTGTTATATGTTTATTGTTTATAATAATTAGATTACTATTTATTCTTGTTTTAATTAAAAAAAGTATTAGATCAAAGTCTAGATTTACCACTTTTGTTAAATAATTTGGCAAACTAAAATTCAAATGCCTTATAGGTTATATTTAGCAATCCATTTGACACAAGGTTTTGGTAGGGTGTTAGCTAGAAGCTTACTTTATTGTTTCCTAGGATTTCTATATTTTCTAGGATATAGGATTAGTGTTAAATATATTATTCTAATCTTCATCTGAGGCCATGGCTAATGTTGTATTGTATTCACTAATATATTGGCCTATGGGCTATTGCACACCTTGTATATGTGGTTTTATTGTAATATTATAAATAAAAAATCTTAAGGTTAGTTCTTTAACCTTGACCTAAGGTCACCTATAATTTTGGATATTATACCCCTTGAGTCCAATGATTTTATCATTACTTGGTAATGCTTATTCTTTTATTAGTGAGATTATTTTGTGTATAATGACACATTTCACATCATGTTGTATTTATATAAGATTTATTTTTCTTTACTGAGTAATGTATTCATTTCCTTCATTCCTAAATATATTGATAAGTCTAACATTGTATCAAAGTGAGTGTGAATATCCATTACTTGATCTCAAAATTTGATGAGCATTTCTCTACAATGATTAAAAAATTAGTATGAAAATTTGAAAATAATGTATGGTATACTTTGTGTAACCAAGTGGTTAACACCTTTTCTTCCATAGAGACTTTTCATAATGAGAATCATATATGTGAATATTATGCAAGAGAGGCAATAAGACAATTCTAAACTTGGTCATGAGTTTGAGATTTATTTATTTTAATTTTATTATTCCTTTCAAGACATAAATTCCAAAAAATAATGGCAAGACCAATCCTCCATATAATACATAATGCTTTAGCTTTGAAATAATTAATCCAATATTTCATCAACTCTTTCAATGTTGATGGAGCTACCAAATATATTCTCATATTTTTTAAAGTAGCCCTATATGGTGTGAGCAAAGGGATAATGAAGAAGTAAATGGTCTAAAGTTTATAAATCCTTCTCACACAAGGCACACCTAAAATATCCATGATACCCTTTTCTTTGTAGACTCTCTCCTATGAGAATCTTACTTTGAACTACTAACCATAGGAATATTGAGGCCTTATGGAGTGCCTCTAGTGACCAAAAATTCTTCCAAGGAAATCTTTGGGAGTTAGAAATTTTGATTACTCTAAATCCCCATATCCCAACTTGAAAATTACCCACCATCTTTTGATAGATTCTAAACCAAATTAACCTTTCGTGTATAAATAGGTAAATAAAACTCAAAGCATCTATTGAATCTTAACTACAAGTTATCTGATTTCCTCTCCTTCAACCAAGTTACTATTATAAATCCATGATCTAGAGTTGTTTCTCATATTAATATAATATTTAACCTTTGGATATTTATAATCTAGGCATGCCCAATCTAGTGGTTACCATTTGAATTAGATATAAGGACAAGACTTCAACTAAGCATCAAACTAAAAAATTGTAGAATTCCCCCCATTGATTGACCATCCAATATGTTTCTTGAATAATTGTAAACTATTTGATATGAAGTTCCATATTCATGATCCTTTGGATAGGGTTCTTTTAATAAATAATTTCATTGCACCAAGAGGACCAATATATTATTGAAGTAAAATTTGTACCCAACTCTTTCCTTGATCTATGAATAATCTTCAGCCATGTTTTACCCCTAATATGAAACTCATAAGTCTACAATTCTGCAAGCCTGGTACTCCAATATTATTTCCTCTACAAACCCTGTCCCACTTACAAAGAGAAAACCTAAACTTTTCCTCGCATCCTTTCCAAAAGAATTCTCTTTGAACTTTATCAATTTCTAATACTATACCTAATGGAAATCTTTAAAGAGACATCATATAAATAGGATGGATTGTAGGCTATTTTTTATGATTTGTTGTCTACTCGTCATGGTTAAGAACTTACCTTTTCAACCTATAAAAGGACTTTCATTGTATCCAAACAAGAGACTAAAAGTTCTATTTTATTTTCTTTATGGGATAAAAGAATACCCAAGTAGGTGGATGGAAAATTTTTAATTTTAAATCCTAAAATTTCTATAATAATTTATTGTAAATCTAGGGTAGTGCTAATGAAAATATCTTAGCTTTTGTAGTATTAACTAACTATCTATAAGCCTCATTATAACATGATAATATCGATTTAAACTCCATGGTTTCATTGATAGAACAATAGACTCAAACAAAAAGTATCATCAATAAATTAGAAATGATATTTGAAGGGACTTTTTTTTACAATCTAAATACCTTTGATTTTTCCTTCCACTTTTACTTTTGATAAAGTTCTTCGTAATGACTTTGCAAGAATAATAAATAGATAAGGAGATAGTGGATTACCTTGGTAGACTTCATAATATGATCTAAAGTAACTAGTAGGGGGAACCACCAATCAAAATAGAATATGTTGAAGTGTTATAACAATATTTTATCCATTCACACCAAATTTGATCAAAGCCAAACATTTTGAGAATATTATGTAGAAAACTCTAGGAATACTATCATATACTTTGTCCATATCTAATTTCATAAGCATACCTAGTTTTTCATAGAATGAAGAGGATGTATAGCCTCTTGTGCAATAATTACACCATGAATAATTTTTTTACCGTGAACAAAACCACCTTTTTCTTTAAGATAACACAATCTATAATGCTTTTCAACCTATTTGCCATAATTTTTAAAATGATCTTATAAATCATATTACTAAGGCTTATTGGATGAAAATTATCAAAATATTTGCTCACCTTTCTTGGGAACTAATGTAATAAAAGTGGCATTGATCTCAATTATTGTAGCGTTCCTTTTTCAAGCCCCTTCAACAACCAACATATCACTCTTCATTAAATCCTAAATTTTTTGAAAGAAAGTTAAAGGAAATCTATTGGGATCAAGTACCTTGTTAGGAATGAAAGAGAAAACTACTTCATATAGCTCCTCCATGGATATCTTATTTATCGAGCTTTTATTATGTCATTATGTGATAATTGATGGAATATTTTATAAAAGCTTACCTTGTACCTCATGTTGGTATTTGATGCTTATCTTTCTAGTTGTTGGGAAGAAAAAAAGAGAAAAATACACAATAAATTAAAAGGTTGCTAAAGAATAAGGGGTATGACTTTTAGCCTTCAATATCCTACATTCATTCCCATTATTTGAAAAGCTTAAATTGGATGTATTACTACATATATTTTGGAAGTTTACCAACAAGAGAAGAATTTGTAGAATTTTTATGACAATTGTTATAAAATTATTGCTATCATGGATGTCTTAATGTTTGTTGATACTAGTTTTAGTTAGTATTCATTTTTTATTGCTGCTACTATAAAATAGGGGACTACATCTTTTTGTTGTTGCTATTGTAAAAACAGGGGACTTTTTTTTTTTATGTTTCTATTGTAAAATAGGGGACTGCATTTTTTGTTGTATGTATTGTTAAAATTTTATAAATACTTCAACTATAATTTTTAAAATTATATTGGTTATTTTTTACTTCTTCTTGGCTAAAAATAATAGGGGGTTTCTTTTAACTTCTTCAATTGGTATTAGGGTAGGAGGTTGATTAGTGTCTAGGTTGAAAAATTTTTTGTTGCATATCTCTCTTACAACTTTAAAAATTGAATGGACAAGATTATGATTAGTGGAATATAAAAAAATAAACTTTGTTGATAGGGAAGGACTTATGGGAAATAGTTAAAGTTGGTTATGAAGAGCCAAAATATTGGACCATTGTGCCAAATAATGATAGGTAGGCTATGAAAGAATCCAAGAAAAAACTTACTAGCTTTGTACCATATCTAGTCTACTCTAGATAAGAGTCTATTCCCTAGAATAGAAGGTGAAAAGTTAGTAAGATATGCTTAGAAGACTTTATACAAGGATTACCAAGGAAGTGACTAGGTTAAAATTATGAAATTATAGACCCTTAAATAGAATTTGAAAATCTAAGAATGTAAGAAATAGAAGTGATTATTATATTAGAGTGAAATATGTGGTAAATAAAATAGCCACACTTGGTGAAACTATTGAAGAAGATATTATGGTGAAGAAGGTGTTGAGAACACTAACACCAAGGTGGAATCATGTAGCAATTATAATTGAAGAAAGCAAAAATTTGGCTACACTTGAATTTGATCATTTGGTTGGGTATCTTATGTCTCATGAGGAGAGACTAAGAGATACATTTGGAGAGAGTGAAGAGAAAGCATTTGCATCAAAGTTGAGAATTTCCAAAAGTGAAGGTGCCAACACTAGTAGTCAAGGTCATTGCAAGGGCCAAGGAAGAGGCCAAAATCAGAATTTCCCAAGAGGGAGAGGAGGTTTAGCTGTAAGAGGAAGATGTGGGTTTGATGAAATAAATATCCAATGTTATCATTGTAAGAGGTATGGATATTTTTATAAAGACTATAAAATCAAAGCTAGAAATGAAGTAGAAGAGCCAATTATGCTAATGAGAATAAGGATGCTCCACCAAGCCACTTATAAAGCTAATAAAAATATAAAAGGAGGGTTTAGGGTCCCACCATAATCACTAAAATGTGATAAAAAAAAAAGCATTTCATTTCATTAATGATAAAAGAAATATTAAAAAAATTTGCTCTTTACACAAAATGCCCCATGGGCTAAAATTTGGGTCTTCCAAGGTGGAATCCTACTTTCAGTGAACAAGTAATATCACCAAAGGCTTTCTATAAGCACCTTAGGGGGAGTGGGCTTACTACACATGGGCCACTATTAGTTGTATAAGTCCTCTAAACCTGCACAACCCAATAAAAATTGTTAGTAGCATATGTGGGCATATCTCAACTAGACCCTTTATGAAAGAGAAAAGAAAAGGAAATCTAGTCTATAGCATTACAAAAGTGTTGAAAATGGTTACAAAAGTACTAAAAAATGTTACAATTACCTGCTTTGGGAATTTGTTGGTGTGTATCTTGTTGAAGCAGGTCCCTATAGGGGACCATACCCATGGGTATGATCAAATCTGATCATACCTATCCATACAATTGGCTTTATGTTATCCAGATAGCAACTTCTTTGATGAGGTATCTATTATTTTTGTAGAAGCTCTTGCCCAAGTTTTGTAGTCTTTTATACCTATACCTACAAGCAGTTTATAATACAAAAAGGGGGAACAAAAGGGACATGCAAGCATCCATGGGGATTGGTAGCAATGAGAGTTAGTGTGCAATGGAATCTAGGGTGATTTTTGCAAAGTTTGGTTATGCAAATGTGTGATCCTTAGAAATGTGAGAAATGGTCTTCTATTTATAGACTTGGCCAAGGTTAGGGGGACTGAGGTGTCCCATGAGGTGGCATGGTGCACCATACCTCATAAATGAATTTGGGTGGAGGAAAGTCCTCACCCATCCATATGCAATAAATGGGCATATGTGCACCATACCTCATAAATGCATGGGTGGAGGAAAGTCTTCACCCATTTATGGCATGTGGATGTGGAGTCATCAATGTCTTCAATGCCTTGAATGGGAAAGTCTTCAAATATCATTTATGGCATTGAATGAGCATAGGGATGTGGGGGAGCAAGAGTTAAGGTTGACTAGGGTTAGGTTGACCATGGGTTTAGGGTTGACCAAGATTAGGCTAGGCCTAGGTGGAATCTAGGCTAGTCAAAGGGTATACTAGGGTGAGGTGGCCCTAGACTAGGCTTAAGGGGTGGTTGCATGGTGACTAGGGGCTAAGCGTAGGAAGGGGCTTAAGTGGCCAAAGGGGCTTAAATAGGATAAATAGTGTTTTTAGGTAAATTATACAAATTTTGAGGGTTTTGTAAATTAATCTACCATTAACACTACATAAGGATAAATGTGACATTTTTAGATGTCTACACTTTTTATATATGAGAATAACAATCTGAGGGAAAAATAATGAGAATAACAAAGAGATTGGACCTTCAATTACGGATCGATATGTGTCCTTTCTTGGAGCCTCCTTTATTTAATGTTTTAATATTTTTTACCTCTTTTCTTTACCTTTATTCAAAAATTTTAAAAATAAAATGAATTTATCTAAGTATATTGTTATGTTATTCCAATTATCATATAAATAATCAATTATTACAAGTCTAAACATATCTCCATATCACTTCAAGATCAAATATTTATGAACAAAATATTAAAATTTATTAGGTAATTCCTTTAATTCCCAAAAATAGTCTCAGGTCTCAACAAAAAGGATTTTCCCTAACCCTTATAAAATCATCCTAACTATTCCATGTTTGGCATGGATAGTCCCTTAAGTTTTTTTTTGCATATATTAGAGGAATTGGTAACTCATTACTTTTTCATCTCCTCTTCATGGGTTCGAATATTGCTCCTTTCTACCACTATAACCTTCAATTGCATCAGGTAAACATTTTAACATAGTTGACGGCACTTCCATGACATGCCCCCTAGTTCTATGAGACCCTAAGATTTAAACTGAGGTCATGCATGCTAAACGAGGCACTTTACCAATCAATAAAACCATCGAACCTAGATAGTCCCTTAAGTTAACATAAATAAAGTTCTATGTTTGATTCATGTTTTGCATTCATTGTTTCTACACCAAGATCCAAAAATAGAACTATCTTTTTGTTGAAGTAAGAGGCTATATAGTTTACCAAAATCCTATCCATTTACAACAAGGTCTCTAAGGATCAAAACCTACATGGAAGTTCCTATCACACACCAATGTAGAAAGAATAACCTAAGCCCATATACTAACATCAATTTCCTTCAACCTTATTCAAGTTAATAGAAGGATCTATCACTCTAGATTTGTTGACATAGTCCCAAGAGTTCATAAGACTAACTTAGTACTAATTGTATTACTGACAAGAGATTTCCCTCTAAAAGAAATCATTTATACCTATATAATATTTTTACTATCACATTTCTAAATGTATAATCTCATCTCCAATACAAGTATACCTAGGCTAAATGGATCTAATAGTTCATAAGTATAATCAAATATAAACCTAAAAAAACAAACATAACCTTTATGACTTATGACTTCTAATAAAACATAAAATAATAACTAAACAAACCTTTATAGTTGAAAAATAAATATATGCATTTTACTCTCTCTCTCTCTCTATTTGAATAATTTATTTTCTATTTTTATTATTTTAATTTTATTTAGTTTTATAATAAAAACATTTTATGAAATTTCCAACCATTATGTCAAACAACATGATATTTATTTTGTATTTAAATCTAAAATAATATAATAATATATTTCGTTTCAATGAGTTTACATAGGTTTTTATGAGGGGTATCGATCCCCTTATACTAAGTGGGGTTTGAACCTTGGACCTCCCAAAGAGAGGCCAAATCCCTTACCACTACAATAAACTTGCAACATATAATATAATAAAAATTTTAAGTTATGGGAATGGAGCAAAGCATGCATACCCTAGGTGCAGTCAAGCATTGTAGGAAGAGGGTTTTTTGTAACCTATTCATTGCACTCAAGAGAACATGAGGATGGAACAAAACAAAATGGGTGCAGTCAAGTGTTGCAAGAAGAGGGTTGTTTGCAACTTGTTCATTGTACTCAAGAGAACATGAGGATGGAACAAAGCGAAAGGGATGCAGTCAAGCGTTGCAATAAGAGGGTTATTTGCAACCCACTTGTTATACTTAGGAGGACATGAGGATGGAATAGAGCGAAAGGGGTGCAAACCCTAGGTGCAATCAAGCATTATAGAAAGAGGGTTGTTTAAATCCCACTCATTGTACTCAAGAGGATATTAGTCACTCTTTAGTCTATGATAAATCCTCTTCAATCAGAAGAAATATCTCTGGGAGATATTTGGGTCATGGGTGGAGCTTTCTGATGAATCATTGCCCTCTATCAAGATTTTTGATGATGTATTTGGGTTGGATATGATTGATCATGAAGCCCGAATGGTTATCTGCAAACTCAAAGGCAAAATATCAGGCCTAGAGGAGCTCAAAGTATACATTAAACTTTGGTGGTCCAGTAAATTCCAAGTAACTCTATTACCCATAAATTTCTATTTTGTTTCCTTTTCGAATTTAGCGGATAGAGATAGGGTAATCTATTATAGATATAATTGGTTTTTTGGACAAAGTGATGTCTATATACGACCTTGTACTCCTATTCTGGGTGAATCTATATGCTCCTCCTATGGATTTTTGGGGAGAGAATATATTCGCCAATATTGGTAATGCCATTGGTGCATTCCAATATATGGATTCCCAAATAGAGAAAAACTTGTCTAGTAAAATTAATATGAGTAAAACAAGATTTTTTGTTTGGATGGATGTTTTAGTTTCTTGGCCTCAATCCATTTCTATCTCAAGGAGAATGGATCCAAAATATTGAATATGAAAACTTCCCCCTAAGATGTTATGGTTGTCAGTAATATGGCCACCTAAGAAATTAATATGAGTAAAACAAAATTTGTTGTTTGGATGGATGTTTTAGTTTCTTGGCCTCAATCCATTTCTATCTCAAGGGGAATGGATCCAAAATATTGAATATGAAAACTTCCCCCTAAGATGTTATGGTTGTTAGTAATATGGATGTAGAAAGGGTTTTTACATATCCCAAAAGTTACCTTTCCACATAAGTAATCTACAGATTTGCAAGCATTGTAGTATAGCAATAATAATATGTAGAAATTATACAACATTAAATAAAAGCAGTAATGGTAGAAAATACAGCAATAGCAGTTAACAGTAATTACAACAATTTGTATTAATAATGTTAGGTGTGATACATCATTATAGTTTCATCAATACAATCTATAGCCATCATATCCATGGTTGTACACAGGATTGGACTACACTTTGCCATCAATATTCCTGACTGCCCAGCAATACTTCTTCCACGTATCAACCATTCAACCCTAGGCTAAAAATCCCTCATGGTTGCACATCATGCTAGACTGCATTTTGCCCATAGACTTCAATTTTCTCATGTACCAATCTTCTGCAACTCTAATGAATTAGGGGGGTTTATTTATACACCCACCAAGTAGTTACTTTCTCCAACTACCTTGCAACTACCCTCAAATTACATTTTATGTGCATTTGCTTTGCATTTATATTTCATTTGCACTACAAGACGAAATAGCTTATTTAGCCGACTTACATGATTTAATATGACTTTACATGACTTTATTATTTACGTACAATATTAAATTGCACTTACAACATTAAAATATATGCACGGGTGTTTCGTCAAACACTTTGCGTGCATTTACAATAAAACACATAATATCAAGATTGGTTCTACAATTAAGGATATCTCAATATGCCTATCCACATCTATCCCCTCCTCTAAACTGGTTTTTGTCCTCAATGATACGAGCTAAACACTGGGAATAGAATTACTGAGCAATAGAATAGGATATCTTGTCACGCTCCTTCCTCTTGTTCTTGTTCCATATATCTTTGGTAATAAACTTTACTTGGGGCTGCTCATAACATTTGATTCTTTGATTGTGCACTTCTTCTGCTACAAGTATGTATAGTATCAACATGATCAACATTCTCTGAATAGGCACTTCACTTTTTGCAATAATCCATATCATCAGCATGAGTAGTGCCATCAACATCATGAACATAATTGGTAATGTTGTCTTCCATCTGTATCGGGGGTCAAGGGGGCAAGAGTCCCCTTGCAGGGTCAAGGGACAGCGTCCCTTGTGGGGTCGAGGGGCAGCACCCTTCGCATGCTCCCTTAAAGCCTCAATGTCCAAACTAAATTTTTCTTCTCATCAACCATCTAGAAGCTTTTTTTCAACTCATTCAAACTACTTTCTTTTAGCTCTACTTCACTACTTTCTTAATCCAACTAACTGCTTATCATCCTCTGACATACCTCTACCTTGTCGGATTGTGCTTCTGATGGTAACTCCTCTAAATGCACTACCTTCGACGTCAACATTTTTGACGACGATCCCTAACAACTTAGTCTTTGATGAATTAGACCAGACAGATTGAGAAGTTTGATGGGTACAATTTCTAGATGCCTAGGACAATGATTTAGATGGCTCAGATGGATAGATGTCGCATATGGGTTGCACATAGGTAGACGTCTCAGATGAGTAAGGGTAGACATTGTAAATATATAGGCTAGACATCTGGACAGGTTTCTAGACTTATGGTACAAGTGGCTAGACAGACGACCAACCAGACAGCTAGATGTCTAGGTTTGATGACTAGATGTTTGGACTGACGGATTGCCAAACATCTAGATGTTTGAGTTGACTAACTACCAAATGTCTAGGTTGGATGGCCAGACATTTGGGCTGGATGGCCAGATGTTTGGGCTGACTAGCTACTAGATGTCTGGGATGTATGGTCAGACATTTGGGCTGACTGGCTGCTAGACGTCTGGACTGACTAGCTTGCAAGACATCTGGGTTGGATGGCCAAACATCTGGGCTGACTGGCTACTAGACGTCTAGGTTGGTTGGCCAGACGTCTCGAATAACTAGCTGCCAGATGTCTGATTAGACTGCCAGACATCTAGTCTAACTGCCTGACATTTAACTCCTTCAGACGGGTAGATTTCAAAAATCTCCACTTCAGATGGGTTCTCTTTAGACGGCTCCTCTGACAGATGCACTGCAGACTTCACCTCAACCGTCTCCACCTTAGAAGAATTTTATTCAAATGTTTGTACCTCAAATGTTTTCTTCTTAGATGGCTCTTCCCTAGATGTTTCTACCTTAGACATCTCCACATTAGACGGCTCTTGCTCAAACATATGCACCTCAGACATCTCCTTCGTCACCATATGACTGCATTCTCTAGTTTTTTGAGTCTCCTTCATCAGTGAGGTTTTTGCATATCTTTACCAAGTCAATGCATAATCCAAAGCTTCTTGGTATGATCTTGGAGAAAATCTCTTCATCTTCCCTTCATACACTGGGAGTAATCCATCTATGAACCACATGGTCTTCAATTCCTCTAAGTGGCCTTTCTCCACCTAGTCAAACAACCTACTCACCCTTTGATTGTAATAACAAACAGGCACCTTCTCACCTTGAATGTTATAATTTTTGTCAGTATTGTATGATCAGAATTCTTCTACAAATGCATCACGTAACTCTCCCCATATCTAGAACTTGACTTGCGGTAAGTACATGTACCAATCAATTACAGATTCTTGAAACGTTGTAGGAAACCACCTCCTCTAATATTCTTCATTGTTCTGCCCAATCGCTTTCCACTCCATACGACAAATTATCCAATGCCTAATCAGGTCTTCCTTCCCTCCTCCTGTGAAAAGTGGAAAATTCTCCAATGCTTGGGTGTATATGTTATCCATTGGTGGGGTTTCTGCTATTGTGCTCCTCGTCGGGTGTTCTTTGTCTTGACTCTCACAAAACAGTCTTCTTTTAACTTCCTTACTTTACAACTTCCTTCGATGGGATATTGATTGTGGCCTTGGTCTTCCTTCTCGAGCCTTCGCATGTTGTTGCTCTAGTGTCTGACTCTCGTCCTTTGAACTCCTCTGCAACCTTCCTTCCACTTGTTTAGGTGTTACCATCCACTCAACATATCTCTGCATCAATCAACATTTTTCTTGACTTTTGGTGATCCTTGTACCCGTTATTTTATTCCTATCAGTAATGTGTCATTCTACTACAGATGTCTTAGCCAGCAGACGTCAAGCCTGTAGACATAGGGTCTCAAGATGTCAGGTCTACAAAAATCAGGCCTGTAGACATTTAGCCTACAAATATTTGGTCTGTAGACATCTGGCCTGCAGACGTCTAGTTTGGAGACATTTGGCCTACAAACGTCTAGTCTGGAGACATCTGGCCTGCAAACATCAAGTCTCAGACGTCAGGTCTATAAACTTATACAACTTCTCACCTGCAAAATCTCACTCAAATTTTTTCTTCGATTGGCATGCCCCATATTTTAATCTGCAAACACAAAAAAAAAATTGGTACGTCTTCTCCTCCATCTTTGCACTAGGTTGATCTTCATTTGCCCGTCTTCCCAAGGGTTTCACTTCTTCAAACCCTATATCACCAATTTAGACCCAATTTTATAAAGCAATGATGCCATAATGTAGAAAGAGTTTTTACATATCCCAACAGTTCCCTTTCCACGTAAGTAATCTACAAATCTGCAAGCATTGTAGTATAGCAATAATAATACGCAAAAATTATGCAACAACATTAAATAACAACAGTAATGGCAAAAAATATAGCAATAATAGTTAACAGTAATTACATCAGTTTGTATTAATAATTTTAGGTGTGATACAGCATTACAGTTTCATCAATACAATCTACAGCCATCATATCCATGGCTGTACATAGGACTGAACTACACTTTACCATCAATCTTCCTAACTGCCCTGCAATACTTCTTTCACGTATCAACCATTCAACCCTAGGTTGAACATCCCTCATGGTTGCACGTCATGCTAGACTACATTCTGCCCATAGACTTCAATCTGCTCACATATCAATCTTTCGCAACTTTAATGAATGACGGGGGGTTTATTTATACACCCACCAAGTAGTTACTTTCTCCAACTACCTTGCAAGTACCCTCAAATTACATTTTATGTGCATTTGCTTTGCATTTACATTTCATTTGCACTACAAGACGAAATAGCTTATTTATCCGGCTTACATGATTTAATATGACTTTACATGACTTTATTCTTTACGTACAATATTAAATTGCACTTACAACATTAAAATATATGCACGGGAATTTCTTCAAACACTTTGTGTGCATTTACAATAAAACACATAATGTCAAGACTGGTTCTTGTTGGTCCGGATTTCATGCACACCCCAGAAAAGGATGAGGCAAGGAAGCTCCGGAGACACCCACGGGACGGATCCCACTCACTTTAGGATCTAGCTGGTTATCCAAGGTGCGAGTTACAGAGTTGGGTCGAATGGCTATTCACTCTTTTCCACTTCTGGAATAGATTTCAATATGGACTGCTCTGTTACCTTACAGGGGGTTCTTGAACTTGTTCAATAGTTGCAAAAGTTGATCAGATTTAACTTGAATTCTTGATCTAGCTCTCATGGGTCAGCAGATTTAAATAAAAGACAAACAAAGAAAATAAAAATGGATCATTCATCGAAAACAAAGAGAGGGTAGGGTAAGGCAAAAAGAGAAGTTTATCAAACATCAACTGTAAAACCCAAACTGTCAATCTTATCTATGCTATCAGCTTCACAACAGAACAAATCAAAGAAGAAAGTGTCCAGTCAGTCTAAGATCACTTTCAACTAAGAGCACAAGGCAGAGTGAAACGGATCTAGCAGAAAATTATAAATCCAAGGGCAGTTGGTTAAAACTGGTATCTTTCACCGATAGCCTAGCTCACACGAGTGAAGACAGAGCAATTAGAACAAACTTAACCTCAAATCTATAATTTCCCCTAGCAGACAAGAGAACAACTGAAGCCTAACAACATATTTAAACTTGATAACTCAGATTTACAGCATATATCTAACAAACTTTAAATGGAACGGATAACAAAAGAAGATACACTTATCACACTCTGCAAAATATTAGGCTCCTGGCCATGCTATCACAGAAAAGCTAAAGCACATCAACTCCAAGTCGAGAAATAAAGGATTTCACAAGATTTGCAAGAAATTGCTTATAAGCCTTTTATTTCTAAGTCTCCGCCTCCCGCGATTACATTGAGAAGAAGTATTTATAGACTCGGGACGGACCACGATCTTTTCAGAAATATCTTCTTCTCAAACCCTAAATATTATCACATCTAAACCCTAGGACCCGGGTTTTACAATAAAAATCCATTTAAAATCAAAGTCTAGATAGAACTTAACCCTTCGGCAAATCAATGCAGTTAGCTACCATAAATGGAGAAGATAAAATCTAAATGCCACTTGCATTCATCCGTAGCTACAAATAAATGCCTCCATTAATTTCTGTTGGTGAGCCGGATGAGTCACCACTTCTCTCAGATCTGATCTCCGTAAAGCCATCCCTGAGTTGAAATGGTCTTCATGCTATCAATTCCGCAATAAATTTGCCATTGAATGCTTTCACCGGCATCTTCTCTTCTAGCATGGCGGTCCTTGATCAAATCCGCACTTTAACTTTGCCTTTATGGCCTTTCCCGGTTGTCCCGCAAGTGCCAGATGGAATCCTGCATGAAAGACAAAAAGATTATATTAGCACTTTAAAATCATTAAAATCAAAGCTTAAAGCATTAAAACAGATTAAAAACCGCAAAATAAGCTTGCATGTCGGCTTCTGATTGTCTCATACACGCTTTGACACGTGTCGCTACCCCAGGATGCCTTCTGTTTCCCGTTGGAATGCACTTCTGGTCAACTTTGAGGACTTTCTCTCTCCTACCACGATTATGCGACATGTCGCGATTTCGCGACATGTCGCGAAATCGCGACGTCCCCAGTGACTGCGCTGCTTCTCCCCCTGTCGGCCGCGAAAATGCGACATGTCGCGATTTCGCGACATGTCGCGAAATCGCGCCTCCTGCCAGCTGTCGTACAACTTTGCTCCAGCATGTCGCGATTTCGCGACATGCTTGTCTTGCAAGACTTCCTCAAAATGTGCAGCGCATCGCTACCATTTTCACCCTTCGACTTTGAAACATGCAGCGCATCGCTGCCATTCTCACCCCGACTTTGAAACATGCGGCGCATTGCTCCATTTTCACCTCTAACTTGAAACATGCGGCGCATGTGCAAGCTCACCGCGATTTTGAAGCACGCAGCATCGCTGCATCCTTTACCTCTCGACTTCGAAACATGCAGCGCATCGCTGCAACTTTTGGACTTGATCAATTTATCATTTATCCTCAGCGAAAATGGGACATGTCGCGATTTCGCGACATGTCACGAAATCGCGTTGGTCCGTACTGATTTCTTCTCTCTCCTTCGGCAGACAGCGATTTTGCGACACTTTCCAAAAATGGAAATGTCGCGATATCGTGACACTTTCAAAAATGGAAAGTGTCGCGATTTTGCTACACAAAAATGACTTAGCTGCTTTTCTATTTTCCTGTCGCGATATCGTGACATTTTCGAAAAATGGAAGTGTCGCGATATCGCGACACTACCAAAAATGGAAAGTTTGATTTTTCATGAATTTATGCAACTATTTTCTGGATTTTCTCGGTACCGGTGCAAGATTTTCTTTGTGCATGAATGATTTCTAGCATGTAAAAGTGAAGTCTTGGATAATCAAAGCTAGAATACAAGAAAAAGCACAACATTAAAAGGGAGGCAAGCAAATTTGGATTTAAACCGAAAATGATCAAGAGGGTCCCTGCTGCAAAAATGGAATTTCAGAGTTTTCAAGAGGATGGAATCTCATTTTTCAGTGGGGGTGTGTTGCTTCTCAACAAATGGCGATATCTGCGGGTAAAATAGTAGCACTATTTTAGAACCCAAGACTCCGGTTTCAAAACAAAAAGACCATGCATCATGCCTTGCCACGAGACATTCTTCACAATAAATTGATTGCTTAGCGCTAGTTATTAAAATTTCCCAAGGACATACTAGGTTGGATTACTTCAAGGAAGATTTCTGATGTGCAATTTCAAAGGGTATAGAACTTTCTTCAGGGATGGCTGGATTGAATGATAAACTTGGATTAATCAACTTTTCTAGATTGTAAAAGGGGAAACCGAGTAGAGCTCTGTTTACTAGTTTAGCCTTTTACAGCCTAGACAGAGTTACCCTTTAGATTTACATGACCCAATTTACAACTACAGGGCAGAATCTAATATTGGTTGCCTCTTTTAATTGTTCAACTTTTTTTTTTTTCTCTTCTTTTTTTTTTATCTCTCCCTCTGAAATATATCAATATCTGAGATGCTTTTAGGGAAATCACAATTTTCTTTTATCATTTGATCAATCCGGAACTGTTTCAGTCTAGGCATTGATAGCCTCTGTGGATACCCAAATAATTGCATGAACCATAGTCCCCTCTCATAACCAGCTTTTCTTGGATTCCCCGGGAGTTCCTCCAACTAAACAGACATAGCAGTTTTTCTATCATTAAAACAAGCTGTGGCAAGTAAGACACAAGATCCAATCATCTCTCTACCTTTGTCTTGAATAACAAAATAGCTCTACTGTTCGAGTCAAGCGAGACTATCTCAATTAGAATAATGATGACCATGGGCATTGGATTGAGGTGGATTGATCGGCTTAGAATAAACAATTTTCAGCAGGCTGACTTTTCATTGATTGCTCAGGCAAAGGTTAAAGGACAGAAAATTTTAGAAGCCAAAGGGCTTTGTACAAGCTTCCAAGGACAGAGCACGAGGCTTCTAAAGCAAAACAGAATCAAAGCGCACTGATCGCAAATAAAATAAACAAAACAAGAAAGCTGAGTACCAGACAAAGGAATAAAACAAACTGCAAGGCTATTTACAAAGGATGCAAAGCACAGCTGTACAGGCAGCAAAATTAAGCTAAAACAAAAGCAAAGCAATTAAAACTGCCTAGACCTAAAAATAACTTAAAGCAACTGTACAGACAACAAAGAAAAAGAACTGCAATAAAAACTAAAGCGAAACAAAAGACTGTACAGACTTAAACAGCAAGCTGACATAAAAAGACAAAGAAAGGAAATAAAAAGCACAAGAAAGAAATAAACTGCACAAGCTAAAGCGTATGAGACAACTAAAGATTAAAAAAATAAGATGAAGCAACTAAAAGAAGCTACGAGCATTAAAATTAAGTGAAACAGTTAAAGCGTACAGACAAAGAAATAAAAACTACATCGACAAAGAAATAAAACTGAAAAACTTCAAAGCTTATTTACAATGTATACATATGTTACAACTTCCCTTCATACTCAAAAAATGCGAGTTGGGAAAGCGAGAGAAATGGTGCCTTAAAAAATTTTGACCATGTGCAAGTAATTTAGAAAAATTACCTTTCGAGTCCTGTTGACGAAATGCACTCCAGGTCGTGCTTCAAAAATTTGCTATCCGGGAAAGACTTGTGTTTCTTGTCTTCCCTGTCCCATTTGAAAAACAAATCTGCAACTCCTTCAAATTAAACAAATCATATAATAACAAATCATATGATAACATGTTTATGCTTCTAATTGAAGGGTTTGCAGAGTTCTTTCAAAAGGATTGAATGTAAAAAACCCCGAGGATCAAATACCTTAAAATCTTGACAGACCCAGACCACCACATCTTCAAAATTATGTGACAGCTGAAAGAAATCATGTTTTATCTGTATGCCCTGGTTCTTAACAACTTGAACATTTTGTGGTTCTTGTCTTGCTTCAATATCCGGGACTTCAATTTTTATCCCTCTAGCGAGAATGTTTACAATTTTCCTTTTCACCTGAGCCTTGCTTAGATTTAACCTCATCAATGTGCAATGTCCAAACATCATTGTTGTGATGGTTTAGAGCTGTAACTGTTCTCACCTTCTCAGTTGCCAAATTATAAACTCCAATATCTGCATCAACACAGTTTATAGCCTTTTCTTTGACATTATGTTCAGAAGTTGCAGGCTTATGTTGAGACAGTTCATCAATTCCAAGTTGGCTGACCACATTCATATTTACTATCTTTTCCTCCTTTTCTTGAAATCCAACAGGTGGTCCAGAGTAAGCCTCAATCAAGTTAACCTTTTGTTCAACAATGTGAGGCGATTCATAGAGGGTGATGTCAGCTTTAAGTTCCCTCATATCCTCAATGATGTTATCCTCCTCAGTTACTTTTGCATAGTGAGATTGAATCTCACTTTCATCATCCTCTGATGAGGAAGGATCATTATTAAGTTCTGGACTCTCACATCTCAAGTCATAACTGTCCATTTTGAACTGTTGAAAATCTTGCATTTCATCCACAGGAGTCTCTACAAGACTTTTTGTCTCTTCAGGAAAAGTGAAAGAATCTGAAACCCTGGTTGTACTATTTTTGGGTGAACTAGAAATATCAATATTTCTTTGATCTCTAGGAAAATTTAACTCACCAGGAAAAACTTAGATTTGGGTGGTGCCAGATCACAGCTGTTCAGTTCAAGCACCTCCACTTTGAGCTTGTCGAGAACTTTTCTCTGTATTTTGCACATGCTTTGAGTGGATGTCACGGTTAACGGAGTCTCCTTGGGTAGAGCATGACATGTTGGCACTAACTCATGATGTGGAATGGGGTCCAGAATAGGCATGTTCCGTGTAACATAGGATATCAAAGGACTTGCTCGAGAATTTGAGGCCCTAAGCTGTCTTTCAAGAATTAAGGCTTCTTTATAAGCCCCTGCCAGGGTTGTGATATTGATGTCTCTCTTGAGGAAAATAGAGGTCACCGAATCCAATGCATTCTTGTAGATTTCTAAGGCCAGATTTGCATTTGGGATGTAATGGCCGAGTCATTCTACCGTAAGCTCTTTGGAACCTCATATTGAAAGACCTGACGAGTTTCTCCCGACTCTCTCTTGATGCTTGGAAAATTGTTGGTATAACACCCTGGGGTCTATCACTTCCCCAAATTGTGATATAAAAGCTTTCTCTAGATCATCCCAGCTAGTAATGGAATTTCTGGTGAGGTTTAAAAACCAGTCATAAGCTCCCTCCTGGAGAGTGAACGGGAACAATCTGCAGGCAACATCTTCATGCTGTATATTCAACAATTTTAAAGCATTTTTAAAAGCTAGCAGATGTTCTTCTGCAGTTCTTGTCCCATCATGTTTATACCTAGGGAGATATCTTTCTGGATTTCTGGGCAGGTCATGGGCTATACCTGGATATTCAAAGCGGTGGGGCCTAACCAATTTGCCATTATTACTTGGCTGACAGTGATGTTCTGAGTTGTGATTGGATAACTGCTAGTGGAGATAAAACTGTTCTGAACTTGAGGTCTTCTCTGGCAATTTTAAAAATTATACTGACAACTTACAAAACTGTACTGACAATTTACAAAATTGTTCGGAGTTCACTGTGGGTCCTTCAAATGTTGCTGTTATGCCCTTACAATACTTGAACTGAGTTCAGGCCCTCCTTCTAGCGCCAATTAGGTTGTTGGCTGAGGAGGAGGGGAAAATTGGCTACCAGACTTTGGATAAAATACAGTATTTGTCAAGTACCACATACAGTCGGATTTCTCAACTCAAGTGCACTAAGAACAGATGTTCTGTGGCCCTCCTTCTAGCGCCAATTAGGTTGTTGGCTGAGGAGGAGGGAAAAGGATTCAAAAGATAAAATACCAGACTCAGCACATACAATACAGTATTTGTCAAGCACCACATACAGTCGAGATTTCCTCAACTCAAGTGCACTAAGAACAGATGTTCGTGGCCCTCCTTCTAGCGCCAATTAGGTTGTTGGTCCGGCTTTCATGCACACCCCGGGAAAGGATGAAGCAAGGAAGCTCCGGAGACACCCACGGGACGGATCCCACTCACTTTAGGATCTAGCTGGTTATCCAAGGTGCGAGTTACAGAGTTGGGTCGAATGGCTATTCACTCTTTTCCACTTATGGAATAGATTTCAATATGGATCTGCTCTGTTACCTTACGGGGGGTTCTTGAACTTGTTCGATAGTTGCAAAAGTTGTTTAATCAGATTTAACTTGAATTCTTGATCTAGCTCTCATGGGTCGCAGATTTAAATAAAAGACAAACAAAGAAAATAAAAATGGATCATTCACCGAAAACAAAGAGAGGGTAGGGTAGAGGCGAGAAAGGAGAAGTTTATCAAACATCAAGCTGTAAAACCCTAAACTATCAATCTTATCTATGCTACCAGCTTCACAACAGAACAAATCAAAGAAGAAAGTGTCCAGTCGGTCTAAGATCACTTTCAACTAAGAGCACAAGGCGAGTGAAACGAGATCTAGCGAGAAAATTATAAATCCAAGGGCAGCTGGTTAAAGCTGGTATCTTTCACCGGCGGCCTAGCTCACACGGTGAAGACAGAGCAATTAGAACAAACTTAACCTCAAATCTGTAATTTCCCCTAGCAGACAAGAGAACAACTGAAGCCTAACAGCATATTTAAACTTGATAACTCAGATTTACAGACATATATCTAACAAACTTTAAATGGAACGGATAACAAAAGAAGATACACTTATCACACTCTGCAAAAGATTAGGCTCCTGGCCATGCTATCACAGAAAAGCTAAAGCACATCAACTCCAAGTCCAGAAACAAAGGATTTCACAAGATTTGCAAGAAATTGCTTATAAGCCTTTTATTTCTAAGTCTCCGCCTCCCGCGATTACATTGAGAAGAAGTATTTATAGACTCAGGACAGACCCTGATCTTTTCAAAATATCTTCTTCTCATAACTGCAAATATTATCACATCTAAACCCTAGGACCCGGGTTTTACAATAAAAATCCATTTAAAATCAAAGTCCAGATAGAACTTAACCCTTCGGAAAATCAGTGCGATTAGCTGCCATAAATGGAGAAGATAAAATCTAAATGCCACTTGCATTCATCCGCAGCTGCAAATAAATGCCTCCATTAATTCTGTTGGTGAGCCGGATGAGTCACCACTTCTCTCAGATCTGATCTCCGTAAAGCCATCCCTGTGTTGAAATTGTCTTCATGCTATCAATTCTGCAATAAATTTGCCATTGAATGCTTTCACCGGCTTCTTCTCCTCTAGCATGGCGGTCCTTGATCAAATCTGCACTTTAACTTTGCCTTTATGGCCTTTCCCGGTTGTCCCGCAAGTGCCAGATGGAATCCTGCATGAAAGACAAAAAGATTATATTAGCACTTTAAAATCATTAAAATCAAAGCTTAAAGCATTAAAATCAGATTAAAATCAGCAAAATAAGCTTGCATGTCGGCCTTGCTCTGTCTCATACACGCTTTGACACGTGTCGCTACCCCGGGATGCCTTCTGTTTCCCGTTGGAATGCACTTCTGGTCAACTGAGGACTTTCTCTCTCCTATCGCGATTCGCGACATGTCGCGATTTCGCGACATGTCGCGAAATCGCGACGTTCCCAACGCTATTGCTGCTTCTCCCCTGTCGGTCGCGAAAATGCGACATGTCACGATTTCGTGACATGTCGCGAAATCGCGCCTCCTGCTAGCGCCGTACAACTTTGCTCCAGCATGTCGCGATTTCCGGACATGCTTGTCTTGAAGACTTCCTCAAAACGTGCAGCGCATCGCTACCATTTTCACCCTTCGACTTCGAAACATGCAGCGCATCGCTGCCACTTTTCACCCGACTTGAAACATGCGGTGCATCGCTGCAACTTCCCCGATTTTGAGACATGCGGCGCATCGTTGCAACTCCGACCATTTGAAGCACGCAGTGCATCGCTGCATCCTTTACCTCTCGACTTCGAGACATGTAGCGCATCGCTGCAACTTTTGGACTTAGATCAATTTATCATTTATCCTCAGCGAAAAAGGGAAATGTCACGATTTTGCGACATGTCGAAATCGGCTATCCGTCTTGATTTCTTCTCTCTCCTCCGGTAGACAGCGATTTTGCGACACTTTCCAAAAATGGAAATGTCGCGATATCGTGACACTTCAAAAATGGAAAGTGTCACGATTTCGCTACACAAAAATGACTTAGCTGCTTTTGTATTTTCTGGTCGCGATATCGCGACATTTTCGAAAAATGGAAGTGTCGCGATATCGCGACACTACCAAAAATGGAAAGTTTGATTTTTCAGTGAATTTATGCAACTGTTTTCTGGATTTTCTCGGTACCGGTGCAAGATTTTCTTTGTGCATGAATGATTTCTAGCATGTAAAAGTGAATTCTTGGATAACACAGCTAGAATACAAGAAAAAGCACAACTTTAAAAAGGAGGCAAGCAAAATCTGGATTTAAACACTGAAAATGATCAAGAGGGTCCCTATTTGCAAAAATGGAATTTCGAGTTTTCAAGAGGATGGAATCTCATTTTTCAGTGGGGGTGTGTTGCTTCTCAACAAATGGCGATATCTGCGGGTAAAATAGTAGCACTATTTTAGAACCCAAGACACTGGTTTCAAAACAAAAAGACCATGCATCATGCCTTGCCACGGACATTCTTCACAATAAATTGACTGCTAACTGCTAGTTTGTTAAAATTTCCCAAGGACATACTAGGTTGGATTACTTCAAGGAAGATTTCTGATGTGCAATTTCAAAGGGTATAAAACTTTCTTCAGGGATGACTGGATTGAATGATAAACTTGGATTAATCAACTTTTCTAGATTGTAAAAGGGGAAACCGAGTAGAGCTCTGTTTACTAGTTTAGCCTTTTACAGCCTAGACAGAGTTACCCTTTAGATTTACACGACCCAATTTACAACTGCAGGGCAGAATCTAATATTGGCTGCCTCTTTTAATTGTTCAACTCTTTTCTCTTCTTTTTTTTTTTTTTTTATCTCTCCCTCTGAAATATATCAATATCTGAGATGCTTTTAGGGAAATCACAATTTTCTTTTATCATTTGATCAATCTGGAACTGTTTCAGTCTAGGCATTGATAGCCTCTGTGGATACCCAAATAATTGCATGAACCATAGTCCCCTCTCATAACCAGCTTTTCTTGGATTCCCCGGGAGTTCCTCCAACTAAACAGCATAGCAGTTTTTCTATCATTAAAACAACTGTGGCAAGTAAGACACAAGATCCAATCATCTCTCTACCTTTGTCTCGAATAACAAAATAGTTCTCTTGTTCGAGTCAAGCGAGACTATCTCAATTAGAATGGTGATGACCATGGGCATTGGATTGAAGTGGATTGATCGGCTTAGAATAAAAAATTTTCAGCAGGTGACTTTTCATTGATTGCTCAGGCAAAGGTTAAAGGACAGAAATCTTTAGAAGCTGAAGGACTTTGTACAAGCTTCCAAGGACAGGCACAGGCTTCTAAAGCAAAACAGAATCAAAACACAAATAAAATAAACTAAACACTAAAAATTGCATAGTTGTACAGACAAAGGAATAAAACAAATCGCAAGGCTATTTACAAAGGATGCAAAGCACAGCTGTACAGGCAGACAAAATTAAGCTAAAACAAAAGCAAAGCAATTAAAAGCCTATGACCTAAAAATAACTTAAAGCAACTGTACAGACAACAAAGAAAAAGAACTGCAATAAAGAACTACAACAAATAAAACTGAAACAAAAGACTGTACGAGACTAAAATAAAAGCAAGCTGACATAAAAAGACAAAGAAAGGAAATAAAAAGCACAAGAAAGAAATAAATTGCACAAGCTAAAACTGTACAAACAACTAAAGATTAAAAAAAATAAGATGAAGCAACTAAAAGAACCTACGAGCATTAAAATTAAGCGAAGCAGATTAAAGCGTACGAGACATTTAAGAAATAAAACTGCATCGACAAAGAAATAAAGCTGAAAAACTTCAAAGCTTATTTACAATGTATACATATGTTACAACTTCCCTTCATACTCAAAAAATGCGGCGAGTTGGGAAAGCAGAGAAATGGTGCCTTAAAAAAATTTTGACCATGTGCAAGTAATTTAGAAAAATTACCTTTCAGGTCCTATTGACGAAATGCACTCCAGACCGTGCTTCAAAAATTTGCTATCCGGGAAAGACTTGTGTTTCTTGTCTTCCCTGTCCCATTTGAAAAACAAATCTGCAACTCCTTCAAATTAAACAAATCATATAATAACAAATCATATGATAACATGTTTATGCTTCTAATTGAAGGGTTTGCAGAGTTCTTTCAAAAGGATTTGAATGTAAAAAACCCCCAGGATCAAATACCTTAAAATCTTGACGAGACCCGAGACCACCACATCTTCAAAATTATGTGACAGCTGAAAGAAATCATGTTTTATCTGTATGCCCTGGTTCTTAACAACTTGAACATTTTGTGGTTGTTCGTCTTGCTTCAATATCCAGGACTTCAATTTTTATCCCTCTAGCAGAATGCTTACAATTTTCCTTTTCACCTGAGCCTTGCTTAGATTTAACCTCATCAATGTGCAATGTCCAAACATCATGGTTGTGATGGATTAGAGCTGTAACTGTTCTCACCTTCTCAGTTGCCAAATTATAAACTCCAATATCTGCATCAACACAGTTTATAGCCTTTTCTTTGACATTATGTTCAGAAGTTGCAGGCTTATGTTGAGACGGTTCATCAATTCCAAGTTGGCTGACCACATTCATATTTACTATCTTTTCCTCCTTTTCTTGAAATCCAACGGGTGGTCCAGAGTAAGCCTCAATCAAGTTAACCTTTTGTTCAACAATGCGAGGCGAGTTCATAGAGGGTGATGTCGGCTTTAAGTTCCCTCATATCCTCAATGATGTTATCCTCCTCGGTTACTTACTGCATAGTGATATTGAATCTCACTTTCATCATCCTCCGATGAGGAAGGATCATTATTAAGTTACGGACTCTCACATCTCAAGTCATAGCTGTCCATTTTGAACTGTTGAAAATCTTGCATTTCATCCACAGGAGTCTCTACAAGACTTTCTGTCTCTTCGGGAAAAGTGACAGAATCTGAAACCCTGGTTGTACTGTTTTTGGGTGAACTAGAAATATCAATATTTCTTTGATCTCTAGGAAAATTTAACTCACCGGGAAAAACTTCAGATTTGGGTGGTGCCAGATCACAACTGTTCAGTTCAAGCACTTCCACTTTGAACTTGTCAGAACTTTTCTCTGTATTTTGCACATGCTGAGTGGATGTGACAGTTAACGGAGTCTCCTTGGGTAGAGCATGACATGTTGGCACTAACTCATGATGTGGAATGGGGTTCGGAATAGGCATGTTCCGTGTAACATAGGATATCAAAGGACTGCTCAGAATTTGAGGCCCTAAGCTGTCTTTCAAGAATTAAGGCTTCTTTATAAGCCCCTGCCGGGGTTGTGATATTGATGTCTCTCTTGAGGAAAATAGAGGTCACCGAATCCAATGCATTCTTGTAGATTTCTAAGGCCGGATTTGCATTTGGGATGTAATGGCCGGTCATTCTACCGTAAGCTCTTTGGAACCTCATATTGAAAGACCTGACGGTTTCTCCCGACTCTCTCTTGATGCTTGGAAAATTGTTGGTATAACACACTTGGGGTCTATCACTTCCCCAAATTGTGATATAAAAGCTTTCTCTAGGTCATCCCAGCTAGTAATGGAATTTTTGGTGAGGTTTAAAAACCAGTCATAAGCTCCCTCCTGGAGAGTGAACGGGAACAATCTGCAGGCAACATCTTCATGCTGTATATTCAACAATCTTAAAGCATTTTTAAAAGCTAGCAGATGTTCTTCTGCAGTTCTTGTCCCATCATGTTTGTACCTGGGGAGATATCTTTTCGGGCTTTTGGGCAGGTCATGGGCTATACCCGGAATATTCAAAGCGGTGGGGCCCAACCAATTTGCCATTATTACTTGGCTGACAGTGATGTTATGAGTTGTGATTGGATAACGCCCAGTGGAGATAAAACTGTTCTGAACTTGAGGTCTTCTCTGGCAATTTTAAAAACTGTACTGACAACTTACAAAACTATACTGACAATTTACAAAATTGTCCGGAGTTCATTGTGGGTCCTTCAAATGTTGTTGTTATGCCCTTACAATACTTGAACTGAGTTCAAGCCCTCCTTCTAGCGCCAATTAGGTTGTTGGGCGAGGAGGAGGGAAAATGGCTACGGACTTTGGATAAAATACGGATTTGTCAAGTCCACATACGTCGGATTTCTCAACTCAAGTGCACTAAGAACAGATGTTCGGCCCTCCTTTAGCCCAATTAGGTTGTTGGGTGAGGAGGAGGAAAAGGATTCAAAAGATAAAATACCAGACTTGGCATACAATACAGTATTTGTCAAGTTCCACATACAGTCAGATTTCTCAACTCAAGTGCACTAAGAACAGATGTTCTGTGGCCCTCCTTCTAGCGCCAATTAGGTTGTTGGTCCGGCTTTCATGCACACCCCGGAAAGGATGAAGCAAGGAAGCTCCGGAGACACCCACGGGACGGATCCCACTCACTTTAGGATCTAGCTGGTTATCCAAGGTGCGAGTTACAGAGTTGGGTCGAATGGCTATTCACTCTTTTCCACTTATGGAATAGATTTCAATATGGACTGCTCTGTTACCTTACAGGGGGTTCTTGAACTTGTTCAGTAGTTGCAAAAGTTGTTGACAATCAGATTTAACTTGAATTCTTGATCTAGCTCTCATGGGTCAGCAGATTTAAATAAAAGACAAACAAAGAAAATAAAAATGGATCATTCACCGAAAACAAAGAGAGGGTAGGGTAAGGCAGAAAGAGAAGTTTATCAGACATCAACTGTAAAACCCAAACTATCAATCTTATCTATGCTATCAGCTTCACAACAGAACAAATCAAAGAAGAAAGTGTCCAGTCAGTCTAAGATCACTTTCAACTAAGAGCACAAGGCAGAGTGAAACAGATCTAGCAGAAAATTATAAATCCAAGGGCAGTTGGTTAAAGCTGGTATCTTTCACCGGCGGCCTAGCTCACACGGTGAAGACAGAGCAATTAGAACAAACTTAACCTCAAATCTGTAATTTCCCCTAGCGAGACAAGAGAACAAGCTGAAGCCCTAACAGCATATTTAAACTTGATAACGTAGATTTACAGCATATATCTAATAAACTTTAAATGGAACGGATAACAAAAGAAGATACACTTATCACACTCTGCAAAAGATTAGGCTCCTGGCCATGCTATCACAGAAAAGCTAAAGCACATCAACTCCAAGTCCAGAAACAAAGGATTTCACAAGATTTGCAAGAAATTGCTTATAAGCCTTTTATTTCTAAGTCTCCGCCTCCCGCGATTACATTGAGAAGAAGTATTTATAGACTCAGGACAGACCCTGATCTTTTCAAAATATCTTCTTCTCAAACCCTAAATCTTATCGCACTTAAACCCTAGGACCCAGGTTTTACAATAAAAATCCATTTAAAATCAAAGTCCGGATAGAACTTAACCCTTCGGCAAATCGGTGCGATTAGCTGCCATAAATGGAGAAGATAAAATCTAAATCCACTTTGCATTCATCCGCAACTACAAATAAATGCCTCCATTAATTTTTGTTGGTGAGCCGGATGAGTCACCACTTCTCCATCGAGATCTGATCTCCGTAAAGCCATCCACTGAGTTGAAATTGTCTTCATGCTATCAAGTCTGCAATAAATTTTTCATTGAATGCTCTCACCGGCATCTTCTCCTCTAGCATGGCGGTCCTTGATTAAATCCGCACTTTAACTTTGCCTTTATGGCCTTTCCCGGTTGTCCCACAAGTGCCAGATGGAATCCTGCATGAAAGACAAAAAGATTATATTAGCACTTTAAAATCATTAAAATCAAAGCTTAAAGCATTAAAAACAGATTAAAAACCGCAAAAAAGCTTGCATGTCGGCTTCTGCTTGTCTCATACACGCTTTGACACGTGTCGCTACCCCAGGATGCCTTCTGTTTCCCACTGAAATGCACTTCTAGTCAACTTTGAGGACTTTCTCTCTCCTATCGCGATTCTGCGACATGTCGCGATTTCGCGACATGTCGCGAAATCGTGACGTCTCCAGCGCTACGTTGCTTCTCCCCTGTCGGCCGTGAAAATGCGACATGTCACGATTTCGCGACATGTCACGAAATCGCGCCTCCTGCTAGCTGTCGTACAACTTTGCTCCAGCATGTCGCGATTTCGTGACATGCTTGTCTTGCAAGACTTCCTCAAAATGTGCAGCGCATCGCTACCATTTTCACCCTTCGACTTCGAAACATGCAGCGCATCGCTGCCACTTTTCACCCCTGACTTCGAAACATGCAGCGCATCGCTGCCACTTTTCACCCCTGACTTTGAAACATGCAGCGCATCGCTGCAAGCTCTGGCCTACGATTTTGAAACATGCAGCGCATCGTTGCACCCTTTACCTCTCGACTTTGAAACATGCAGCGCATTCTCTGCAACTTTTGGACTTAGCCAATTTTTCATTTATCCTCAGCGAAAATGGGACATGTCACGATTTCGTGACATGTCGTGAAATCGCGCTGTTCGTACTGATTTCTTCTCTCTCCTCCGATAGACAGCGATTTTGCGACACTTTCCAAAAATGGAAATGTCGCGATATCGCGACACTTCCAAAAATGGAAAGTGTCGCGATTTCGCGACACTTCCAAAAATGGAAAGTGTCGCGATTTCGCTACACTTCAAATAGACTTAGCTGCTTTTGTATTTTCCTGTCGCGATATTGCGACATTTTCGAAAATGGAAGTGTCGCGATATCGCGACACTACCAAAAATGGAAAGTTTGATTTTTCATGAATTTATGCAACTGTTTTCTGGATTTTCTCGGTACCGGTGCAAGATTTTCTTTATGCATGAATGATTCTAGCATGTAAAAGTGAATTCTTGGATAACACAGCTGGAATGCAAGAAAAAACACAACTTTAAAAGCAGGCAAGCAGAAACTGGAATTAAACCTGAAAATGATCAAGAGGGTCCCTGCTGCAAAATGGAATTTCAGAGTTTTCAAGAGGATGGAATCTCATTTTTCAGTGGGGGTGTGTTGCTTCTCAACAGTTCTACAATTAATGATATCTCAATATGCTTGTCTACAATGGCCACCTAAGATTTGTTTTTTGGATGGATGTTTTAGTTTCTTGGCCTCAATCGATTTCTATCTCAAGGGAAATGGATCCAAAATATTGAATATGAAAAAACTTCCCCCAAAGATGTTATGGTTGTCAGTAATATGGCCACCTAAAGAAGAGATGTCTGATCATCTGATCATACTTTGATTCCTCCTTGATGGTGTTGGTCAAATATCTACCTAATTATACAAACATGTGTTTATGCACCCTAGACACAACCAACATTGAAAGGTCAGAGGAAAGAGATGTCCTCTATGCCAATCTCTAGAGAGGGTTAGCTCCCTTACTAAATCCTACACAGGTTTGAGGCTAGAGTTGCACAAAATAAATTGGAAATGATGGAAAGAGATGGGAAATATGGCCATAGGTCGAAGGTGTAGGATTGGGGACGGACTAGCAATAGGAATTCCACTCAAGAAGCATGTAATAAATGAAGGTAGTAGGGTTTACTTATAACCTTGCAGAGACAACCTCTAGGGTCGCATTCCAGAACTCCCTCTCTCACCAACAATGTTCAAATTCAGATGTAGAATTTAAACTTAATAGCAGACAATGAATATGAGCATAAAATAGAAATACATAAAAATAGAAGGAAATCACACACAAATATCGCTTGCAAATTCAAAATCCAAGTATCTTCTATTGATGTAGAGAACTTGAATAGTTTTTCTATAGAATGTCTAACCTCCTCCCACATAGAGAATGCTTAGTATTTATAGAGTTTTTTGCCTCTTTCATTAAATATACAAAAAGATAAAATGTTCCTGGATCAGGAACCTACAAGAGGAATTTCCTCCTTGAAAATCTTCCTTCGACGATAATGATCCAGCTTTAATGGGAAAGACTTTGAATGGTCTATCATCTTGGGTACAAGTGCATTGGAATGCATTGAGATCATAGGAAAACAGGGGGATGAGTTGTTAAATTTTGACCACCTTTGTTCTTTGGAAATTTACTCACCCAAAAAATCCACCAGATATTAAACCTATTTTTAAAAAGGTGAAACTCATAGGGGCACCCTTGGAAATCGTGAAAATCCTACACCCTTTCTGTATAAAATCAGGAAACATGGCTCCTTTTTCCACCATTCTCAATATCGAGCACTTTAAACAGCCTTCATGGATGCCCAAAAATAGTTTCGCTCGAATACGCTGCAACATTTCTTTGTAAAAAAAGTTTGGGCAAAACGCCCTGTTGCACATTTATCATGCTGAAAATTTCATCTTTACTCTGCCATAAGGCCTTTGCTTTGATTGACTTCGAAAATAATTCATTTTCCGCCTTTACATTCACCTCAGCACATTGTCCCAACTTATGTCATTTCATTCCAAGGAGGGGTGAAAATACCATAGATCATATCTACCTTTGAAAGCCACAAGACGTCCTTTACTTAAAATATAATTTGCCCCAAAGTGGGGCGCGTGGAGCTTTCGCCCCACCTTTGGGGTGAAACTCTTTAAGGACATTTTTAAATGAGCAGATCTCACGACGTGATTTTAATCACATTTGCAATGTGTTTTTTCCCCAAGGAGGGGCGAATAGGACTTTTGCCCCTCTTTGGAGAGAAAGCAAAGTTGACTTTTCAATAGCGCTTTTTCCTTTTGTTTCATCCAAATATTCCCTTTGATGAGATTTCGCCCCAAGGAGGGGAGAATGGGACGTTCGCCCCTCACATGGGGCGAAAGTACCTCTTGAATTTTCAACGCTTTACTTGGAATAATGTTCACCCAAATACGGGGTGAACGATGCTTTCACCTCAACTTTGGGGTAAACGCACTTGCATTGTGTTCTAACTTTAGGCGCATTTTCTCCAATTACGTTCGCTCCAAAATGAGGTGAACGTGACAATTGCTTTAAGTCATAGGCGAACGTCTTTGCCAACTCAATAATCTAATTTTTTTTTTTTAATTTCATCTAGGGGAAGGTGCCAGACTTTATTTCTTTTTTTGGAGGAAAGAACTGTCGTGGTCCTCTATAAATTCTAAATTTCAACGCACTGCCTTCATAGCCATTAGGTGATTCTTCAAGCATGAAATTTATAAAAATGAAAAAGAAAATTACAAATCATTGTGTCTCAACATACATGCCAAAAACTACATCATAAATTAATATATATGCCGATTTTACATCAATAAAACTTCATCAAAATTTTAATGTGGCATATTGTCAAAATTGCCAACATTTTTGGTGGCTCACGGGGTATCCAGCTCGCATGGATGCAAGCGATCCCAGGCCTTTATCCATTGGGATTTTATTGAGTCTTTTTACCGATGGCTTTAGCTGGCGCTCTTGATGTGGAAGCATTTTTTTGCACCTATTTTTCTATTGCTTTATCATCGGTTTCAACCTTTGCTTCTACTCGGAGTACTTCTACTCGCTCCTTCTCCATCGTTGCTTGTTCAGCTACCGCTCGCTCCGTTGTAGCCTTCTCCTCTTGCTCTTTCAAGCTTTCGCAAGTAACCTCATAGACTGCAACTTCCTCCTCCCAAGCATGTGTAGTAAATAAGCAAGGAACACTCAGTGACTCATACACATACCATAGGTTCTGGACATCCTCCAGGCTAAGGTGCTTTGCTCGCTAGGCTAGCTCAAACAATGACAGCTCCATGCGGGTAAACTTCTTCATAAGCGAAAACACTTGTTCCTCTATGATGGGCTCCTCCCATGTATCAATCTCTGAGGTGTCCTCCACAAACTTCTTCCAGGTTGCTTCCAATTGTTCTTTTGGCAGAGGTTCACCCCATTCATCAGTAAAAACTAGAAAATCCATATCGATGAGAGCATCAAAATGAATCATGGAAATAGTATGCTCCCGCTCTATGTCATTAAGGATCTTCTTGCCTTCTCTCACCAGGTCCATTCTCTAAAAGTAGCTATGCAATGTGACCTTGGCGGCAGACCAAGCGTGATCCATTTCACTCAAGGGGTGAATGTGCATGCTAGAATGAGCCAGGGCCTGGATTTTTACAGCCATTTCCATGTGGGGTTCTAGCATCTCCTTGGTGTTATCAATCAACTGTTGACCCATCTGAATCTGTATCCAAGCTACCCATAGATAATGCAAAACATGTACTTCTTGCACTGCTAACTTTTCGCAACTTTGGGCCGAGTGAAGGTGAGCCTCTTTGATTGTTTTTGGGGAGAAGCCCATAGCCTGTGTGGCCTTTTTAGCCAGTTGGTTCTGTATGGCCTCCAGTTGCATCCTGAGTGCTTGCATCTCCAACCTCATTGCATCCCTTTCTTTTAGATGCACTCCCACTTGTTGGCGCAAGTATTCATTCTCCGTGGTTGTCTTCTCCTCCTACGCTCTACTTGCTGCCAAAGCATCTTTGAGTTCGATAATTTTATTTTCATTTTCAAAATATCTCTGCTTATAATACTCATCGTGCAAGTAGACTGAACTCATATCAACCTGTATATTGCCCATTTTCTTTGTGGGATCAATCCTTGTCAGGTCCTCTGTTATAGTCTCATAAGCATAATCGCTCGACGTCATTTCTCCTTGTGGCTTCTGGACTAGGGGAGTGATCTTGGTTGTATGAACCTCCATGGCAACTGGATCAAAAGCAACCTTCTTGAGCGGTCGTGCTAGAGCCAGTGCTTCTTTCCTTCTATAGTTTTTCAACCACTACGACGAACTGAGGTGCGCCCGATTGATTTTCTCTACGTCGGGCTGCTTCGATGCCACCTCAACTTCGAGCAGTACTTGCAACTCCAAAAATGGTGTGAAAGGTATCAAAATTTGTGAGCGATCGGGCTCAAAGGAAGCGGAGGAGATGGCTAGGAGGGGAGGGACCGAAACAATGGAGTGGGTGGAGGAACCAGGTTTGGCTGCAATTACGCTCACTCTAGGAGGAGCTTGCATACTTACAACCTCGGTGAAAGTGGTAGCAACAATGGAAGGGGAAGGGTGCAAAAATGGGTTTGGCCCTAATGCAAATGAACTGAAAGAAAGGGAGGCCAAAGAAAGGGGAATAGAAGAAGGAGCAGTAGTGACTTGCAAAGGGGAAGAAGAAGGGAGTGAAATGGACATGGAGGGCATACCGAAAGGGGGAGATATTGACATAGAAACTAAGGGGGATAAACTAACAACCACTACATGCTCCGAAGAAGAAGAAGAGGGAAAGGAAGATGTACCTTCGAGCATGGGCATCGTGTGCTCCGGTGATGGAAGCGGCTATGAAATAATTTCTTCCTGTCGCTCCTCTGCTTCCTCCTCGAGGTTAACGACCTCCACCTATGGGTCCTCCGTCTGTTGGTCCTTCGATTGTTCATGAATCATCAAAAATATTTGGGCGACGCTCATCGGAGCATCTATCACCAACGAAGGGGATTTAACAGTCATCAAAACAACTACAATTGTAGAAACTACTACAGCCAAAACTATGGTAGTAGATGAGGAAGTAGCATCAATCCTTGGCTTCTTCATAGCTTTTAAGAATGGGGACACCTCTCATACAATTTGTTTCTCCACCAAAAGTGCCTCATCAACTTTACGCTTCACCCGCTACGACCTCCGTTGAAATACATATTGTTGTTCTTCCTCCTCAATTTTCTCCTCCTCATCTGTTGGACACTTTTCTTTGGTTGTGCTCTCACCCTATAGAAATGTTGAAAACTTTGGGGTAAAATCTTGGTGAAAGCGATGGGTTGATAGGCATTGACATATTCATCATAGGCTTCCAAAAATGCCTCATCCATTTTCAACCCATAAGGAGATGTAATTTTTCCTCTGTGGACCCGCATTATCCACCAGTTCATAATATTTTCCTTGGTCCATAGGGGTTGACTTTCTTTTACCTGACTAAACAATCCGATGGAGGAATCTAATTTTTGTATACCGTCGGATTGTACTCAACCTCCTGTTCATAGAAATCATGCCAGGGTGGGAGCGACATCATATTTTCAATGTGCCACTCTAAGTCACGCCCATCAAAATTATTGTGCCTCTCCTGAATGTCGGGTCATGGACAACAATGGAAGGTCTTGGCCTTGATTATTTCCAAAAATTTCCCCAATGGATCATATCTCCACCGTTGCGGCAGTTCTATCAACCCCAGGTCTTGAAGTGCCACCGTGAGTAGCCTATTCTGCCCGACCTAGCTTCACTTCTATACTGTCGAACTTGAAAGGCATATTACAAGTCATCCTCTTGTCATGCCCTTCTCCATACACATCATTAGCATAGTCTGTTTGGCGCACCACCTCCATGGCAAAAACGTGTTCGGTGGTAAAGTATGGGAGCAGGAATGGCTTACCCGTGAAGCCATAGATTCTTACGACCACGCCTTGAGTCAACAAAAATATGTCACCCTTTTTGGCCGTAACCACTGCTTCTCTCATCTCCCGTGGCACTCTTTCACTTGCACCACAAAGCAGCTCTATTACGGGCCCCAAAAACAAATGGTTAAAACTATAAAATGACTCCCTACTCAAGAGAGTGAAAGTCCACATATACACTGGCAAAAGCTCATCTTTCTCATCCATTTGCCTTACTACGATGAATGAAAAATGTTGGTGTAGATGGAAAAAGAAATACCAGACCAGAAAGGAGGTGTGCTTGAATGACGTTTCTTCTCTAGTATGCAACCTCTCCAGCTAAAAATGCAGTTTTTGAGATATAAAATCGGCCCAATCGAAGTAAATCAGATTGGTGCCCTGCCTCATGGTTATCGGAGCGTAAAACTCCACTTGGCATATGCACTATTCTAGGGCCACCTGCCACCTATGAACTGTGGAATCTATCGGTAGACCAACAACCCACGCTAACATCGAGTAAATATCTAGGCTTTTGAACTCTGCAAGTGGCTTTGGCAAGTTTGGAAGTTGCCCTAGTTGTGGCTCTTTAATCAACTACGTCTCCATGAACCAATGCATCGTCATGGTGGACACATATTTGTCTTCCTACTCATTGGTATGTAACTTCTTACTAATCACATATGAAGGAGGCTTCAACCCACAAGCAAATGCTTCCCGCACTTCATCAATGGAAATAGAAAAAAATGCTTCTCTGTTTGCTTTTCGCACTATCCTAGTAACCGGATTATAAAATCGAGCAATTATCTTCACCAGCTCTCGAACAAGGGTGTACGGGCGTACACAAATACCAAAATAATTGTGCATGGAATGACACAGTTAAAGGGCTCTCTGTTGTTAATCCCTGATTTACTGCAAACTCCACATCTTGTCGCAGTTTCTCCATGCCCTTGTTGGTAATCACACAGTCTCCGATCTCTGCCATAGTGTCAGAGTACGGGTCCAAATCCACATTCTCATTTCTTCGGGCCTTCTTGGATTTCGACCCACCTTCTGCTTTCTTCTTGGACTTCTTGGGCTCTGTAGCCTCTTTCACCTCTTTGCTCTTCTTTCCCATTGTATAAATCTTGACAACTCTAAAAACACTCTGCAATCTCTGCAACCAAAGCTTGAAAACACACTGGCAGAATTTTTTTTAAAGAACTTTAACTTTTGAGTGAATTTACCTATGCTCTATTTATAGAACACATGCCACCCACCGAAGTAAATGCAGTAAATTTCTTTGGTGAGTTTGGGAGGACGTGCGCCTTGTTTCCCGTAATCAACACTAATCCCAAAATTAAATGGTAACTGAATGAAATTCACTGTGAAATCACTTTAGGAAAGCATGCCCTTCTTGCTACGTTGCACCTTTTAAAAGTGTGCCTCAATCATTAAAATTGTCTTGGAAAAATAAGCTTACCACCTATCGATTAATGGGCCCCTTTTCCTCTGATGTGGTGAAATTCTAGCTCTCTCGAAAACAAAAAAGCCTCCCAATGCTACCTCGAAACACATTTTACATTAACTACCCTGTGAATGCACCCACTTCTTTCCTGAACTCTATCACGTTCTGAGTGAAACCACTCTATGGGCGCTCTTAATCTCCTTTTGCCTTTGAAAAATTATCAAACTCCAAAGAACAATGAGGGTGAAAACACCACTGAAGCATGCTTAATATACTTCTCTTTCACCCCAAAAGTTCTCTTTACCTATTTGCTAAAATTCGTGGTGAATGTCTCTCTCTTTTAAAGCCATCTCTTCTTTAACCCAAAATTAGAAAAAGCATGGATTTTATCTTTTTCTAAAAAAACTTGATTTTATGGCTTTTTCCTCCTTTTTTTATTATTATATTTTATAATGAAGTTTTATATTACGTCTAAATATTGTATTAAAATTTAAATGCATTCGTAAAAAAGAGACCGTGCGCTTTTTACGTCTTCAAAAGGTGTTGTGCATCTTAAATAAAAATGTGAGTTAAATATTTTCACGTCTTCGACCTTATTGAAGGGCGATCGGGAGTTTCACCCCCCATCGGGGTGAAAACACCTTTTGACTCACCTTTGACTTCTTTAGCTTTTTTCTAATATATATATATATATATATATATATATATATATATTATATTAAGCAGTATAAAATAAAAATTGCTTGCAAATAGAAATATGTACATATTTACAAATTGGTACCTCTTGAGTTCATCATTGAACATAGGCCTTCAGATGAAGACCATTTACCAAAATTGGAAGATCCCAACCATCCATATCCCGAAGATGATATGCATTTGCTGAATTCACTATAGAGACCTGAAATGGGCCTTCCCAGATCACATCAAACTTGTGGTGCTTCCCCGGCTTGGCTTTGTTCTCGTTCCATTTGAGGACTAAATCTCCCACCTAAAACTTGCACTCTTGTATTTTTTCCAAAACATTTATGCATCGCTTTTGTGTGTTCGATGAAATATTGATACGCCTTTTCTCTTTCTTCCTCCAACTGCAATAATTGAGCCAACCTTGCGCTCATTGGATCATACTCATCATCTTCATCTTTGAACAACTGCAAGGTCTGAAGGACAGGGAGCTCAATGTGGGTGGGCAAGACTACTTTCCCATACACTAGAGAATAAGGAGAGGCTTTAATAGATTTTTTACTGATATCCTATCTGCCCATAGAGCCTGGTTCAATAGTAGGTGCCAACTTCTCTTGTTGTTTCCTAGTGTTCTCTTCAAGATCCGTAATAAATTCTTATTTGTGGATTCGGCCAACCCGTTTCCTTGTAGATAATAATTAGAAGATGTCTTGAGATAGATCCCATATCTGCTTGTAAATTCAATGATCTTCGCCCCAATAAATGGAGTCCCATTATCCGTTACAATAGCATCTAGAACACCGAAACGGGTGATCAATCCCTCAAGGAAAGAGATGACCGTAGCTTGATCTACTTTTTTGGTAGGGATGGCCTCTGCCCACCTAGTGAAATAATCTATTGTAGTTAGGATGTATTTATGCTCAGCTAATGAGTGAGGGTCTATGACTCCAATGAAGTCCAGGCCCCATTGCTGAAATGGTGCTTCCACTTGAATCGGGTGTAGGGGCAATGATCCTTTCCTAGTCCTGCCAACATACCGTTGATAGTTATCACAATTTTGGCTCACCTTGTGTGCATCTACGAAAAGAGTAGGCCAAAAGTAGCCAACTCTAATGATCTTCAAGGCCATAGGCCTTCCTGCATAATGTCCACTAGACAGACCAGAATGGAACTCCTCTAATATTTTCTCCTTTTCTGACTCCTTTACACACCTGAGGAGCACTCCGTCTACATTCTTGTGAAATAGCCCGCTTGGCAATAGGACATACTTGAGTGCTTGCAGCTTGAACCTCCGATGTTGTGAAGCATCAAGATGTGATGGACATTTCCCTGATGTAAAGAATTCGACAAGGTCCTCTATCCAATCACGATCTATCATAGCATGATTTGCACAAATGCTTTCACAGATATCCTCTTTCTGTATTGTAGCCAATGATTCAGATGTTGCACTTTTGGCCAATTCCTGGTAGAGAGCTCATCCACAAATTAGTTTAGTTGGTCGGATCTCCACATCATACTCTTGAATATTTGAGACCCAACCTGCTCTTTTGTCACCTAATTCCCCTTGAAGAATGAAGTTTCTGACATCCGGGTGTATAACATAGATGACTGTTTTACTCTGTGAGATAAAGTGCCAGAATTTCTTTAAGGATTTCATCACTACGTACACCTATTTTTCAATGAAATTATACTTCTCCTGGTGCAGTGCAATAACTTGGCTCAAAAAGGCAATCGACTTTTCATCTCCATCTTCTTGCTTCTACGTGAGAACGGTGACATAACTCTCTTGTTCGCCTACTGCATAGAGAATGAAGTCTTTTGAATAATCTAGGTTAATTAATACTGGTGCTTGAGTGATTCTTTCCTTGATTTCTTGAAAATCTTGTCTTCTCTCCTCGGTCCATTTGAAATCTGCATTCTTTTTTAGGAGCTCGGTCATGGGTTTTACTACTTGAGCAAAATCAACAATGAACTTTCGAATGAAATTTATCTGGTCGAAGAATGACTATAGGTCTTTCTTGTTAACTGGCAGTGGTAGTTTCAAGAGCGCCTCAGCCCTTGTGGGATCAATCGCTAGTCCTTCTTGTGAGATCACATGACCTAATAATTTCCCCTCTTTGACAATGAATATGGACTTCTTCGGGTTAATGGAAATCCCAAACTCTTGATATTTTTTGAACACCTGCCTCAAATGAGAAACGTGCTCTTCTCTGCGATGCAAAAACATAGTCATGTCATCAAGGTAGATCACAATAATTCTATTTAACAACTCACCGAAAGCGATGTCCATGGCTCTCTGAAAGGTAGCACCAGCATTTGAAAGATCGAACGACATTCTTTGATAGGCGAATGTGCCCCACTTAGTAGTGAATGTCATCTTGTGTTGGTCCTCATCTTTTACCTAGATCTGGTTATAACCGAAGAAACCATCTAGCAATGAAAATATCTGTGCTTCGGAAACTACATGGAGGATTTGATCAATCTGCGATAGGGGGTAGTGATATTTTAATGATGCTTGGTTTAGATTTCAAAAATCCACGCATAGACGAATATCTCCATTCTTCTTTCGAACTGGCACTAGGTTCACCACCCATGTTGAGTGCTTAATTGGATATATTATTTTTGCTTCCAGCATCTTTAACAGTTCTACCTTCATGAGCACCTCAATTTTGGGATTGACAGGCCATTGTTTCTACCGAAAAGGTTTTACTCCCTCCTATAGTTCAATGGTATGTTGGATTACATTCTTGTCATATCCCTTCAAATCATGATAGCTCCATGCAATGATATCGGGGAATTCGTAACATAGGCTCTTGATATCTTCTAATTCTACTGAAGTACATTTGGTTTCGATTTTGATGATCTTCTCAGGCTCCAACTGCAACTCCTTATATTCCTTCGCATCTACCTTGATTTTATGCTTCTCAACCCTATCATTTTGGTTGAATAGACTTTCCAATGAAATTAGTCCCCTAGGAATGTGATTATTCTTCAGTTGAATCATTCCTTCCATTTCCTCTTCGACAAGTACTCTATCATCTGCACTTGCAGCTTCCTTAATCAAAAATTGACTATTTGCTCATCGTTGTCGAACACTTGCCAATAGAGATTCTTATCAGGGATTGAGGGTCTATAAATTACCTTGACAGTCTTGGGTTTCCTGACTACTTGCTCCACGGGAGAGTAATTAGCACCAAGGGAAGCTAAAATATCTGCATGTTTGTTCTGCTCCCACGAAATCGCCTGAATGTTCAAGGCTATAAAGGACTCAAACAAATCCCATACCTTGTTGCGATAGGCCTTCAAGTAGTGTTGCTTTGACACACACTTGTTTGTAGTCTGGTTGACAATGAGCTCAAAATCTCCAAATATTTGCAGTTATTTTATGCCCAAATTTTCAGCTTTTTTCAAACCAAGACACAATGCTTCATATTCGATGGCATTATTCGTGCAACTCCAAGTTAATCTATACGAATAGGTCTTCTACAACCCAATAGGAGAAATAAGAACAATACCAGCCCCTACGCCATTCTTGCACCTTGCACCATCAAAATACAACTTCCATAACTGATCTACAATAGGGTCTAGGGAATCAGGGACTTTTTCTTCAATCTGCTCAGGTTTGGTTATAGTGTAACAACCGATGTCAGTTTTGACCATCGCATTGAAATCCATGAGTGAGAATTCATCTTCAAGGCGGAGCTCACCAAGCGCTTCTTCCATCAAATCTACTTCTTGTAATTCTTCAGTCATCATGTTGACTGCACCAGTAGATTTTTCTTCCTCTTCCAACTTTTCTATATGGAAAGTGGATGGCTTTTCATTATAAATGTGGATTCTTCTTCCCTTGTATGGTATCTCCAAATGTGAATAATCCAAGGAAAGGTATCCTCCTAACTTCGTTGTGAATTCCCTCGAGAGACACATGTTGAAGTATGGTTCCAAGTCAACCACCACTACTTCTTGAATAATAGTGATCTGTGACATGCTATGTAGAACAATAGGAATATCTTTGATTACTCCCACTGTCTTGACTGGGGTCCCATCCAACTGCAATACTCCTGGACTACTTCTTGTGTATTCCATTCCCATGACTTTGCATACTACCTTTGGCATGATAGTAGTTGCGGCACCGAAGTCAATCATACAATTATGCACTACCCACCCTTCCATCCTGAGGGACAGATAGAATGGGGGTGGTCTATTCTTACCGATGGCTGAGGTAGGCAAGGTCTGTGCTAGCACAGTCTGGGAATGACTTTTCTTTTGGTCTTTTGTAGTCTTGAGAGACTCCTGCAGTAGGTCAACTTGCCCTGGTAACTACAGTGCATCGTATAAGCTCACTTTTATCAATATCTTCTTCATCTCTTCCACAATGTTATAATCAAACACACCAGGAGCCTTTTCCTCTACCACTTGCTCATACTTGTTCCGATACTATTGAGTAGCTTCCACCCTTTGTCTCTTAGTCAATGATGGGTACCTAAGGTGCTCCTTAGCTTGTTCTTTCACCTCATTTTGTGCTTGAGGAGCTACAGGTTGTGAAGTTGATGCCTTTGTCTACAACTTCTCTTGAGCTTGCTTAGGCAACAGATCCTTCAACAAGATAGAATCCTGTTGCTTCGCTATCGCACCAGATGTTTTTGCTAGTGGTTGCACTTTTTCATTTTGTTTCTTCGGCTCAGCAGGAACCTTTAGAGGCTCCAACTCCGTTGGATCAACAGTCATCGACTTCTTTCCAGCTCTTGTGAGGACTGAAACTTGCTCCAATGATGGGACCATAAAGTTATGATCCGCTTCCATTATCATATTAACTTGGCCATCGGCAGAACTTTCTGCTAGTGTTTGTACATAGTTCAGATGAACCATGCATGTGTCTTCTCCATGAGGATCATTGCAAGTTGAGCACCAGTACGCTCTCTCCGATGTACTAGTTTCTTCATTTGCTAACATAGTTGTGCTCCTCTCAGGGCCCTTGTTGGTCATTGGTTGTTCCCTGGTAATTGGTGGTGTTTGAAACCTCCTTGATCGAAAGTCAGCTTCAACTTGTTTCTTCCTTACCGCGGTGATTTCGTTTGACATTGTCCTTATGATTGAATTAATAGATTGCACTTCTTGTAACAACTTCATGTAAGGATCAGGATTTGAGGGTGCAGGAGGTGTCGATAAAGGTAGAGGCATCGGTGGAGCAGGTAACAACAATGGAACAGGTAACATTGGTAGCACTAGGAAAGGGACAGGTTTTGGAAACTATGGTGTAATTGGTGAGGGTAATTGTGGAATAGTTGGAGCAGGGAGTTGTGGAACTAGAATTGGAGCAATTTGAGGTGAACCCAAGCTCCATGAGGGAACCGAGTACATAGAAGGCATAGGCTATGAGAACGCACTTGAATATAAATATTGTGGAAGATCAAGAAGGATGGGCATGGTCACTTTTGGGGGAAGCTTACCTATGGCGATCAAGTCTGATTCGGCCTTTTGCACCTATGTGTACAGATCTGGAAATGTATTCACATTGGCCTATCGAACAACCATGCCAATGTCAGAGTTGAATGCTCTGAGATAGTAAAACATAGCTTGTTCATGCGTGGGTCGAAGACCATCAAGAACCCTTTGCCAACTTTGGGTGAACCTGACGTTGAAGTCCACTATCTCCTCCTACGGATGCCTTTGAATCATTGTAAATTGATGCAACAAGGAGAATGGATCAGCTTGCTCATGAAAATTCTTGATTAGCAATTCTACCAACTGATCCCATGTGGCGATAGTGGTGGGCGGTAAGGACCGGTACCAATACAACAACTTTCCTCTAAGTGATAACACCAACAACCTTACCATAATATCTTCATCTGCAATGTCATGGATTGTTGCCAAAGAAGCCACATCCTGAATATGCTCATAAGCGGTCTTACCAGTACCATCATAGGTAGGCAAAGCCTTCAAAGCTGCTTGGGGGACTGGATTTTGTGCTTGTAAATTCAAGGCTCCTAAGCTATTCCATGTTGGGAACTACCTTGGTGGTTGTGGCTATTGTGGTGGTGGGTTTTGAGCCATTTGAACTAGTGTATGAGGTTGTGGAGGTGGGATGTTGGTAGTAGTACTAGCTGGACTTGATGGAATGGAGAATACACTAGCTATTTGTGAGGATGTTGCGGATGACGTGTAAGGTGAAGGAACTAACCTAGGGTGTTCACCTAATCTTTCGGTGTCAAGTTCGTAAAACTCAATGGGATCTTCAGGATTTTTGGCCTTCGATCTCGTAATCATGAAGCACAACTTTCGTTGCCTTCACGTTTGGAGGCTTTTGGGTATAATCAAGTCACCAAATGTTCTAACTATACAGCATGAAGGTGAACATCAAACCTCAATACTATTGAAAGTGGAACTTTCGGTGTCCCACCGGGTGTGCCAAAAATTGTTGGTCAAATATCTGCCTAATTATAAAAACATGCGTTTGTGCACCCTAGACACGGCCAACATTGAAAGGCTAGAGGAAAGAAATGTCCTCCGTGCCAATCTCCAGAGAGGGTTGGCTCCCTTACTAAATCCTACACTTGTTTAAGACTAGAGTTGTAGGAAAGAAATTGGAAATGATGAAAAGATATGGGAAATATGGCCACAGGCCAAAGGTGTAGGATTGGGGACAGACTAGCAGCAGGAATTCCACTCAAGCATTAAAGCAGCATGTAATAAAAGAAGGCAATAGGATTTACTTACAACCTTGCAAAGACAACCTCCAGGATCGCATTCCAGAACTCACTCTCTCACCAACAATGTTCAAATTCAGATGCAAAATTTAAACTTAACAACAGACAATGAATATGAGCATAAAATAGAAATGCATAAAAATAGAAGAAAATCACACACAAATATTGCTTGCAAATTCAGAAGCCAAGTATCTTCTATTGATGCAGAGAACTTGAATAGTTTTTCTGCAGAATGTCTAACCTCCTTTTACAATGAAAATTGATTAGTATTTATAGAGGATTTCGCCTCTTTCATTAAATACACATGAAGACAAAATATTCATAGATCAGGAACCTACAAGAGGAATTTCCTCCTTGAAAATATTCCTTCGACGACAATGATCCAGCTTTAATGGGAAAGACTTTGAATGGTCGATCAGCTTGGGTACAAGTGCATTGGAATGCGTTGAGATCATAGGAAAAAGATGGGATGAGTTGTTAAATTTTGACCACCTTTGTGCTCTAGAAATTTGCGCTAACCCAAAAAATCCACCAGATATTGAACCTATTTTGAAAAAAGGTGAAATTGATAGGGGGCACCCTTGGAAATCATGAAAATCCTACACCCTTTCAGTATAAAATCAAGAAACATGGCTCCTTTTTCCAGAATCATTAAATTGCCACCATTCTCAAGATTGGGCACTTTCAACAGCCTTCATGGATGCCCGTAAATAGTTTTTCCTGAAAACGCTGCAACATTTCTTTGTAAAACAAATTTGGGCAAAATGCCCTGTTGCACATTTACCATGCTAAAAAACTCATCTTTACTCTGCCAGAAGGCCTTTACTTTGATTGATTTCAAAAATCATCCATTGTCGGCCTTTACATTCACCTCAGCACATTGTCCCAACTTATGTCATTTCGTTCCAAGGAGGGGCGAAAATACCATAGATCATCTCTGCCTTTGAAAGCCATAGGACGTCCTTTACTCAAAATATCATTCACCTCAAAGTGGGGCACATGGAGCTTTTGCCCCACCTTTGGGGTGAAACTCTTTAAATACCTTTTTAAATGATCAGAGCTCACGACATGATTTTAATCACATTTGCAATGTGTTGTCGCCCCAAGGAGGGGTGAATGGGACTTTCGCCCCTCTCTTTGGGGTGAAAGAAAAGTTGACTTTTCAACAATGCTTTCTCTTTTTGTTTCACCTGAATCTTCCCTTTGACGAGCTTTCACCCCAAAGAGGGATGAATGGGATGCTCGCCCCTCACATGGGGTGAAAGTACCTCTAGACTTTTCAATGCTTTACTTGGAATAACGTTCACCTAAAGATGGGGAAAACGATGCTTTTGCCCCAACTTTAGGGTGAACGCACTTTCATCGCGTTCTAACTTCAGGTTCACTTTCATTAATTTTGGGTGTGTTTTCTCCAATTACGTTTACCCTGAAATGAGTAAACGTAATTGGAGAAACAAAAAGAGAAAGCATCGTTGAAAAGTCAACTTTGCTTTCACCCCAAAGAGAGGATGAATGGGACGCTCGCCCCTCACATGGGGTGAAAGTACCTCTTGACTTTTCAATGCTTTACTTGGAATAACGTTCACCTAAATATGGGGCAAACGATGCTTTTGCCCCAACTTTAGGGTGAACACACTTTCATCGCGTTCTAACTTCAGGTGCACTTTCATTAATTTTGGGTGTGTTTTCTCCAATTACATTTACCCTGAAATGAGTTAAACGCGACAGTCGCCTTAAGTCAAAGGTAAACGTCTTTGTCGACTCAATAATATGACTTTTTTAAAATGCTTTCATTCAGGGGAAGGCACCAGATTTTCTTTCTTCTTTCGAGGGAAAGAACTATCGTGGTCCTCTGTAAATTCTAAATTTCAACGTGCTACCTTCATTTCCATCAAGTGATTCTTCAAGCATGAAATTTATAAGAATGAAAAAGAAAATTACAAACCATTGTGCTTCAACATACACGCCAAAAATTACATCATAAATTAATATATATGTCGATTTTACATCAATAAAATTTCATCAAAATTTTAATGTGGCATATTGTCAAAATTTCCAATGGATGGAGAAGAAGGCCCTGCACATGAATGATCATGAGCCTTCAAACATCCCAGTTCACAAGGAAGAATCTCATTCTCCAACTATGCCAATCGTCCAACAAGAATCAAGGAAGCAATAGAAGACTCAACCCCAAAAGGAGAAATTGAATCAGATCATTGATAAAAGGAAAATGGTTACTAAATACCATCCAATCAATTCCATGGAAAATATTAGCACCTCAAATAGTATTCTTGAAGCTAATTATGAAATAATCGGTGAGTTAGTTTTCTAAAAATAAAAATCATACAAAATGTGTTACAACTAGATATTACCTCAGGAGCTTGAAGTGCAAAAATGAATTCTCAAATCTTACCACTCTAAAGGAGGAATAACCTATGCTACAGAAGAAAAATAATCAAAACACCCATTGGCTATGAACTTCATAACAACCCCAATGGTTCTTGACGATGTTTATGTTATGATTGGGTCGTATCTATAGTTTTTTTTTTTATTTTCTATTTTGGAAGTGGTCTACTAATATGTCATGTTTTGGAAGTTTTATTGATATGCAATATTCTAAGGTTCAATTACAGCAATAAGTGGATGATAGTATTTTGTAACATTGTTGCAGCATATTATACTATCTTATATAGCTTGATGTGTAGGTTTGGGGACCCTAAAACCCCTTTTTACCCTTACATAAAAAAGTTAATATTTTTATAGTCTCGATAGGGACACCACAATGGAAAAAAGCATTTGGCTCTTCTAGTGGAGATCCAAGTTTAATTCACAAAGATGGTGGCCCTTGATGTGCCCCCAACTTTTCAACCTATTCATTAAAAAATAATGTTATGTTACAAAATTTTAAACAGTATATAATTAAACCAATATATATATTGACTACACATAGGGTATGCACACTTCGCTCCATTCCCATAACATAAAATTATTATTATATTATAAGTTGCAAACTTATTGTAGTGGTAAGGGATTTGGCCTCTCTTTGGGAGGTCCAAGGTTCAAACCCCACTCGGTATGAGGGGACCGAGACCCCTCATAAAAACCTATGTAAAATCTTTGAAAAAAATATATTATTATATTATTTTAGATTTTAAAAAAATAAAGATCATGTTGTTTGACATAATGGTTGGAAATTTCATAAAAAAATTTTATTATAAAAATAAATAAAACTAAAATAATAAAAATAGAAAATAAATTATTCAAATAGAAAGATAAAGAGTAAAATGCATATATTTATTTTTCAACTATAAATGCTTGTTTAGTTATTATTTTATGTTTTCTTAGAAGTCATAAGTCATAATTTTTTTTTTTTTTTAGGCTTATATTTGATTATACTTATTAACTATTGGATCCATTTAGCCTAGGTATACGTGTATTGGAGATGAGATTATGCATTTAGAAATGTGATAGTAAAAATATTAGATAGGTATAGATGATTTCTTTTAGAGGAAAATCTCTTGTCAGAAATACAATTAGTACTAAGTTAGTCTCAAGAACTCTTGGGACTATGGCAACAAAGCTAGAGTGATGGATCCTTCTATTAACTTGAATAAGGTTGAAGTAAATTGATGTTTGTATACGGGCTTAGGTAATTCTTTCTACATTGGGGTGTGATAGGAACTTCCATGTAGGTTTTGATCCTTAGAGACCTTGTTGTAAATGGTTTGGACTTTGGTAAACTACATAGCCTCTTCAACAAAATGATAGTTCTATTTTTGGATCTTGGTGTAGAAACAATGAACGCAAAACATGAATCAAACATAGAACTTTATTTATGTTAACTTAAGGGACTATCTAGGTTCGATGGTTTTATCGATTAGTAAAGTGCCTTGTTTATCATGCGTAACCTTAGTTTAGATCTTAGGGTCTCATAGAACTAGAGGGTGTGTCATGGCAGTGCCATCGGCTATGTTAAAATGTTTACCTGATGCAATTGAAGGTTATAGTGGTAGTAAGGAGCAATATTTGAACCCATGAAGAGGCGACAAAAAAAGTAACGAGTTATCGGTTCCTCTAATATATGCAAAAAAAAACTTAAGGGACTATCCATGCCAAGCATGGAATAGGTAGGATTATTTTAGAAGGGTTAGGGAAAATCCTTTTTGTTGAGACCAGATACTATTTTTGGGAATTAAAGGAATTACCTAACAAATTTTAATATTTTTTCATAAATTTTGATCTTGAAGTGATATGGTGATGTGTTTAGACTTGTAATAAATGATTATTTATATGATAAATAGAATAACATAATAATATGCTTAGATAAATTCATATCCTTTTTAAAAAAAATGAATAAAGGTAAATAAAAGAGGTAAAAAATATTAAAGCATTGAAGAAATGAGGCTTCAAGAAAGGACACATATTGATCTGTAATTGAAGGTCCACTCTCTTTGTTATTCTCATTATTTTTCCCCTCGGATTTTTATTCTCATATATAAAAAGTGTAGACATCTAAAAATGTCACACTTATCCTTGTGTAATGTTAACGGTCGATTAATTTGCAAAACCCTCAAAATTTGCATAATTTACCTAAAAATACTATTCATCCTATTTAAGCCCCTTTGGCCACTTAAGCCCCTTCCTACACTTAGCCCCTAGTCACCATGCAACCACCCCTTAAGCCTAGTCTAGGGCCACCTCACCCTAGTCTACCCTTTGACTAGCCTAGCTTCCACCTAAGCCTAGCCTACTCTAGCCTAACCTTGGTCAACCCTAAACCCATGGTCAACCTAACCCTAGTCAACCTTAACTCTTGCTCCCCCACATCCCTATGCTCATTCAATTCCATAAATGATATTTGAAGACTTTTCCATTCAAGGCATTAAAGACATTGATGACTCCACATCCACATGCCATAAATGGGTGAAGAATTTCCTCCACCCATGCATTTATGAGGTATGGTGCACCCATGCCCATTTATTGCATATGGATGGGTGAGGACTTTCCTTTACCCAAATCCATTTTTGAGGTATGGTGCACCATGCCACCTCTTGGGACACCTCAGTCCCCACTAACCTTGGCCAAGTCTATAAATAGAAGGTCATTTCTCACATTTCCAGGGATCACACATTTGCATAACCAAGCTTTGCAAAAATCACCCTAGATTCCATTGCACACTAACCCTCATTGCTACCAATCCCCATGGATGCTTGCATGTCCCTTTTATTCCCAAATTTTGTATTATAAACTTGTTGTAGGTATAGGTATAGAAGACTACAAAACTTGGGCATGAGCTTCTACAGAATTAATAGAGCCCTCATCAAAGAAGTTGTTATCTGGATAACATAAAACTAGTTGTATGGACAGGTATGGTCATATTTGATCATACCCATGGGTATGGTCCCCTATAGGGACCTGCTCCAACAAGATACATGCCAAAAAATTCCCAAAGCAGGTAACTATAATAATTTTTAGTACTTTTGTAACCATTTTCAACACTTTTGTAATGCAGTAGACTAGATTTCCTTTTCTTTTATCTTTCATCAAAGGCCTAATTGGGATAGGCCCACATATGCTACTAAAAAAATTTGATTGGGTTGTGCAGGTTTAGAGGACTTATACAGCTAATAGTGGCCCGTGTGTAATAAGCCCACTCCCCCTAAGGTGCTTACAGAAAGGTGCTATTACTGGTTCACTAAAAAAGGGCTTCCACCTTGGAAGACCCAAATTGTAGTCCATGGGATATATTGTGTAAAGAGCAATATTTTGTAATATCTCTTTTATCATTAATGAAATGACATGCTTTTCTTATCACATTTTAGTGATCATGGTGGGACCATAAATCCTCATTTTATGTTTTTATTAGCTTTATAAGTGGCTTGGTGGAGCATCCTTATTGTCATTAGCATAATTGGTTCTTCTACTTCATTTCCAACTTTGATTTTATAGTCTTTCTTAAAATTCCCATACCTCTTGCAATGATAATATTAGATATTTCTTTTATCAAACCCACATATTCTTTTTGTAGCTAAACCTCCTCTACCTCTTGGAAAATTCTGATTTTGGCTTCTTCCTTGATCCTACCAATGACCTTGACTACTAGTGTTGGCACCTTCACTTTTAGAAATTCTTAACTTTGATGCAAATGTTTTCTCTTCACTCTCTCCAAATGTATCTCTTAGTCTCTCCTCATGAGACATAAGAGACCCAACCAAATGATCAAATTCAAGTGTAGCCAAATTTTTGCTTTCTTCAATTATAATTGCTACATGATTCCACCTTGGTGTTAGTGTTCTTAACACCTTCTTCACCATAATCTCTTCTTCAATAGTTTCACCAAGTGTGGTCATTTTATTTACCACATATTTCACTCTAATATAATAATAACTTACTCCTTCTATATCCTACATTCTTATATTTTCAAATTCTATCTTAAGGGTCTATAATTTCACAATTTTAACCTAGTCACTTCCTTGGTAATCCTTGTATAAAGTCTTCTAAGCATCTCTTACTAACTTTTCTCTTGCTATTCTAGGGAAAAAACTCTTATCTAGAGTAAAATAGATATGGTACAAATCCAATAAGTTCTTGGATTCTTTCATAGCCTACCTATCATTATTTTTCATAATGGTCCAATATTTTGGTTCTTCATAACCAGCTTTAACTATTTCTCATAAGTCCTTCCCTGTCAACAAAGTTATTATTTTTATATTCCACTAATCATAATCTTGTCCATTCAATTTTGAAAGTTGTAAGATTTGCAAAAAAAAAAATTTCAACCTAAATACTAATCAACCTCCTACCCTAATACCAATTGAAGAAGTTAAAAGAAAACCCCTATTATTTTTAGCCAAGAAGAAGTAAAAAATAACCAATACAATTTAAAAAATTGTAGTTGAAGTATTTAAAAAAATTTAGCAATACATACAACAAAAATGTAGTCCCCTATTTTACAATAGCAACAACAAAAAAATGCAATCCCCTGTTTTACAATGGCAAAAACAAAAAAATGTAGTCCCCTATTCTATAGTAGCAGCAGTAAAAAAATGAATACTAACTAAAACTAGTATCAACAAACATTAAGACATCCATAGTTGTATATATCAATTGAACTTTAATTTTCTCCATTTAAGCCACCTTAATGTCTCACCAAGAACCATAAAACCATATATTGTATATATCAATAGATTATTAACAATATTAAATAATGCTTACATATCCTATAATTTAATCTTTACATGATGATAAGGGATGCAGACCCTAGAAGACCTTACCAATTGCTATATATACAATGAGACTACACCACCTACCATATTTACTAAATATATATTTTACACATGTCAAAACATTATCCAAACAACTAATATCTCATGTGTTTTAACACATCTTACACTCTTAGCATGCGATCCAACAAAGGCATCTAAGACAAAGAGAAATTTACAATGCTATCATGCCACATGCCCCATATCCCGTTTGTTGCATGGATCATGAGCATACAAAATGTAGTGCACCCTAAGTATAAGCAAGAGACCAAGTCATAGAAATTTTAAGTCTATTGTCTATACCAAGTATTACTTAGGTGGTATCCTTTGTTGTGGGATCCACATTCCTCATCAAGATATCTAAGGTCTATGAAAGACATATGATATTAGACTAATCATTGAGTTGTACATTGAACCAAGGTGTTTCTCACCAACACTGAATATCACTATGATCCTACATGTTGAAGTCTTGTTCTCCATAGCTTGTACAAATGACATATTATAACTTTTCACACAATCTTGTAAAGTGCTACCATGAAACATGTCAACAATCAAACACTTTACATTGGACAAGGGATTCCTTAGATTTGCAAATCCAGCCATTATTGGACTATGGCCTATTGTATGGGTTGAGTGACCCCTTCCATCACATAAATAATCTTGTCCCAACACATACAATCTCTCTTGCACCCACACACAATTTATTTACAATTAAGGGATTATTTCTTAGAAAAATCTAAATTTAAATTTTACAACTTCAAAATTTGGAGTCAAAATATAAATTTGAAAAAGTAAAGAAGTGTCGAAGTAGGACACCTTTGAAATTGCATAGAGGATGCCAAAATACTAATAGTTTATCCATAATTTCTATGATTTTCTCTATATAACCTATTTCTAGAACATAACCTCTCATGCAATGTTTTTGCCCTAAAGCAACATAGATGTTGTTGAACCATGGTACCAACTTTACCGATTGGATTAAAGGTCTTTACCATACATTCAAGTCTTTCCATGACTTTTATGGTAACAAAGATGGTGAAAAATGTTCAACCTCTTCTTCTTTGTTTTAAATACGATGTAGACTACACTCTTACTTGTGTCGCATTGGTGCATAAAGATAGAAAGTAGGGAAGGACATGTATTTTTTATGAAACCTATAAAAGACAACCAAATTTTGTAAACCAACTCAAAAAACTCGATCCATTGTTCTTTAGTAAAACTGCTCCTTTATTAGGAGGATAAATATTAGAAAGCTATAAGTTTTATAAGATAGAGAAGGTTGAAGTTAAGGTTTTTTTAGGGACATTATAACAAGAAAATCGGGAGCTCTACTAGGGTTTGATGAGGAAAAACTACTCTGCTAGGGTTTGATGAAGAAAAACTGCTATGCGGGGATGGCAGCAACTTCTGGAGGAGGTCTAAAAAATTGGAGGAATATCGTGATGGCATCGGGTCCGGCACAGAGAGTGCAAGCTCGTGATATTTTTTCATCTGAAAATGACTGGAAGGAACAGGATTTTCTAGTGCATGTCGGGAACCGCTTGTTAAAGAACAATGGATGTTTGGAACAATGTGAATCCAGGCCAGTTCTAGTGGTTCAACCAGACTCAGTGGTGTAATATGTGGAGTATCTAACCAAACATGCCCTAATTAGAAAATTTTTGGGAATCTGAATTTCTCTCCCCTTTGTGGAGGCTTGGGTCAAGAAGACTTGGAATCCTGAAGGCAATGTGGAGGTGATGTTGAGTGCAAACAGCTATTTTATGGTGGTTTTCTCTTGTATTGCAGATCGTAACAAAGCATTTGAATGGGTTCCTTATTTCTATAACCAAGTGGGACTCTTTCTTAAACCCTAGCATGTGGATTTCAACCCATTAGAGGAGCGGTCATCGCGGGTTCCAGTATGGGTGAGGCTTCCATGGCTCCCATTGGAATTTTGGAGAACTGATATCTTGCATGTGATTGCCCTTCTGCTTGGGAAGCCGGTTGGACCGTCACAACAGACAATGGATAAAGAGGTAATATTTGTTTCTCGTATTTGTGTTGAAATTGACTTAAATAATCTTATTCTAGATTCTATTGAAATACAATTTGGATCAACTCCATGGGTTCAAAAACTTGACTATGAAGCTCTTCCATTTAGTTGTCGGATTTATCATGAATATGGCCACCTACAAAGAAAATACCCTAAGTTTATCTCACCTATGGATTCAAATCTTGGGCCCTCTTGGTCTAGACAAATTTTGGATAAAGTAAAAGCCTCGATAAAGGAAGGGGAATGGGATAAGGAAGGTTTTGTTCCGGTAAAATCCCAAAACAGAGGATGAAGGGCAAACAAAGACCTTAAGGATAGCCAGCCAGATGCTCTACTCAACCATTTTGAAATATTAGATGATCTTGATCAGTGCATGGAGATACCTAAAACATCGCTACCTGATGCAAATATAACAAGGCCGAATGAGATGTCTCTTCTTGAGGGGGAACTTAAGGAATCAGATCTAGGGGGTTTAAATGAAGAACAAAGGGCTTTGGATCTGAGTATAGAGGACATGGTTGGGTCTAGCCCTATAATGGAAACTATTTTGGAAAGTGGTACAAATTAAGTTATGCCCTCTCCTACTCAGACATTGATGTAGTCATCCTTAGACTGCAAAACTCCTATGGTGTTGGGATTGCAGCAAAAAATAATTAAAAAAAGTTTTTCAGATAAGAATATGAAGGTGGGTCGGAAGAAGGACCAGGATAAAATTAAGTTAATGGGGGAGACTTTGGTGGAGTCAGGCTTGGTGAGAACATTGGACTCCCATTTTTATAACCCCCAAAAATGATTATTCTCTCATGGAATGTAAGGGGGTTGAATAGCATCCCCAGACAAAAAGTTGTTCATGATTTGGTTCGTGTGCATTCTTCGGATGTGGTGTTTATTCAGGATACTAAATTGGCTATTGATAGTATGTTAAATATTTCTCCAAATTTGTGTAGAAGGGGGCAATGCCAGTGTATTTGTGCATGTGGATATGCTGGTGGCGTCGCTTGTTTATGGGATCCGGTTAAGATATCCCCTCTTACTTGGATTTCCAGCATATGGTCTATTTCAATGGTCGGGCATGATAATGAATTTGGTGAAATCATCCTACTTACAAATGTGTATGCTCCTGTTGATTACAATGGTAAAGTGAATTTGTGGGAACACATTTGCTTTGTGAGAAGTTTGGTTCCCCTGTACCCATGGATTTTGGCTGGAGACTTAAACTCTATCACTTGTCTAGAGGAGAAATGTGGTGGGGTGGACCATCTCGAGCCTTTTTCTTCTATCTTTAGTGCTCATATCCAGGCCCTAAACTTGATTGATATCAAGCCAGATAATGGGATCTTTACTTGGCACAATAGAAGGTGTGAGGAAGCTTCCATCTCAAAGAGACTGGATAGGTTTTTGATATCCTGTTATTGGATGGGTAATAATAGATGTGCTAGTTCTGTGATTCTGGAGGGTAGGGTATCTGATCATTGGCCTATCAAACTCTCTACTTTGGAGTTAGGGCTAAAAAATAATCCCTCCTTTAAGTTTCAACTTATGTGGCTTCGTGATCCTAAGCTTCATGATTTCATGCAAGGCTGGTGGACCACTGGCAAACCTCCTCATGGCACCGCTATGTATTCCTTTATGAAGCGACTATAATTTGGAAAACATAAATTGAAGAGATGGAATAGACTGAATTTTGGAAACCTTTCCTTGGCTAAGTCGGTAGCTCTTAGGAGGATGGAAGAAGCTTCAAGGAAGATTAGAGATCAGGGATTCATGAAGGAGCTTCTTGTTGAGGATTCTGAGGCTACGAAAATACCTTGCTGAATGGGAACTAAGGGAAGAATTTTTTTGGAAAAAAAAAGCTCGAGTAGATTGGCTTTAGGAAGGGGATAGGAACACAGCCTTCTTTTATAACTCAGTTAAGGCTCATCGTAATGGTAACCTGATTACCTCTCTTGTGAATTCTCAGGATGCCCTACTATCTTCTTTTAGGATATTTCAGAAGAGACTAAGAGGTATTTTTCCTCTCTTCAATGAGGACTCCCTATCAGATGATGAGAATGAAAAGCTTATTCTAAATTGTATTCCAACGATTTTTTCTAGAGAGATGAATGAGCACTTGATGGATCCAATTTTCCTTGAGGAGTTGGAAAATATTGTATTCAATATGAAAAAGGAAAAGCCCCGGGCCTAGATGGATTCTCGATTGAGTTTTATCAGGAGTTTTGGGATTTAATCAAATTTGATCTTTTGGAGGTGGTCCATGAGTCCCAAAAGAACAAACAGATGCTAAGGGACCTAAATGCTACCTTTGTGGTGCTTATACCCAAAAAAGAGGGAGCAAAGTCCTTGGATATGTTCAGGCATATTGCTCTCTACAATGTTGTGTATAAGATCATCACAAAAATTATTGCTGAGAGGCTGAAGATATGGTTGAGCAAAATCATCTCTGAGGAGCAAGGAGGGTTTGTTGTTGGCCAAAAAATCTTGAATGGGGTTGTTATTTCTATAGAATCTATTCACTCGATAGAAACTTCTAAGGAGAAAACTATGTTCATTAAGTTGGACATGGCCAAAGCCTATGATCGGGTCAGATGGTCCTTTCTTTAGAAATTTCTTCTTGCTTTTGGATTTTAGGATGAATGGATTAGATGGGTGATGAGTTGTGTTTCTTCTTCCTCATTCTCTGTTCTTGTTAATAATGAGCCATCAGAGCTGTTTGAGGCCTCAAGGGGATTGAGGCAAGGAGATATTTTATCTCCTTATTTGTTTATCATTATGGCGGAAGGGTTGGGAATATTGCTCAAGTCTCAAGTCATGCGGGGTCTCATTCAGGGGTGGAAGTGGGATAGTAGTTTGCCACCTCTTTCCCACATTCAATTTGTTGATGATCTTGCTTTGTTGGGAGTTGCCACTATTAGGGAAGCTGGCAATATTAGACAGTCTCTTGACATATATCTTGGTGCTTCTAGACAGTTGATTAATGAGGACAAGTCTTCTATTTTCTTCTTCAATACCCCTCCTCTTATTCAAGCTAGGATTGCTCGTATTCTAAGATTCCAGGTTGGTACTCCCCCCTTCATTTATCTTGGTATTCCAATTTCATCTCACCCTCTACCTAGATCTTCTTGGCAGTCTATGCTTGATAAGTTTAGAAGGAAGGTGAATCACTGGACTTTCAAATGGCTATCCACTGCAGGTAGAGTGTTTCTTTTAAAATCTGTTGTTCAAGATTTACCCATTTATATATGTTTTGTACAAATAGCTCCCTCTCACTTCATCAAGGACATGGATGCTTTTTCAAGACAATTTTTATGGTCTGGAAAACTTGATCAATCTAAATGGAGTTTGGTTAGGTGGGATTCTATATGTAGGTCGGTGTAAGAGGGAGGCCTTGGGTTGTGACAGACAACTCTTTTTGGGCAAGCTTTGGCTGCAAAACTTTATTGGAGATGGTGTACCTCTCAAGATCAGATTTGGGCTAAAATATTATCTTGTAAATACTTGAGAGGTATTTCTAAGGGTGAGATCCCTAGAGTCGGCTTGGTTGGGAAAGGTTCAGGTATTTGGGACACTCTGAAAAGAGGAGCTAATTTAATCAAGCAGGGTTTATTCTAGATTTACAATCAAGGATCAAATGCTCTTTTTTGGGAGGATTCTTGGGATGGACACCCTCCTATCTTGAATCAATATCCTAGGTTACGTTCCCTAAGCATTTTTTTCTTGGAAGCAGGTTGGTCTCGTGTGGAGGACTTTCAAAAAATCTAGTCTTTTGGAAATATGGAGATGTACAGGTAGAAAGATCCGTAAGAATGGCCCCAGGGAGGGCTGGACAAGGATAGAGAGGTGCTTGCTCTTATTATTACGAGGAGGCCTTGTTCTTCATTGAAGGGTAAATATATTCTGGCTTGGAACCCTGATCCTAAGGGAATCTATTTGGTATCCTATGGTTATCAGGTTCTTGATAAGCAAAAGTATGGGAGTCTTCCTGTCACTTGGTGGAAAAAGGTGTGGAACAAATTTGTCTGGCCAAAATGTAACTTCTTTCTCTGGTTGGTAACTCGTAATAAATGCCTCACTTGGGATAATCTGAGGAAGAGGGGATTTCGGGGTCCCTCTTTTTGTGTCCTTTGCAGTAAGAATGAGGATGACTCTTCTCATTTATTTTTCCAATGCTCCTTTTCCAGAGACATTTGGCACCGTTGGTGGAGTGCCTAGAACCATCCATGTTTTCATGTGCTTTCCCTGGTGGAGTTTTGGAGTAGTCTAGGCAGACCTCTGGCCAAGGCCCCCTTCCTTCGGGTGGCTTAGAATTTAGGCCCTTCTTGCATCATCTGGAAAATTTGGCTCGAACGAAACCGACGCATATTTCAGGGCAGTTATTTGGCTGTTCAATATATTTGGCAAAGGATCCTGTATATGGTTCAGGAAACCATCCATAGCAAATGTGATGTGGACCCTCTTTTGGATTCTAGGGAGGAGAAGGTACAGCAAGCCCTTGGTCTCTTTGGGGATGGTGTGAACTCTTCTAGCCCTAGTAGGGTTCCTTAGCTCAGCAAGAAGGTTAGGAGATATGGTAGGTGGAGGCCACCCCCTAGAGGATTTTTAAAAATTAATACTGATGGATCGTCTAGGGGTAATCCTGGACATGTTGGCATTGGCAGTGTTGGGAGAGATTCTACTGATGGTGTCAGTTTTTTATTTTCCATTTATAAAGGTGTTCACTCCAACAATTTTATGGAAGCTCTTGCAATTCTTGAGGCCTTGCGGATGGGGTTTTCTCTTGGATGGCATAGGATTATCTACGAGTCTAAATCTCAAATTATGGTTAATCTTTTAAATAGTAAAAGGGTGGAGGAAGTTAATTGGTAGTTGGCCTCTGTAGCCATTCAGATTCTCAGAATGAGTGAAGAGTTCAAATTTATATCCTTTGTGTACATTCCAAGGGAAGAGAATATGGTTTTTGATTACCTGGCAAAAGGGTTTCTGAGCTACTGGATCCTTGGAGTATCGATAATTGGGATAGTCTCCCATCTGGGGACTCTCAACGCCTGTGGGAGTTGATCCACAAGGATGTACAGACTTAATGTGGATTGTTCTTGTTGTCTTTTTCGGGTGTCATTCTAGTGTAGTGGTTTTAGTTTGTTTGGCTTTTTATTTTAGTCCTAGTTGGAAGCTTAGTTGTACTCTGTAATCTAGACTTTTTATCAATAAATTTTTACCCATTTATTTTTTAAAAAAAAAACTGCTCCTTTATTAGAAAAGGTATCACTAAAATAGTCTATCACAAGCAACCAATATAACCAAATGGATTAAATGTAAATATGGAAATATAATGATCTTATTGATGAATATTTTTCTTGATGCCATTAATTATGGCACAATGAGATCCTCATTATCCAAGCTCTAACTAGGGAATTTGATAAAACCTTAAAAAATTGAGGCACGCAATTTTCTACAACCATTTCAAAAAATCCACAATACTTTTGAAATCATCGTACGTGAATATATGCTAGTATTTTTAGGTTGAGCAACACAGATTTATTCTTGTTCTAATACCATGTCAACTTTATCAATATATACATGAACAAACAAAATCAACACATTATCCAATAAAGAAAAATAAATAATAGATAAGCACAACATGATATGAAGGGTTTCCATAGACACCAAATCATCTCATTAAATAAAAGATAAAGTTTTTTCAACTAATGAGAAAATGGTAGCTCTCAATGGGTATAAATATTCAAGTTACAAGCCAATACAAAACAAGATTATTAAAGAATATTAGGGTTTATTATTCTATTATTAAAAAAATGAATACAACACAAGAGTTGGTGATGGAAGCTTAAGATTATATATTCCAACGTATCATCTAATGATGTAGAGAGGATTTTCTTGATATTTTTTAGAGTGAAAAAAAATTCATTTAAGTCATGTTCTACTATAATGTAATGTAATCCCCTTGCTTTAAATTTGTCTTTATCTCATGATTAAAATTAAATTGCATATCTTTCTTAAAAAATTTAACCTTATAATTATTGATATGTAAGTCTTCTAACATATGTTAAATTGACAAGCAATATTGACAAAGGTCACTTTTTAAACCCTTTGTCTTGCTTCAAATTTATCATAATAGCTTGATTTATCTCCAAAAGCTAGTGCCTTTTGGATGAACTATCTATGAGAGTAAAATATTTCTCAAAACCTTGTTATTAATAAGATGATAGAAAAATAGGGGAGGGCTCTCGTCCCTCCCTTGCTCCCCCTCCCATGGCTCATGGTTCCTGCCCAGTCCCTGGCTCAACCCAGGTCATCCCTCCCGGGGAGTGGTTGTTTGCAGATGATCACCTGGGGGGAGATCCTTCTCCACTATCTGTGCCCCTCCCGACCGACTAGGGTTTCCTTGGTTGTTTTTTCGGACTGGTGCTTCTCAGGGATCCCTGTTTGGTTGGGGATCCCTTCCCTTTTTCCCTCAGGCTTCCCCTTGGGGTTTTTTGCAGGTTATTCGCGTGGATCTGGTCCCCTGCGTTTCTCGGTGCGGTGGAGGTGACGGTTTAGGGTTTGGATAGCTTCCCCCTTTTTCTTGTGAATCCTCGACGGGCTCTGTGCTTGGACATGATTCTTGGTCCCTGCTGCTGGGATCCTCTTCTATTTTCCCGAGGCGGGTTCCTTGTGGTGCAACTCTCTGGTCACTTCCTGATGGGCTGGATCCTCTCTGTGCTGGTTGTCGGCTTCCTGCAGGATGGCTCTCGCTGAACGGAATATTTTCTCGGTGGGCGGGATGGTTTCTCCACAAGGCGGGATCCGCCAAATCCGCCAATTTTCTCGCGAGGCGGGATCCTTTCTTTTTTGCTGGTTTCCCGGATGGCGGGATTTCCTTGTTGCTTCCCGCTAGGCGGGACTGTTTGTGGTGGTTTTGACTGCTTCCCGCGAGGCGGGATTTTATTGTAACGGTTTTTCTTTGCTTCCTGTTGGGCGGGATCTTCTCGATGGTGGTTTTTGGCTACTCCCACTGGGCGGGATCTCCAAAACTACTTTCTTTCTTATTTTTTTATTTCCCGCTGAGAGGGATTGTTTCATGCTTACTGTTACCGCTGGGCGGGATTTCTTTTTTGATGTTCAGTTTCAAGGGATTGATGCCCTAGGCACATTGCTTATGTAATTAGGTTTTTTTAGGGGTTACGATTTCTGTAATAGGCTTATTCATAAAGCCAGGAGGCATGATGCAAGGCTGATTTTGTACATAAGGTTTTGGGATCCTCTATAAAAACCCTTTTTTAATCTACTATAATAATTACCAAAAAAAAAAATAAGATGATAGAAAAATTCAAGTTATAACCCATTCTATAATGTGTATACTACTTTCAAAAGTTTCTATCTATTTCAAAAAATTAAAATTACTCCATGGTCTTAAGTATAAGTTATTCCTACCTAGGTGTTGTAGGTGAGTTGGAGAGGAGAGGGCAATCCTCCAAGGAAGGTCTCAGGTTCAAATCTCCACCCTACTTTGAATTTGACTTGGTTTGTTCGTGGTCTCAGACCAAGGCGGCCTTGCAAGGGATTTTTTGCTTTAAAAAAAAAAGTATAAGTTATTCTTTTCCATATACTATGGATGTCACTTATTATTTTCTCTGAAAAATATGACTAGAAAAATATTTTTTACTTAATAATACTAAATCATCAATTCACTTTGATTTACTTTTAAATATCTAAAATTTTAATCTTCTAACATATGTGAAATGGACAAGCAATATTTTCAAAGGCCACTTGTTGAACCTTTGTCTTGCTTCAAATTTATCATAATAAACTATAAAACATAATTTAAAATATCTATGATAAAACATATTTGTTTATACATAGCTTGATTTGTCTCTTGAAGCTAATGTCTCTTGGATGAACTATCTTAAAAGTTATGTATTTCTCAAAACCTTAATATTAATAAGATAACATAGAATTCTAAAAGTCATAACCCATACTATAATGCTTATAATACATTCAAAAGTTTGTATTTATTCAAAAAAAAAAAAAAATTACTCTGTGGTTCTACATATAAGTTATTCCTTTCCATAAACTATGAAGGTCACTCATTATTTTCTCAAAAATATGAAGAAAAAAATACTTTTTAGTTAATAATATAAACTCAATCATCAATTTGTTTTGATTTACTTTTAAATATCTAAGTTATAACATACAAGAAAACGAACAAGAAACTATTTCATAGGCCACTTGTTGCAGCCTTTGTCTTGCTTTATATGGATCATAATAGATTATAGAAAATACTTTAAAATATCTATGATAAAACATACATGTTTGTACATAGCTTAATTTATCTTAAAGCTAGTGCCTCTTGGATAAACTATTCTAAAAGAGTTATTTCTCAAAACCTTGGCAACTATTTCATAAGCCACTTGTTGAAGCCTTTGTCTTGCTTTATATTTATCATAATAGCTAATAGAAAATACTTTTAAATATTCATGGTAAAACATATTTATTTATACATGCTTAATTAAAGCTAATACCTCTTGAATAAACTATTCTAAGAGAGTTAGATATTTCGCAAAATCTTCTAATCAATAAAAATCCAAAAATTATAACTCATAATATAATACTTCTAATACTTCCAATTTATTTAAATAAAAATACTCTTAAATGTAAGTTAACTTTTTATAATCAATTATTATTATTTTTTTTTAAATAATAAAAAAATACTTAATAATATCAACTCAATCATCAATTTATTCTGATTTAATTTTAAATATTTAAAATCTTAATCTATTAATCTCTTAACTCACGTAATAACCTTTTAAAAATAATTATAATAATGCCCCGTGAATATAGAAGGAACCAATACAAATACTTTTTTCTATTCACGTAATAACCTTTTAAAAATAATTATAATAATGCCCCTGAATATAGAAGGAACCATTACAAATACTTTTTTCTATTCAATCTTTTTACCACCGGAAAGAAAAAGCCTTTACAAACTCAAAAGAAACCCTTCATTTTCGTATTCATTTCAGCGAAAAACATAATTTTAAATCCCTTCATTTTCGTATTCATTTCAGCGAAAAACATAATTTTAAATCCAAATTTTTTAATTAGTAGACATTGATTTTAATAAATCGATTGCATGCAACCACCTCTCCTCTCTTCATAATGGAAAATTACCCTTGACCTTTACAATCTATAGACTGCTATAATACTGGTTCCCTAACAGAACCCTATCTTATACAAAAACCTTTATAATTTATAGACTGGTAAAATTTTGGTTATTTATTATGATAACCTATCATAACTTTTGAAAATAGAGGAAGTCAAAAAAAATCTTAACTAATATTTATAATCTATATAATCTATAAAAAATCTTAACTAATATTTATAATCTATATAATCTATAGACTATAGACTGCTAAAATCCTGGTTGGTCTATATCCTGGTTACCTATTAGGACCCTATCTTCAAAATAAATTTATTTATTTATACATAGAGAAACCTTTATAATTTATAGACTGTTAGAATCCTGGTTACCTATCATAGCCGTTGAGGAAAGAGGAAGTCAACAAAAACCTCAACTACCTTTATAATCCTTAGACTTTAAAGAAAGATGAAGTAAACAGAAACCCCAATAATCCCTAACATATCCTAATAATCCCTAACATGCTGGGAAAAATGAAGTCAACAAATCTCCCATAACCCAAAAAAATGAAACCAAAGCAAAGCAGCCCAGAGCCTATCTCTTTTGAGTAACTTTCAAAATTTATTGATACATCTATTTTCTAATATCACAGAACGCTAGAAGGGATACAAAAGTAAGCATAATTACAGTTGACATGAAAGATGAAGTCAATAAAATTGGATAGTCTAGAAAATAAAACCAAAACAACCCACAACAAGCACTACCAATTGACCTAAAACCAAAACAACCCACAACAAGCACTATCAATTGACCTATATCTTTCCAATACCAAAACAACCCACAACAAGCACTATCAATTGACCTATATCTTTCCAATAGCCTTCAAAATTTATTGATACATAGCTTGCTAGCTTGCTAAACTGAAATTGCAGAGAACTAGAAGGGATACAAAAGTAAGGATAATTACAGTTAATACGAAATATGAAGTCAAATAGAATTCCGATAATCTAGAGATCATCAAGATAGCTCATGGCAAACACTACCAACCGACTTATCTTACCAACCGACTTATCTTTTGAATAGCCTTCATACATAGTTTGCTGAGTAACAGAAGGATACAAAAGTAAAGCATAATTACAGTTAACACGCAAATAGAAACAATATTCATGCAGTTTATGGGACCAGTTTGACCAGTTTGTATGAAAAATTAGTGCCTAGCCCGCATAATTGAAAAGAAAAAAAATAGAAACCCTAGGTTAATTTGGGCAGGAACATTAAAAAAATAGGGCTAGCTTACAAGTTTAAAAAGAACCAGGAAGAAATTTGAAAAAACCCTAATAAAGCCTAGTGTTAGAAACGGTCTTGTCTAATATTTGATGATGCAATCTTCAACCTGTGTGGAACTGGTGTTCAATCTTCGATACAATATTCATGCAGTTTATAGGACCAGTTTGACCAGTTTGTATGAAAAATTAGCGCCTAGCCTACATAATTGAAAAAATAAAATAAAAATAGAAACCCTAGGTTTATTTGGGCAGGAACATTAAAAAAAATAGGGCTAGCTTAAAATTTTGAAAAGAACCAGGAAGAAATTTGAAAAAACCCTACTAAAACCTAGTGTTAGAAACGGTCTTGTCTAATCTTTAATGATGCAATTTTCAACCTGTGTGGAACTGGTGTTCAATCTTTGATACCATTTGGAAAGATTAAGATTATTGTTTTCACTTCATACAAAAAAATTCACAAAATCTCGCCGCAAGCGCCAAGAAATTTACAAAAACACCGCGGGCCGACGATGTTTCAGAAATCCATGAACCCGGAACAAAACAGTAACCACAAACAAAATGTTTCAAAACTGATGGACCTTTCTTTCACGCTAAATCAAAGACTTGATTATGTTCTCAAGAAAAGAGTTACAGCAAATAGTTAGTAACGCCGATAAAAGGGTCGCATAGCAAGCGACGTGGCTTCCTTGTTCTCATCCGTAGATATGTGCACCAGTTCCCAGAAGCCAAACTCCGATAAAATTTTGTGCACTATTTCTACGTAGTACTGCAACCTCGGGTTTCGAACTTTGTACACACCATTCACCTGTTAAAACATAGTTTCAAACTTTCAAAGCTTCTTATTAAAATAGAGAGAAAACAGCGCATGCTCACAATTTATAAGGAGTTACCTGGTTAACTACCAGCTGTGAATGTCCATAGATGTATATGTAGTCGATACCTTGCCGTTTACGAGCATGGTTTAGGCCTCTTATAAGCGCCCTGTAATGTGCCTCATTGCATGTCATAGTCTCTGAATCGATCAAGGAGGAGTATTGTTGAAGTGTTGTGTCCTCCTCGTCATCGATCACAAACCCTATGCTGCCTCTTCCAGGGTTGGGTATACATGCTCCAGAAAAGTAGAGGATTCCCTGTGCCATGGTTATTGATGTATAAGTAATTTCTGGTTTGAACATGCTCTTGTAGTCGGTGGACAATACGTGTGAGGATCGTGGAAGGCAACACGACAGATAGATATTTGTGTTATATTATTTTTAAATGTTTTTTTTTTTGGAATATTGTAAGAAATTTTTAAGTTTAATGTAAGTAAGGGTTGAGCATTCTTTTTTTAATGATGATTTTTTCATAAAACCAATCTACTATTTATACATTCCATTTGAACCTTAAACTTTAAAAAAAACAAAATCCAAAATCTTAAACTGTTTTTTTAAGACTTATTTTTTTAAATTTTGTTTTAGATATATATTAAAATGTTAAAGGATCTTAAATTCTGGCCTTCGTTTACTTTCTCTCCTGACTTAGTGGTCCCTATGGAATTCGATTAGATCCTGAATATATTTTTGCTTGGGGGCCAAAATATTACATAATAAAACGGTTGGATCTTGAATATATGTGTGCTTGGAGGCCAAAATATTACATAATAAAACGGTTGGGTGGGTCTGTTTTTTCTTTAACCAATAATTTTTATAATTTTAGTTAGTTGAATAAAGATTAAGTTAACAGGATTTTCACTCTTTAAAAAATTGAATTAAAATAATTTATTGGAAAGCATTCGTCCATTACCAACTAACCTATCATTTCTAAGCTCTGGATCGACTTATTAGCACGTCTTATATTTGGATGTTGGCAGGTTAAAGGGCCCAAAGTCTATGGCAAAACAGAGGAGACTTTCTAACCATAGGAGACTTTTTAACTTTAGCAAGTTGGATTTATAAGACAATCATCAACATTGCAATTGGTTAGATTATTTGGTTAGATAGGGAGGCTATTTATATATATGATTATATTTTTAAGATAATACTTCCATAAATATTTGATGATGGATCCAATATTCATATCCAATTTACTTGATAGTATTAGTAATTTTTAAATAGCTCTCAATTGACATATATTTTTATCATTGTTTTAATTGTAATTTTGATCTCTATAAGAAATGTCCTAGCTTCTAGTTGTTAGTTGAAATTTTATATGATTTTAAGTGAAGAGAATTTTGCCTTCATTATGTTAAAAACACCACATTTGCTAGGTTTTCTTAGATTTTCATTTAAAACACTATCAAAATTAATATTAATGAACTAGACTTCTTAACATTTTTATTTTACAATAAATTGAAGCAAAATCTTTATATTAAATCCATTGTCGTAAATTATATTTTCATCTGTATTTAAATCTTGTAACTAAGAGACCACCTATTTTTTCATACTTGAGACTTTTCATGATGAGCAACATGCCTGTAAACATACTACAAGAGAGGAAATATCATGATCCTAAACTTGATAATGATTTTGAGATTTGTTTTAGAAAAATTGTTATTCCTTTCGTATCATAGATTCCAACAAATAATGGTAGGACCAATCCTATATTGTTTTAGATTTTAAACAATTAATCTAACATCTTATGAACTCTTTCAATGCTAACAAAGCTCTCTCTCTCTCTCTCTCTCTCTCTCTCTCTCTCTCTCTCTCTCTCTCTCTCTCTCCTATATATATATATATATATATATATATATATATATATATATTCAAAAATACCAATAGGACAATGAAGAGGTAAATAATTTGATATTTCTAGATTCTTCTTACACAAGGTTGATCTAATACATCCATAATATAACATCCTCTTCTTTTTAAACTCTCACCTATAGTATTTTGCTTTGGATTGGTAACCAAGGGAATGTCGAGGCTATATGAAGAGCTTCAACAAACCAAACATTCATTGAAAGGATCGTTGAGAATAGGAAATTTTGATTGTTTTAAAGTCTTGTGTCCCATCTTGGTTGAGTATCCACCATATTTTAATATATTCTAAAAGCAATTCATCCTTCTGTATAAAAATTGGTAAATAAAACCCTTGAAGCATAATTTGAAGCTCATCCACTATCTATTTGAGGTCCTCTCCTTCAACCAAGTTGCTAATAGAAACCTGTGATCTAAAATTATTGGTCATATTAATGTAAATTTTGACCTTTCAACCTATACAAACTAAGCATGCCCAAGCCAAGGATTTCCAAATTTTATCAAAACAAAAAGGATAAGGCTTCAACCAAGCATCAAATAAAAGAATTATAAAATCTCGCTTATTGAATGACAACTTAATATGTTTATTTACTAATTGTAAACTATTTGACATGAAGTTCCATGTTATTGAGCCCCTAAGAAGGCTGTATTTCGTGAACAATTCTATTGCATCAACATAACCTATATATTTTTAATGATATCTTTGCCAAAAATTTTCCTTGATATTTGAGTAACCTTTAACCATGTTTTGTCCCTAATGGCAAACTCATAAGTCTACAATTTCATGATTGCCCCTTCAATATTCTTTCATTTGCAAACATTATCTTACTTATGAAAGAGAAAACCTAAATGTTTCCTCTTATCCTTTACAAAGGAAAATATCTTTGAATGTTATCAAAATCAGATGTTATACCTACTAGAAATATTGAAACTGTCATTATATATAGAGATAGGTGACAATATTGAAATTGGCATCTATCTCTATATATTACTAGTAATATTGAAATTGTCATTATATATAGAGATAGATGACAATGTGGTCTTTGTGAGTTGTGACCTTCCAATCCTTATTAAGAACTTACCTTTCCAGCCTACTAATTAAGATTTTATTCTATCCAAAATTAAGTTCCAAAGCTACTTCATATTTCCTTTACTATACAAAGAAATACCTAGATATGTTGATGGCAATTTTCCAACTTTAAACCCTAAAATATCCATAGTAATCCATTGTAAATCTAGGAAAGTTTTGATGAAAAATATTCTAGATTTTTTTAGTATTAGCCAACTACCCAACAACCTTCTCATAGCATGATAACATTGACTTAAGATCCATGGCCAGATTGACTAAGGGATAACCCAAAAGAAAAGTATTATTAATAAATTAGAGATGACATACAAAGGGACCATCTTTTTTAACAATAATAATTTGATTTTTCTATCCATAAACACCTTTGAGAAAGCTCTCCCCAATGTCTAAAAAAATAATAAAGAGATAAGGAGATAGTGGATCACCTTGGAAAAATCAACGAGATGATCCAAAGTTGGATTTATTGATCAAATTAGACTTTTTTGAAGTGATATAATAACATTTAATCCATTCACATCAACCTTGATCAAAACCAAATGTTGGATTGAGGTTTGGATGAATAATTCTTGAGGATGTTTTTCGCAGGACTGCCCAAAATTTTGAACTTGTTTCGGCCATATTTCACTCATTCAGACTCAAATTGAGCTGAAATTTTGAGGGTAGATGCCTGAAAAACCCTAGAACATCTCCACCAATTTTTAGATCATTTGGAGCAACAAATATCCTAGCGCATCCCTATGTGTGAACAAGATTTTTGGCAAGCAATTGTGTGAGGGTTTCATCTAGGTTAAGTGCAAGCAACTCTAGAGGTTGGTTTTCGAGGCCTTTGGGCCCTAGCGACCAATATTTTTGTGGTTTATGCTCAAGATTTTAGCAAGAAATATTGCAGGGGATCCAATATGGGTTAGAAATCTATCTTTCAACAAATATTCATGCTGTGAACTTGAGTGACAACGACTTCCAATTTGCTGCACAAAATAAAAGTGAAAATCATACCTTTCCACGATGTCTAGGGCATGGATTAAAGAGATCACGAAACAAGTTTCAAGCAGCTGATCAAAAAATTTCTCAAATCTCAAGTGAATATGGTGCTAAGGTGCACCCACAAAATAAATCTACTATGGAAACCCCTATCAAGGGTAAGAATTTCAAAGAATCAGCCCCAAAAATGAATTTTAGGGATGTCCTCCATGGTGGACAACCTCAACCTAATGCTAATATTAATATTAGGGCTTCCCGTAAACCTATAAGAATGCCTAAGATTGATCCTAGGAAAACGGAGTCAGGATTTCTTAAAGCAGTTGATGGAACTCCTATTGTTAAGCTTGATATGGGTAACATTCAGACTGGCATTGAAGATTTGGAAAAAAGATGACTAATTTGTCGTTTCGTGGGTTTTCGTTCGAGCCTATCTACTTTCAAAGTTCTGGGCTGCAAAAATTTGGAAAACTAAAGGTGAGTTACAAATATCTATTTATCCAAATGGTTATTTTCTTGTTTTATTTGCTAATAATGAAGATAGAGAGAAAACTTTTCAAGGGGGTCCTTGGTTTTTGGAAGGGCAGGGCTTTTCATGAAGCCCTGGCATACTAAATTTAAAGCTAAAGAAGAGATGCCTTCTATAGGTCCCATGTGGGTTAGAATCTTTGGCCTCCCAATTGAATTTTGGAATCTGATTGTTTTTCTTCAATTGGAAACTCTTTAGGAACATTTATGATGATTGCTGATTGTACTCAAAAATTTGAACATATTATTTATGCTCGGATTTGTGTTTTAATGGATTTTGACAAACCCCTACCTAAAAAGATCACTTTACAATTTGGGAAGGACACTTGGGAGCAAGTAGTGGACTATGAGAACATTCCTTTTCGTTGTAGAATTTGCCATGAATATGGTCATTTGGCTAGTGTTTTCCCAAATAAAATTCCAGATCAAAAGAAAGAAGATATAAATTCAGAAGGTTTCCAAATGCCTAAGAAGAAGAACACTCAGAAAAAACCATTTATGAAGGATCAATCAAAGTTATATGCTAATATGTTTGAAATTATTTCCACAAATGAGGTCCCAAGTGAGGAAGAGGAAATAATGGAAACAAAAATCTTAGAAACACAATTTAAATATAAAGGGAAGAACTTAGAGATAAACCAACAAATCAAAGGTTTTCAATAGAAAAAAAAGGGAGAAAATATTCACAAGAAAAACAATCTTTTAAATGTTAAAACTTCAAATAATATAGGTCCCAATATAGACTCTATTGAACCTTCTGGTAACATTTTGACTGTGTACAAGCATTATTCAAGGCTAGAAGCCATCTCAGATTCAATTGGAGTAAGTCAAGAAATAGGAAAAAAAAATTGAAGATGGATTCTAATCAAAATGTAGGTCGTAAGATTAATCAATATCATATGGTAAAAGAAGGTGAAAAGCTTGTAGAGGAAGGTAAGATTAATGCCCTTCCCAAATTTTTTAGCCCTAGTATTAATGAAGATCATCACTTGGAATATTAGAGGACTCAAAGGGAGTCTTTCAAAATAAAATGAAATTAGAAGAATGATTCAGATAAATCATCCACATCTTGTTTTCCTTCAAGAAACGAAGATGTCAATAGAGGATATGGAATCAATTGCTAGTAAAATTTGGCCAGTTGGAAAAGTGGTTTCCCTCAGTTCCCAGGGGACTTCTGGTGGCATTTCTTACCTTTGGGACCCAAAATAGGTAGTTATTCACCATATGGTTGGTAGTTGGGGTCTTTTGGCTATAGCTATTCAAAGAAGACATTCCAACTAAATTATGCTATGTATTATTGTTTATGCTCCAACTAATTTGGAGGAAAAAAGAAGATAGTGGAAGAATATTACTTATATTATCTCTCATTTTCTTGAAGCTTGGATCTTGATTGGAGGAGATTTCAATACCATCCTCTCTCTAGATGATAAAATGAGGGGAAATAGAAATTTGGATAGGAGCATTGACCTCATGAGTGAATATATTACAAACCTCCATCTTGTGGACATCCAACTAGATAATGGCCTTATGACTTGGTCTAATAGAAGGCAAGGCTTAGCTTGTATAATGGAGAGATTGGATAGGTTCTTGCTCTTTGATAATTTCTTAATCCATGGTCACATTCCTAAAGTGAATACTCTTAACAATGTTGGTTCGGATCATTGGCCTGTCATGGTGGAAATGTGGAAAACCAATGTGAGTTTCTCTCCTTTTTTATTTCAGTTAATGTGGCTTAGAGACAGTTCCTTTAAACCTCGAGTGCAACAATGGTGGAAGGAAGGTAAACCTAGGTATGGGACTAAGATGTTCTGTTTTACCAAAATATTGCAATACATTAAATCCAAAATCAAGACTTGGAACTGGAAGGAGTTTGGGGATGTTCATAAAAAAAATATGAAGTTATTGCTCAGATTGAAAATTTGAATAAGAAAATCCATTTAGATGGCCTCACAGAGAGTACAAGTGCAGATGAAATTAAACTCACAGCTCAGTTAGAGGAATGGAAAAAAAGAGAACTCTTATGGAAGCAAAAATATAGAATTCAATGGCTCAAAGAAGGTGATCGAAACACAAATTTCTTCCACAAATATCTTCTAGCTCGAAGATCTCACAACTTTATTTCTTCCCTGAAATCAGATTCTAGAGATGTTGTCTACACTTGGGATGGCATGAACTCTATTGTTGTCAATTAATTTTCCAATATTTTTATTGCTACTCCTCTTGACTCGGCTTCTCAACAAAATGTTCTTCAAGCAATCCCTTCTCTTATCACTTCTAAGGAGAACTCTATTTTGACTGCTCCTATTACTATCAATGAGCTTCAACAAGTAGTTTTTAAAATGTAAAAAGGGAAAACCCCAGGTCCTAATGGTTTTCCCATTGAGTTCTACCAAGAGTTTTGGGATATCCTTCATGCTGATTTATTAGAGGTGGTGGAAGAAGCCAGGAAAGCCAAAGAAATTTTAAAGGTTATCAATAAAACTTATATTACTCTTGTTCCAAAATATCAAGAGGCTAAACATATCTCATCTTTTAGACCTATTGCTTTATGTAATGTTCTTCTCAAAATCATTACTAAGATCATGGCAAAAAGGTTGAAGCCTCTTTTGCATAAGATTATTTCCCCTGAACAAGGGGGTTATGTGGAAGGGCATCAAATAGTTGATGAGATAGTTCTTTCTCAGGAAGCCATCCATTCCATGGATATGCAAAAATCTCCTTCCATGTTCATTCGGTTAGACTTATCCAAAGCTTATGATAGAGTGGATTGGCACTTCCTTATCAAAGTTTTGAGGCAATTTGGTTTCTCTCAATATTGGATGGATTGGATTATGGGATGTATCTCTTCAGTTTCCTACTTAGTTCTTATCAATGGCAGACCTTCTCAATTGTTCCCAACTTCCAAAGGTATTAGGCAAGGTGACCCCCTATCCCCTTATTTATTCATCATTATTGTTGAATGCTTAGGTAGGGCTATAACCAAAAAGAGAGAAGACAAAACCCTTGAGGGAGTTACCATTGCTCATGGAGCTAGACCTCTCTCTCATATTCAATTTGTTGATGACTCTACTCTTTTAGGTAAAGTTTGAAGAACACAAGCTTATACTATGAGAGGGGGTGAACAGTATAAGACCTCTTTTTACTTTTTCCTTTATACTTCAAAATAGTAAAGCAATATACCCAAAGCAATATCAAAGCAATGCACAATATCATCCACAAAGTGACACCAATTTTAACGTGGTTCACCCAGAATGGTTGGGCTACGTCCACAAAACTTTTCTCTAAAAGTTATCTCAAAGTTCTTTGGGAATCCTTCCCAATTACAATGTTTATGAGCCTCGGCCCAAAGGAGATACCTTCCCCCAATCAGAATTTATGAGCCTCTGCTCAAAGGAGATACCTTCCCCCAATCAAAATTTATGAGCCTCTGCTCAAAGGAGATACCTTCCCCTCTGCTCTGGAAATGATCCCTCGAGAAGATCAACTGCCTCTACCTCTTGCCAACACGTGGAACTCCTTTCCACCGAAGACCTCCTGTCCTCAATGCTTAGCCTAAGAGACCTCTACCTTCTATGATCACGTCCACAGTAGCTCGAGCAACCTTGTACCAAACACAGTCAGTCGGTCTAGTACAAGTCTTCCTCTGTCTGTCAGATCTGTCCAACTCTTGAACAAATCAATCCTCTACATACAAGCCTTCTCAAAGACTTGCCAAATCTGTCCTCGAGTTCTTCTCATAGAACCAATGCACCTCTGTCCTCAAGTTCTCTGATAGAACTATCAAACTCAGCTCACAAGTCCTCTGCTAGGACCTGTCCAAATCTGCTCACAAGTCCCCATTGAAACCTGTCCAAAACTGCTCACAAGTCCCCACTAAAACCTGTCCAAAAACTCAGCAAGCTCACCAAGAAAAACTTTCTTAGTAGGAAATCACAAAGTGAATTGTTAGAGACCCAATGTGATTTTTCAAACTCATAGAAGCATAAAGAGAATTGTTAGAGACTCAATATGTTCTATACTCAAATCCCAATCTCAAAACTCAACTCAAATCAACTCAGCTCAATCTCAATCTCAAATCTGAAAACTCAACTCAATATCTGAAATGGATAGGATAGAATGTTTTCTTTCAAGAACATGAAACCCCAACAATTGCCAACTATGCAAAGAATCACATAACAATGATACTCATGTTCTTTTCACCATCAATTAGGGTTTCAACAACAATGCTCATCAAACAAGGTTTAGTCAACCAACACCATTCAACTCAACATCAACCTTGAAGCATTCAACCAATCATCACAAGAAAAGGAAACAAGTAGAAATCCTTTTCCCTCCAAAGATATTTGAACAAAATAGCCACCAACACAATATCACCAAATGCAAAGAATAACTTGCTCAAATCAACTCAATGGAGTAAGCCCAATATCATGAATCAAGTAAAGCAATAACTTGATCAAACAACCTCTATGGAAGCAACTCAACCATCAAACTCAAAACAGCCAACCAAGGGTTCCACCAACTCAATGCAAGTAGCTAGACTCACAAATATAAACCCTAGTGCACAAAGCTTCCACTATCTCAAACCAAAAATTATGCATTCACCAAAAACTCTCCTTAAGGATAACAATGCATAAGTAGTCTTCAACAAACCAGAAAATAGGATTTACACCTAGCCAAAGGATACCTAGTAGAATACCTTTTCACTCCAACCTTATTTCAGAAAACATACACCAATCATACTCATAAGAAGAATGTGCCCATACCTTATTGGAGTAGAAGATAATTGAACCTTCAAGTTGTCACCACACACAACTCTCAAACTTCCAACCAAGTTAGGGTTAGAATAAAAAGAAATGAGCAATAATATAAACTTCCTTTATTACACCTTTTAGCTCCACTTCTTTAAACACAACCACCATAACATGCCAATAAATCAACAATCAGAGACTCACACCTTATACCTCCATTTTTAATTTTAGCATAGCAAAGAATAATCTTAAAAATACATCCAAAGAAATATGCCCTTATTTCTCCTAAGCTTTTATTCAATGCTAATCACAAAAGCCAAAACTCATAAAATTTAATCACACCTTATAAATCGTTGTCCAAGAAACTCCGAATTTCATGGCATAAAGACGTTTTAATAAAAACGTGTGTTACTCTAGCAAAGCACCCCCGCGAGACTCGAAACGGTGACCTCCGCCAATGCGAGCGCCCAACAGCAACCTTCGCTGCCACTAGCCCACGCGGGCTACGAAGTTCACAAGTGAACTTCCCTCCACTTCACCCTCAAAAAAAACTCCCGAAGACTTTTCAACCGCACGTGCTTCTAAGTCTTCCTTCGATCGCAACGAATACGGAGCACAAACACCGCAAATTGCATTCGGGAATTTCGAATTAATTAGCCTTCCAACCTTAGGAGTTGGAGAATAAATAGTCTCTTCGAAGACACCTTGACGTCGGCGAAAATAAAGACCATTTCGAAATTAATCAAAAGTCTTTTCAAAAAGGGTTTAAAAACCCTTAAATAATTTTAATAAATTAAGAATAAAAAAAGGTTTAAAAACCTTTAAGTATTTTTAATAAATTAAAAATAATTTCTCCCTTAATTAATTAAATAATTAATTAATTAAAACCTTGAAGGGTTTTAAATAATAATTAAATAAATAATAAAGAGAACCTCCATTGGTTTTAATAAAAACCATTTAACTTGGTTTTAATAAAAACCCTATCCAACTTGGTTTTAATAAAAACCGGTTTGGTTTTAATGAAAAACCCTTGCCAATGGAATCTCTCCGGATTCTCTTAAAAATATTCTCTTGGAATCTTCCACCTTTGAAGCCAACACATCCTCTTAACATTAATGCCATTTCCTTTTGACATCAATGACAACTCATAGACAAGAAGCTAGGATCTCAAACCCAAAATTGCCAACAATCTCCCCCTTTGTCATTGATGGCAAACCATGCTTCTCAACAACACAGAAACTCAACATAAATAGCTCCCCCTGTCTTGAGGCTCTCCCCCTTACTCAAATCTCTCCCCCTTTGTCATCAATGGCAAAGGGTCACCTTTGGGGCTCGGGACTAAGAATGAGCCTCTTAGCTTAGTCCCTCCCCCACCTCCTGATGAGGTGATTAATTCTTGGGTGGGAGTAAAACTCCCATTAGGCATCGATCATCATCGGCGTCTATAACTTCCTTGTCGGGCCTTCTCTTGAACTCTTTGTCCATATTCCTGTTCCATCACTTGTTCTTGTTCTTGTTCTCATCCCTGTTCTTGTCCATGCCTTGATCCTTGGACCTGATCATGCCACTTGTTCCTATTCTTGTATTCGGAATTTCAGCTCTACACTTGTCCGATTATGTGACCTTCATTGTTGCACTTGAAACACTTGACGATGTTGTTTCTCTGAGGTAAACCTGATCTTTGAATCCACCGAGTTACGACCAAACCTGTTCGACCAAACTATTAGCCAAACCTATTCGACCAAACCTGTTCTTGTTATTTGCCTTGCAATAAAGCGCCTTGTGCCCAAACTGTTGACAAGAGTAGCAATACCCTTGAAAGTAACTAGAACTTCTAAAGCTGTCATTTACCTCCTTCACTTGAGCCATGCAATGTGAAGCCATGTGACCAAACCTGGTGACAAGCAAAACATCTGCCTTGAAACTTTCCTTTAATTGACCTCTTAGGTTCTGAAAACTTCTTCTTCATTCTGAATTCTATTTTCTATTTCTGTGCATCTATCATTCAAGGACTCCTTTTCTGAAATACTTTCCTCATCAGAACTCTCTTCCTTTTGGAGTCTCTTACTAGACTCTCCAACTTGTTCCTTGTGTGGCTTAACAAAACCAAGGCCTGTTTTATCTGTTGTCTTTCTTTGACCTTTGATGAGTGACTTAACCTTTTTGGAGCTATCTTGAAACTTGTAAAGCTTATCCTTGTACTCTTTAGTTTCCTCTTTCAAAGAAGCCATTTTCTGTTCTAACTCACTATACTCAAGAACCTTAGACTCTAACTCATCCTTGAGTTCTTGTGTCTTAGCCATAGAGAAGTCAAGACTTTCTATAAGATCATCTCTCTCCATACAACATTCATCTAACTTATCCTTGAGTCTAGCATTCTTCTTTCTTTCCTTTTTCAAAGCACTAAGAGCACTAATAAGTTCACCTTCAAGATCTACTTCACCTTCCTCTATATCTTCCTCTATTTGTTTGCTTTTTGAATCATCAAAGCCTTTTTCAGATTTCTTATCACTAGAGGTGCTACCCTTTTCAAAAACCATACATGCATCTTCCTTATAGTTTTCTGAAGCATCCTCATACATACTAGAAACCAAATCATTATTTGTGCAATCATCCTCAAGGTGACCAAAATTTCCACATCTAAGACATTTCATGATAATGAATCTATGTTTCGGTTCTTCCTCTTTTTCTGATATGAACAACATCTCATTTTCATTATCACTTGAAGAACTTTCACTATCACTACTAGAACACTTACTTGCTTTGTCTAGGTAGAAACTCTTCTTGTGCTTGTGAGAATACCTCTTTCCTTGATTGTTGTGCTCATCTTTGTTTTTCCTGTGATGCTTGTGCTTTTCAGAATCCTTGCTCTTAGAATCCTGTTTATCTTCATCACTTTCATTCTTGGGAACAGATACGAGTCAGTAGCATAATGACCAAACTTTCCACAATTGAAACATCTTATATTTTTCATACTTTTGTGCTTTCTAGAGAACTTGCCTTTCTTGCTGTAATATGCCTCTTCATCACTAGAAGACTCATCACTATCTTGAAGTTGTTTACCCTTGGAATTCTTGGTAGCCTTGAAAGCTGCCTCTTTCTTGACATCAACCTTCACTTGAGTTCTCAACTCAAATGCTGCAAGTATACTATGGAGCTCATCCTTTTTCAACTTATCCAAATCTTTAGCTTCCTCAATAGCAGAAATATTTTCACTAAATCTATTAGGAAGAGATCTTAAAATCTTATCACAAACATCATTTTCAGCAAGCTCAAGACCTAAGTCTTTCATGGAGTTAACAACCTCATCCATACGAAGCATGTAGTCACTAATATTTTCATCATCATTCATCTTGAGTTGTTCAAACATACCTTTGAAGTGTCTCAACTTGGCCTTTCGACATTTGTATCACCTGTATGAACCACCTTCAACTGTTTCCACATTTCACTAGTCTGTCTTGCAGTGAATCACTTTGGTGAGATCTGCTTTCTATAAGCCTTTCAGGATTGCATTCATTGCTTTTGAATTGCTTGTGATGTAGGAGCCTTTCTTCTTTAGTATTAGGACCATGTTCAGGAATAGTGTACTCATCTTCAATCACTTCCCAAACCTCATTCCCAAGTGCCATTAGATGAACCTTCATCCTTGCACTCCAAAGACCAAAATCCGACCCATCAAGAATAGGTGCTGCATTGCCACTTGAATGATCCATTGTGTTCTTTACTAGCTTTTCCTTCAAGTCTGTTAAACTTTTTGAAGGCACCTGCTCTGATACCAATTGAAGAACACAAGCTTATATTGAGAGGGGGGGTGAACAGTATAAGACCTCTTTTACTTTTTCCTTTATACTTCAAAATAGTAAAGCAATATACCCAAAGCAATATCAAAGCAATGCACAATATCATCCACAAAGTGACACCAATTTTAACGTGGTTCACCCAGAATGGTTGGGCTACGTCCACAAAACTTTTCTCTAAAAGTTATCTCAAAGTTCTTTGGGAATCCTTCCCAATTACAATGTTTATGAGCCTCGGCCCAAAGGAGATACCTTCCCCCAATCAGAATTTATGAGCCTCTGCTCAAAGGAGATACCTTCCCCCAATCAAAATTTATGAGCCTCTGCTCAAAGGAGATACCTTCCCCTCTGCTCTGGAAATGATCCCTCAAAAGATCAACTGCCTCTACCTCTTGCCAGCACGTGGAACTCCTTTCCATCGAAGACCTCCTATCCTCAATGCTTAGCCTAAGAGACCTCTGCCTTCTATGATCACGTCCACAATAGCTCAACAACTCTGTACCAAACATAGTCAGTCGGTCTAGTACAAGTCTTCCTCTATCTGTCGAGATCTGTCCAACTCTTGAACAAATCAATCCTCTGCATACAAGCCTTCTCAAAGACTTGCCAAATCTGTCCTCAGGTTCTTCTCATAGAACCAATGCACCTCTGTCCTCAAGTTCTCTGATAGAACTATCAAACTCAGCTCACAAGTCCTCTGCTAGGACCTGTCCAAATCTGCTCACAAGTCCCCATTAAAACCTGTCCAAAACTGCTCACAAGTCCCCACTGAAACCTGTCCAAAAACTCAGCAAGCTCACCAAGAAAAACTTTCTTAGTAGGAAATCACAAAGTGAATTGTTAGAGACCCAATGTGATTTGTCAAACTCATAGAAGCATAAAGAGAATTGTTAGAGACTCAATATGTTCTATACTCAAATCCCAATCTCAAAACTCAACTCAAATCAACTCAGCTCAATCTCAATCTCAAATCTGAAAACTCAACTCAATATCTGAAATGGATAGGATAGAATGTTTTCTTTCAAGAACATGAAACCCCAACAATTGCCAACTATGCAAAGAATCACATAACAATGATACTCATGTTCTTTTCACCATCAATTAGGGTTTCAACAACAATGCTCATCAAACAAGGTTTAGTCAACCAACACCATTCAACTCAACATCAACCTTGAAGCATTCAACCAATCATCACAAGAAAAGGAAACAAGTAGAAATCCTTTTCCCTCCAAAGATATTTGAACAAAACAACCACCAACACAATATCACCAAATGCAAAGAATAACTTGCTCAAATCAACTCAATGGAGTAAGCCCAATATCATGAATCAAGTAAAGCAATAACTTGATCAAACAACCTCTATGGAAGCAACTCAACCATCAAACTCAAAACAGCCAACCAAGGGTTCCACCAACTCAATGCAAGTAGCTAGACTCACAAATATAAACCCTAGTGCACAAAGCTTCCACTATCTCAAACCAAAAATTATGCATTCACCAAAAACTCTCCTTAAGGATAACAATGCATAAGTAGTCTTCAACAAACCAGAAAATAGGATTTACACCTAGCCAAAGGATACCTAGTAGAATACCTTTTCACTCCAACCTTATTTCAGAAAACATACACCAATCATACTCATAAGAAGAATGTGCCCATACCTTATTGGAGTAGAAGATAATTGAACCTTCAATCTGTCACCACACACAACTCTCAAACTTCCAACCAAGTTAGGGTTAGAATAAAAAGAAATGAGCAATAATATAAACTTCCTTTATTACACCTTTTAGCTCCACTTCTTTAAACACAACCACCATAACATGCCAATAAATCAACAATCAGAGACTCACACCTTATACCTCCATTTTTAATTTTAGCATAGCAAAGAATAATCTTAAAAATACATCCAAAGAAATATGCCCTTATTTCTCCTAAGCTTTTATTCAATGCTAATCACAAAAGCCAAAACTCATAAAATTTAATCACACCTTATAAATCGCTGTCCAAGAAACTCCAAATTTCGTGGCATAAAGACGTTTTAATAAAAACGTGTGTTACTCTAGCAAAGCACCCCCGCGAGACTCGAAACGGTGACCTCCGCCAATGCAGCGCCCAACAGCAACCTTCGCTGCCACTAGCCCACGCGGGCTACGAAGTTCACAAGTGAACTTCCCTCCACTTCACCCTCGAAAAAAACTCCCGAAGACTTTTCAACCGCACGTGCTTCTAAGTCTTCCTTCGATCGCAGCGAATACAGAGCACAAACACCGCAAATTGCATTCGGGGAATTTCGAATTAATTAGCCTTCCAACCTTAGGAGTTGGAGAATAAATAGTCTCTTCGAAGACACCTTGACGTCGGCGGAAATAAAGACCATTTCAAAATTAATCAAAAGTCTTTTCAAAAAGGGTTTAAAAACCCTTAAATAATTTTAATAAATTAAGAATAAAAAAAGGTTTAAAAACCTTTAAGTATTTTTAATAAATTAAAAATAATTTCTCCCTTAATTAATTAAATAATTAATTAATTAAAACCTTGAAGGGTTTTAAATAATAATTAAATAAATAATAAAGAGAACCTCCATTGGTTTTAATAAAAACCATTTAACTTGGTTTTAATAAAAACCCTATCCAACTTGGTTTTAATAAAAACCGGTTTGGTTTTAATGAAAAACCCTTGCCAATGGAATCTCTCCGGATTCTCTTAAAAATATTCTCTTGGAATCTTCCACCTTTGAAGCCAACACATCCTCTTAACATTAATGCCATTTCCTTTTGACATCAATGACAACTCATAGACAAGAAGCTAGGATCTCAAACCCAAAATTGCCAACAAAGTTACAGTTAAGGAAGCTTCTACTATTAAGCAAATCATTAGATGTTTTTCTAAGGCTACCGGACAATTGATCAATGAATATAAATCTAAATTCATTTTCTTTTACTGCTCTGCCAAACAGGAATCCATGGTATTGGATAAATTAAGGTATAAGAAGACCTCCCTTTCAATCACTTAGGTATTCCCATCAATATTTGAAGACAAAAAATAAAAAATTAGAATTGGTTGTTGGAAAAAGTCAAGAAGAAAATTGGTAGGTGGACCAATAGGTGGCTTTCTTTTAGGGGCAGAATCACCTTGGTAAAATTATTCCTTCAAGCTATTCCTATTTATGTTTCTACCGTGTTGAATATCCCAAAGGTTGTTCTTCAAGAACTGGATCAAATCAATCATCGGTTCCTCTGGAGTGGTACTAAGGAGAAAAGAAAATGGGCCTTGGTGAAATGGGAAACTTTATGTCTTTCTAAGAATGAAGGTTAGGATTCTAGTCTGCTATTAATAACAACAAATCTTTAGTTAAATTATATTTGAGGATTTTGCATAACCCCAATGCTCTTTGGGCCAAGAATCTCCATGCTAAATATGCTGAGAACAAAAGTCCTGGAGACCTTGTTCACTATCAATTGCCTTCTAAGGGTTCTCCCATTTTAGCAGTTCTTAATACTGGTGAGGATTTGATAAAGAAAAAAATATTTTGGATCATTCATAATGGTCAACAGGCAAATTTTTGGATAGATTCTTGGTATGGTCACAAGCCTTTGATAACTCAATTTCCTGATTGGAGGACTTGGATGAAGGAGCTTCACCAAGCTAACTGGATAAAGGTGGATAATTATTATCGATACCATATTGGTAATTCAGAGGTTGGTAGATATTGGATCCCTATTGAGGACTAGCCTATTCAAATCCCAAAAAGGCAAAGACAAGATATTCAATGCATCCTTCATATGAGATCTCTCTCTTGGTCCCATGATAAAGATTGTTTTGGATGGAACAACACTACTAAGGGTGAGTATTCAATTGCTCAAGGTTATTTGACCTTATACCATAATAATCCCAACCAATCATTTGATATCTTTTCTCAGTTGTGGGCTCAAAAGCTCTGGCCTAAGGTGAGGTTCTATACTTGGCTTTTATTGCATCATAGGGTGCTTATTTGGGAGCAACTTATGAAGCGTGGTTTTCATGGCCCTTTTAGATGTGAAATGTGTGAAGAGAATGTGGAAACTCTTAACCATATTTTTATTGAGTGTACCTTAGCCTATAATATTTGGAGGAGAATGGTCACTTTACTTGGATTACAGTGGTTCAATTTGTTTACTTTTAAACAACTTTGGAGGGATTGGGCTAATCAAGAGGGTGTTGATCATTTTATTAGGCAGTTAGTTTGGATGGGTTCTACCATTCTTCTTTGGAATATATGGAATCAAAGGAACAACCAGATTTTTAATCAAGAAAGGAAGGATATTCACTATATATGGAAAAATATAATTGCCAACTTAGTTGAATCAGTCCATCAGCTCCTTAATCACCCCCAAAACTCCCACCAAAGATGGGATCAAGTGATGCAAAGATTGAAGATTAACTCTTCTAAGAGAAACCAACTTAAAGGGAATGTGAGTAATTACAAGATGGATATAACAAGGAATTAACAACCTCCTCCTAAGAATTTTGGAAAAGTCAATACCGATGGAGCCTCTAGAGGGAACCCTAGAAAATCTAGTGTGGGAGGAATTAGTAGACTTTCATATGACTCCCTAGTTTTTACTTTTCCTGAGAATTTGGGTATTCTATCCAATAATCTTGTTGAGGGGTATGGTATCCTTAGAGGCCTTCAAGAGGGTACTAAGGTTGGATGGGAAAAGGTACTAGTTGAGTCTGACTCTCAACTCATGATTAATATTTTGAAGACTCCTTCTAAGAATCATAAAGTTGATTGGAGAATAAAAAGAATTATTGAGAAGATTCAGTTAATCTAGGTGGGATTTTTTAAAGTTGATTACAATCATGTGGTCAGAGATCAGAACAAGAGTGTTGATCATTTAGCTAATTGGGCTTTGGACAAAGGTGATATTACTTGCTACGGCCACTCTCCTAGATGACGGGCTTCACAAATAAGGGAAGCTCTTATTTCTATCATTTATTTGGATGGATCCAATTCTAAAGGTACCTAATTTATTCTTGCTTTTTTTTGCTTCTCTTTAGTTCGGTTAGGGTATTTTGGTTCCCTAGCTCAAACTAATCTTTCTTTTGTTTCCTCTGTTGATTCTTGCCTTAAAAGTCTTTTGGTCTAGAAAGGTCATTATTGTGTTCTTTTTTTTCTTTTTTCTTTTCTATTTATGTGTGTATTTTTTTTGTGTTGTTTTGTTTTTGTGTTTTTTGTTTCATTTTTTGTTGTTCTTGTGTTTTTGTTATTTTGTGTTTTTTGTTGTTTTTCTTGTGTTTTTGATGTTCTTGTGCTTGTGTTTTTGTATGTTTGTGTTAATTGGTGTTTTTGTGTTTTTGTGTGTGAGTGTTTTCTATGTTTTTATTTTTCTATGTTTTTTGTTGTTGGTTGTTTATTTTATTTTATTTTATTTTTTTTTTTTTTTAGGTTTTGGTTGTTTTTATTTTTCATGATTTTTTTGGTTGTGTCTTTGTATTGTTCTGTTGTTTTTTGTTATGTTGTTCTTGTGTTTTTTTTGTGTGGTTCGTGTTGTGTTTTTTTATCTTATTGTGTGTGTTTGGTTGTGCTTTATCTTTTTGACACACTCAAGGAGCATATTTTTATTTTTTGTTTTTTTAATCTTTTTATGTGTTTGTGTTTGTGTGTTCTTATTTTTTGTTGTTTTAGGTTTGCTCCTTGAGTATGTCAAAGGTGGTAGGCCAGGTGCGAACCCTAGGCAATTTTGGTGGAATAAATACCCCTGCCTCCTTGGGTCTTACCCGAAAGTGGCATCCCTTCTGGGATGTTTTCCACAAAAAAAACAAATGTTCTAAAAATATTGTATGAAAAATTCCAACAAACCCTATCATATTTTTTGCATATCTAATTTTACGAGTATACCTTGTTTTTCATAGAATGAAGAGAATATATAACAATTTGTGTGATGATTATGCCATCAAAAAAATTTACCATGAAAAAACATCGTGTTCCTCGAAAATAACACAATTTATAATGTTTTTCAATCTATTTTTTTTTTATAATTTTTAAAATTACCTTATGAATATTTTACAAAGGTTTATTGGAAAAAATATTAAAGTATTGTATATTGTCTTTCTTAGAAACCATTACAATAAAGGTAGGATTGATATCAATTATTATAGCCTTCTTTTTCCAACCTCTTAAGTCACAACCAACATATTACTCTTCAATAAATCTCCCAAAAAATGAAATAAAATTACAAGAAACCCATTAGGTAAGTGCCTTATTAGGGTGGAAGAGAAAATTGCATCCTATAGATCCTCTATATAAGTCTTCCTTTTTATTCTTTCCTTCTATCCTTTTGTGATGATTGATGGAATGTTTTATGAAACCTTAAGTTGACCCTCCTTATCTTTCCCAACTTCTAATAGAGTTTCTTTGAAATAATTAATTTCTTCCTTCTTAATAATTTCTTCTTCCTTAATACTTATTCCATCTGGATTTGATATATTAGTCATTTCACAAAAAGAAAAATCTATTTTGGATGTAGCCTAAAATATTTGGTACTTTTATCCCTTATTTAATCCATCTCTCTTTGGATTTTGGGGGACCGGTATGATTCTTCACTCTTTAATACATTACGATAGTTAGACATTAATCATTTTCTTGTAGATAAATATCTCGATCTAATCCATTGATTTCTACTATATTTTATAGTTTTTTGAGCTTGAATTTAGTTTCCTATTTTATTTTAAATATGTTACCAAAATAATTGATGTTCCAAATCTTCATTTACCCCTTTAAACATTTCATATTTTAAACAAACCTAAATGAGTTGCTTATGCAGATGAAGATGTTGAATTGGAGCACTCTAAAGAGGTAGAAAGAGGAGAATTTCTTGTTGCGAGGAGAGTCTTGCTAAATGAGGAGAAATATCCAGTTCAAAGGAGGAGTTTATTTCGCACAAGGTACAAATGTGAAGGTAAAGTTTGTAATGTTATCATTGATAATGGTAGCACTGATAATCTAGTTTTAGAGGAGATGGTTAACAAATTACAATTGGATAGAAGGAGGCATCCACATCCATATCATATTGCATGGTTGTAGAAGGACCATAGAGCTTTGGTCAATGAACAATGTTTAGTGAAGTTCAATATTGGGGGTTACCATGATGAGGTACTGTGTGACATCATGCCTATGGATTCTTGTCATATGTTATTGGGGAGGTCATGGCAATTTGATTGGCGTATAGTACATGATGGACGTGTCAACACTTATTCCCTGACAAAGGATGGAGTTCACCACAAATTAAAGCCCCTGAAGGAGGTGGAAGAGAAGGTATGTAGTAGTGCAATAATTTGTTTAGTTAATTGTAGAGAAATTTTGGATGATATGAAACACGAACATATGTGCTCTACATTGATTCCTAGAGTTAATGAGAAAAAATGTGAAGATATACCAGTAGAAGCCTCAAATCTGTTGGGAGAATTCCAAGATATTGTATTAGATAATGTACCTGAAGGTTTACCACCAGTGAGGAAGATTAGTCACCAGATGGATTTGATACCAGGACCTAGTTTATCAAATAAGACAACCCATAGAACGACTCCTGCAGAGAACGAGGAGTCGAACAGACAAGTTCAAGAGCTATTGAAGAAAGGATTGATTCGGGAGAGTTTGAGTCCATATGCAGTACCTGCAGTACTAGCACCAAAGAAATATGGAGAACAGAGAATATGTACAATATTGTAGTTGTTTTTAGAGAGGTGGTATGACTATATAGTCTACCAAGGAGTATAGTTTCAGACAGAGATATTAAATTGGTTGGTCATCTATAGAGGATCTTATGGAAGAAACTGAAGATAGATTTGAATTTCAGTTCTGCACACCATTCGTAGATTGATGGACAAATAGAGATGGTGAATAAGGGTTTGGACAATCTGTTGAGATTCTTAGTAGGAGATAAGCCCAAGGTATGGGATTTGATTTTACCACAGGCAAAATTTTCTTACAACTCTTTCAATAGGAGTGCTGGTAAATCCCCATTCTAGATTGCATCTGGAAGCAGCCCAAGGAATGTTTTTGAGTTGAGGAATATGGGCAAAGGAGGAAAGAGTATGGGCAGAAGTACCAGAAACAGACAGTCTGAAGAATATCTAGATAAGTGGAAAGGAAGGCCTGTTGAAGATTCATCATGGTTGTCTAAGGTAGAGGTTGACCATCTTGGTTTTCCTCTAACACTGGAGAAGTGAAGGTCACTTATCAATTTAGCCTGGGTGTCTGATGTAGGAGCATCCAATGATGAAGGGGTAATCTTGCATCACCAAAAAGAAAGAAATTGTATTTTCTCTTTTGGTTGTAAGTTTCTTTAGTTGTTTTCGAGTCCATGATGACACTTGGGAGGTATAAGTCAGTTAGAAGTCCAAAAAGATAAAAAATAGTCATCGACTATTTTTAGTAAGTCAGCCTAAACAAATACACGTGGATTTGAAAATTTACCCCAAGGAGCAGGATTGAAAAATATATCTGGTGGTGAAAGAATCACCCCAATAACCTGAAGGGTTTGAAATATATTAAAGTTTGCCATAACCATTTAAATATAAGACATGCTAATAAGTTGATCTAAAACCTAAAAATATAAATTAATTAGTAACGATAGAATGCTTTCCAATAGGTTGACAAAGATTCTAAAACTTCTTCCAAACTGACCGACTGTTTTATTATGTAATATTTTATCCCCAAGCAAACATATATTCAAGATCTCCCAAGCAAACATATATTCAGGATCCATCTTATTATGTAATATTTTAGCCCCCAAGCAAACATATATTCAGGATCCCCCAAGCAAACATATATTCACGATCCAATCTAACTCCATAGGGACCACTAAGTCAGGAGATAAGTAAAGGAAGGCCAGAATTTAAGATCTTTAAACATTTTATATATACCCAAAACAAAATTTAAAAAAAATCCGTTTTGGAGAGCAAATGAGTAATTAAAACTCTCCAAACCCTAGTTCAAATATCTCATAGAGAAGATTACAAATATAAAAAAGAAAAATTAAAAATAATATAATAGAAGTATCTATATGTCGTGTTGCCTTCCCCGATCCTTACACGTATTGTCCACCGACTACAAGAGCATTTACAAACCATAAATTACCTATATATACCGTACACCATACCAGCTTCCCTTGTTACATCAATAAGCATGGCACAAGGAATCCTCTACTTTGCTGGATCATGTATACCCAACCCTGGAAGAGGCAGCATAGGGTTTGTGATCGATGACGACGAGGACACAACACTTCAACGATACTCCTCTTTGATCGGTTCAGACTTGACATGCAATGAGGCACATTACAGGGCGCTTATAAGAGGCTTAAACCATGCTTTTAATCGGCAAGGTATCGAATACATATACATCTATGGACATTCAGAGCTGGTAGTTAACCAGGTAACTCCTTATACGTTGTGAGCATTCGCTGTTTTCTCTTTATTTTAATAAGAAGCTTTGAAAGTTTGAAACTATGTTTTAACAGGTGAATGGTGTGTACAAAGTTCGAAACCCGAGGTTGCAGTACTACGTAGAAATAGTGCACAAAATTTTATCGGAGTTTGGCTTCTGGAAACTGATGCACATCTCTACGGATGAGAACAAGGAAGCCAGGTCGCTTGCTATGCGACCCTTTTATCGGCGTTAGTAACTATTTGCTGTAACTCTTTTTTTGAGAACATAATCAAGTCTTTGATTTGGCGTGAAAGAAAGGTCCATCAGTTTTGAAACATTTTGTTTGGGGTTACTGTCTTGTTCCGGGTTCATGGATTTCTTAAAAATCGTCGGCCCGCGGTGTTTTTGTAAATTTCTTGGCGCTTGCGGCGAGATTTTGTGAAAAATTTTGTATGAAGTGAAAACAATAATCTTAATCTTTCCATTTTGTATCAAAGATTGAACACCAGTTCCACACAGGTTGAAAATTGCATCATCAAAGATTAGACAAGACCGTTTCTAACACTAGGTTTTATTAGGGTTTTTTCGAATTTCTTCCGGGTTCTTTCCAAAATTGTAAGCTAGCCCTATTTTTTTAATGTTCCTGCCCAAAATAACCTAGGGTTTCTGTTTTTTTTCTTTTCAATTATGCAGGCTAGACACTAATTTTTCATACAAACTGGTCAAACTGGTCCTATAAACTGCATGAATATTGTTTCTATTTGCGTGTAACTGTAATTATGCTTTATGCTTTACTTTTGTATCCCTTCTGGTTCTCAGCGATTTCTGGCTCTTTCTTTAACTATTCGAAAGAGAGAAGTCAGTTGGTAGTGCTTGCAAGAGATATTGCCATAGGTTACGTTGATTTTATTCTCTAAATGATCTCCAGATGATTGGAATTCTATTTGACTTCATCTTTCGTGTTAACTGTAATTATGCTACTTTTGTATCCTTCTAGTCGTCTGCAATGTATCAATAAATTTTAAAGATTTTTAAAAAGATATAGGTTAATTAATAGTGTTTGCAATGGGTTATTTTGGTTTATTCTCAAAATTATCTAAATTTTATTGACTTCATTTTTTATGTCAACTATAATTATGTTTATTTTTACTTATGTCAACTATAATTATGTTTACTTTTATTTTTGTATTCTTTCTAGCACTCGGTGATCTCAGTTCAACAAGCTATCAGAAAATAGATAGTATTAATAAATTTTGAAGGTTACTCAAAAGAGATAGGCCCTGGGTTGTTTTGGTTTCATTTTTGGGTTATGGGAGTTTTGTTGACTTCATCACCTTTGGGTTGTTTTAGTTTCATTTTTGGGTTATGGGAGGTTTGTTGACTTCATCACCCTGGGTTGGTTTAGTTTCATTTTTGAGTTATGGGAGGTTTGTTGACTTCATGGCCGTGGGTTGTTTTGGTTTCATTTTTGGATTATGGGAGGTTTGTTGACTTCATCACCCTAGGTTGTTTTAGTTTCATTTTTGGGTTATGGGAGGTTTGTTGACTTCATGGCCGTGGGTTGTTTTGGTTTCTTTTTTGGGTTATGGGAGTTTTGTTGACTTTAATTTTTCCAGCTTGTTAGGGATAAGGATGGTTGAGGTTTCTTTTGACTTCATCTCTTTTCAAAGTTTAAAGATTATAAAGATAGTTGGAGGTTTCTGTTGACTTTCTCTTTTCTCAACAGCTATGATAAAATTCTGATGAGTGACTAAGATTCTAACCCTTTATAGACTATAAAGGTTTTTCTATGTATAAATAAATAAATTTATTTTGAAGATAGGGTTATGATAATTAAGATTCTAGCAGTCTATAGATTATAAAGGTGAAGGGTAATTTTCCATTATAAAGAGAGATAGTTGCATGCAATCGATTTATTAAAATCAATGTCTATTAATTAAAAATTTTGGATTCAAATTTATGTTTTTCAATGAAAATGAAGGGTTTCTTTTGGAAAAAGAGAGATAGTTGCATGCAATCGATTTATTAAAATCAATGTCTATTAATTAAAAATTTTGGATTCAAATTTATGTTTTTCAATGAAAATGAAGGGTTTCTTTTGAGTTTGTAAAGGCTTTTTCTTTCCGGTGGTAAAAAGATTGAATAGAAAAAAGTATTTGTAATGGTTCTTTCTATATTCATGGGACATTATTATAATTATTTTTAAAATATTATTACGTGAGTTTAATAAATAATGATTAAGATTTTAGATATTTAAGAGTAAATATGATTGAGTAAATATTATTAAATATTTTTTTATTATCTCTTTCAGAAAAAATAATAATTGATTATAAAATGAAATAACTTGCATTTAAAATTATAGAATAATTTTTTTTTAAATAAATTGAAAGTATTAAAATTATAGAGTATTTCTTTTTAAAATAAACTGAAAGTATTATAAGTGTTATATTATGAGTTATAATTTTTGGATTTTTATGTTAATTTATTGATAACAAGGTTTTGAAAAATATGTAACTCTTTTAGAATAGTTTATTCAAGAGGCATGCTTTAGGATAAATTAAGTATGTATAAACAAATATGTATTTTTATGTATATTTTAAAATATTTTTTATGATAAATATTAAGTAAGATAAAGGCTTCAACAAGTGACCTATAAAATAGTTGTCAAGGTTTTGAGAAATATCTAATTTTTTTTAGAATAATTTATCCAAAAGGTATTAGTTTCAAGATAAATTAAATTATGTATAAACAAATATGTTTTACCATAAATATTTTAAAGTATTTTCTATAATCTATTATTATAAAGCAAGATAAAAGCTTCGACGAGTGGCCTATGAAATAGTTGCCTGTTAGTTTTCTCGTTTGTTATATGATTAAGATTTTAATTATTTAAAAATAAATCAAAACAAATTAATGATTGAGTTTATATTATTAACTAAAAAATAACTTTTTAGTCAATTTTTCTAGAGAAAATATTGAGTGACACAAAGGAATAACTTATATGTAAGATCACGGAGTAATTTTTTTTTTTAAATAAATAGAAACTTTTGAAAGTATTATAAGCATTATAGAATGGATTATGATTTTTAGAACTTTGTCATAATATTAAGGTTTTGAGAAATATGTAACTTTTAAGATAGTTTATTCAAGAGGCACTAGCTTCAAGAAGCTATGTATAAACAAATATTTTTTATCATAGATATTTTAAAATATGTTTTATAGTCTATTATGATAAATTTGAAGCAAGACAAAGGGTTCAACAAGTGGTCTTTCATATTTTAAAGTATGTTTTATAGTCTATTATGATAAATTTGAAACAAGACAAAGGGTTCAACAAGTGGTCTTTCAAAATATTGCTTGTCCATTTCACATATGTTAGAAGATTAAAATTTTAGATATTTAAAAGTAAATCAAAATGAATTGATGATTTAGTTAAGTGAAAAAATAATTTTCTTGTCAGAGAAAATAATATCTATAGTTTATGGAAATGAATAATTTATATTTAAGACCATGGAGTAATTTTTATTTTTTGAAATAGATAGAAATTTTTGAAAGTAGTATAAGCATTATAGAATGGGATATGACTTGAATTTCTTTGTCATCTTATTAATAACAAAGTTTTGAGAAATATTTTACTCTCATAGGATAGTTTATCCAAGAGGCACTAGTTTTTGGAGATAAATCAAGATATGTATAAACAAATATGTTTTACCATGGATATTTTAAAGTATATTTCATAATCCATTATGATAAATTTGAAGCAAGACAAAGGGTTCAACAAGTGACCTTTGACAATATTGCTTGTCCATTTCACATATGTTATAAGACTTACATATCAATAATTATAAGGTTAATTTTTTTAAGAAAGATATGCAACTTAGTTTTATTCATGATATAAAAGACAAATTTAAAGCAAGGGGATAACATTGTAGTAGAATATGGCTTAAATGAATGATTTTTCACTCTAAAAAATGACAAGCAAATCTTCTCTACATCATTAGATGGTAGGTTGGAATATATGATCTTAAGCTTCCATCACCAACTATTGTGTCGTATTCATTTTTTTTAATAATAAAATAATAAATCCTAAGGATTATTCTTTAATTATCTTGTTGTGTATTGACTTGTAATTTGAATATTTATACCCCTGAGAGCTACCATTTTATCATTAGTTGAAAAAGCTTAATCTTTTCTTTAATGAGATGATTTGGTGTTTATGGGTACCCTTCATATCATGTTGTGCTTATTTATTATTTATTTTTCTTTATTGGATAATGTGTTGATTTTGTTTGTTCATGTATATATTGATAAAGTTGACATGGTATTAGAACAAGAATGAATCTTTGTTGCTCAACCTAAAAATACTAGCATATATTCACGTAAGATGATTTCAAAAGTATTGTGGATTTTTTGAAATGTTGTAGAAAATTGTGTGCCTCAATTTTTTTAGGGTTTTATCAAAAATCCTAGTTAGAGCTTGGATAATGAGGATATCATTGTGCCATAATTAATGGCATCAAGAAAAATATTCATCAATAAGATCATTATATTTCCATATTTACATTTAATCCATTTGGTTAAATTGGTTGTTTGTGATAGACTATTTTAGTGATACCTTGTCTAATAAAGGAGAAGTTTTACTAAAGAACAATGGATCGAGTTTTTTGAGTTGGTTTACAAACTTTGGTTTTCTTTTATATGTTTCATAAAAATTACATGTCCTTCCCTACTTTCTATCTTTAGGCACCAATGCGACACAAGTAAGAGTGCAGTCTACATGGTTTTTAAAACAAAGAAGAAGAGGTTGAATATTTTTCATTATCCTTAGTTACCATAGAAGTCATGGAAAGACTTGAATGTATGGTAAAGACCTTTAATCCACATGGTAAATTTGTTGCCATGGGTCAACAACATCTATGTTGCTTTAGGGAAAAAACATTGCATGAGAGGTTATATTCTAGAAATAGGTTATATAGTGGGTCCAAGGTGTAGACCAATTGGTTCATCCAAACCCCATAAGGGGGCGAAGGTCCAAGGTTCAAATCTCGGGCCTCGTCGGACTGAACGCTTGTCCCTTTCCTGGTGCTTTTAGTGGCGTAAAAGGTTTAAAATGATTGTGGCATGGTGGTTATAGGGGCGGATTGTGCGAAGATCTGTGTGGTGGCTTTCGGGGCGGACAACGCAGAATACTGTGGCGGCCATAAAATCTGGACAACCTGCCCGGATTCGTGGCGGCTATCGATTCCACCATGTTAAAAAAAAAAAAAGGTTATATAGAGAAAATCATAGAAATTATGGATAAACTATTAGTATTTTGGTATCCTATATGAAATTTCAAAGGTGCCCTAGTTCGACACTTATTTACTTTTTCATTAAGTACCTCTTTTATTCATCACAAAAAAATTATATTTTGACTCCAAATTTTGAAGTTGTAAAATTTAACTTTTGAATTTTCTAAGAAATAATCCCTTAATTGTAAACAAATTTTGTGTCGATGCAAGAGAGATTGTATGTTTTGGGACAAGATTATTTATGTAATGGAAGGGGTCGCTCAACCCATATAGTAGGTCATAGTCCAATAATGGTTGGCTTTGCTAATCTAAGGAATCCCTTGTCCAATGTAAAGTGTTTAATTGTTGACAAGTTTCATGGTAGCACTTTGCAAGATTGTGTGAAAGGTTACAATATGTTATTTGTACAAGTTATGGAGAACAAGACTTCAACATGTGGGATCATAGTGATATTCAGTGTTGGTGAGCAACACCTTGGTTCAATGTACAACTCAATGATTAGTCTAATATCATATGCCTTTCATAGACCTTAGATATCTTGATGAGGAATGTGGATCCCACAACAAAGGATACCACCTAAGTAATACTTGGTATAGACAATGGACTTAAACTTTCTATGACTTGATCTCTTGCTTATACATATCGTGGACTACATTTTGTATGCTCATGATCCATGCAACAAATGGGATATGGGGCATGTGGCATGATAGCATTGTAAATTGGTTGCTCAATGTGTTCCTTCTCTTTGTTTTAGATTCCTTTTTTGGATCTCATGCTAAGAGTGTAAGATGTGTTAAAGCACATGACATATTAGTTGGTTGGATAATGTTTTGACATGTGTAAAATATATCTTTAGTAAATATGGTAGGTGGTGTAGTCTCATTGGTATAGATAACAATTGGTAAGGTCTTCTAGGGTCTGAATCCTTTATCATCTTGTAAAGAGTAAATTATAGGATATGTAAGCATTCTTTAAGATTGTTAATAATCTATTGATATATACAATATATGGTTTTATGGTTCTTGGTGAGACATTAAGGTGTCTTAAATGGAGAAAGTGAAAGTTCAATTCCTTACTCTACTACTTCTATTGGCATCTCACCATCTTGGCATATTTAAGAGGAACCCATGAGGAGGTTTTCGATCATTGTTTTAACATTCTTCCAACTAATGTGATTTCTTTAAGGTACCCTTGAATGCTTGGTAAAAGGTTCAAGAACCTTAACTCCTATTTTTGGAATTTATCAAAAAATGTGCCTCATGCAACTTTCTTCTTGTTTGACATGTCATTTGTACCTCCATACCTATTGACATGGTATCCAACCAACCTATCACATAAAATTTTCTTAAATATGAAATGTTTTACTCTACCAGACATGAGTAATTACAATAAGTAATTTATATCATACTCATTCACTATCCAATTCAATAGCAAACAAAGGATAGAGATGACATTTTTATATTTATTGGATATATGACACATGGTTGTATCTAATTGGTAGTAGGTATTCTTTATTTTTTGAATAGTTTTGGCTACATTTTCAAAATTTCAAGGGGTAAATTTTCAAAGGTTATAACTTTTGCATACAAAAGTGTTTGCAATATTTTCTTCCAAAATCACATAAATTTGTGAGCTCTACATAGTGATAGTATTTGTTCTCTTTTATTTTTTCGATAGGATTAACACATTTTTGTAAGAGGATCATGGACCATATGTTGCATTTGTCTATGTTTAGAAAAAATAACTAGTTCCTCTATTAGAAACCTATTTGTATTTTTACAAGAAAGAGGGTCACAAACCTAAATTTTGTTATGAAGAGTTTATACTCTGAGTTATTCCAGAATAATAATGCATAAATAAATAACTCATAATAAAATAACAAATCACACAATACATGCACATAGAACACAATCCTAGTTCACCCAATGTGGGCTATGTCTAGCAAACAAGAGCCACACCTCCTTTACTATTATTATTCACCTTTCCCATAATGGAACATTACAATCAATATAAAGAAAACTCTTACAACCCTAAACCACAACGTGGTATTAGAATATCGTGGGCACAATACCATGGGCTAAAACCACCCATACCCACTAATCACGGGAATCCCACCAACGCGTTCGAAAATAGCTCCGATAATATCTCCGAAAAAAGGGACCGTCAAAGCAGGGGCCTACCGTATAGTACTTCCTCTGCAAAGGATGAGACACGACCAACATTCTCTCACTTGTTGAATACTTTTTTTAAAGGTTGTAATCAATGTTAGTTCCAACATCCAGTCTTGCCAAACCCATTTCAATTGTACAAAACATGAACTTTTTTGTGCTAACTGTGTTGGTTAAAGCATCTGCAACATTTTCCTTGGTATCCACTTTTTCCAGTAACACTTTCTTCTATTCAATCATGTTCCTACTGAAGTGGTACTTTGTATCAATGTGCTTTGTTCTTGAATGTTAAGCAGGGTTCTTTGCTTGAAATATAGTGCTTTGGCTATCACAATTTATCTTCACATCTCCTTGAAAGAACCTAATTTCAGCATATAGTCTTTGTAGCCATACTGCTTCCTTACTTGCATCAGTGGTTGCCATGTACTCAGCTTCAGTCGTTGAAAGAGCAACAACGGTTTACCCTTTGCTCATCCAACTAATAGCCCCTCCAAAAAAGTTGAATACATATGCACTAGTAGATCTTCTATTGTCAAGATCTCCAACCCAATCTATAGCGGGACCGTCAAAGCAGGGGCATGTCGTACAGTACTTCCTCTACAAAGGATGAGACACATCCAACAATTTTGTCATCTTCACAACAAGAAGATTGAGGTGGTATCCAAGAAGTTGAGTGGTGATACTTATCTTTTTATTATATTAAGTGATGATGAGTGTGAGGGAAGATCTCACATGAATACAACATTATCTATTCAGCCTATTATATCTTTGCATATTTGAAGGAATGGATTATAAAATTGGGGGAAACATGGCATATGACAAAGCATTGTCATCTTTTGATTGACTATAGTGGATAACATGATGGTGAGTATGTGGTCACTAGCATTGATTCTTCCTTATAGCTAGCTAGATGTGGTAAGGTACATATTGGTTCCTCCTCATTTGGAGAAGTTCTTAATGTACCAATTGTGGGTCTAATATTCTTTTCCTTTATTACATTACTCATACTAATAAAAAGTGAAAATCTAGCCTAATAAATGGTTGATTATGGATATTAATGATTATTTTAAGACAATGATCTCATGATATCATGATGAGTTTTGTTAAATGTATAATATTATTGAATTCTCTTTCTCTTTGTATAATTCCTCCAAGAATATATTGTTTATTACTATGGTGGATAAGGCAAGTGGTAGTACTAGGTGTTGGTACCCTAGGATTAGACATATTACCTTTGTATCCTTGAGATATATGAGTAGATTCTATATGGTCAATTACCTTCCTTCTATTATTTCTCCTAATTATTTTTATAAGGGGTGTATTTTGGAGAATCATAATCAAGATATGGAGAATCATAATCAAGATACTTTCCCAAGAGGGACAATCAGGCATGCTATGCATTTTTTGGAGCTCATTCATAGTGATATTTGTGGAATAATAGATTTTTCTTCTCTTTAGGGATAAATAGTTCCTTATATTTACTGATGGTTTTCAATTATTTGTGGTTTTACACCACTTACACTAAAGATAAATATTTTGGAAAAATCAAGGCTTTTAAATATCTTGTGGAGAATAAGCTTGAGAAAAAGATAAACTATCTTTGAACTATTGGAGAGGTGAGTATGTCATCTATATCTTTTATGATTTTTTAGCTCATCATGGTATGTATTTTCAAAGGAATGTCCATTATACTCCTAAAACAATGAGGTTACCATGCCAAAGAACTAGGTCATGATAGATATGGCTAGATATATGATGTATGCTAAGCATATCCATTATGAGTTCTAGGGTAAAGCAATGACAAGTTCCTTGATCATCATCAATAGAATTTTTATTCAAAAAATCCAAAGTATGATACCTCTCAAGGTATTGAAGAAGATGAGCTTGATGTATATGAGTTTTATATCTTTGATTATTTTGCATGGGTTCACATTCCCAAAGGTACATGAACTAAGGTTGTTATAAAAGTACTTCATTGAAATATTATCAAATATTTTGATTCCTTAAGACTTATCAACTCTATGATCTAGTAAATAAGGATATCATCATTTAGCATGATATGATATTTTATGGGATGCTCTCACCATCTCCATTTGGCCCATTTATTATCCTTTTCATAAATGATTCTCTTCTTCCATGTGGATCCTTCTTTTCCTCTAGTGGTTCCTATGTTCTCTTATTCTCCTTTAGAGATTCTTGTCAACTGTACTCCAGTTGGTCTAGATTCTTAGTCTATCACTTGGAACCCTTTAATGGGTCTTAGTAATATGGATGTCCCTATTCTAGATCCTCCATTATCATCTATACCTATTATGGACCCTACTTTTGATGAGCTTGATTTGCCTATGTATTTCACAATGGTGTTGGAATATGAGATTGATATGATTATGTGTTGGATGCTTTAATTTTTTTCTAATGATATTTGTATATAGGATGTTCCATGTCCTTTCATAGATAATTCAATGCCCAAGTGGGCTTGTAACCCCCCTTAAGATGTTCAATCTATTTTTGCTCAAGATTATAATCAAATTCTCATTCTCAATATTTGACCTAGAATATCAATGATTATAAATATTCCATAACTTAATCAACGGCTAAGGATTGTCCAAAGTAGGAGGATTGCATGTTGGTAGAGTATAAGTTATAGATAAAGAATAAGACATGGGGGCTTGTTCCTCTTCCTGAAGGAAATAATATTATCAGTTCTAAGTGGGTCTATAAGACCAAGTACATATTCAATGGTTAGGTGAAATTTGATACACTTTATTGCTAAGGAATTCTCTCAAAATGAGGGAATTAATTTTTTGGAGACTTTATATTCTATTGCACATATGGATTCTATTTGGATAAATTCTAAGTATTGTTGCTTTTTATAGATAAAGGACATATTAGATGGATGTGAAGAGTGTACTTCTTTATGGAGAGATTCAAGAAATAACTCAAATTTCCAACAATCTCCCCCTTTGTCATTGATGGCAACACCTCTAATGCAAAAACCACAATCACTGCAAAAACCATCTCTGAGAATCAAAGTTGCTCCCCCTAACTCAATACTCTCTATGGAGGTTGCTCCCCCTAACTCAATGCTCTCTTTGGAGGCTGCTCCTCCTAACTCAATGCTCTTCCCCTTACTCAAATCTCTCCTCCTTTGACATCAATGGCAAAAGGGACACCTATGGGGCTAAAATATATGACTCTTAAGCATAGCCCCCTCACCACCTTCTCTCTTGAGGTGATTAATTTTGGGGTGGGAGTACTTTTACTCCCATATTACATTTTTTCTTTCCTTTATCAACTTCCTTCCATGTTTTTATGATATCCTTCTCTTGATCTTCTTGTCTTGAACCTGTTTGACCTTCTTGCCTTGAACATGTTTGACCTTCTTGCCTTGAACTTGTTTGGAATTGAGTCCTACACCATTTTGTAATATGTCCAAAGTTATTGCAGTTAAAACACTTGATATTGTAGCCTTTGGATGGTGCCCATATCCTGAAATATTTCTTGAAATAATTTCCATATCCATTCCTTTCCTGAACCCTGTATTGTGAAGTTTTGTTTTCATGACCATTATGACCATGATTTTTTAATTGTGTAGCTCTAAAACCAAAACCATGTTGCTCATTTCCTTTGCACTGAGAAGCTCTATGACCAATCCTGTTAATGAGAAGCAATGTCCTTGAAAACCATACCTTCTTCCTTTGATGTTCCTTCTAGAAAAATCAAACTTCTTTGATCCATAGACCCTGCAGTGTATAGTCCTATGTCCAAATCCATTACAAGAAAAACAATGTCCTTGAAAAGCCCTTTGTTCATGCCTTGGTTTCTCATACCTTTCTTGACCATTATTCATATATCATCTTCAACTTGTGCATTGCATTCTTGAAATTTATTTGTAGTATCTAAATCCTCTTCCTTAGTTTCTTCCTTGTTTTTCTCTTCAAGTATTTCTTTTCCTTTTGAACTTGATTCACCTATCTCAAAACAAGATCCAAAATGAATATTTGGAGCCATAGGAACTTTGGAACTTCCTTCATAACACTTAGGTGCTTCCTTGCTTTCATATTTTAGAACTTCCTTTCCTTTTGAGTGTGATTTTTATTGGAAATAGGATACAACTTTAAAATAAGTTTCCACTCCTTTTTGAACATTTTCATCTAATGTGTCATGTCTTGCCGTTATTACCCTTAGTTCTTCATTCATCCTTTCTTCTATTCTTTTTTCATTTTGAAGCTCTTCTTTGAGATTATTGATTGTCTGAAGTAGTTCTTCTCTAATTTTGACATCTGTTCGAATCTTGTTTTCAAGATTCCTGTATTCTTCTTTTAGCATTTTGACTTCTGATTTTTGTTTTCTTGGATCATCCTCTTCTTTTTCTATTACCAAAAGTGAGACTTATTTATCTTCATTGTCATTGATACTATTAAAATATTCTATAGCAAAACAAACTCTCAAGATTTCTTTTACCATACTTATTTACTTGATGTGTCATCTCATCTTCACTATCATTGAAACCATTGCAATATCCTGATCTGTGATCTCTTTGACCACACCCAAAGCACTGTTCTATTTCATCTTCTATTCCTAGGAATAGATGTTCTTCCTTTTCATCATCTGATTTGTCTCTATCACTATGATCTGAGCTATCACTTACTTCTACAATGTAGTAAGATTTCTTTGCCTTACAAAAAAATTTCTTCTTCTAATACCTGTTTTGCTTGCATCTATCATCTTTGTCATGCTTATGTTTTCCATCTTCTTTTCTTCTGTGACCCTATTTTTCATCATTGTTTTCTTTTTGTGGACACTTGTATGCATAGTGACCAAGATCACCACACTTGTAGCATTTGACTTTCCTTATATCCCTAAAATTCCTTGAGTCCTTATTCCTTTTGATGAAGTTAGCTTCCTCATCATTATCTACAACTCTATCTGTTTTTGGAACTTTCCCTTTCTCTTTTTTTGAAGCCTTGAATGCAATATCTTTTATTGGAACCTGATGCTTACTTACCCTCATCTCATAAGCTGTGAGAGTTCCTTGCAATTCTTCCATTGTTAGCTTGTTGATATCCATTGTTTCTTCTATTTCTGAAACCTTAGCATCATATTTCATGGGAAGTGATCTCAAAACCTTTTGAGTAACTTCTAATTCTTTCATCTCAAATCCTAGACCTCTCATGGTGTTAGTAATCTCATCAACTCAAAGTAAAAACCTTGCAATATCTTTAGAATCTTCCATTTTCAATTCCTCAAATATTTTTCTATGAGTTTGTAGTTTTGCCAACTTTACCTTGGAATCTCCTTCATAAGTATTTCGCAACTTGGTCCACATCTCATTAGCTAAATTACATACCATAACCTTTGCAAAATCTATCTCTCGTAGCCCACTCAAAATACAATTCATTGCTCTTGCATTGATCTCAACCAATTTCCTGATAGTCTTATCTGCCTCGGGATCACCTTCAACCCTATACTTTTTTTCAACCATTTTCCATACCTCATATCCTTGTGATATCAAGTAGTTCTTCATCCTCATGCTCCAAAAAGCATAATTGTTACCATAAAAAAGTGGAGCCTTATTTGTAGATGATCCATTATGTGAAGCCATCTATGTTCTTGTAGAATCTGCCCTCAAGTTGTTAGCTTTTTCAAAGGAACCCGCTCTAATACCAATTGAAGAACACAAGCTTATACTAAGAGGGGGGTGAACAGTATAAGACCACTTTTTACTTTCTTTCCAAACCAATATCAATTAATGTCCTTAATTGCAATAACCAAATATAGCAGTGTGCATTAATAACTCAGATAGCAATAGTAAGCAAGAGCACAAGTCACCACACACAATTGAGACACAAGATTTAATGTGGTTCCCCCAATGTGGGGTACTCCACAAGATAATCTCCTTATAATATTTCACATAGAAATAAGGATCCTTATCCAATACAATGATTTCTTTGATCTGCTCAAAGCTAGGCAATAACAAGCTCACACAGAACTTGTCCAAATATGCATAACAAGCTCACACAAAACTTGTCCAAAACTGCTCAACAAGCTCACACAAAACTTGTCCAAATTTCTTTGATCTACTCAAAGCTAGGCAATAACAAGCTCACACAGAACTTGTCCAAATTTGCATAACAAGCTCACACAGAACTTGTCCAAAACTGCTCAACAAGCTCACATAGAACTTGCTCAAATCTGCTCCAACAAGCTCACTAAGAACTTGTCCAAATCTGCTCTAGCAAGCTCACCAAGAACTTGCTCAAATCTGCTCCAACAAGCTCACTAAGAACTTGTCCAAATCTGCTCTAGCAAGCTCACCAAGAACTTGCTCAAATCTGCTCCAACAAGCTCACTAAGAACTTGTCCAAAACTGCTCTAGCAAGCTCACCAAGAACTTGCTCAACTCTGCTCAATAGGCTCACTCAGAACCTCATCAAAATCTGTCCCAAATCTATCCACAAATCTGTCTAAAACTATCCACAAATCTGTCCCAAAACTATCCACAAAGCCTTCTCAAAGGCTCAATCAATCATACACAAACTGCCACAAATCTGTCCAGAAATCTATCCCAAAGGCCTTCTCAAAGGCTCAATCAATCATGCTCAAGTAGTACTCAAATCTCATCCACAAATCTATGAAGGCAAGGCTCAAAGATGAACTCAACAATGAATGGCAATGCACTCTACAATGGATGACAACAATGATCCACTATGATCTCAACTCAACTCAACTCAAATCAATCTCAACTCAAGTCAACTCATAGAAGCATAAAGAGAATTGTTAGAGACTCAATATGTTCTAAGCTCAATCTCAACTCAAATCAGAATTATAGAATAGTTTGTTTCATGGGACTTGAACAATCACCTCACACAATCACTTGACTAGGCTCAATCAACTCAACTCAACCAATCACCACAAGGGACAACTCTTTCTCACAAAACCCTAGTCCAAGCATGTATCAACCAACTCAAATGTTTCCAACAATGCTCAACCACAAATCTCACATAACAATGATACTCATGTTCTTTTCAAGTTCTTTACATAACCAATGGGCTTCAACAACTATGCTTATAAAACAAGGTTTAAACACAACTCTCAAACCAGAAAACCTTGAAGCATTCAACCAACCACTTTCGAAAAGGAAACCACAATCAATCCTTTTCACTCCAATGATATTTCAGAAATCAACCACCATAAACAATCAATAGGAGAATGTGCCCATACCTTTTTGATGCCAAGAAGTTGTCCACAAAATCTGCCACACTAAACACAACTTTCCTTTCCAATCTCAATAAGGGTTAGTGGACTTCAAATAATAATCACAAGATAAAGCATAACTCAATTTACACCTTTTTACTCCAACTTAATAAACACATCCACCAAAGTCCTTTTTAATAAAAACCCTTATCAAAAATAATAATCAATAAACCTCTCAAAAATTATTTTATAACAACTCCTTATTTCTCCTAAATCTTAATTCTCAATTTCATGAACATCAAATTAAATCAACAACTCATCCACCTTTGAAATAATAATCACAACCCTTATAAAAACAAAGTTTAATTAAAAACTTTAATTATTCCTAACCACCTTATAACTCCAACTTAGGGCTTAACAAAATTAATTAGAGCAAAAACGTATTTACCTCCTCAAGGGGATTCGAACCCCCGACTTGCCCACACCGTGAGCGCCTTAGCCATGGCTAAGGTTGCCACACGAGCTAGCCGCTCGTTCGAAAGGGAAAGGCACAACGTGCCTTAAAACCTTTCCTCCCTTTCCGCAAATCAAAAGCGCTTCGAGCGCTTTTCTTCCAACGCCTTCCGAACGCAGTCAAGGGGATTCGAAACCTTGACGTTTGTGCTGCCACACACCTTAGCCAAAATCCAACTGCCAATGCACCACTCTGCCCACGATGACTTTGGACTTCGACCAACCTTCGTTTATTCGTTGCTTCTGCTTTCTAAAAGATTTTCGCACGAGCTCAATTCGGATGCTTAGCCAACGATTATTAACCACGAGCAAGGATTAGTTTATGAACCTTAGGTATCCCCTTTATATAGCCTCCTTATTATTTTCGATGACGTCGACGGAAATCTTGCATATTTAATTTTAAATTTAAATTTAAATTTTAAATAATTAAAATTTAAACTAAATATTAAAAATTAAATATCTCCATCATCGGGGCACCTTTTTCGATGAAACGAAAGGCCAACTTGGGTTTTAAGAAAAACCCAGTTCAAATCTGCCATCCATGGTTTTAAATAAAACCTTTTATTTTTCCTGCCTTGGTTTTCACAAAAACCCTATATTTATCCATGCTTTCCAAAATATCATTTGGCCACCAAAACTCAATGTGATCCATGTGACATCAATGACAACATAAAATAACTCAAATTGCCAATAATATGCTTGATGGACCTACTCCCTTCATTTGCAGGATAAACAAATCCTTGTATGGGTTTAAGTATGATCCTTATTATCAGAATTAGATGATTCACTCATTCTTTCTTTATTGTACCTTTAGGTGGTATAATATGAGGTATGATGTCTACATTAAGCATCAAGATGGTAAAATTTTAGTGATTATATTTTATGTTAATGATATTATCATCATGGGATACTAAAAATCATTGATCTAGAAGATAAAGTCATCACTTCATAAATATTTTGAGATAGATTTGGGCCTTCCTCACTATCTCTTGGGGATTTAAATGAACCAGACACTTTTTGAGATTACTATCTCTCAAACCAAGTATGCCTTGGATTTTTTGCAATGAATTTAGATAGGAGAGTGTAATCCTTCCTAGACTCCCTTCACTTTTGGTTTATAGATTTAAGCAAACTATACTCTACCTTTGGTGCATATCATCCTATATTTATCACTTATCAAATGCCTTCTTTATTTGGCCCATACTTAATCAAAAAAGTAATTTATCATTAGTTATTATTTTAGGTGTATATTGTTGGGATTTATTACTCTATATGATGTGATAAAGGTCAAAATCAGTTAAATTGTTAGAACCACTCACTTAAGATTCATGTGTTGTTAATTAGTTGTGATTTTCACCAAGTATAGAAATCACATTATTAGTGTCGTCGCTCTATTTTAAGAAATGTAATCTATATTTAAATAAGCTCTAATCAATAAAAAATTATTGAAGCATTTTCCCATCAATGGTATCAAAGTAGGTTGTAGGCAAAGCTAACTCTCCTTCCTTCTAGGCCAACAAGATTTGTTCTTGAGAGGAGTTTCATTCTGATTTGTACATAAATATATTTGAGTGTAACTTAAAGTTGTAGATCATGATTCTTTGAACAAAGGGAAAAAGGACCCTAGAATTAGTGGGATTGATGATGTTTTTATCATAGTATCTCCTTCTAAGAGAGAGCTCTTTGCAAATGTGAGGCAAGGGCCTCCAAGACCTAGTTTGGCTCAGGAAAAGGCTCATTTATCTATTTCTCTCTTTTAGTTTTGTCTAAATATAGTTGCATCTTCTAAAGCTCAGTTGCCTCCCTGATTGGCTTTGCCTTCCAAACCACCTCGATCACCATCTCCCCTTTGCTTACTTCCAAGTAGCATTCTTTTCCATGATCTTTGCATAATAATATTGATTATCTACTGGAGGATGATATTGTTGTGATATTTTTAGAGAAATAATTTATAGTTGAAGTCAGTTTTCTATTTTGGTTAAACCATCCTAACATCATAGAGTTTGTTGTAGCATGTAGAATGCCCATGTAATCTGCACCAATTGAAGAGGTGATGAGTAAGTATTTTATGCCATATTCTACATTTGTAGTCCCTTTGATTATTGGCTTTACAACTTGCTCAAAGTTATTAGTCAATTGACATGTTAGCTTAGAGATATGATACTAGTTGTACAACTGGCAGGGTCATAAATTGATGAACTTGCTATATATGTCTCAATATTCACATAGAAATATAAAAGTTCTATTATGAACCTCTCTTCTCATTGACAATAAATCATTCACCAATATGCAAAAATATCAAACATGCATCCACAATAATAATTTACACAATATTGGTTTTGATAGTGTTTCCAATGGAAATCCAGGAAAACCTAGCAGATGTGGTGTTTTCAACATAATGAAGGTAAAATTCTCTTCACTTAAAATCGTATAAAAATTTAACTAACAACTATGGAGAGGCTAAAAGTTGCAAGTTTATTGTAATGGTAAAGGCTTTGGCCTCTCTTCGAGAGGTCCAAGGTTCAAACCCCACTCAATATGATGGGACCAAGACCCCTCATAAAAACTTGTGTAAACTCTTTGAAAAAAAACTATGGAGAGGCCAAGGCATTTCTTATAAAGATCAAAATTATTATTAAAAAATAATAAAAATATGTTTATTGAGAGCTATTTACAAATTACTAATGCTATTAAGTAAATTGGACATAGATATTTAATCCATCAACTATTGATGGAGGTAGTATCTTAAAAATATATAGTTTTTTTATTTGATTGAGGTTAGTGTGAGAAACCCTATGATGGAGGTAGTATCTAATTTTTATTTTGATTGAGGTTAGTGTGAGAAACCCCTATGATTGACTATTAGGGCTAGGCATCCCCATTCCAACCATGACCTCTCATAAGGGTGAGAGCTGAACTTATCAATAGGGGCCAAACACATAGCCATACACACACCCACCCCCTCACACACTCGCCCACACCATAGTTTGAACCTTGGACCTCCTAAAGAAGAGCCAAAGCCCGAACCATTGTGTTGTCCCCCGGGACGTAGTATCTTGAAAATATCATCATATACATAGAAAAAATTATATGATAACAAATAATATAACCAATAACCAATCACAACGTTGATAATTGTCTACAAAACCAACTTGCTAAGGTTAGAAAGTCTCCCCGTTGGGCCATAGACCTTGGGCCCTTTATCCCATCAACCATCCAAATATAATAGGTGTTAATAGAACAACCCAAAGCCCAAAAAGGAATGGTTGTCGATGGGTTGTCCCGATTTTATTCCTTGTAGGATCAAGGTCCTATTGAATTTGTCTTTACCCAACAAGCTAGAGATTTTAAAGATTCACAAGAAAAAAAATGTTCGACCCAACTGTTTTAACCTAGTATCATAATTATGCAATATTTTACCTCCCAAGCAAAAATATATCCAAGATCCAATTGAAATTCTACAAGACCACTAAGTTAGGAGAGAAGTAAAGGAAGGCTAGAATTTAAGATCCTTTAACATTGTTTTTTGATAATAATGTAGAAGAAGAGGTTTTGAAAGGACCCTGAACCTTTTAAAAGAGGATTTTAAGAAGGATCCCCAAACCTAAACTAGGACAAACGATAGGCAGGCTCTCCCAAGGAGAACAAAACCTACATAACCTACAACTAACATCTCCATGTCGTAGAACCGCCAACCAAAAGAAATCCTACCAAAAACAAAATTCAAATTGGGCATTCAATGTCCCAAACAAGCCGCACTCCCATTCAACGAGAAGAAACAATAGAGAAATTGGGTGTCAAGTTTTTAATTAGCATAGTGAAAATCTTGCCCAAAAGAAAATTCTCATCCAATAGGGAGAGTAGAGCCAAACCAGGGTTTATGGAGGAACCCAGAACCTTACACAAGGGTTTTACAGAGAACCCAGAAACTCAAAAAAATAGGGTTTATGGGGTACCTAGAACAATACACGGGATTTTGACAAGGACCCAACAACTCAAAGAAAGTAGAGCTAAAACCTCCTTCACAATGTTGAAGCTTCCCACCATAGAGTGCGAAAGCAGAGCAACCAACCAGGAGAAACTGCCCAATTGATTTGCACTAGTAGCCAACCACTTAGAAAAACCCACAAAAATAGAGTTCCGCTTTCATTTTTGGATACCTTATTTTTTGCTCCCAAAAGACTAGGTCGAGTGACAAAAGTATTCAATTTTCAACCACTTCCCCCTCGATCATTAAGATAATCAAAGTTTAAAAGGGTCTGGGAACTATTTGCCATCTTCGCCTTAGCTTCCCGACTCGACGAGATTTATTTGGGGGTTTTCCCACTCTACGTTCCACCCCTATATCCATAGATTTTTTTGAATTCTCGTTTTAAGGGGGGATCATTTTTTAGAGAGATATTTCTCCTCTTGGTTGGAGAAGGAGACTGGATGATTCTCAACTGTATTAGAGTCCAAGGGATTTTAACTTTGATTAAGACATGAAAAGGAGTTTTTAATAGGAATGGAAGAATCAACAAGACCCAACGCGGGGCTTACTTGGTTCGCTAAGAAAACCGCTTATGTAGAAGAAACCTTCAACTGGGCACCTCTCGACTTGAGCACATGGGATTCAAGAATCTTTAAGATCGCGTTATCACCAAGAGACTTTTATTGGGCCACCAGATCTGGCACTATGGAAACCCCCAAGGACTCCTCACTCCCATGAGGAATTAATTTCTAAACCTGACCCTTCTGCTTGATAGGAGTTATCTGTTACATTCCAAATTGGGGGTTTTTCAATGCCTTTACCGTGAATGGTATGCTAATTCTTCCTATCCTTCCTTTGGGAAGAAGACTTAGGAGGGCAATGAGTTGCCACATGACCTAAATTATTACATGTAGAATGCCGAACCGACCTATTTTCATATTTGATCACTTGAACCCTTGTGCCATCATCTACAACCAATTTAATGGAATCTATGGAATCCAAGAGGTCAGCTTTGGGGTCGGCCAACACATAGAAGCAAGCAAAGATCATTCTCTTTTTTACCTTGGTATTTGAATCAATTGACACCAAGTTTCCAATGTCCTTAGCCACTGCCCTCAAGATATCATTGTGCCAAAGGTGGTTCGGCAGACCTGACAGTCGCACCCAGAGAGGTAGAAGGTTTATTTTTTGGATACTAGGATCAAAGTCCGCCCCCCATTTACGCAACAAAAATCTCCGTTCCCCGTAAAACCAAGGGCTCCATCTGAGAATACGCTTGAAATCATCAGCACATGAGCTTAATAATGAAAAAGGAGGTAAGACCAACAATGATGTCTAGAGAGCCACGGGTCTCCATCTAAAAATCACCCATCTCCTAAGAGAGTCTAGGTCAAGCCTGCTGCCCTGAATTTTTTCGACCAAATTCTTGGACTCTTCACTCCTTGTGAAAGGAATTCACTCCTTGTGAAAGGAATAAAAGCACTAGAGACATGAATTTCATCCAAGACAAGGGAAAGGTTAAAACAAACTTTTGACTGGCCAACTTTACAATCCCAAAACACCACCACGAAGGCAAAAGATACCTCAAGGATGAAAGGAAACCTTTGGTTCAGGTCCCCACTTTACCACCCGACAAAGAAAACCCTTGATTCAGGTCCCCACTAACCACTTTGCCAGCCGACAAAGGAAACCCTTGGTTCAAGTTCCCACTAACCACTTTGCCACCCGAAACACCCGGTGACCATCCAAGGAATCCGAATTACCTTCACTCGATGCTGCAACCTGCAACTCTTGCCCGCCAACCCGCTCCAGAAATTTCTTAGCCACAGCCTGAACATTCCTGCTCTGCTCGCGAGTAGAGCCATGTACGGCATGGCGCCTCCAAGATCCTTTAACATTCTACGGTATACCTAAAACAAAATTTTAAAAAATAATATAATGGGAGAAGGATCTATCTGTCGTGTTGCCTTCCCCGATTCCCACACGTATTGTCCACCGCCCAGAAAATTATATTCAAACCATAAATTACCTATAAATTTATAGGGTAACACCATTCTAGCTAACCATGTTGCATTAATCACCATGGCAGGACGATCGCTTTACTTGGGAGGATTGCTTTACTTTGCTGGAGCGTGTATACCCAACCCTTGAAAAGGCAGCATAGGGTTTGTGATCGATGACCACGACGGCACAACACTTCATCAATACTCCTCCTTGATCGAAGATCATTTGACATGCAATGAGACACATTACAGGGCGCTTATAAGAGGCCTAAACCATGTTTTGGAACGGCAGCATATCCCCTACATTGACATCTATGGACATTCACAGCTGGTAGTTAACTAGGTAACTCCTTATACATTGTGAAGCTGGTAGTTAACTAGGTAACTCCTTATACATTGTAAGCCTCTGCTGTTTTTTCTCTATTTTTTTTATTGGTTACATATCAGAGTTGGTCACAATCATATTAACACACTATTTTTAGTAACCGACAAGCACTGGGTTCAAATTACTAATCACACTATTTTTAGTAACTGACAAGCACAGGGTTCAAATCACGGGTTAATCACCTAACTCCTTCTATATTGTGAGCCTAAGCTGTTTTCTCTTTATTTTACATAGGAAAGTTGTCTCAACCACGTGACCTGCTTCTACCAAACCAAACCTATTCCACTTTCAAACTGTATGGGCTGCTTCCACCAAACCTATTCCACTTCGTTAAATTTTTTCTGGGTGAATGGTGTATACGAACTAAACCTATTCCACTTCGTTAAATTTTCTCTATTTTAATAAACTATTTTAACGGGTGAATGGTGTGTACAAAGTTCGGAACCCGAGGCTGCAGCACTACCTAGAAATAGTGCTCAAAATTTTATCGAAGTTTGAGGGCTGGGAACTGGAGCACATCTCTTTGGATGAGAACAAGAGAGCCAGTTCACTTGATTTGCGACCCTTTTATCGGCGTTAATAACTATTCGCTGTAACTGATTCCTTGAGAACATGATCAAATCTTTGATTTGGTGTGAAGGAAAGGTCCATTTTTGAAACATTTTGTTTGTGGTTACTGTCTTGTTCTGGGTTTATGGATTTTCGTTGGAAACCTCCAAAAATTACGGCCCGTCATGTTTTTGTAAATTTCATGGCGCTTGCCGTGTTCGAAAAAGGTGGAGATTTTGTATTGAAGATTGAACATTAGTTTGAGTTCAATATTATATTATCAAAAGGTTATTTGAATTTGGTTCAATCTTTTAATACTCCAAAATAAATAAATAAATAAAATTTTATTGATTTTAAAAAAAAAATTCAATTTATTTTTCAAAATTATAACTAGTCCTATTTTTTTAATGTTTCTACAAAAAAAAAAAACCTGTCATTTCTTTTTTTCTCCTGTAGGCTGCACTCATTGTTCAGGTCAAAATGGTCCTACATGAATATTGTTTTTATTTGCGTGTTAAATGCAATTATGCTCACAATTGTATCTTTTTAGTTTTTTATTTTGTTAATGATTGAAATATAGTAATAACTTTCACATCTCCACATTAAGTAAGTTATATAGTTTAATATGATAAAGTTGATATAAAAAAAAACTTTTAAAACTTTATTTTAAAGAAATATATATAAAAAAATGATTTTTCTATACTTCTTGGGCATTACTATATATATAAAATGATTTTTTCTATATTTCTTGGGCATATATATATATATATAAATTAATTAATTAATTAATTTGTATTAATTTTATATTTTAAATTTTGAATGGAATTAACTCAAACTCATCATAAGAAAGTTAAACTTAATTTTTTCTTTTTTTGAAAAAGCAAGGGATTGTTCTCAAGTTCCCCACCTTTGACAAATCACAATTCTTTTATTTAAAATTTGACAGTTTACAAAGTTTACAAACAGATTCAATTGAGTTCCTATAGTTAGAAACCTGTTGAGCAAGGTGCAGCGACAGTATTGTCATTGTTGTCAACACACTTAGATTGACAAGTTGATGCAGTGGTCAGTTGTTCGGAGGTTGTTCGGAGTATGTACAATGATGTTCAATGCTTATGAGGATGTTTTTGATGTTTGGGTGAAGTTGTTACAGGTTGTTCGTGCAAATTTGCAAAAGTTGAAAAAATCATTAGAAAGTTGTCAAAAAATTGCAAAAGTCGTCACGGGCACAGTTGGACAGGATGGATAGTTTGGAACATGTCAGCATGTCAGGAAACAATCCTGAACAACGTTGGAGGTATCAGCACAGTGTTTGGATTTATCGGTGACGTTTTCGGTATCTTGGCGAATGATTTGGCAAGTGGTTGTACAGGCCGAAAAGGATAGTTTTGTCAGAAGCACTACAAGCAAACCGAGAAGAATTTGATAGCGAAATTCAAACTGGAAGTGGTCATTATCTTCAAAAACATGTGTTCCAAATTTCTACAAAAATGGAGAAACGAGGCGAATGTTACAAGCGTTGCAAGACTGTCACAAAAACGCTCTTTTTGGAAAAAGTGTGTTAGAAGCAGTTTTCGTGGAGGTGGTACAGGCGAACCGTAAGGATTTATGTAGCGAGATTCAGACTGGATGTAGTCAACATTGTAGAGATTCTATGTTTCAAATTTTAGATAAAACAAAGTTACGAGGTGAGAGTTATGATTGTTGCAAAAATGGTACAGGTCACTTCTATGTCAATTTGTTCCACTTATGCAAAATTCTTCAGTTGGCCGTTTCAACCTTGCAAAGTCGCCAGAGTTTCGGTTTCAGTGTTGTTACACCTTCAAGGTATCAAATAGAGCATCTTTCATTTTTGGTTTGAGGTGTCACGTGCCTCCGAAGTAAGAGAACGAGTAAGGTGTCAATTATTTGCATGTGACGTGTTTGATGAAATGCCTTCTCAAAATAAAAAAAAAGGAAGTTATATTGTTTTAAAAAACTTCATTAAAGAAAATATTTTTAAAATTGAAAAGGGAAAAAGAATGCAAGCGTATGCTTTTTAAGTGACAAGGGATTTTATTGAAAAGTGGAGACTCTATATTGTGAAGAGAGAAGTGTGTGTGGAGAAAAATAAAGAGTGAAAATCCATGATTTTTGGAGAGAGGTGAAAAATGTCACTTTAGTATTTTGGACATAACTTTCTCATATGATATCAATTTTGGCTAAAATTTTAAGAGGAGTTCGTAGACAAAGTGCTGCACGATACCCAGAAAGCATGTAGCAATTGGCAAAATGAGCTAAGAGAACAATTAGTTTATTTTTTTGAGAAGAGAAGATTCAAATTCTGAATAATGTAGAGAGGGATGTTATACTTGGTGAAATAGAATGTTTTAGATTTTGAGCTTACAGACCATAGAGGGTTCTGGTTTCAGTGAAGACATTCATATATGTAATTTTTTTTATCAATATCAAAATCAAGTGGGTGCTTGGTAGAGGGGTTGGTGCTCCTTTCTATTGGTGTAGATAAATCAGGGGTTGGTGCTCCTTCCAATGGATGCTGGTAAATTGATTGTAAAGTTGGTGCTTTGCAAAGGTTGGATTTGGATTGGAGTCCAAACAGTCATTTTCGAAGATGTAGCCAAATCGGTGAACCTGGGTACATCTTTTGTTGTGTGATGTTCTCTTGTTATACTTGCTTTATTTGGTTTTATGTTTTCATTGTTTTGTCTTTGAGTGTTGAAGATTTAAGTTTTAAAGAGCTACACTGATTCACCCCCCTCTCAGTTTCATTGTGAGACTAACAAAATCAACATCATTTTACATAAAATTTCTAAATTCTTAATTTTCATTTTATTTTTGGATCTTTTTTCAATTTTATGTGTGAATATAAATATTTCAAAATTTAGCATCCTTGACATTTTTTTTTTATGAAAAGAGCAAATTTACATTAAATTAAGATAAAAACCTTTACAATAAAAATAAAAGTGAGTGGTAAACACACCCCATGGGGAATCAAACTAACCCTAATTGACAAGGGTTAGAAAACAAAGCCACCAACAAAACACAAGTTTACCAATCATGATCATTGATGATCATTACATGAAAGGAAGCATATCATATGGAGTAATGTGCCATGGCGTGTTTTTCTACATAAACTGCTAGTGATTATGGGATAGGAATCCATCCCTTTGCATCATAATTAAGGCCTTAAGTACCCGTGTCGCTCCAACCAACAATTAGCCTAGGTGAAACTGGTTGAACATCATCCCACCCCCAACTTGGCGGGACGAACAAGCAATGTCAACATTAGGTCGCTTCCTAACTGGCGAGGGTTGGGACCAATGCTTGTCTATGGGAGCACTTCTTGCATATGATGGAGGTCGTCGATAGTGAGAGCGAGATAAAAAATGCTCCTAAGAAGAGCGATCTAGGGGGATCTGGTTGACTATACACGAAGCATTGGCTGAGTGCGTTAGAAGAACTTGTAGGTGATCCAACTCCATAACAACTTTGTTGAATTGAGTACATATTTGTAGCCACATGCCATTAAAAAATTTTAATTTTTTAGCATGAGTAAATATGACAGAAGATGTATATTGTTTAAAAACCTGTCGCACTTCAAAGAGTGGGAGAGACAAAGTAAAAGAGTCCCCAAGAAGATCTTAGGGCCAAGAAACTCTTATAGCTGTAAATAGGAAAAATGGAAAGAACCCATTCCCAAGCTTGCCTAGATCTTCTACAATTCTAAAAGAGGTGAGTACAAGACTCAGGTACACCACAAAATGGACATTTAGGATCAAGAATTCTAAGGTGCTTCAAACGTTCCCCCAAGGGAAGGCTTTGACACAACAAGCTCCACACGAAAAAAGATTACTTGGGCTCAACATAAGTAGCCCAAACATTCTAAAATCTAGAATTCCATCTAATCCTTGTAGAAAATAAGTCCCAATGTTGATTGAGCTTAGGCACCATAGGAGATAACTATTTATATCCCAAACGAGCCTTATAATTAAGCAAAGGAGTGTCAACATGCCATCTCCAGTCTGACCACCAAGGATGTTACGAGCACACACCAATCTTGTGCAACATAGAAAAAGGGATGAGAGCAATAACATCATAAATATATTTGTCCGCACCATTCAACCTGAAGGTGCATTTGAACTCATTCCATGGGATCCAATCCCTGGTCTGGCGATAAAAGAAATCAACTATTATAACAATACCCTTTTTGAAAAACCATTGAGCATGAATCCATTGCACTCAAGCTAAGAGAGAACCTTGATGAAGAAACATGGGGGACCACCAAATATTCATAGAATTGATGGATAAGCCTTTACAGAAGCCATATCCTCTCCAAAAAATCCAAGGAGTGAGCTGCTGCCAGGCTTTCCATATACTTTTAATAACAAAGGATCCAAAAATCTTAACAAAAACTAGAGCAACAATGAGAGAGGGAAAATACAACCCTTTCTATGTTCTATAGTTTAAGGGAAGACTAGAGGAAATGAAATGTTGAACCAAACTTTCCAAGCTTTACCTTCCCTCAGAGCTCTAACCACCCACTTAGCACATAGAGCAATACCTTATCGTCTACAGTCCAACAGACCCATTCCTCCAAATTCTCTGAGAAGACAACAAATATCCTAGGCAATTCTATGAAATCCCTTTGTTTCACAAGAATTATTCCAAATAAAATCTCGAAGGAGTTTCTCAAGCTTCTTATAGCAAGCTTGTGAAGGAACCCAACAAGAGAAATAGTATACATGAGTGGCAACTAAAACTTTAGAGCAAATCTAAAATTTACCTGCTAATGACAGCTTCTTAGTAAGCCAAAAATCAAGTTTCTTTTCAACTCTTTGAAGCACATAATTCCAAAGCTGAGCAGGGGAGCCTTGAAAGACAAAATGAATACCAAGAAACTTAAAAACTTCTCCAAGATCCTGAATCCAATTCCAATGATACCCTTGAAGCCAAGGCAACATAGGCAAGGGAGATTGTCTGAAGTAGGAGGTCTTCCTCCATTATATGCTAGAACTAGAGGCTGTGCAAAAGGTGTTCAGACAAAAAAAAGCATTTCAATCTTTTATATGTGCTTGTTGCTGAAGCCTTCTGCTCAAGCATCCTTGAAATTTTATTACAACAACCTTCACAATATCAAAAAATTTCCTCTACTATTTATGCATTGCATCTTAGTAGAGTAATATTTTTAAAACATTGCACATCATAGTTTGCTTTACGAAATTTGGATTGCTAGTTTCCTTTTTGCTAGTTTCCTTTTTGAAACACAAGTGAAACCACAAAAACTACAATAAATAGTTTATATGAAAGCACACTAATGTTTTAAAATAAAGCAAATATTACCAATGGAAAATATTAAAGTAAATCTTAATCATTATTTAAATTAGGGAGACAACATTTTTCAATAGCCAAGCTATTGTAATACCACTATGTGGTCATGATATAATACGGGTTGAGGCCACCTCAATCCCACATAATGAATTTAAAAAAACATTGTATTTTGGAATATTAGGAGTATAAGTAAAACCTTTTAAAAATAGTTATCAATGAATTGATAGGTTGTTAAATAGTAGGTAGGCTAGGGTTTTTGCATTTTAGGTGTAGGCTTAGGGTTAGTAGTGTGGGCCACTGCCATAGTGCTTCCAGCAATAACGATAGTCATAGTTCTATGAATACTTTAGCTAATAGTGGTAAGTGTTAAGTTAATTTTGTTTCTTTCATGAGTGGCATTTTTGTTTAGTAGAGTTCTAGCTCAAGTGGTAGACGACTTGTATCATCATCTAGGAGATGGATCTCCTTAGTGGATCAAGGACATTTTGTGCTCTTGAACCAATGTTGCATGTGATGGCCTCTCAACGTTGTGCAATGATAATCTAGTGATGTGTGGGTTTCTCTATAGAATCTTGAATATAGTGGGTGGAGTTGCATTGGTAGGTCGTTGCCATTATTATATGACAACCAACTTCGATTCTAGTTTTCTAAGTGATGGCCTAGGGGGTACAATTATGGGTTTTTTTCACAATTGTTGTGGCCCTATTTTGATAATAGGTTTGTTTTTCCCACTATTGCATATCTACATTTTTTTCCAGCATAGGGTTAGTAGTGTGGGCCACTGCCATGGTGCTTCTAGCCATAGTAGTGGCTATGGTTCTCTTAATACTTTAGCTCATGGCGACGATAATGGGAAGAAGTAGTGGTGGGTCAGTTTTTTTGTTTTTTTTTCATGAGCATCATTTTTGTTTGGTAGAATTTTAGCCCATGTGGTATACAACTTATATAGGCATGTAAGGGACATATCTCCTTGGGGACTCGAGATATTTTTTGTGCTCTTCAGTTGAGGTTGCATGTGATGGCCACTCGACATGGTGTGATAATCATCCAACAATGTGTGGGTTTCTCTTTGGGCTCTTGAGTCCAATGGGTGGAACTACATTGATAAGTCATTGTCATTGTTGTTGCTTGACAATTGATTTCCATTCTGGTTTCTTGAGTGATGGCCTATAGGGGATGTGATTGCGAGTGTTTTTCACAATTGTTGTGGCCCGAATTTGATTGTGGGTTTTTTTTCCCATTTTTGTATATCTACTTTTTTCTATCGGTATATTCTTTTATCCACAATGGTTGTGGGAGTTATGCATAGCCTACTCCCTTTTGATACTTTTTTCTTTTGATAGAAGTTGTATTTTAAAAAACTTTTTGTGTTCCTTTGAAATCTTAATGGGGTTGTTTAGTAAGGCCTATATGAGGCTTTAAAATACTCATCTCATTGTAATTTTTTTCAAAATTTGAAATGAAAGATTGATTTTTTTATGGAAAAAAGGTTGTTAATTATTGTCTAGGTTTTTTTAGTACAAGAAATCAAATAAATAGTGAGGAATTCAAAAATATTTATAAATTGTCTAGTGGTTTGTGTAATATGAGCTTCAAGACATTTTCCAACAATATGGAATAGACACAAATGGGTCGAAATTTGCTAAAAGCAAAAAGAAATTGAAATGTTGGTGTTTCTAGGAAGAAAGAGAAGAATATCAAAGTTTGGGTTATAAATATATATGACTTGAGTATAGTTTTTCTTCTTGATAAATGTTGGAAGGATTCAATTTATTTATGTAAAATTCAATAGTTATAACTTATGGATTCTTGGATGGCTTCAACATAGTTCAATTCCCTTCCAAAAGAAGGGTGATATTCCTAGATAGTCTAAATCAATGAAGGAGTTTGTGTCCTTTGTCAAAACCGATAGACTTTGGGATTCTAATCCTTCAACATACATGGGATAATAAATGCATTGGAAGACTCAAATAGAAGAAAGATTAGATATATTTTACTATTTAACATATGGTTGCAAATAGGGTATATAATATCTTTAGTCATTTTATTGTAAGCAAAACCAAATCACAAACCTTGTTTTCTTGAGATAATCTACTCAATCATGATCATCCAATGTCATTTCAACTTCAATATATGTGGCTCCAAGACCCTCATTTCTTTCATATGGTTATATCGTGGGAGGATGACGTAAGGTTTAAAGGATCATGTATATGTAAGTTTGTTTAAGAGGTGAAATATATAAGGGACAAATAAAGATTTGGAACATCAAATAGTTTAGTAACAAATTTAAAATTAAATAACAAACTAAATTCGAGCTCAACAACTTATAAAAGATAGTAGAAATCAATGGATTAGACCAAGATACTTATGTGCAAGAAAAACAATTACTTTCTATTTATTGTAATGTAGTAAAGAACAAATAATCATATTGGTCCCAAGAATCTAGGGAGATATGGATTAAAGAAGGGGATAACAATACGAAATGATTTTATGCTACATTCAAAATAGATTTGTCTTTTTATGAAATGAAAAAATATTTCAACTCTAGATGGAATAAGTATCAAGGAAGAAAAAAATATTAGGAAGGAAAAAATTAATTATTTCAAAGAAACTCTATTAGAAATTGGGCAAGATAAGGAGGCTTAATGTAAGGTTTCATAAAATATTCCATCATTCATCACACAAGGATAGAAGGAAAACATGATGAGGAAGACCCATATGGAGGATCTATAGGATGCAATTTCCTCTTTCCACCCTAATAAGGCACTTGAAACTAATGGATTTCTTGCAATTTTCTTTCATTTTTTTTGGGATTTGTTGAAGAGTAATATGTTGGTTGTGATTTAAGAGGCTGAAAAAAGAAGGCTATAATAAGTGAGATCAATCTCACCTTTATTTTTTTGGTTTCTAAGAAAAACGACATAAAATACTTTGAAATTTTTCTTCCAATAAAACTTTGTAAAATATTCATAAGATAATTTTAAAAATTATAGAAAATAGATTGAAAAAACATTATAAATTTGTGTTATTTTTAAGGAACAAGATGCTTTTTCATGGTAAACAAGTTTTTGATGGCATAATCATTACACAAAATGTCATATATTCTCTTCATTCTATGAAAAAGCAAGGTATACTCATAAAATTAGATATGAACAAAATATGATAGATTTTGTTGCAGTTTTCTATAAGATATTTTTAGAATATATGGTTTTGATCAAGGTTGATGTGAATGGATTAGATGTTGTTATAACACTAAAAAAATATATAATTTGATCAATGGATCCAATGTTGAATACTTTGAATCATCTCATTGACTTTGCCAAAGTGATCCACTATCTCCTTATCTCTTTATTATTTTTTTAGACATTGGAGAGAGCTATTTCAAAAACATTAATGGATATAAAAATCAAAGTATTATTATTAAAATAAATGGTCCCTTTGTATGTCATCTCTAATTTTTTAATAACACTTTTCTTTTGGGTTATCTCTTAGTCAATGAGGCCATGGATTTGAAGTCAATATTATCATGTTATGAGAAGGTTGTTGGTTGTTGGTTAATACTAGAAAAAATCTAGAATCCTTTTCATTAACAATTTCCTAGATTTATAATAAATTATTGTGGAGATTTAAGGGTTTAAAGTTAAAAAATTGTCATCAACATGTTTAGGTATGTCTTTTTCTAATAAAGGAAAGAGGAAGTAGCTTTGGAACTTAATTTTGGATAGAATAAAATCTTAATTAGTAGGTTGAAAAGTCAATTCTTAACAATGATTGGAAGGTTGCAACTAATAAAGACCACACTGCTATCTATCTCTATATATAATGATAGTTTCAATATTACCAGCAACATTGAATTTGATAAAATTCAAAAATATTTTTCTTAAGAAAGGATGGGAGGAAAAAAATAGGTTTTATCTTTTATAAGTAAGATAAGGTTTGCAAATGAAATAATATTGGAAGGGAAATCTTGTAAAATTATAGACTTATGAGTTTGGCATTAGGGATAAAAATAGTTAAAGGTTATTCATATATCAAGGAAAAAGTTGGAAAAAATATTATTAAAAAATATATAGGTTATGTTGATGCAATAAAGTTAAATTTATTCAAGAAACAAAGCCTTTGTAGGGGCTCGACAACATGGGACTTCATATCAAATAGTTTACAATTGGTAAAGAAACATATTAGGTTGTCATTCAATAAGCAAGATTCTATAATTTTTTTGTCTAATGCTTGGTTGAAGCTTTATCTTTTTAGTTTTGATATAAATTGAAAATTTCTAGCTTGGGCATGCTTAGTTTTTAAAGATTAAAAGGTCAAACTTTACATTAATATGACCAATAATTTTAGATCATGGATTTCTTCTATAAGCAACTTGGTTGAAGGAGAGGACCTCAAATAGATAATGGATGAGCTTCAAATATATTTACCAATTTTTTATGTAGAAGGATGAGTTGGTTTAGAATCTATTAAAATATGGTGGATATTCAACTAATATGGGATATAAGGCTTTAATACAATAAAAAATTCCTACTCGCAATGATCTCCTTTGAATGAATGTTTGGTTTGTTGAAGCTCTTTGTATGGCCTCAATATTCCCTTGGTTACCACCAAAGCAAAATACTTATAGGTGAAAGTCTAAAAATAAGAGGATATTATATTATGGACATCTTAAGTCAACCTTGTGTAAGAAGGATCTAGAAACATCAAATTATTGGCATCTCCATTGTCCCATGGATACTTTTGAATATATATATATAGAGAGAGAGAAAAGGGTAACTTTATTAATATTTTAAAAGTTCTAAAATGATCAATTAATTGTTTCAAAATTAAAGCATTATGCATTCCGTGGGAGATTGATCGTGGGAGATTGATCCTACCTTGGAATGTATAACCTGAAAGGAATAACAATTTTTCTAAACAAATCTCGAAACCATACCTACCCAAGTTTGGAATCATGATTTTTCCTTTACAAGCATGGTGCTCAGCTTGGGAAGTCGCACGTATAGAAAAAGAGGTGTTATCCTCTTGGTTACAAGATTTAAATACACGTGAAAGATTTAAATACACGTGAAAAAGATAATATGTGACAATGGACTTCACATAAAGAATTTGCTTCGATCAATTGTAAAATAAAAATTTTAAGAAGTTTGGTTTATTAATATTAATTTTGATCGTACTTTCAATAGAATTCTAGGAAAACCTGGCAGACATGGTGTTTTTAACATACTTGAAGGCACAATTCTCCTCTTAAAATCATATGAAACTTCAACCAACAACTATGTAGAGGTTTGGGCATTCTTATAGGGATCAAAATTACCATTTAAAAAATGATGAAAGTATATTTCAATTGGGAGGGATTCTCAAATTGCTAATGCTACCAAGTAAGTTAGATAAGGAGATCTAATCAAAAATAACATTCCTTTTGATATCCATCAACTATTTATGGAGGTAGTGTCTTGGAAATATAACATGTCTATAGAAAAGAAAATATGGTAGATAAATTAGCCAAGCCAATCACAATGTAAATGAGAAAAGAAAATATGGTAATAAATAACTTAGCCAAGCCAATCAAAATGTTGATGATAGTAATAAATAATTTAATTAATCATAATATTGATAATTATCTTACACATTTCAAATCTAGAAAGCAATTGATTGAATAAAATGGTTTATTTAAAATAAAAAAATAATAATAATAATAATAATATAAAAAGCTTCTTTACCAAATAATAATTGTCAACGTACAAGTGCATTGAACCATAGACTGTGGGCCGTCTAACCCGCCAACCATCCAAATATGAGACCTGTTACCAGGTGGACCCAGCCGTTTCATAATTATGTAATATTTTACCAGGAGAACAATAGAGCGAGTTCACTGCTCTGCAACCCTTTTATTGTAACTGATTTCTTGAGAACATGATCAATTAGCTGTTGAAGAACAAGAAAACAGTTTGTTTGTGGTTACTGTGTTGTTCTGGGTTTCTGGATTTTCTCGTAGTTAGAAAAGTCGTTGGAAACCCTCGCGAAAACTTGTGGCCGCTGATGTTATTGTAAATTTCTTGGCGCTTGCGGATTTTCTGCAAAACCTCGTGGATTTCTTGGGCACAAACGCAAAAAATAGAGAAGAAATTTAAAATTTTTCTTGAAAAATTGCGGCCGCTGATGTTTTTGTAAATTTCTTGGATTTTCTAAATTTGTGGATTTCTGGCCACCAGCTCAAAAATAGAATTTGTTTTAAAAAAAAACTCATTTCTTCTCATTTGTTATTTTTTCTTTTCTTTGTGTAAAAATTCTTATATGAGATAAAAAGAGTAATCTTAAACCAAACCAGGTTTCTCCAGATTTTTTATTTTTATTTTTTAATTTTTTCTAATATGTTCCCTACCTACCAAAAAGAAACAAAAAGAAACTAGGGTTTTGCTAGTTATGTTTTCAATTATATAGACTAAGCAAAGTGTAAAACTGGTTTAAGTTCAGTGTAATATTGCGGTAGTTTAATGTTCATAGCAGGGATTGCTCCTATAAACTGCATGAATATTGTAATTGTAATTATGATTTCAGTTCAGCCAGCTATCTATTTCTAAGGCTAATTTTTTAGAGAGGTATTTTGCATGTAGCAGATTTAAAAAAGAAAAAGAAAAAACTTAAGTGTAAGGGATAACATCTTCACCCCTTTCATTTTTATTATTTGAAGAGGATTCTATATTACCTGGAATAAACTTGACAGTACCTTAAATTATTTTCTTCTTTTTTGTCATAGTTTGGCCCCATTGGATCTTCTCCAAAGGGTATTAATTGATCCATGACTAAAGACTTCTACAAAATTCCAATTGAGGGATTTTGTGAAGTTTTGAGAAGGAAATAAATACTTTTGTAAAAGGATTAATTACTTTTGGAAAGGATTAAAATAGGATAATTCAATTAATTGATTAGGTTTTATTAACCTAATTAAATGCAATTAGATGCTCTTGTCTTCTTCAGACTTGTCCAATTTTGATTGGACCAAAAAGAGCATTAGAATATTATAATATATTTATGATTATTTTATTGGGAGAGATTCCCCTCTCTAATCTATAATAGTATTGAATTTGTAAGGTTTTGAGACAAAGGGAACACAAAACAAACAAGATCCCTCATATTATCTCTATTTGGACCCTCTTCTACTTTTTGGAGGATTTCCCTCCACATGGGCTGAAGTGTCTTATTTGATTAAAGATGTCTTTTAATATTAAAATAATAGTCACCTTTATGGACGGAGAGGGGATAATCTTATTAAATAAGGTCTTGAAATTGGAAGAAGTGTAGCATGAAATTAGGAGAAATTAGTTAGAGGAGAAAAATGATTCATAGACAAATAATTCTACCATGGTAGAGTTCTAGGTAGGGGACTCTTATTCCTTTGTTTGGAATGTTTTCTGATGCATGAGATTAGGATTCATTCAGTCCTCCTTGTTACTATCAAGTTGTAATGATTTCAATATTCTAGTTTTCATTTGATCCATACACTCCTCCTCAAGTTGTAATGATTTCAATATTCTAGTTTTCATTTGATCCATACACTCCTTTATACCATGGTAGAGTTCTAGGTAGGGGACTCTTATTCCTTTGTTTGGAATGTTTTTTGATGCATGAGATTAGGATTCATTCAGTCCTCTTTGTTACTATCAAGCTGTAACTAGTTTTCATTTGATCCATACACTCCTCCTGCTATGATTTGATTTAGAAATGGTTGAATGATTTCAATATTCTAGTTTTCATTTGATCCATACACTGCTATGATTTAGAAATGGTTGAGCTATTCATTCCATAGTAACTAGTTTTCATTTGATCCATACACTCCTCCTGCTATGATTTGATTTAGAAATGGTTGAATGATTTCAATATTCTAGTTTTCATTTATTCCATACACTGCTATGATTTAGAAATGGTTGAGCTATTCATTCGAATCAGTCCTCTTTGTTACTATCAAGCTGTAACTAGTTTTCATTTGATCCATACACTCCTCCTGCTATGATTTGATTTAGAAATGGTTGAATGATTTCAATATTCTAGTTTTCATTTGATCCATACACTGCTATGATTTAGAAATGGTTGAGCTATTCATTCCATAGTAACTAGTTTTCATTTGATCCATACACTCCTCCTGCTATGATTTGATTTAGAAATGGTTGAATGATTTCAATATTCTAGTTTTCATTTGATCCATACACTTGCTATGATTTGATTTAGAAATGGTTGAATGATTTCAATATTCTAGTTTTCATTTGATCCATACACTGCTATGATTTAGAAATGGTTGAGATTTAGAAATGGTTGAATGATTTCAATATTCTAGTTTTCATTTGATCCATACACTGCTATGATTTAGAAATGGTTGAGCTATTCATTCCATAGTAACTAGTTTTCATTTGATCCATACACTCCTCCTGCTATGATTTGATTTAGAAATGGTTGAATGATTTCAATATTCTAGTTTTCATTTATTCCATACACTGCTATGATTTAGAAATGGTTGAGCATGATTTGATTTAGAAATGGTTGAATGATTTCAATATTCTAGTTTTCATTTATTCCATACACTGCTATGATTTAGAAATGGTTGAGCTATTCATTCCATACACTGCTATGATTTAGAAATGGTTGAGCTATTAGTATGAAGATAAATTGGCCATATATAAGATGGCCTGAGAAGCCACAGGATAAGATGGTTTTCATTTATTCCATACATGGTTTTCATTTATTCCATACACTGCTATGATTTAGAAATGGACACTGCTATGATTTAGAAATGGTTGAGCTATTAGTATGAAGATAAATTGGCCATATATAAGATGGCCTGAGAAGCCACAGGATAAGATAGGGTTTAATTGAGTCCAAACATCATTGACCAAACCATCGACTAATAAGTCAAACCACTGCCGTCCTTATCGTCAACCACAGCAGGGTGGTTATTCTTTTTATGGCACGGGGGCACATTTATTTTGTAAATATACCCACTACATTATACATGTGGGATTATTGCTTTCTTCGTGCGACTATACTTAGAATGAATCTCCCTATTTCTTCATATTTGAACTCTATGAGAATTATAATAAGGGTTTGGTCATCGCTTGTGTAATCCTCCATGGATTGCTTAGAGATTGTCGGTATGAGATGCTTAAAAACCAAACCTACTTGGTAGATGTCCATGATATATATTAGACTAGAAACTCTTTACCCTAAGATGAGTTCCTCTGTAAGCTTACAATCACTTCTATTCTGATTATCTCTTAGAGGCATAGATGTCATTAGTTTTCAGAAGTCATCTAATGGTACTCTTATCATTTTGTTGTATAATACCCGTTTGCGGCTTGGTCGAGCTTGGAGAGCATGTGTTTAAATCAGCCCTGAGTTTTAATAGTGAACGATGATTCTCTAACCTCCCCTAGTCATCGTTTAAAGGTAAGCATATCACTATGAGTGCATAGGCTATTTTTATACCCCTATACGTAGTTGTTTATCACTACTAGATATTGGCTGCTCCTCTAAAGACCCTTGTGATAAATTGCCATAAAAATCGGTTTAATAGTTATTAACCTATTTTTTCTATAAGGTTCAGATGATTTATTTGAGTCGTCGAGAGCACGACATTGCAATCGCAATGCCGGTGCTCGGGCAGACTCAAAATATAAAAGACTCTTTTAGCCTTTTATCCCACACATGTTGTGTGGTACGCACAAAGCGCGTTAAAAGAGAGTGCTCTCCCCTATCTACTCGACTATCACTCAATGGTCGTGGAGCATCATCGAATGATGCCTCTCCTGCGTCTGTTGGTGATGTTATGGCAAGTAGCACTCTGTCATTAAGCCTAGGATAGTTGTGATTAGTTCGACTTAACGTATGTCATGCAATTGTTAACACTAATATTTGTTTATAAATGGGATGAGAAATCCCACATTGATTGTGTAATTGAAATATGGGAGTTTAAAACAAACTTATTGTCGTTCATTAAGTAACCAACATTCGGTGGTCATGGTGACCACCAAGCGCTAGTTACATGCCCCAGTTGTGGGCGCTTGTGCAATTATCACATTCTGATGCTCCATTGACCCCCCTTGACTAAGTTGGTCTAGTTGACCTCCACCTTGTCCTGCCACATGGAGTTTCGTGGTTTGTTCGCATTGGAGGTTGAATTTATATCATTAGATGCTCCTCATGCCCAGTTAAATGTGACAGTTTGGTTAATGTAGTTTTGCATAGAGGTTGAATTTATATCATTAGATGCTCCTCATGCCCAGTTAAATGTGACAGTTGGGTTAATGTAGTTGGGCTATGCAAAACTACATTAAGTTGACCGTTGGAATATTTGTAATATGAACTTACACCCTTTTGATGGTCTGTTGGGATAATCAAATTGTGGATTAAATAGATGATTACTTGAAGTAAGAAAGGGTTAGAAAGACTATTTAAAGTAAGAAAGGATTAACCCTTTTATGAAGGGGAAACCAAATTTAATTTTAAGGATTTTTAATTGTTTATGAAGGGGGATTGGGAGAGTCAAAGTGATAGTGCAATTTGAAAATAAGATAGATTCTCTTGTTGGGGTAATTAGACATTTATTAAATAAATCTCTTCTTTTGGATCAATAAGAGATTATATATTATTTTTCTACACTTAATTTACCTTTGGAAATTAATAAGACAAGATTTAATGTATTGGTGGAAATTGAATAAGAGAGGTAGGAGCTTCTCTTAATTTACCTTTGGAAATTAATAAGAGAATCATGGACTTCTCTTAGGGTGCCTTTAATTTGGGGATTAAAGAATAGAGTAGATGAATTATTTATGTTTAGATAAAGGAGAAGTTTTATGGTCTATCTATGATTTGAAAATATTTTATTTGTGGCTTGATGATCAAATGGTTGTTGCCATCCTTTTTGAGAAAACACTTATGCTTGGATGTGTTATCACTAATTGAATGGTTGTAGCCATTCATGGATAAAGAATAGACGAAGACATCTATTCTAGGATCAACTTTAGAGGATAATTGAATAATTAGTTCCTTTGGAGAGACTTGATATTAAAAGAGTTAATCTCCCTTTAGAGATTTAATGGATAAGTCTCTTCTTTGAAATTAAATGATATTAAATGGATTAGTATTACTATCATAAGGAAGAGATATTAAGATATTAATCTCCCCTTTTGAGTTTTAAATTAGGAAGTCCATTCTCGAAGGGATTAGGAGATCCTTTCTTGAGTAGTTGAAGGGATTAGGATATCCTTTCTAAAGTTCTTAAAGGGATTAGAAGATCCTTTCTTGAATCTCAATTCTTGAGGGAACCATGGAGTTTCCCTCATAGACTCCTATAATATGATTCCAATGAGCATTTCATAATCCTAGGAATTATATGAATTAGAATATTCTTATGTGTTTTATTCATAAACCTAGAGGACATAAGAATTAGGAAATTCTTATGTGTATTTATTTACAAGGATTTGGAAGAAGGAACTATGTGATTCCTTAATTTGTAATTTGGAAAAGGATCTATGAGAGTCCTTTATGCTATTGTATTTAAAACAATTGATATTATGAAATGCGAGGAAGTATTTTTGGAGGTTGGGTTTATTCCCCATGAGGGTTCCCAAGATATATGTTGTGTATCTTTATCTTGTGGTTTGCAATTGATCTTTTATACAGATGTTATTTACTTTCCAATGAGATGATGTTTAAATGATGAAGAACACAAGCTTATACTGAGAGGGGGGGTGAACAGTATAAGACCGCTTTTTACTTTTTCCTTTATACTTCAAAACAAGTAAAACAATATACCCAAAGCAATATCAAAGCAATGCACAAAACCATCCACAAAGTGACACAACAATTTATGTCCACAAAACTTTTCTCTAAATGTTATCTCAAAGTTCTTTGGGAAACCTTCCCAATTACAATATTTATGAGCCTCAGCCCAAAGGAGACACCTTCCCCTAAATCTGCTTTGCTAGTGATCCTCTAGAAGACCTCTATCTCTTTTTGCCCTTAGCAAGTGGAACTCTTTCCACAGAAGACACCTGTCTTCCCTGCTCTGGCTGGAGATCTCTGTCCTCAACTCTGTCATAGCAAGCTGGTCCTCTTTTCTGCACCAAAACACAGTCCTTCGGTATGGCACAATTCTGTCCTCTTTCTTTGTTCCTTTCGGCACTTGATTGGAAAACAATTCTTCACTGTCTGCACAACTACAGCAGCACAGTCTTCTTAAATTACAGCAACATTCTCTTCTCAACTTACAGCAGCACTTGATCACTGTTTGTTCTTCACAACCGTTCGCAATTATAGCAGCATCTACTGTGCGCACTTTTCTTTCTATTACCCAAACTATGCGAACACAGTCGCAATCACAATAAAATCTTCTCTGCACAGTCTTCTCATAAACAACAACACATTCTTCGTGTATACAACAGCACAAACTTCTATACTTAGAAGATTCAACGAAATGCACTTTGATGCTGCAGTCGGACTTCGCTTTCTGCTTTTTTGATTGTCGAACCTTGCTTGTCGCACTAACTCTGTGAACGCCACGCTTCGAAAGCACACATCGATCGACACACAAAAATGCTCAAACAGTCCTCCTTTAATACCCACAATCTTAAGATGAAATCTTGTTCTTTAGTCGGCTGATCAATCTTTTAATACGTCGGCTGTAAAACCTTATCCTTCGTCGGCCAAGGTTAACTTCGTCGGCTTCAACCGCCTCTGCTATCCTATAGCTTTTCTCGCGTGAAGCTCAAACATGTCGCGATATCGCTACGCCTTGGTCTGTCGTACACCTTCTTTGGTTTGTTGTCATGAAATCGCTACACTACAGCCTTTGCTGACGTCATCACAAATCTTGTCACGAAATCATGACACTCTAGACTTCACTGCCTTCTTCTCCGTTGTTGTCATGAAATCGTGACACTACAACCTTTGACGTCATCATGAAACTTGTCACGAAATCGCGACGCTCTAGACTTCACTGCCTTCTTCTCCTTTTGTCATGAAATCGTGATGCTACAACTTTTGCTGACATCATCATGAATCTTGTCATGAAATCGTGATGCCCTAGACTTCACTGCCTTCTTCTCCGTTGCTATCATGAAATCGTGATGCTACAGCTTTTGCTGACGTAATCATGAATCTTGTCATGAAATCATGACGCTCTAGACTTCACTGCCTTCTTCTCCACAACTATCATGAAATCGTGACACCTTTGCCTCTTGCTGACGTCATCAGCAACTCTGTCATGAAATCGTGACACCTCTTGCTTCTTCATCCTTTTCTTGGTTTGCACTAGCGAAAATGAAACATGTCACGAAATCACGACGCTTTCACTGCCTTAGGATCTTTCTTGCCAACTGCTCGTGAAACTGGAACATGTCACGAAATCATGACATTTTCTGCATCCGTACAACTTCTTCGAAACTTGTCGTGAAATCGTGACACTTTTTGCCCGCTGTGCTTCTGCCTTCCTGCATGTCGCGAAATCACGACAGTTTTGGCCAAACTTTCTCTCTCCTCAAACATGTCACGAAATCGTGACACTTTTGCCCGCTTTGCCTCTGCCTTCCTGCATGTCGCGAAATCATGACTTTCTCTCTCCTCAAACATGTCGCGAAATCGTGACAGTTTTTCCAGCAGCCTGCAAACTTATTCTACTTTATCTTTTTTTGGATTTTTGGCAACTGGGCTACTCTGATTTTCTTGGAGACTTACTGACCAACAGAAACCTTCAACAAAAACACATCCTTGGACTTAAAAACAAATTGCTCCAATAGTTCCTCGACATCAAAAACAACATCTACCAATAGCTCCTTGACATCAATGACAACAACTAAACTTAGGCAAGGGCAATGTACTCAAGGTACCCAAAATTGCCAACAATCTCCCCCTTTGTCATTGATGGCAACCCTTATCTAAAACACATCTTTCAAGAGTCAAAACTGAATTCAATCTCTCCAAGTTTTGCTCCCCCTGAATTGAAGCTTTCCTCTTCTCTTGAAAAACTCTCCCCCTTACTTAAATCTCTCCCCCTTTGTCATCAATGGCAAAGGGTCACCTTTGGGGCTTGGGACTAAGAATGAGCCTCTTAGCTTAGTCCCTCCCCCATCTCCTGATGAGATGATTAAAATAGGGTTGGGAGTGACACTCCCATTAAACACTCATCATCATTAGTGTCCAAGATTTCTTTGCCGGGCCTTCTCTTGAATTCTTTTCTTGTATTTTTGTTCCTGTCACTGTTCTGATCCTCGGACCTGTTAATACTACTGTTCCTGTTTCTTTTATCTTTTCTGTTCTTATCCGTACCTTGATCCTTGGACCTGTTCATGTCATTTTTCCTATTTTTGTTATCATTCCTATTTTTATCCATGCCTTGATTCTTGAACTTGTTCATGCTACTGTTTCTGTTCTTGTATCTCAGAAGATCAGCTCTACACTGTCTAGCTAGGTGTCCTTCATTGTTGCATTTATAGCAGGTAACAAAATCAGTCATGGCTGTTCTTTGAATTCGCCTGTTCTGACTAACCCAGTTCGTGTTATTTGTCTTGCAAAAAATTGCCTTGTGCCCGAATTGTTGACAAGAGTAGCAATACCCTTGAAAGAAATTACGTCTCCTGAAACTGTCATTTACTCTCTTCATTTGAGTCATGCACTGTACAACCATGTGACCAAATCTGTGACACACATAACATCTGCCGTGAAATTTTCTTTTGTTCGACTTCATGGGTCCCGAAAACTTCTTCTTCTCAGTCTGAATATCGTTTTCTATTTCTGCGTATTCATCACTTACGGACTCATGATCTGAAGTACTTTCTTCAACAGGACTCTCTTTCTTTTGAAATCTTTTGCTAGATTCCCCAACCTGTTCCTTGTGCGGCTCAACAAAACCGAGACCTGTTTTATCTGTTGGTTTTCTCTGTCCTTCGATGAGAAATTTAACCTTCTTGGAGCTATCCTGAAATCTGTAGAGCTTATCCTTGTACTCTTTATTTTCTTCTTTCAAAGAAGCTATTTCTTGTTCTAACTCACTATACTCCAAAATTTTAGATTCTAACTCATTCTTGAGTTCTTGTGTCTTAGCCATAGATACTTCAAGATTTTCTACAAGTTCATCTATCTCCATACAACATTCATCTACCTTAATCTTGAGTCTATCATTCTTCTTTCTTTCCTTTTTCAAAACACTAAGAGCATTATTGAGTTCGCATTCAAGATCCTCTATTTGATGGCGCTTTGAATCATCACAACCTTTTTCAGATTTCTTATCACTAGAGGTGCTACCTTTTTCAAAAACCATACATGCATCTTCATTGGGGTTTTCTGAAACATCCTCATACATACTAGCAGCCAAATCATCATTTCTGCAACCATCCTCAAGGTGCCCAAAATTTCCACATCTAAAACATTTCATGATAATGAATTTGTGTTTCGGTTCTTCCTCTTTTTCTGAAATGAACAACATCTCATTTTCATCATTACTAGAAGAACTGTCACTTTCACTGCTAGAACACTTACTTGCTTTGTCCAAGTAGAAGCTCTTCTTATTCTTGTGAGAATGCCTCTTTCCATGATTGTTGTACTCATCTTTGCTTTTCTGGTGATTGTTGTACTCATTTTTGTTGTTTCTGTAATACCTGTGCTTTTCAAAATCCTTGCTTTTAACATCTTGTATATCTTCATCACTTTCATCTTTAGAAACAGTACAGTCAGTAGCATAATGACCAAATTTCCCGCAGTTGAAACATCTTATATTTTTCTTGCTTTTGTGCTTTCTCGGAAAACTTGCCTTTCCCGCTCGTAATATGCCTCTTCCTCACTAGAAGACTCATCACTTTCTTGAATCTGTTTGCCCTTCGATTTCTTGATAGCTTTGAAAGTTGCCTCTTTCTTTACATCAACTTTCACTTGTGTCCTCAATTCAAATGCTGCAAGAATACTATGGAGCTCATCCTTTTTCAATTTATCTAAATCTTTGGCTTCCTCAATAGCAGAAATATTTTCGCTAAATCTATTTGGAAGAGATCTTAAAATCTTATCACACACATCATTTTCAGCAAGTTCAAGACCTAAGTCTTTCATAGAATTAACAACTTCATCCATCCGGAGCATGTAGTCACTAATATTTTCATCATCATTCATCTTGAGTTGTTCAAACATACCTTTAAAATGTCTTAACTTGGCCTTTCGAACATTTGCATCACCTGTATGAACAACCTGCAATTGATTCCACATTTCACTGGCTGTCTTGCGGTGAATAACTTTAGTGAGATCTGCCTTTTGTAAACCCTTCAAGATTGCATTCATGGCTTTTGAATTGCTGTGATGTAGAAGTCTGTCTTCTTTAGTGTAAGGACCATTTGTAGGAATGGTATATCCATCTTCAACAACTTCCCATACCTCATTACCGAGAGCCATTAGATAGACTTTCATTCTTGCACTCCACAGACCAAAATCTGATCCGTCAAGAATAGGTGCTGCATTGCTACTCGAGTAGTCCATTGTGTTCTTTGTAAACTTTTCCTTCAAGCTTGTTAAACTTTTCGAAGGCACTGGCTCTGATACCAATTGAAGAACACAAGCTTATACTGAGAGGGGGGGTGAACAGTATAAGACCGCTTTTTACTTTTTCCTTTATACTTCAAAACAGTAAAACAATATACCCAAAGCAATATCAAAGCAATGCACAAAACCATCCACAAAGTGACACAACAATTTATGTCCACAAAACTTTTCTCTAAATGTTATCTCAAAGTTCTTTGGGAAACCTTCCCAATTACAATATTTATGAGCCTCAGCCCAAAGGAGACACCTTCCCCTAAATCTGCTTTGCTAGTGATCCTCTAGAAGACCTCTATCTCTTTTTGCCCTTAGCAAGTGGAACTCTTTCCACAGAAGACACCTGTCTTCCCTGCTCTGGCTGGAGATCTCTCGTCCTCAACTCTGTCACAGCAAGCTGGTCCTCTTTTTTGCACCAAAACACGAGTCCTTCGGTATGGCACAATTCTGTCCTCTTTCTTTGTTCCTTTCGGCACTTGATTGGAAAACAATTCTTCACTGTCTGCACAACTACAGCAGCACAGTCTTCTTAAATTACAGCAGCATTCTCTTCTCAACTTACAGTAGCACTTGATCACTGTTTGTTCTTCACAACCGTTCGCAATTATAGCAGCATCTACTGTGCGCACTTTTCTTTCTATTACCCAAACTATGCGAACACAGTCGCAATCACAACAGAATCTTCTCTGCATAGTCTTCTCATAAACAACAACACATTCTTCGTGTATACAACAGCACAGACTTCTATACTTAGAAGATTCAACGAAATGCACTTTGATGCTGCAGTCGGACTTCGCTTTCTGCTTTTTCGATTGTCGAACCTTGCTTGTCGCACTAACTCTGCGAACGCCACGCTTCGAAAGCACACATCGATCGACACCCAAAAATGCTCAAACAGTCCTCCTTTAATACCCACAATCTTAAGATGAAATCTTGTTCTTTAGTCGACTGATCAATCTTTTAATACGTCGACTGTAAAACCTTATCCTTCGTCGGCCAAGGTTAACTTCGTCGGCTTCAACCGCCTTTGTTGTCCTGTAGCTTTTCTCGTGTGAAGCTCAAACATGTCACGATATCGCTACGCCTTGGTCTGTCGTACACCTTCTTTGGTTTGTTGTCACGAAATCGCTACACTACAGCTTTTGCTGACGTCATCACAAATCTTGTCATGAAATCATGACGCTCTAGACTTCACTGCCTTCTTCTCCGTTGTCATGAAATCATGACACTACAGCCTTTGCTGACGTCATCATGAAACTTGTCATGAAATCATGACACTCTAGACTTCACTGCCTTCTTCTCCATTGCTGTCGTGAAATCATGACGCTACAGCTTTTGCTGACGTCATCATGAATCTTGTCATGAAATCGTGATGCTCTAGACTTCACTGCCTTCTTCTCCTTTGTCGCAAATCAGCTAACTTTGACGATAATCATGAATCTTGTCATGAAATCATGATGCTCTAGACTTCACTGCCTTCTTCTCCGCAACTATCATGAAATCGTGACACCTTTGCCTCTTGTTGACGTCATCAGCAACTCTGTCATGAAATCGTGACACCTCTTGCTTCTTCATCCTTTTCTTGGTTTGCACTAGCGAAAATGAAACATGTCATGAAATCGCGACGCTTTCACTACCTTAGGATCTTTCTTGCCAACTGCTCGCAAAACTAGGAACATGTCACGAAATCGTGACATTTTCTGCATCCGTACGACTTCTTCGAAACTTGTCGCGAAATCGTGACACTTTTTGCCCGTTGTGCTTCTGCCTTCCTGCATGTCGCGAAATCGTGACACTTTTGGCCAAACTTTCTCTCTCCTCAAACATGTCACGAAATCGTGACACTTTTGCCCGCTTTGCCGCTGCCTTCTTGCATGTCGCGAAATCATGACTTTCTCTCTCCTCAAACATGTCGCGAAATCGCGACAGTTTTTCCAAGCAGCCTGCAAACTTATTCTACTTTATCTTTTTCTGGATTTTTGGCAACTGGGCTACTCTGATTTTCTTGGAGACTTACTGACCAACAGAAACCTTCAACAAAAACACATCCTTGGACTTAAAAACAAATTGCTCCAATAGTTCCTCGACATCAAAAACAACATCTACCAATAGCTCCTTGACATCAATGACAACAACTAAACTTAGGCAAGGGCAATGTACTCAAGGTACCCAAAATTGCCAACAAATGAATGATGGATATGTATTCTCAAATATTTATGATGCAATGCTTTGATTTAATAATTATGCATGGCCTTTCATTAAGATGGAAATGTGAATGAAAATATGTTGTGGTGATTATTTTATAAACACTTGTGGATGCTTTAATCTATAAATACTATAGTAATGGAATGTTAAATGGTAAACAATTCAATATGTTCCAAGTTGGAGCTTGAAGGGGTTGAAGCCCAGGGATTGCAATCCATGTTTGATTTGGGAGATCAAACAAAGTTTTTACATTCAGAGTCGTAGCTCAAATGTACATGTGGAATAGTGGCCCACATGTTTCTAGGTTGGTGCCTAAAAGACAAGAATCTCAAGCTACAAGACTAACCAAGTCCTATCCACCTGAGCAATGTAAGGCTTGCAGTATTCTCAAAATATGGTATGGTTAAACATGTGGTATAGAGGTTTGCATGTGCTTGGGTTGTAGACCTAAAGGCAAGTTCTCTAAATGATTAGTGATAAGATTAGTTATGCTCTATGCCAAGAAGAATTTGGAATATTATATTTATGTAATTTCATCACAAAAAAAATGTTTACACTATTGGGTTGTTATAAGTTTAGTAATGATTTTGGGTCATTACATTTTTTAAATTGCTAAATGATACTATAGATAGGTTTTCTTTGCCTCTTTTTTGGAAGTGGAATATCCTTGATCTAATCTAGCTTATCTAGCTTTTCTAATATTGTATAATTTCCTTGCTTGGTTTGATGGCTTTAGCAACATTCAATTACAATAAAGGACAGAGATCAAAGCAATAGAACATCTTATTGAATGAAATAGAAGTGATACATTCGAGTAGAGATATGAGGCTCTTTATATAGGAAGATAGATTCCTTAGCCAATACTCTACCTAGCTATACAAGGGACAACTTGCACATATAGAGCTTGCACATTGACACTTGTACATTTATTACATTGCATGAAATAACTAGATAACTTCCTCTTGAAGTAATCTAACACAGCCAAATGATGTAATATATTCTAACATCCCCCTGTATTACATTATTTGGTATGAAGTTATCTTGAATCACAGATGATATTTGAATGTTTGAAACTTGATTTTTTGAAGTACCTTTGTAAATATGTCTACCAACTAATCTTCTGTAGGAACATACTTGAGGGTGATATGCCTATTCTAAAAATATTCCCTAATAAAATGATATTGTGCTTCAATGTGTTTTTTTCTTTCATGTATTATTGGATTCTTGATCAGATTCAATACTCCTTAATTATGACAAAATATCATAGTAGGAGTTTGTTTGATACCCATGTCAGATAATATGTATTGTAACCATAGAGCTTCATAGGACGTGTCTCTTGTTTCTTGATACTCTGCTTTAGTTGATGATTGTGCTATTATATGTTGTTTCTTGTTGTGCTAGGATATAGGGTCTGATATAATATAGAAGACATAGCTTGAGGTAGATTTCCTATCATCAATAGATCCAGCATAATCTAAATCTGAGTATCCCTATAGACAAAAGTCTTTGACATCCTTCATATAAGTCAATCCATAGTTTTTAGTCTTCTTGATATATTGTAATATTCTTTTTGTAGCTTTCCAATGGCTTTCCTTTGGTTCCTGCATGAACCGTGAAAGATAATTTACTGTAAATGCTATGTCTGGTCAACTATTTGTTAAGTATAGAAGACTTCCAATCAACCGACGATACATTGTAGCTGAAACCAATGGTGTTTTATCATTTTTGGATAGTTGAATCCCTTGTTCCATTGGTGTATCTTTTGTCTTGCGCTCTGTTATTCTGTACTTCTCAAGGAGAGATTTTGCATATTTTGATTGAGTGATAACTATTTTGTCCTTTCCTTGATAAATTTCTAAACCAAGGCAGTAGTTCATTAATCCTAGATCTATCATTTCAAATGCTTTTTCTAGATCCTTTTTTATATCACTTATTAACATCTTTGAACTTCTAGTAATCACTATGTCATCAACATATACTATGAGGATCAAGATATCTTTTCCAATATTATTGGTATATAGACTAGGATCTGACGAACTCCTTTTGAAATCATGATGTAGTAGATGAGTATTGATATTTATATTCCATGCTCTAGGAGCTTATTTCAAACCATATAGAGATTTATTCAATTTACATACCTTGCTTTCTAGTCGTTGAATAACAAAGTCTTCAGGTCGAGTCATATAGACTTCTTCTTCTAAATCACCTTTAAGGAATGCACTTTTCACATCCATCTGATGAAGTTTCTACCCTTGATGTGCAACTAACGCACAGATTGTTTTGATAGTAGTCATTCAAGCTATTGGTGCAAATATTTCTTCATAATAAATTCCCTCTATATGAGTATATCCTTTTGCTACTAGTCAAGATTTGTATTTGTCAAAAGTCCCACCTTCTTTTTATTTGATTTTGTAAACTCACTAGCATCCTATTACTTTCTTTCTTGGAGGTATATTTAATAGATTTCATATCTTATTCTTTTTGAGTGATGCATATTCAGATTTCATAGTTGCTTTCCAGTGTGATTCTTTCAGTGCTTGAGAAGTTGATGTCGATTCCATTAAGTTACTTAGCATTCCTCTATTTATTTTGGTCATACTGCGAGTTTGAGATCATGTAGAAGTAAGATCAGGTATTCTTTCTATATTTGATTCTCTGAGAGTGTCTTTGAGCCATATTGATTCTCTTCTAGGTAGTACTTTTGGTGCTTCTATATCTTGTTATTGAGATTTTTATTCTGAATCTATACTCGTTGTGTCTTCTTTAGATAGATTTATGAGGACTTATGTGTCACCACTAGATTTATCTGCATCAATCTTGGTTTTTTCATCAAAGACCACATCTCTACTGATGTATACTTTCTTTGTAGATGGATCTAGTATTATGTATCTTATAGATTCATTGTCATAGCCAAAAAATATCCCTGCAATAGTTTTGTCATCTATTTTAGTCCTCTTTTATTTTGGAACATGCATGTATGCTTTGCATCTGAAGACCTTTAGCTTTTATATGTTGGGCTTTTATCCTGACCATGCTTCTTCTGGTGTAATATGTTTGAGTACCCTTGTTGGAATTTTATTTTGTATATAGGTTGTTTTTTGTACTGCTTTGGCTCAATATTTGTGATCAAGGTGTGCTTCTTTTAACATATATGTTACCATTTCCATTATTGATATATTTCTTCTTTTTGCAATTCCATTTTGCTAAGGCGAATATGTTGTAGTAAGTTGTCTCTTAATTCTATTTTTTTCAAGACATAAGTCCAATTCATTTGAAACAAATTCTCCTCCTCTATCTGGGAGAAGTGCTTTTATGGTCTTCCCTAATTCTTTTTCTACTTGATTTTTGAAATTTTTGAAGTAACTGAATGCTTATGACTTATACTTCATGAAAGATACCCACATTTTTCTAATGTGACATCAACAAATAATTGAAAGTATTTATGTCCTCCAACACTATCAACTTTAATTGGTCTACATAAATTTGTATATATTATTTCTAGAGGCTGTTGAGCTCTGTGTTGACAAATTTTGAAAGGAATTCTATGTTGTTTTCCTGCTAGACATTCTAGGTGTAGACACGGAAAATAGATCCATTTTAGTGGGCAATATTCCTAGAACCTCCTAGGAGACCCTCTAGAGTTGACTAAGGTAAGGTTTAGGCTTCTCCCCCCTCTTTTGCCCTTTTTATCTCTCTATACAAAATTACACTTGCCCTTTAGAGGGTGTGACTTTGCATAGGTGAAATTGCAGTCGACCTAGACAAGGCACGATTTTACCTTGTTAGGGTTTGTTTTAAGAAAACCTTAATTATTTGATTTTGGCGTATTTTACATTGGACCTCCTTGGTTTTACCATCCATATCGTCTTCAAATCCACTATATAAGAGGGTTTTGAGTTCATCCTTTGAGCATGAAGAAGGTTTATGCATAAGAGGTAGGACCCGAAAGGTACTTGTAAAAAAATGGCTAATCTATTTCAAAAACCCGATGAATCCTGACAAACTGCATGTATGATGGCATGGTAAATTACCTCAAATTTAAAAAAAAAATTGGTAAAAAATGGCGAAATTCAAAGTTCTGATCGGACCAGGTGAGAAAGGAGTTTGGAGACATAAGAGACTTTCTAAATCTTAATCCGAGCTCGGATTGGATGCATAATATGATTTGATTACGGACCTGATGCATAATATGATCCAGTTACGGACCAGATGCATAATATGATCTAGTTAAGGAATAGAATGCATAATATGATCCGATTACGAATCGGATGCATAATATGAACCAGTTACGAATCAGATGCATAATATGATCCAATTACGTATCAGATGCATCATACTATTCGGTCAATGATCAGATGCACAGTATGGTATGGCCACCTACCAGATGCATACTATAATCTAATTGTTGATCAGATGCATAATATGATTCGATTATGGATCAGATGCATCATACTATCCGATCACTGACCAGATGCACAACTTGGTATGGCTGCCTACTGGATGCATAGTATTGAACTAGATGTATACTCTGTTATGGTTTCAGATCAGATACATGCTCAGATTTGGTCACCAACTGGATGCATAATTTGATTTGGTCTCAAATCGGGTGCACAATATGATCTAGGCATCGACCAGATGCAGAATAGAATTCGGTATTGCATTGTATCAAATGCAAAAAGGTTCATCTACCACGTGTCATGCGTTCAATCAACAACATCGAATGTCCAATATGATGTTGCCATGTGTCAAACCTATTTCTCAATCTATAAAAGGGCATCAACTGTCATTTTTTCCATTTTGTTTCTACTACAACTAGGGCTAACCTTTTAGATCAACCTTTCCATTTTGATTCCCAATCCTTTTTCTTCGACTTCCAACTTCTTGCGATGGATACCTCTTCCACAATCGCACCAAAATTCAAGAATTTTTCATGCACTTTGATTTCAGATCTGATAACAACTCTAGGGATGAAATTTTAGTGGATCAATAACGTAGGTTTATCAAACCTCATTTCCATGCCATAATTTAGAACAGATAAAGTTCTCCTACAACATATTATATCTGGTTATGACCACAACATGACTACAGTGAACATTAAAGTATGAAATAGAAATTTGGTTTTCAGCATCACCCCTAGAGATATTCACAGATTGATAGGTCTTCCATTCATTGGTTTTACTCAAGTGTCGACAAGGTTGCAACTTTCTCCAGATGACAAAGCACACCTCAAAAGCAATTACGGTCTTTCATCGGAAGATTTGGTAGGTATAAATCTTGTTAATTATATTTTATTAATTTTCAATGTTTCAAATTTGTAAATTGACATCTAATTTTTTTTATGCAACTTTTGCCGCCAAATCAAAAAGAGGTTTATCAATCAACGATGTTAACCATAAAACTCTGAAGGCCATTATAAAATTTTTCCAGGCCATACTTATTCTGATGGGAAGACCGAAAATTTTATTTTGGGCACTTGCTTATATTGTTAAGTCTGAGAAAAATCAAAATTTCAATTGGTGCACTTATATTTCGGATCGAATCAGGTCCGAGTTGCACATGGTCCAACTGGCAACCAACAAGACTTAGCCCATTGTGGGCACTGTAAATTTTCTTTTAGCTTTATATTTTGAGTGTTTTCATAATTTGTTGACTACTCTTGTACCAACTATAGTGCATGCAACACTACAGTCTATTGCCATGTCAATAGAGGAATTGAAGGTAATAACTACATCATTGTCCTTGACATACTATTTTATAGTTTACCACATTCTCTTTTTTAATTTTTCTTTTCATCTATATGCAGGAGAAGGCAAAAAATACAAGGAGTAAATATATTGCTACCACTAGGGGTCACAGGCCAGAACAAATAGGTGATTCTGAAGACACGGGCTCTGAAGCAACACTTGGTCCTATGCAGAGGTCACACAAACGTTCCAGGAAAGCAACTACTCCTGGGGTTTCTCGTACACCTAGGTATGCACAAAATGTGCAAGTCAAATCTAGTGTGGCCAACCCCTCCCCCATTGCAGGACAATTTCAACATATTTCATCATCTTCAAGTAAATCTATGTGTAGTTAATTTAAATTAAGATATTTTTTATTTTAAGCAGAATTCTAACAAAATATTTTTGACTATTTTTAGTTGATTCTCATGTTCAAGAAGTAACATCACAAGTTAGAGGGCATATATCGCCACCACCTCCACTTGCATCACACTCACTAGTTTCACCACAACCACCACTTCCACCAAATCAGGGACAAGCACCGACACAACCTTCGATAATGCCTATGCGAGGGTAAGTCGGTGTTGGAAAATGATTGTTTTCACAGAGATCACAGGGCACTACACAAAGTTTTAGGCATGGGTTTTCACACCCACAGAGATCACACATGCTAGAAACAAGTTCTAGGTATGGATGGTCTCAATTTACATTTTCTACAAATTCACAGGCACCAGAATGTTTTGGGCCAAGGATTGGATAATATTCAACTTGATGAGGATTTCCTTTTGCAGGGCAACATTATAGGCTTCAAGGCAACATATGTGCTTAAATATATAGCACAAGAAGAAGAAGCCCCTACAGCTGAGCAGACATCAGTACCACCCGCTCAAGGAGACAACCCTCATCCTCAGGGTCCTCAAACTGAGGATGATGTCAATTTTAATGAAAATGTTTCATTGGATGAAAGTATCGAGTCAACAATTAAGGAGTTTGTGTTGAAATATTTGCAGGAGTTGAAAGAATGGGAATATCGGGCAAAGGTCCTTATTAGGGAAATTAATGCCCGATATAAAAATTATGAAAAAAGAGAATCTATTTATTCTTTGGTCAAATTTGAACCTAAAAATCTTGATGGCCTACTAAAACAGGCTACATCGAGAATAGTTAAATCTGATTTTACTTATGATGATGATGTGTTAAATGTTGTTGTTGGTAGATTGGAGAATGTTAATGTTGAAGCCCAAGCATTTTACAACCAATGGGCTTCTGATAAGGACAAGGTTGCAGTTGTTGAGACTGCAAGAGAATTGGCTGAGGTAAAAAAGTTATATGTATTTCAATTTTCTATTGCAGTTAAATTTTTATATTTCTTGAAAATTTGTAATAATTTCAATATATCCCTTTCGAATTAAGTTTTCAATTTGTTTTTGCAGTCAAATTTTGAAAATTTGAAAACACAGGTTAAGAGCATGGATGTCAATATTCATACAACAAAGACATGTTTGATGAAATCAATGGAAATGAAAAAGAAAATGTAGGCAAAGGTTTTAGAAAACAATCGTTTAAAAAATACATCAAAGAGAAGCTGCAAGAAGATCCGGATAAGGTGCTTGAGAAAATGAAAGAATCGCTTCCAACAATACTTGAATATCCAAACAAAGAAGAAGCAACATGTGTGTCAAGTATTGTGAAAGTACGTGATAACCTTGTTAGAGTTGAAGCACTGCCAGAAGAGAGTGTCACAAAAGTTGATAAAAGAAAATAAATGACAACTCCAACCACTAGTGAAGCATCCAAGCACCAATCAAATGATTGAAAATGTTGAAAATATTTTTAAAAGACTGCAATATGTAATTTTTGTTTGAAATTGGTATGTAATATTTGAGACTTGAGTTGGAAAATGTTTTAAAAAGACTGCAATATTTAATTTCTATTTGAAAATGTTATGTAATATTTGGGTTTAAAAATGTTTGAATGATGTAATATATTTCTTTTTGAACTAGTTAATATGAAATTTTCTGTTTGAAAATGTTATGTAATTTTTGTTTGAAAATGTTATGTAATATTTGAGTTTGAAAATGTTATGTAATATTTGAGTTTGAACTAGTAAAAGACTGCAATATCTAATTTGAGTTTGAAAATGTTATGTAATATTTGAGTTTGAAAATGTTATGTAATATTTGGGTTTAAAAATGTTTGAACAATGTAATATATTTCTTTTTGAACTAGTTAATATGAATTTTTTTGTTTGAAAATGTTATGTAATATTTGAGTTTGAACTAGTAAAAGACTACAATATCTAATTTGGGTTTGAAAATGTTATGTAATATTTGAGTTTAAAAATGTTATGTAATATTTGGGTATAAATTTGTTTGAACGATGTAATATATTTCTTTTTGAACTAGTTAATATGAAATTTTCTATTTGAAAATGTTATGTAATATTTGAGTTTGAAAATGTTATGTAATATTTGAGTTTGAACTAGTAAAATACTGCAATATCTAATTTGGGTTTGAAAATGTTATGTAATATTTGAGTTTGAAAATGTTATGTAATATTTGGATTTAAAAATGTTTGAACAATGTAATATATTTCTTTTTGAACTAGTCAATATGAAATTTTTTGTTTGAAAATGTTATGTAATTTTTGTTTGTTTTTTTTTTAAAAAGACTGCAATATCTAATTTGGGTTTGAAAATGTTATGTAATTTTGAGTTTGAAAATATTATGTAATATTTGGGTTTATCATTGTCAATGAAATGAGAGTTGAGACATTAAGACATAATCATACAATTTTACAATCTACAAAAATGATGTAAGCCATGTAATTTTAAAACAATAATGTGATTTAAAACAACAATTCTTTGAAATCATATGAATCTGGAACAATACTGAGAAATATGCTATCAAATAAATTTGTATTTATAATTGTCAATGAAATCATGGAAAGTTATCACTATGGAAGCTGAAACATATCAGCTTGTCTAGAATCATTATGAAGAATAGCAAAAATTTGTGTCTCCACCATCTGATCACTGAAAGCATCATCATCGTCGTTATCAATCGTATTCGACGTTGAGTATAACTTTAATTTCAACACCACTTCCACACTCTTACTAAAATGGTCAATGAGGTTACCCATATATTTGATAAACAACTCATTTGTAGAATTGTATTCAGTACAGGGTCCCCAAAACATGGGGTTAACCACATCCATGGACTTGCACTCTCTCTTTTTCTCACTTGTAAAATATTTTTCTATATTTGACAAATTACTCTTTGTTTTCTTATTGCAACATGAAATCTATTGTGTGTTACAAGAACTTCTTCAAAATATTCCACAACTATACTTGATTGCATTTTAAAATAATAAATAGGTATCATATTTTCATGAACATTAATATAAAGATGATCATTGATGTCAAACTTCAAGAAACTTTTTGGATTGTTCACGTTTATCAATGTATTCCAACTATCAAATACAGGTTATATAAAATTTGCATTAGAAACATATAATGTATCAAGAAGCACGTATATTTGTTTTCTCATCCTCATAAAATCAACGATATAGATGGATATCTCTTGTGCAATATTAATTAATTTGTTCATTTCTTTTAACATTGTAAGAATACCACATAAGGTAAAAAGTGTTTCCAAGTCAATCAAACATAACAACATATATTTTGCCTTATCAACTATTCTATGATTTGCATGCATAAACCCCGTTAATGATTGATATACTGCCAAAACTCTCTGAGCAGGTTGATACATTGAAATCCATCTTGTATCCACATATTTTAACAATTTTTTCCCTTCTGTAACTCCTAGTGCAAACTGCTGAAACTCTGTAAATATTTTTGAACTTAATGAGAAATAAGAATGAATATCACAAATAAGGTTTTCTACTTTAGCAACATTTGAAAATGTGCTCACAATTTTATATGCAAGATTAACTCTATGAGCCATATAGTGAATGGGGATCATATATGGGGCAACTGTGGTTTGGAGTCAAACACAAAGACCAGACCTGTGACCTTGCATAATAGCATCTCCATCAGCTCCAATGTAAATTAACTTTATTGCTATGTCTATATCATTCATTCCCATAATATTATTTAAACTTGTGACAACAACATTATGAATATTTTCTGCATTTGAACTTTCCAACATCTTATGTAATCCCAACAAAATAGGCCTTCTAATATGATTTTGAAATGTGTACACATGCATGCAAATCCAAGATGTGTTATCCACAACTGTTACCTCATCAATAGAAAGTGAAATGAATTTGAAAAGTTTTACTTGCTCCCTTAGGCATTTTTTCTCAACCAAAGATAAACATTTTACCATTTCTCAACCACTTCGGTCTGACCAATGAGAACTAGGAATATTTTGCACATTAAAAAGGTGTAATAGTTGTTTATAATCAATAAAATTGGATATTGGTCTATATTTCTTTATAATATTGTAAATAACGACAAACTGCATACTTTTTGAAGCTAAAATAGTCTTATGTATTTTATGAAATTGGGCTCCAAATGTTCCACCTTTCTCAACAAGAGATCGTTGTTGCTTTAAGTGATTTTCATATTCTATAGCATATCTTAAATGCATACATTCTGATGCATCCTTCCACTTAACTTCTTTACTAACTTCAACATTACTTTTTATAACTTTTACATAAGATTTGCCAGCATGTTTTTCAATTGTATCAATCTTGTTTTGAAGCCTATGATCCTTACCAAGTCTCCAACTGCAAATTTTGCATCTACATTATTTTTCATCAATTTGGTTATCCTTAGTAATGACATTCTCAAGCCAGGGAAATATTTTTACCCATTAATTCCTAAATCCCCTTCCAAGTATCCAGAGAAATGCTTTTCATTTTTTGAAATTTTTGGTTGAAGATTCAATTGAAGCTTGTAATGATTTTGATTTATCACTTTTATTTTCAATTGTGATGTCATTTTGTGTGTTGTATTCAAGTGTTTGTTGGATGTAATTTTCAAGGTGATTTTTAATAAAAGGCATCTCTTGTTGGGGAATATCTTCAAGTGGAGGTATATCAAGATCGATAGGGTATTTTGCATAGTAGCATACCATAATATTTTTTTATCATTCTTGGATAAAAAATTTAAAAATAAATATTCAAATCATCAATCAAACACATACTAGGAAGTCAAAAATCATTGTACCTTGAATTTGCATTGATTTCATTGGCTCGTTGCATTTCAAAGTTTGGCTAAAATATTTGAGGATACTCTTTTCAACAGAAGATTTGGTGCCCTTCTTTCCATAACTGGGTGACATTGTACTTGTTACAAAAAATAAAATGTTAAATATGGTGTACTTTCTGGAGGCCTTAAGATAATATTGCAAATAGAATAAACAATTGTTTGGGTGGTAGATTATACATACTTTTTTCCTGCCATTATTTATTATGATTTTATCAGTTTATGCCACTGGTTCGTTTTCTGGTGAAAGCACTTTAACTGAGAAAAAGAGCACCAATATGTCTTTAGAGAACCAAAGCATTTACTCATGTATAATATTAGCAAGGAAAAAAATTTGAATTAAAAAATGTACTTATCGAGTATAGAACATGGTCTGAAAATAAAAATGTATACCTAGGGTGTTAATTATATATAGAGGTATACTTGGTGAGTTTGGAGGGATAATTTATAAATTTTAAAATTTTAGGGCAAAAAGGGTACTTTATTTAGGCGGGATTACTTGCGAATTTTTCAAAATTAGTTACAACGGTATTGGTAGTGGATTTCAAGCGATTTAAAGTGAGGAAGTTTTCATATTCTTCCTCCCAACTGTTCCAACCTCCTGTTTCTTGATCTTGGCTTCCCAAGGAAGCTAGGATTAGAAATTGATAAGTGCTATAAGACCCTCCTCCAAATTGGAGAGAGATATAGAAGAATTTCTAATTGAATGTAGTGAAGCCTTGCCAAATTGGAGAGCCACTTGCAACCCTTGAGGAGTGCCCACATGCTGCCAATTTGGATAATCATGACTGCATTCGAAGCTATGGAGGTTTCAAGGGCTTGAAGAGATCATTCATCCCCAATTGAGCTACTTCCACTGCAAATTCAAAGAATCTACATTGCCAATTTATTCCAAAACATAGAGGCAACCCTTAATCATCAATTACTTAGAGGAATTTTGATATTCAAGCCCTGGTTATAATATAAAGAGCACTTTGACCTCAGTCATGACTATCAAGCGTGACTAATAGAGCCAACTGCGCTTAAAACCTGCGACTAGGAATTACAAGATCTTAAAATATTCAAAATATTCTTGGCATCAAATTCCTCCCAAGAAAGTGAGAAGAAGGCTTCCTTGAGCCTTAAGCAGTTCGTGTCTACTCTAAGAGCCTACAGATTGCACCATCCCCATTTAGGGGCCTTCAAATTTGTATCAATTGTATCAAGAATTTGGTATCCCTAAGAGGGACATACTTGTAATCGGGATTTGGCAAAGATTCAATAAAAGAATTCCTATATGATTTTTTAATTATTTTTTATTCATGCTTTAATGCTTGATATACTTGATGCAATAGTCTAGGTGTATGCTTTTTAGGATGGTATAGATGGCGATCACGATGGGAGCCACAAAATACGTTGCTAGTTACTGATATTTCTATGTTTTTGTCTTGCAGGTCTTAGCTATGCTTGACAGTCGTGACACATAGTTTTAGCCACGTTTAACACCTGTGGTTAGCATCTCAACCACACTTGATAGCCACAACTAGCAAAAATCAAATAAACATATAGTAGACAACCTGTCTCTTCATTAGATGAGGGATTTCAGGTAATTTTCCCTTCTCTGTGATTTCCATGTCTCTGTGTTTTTCCTATCATTAGGCTAACTAGATCATCTAGCCAAATTTAGAAGGAAAAATAATAAAAATTACCATGTCTACTACTAGCTGTGGCTGACAATAGTAATTAGAACTATTAGTTGTGGCTGTCACCCGTAGCTAAGATTCAGATGACTACTAGTTGTGGTTGATGATAATAGCTAGCATTAAATCTTTGTGGTAGGGTTTTCTTGCTTGGGGCATGTTTAAGGGCCAGTCTATCATGTAATTTTGCATAATCTGATTTAGAAAATAGCATTTAGATTTGCATATTTCTGAATTCAAATGAAAATTTTCTAGGTATATAGAAAAAAGCATGGATGCTCTCTGATGCATTTTAATTTTATTGTAAATTTAAAATGAACCCTCACACACCACGTAACATTTAAATGCTAGTGAGTTGGAATTCACACCCAACCACTAGTAGAGTTCAAAAACGATGGCAGTCATTTACATTCGTTGTCTCAAATCCTACAAACCCTATTCTATTGGCCAATACCGAATCTAATATCTATCCTATCCATGAAAAATAACATGCATTCCTCTTTGAAGGGGTGAATCACTATGCACGGTGTGCTAGGTGAGGATCAGCAGGACTTGTGCTCCCTGATCGAGTGTGGGCTTCATCTCCACACTTTGGTGGGTTTACGCAATCATGACTTTCATTGTCGGTTATCGAGCTACGAGCATACAGGTGAAATCCATTAAAATAAACAAGTATATCATCAACAAATCCAAAAACATGATGAGAGTTAGTTTAAGTTTTCAACACACCTGAAACACACTAAAACCAGTTTTAGGGATCACAAAGAACTTTTAAAAGAGATAATCATAATTGTATACTTTGTTTGCTCTAAAATCTACACAGGATATAATACACATTATGGTTTATACACGGAGAGGCTGACCTCGATGCATAATCGAGGTTGAAGCCGAAGCACCACTAGATAGACAAAACGACGCGCTGAACTCTCAACCATAGAATCCTCCCGAACGAAGTTCAACGAGTATTAGCAAGATAATTCAATGCATAGGGATTCTAATACCCCAGATAGAGGAGGTAATGCACACCCCTTGAGGGATATATCTAAGGGTGTCTCAAGGCCCCCACCATCCCAGGATAGACAACAAGAAAATCTTCCCAATCAGGGGTAAGAAGAGAGGGCCACTTCAGAGCATAGGCCCATACAAACTCCAAACAATAATGAACTTGGAAATTTCATGATTGACATGTCTAAAGTTGGAGTAAATGGTACTCCACCAAATAAACCCTAGAAAACTAGATAAATTGATGGACTTGATTGAGTCCTAGGGCAACTAGGGTGTAGAGCCTTGTTTGCACATTCTCACTCCATGAGTTCTCATAATGATAGTACATGTAGGACTATCAAGGAACCAAGAGAATACTCAAAGCATTATCGAAGCATACATGCCCCATCAAACCACGTGAGCACATATCACAAACAACAACATAACATGAATATCATCTATACAAACAAAGGTAAGAGCATGGCAAACAAGTATGTTGGGGCCCACACCAACAAAGCTGCATGAACAAAGTTGCTTAACCAGATATCACATACTATCGATCTTATAGATCAATCACAAAAATTGGTATCATAGCAAAGGCAATGTATCTTCCAAGATCAATTAGAAAATGTATGCACAGAGTGTGAGCATCTTTAAAACGAGGCTACTCAAAGATAGAGGTTGTTAAAGAAATGTCTATATGAGCAGCGCATGCGTCAGTAACGCATCCTTGATCAAAAGGAGAGTGTAGAGAAAGAAGACAAATTGGATCACATTGATTTACCTCCCCAAAGTGAATATAGGGAGTTCCATCATAGGCAAGCTACTTCATAGCCTAAATTGCATCTTGAGCATATTGGAAATCATACTCATTATATGGCCCAAAACACGTTATAGTGTCAAGCACTCGAACACCATGGGAATACTTAGTATGAGGAGGTAGAAGGAGATGATCAAGAGCAACAATACCTAGAGATATCCCTAGTAGAAGAGGCTCCACCTCGATCCAAGAAGAATCTGCCTCTAAAATATCCTTAGAGACCTCTCAGGGAAGAGGATATTCTATCTTCCCAAGCCTACAAAGCTTTTGCAGAAAAGGTTAGAGCCATTGAAAAAAAATGGATAACTTATCAAAAGCCAACCTTGAACATGATCTACAATGCACCTTTATGCCCCTTAGTGACTAGTACAGCGTATCCTGACCACTTCAAGACACCAAAGCTGGATAAATTTCTAGGAGATGAAGATGCCCGAGAGCATGCCACAAGTTTTATGAACATGTAATTTCAAATACAAAGTGATGATTTGCTATTGAGGACCTTCATCATGACCCTTTTAGGACCTACATTGGAATGGTTCAACCAATTAAAAAGGTACAACATAACCAAATTTGAGTAGCTAGCCAATGCGTTTCTTGAACGCTTCTCCTTCAGTGTCAAGAAGAAGATAAACTTGTCCGATATGGTCGCTCTAATGCAATATGACAATGAGCCGATCATGGACTATGAAAATAGATGGAGGAAATTAATTGCCAAATTGCCATTTTCCATTCCAACCACATAACTTACTCGAATGTTCACAAATAGTTGTGCGAAGCACATCTTGCTATTGTTGCAGCTGGAGCAATAACATACATTTGAGGAGGCCTTGGCACAAGCTAAGGTAATTAAGGATATCAAGTTACAGGAGGGTAACTTGAAGCTCCAAAACAAAAAGGATTGGAATAAGAAGAACACTCAAAATCAAAATCACCAGGCCAAATCGACCCATGTGAATCAAGTAGTGTTGAACCTCCAGAAAGGGGACAAGGGTCAACAACAATAAAATTATCAGGCCCAACCTCCTCCTATGCAATACAACCAATGCAATAATAAGAAATAGGGTAAGAATAAGGAGCAACACCCTCCTCGCTAGTTCACACCATTTTCGGAGACAATGACATCGATATTTCATCAACTGTGTGAGGCTAAGGCTATCAACTTACCCGAGATCAAGTTGCAAGACCCTAACCAACCCAAATCGAAAGGGTATAGGGAGGATCAGTATTTCTCATACCATAGGATGACAGGACATGATATTGAAGAATGTTATAGTTTTAAATATGTAGTACAAAATGTGATCGACAAAGGTGAGCTAATTGTCGATAACCCTCAAGCTTCGAATAACCAAAACATGGGGATTTTCAAAAACTCTCTTCCAAACCATGAGCCTCCGAGGAACAATACCGACCAAGTGAACCAAGTACATATTGAGCCACCTACACAAGGCTTCGTCAGTATGGTAAACATTATTACAAGAAAATGGAGGTACAAGAAACCAGATCCATCTCCAGCTCCAATCAGGGTTCAAGTTGCACCCCCACAAAGGCCAGCATAAAATAATATGCCAAGCCCACCAATTACATCGGTGATGACCATCAAGAATAGGCTTGTTCAAAATCTATAGAAAACTCCAGTAAAGTTGTCAATATATAAACTGATACAACAGTATCCTAAGCATAAGGAGACACTCATGGACATTTTGAGGTCCATTGAAGTTCAGTCCCAAGACCCGAAAGCATTTACAAATTTCATGGGACATGTGCAATAGTGCGAAGAGCCGATATTCAATTTCATTATCATGAGATTAAAATGGTTCCTACTATTATAGCATACCCACTACTCCACATAATTGCATGTGTCAACCACACACCTTTCAAGAGGGTATTGATTGACATAGGGTCTTTGATCAATATTATTACAATAAATGCCTTAGCATATTTAAAACTATCAAAATCTCATATTGTGCCATCGACCTTCACTTTGAGAGCATTTAATGATGCACTATACTCAATGATCGGTACTATAGTCTTACCTATTCAGGTTGGACTAAAGACCATACCTGTGATGTGTTACATAGTGGAAGGTGCAATGCAGTATAAAATCCTCTTAGGGAGACCTTGGATCAAAGAGATGCATTGTGTTCCATCAATATTACATTAATGTATCAAGTATATACATGAGGGAAAAGTACACATGGTTCCTTCTGATGAGGAGCCTTTTAAATATGTGAATAAAGTATTTTTACCTGGAGATTTCATACTCCATTCAAAAAACATGGATATAAGGCCAACATCACCTATTAAACGTCCAGAGGGTAAGCTAAATGAAGTGTGTGCTGGACCTTCAACATCAGCACCACAATTGACTGCACATACAACAACAGCTTCACCAAAGCCTACAACATCGAAGATGCTTAGAAATAACCATAAGCTTAAGGTAGTAATGGGTGAGAAAGAGTTAAAAGAAATGCCTGAAGTAGCCACTACTAAAGTCTCTTATCCCATGGATTAAGGAGATGTGCAGAATGAATTTGAGGAGGTACAATAGTATGCTTCATCTATTTCTTCAGCTAGGTCATCTGCATCGTAGGTGACCACCCATTTGGTTAATCTTGGGCTAGCAGAGTATAGTGCAAAACATGACATTCACACCTTTTATCGAGACTGCATAGGACATTGGTAGACCTCAAGCCCATTGCTTTCCCATAGGGACGGTGGTACCACTAGGGGTTCCACCCAACCAAACAAATTTCATCTATGGAGGTCTTGACCAACTTTCTACTCGCACGCCCATATGAAAATGATGATGAACCATATTCAGTGAATGTTCATTATTTTTCCAATCCAGAGTTTACCTTGTGTTATTTTGAATGTTACCACTAGCATGATTAAGATCTCGATTTATTCAAGCAAGGCATCGAACTCCCTATGAACCACAATATCGTATTATGACTGATAGGTTTGGGTTGGGATACCATATAAAATGAGAGGACAAGATTTTAGCAGTATCTCTCAATCACCTAAACCTTAATTTAGGAGATAATGTGGATTGGAATTCTTATCACCCTAACCCTTCCTACATGTGAAGGGCTAATCGGCTAGTGACCTATGTCTTTATAGAACCACCTAATACCTATCATGACATCTCAGTGGAGGTTTATCTAGAAGGTATTTCAAGAGCTAACTTGGAGAGTGAAAGCTATGAAGTTTCTGATGATACTGGCACACAAATTTATAATATGGGCCTAACAGTAGACACTGAATCAAAAGTTGCTATTAAGGAGGTTAAAGCATAATCCATTTCTGAAAGACATGGGCCAGAGCATATTGTAGACACCAAAAAGTCACACATTGTTCCTCTCCTCATCTCCATGGTTAATTAATGTGCAAAACCATTGAAAATTGCATAAATTAACCCAAAAATACTATTCATAACCATTAGCCCCTTTGGGCTAGCTAAGCTCCTTCCTACGCTTAACACTAGGCCCTTATGTGACCTCATACCAACTCAACTAAGGTTGAAACCTTTACCATGGTGAAAAACCACTTTATGGTCAAAAAGTCAACATTTTGGTCAAATTCTGCTTTATGGCTTATATCATGCTTAATTAGATCTAATATTGATTTAATTAAAAACCTCCACCTCACCTAGTCTAATTTGACTAGCCTAGACTCCCACCTCACCTAGCCTAGCCTAGCCTAGCCTATCCTAGCCTTGCCACCTCTCATCCTAGATAATTCTCCATATCACACACCCCTGGGTCATAAATGCAAGATGGAGACTTTTGCACATAAAAAATGACTAATTAATGCTAAGATGCTTCCATAAAGGTGAATATTAATTGTAAATTGATTTTTATCCGTAATCATCATTATTTTTGGATGGGTGAGGGATTCTCTCACCCAACTTCACTCATGACCCATGACACCTCAAGGGACACCTCTTTGGTGGACACCTCACCATAGCCATCTCATAGGGGACACCTCATCCCCTTTCTCTCACCCTAGCCCACTCTATAAATAGAAGGCCATTTTCACCATTTAAATGATCACAACTTTTACATACCGAAACTCTACCAAAATCACCATAGCCATTGCAATCAACACACATCCATCTCACATCCATCATACGAAGGTCATAATCTGTTTATCTCTTGCAAAATCCCATTTTGTGAGTGAGACAAGTGGATTTCCATATAAGGATTTATTGTTCAGAATTTCTACCCAAAAAAGCACACATCCAAAACCAATCAGAAGTATCCAGGGACCCTATCTGAGCAATCCGGCTTCAAAAGGGCCGATTTGCACCTCACATGTGCGAACCTCCCGGGTCGCACCCTAGGAGTGCGAACCTCTGCAACAGGCATCAGAACTATACGAACAGGTAAGAATAGCTTAGTTTATGGTTTTATGCTAGTTTTTAATAGTTAATTTCATGTTTTGAGAATTTTTATGAGTCTTTTGTCTTCATAACCATGGGGTTTGACTGAGGTAGACCCCCCAATGCACTAATAGGATTTTGCAAGTTCACAGGTCCATAAAAGCATAAGGAAGCATCCAACAAGTGATGGCTCATGAGCAAGAAGCCCACCTTCAATCGAGGAACCTAGAAAGATTGATCTGTTGTCTTTGTACCACATATAAAAGAGGCTTCCTAAGGGAAGACCCTATTGTAGCCTTTAGGGCTAAATTGTAAAATGATATCATATTTTGTAACCCTTTTATGATTATAAATACAAATATAGCAGATTCCATGATATTAGAATGAAGTGTTATGGTGTATTTTTGTTAGTTTCATTCTGGCACGCTCGGTGGGACCTCCACCAAGCATAATCTTATTCACCTTCTAACAAAAATTATGGTTTGTTTTGTATGGCAGGTAGTTGTCATCTATGAAGAACACCACAAACAAAAAAATACCCTGAAGCACACCTCGTGCCACACCACAAAAGGTTCACTGGTGCATCGGTGAGCTTACAAAGAGAGTAGTGAGTACACACTTGGGCGTGTGGATTCCCCAAATTACCTCAAAACTACTGCTTGATATCTAGGTATTGGTTTAGACACCCACAACCAACAACAAGGTAAGTCATAGGAGGTTAGAAGCCTCATGTTCCTGGGGTTTGCATGCCCCCATACCTAGAACACAAACTATCTCTTGCCATGGTGTATGCCAGGTTAAAGTATCCTTGTATATTTTGGTACCAATTCAGTAGTTAATTTACCTTTTTGTCATTTATTTTCCTCAAGTATATGTGATATCTTCATGAGTTTTCGGTCATCTTGCTAGACACAAATTGAGTTTTTGGGAATTTTTGTGTAGGTACTTGTGCTCAAAACTCTCCAAAATCTTCAAAACCATATCCAAGATCCCAAAAATAGCCAACCTTGTCCTCCGATACCAGTTCACACGACAGGAGTGTGAAATCCTCAGTAGAAGACTACTTCACACCCAAGGAGTTCGAACCTCCCAAATTTACACAATTTTTAACCAGACGACATCCTAAAGCCTTTCATACTCACCTGGACGCAAGTTTTGTCTGAAATACTTCATTTCCTCCTATGCTTTCGAGCTAATATTTTGTTGTGAGCCACAAATTCCACACAATCGCACATGCTTGTTTTTTGTAGTTAAATTTCCATTTGCTTTCTAGATTAGTTAGCAATTCCCTTTCTAGTTATTTTTCTATAAAAGCAATTAATTAGATTTCCTTTATGAAACACCAATAGAGTAAATTTAATCTTGCTTAAACCACCTATTTAGCTTTCTCTTTCATAATTCAATAGATTAAAATTATTTTTTGCATCCCAACCAAGTAAATAGATTTGTTTTGAAAAGGTACTCTAGCATAGTTTATTTCAAAAAGACACTTAATCTAGATTTTTTTTGAAATAGTACCACACAAACAAACACCGCACACACACGTTCCATTTAAACGGTTTAAGGTGTTGGGTTTCATCTCCAATACAAATTGGATTTCATCACCAATTCAACATCAGAATTCAGTGAATTCTGGGACTACTCTCCACTGGCTCACCTCTGGATTAGTCACCATAGTTCCCCCCCAGGTGGATCATTTTGGCATTAATACCCGACCGATCCTTCCCACTTTGAGTGTTGGTTATATAGAATTCATCATTGGAAGGTACCTTCAGAGTGGGTAGTTTTAGAAAGCCTATTTACCATAGGGCTTTTTAAAAAATTAGTGGATGTAGTTGTCGTTACTGTGGATGCCTTAAATGCAAGGATTAAGTGAAAGCATGGGTATGTCGGTAGCACCACATCAACAGTGTGACTTCTCTTCGTGAGAGTTTATTTGACTCATTAAAGCATTTTGAGTCTCCCCTTTTGGATATCATTTTACTGTACTGTATTCCATCTAGGTAGCCACTCGCCTATTGGAAATATAGTTCTATTTTGTGCACCTTTGGGCGTTGTAAAAGGTTTTGTGCTATGACATACCTTATTCATATTAGAAGATCACCCACCACCCGAATTTTACTACTAGGTCATATATTCTATCATCAAAACACACAAAAAAACAAAAAAGAAAGAACTTTTGCTTTTTGTTGAGTCTCAGGAAAATTGGTTACAACAACACATCAAACGTGCTATAACTCAGATTGTTCCACAATTTCATTACCATGATTTTCATTGCACAACTCATTTTTAGGTGATTTGCGCCCCCCCAATGTGATCATCCTACACTCAGGCTTATTTCACATGATTCTATACGAATATATAGCATTCAAGCTATCATACTGATTCACACAAGTTTCTACAGCACAAAGAGGGTCCACACAACACAGATTTCACCCTCTACTACACTTTTGGGTGGTTCGCACCCCTGGAGTGCGAACCATTCTGGTTCGCACCCTTGGACCACAAACCTATTTTTTAGGTTCCAGGTTGCACATACAACACACAAAGACACAGTTTGCACATTTTTGACCTTCTGCTGTTCATTTTGGGTGGTCCGTACCCCTATAGTGTGAACCTGTTTGGTCCGTAACCCTAGCCTATGAACCTGTGTTTTTGTCACCAAAGAATATCCCAATCAGTCACAGATAGTTTCTCAGTTCACCTTTTACTTCTATTGAGTGTTATCCCACTTATTTCTTATATTACCATTCCGTTTATGCATAGTGAGATGCGTGAAGCACTTCCTCATGTTACCGAGGCTGCCTAGCAGATAGTTCTTACTACAGGGGCCTTTTCTTCTCAGACCACAAATTCACCTTCTGATTCTGAGCAGGTTTCATCTCGAGTTGCACCTGATTTACTAATAAGGCCTTCTTCTCCTAGGGCTAGTTATACATACCACATGGCATCTCCCTTACCATATAACCTCCTAGATGAGAATCTCAATGGGTCCCCTCCCTTAGAGGATCTCTCTTCATCAAATCCTCTGTCTACTTTCTTCCAGCATGTCATCTACACCTCTCCAGGTCACCCCATACCAGTTATGGTGGCAAAGGAGCTCATTCCTCCATAGTCACCATCCTCCATGCATCATTTCATTTATCACTCCTCCCACCCATTTTTGGGTGATGATGTTGTCATTTCCAAAATCACCGTGGATGTTGTTACCACTGTGCAGTCAGTTGGTATGATTTCCACTTATTCCTCTGCACCATTTTCATCACAGATACTAGTATCTCAATAGGGCTCATCCAATCATCCACATTCATCTCATTCACCATACTAAGATCCACCAACATATTATTCACACCCATCTCAGGATTATCGTACCGCTTCACTAGGTCTCGCACACCCTTTTGTCTAAGCTTTTCCACCACCTACATCCTTCACCCCATAGCCATCGACATCCACCTCGTAGTTTGCCACATTTCCATCTACCATCTATCCCCCATTTTCCACCTATGGTCTGCCATCCATACCTCCCAATAAATTTTGGCTACCCCCTCCTCCTTTATATCGACCACCTCCATTGAACCCCTCCTATCAAGGCATTCCCCCTCATTATTATGTCCAACTAGATTCTTTGTTTGCTACCCCATCTGCTCCACCTTAGTCCTTACCCATACCACCTGTTGCTTCCTAGTAGTTTTCCTTTCCCACATCCACTGCTATTCCACCCCTTGATTCCACACCTCTAGCATTCTTTACCACCCTACCCACATGTTCATCCACTACTACTTCTCAGATGCATACTGTAGATTAAAAATACACGCCAAACAAAAATAAATAAAATCACAATAACAGAGTACAGAATAGTTGCACAAAACAAACGATTTCTATTAATCGATGGAGTTTAAAAACTCTTTTTTTTTAATACAACTGGGCCTGTAACCCTTTATTTGTGATACAAGATTACAATTCGTGCTAGGGTTCTCCGAAACCCTAGCTGGCACAAATGGTGGCGCTTCCGAAGAATGTATCTTCAATCCCAACAGAGTGAGTGGGCTTTGTTGTATCCCTTGCTTGGACCACTCCAACTTAATCAGCTGCCATCAATAAATCGGATCTGCTATCAAAAACCTGCACACATTAACACTATCAAGGAGTTAGAAATTAATAAGAGGGCTCCACTGTGTGAGCCCTTGAAAACAATCTAAAACCCTGGAAAAACAAAATGCAAGAATTCAATAACAGACCAATAAAGGAAATGAAGTTACTTGCTTTAAACTAATTTATACCTGTTCTCTGTTAACGCAACTAGACCAAGCGACACCTGGAAGTAATGTGGTTGTCAAATCGGCTACGGAAGGCGCCCTGGTGCACTCGCTAAATGCCCGCGTGCTTCTGGATTAAGGTTTCAGACGCCGGTCTGAGTCTGTGGCTATGGGTAAACGCCCGCGGGCACTTGGTAAACGCTCGTGGGCACTTGGTAAACGCCCGTGGGCACTTGGTAAAGGGGTAAACACCCGCGGGCACTTGCGACAAGAATGGGGGATTCTACAGAATGCTACAGAAGAGATGGCGGCGAAAGCAGCGATGAAAGCGATGATGGATGCGGCGATGGATGCGACGAAAAGGTAGTAGAAGAGAGATAGAGGGGATCAAAAAAGGAGATAGAAGAAGTTAAGAAGATAGAAAATATCCAGGATAGAAGTAGCAAAAGACCTCGGGTTTGAGCCATCAAGGTGACTCAATTTATAATCTACTCTTAGGGCACACTTTAGGGTTTTAACGACACTTTGAACGTGTGGCTAAGATTAAAGTGGATCTAAGGGTAGAGAATAAATATAGGTTGTGAAATGGATTAAGATGGATGGACGGATGAGATTAAATGAAGGACGGACGACTCAGATTAAATCACTTAAACTATTATTTAAATATATATATTAAAATATTAAAATATTAAAATATTAAAATATATATATATATATATATATATATATATTTAATTTAAATAAATTTGGGGATGAAAAATGGCGGGAAAGGTGAAATTGGGCCAAATAATGGCGGGAAAGTGTGGATTTGGGCCAAATAATGGCAGGAAGGTGGATGACCGACACGTGGCTGACAGGAAGGTATAGATGACTTGCAAGTGGCTGGATTTTGGTGTCTACACATACCTACTTTTCAGTATGTGCAATAGCAACAACAGATGCCCATGCCTGTCTAGTCACCTCACGGTTACTATGATGCATAGTAGCAACAACAGATACTTATTCTCGACCCATAGCCCCCTAGATATTATGACCCATCACAATAGCCATCGCCTATGTCCCAGGCCTCATACATTTTACCTCATACATCTCAAGTTATTTTTCCATAGTACCACTCAACATTAGCACCTAATCCACAATAGGATGCTTACTATTAGCAGTGGGAGGAACAATAACTACAGTATCCACCATATTTGGATTACCTGCAGGTATCATCACACCTACCACCTACATTCACACCACCCCCTCCATTTCCTGCTCCTCCACAAACCACTATTGTGCTCTCGAGCGAGTTTTAGGTCATGCAAGAGTAGCTACATGCTTTGGATCTACGTACAACTAGTTATGGGCCTCAAAAACCCACATATGATGAGCTATGCAATGAACCAATTCACCCATCTGTTCCTGTCCATACTTATCCTTACAGATTTAAGATTCCCAAATTTGATAAATTTAAAATTAAGGAAGATCCTAGAGAGCACCTCAATAATTATCGTTTCGCTTGTTACCAATTGCATGAAAGCGATCCCCTTATGCTTTGTACCTTTGCCATGTCTCTTTGAGGTCAAGCATTATAATGGTACAACCATTTACCTTGCCATAGCTTGTATACATTTGAGCAGTTGGTCAATATTTTTCTTGAACATGTCATCATCAACATCAAAACTAAGCTTACCTTATCCGATGTGTATGCTTTACATTAGTGGGACAACTAGCCTATTACTAATTTTGTCGCTCATTGGAGAGTGGTCCTTCATGATCTCACCTACCCTCTCCCACATTTAGAGCTTATCAAACTCTTCGCCAAGAGTTGTCATAAAAAAATCTCCCAAACATTGCAAATACATCAGAGTCGAACATTTGAGGAAGCCATTTCCCAAGCCAAAGTTATCGAGGACATCAAGGTCCATACGAGAAAAATGAAGTTACATAAGAAACAATCCTACCCCACCAATTACCATTACAATCACCCTCCATATGTACCACCTACCATACGACCCCCACAAACCAATTAGGTTCTTCTCAATTATCCATATTCACCAGCGCAAGTGGCGTCCATGCAAGATCCACAACCCACACCCCCATGATCTCATCACATTCAGTATCAATCCAACCCTCCACTTCTTCCCATTCCATAAATAAACAACCAACCACCATAATCCAATCCATACCAAGGTCGTAATCCACGTCCACCTCACCCCCCACACAATTGGATGCCTTTATCTGAGCCCATGCCCACTCTATTTCATCGCTTTATCGAGGGGGTCCTCATTCACTTGCCAAATGTCCAACCTCTTGATCCAACCACCCTCTCCCGTGTGACTACAATCTGTAAACCTTTTGTGATTATCATCGACAACATGGACATACCATTTATTCATGTTGTATATTTCACCATGATTTCCAGGACCTTATTGATCGATGCGCTATTCAGGTTTCAAACCCCCTTGCACCACAAAATAAAAATTTGGGGATATATCAAAATCCCTTAGCCGAGCATGGGGGTAACCTGCCTCAAACTGATCCATGCCAAGTTAATCATGTCAATCGATATCCTTCCCAACAAGGTTTTTTGGGTATGATCAATATCGCCACTGCAATCAATGTTATCCACCCCCTGCAGCTGCTCAGCAACCCTCCACATCACACCAAACACCTGTCACAACCTCAATCGTCACACCACCAATTCCACCACTCCATCCATGGAATGTCATCACCATTCATGGTAGACTTTCCCACTAGATTTGTACTACCCCTATAAGTTTATCCATTTATGACCTCCTGCAACAATCCCAACCTCATCGCGAAGCTCTTAATTCCATCCTCCGCTCTCTCGATCTTGACACCCATAATGCAAATTCCTTTGCCAACTTTGTTGGCAATGTTCAGAGATGCCTACAACCTTCTATTAGCTTCCATGACCATGAAATTATAGAAGTTGTAGGCAAGGGAGCGTATCCCCCATTGCATATTCAAGCATCCATAAACACTGTTACCTATAAATGTGTTCTCATTGATATCGGGTCATCCATCAGCATCATTTATACTGTCGCATTGAACCACATTCATCTTCCTCCTCATATTGCCACACTGTCCATGGATATTCGAGCCTTTTACGGCTCCATGCATCCTACTATTGGCACTATTATCTTGCCCATCAAGGTAGACACCAAAACCATTTCCACTCTCTTCCATGTTATCGAAGGCAAGATGCAGTATAACATCCTGTTAGGACAACCTTGTATTTGTGATATGCAATGCGTCCCTTCCAAAATTACTGCATCAAATATGTTCATAATGGATTAGTCCACTGCATCCCTATCGATGGTGATCCCTTCAAATTATGCAATATCATCAGTCTTACACTTGGTCCATCCTTCTCATCCATGCAATTCACCCCTATTCCATTTCACATGCTGGATAACACCTATCCTCTATCATCACAACCACCCCCTGCTCCCAATCTTCGCAATATTACCTCCACTTCATCCAATCCACCGCAACCTCCACCACAACCACCTGCACCTAATTTCTTCCATAGTGCGTCATCATCCTTCACACCTCATAATTCACCTTTTTTGCTATGCCAACTCCACCACCCTCATCCAACCCCACACCTATATCCCCATGACACCTCCACCCACTCACTTATTTGTACCACAATCAACAGGAGCATGCGATGTCCCCCATTCATCCAATCCCTCTTCTTCTCCTACATCCTAGTTTTCCCATGCTAACCATCCCATTGTCGGATCTCTGACCGAATGCTATGAGTGGGCACAACTCGCTGCTTGATTTGATGAATAGTTAGCCCAATATACTTATACTTATGCACATTCCCCATCAAGCACTTCACCTCTACCTACTCCACCACCACAACAGACACACAGGGGGTCCTCTCCTCCACCCGAGCATCCTGATCCACCCCATGTAGTTATCCACATGACCACACCTGGTCTTGGTGAGTATAATGTTATAGATTCCTAAGTTTCACCATCCACTTTCCAAACCACCCATGATTTTGACCGGCCTCATGATGTACCTTTAACTATTGGGGCAGTAGTTCCTCTTGGTCCTCCCAATAATTCTATAAACTTTGTATATGGTGGCCTTGATTCATCCGTAGATCCTCCAACACCTCCACCACCACAAACCTGATTTTATGGCAATCTTAATCACATATCTAATCCTATTTTTTCTTGGCACTATCTACATCGGTATAACTGGCATGGGTATGGCCTCGAGAGATATGAACAAGGATGTCATTCCTATATCAGTCCCCCCGCTCGCCTTCCCACCGATCGATCTGGAGTTGGCTATAGTCTAGCCACTATTCACAGTCTTAAGGGTGACTTTCAAAATCTAGATCTTAATCCTCCTATCTCCTACCTGATGAGGAATTTGAACTTACTATGCCACCTGATAGCTCTTCTCCTCATTCCACAATTGATATAGCATCCAAATTATTTTTGTCCTCTCCACCCCATGAGACCCTTTCACCATAGGAATTCGAAACCTTGTCTATCACTTACCTATCTTGCCATTGATCCATATGCACTGCCTGATCCATCTGAATCGACTTATCCATCTGCACCTACTAATCCACCCCAATCGACTGACTCTACCTTACCTACTACTTCACCCTTGACTACCAATATATCCTCCCCTCACTCTCCATCACCCTCTTATACACCTTCTACTCCATTCATCCCCATTCATACGACCGTCCCATATCGATGATAAATTTTTCATTCACCTTCGCCACCTGTGGTATTGAATCCTGGTCACCACCAACCGGTTCCTGGTTTTTGTTTATCCTCTTCCAATTCTTTAGAACCTTCCTCACCTATCTCTTTCATCTACAATGCATCGGTTAACATGATTTCTATTGACCTATACGCCCACATTCACTACTTGAACCAGCCTCACTATACACCACCTCCTATTGACGATTTCATCGACTTTGATGATATCTCCTCCATCCCATCCGTCATTGATTTCCTTCCAACACTTCAAATTCTCCACTCTGCTAATGCACCTTTACCTACCACCCCACATCACCTACCATGGATCAATCATATAGATCTTTATCTATATGATGAATTCCAGCTTCTTGAATTCATTGATGACCTTAACCTCATTCCTACACCCGCTCAACTTTATAACGGTTCTCACATGCTTGTTGAGGATACCATTGAAGTTGACATTGGTAATGACCCAAAACAACCTCACATCATTTACCTCACCACTAGTTTATCCATAGAAGAGCGTGTCCTTTATACCAACTTCCTTCGGGCCTACATTAAGGTGTTTGCATGGTCCTATACGGATATACCCGGCCTTGATCCAACATTAGTCGTACACAACCTTGTATTGGACAACATTGCCAAACCTGTCCAACAAAAGTTACATTGCATGCATCCCACTATTGCGCTTATGGTTAAATAGGAGTAACATAAACTCCTTGATGTTGATTTCATCATACCTATCAATTACCCTGAGTGGGTTTCAAACATGGTTCCCGTTGGAAAACCAAAATGGGGTATCCACATTTGCACTGATTTTAGGGATCTTAAAAAAGCTTGTCCCAAAGACAATTTTTGACTCCCTAATATTGACACTTTGTTCAATGCCACAACTGGACACGAAATACTGTCACTCATGGATGGTTTTTCAGGTTATAATCAAATTCGTGTCAATCCCACAGATCAACACAAGACCTCTTTCATGACCCCTTGGCGGACATTTTGTTACAAGGTTATGCCATTCGGTCTCAAAAATGCTGGGGCAACTTATCAATGTGCCATGACCTACATATTTCATGATATGATGCACAAAAATATTGAAGACTACGTTGATGACCTCATAGCTAAATCCAAAACTCGTGGTCAACATATTGAAGACCTGTGTCAAATATTTGATCGCCTATTAGAGCATAACATCCGATTAAATCCAAAGAAATGTATTTTTGGTGTCACCATTGGAAAAATCTTTGGTTTCATCATTTCACAAAAAGGCATTGAAGTAGATCCTACAAAATTCTAAGCTATTATCAACATGCGTCCCCCTACAAACCTCAAGCAATTACGTGGCCTACAAGGAAGAATTCAGTCCATCTGATGATTCATCGCCCAACTTTCTAACAAGTGCCAGCTGTTTAATCATCTGTTACAAAATGGGGTCCCATTTAAATGGGATAGTAAATGCCAAACCACACTTGATGTCATCAAATCCTACCTAACATCTCCACCTATCCTCATTCCACCCCATCCTGAATGCCCATTCCACTTATACATTTCTACCATCGATGTCACCCTGGGCACGCTTTTGGCTCAAAAGAATGAATGTGACTAGGAGCAAGCTGTCTACTACATCAGTCGTACATTGATTGATTATGAGACACGATACGCTTACATGGAAAAACTTTACCTTAATGTTTTCTTTGCCACACAAAAGCTATGATACTACATGCTTAGCCATACTACCTACAAAGTTGCCCATGATAATCCTCTCTGCTACATGATGAGTAAGAGCTACCACAATAGAAGAACGGCCAAATGGATGATGCTCCTCATGGAATTCAATCTCGAATTCATGTCAAAAATCCATCAAAGGCCAAGTCATTGCTGATAAGCTAGTCAAGTCTCCATTACCAAGTGATGCGGCATTGCTTATCCAACTTCCCTATGATTTAGTATTTCAGGTAAGCGAAGTCGAAGAACCAGTAGAGCTCGAATCCATTGCTGAATTAACCTTGTTCTTTGATGGCTCCTGTTGCACACATGCTAGAGGTGCAGAAATAGTCATTTTCATGCCACAGGGGGAACCTCTCCCCTTTTATTTCAAGTTAGGATTTCCATGCACCGATAACAATGCTGAGTATGAGGCTCTTATCCTTAGCCTAAAGCAAGTGCTCTCCATGCACATTCATAACCTGGATAGTTTTGGAGACTCCCTCCTCATAGTGAATCAAATCAAGGGAGAATGGCAATGTTTTTGCCCTATCTTGCAATAATACAAATAGGTAGCTAAATATTTATTGGCCCAATTCAAGTGGTATGACATCACCGCTAACCCACGCTCCACAAACCATTTTGCCAACACCATGGCCTCCCTAGGCTCACTTATCCCACAAAACCCACTTTCCTACACCACTCATGTGTCCATTCACACCCTTTTCCACTCTGCTATTTCCAACAAGTCACCTCTTTGTGATGATGGCATCAATATCATTGAGGTTACACGACATGATCCATGGTTTTCTCAAGTTAATAATTACATCAAGCTCAGTATCCTACCACTTGATTTAAGTCATACTCACAAACGAGCTTTTAAATTATGTGCTATTCGTTACACATTTCTAGGTGACATCCTTTACAAGTGAAGTTACGATGGTATACTATTGCACTGTCTTGAGCCATCCGAAGACCAATGCATTACTCAAGAGGCCCATGACGGTACCTGTGGTGGCCATTTCAGTGGCATGGCCATCACCAAATGAATTTTACACATGGGCTATTACTATCCCACAATGGAACATGACTACTGTACCTATATTAAAAAGTGTGTTAAATGCCAACATCATGCCAATCTTACACACTTACCTTCTCAAGCTCTCCAACCTATTTAGTCAATATGGCATTTTTCACAATTGGTCCTGGATCTCATCAGTAAAATCACACCTACATCATCTGCCAATCACAAGTTCATCATTACAACAACTGAATACTTTACAAAATGTATTGAGTCCATTACTCTAGTTCAAATGATCGTTCCTAAAATTGTTGATTTCATCACTCAACACATCATTTGTCATTTTGGCATCCCATCAAAAATCATTACTGACAATGGTAAACAATTCAAGAACAAGAATGTGCATGCTTTATGCAACAAATTTAACATCCAACATAGCTTTTATACTCCATATTACCCCTAGGGTAATGGTCAAGTTGAAGCAACCAACAAAACCATCATCGTAATTCTTCACAAAATCGTTGCAGAGTCACACCGTGATTGGCACAATCAAATACCTTTAGCATTATGGGTATACCAGACCAGTATTTGCACTTCTATTGGGGCAACTCCATTTTCTCTTGTCTATGGTGCTAAATCCATCATGCCTTTGGAGCTTGAAATACCATCATTACAGATTTCCATGCAAGAATTCATTGATGATGACACGACTCGTCAAGCTCGATTAGATCAATTAACCCTTTTAGATGAACGCTGCATCCATGCCATTGAACACATGCATGTTTATCAAGACCATATCCAATGTGCCTATAATTCAAAGGTACACCAATGTGAATTTCAAGTTGGAGACTTAGTCCTCAAAGATAACCAACAGATTACTAGCCAACCATGCCATCTCTATGACAAATTTGCACCAAATTGGCTAGGCCCATATATGGTTACTCTTCGTTCTTATATTAAATTCTTCTTGTTACTCATCAATGTTGTATGTTCACATTTTGAGTGGCTACATACCTTTGATGGGTTTATTTTCTTTTTTTTAGTATACCCTCTTCTTCTTGTTACTCATCAATTTTGTATGGTCACGCTTCGAGCGACTACATACCTTTGATAAGTTTCAAATTATTTTCTTTTCCACCTTCTATATATTTTTTTCTTCCCTCCATTATCCATTTGCATACCACCCTTCCTCATACCCCATTCCATTGTCCATGACACTGGGGCAACCTTATACATAAATACTTGATTTTTTTTACATCCATATAGGAATCTGCATATATTTATTATAAATACCAGGCAAAAGAAATTAAAAATGCACATGCTAGCATGCCCAACTGATGTCCAAAACCCCTTTTCAAGAGATAGGATTAGACCGATGTTTTACTTACTTTGACCACAAACAATTACATAATCAACCACCATCCAAAGTTGGCATATTTTAAAAATACTTGTAGGCTTCCCTTGGTCATCTTACTCTCTTTATTGGACTTACATGCACGTCTTACATACTAATAACATTCTGGAAATGAGGCTGATTACGTTGCATGCCAACAGATGCTTAGAAAAAATCACTCCACTCATTAAATCATTCACATGATTTCTCTCGAACTGGAGGAATGACAAAAGGACAAGCCCTCATCCTCCTTGAATAAAATTTCTTGCTCTATAGCCAATCTGAGAAAATCTCCCAAAAAAGCACAAGGAATAAAATTCCTTGCTTTACAACCAATCTGAGCAAGTATCCCAAAAGAGCACAAAGAAAGAAACATCCCTTGCTCTACATCTAATCTGAGCATGTAAAGAAAAAAAGGAAAAAAATAAAAGAGAAACAAAAAGAAATAAGAATCCAAGAGCACCCAAGAAAATCATTCACACTAGGGTAGAAAAAAAAAGGAAAGGCCTCAAGATATCATTAGCTTGAATCTTTGTAGTCTTCCGGTCTTTATCAATGAGATAGCATACAAGATAAATTTGGCATGCAGTTATAACCCACCCCATTATAGAATGGTAAAATGAACATCACTCTCCACACACAATTCCAGGGTAGAGATCTTGTATACCAAGATAGCCTCCAAGCGAGTCACAAAATTTTTCTCAGTTAGTCAATGGGATTGATTTTGCAAACTGTATTGTTTGAATCTCTTTATGACATCCCTCAACTCCAACTTTCTTGGAATAATAGAATGGATCACATCACTAGAGAAATGTAACGATGCAAATGCTATCCTTAAGCAAAATTTTCATATCATTTAATCTTATGCATGCCATTTTATTTATTTTTTATCTCATGCCTCACATTTTTGCATATTTATTTACACATATCATTATTCCATTTTCCTCTAATTATCTACTATCGCATATACACTAACCATACACTACCATAAGCAGAAAGAAACAAACACAAACACACATGCAAGTAGACACAAGTGTCGTAGAATATCATATGTATATATCAACATAATCATGTCATTAGGCTACAATCAAATGTATGGGCCCTTACGAACACATCATCACATACATATCAATACATCATCATACACAAAAATTCCATACGGCTACAATAAGGTATGCACCATCATCATGTACATATCCCCATAAAAAGAATCTGCTCCCACTAAGTGCCTACAAAAAACACAAAAATCCAAAAAGTCGAGCACCAGCTGCCCCCGCAAGCCCTCACGATTGCCACCCTCATGTTCTCTCTCCACTACCCTCACCCCCTGGGCCTCCTCTGATCTCCCACTATGATGACTTCACCTCTCTAGCATCCTCCACTCGCGTCCTCTCCACCTGTGCAGGTGGCCCCATACTCGTTGGTGCCTGTGACATCGTAAGTGCTACAATATCCTATGCCCTACCGCAAATCGATGATGTGCTCTACTATGGTTGCATAATTGATAAGGCAAGTTATCCCTCATATATAGGGATTAGTATCTCCCATACTACCAGCTCCCCCTTGCACCTCACCCTCCTACTCGCCTCCTTGGTATTCAATGCCAATATCCCACAGTTACCATCCTATAATCATGCCACCTTCCTCCGTGCTACCTCCAGCTGTGACACAACATCACCTAACTGAGAAATCTCTTACTCTACCCTCTCTCATGCCTGCTACATCACTCTCATAGTCTCCTCTAACTTTGTCACCTACTCCAAATTACAGGCCTTCACGGCCTCCGTCTTCGCTCTTGCCTCATCCAACAACTGCTAAAACTATCCTTCCATCTCCACCATCTCATCTCGCTCCCTCTAGATGGTGTCACACTCCAGCCTAAGGCCATCCCACTCAATCTTGAGAACCTCCATCTCCTGTTCCATCTACTCCATGCAAACCCTAGCCTCATCATGCTCATCTAGAGTAGCCTTTAGGTCTGTTGGTTCGACTTTTATACACACCCTATGAAGAATGAGCATGAAATACCGATAACACTTATAAGGGATAAATCCCACTCACTTTAGGATCTTGCTGGATATCCAAGGTGTGAGTTACAGAGTTGGGTCGAATGTCTATTCACTCTTTTTCGCTTCTGGAATAGTTTCAAGTGGACTATCTGTTACCTTACAATGGGTTCGAGACTTTAGTTCAGTAATGTTTTTGGAGTTGGTTATCTTTGTGGACACTCAGATTTACAATCAGTTCTTTGATCTAGCTCTTTATGCTTTAGCAGATTTAAATAAAAGACAAATTTTAAAGAAGATAAAAATGGATCATTCAATCGGTGGAACAGAGAGAGTAGGGTAGGGCAGAAAGAGAAGTTTATCTAACTTAGCTGCAAAACCAAAACTACCAATTTTAGTTATACTATTTAGCTTCACAATAGAACAAATCAAAGAGGAAAGTGTCCAGCTTTCTAAGATCACCTTCTACTAAGAGCATAAGACAGAGATGAAACAGATCTGAAAGAAAATCATAAACAGAAGGGAAGTCGGTTGAAATTGGTATCTCTCACCAGCAGACCTAGCTCGCACAGTGAGGACAGAGCAATTAGAACAGGCCTGAACCTTAAATCTATAATTTTCCCTAGCATACAATAAAAAGAATGAAGCCTAGCAGCATATCCAATCTTGATAACACAGATCTACAACATAAATTAAATAAACCTTAATGAGATGAAAAACAAAAGAAGATGAACTTATCGCAATCCGAAAGATATTAGGCTCCTGGCCACGCTATCACAGAAAATGAAAATCACACCAACTCCAAGTCCAGAACAAAGCATTCAACAAGATTTGCAGGAAATTGCTCCAATAGCTTTTTATTCTAAGTTTTTGCCTCTTGATCTTACATTCAGAGGAAGTATATATAGACTCAGGACAAACCCTGATCTTTTCAGAAATATCTTCTTCCCAAACCCTAAATCTTATCATCAAAACCCTACTGCCTAGGTTTTACAATATAAGGCATTTTTATATAGAATTTCGATAAACCCTAATTACTCTAAAAATCTTCATGGGGATCTTGCCATAAATGGAGAAAATGAGATTTGACTTCATCTTCATCAAATGGATACCGCGCGTAAATGTATCTTTATCTTTTAGGTAGGCTGTCAGAGCATCTCATTAATCCCTCTACGAAATCTGGATGAGTCACTGGTTTCCTGGGCCTTCTATCCTCGCAGAGCCGCCTTCGGGTCGAGTTGAAATTCTCTGCCCGCCATTACTTCCACCATAAATTTTTTGTTAACTGCATCCATCGGCAAATTTTGGTGACTGTGTATGGATATTTTCATTTTCTGGCCAATCGTCGACATATTTCATTAAATGGGGCAGCTGCTCGGTCACACTTTAAAGTCTTTCACGGCCAGATCTGTAAAATTTGGACGGACCAAAAATTCCTAGCATTTCCCATTTCAATGTGACGGTCCTCGCTTGATCTGCGCTTATTTTGTCTTTCTCGCCATTACTTCTGCTATCATGCAACTGTCGGATCGCTTTCTACAAAAGAAAAGCAAGGGTTAGCATTTTAATATTATTAAATTAAACCCTAATGTTTATTACATGTCGGCTTGGTTTCTTTCTTCCCAGTTCATATTTTAAAATGTCGCGATATCAGATGTTTTTTTAAAAAATGGAATATGTCGCAATATCATGACGTTTCTTCTCTCTAAAACTGTCGTGATAATCGTGACGTTTTTTTTAAATGTGTCACGATATCGTGACGTTTTTTTCTTTCTTAAACGAATTATTTCTTTTTAAATTGTGATATCGTGAGTTTTTTAAATGTCGGAATCAGACTTTTTAAAATGATCTTCTCTTGTCTGAAATCGTGACGTTTGTCATTTTTTTTTTTTTTTTTTTGCGTTTTCTTTCTTTATTCTTTGTTCGTGTTTTTTTCTTTTTTGGTTTTCTTGGTTTTGGTTCAATCATGTCGATAATCGTGACGTTTTTATAAAACGATATCAGCGACGTTTTCTTAGATTTTCTAGATGAAAAACGTTTTCATCACTTGGCCTTTTCTACAAAACATGTCGTGAAATCGTGACATTTTCATCACTTGGCTCTTTCTACCAAATATGTCACGAAATCGTGATGTTTTCATCACTTGGCTCTTTCTACCAAAACATGTCGTGAAATCGTGACGTTTTCATCACTTGGCTCTTTCTACCAAAACATGTCACGAAATCATGACATTTTCATCACTTGGCTCTTCTACCAAAAATCGTGATATCGTGACGTTTTCTTCACTTGGCTCCTTCTACCAAAACCTGTGTGAAATCGCGACGTTTTCATCACTTGGCTCTTCTAGTCCAAATATGTCGCGATATCGCGACGTTTTTGAAAATGGAATATGTCACGAAATCGTGACGTTTCCAAAAATGGAAAATGTCACGATATCGCGACGTTTTCTCAAGTTACTTCCACTTAGCAAATTTTCCAGAAATTGTAGGTTGACTCTAATGAATTTATTCATCTGTATTCTGCATTTTTACATATTTAGTGAAAGATCTTCTTTACTCATAATGATTCTAACATTTGAAAAATGAATTCTAAATTGAAATCAAAGCCATATGCAAGCCTACTTGGATACTTTGATATATGCAAAACTTGAAGAAGGAGGCAAGCAAAAATTGGAATTAAAACCTGAAAAACATCAAGAGGGTCCCTATGACAAAATGAAAACTAAATATTTTCAAAGGATGGAATTTCATTTTTTTAGTGGGGGTGTGTTGCTTCTCAACAAATGGCGATATCTATGGGGAAAATAGTAGCACTATTTAGAATCCAGAACTCTAGTTTCAAAACAATTTAGACCATGTACCATGCTTTGCCACAAATATTTTCTAAAATGACTCAACTACTATCTGTCGGCTGTTAAAGTTTCCCAAGGACATACTAGGTTGAACCACTTAAGGAAGATTCTGATGTGCGATTACAAGTGTATAAACCTTCTTCCAAGGATGACCGGGGCTTCAAATGCTTGCTATGGATCGAACAACTATTTAGATTGTGTAGGGGAAACCGAGTAGAGCTCTGTTTACTAGTTTAGCCTTTTATAGCCCCGACAGAGTTACTCTTTAGATTTTCATGACCCTGATCACAACTATGAGGTGGCATCTATAGCTTGGTGAACATGTTTGAGATGTATCCTTCGGGAGCCCTGGCTATGTGCAGGAAAGAGTGCCAATTTTATATTGGCTTGTCCAACTTTCACCATCTCTCTCTTTTCTTTTGAAAGATACCGATTACTGGAGTGCCTTGCTGCTTCTTCTTTTCTTTTTTTTTATTCATCGAGCAATTGATCAACTAACTGTTTCAGCTCAGGTACCAACAACCTCCTTGGACGCTTTGATGTAATTTTGTGAATCGGATTCCCCTCTCATGACCAACTTTTCTTGGATTCCTTGGGAGTTCTTCAACCAAACAGTATAGTAATTTCTTTATAATAAAAATAATTGTGGCAAGCAAGACACAAAATCCAATTATCTTTCTACTGTTGTTCTAGATAACAAGTAGTCCCACTTTTTAATCCTAGCAGACTATCTCTTAAAACAGAATGAGACAAAATGAAAACACACTAGGCCAATTTTCAATGTTGATTTGTGTTTTCTTTGTTTAGGCAAACTCAAACAAACAAGATTAAAGAGTTAAAAGGGAAGGAAAAAGGCCACTAGTTAAAAGACAAAATTGCACAGACCTACAAAGGCAAAACACAGAACTTCAAAACTTTTAAATAAAACAAAACAAAAACACACTACTTCACACTTTATTTATAACATATACATATTTTACAATGTCTTTGTGATTTATTCAAATGATGTATTGGATGGAACAGCTGAGAAATAATGCTTTAGGTATTGACCATTAACAGGAAGGTTCAAAAAATTACCCTCGAGGTCCTGTAGATGAAATGCATTATTACCTAGGATCTCGACAATCTGGTATGGCCCTATCCATAGCGGCTGCAACTTTGTGTGTTTACCTTTCTTTTCATGGGCTTTGTCCCATAGAAGCACCAGGTCTATGAGTCTGAAGGCCTTCACTCTGGCTCTTTTGTCAAACCAGTGCTTGATTGTTTCTTGGTGCCGACTGAAATGTTCCAGGGCTTGAAGTCGTTCGTCCTGCAAATTAGTTAAATCCAAAACACGAGCCTCTGCATCTGCTTGATCCTCAAAATAGTCTAAAACAAATTGATAAGTGGGCAATTTCAAAGAGATAGGAACGATGGGCTGAATACCATACAACAAAGCAAATGGGGAAGTCTTAAGAGCTACTTTATGTCTTATCCTGTCAGCCCAAAGTGCATATTTCAATAATGTGTGCCATTGTCTGGGTTTGTCTATAGCGAGACTTCTTAATGGCATTCATCAAATTCTTATTTGTGGACTCAGCTAGTCCATTACCTTGGGGGTAATAGTTGGATGAAAATCTGATGACTATCCCCATCTGGTATGCCCACTCTGCAAACTCTAATGATTGAAAGGTTGGCCCATTGTCGCACACCAAATTCAAAGGAACTCCAAACCTGGTTATGACATTTGACTCTAGAAATTCGATCACCTCATGGGTTGTACTCCTCATGGTGGTTGCTGCTTCAACCCATCTTGTGCAATAATCAGTGGTTGTTAGAACATACTTATGCCCTATTGATGAATTTGGGTTTATCACACCCACAAAGTCAAGTCCCCATTGCATAAAAGGTTTGTTTATTACAATAGGTTGCAATGGTAGAGCTCGATTAGCCTCTTTGGATGCAAAATTCTGACACTGATGGCAAGTTCTCACATGCTGATGTGCATCTTTAAACAATGTAGGCCAGTAATAGCCTGCTCTCAATATCTTGTGCGTAGTAGCAGAACCTGAGGAATGCCCTGCCCCTAACTTCTCATGAAAACTGGACATCACCTCATTGACTTCATTCTGAGAAATGCATCTTAAGAATATGCCGAGCATAGTTTTCTCTATACAAGTTGCCTCCTTTGAGCAGAAAATGAGCAGATTTCAGCTTTAGTGCTCTTCTTTGGGTTCTATTCAGGTGAGATGGACAAATTCCAAATCACAGCAGATGAATGATATCTCCATACCAATCATCGAATCCAGAATCCAATTGATTAATTTCTCCTTGTACAGGTATTTCAGCAATATGTCGAGACAAACCAAGTCCTCTGATTAATTTTGTAGGCCAAATTTCTAAGTCGTATTCCTGCAGTCTCGTAACCCAATTACCTCTTAGCTCACCCAATTCGTCCTGGCTTAATAAGTATTTGACAATTTGGATCAGGAACTATAGCATGGACTTTGCTTCTTAGTATGTAGTGCCTGAATTGCTTAACTGCTCTTACTAAGGCATAGGCTTGCTTATCCAAGCGAGAGTATTTTAGCTCAGCCCCCTTTAAGTTGGTACTTTTGAAAGCAATCGGATGCTCCCCTGTTTCTCTTCGTTGGGTCAAAACCGCTGCAAGTGTGTGTTCAGAAGAAAAAGAGTACAAATAAAAATCTACACTGAAATCTGGGCTCACCAGAACTGGAGCTTGCTTGATGGCAGTTTTGATTTCTTGGAATGCTGCTTTGGCTTCTGTTGTCCAGGAAATCTTAGCAGTTTCCTTTAGCATGTCATTCAGTGGCTTGACTATTTCTGCAAAACCAGAGATGAATTTTTTGACAAAATTAATTTTCCCAAAAAATGATCTTAACTCTTTCTTAGAGTTGGGAAAAGGTATCCCCGATATGGCTTCAACTCTCTCTGGATCCATGGAAATGCCATCTTTGGTGATTAAGTGTCCAAGGAGTTTTCCTTCAGTTACACCAAAAACACACTTCTTTGGGTTTAAAGAAATGCCAAACTCTCTGCATTTGTTGAAGACAGATTCCAAATGCTTTACGTGGTCAAACCGAGATTTAGAGAAAACTGTCAAGTCATCCATGTAGACAACGATGCACTTACCCATAAGGCCTTTGAAGGCATGATCCATTGCACGTTGAAAGGTAGCTCCAGCATTAGTCAATCCAAATGGCATTCTCTTGTAAGCAAAAGTTCCCCACTTAGTCGTGAAGGCAGTTTTCATCCTGTCTTCCCTTTCAACTAGTATCTGATTATACCCTGAGAATCCATCTAAGAAGGACATCATTTCTGAACCATTCACAATTTGTAGCACCTCATCCATGGAAGGCAAAGGATAATTATCCTTCTCAGATGCCTTGTTCAAGTTTCTAAAATCCACGCACAAGCGGATCTCTCCATTCTTCTTTCTGACCGACACCAAATTGGCTACCCAAGTAGAATGCCTAATGGGAAAAATAATGGCGGCACTCAATAATTTCTCCACCTCTTTCTGGATGAAGGGTTCCAACAAGGTGTTGACATGCCTTTGTTTCTATCGAAAGGGTTTGCAGGACTCCTTTAAAGGTATTATATGGGTGTAAACTTTTGGATCAAAAACTTTTAGGTCTTTATAAGACCAAGCCATAACATCCTTGGACCTGTGAAGAAATTCAATCATATTTCTTTTTATTTTAGGGTCACAAGTTTTAGCCAACTTAAGGTGCCTGGGATCTTCTTCAGTCCCGACATTCAGGTTCTCAGTCTCACTGTTTGCTACACCAATAGAATCCCCAGAACTCACCTTTTGCTTAATTTGGTCAACATCAAACAGTCGCTCCAGTTCCACCATCCCTTTCAGAATTCTATTATCTTTCAACCTTATTATTCCCCTTTCATCGTCTAACTATTCCAGCAGAGTATCCCTTTGACCATCATCGATTATAGCATTTTCAAATGCATTGGTACTCTGTAAAAAGTTTATAATCTGCTGGTCATCAGAGAAAACCTAAAAATTATCTACATTATTTGGGACCGAAGGACAAGGGACTAACTCGATCAAAAATTTGTTCCATTTGAACTCTTCCAGTGGCTTCAGACTTGCGGCTGATGAAGCTAAGACATCTGCAAGTGAATTCTGCTCTCTAGGTATGTGCGTTAAATTAAAAGCATCAAAATCCTCCATGAGATCCCAAGCTCGGTGTTTGTATCCTTTTAAGTAGGATGCTTTGCACTAAAATTTACCTTTAACTTGATTGGCCACCAACTCTGAGTCTGTAAAAACTTGGATATTTCTTACACCTCTGTCTAAAGCAAATTTCAATCCTAGCACCAGTGCTTCATACTCTGCTAAATTATTTGTGCAAGGGAACTGTAGGCGATAAGACATAAAATATGTCTGACTCTCAGGTCCTTTAAGAACTACCCCCGTACCAGAACCTTGTTTAGATTTAGCCCCATCCACATGAAGCGTCCAAACTTCATTATTATGAACAAGATGAGCTTTACTAAGTTTCTCATTTTGTCCCGTTGTTAAATTATAAACCCCAATATCTACATCAACAATATTTACAGTCTCATTTTCTGCATTATATTCAGTGATCATATGTTTGTACCTAGGTTCTCTTTCAATCCTTAATTGGTTTGCAACACCTTTCCATGGCAACCACATATGTGAAAAATCAGTTGCCAAGTATCCATTCAAATATTTTGACCAATCCCTGCTCAGAAGCATCCCGTATCCCACAGGAATATCCACCACCTGAATTTCAATTTTGTGTTGTGCCCTTGGCTCAGATGCTAGCTGAATATGAATATTTTGAAGTTCACCTACTACTTTAACCTCAGATTTATCCAATTGGACAACTCTTCTTTCAGACTTCATTGGGGTTAAACCCAACTGTTGACAAATGGCCAAAGGCATAACATTGGCTGAAGCACCCGAATCTACCAGACAGTTGTGTAAGTTTTTCCCAAATATACGAACAGTCAGTAGGAAAGGCGAAACTTCAGTCTTCTCTTTATACATGGCCACATTTGCATTTGCCACCTTCTTTCCCTTTTCCAAAGGTTTGGTAGTAGGCCCAGAGTATGTTTTAATCAAGTTATCCCTTTGTTCCAAAATTTGAGCTAACTCATGGAGAGTGATGTTAGCCTTGATCTTCTTCATGTCCTCCACTATATTGTACCCTTTATTGAGTGGAGCGATAGATCCATATGGGACTCTTGGATCTCCTCCCTTGGGTGGAGATGGGTTATTACTTGAAGATGGATCTGGAGGAACATTATGGGAGTTGTCTGGAGGGGTAGATGTAGTGTTGGGCTCCGGATTTCTGTTTCTGAGGTTGTAGTTGTCCCTCCTATATTGTTGAAAAGCTTGCACCTCATCCATAGGCATCTCCACTACATTCTCAGACTCATCTAGAAAAGTGAAAGAATCTAAGACCATAGCTGCACTATGGTTGGATGAACTTGGGCCATCCGCATTTCTTTGATGTTCAGGAGAAATCAACTCACCAGATAAAGCTTCAAAGGCGTTACAAAATTCCAAACAATCCAATTCCCCATGCTGAGATGTGGCATGTATCCTGCACCAGTTAGGCAAAGCCAAGTCACAAATATTCACATCATGCCCTTTACCTTTATAATCCTTATTGGGTTCGTATGGGGGCCGAGTGAATCTATTCTGCTGATAGGAAAACCTGTTTGAGTTTTCCCCAGTAGAAACTTGCCTTTTAAAACTTAAAAAGTCATTTGCCAACTTTTGGACCATTTTTGAGACTTCCTCAACTCTTGTTTTATCAGTTTCTTTATCTGGATTCTGTACACTTTCAGCAGGTGTTAGAGTCAATGGATTGCTTATCGGTGGGGTTTGATATGTTGGCAACATCATCTGATGTGGTATGGGATTGAAGATAGGGGTACCTTGTGTGACCAAAGGAATTTGATGAGCACTTAAAGGTTGAGGTCCCAATTGTCTTTCCAGAACCAAAGCTTCTTTATAAGCCTCTGTTAGATTGGTAATAGAGGCATCTCTTTTCAAGAAAACAGAAGTCATTGGATCTAGAGAATTCCTAAAAATTTCTAATGCCAGATCTGCATTTGGCACATAATAACCCGTCAGTCTACCATAAGCCTTTTGAAATCTGATATTGTAAGATCTGATAGATTCATTTATTTCTCTTTTAATACCAGAAAATTGTTGATATAATACACTGGGATCTATCACTTCACCAAATTGCGATACAAAAACCTTTTCCGGGTCATTCCAACTAGTAATAGAATCGTTAGTGAGATTCAAAAACCAGTCGTATGCTCCCTCCTGGAGAGTGAACGGGAACAACCTGCAAGCCACATCTTCATGCTTGTACATTTAACAATTTTAGAGCATTCTTGAATGCTACTAGGTGTTCTTCTATTGTTCTAGTTCCATCATGCTTGTATCTAGGAAGATACCTCTCAGGATTTCTAGGCGAGATCATGGGCTACACCGAGGGATATTTAAGGCGGTGGCACCCAACCGGTTTGCCATTACTACTTGATTGACGATGATATTTTTAGTTGTAGTTGGAGCAACTACAAGTGGTGATAAAACTATTTCGGACAAAGACTTGGCCCTTCTGAGGCTGCTTCTCCTTGGGGTTTCTAACTCAGGCACAAGGAGCTCTCCAGCTCTGGAGTGGGACCTTGTTACTCTGTATGTAGAATCCAGCTTTTCACAAGCAACTTACAATCTTTAACAAATACTGAACTAGGTTCGGCCCTCCTTCTAGCGCCAATTTTAAATGTTGGTTCGACTTTTATACACACCCTGTGAAGAATGAGCATGAAATACCGATAACACTTATAAGGGATAAATCCCACTCACTTTAGGATCTTGCTGGATATCCAAGGTGTGAGTTACAGAGTTGGGTCGAATGTCTATTCACTCTTTTCCACTTCTGGAATAGTTTCAAGTGGACTGTCTGTTACCTTACAATAGGTTCGGGACTTTAGTTCGGTAATGTTTTTGGAGTTGGTTATCTTTGTGGACACTCAGATTTACAATCGGTTCTTTGATCTAGCTCTTTATGCTTTAGCAGATTTAAATAAAAGACAAATTTTAAAGAAGATAAAAATGGATCATTCAATCGGTGGAACAGAGAGAGTAGGGTAGGGCAGAAAGAGAAGTTTATCTAACTTAGCTGCAAAACCAAAACTACCAATTTTAGTTATACTATTTAGCTTCACAATAGAACAAATCAAAGAGGAAAGTGTCCAACTTTCTAAGATCACCTTCTACTAAGAGCATAAGACAGAGATGAAACAGATCTGAAAGAAAATCATAAACAAAAGGGAAGTCGGTTGAAATTGGTATCTCTCACCAGCAGCCTAGCTCGCACAGTGAGGACAGAGCAATTAGAACAGGCCTGAACCTTAAATCTGTAATTTTCCCTAGCATACAATAAAAAGAATGAAGCCTAGTAGCATATCCAATCTTGATAACACAGATCTACAACATAAATTAAATAAACCTTAATGAGATGAAAAACAAAAGAAGATGAACTTATCGCAATCCGAAAGAGATTAGGCTCCTGGCCACGCTATCACAGAAAACGAAAATCACACCAACTCCAAGTCCAGAACAAAGCATTCAACAAGATTTGCAGGAAATTGCTCCAATAGCTTTTTATTCTAAGTTTTCGCCTCCTTGATCTTACATTCAGAGGAAGTATATATAGACTCAGGACAAACCCTGATCTTTTCAAAAATATCTTCTTCCCAAACCCTAAATCTTATCATCAAAACCCTACTGCCTAGGTTTTACAATATAAGGCATTTTTATATAGAATTTTGATAAACCCTAATTACTCTGAAAATCTTCGCGGGGATCTTGCCATAAATGGAGAAAATGAGATTTGACTTCGTCTTCATCAAATGGATACCGCGCGTAAATGTATCTTTATCTTTTAGGTAGGCTGTCAGAGCATCTCATTAATCCCTCTACGAAATCTGGATGAGTCACTGGTTTCCTGGGCCTTCTATCCTCGCAGAGCCGCCTTCGCTTGGTTCGAGTTGAAATTCTCTGCCCGCCATTACTTTCGCCATAAATTTTCCATTAACTGCATCCATCGGCAAATTTCGGTGACTGTGTATGGATATTTTCATTTTTTGGCCAATCGTCGACATATTTCATTAAATGGGGCAGCTGCTCGGTCACACCTTAAAGTCTTTAACGACCAGATCTATAAAATTTAGATGGACCAAAAATTCCCAGCGTCTCCCATTTCAATCTGACGGTCCTCGCTTGATCTGCGCTTATCTTTGTCTTTCTCGCCATTACTTCTGCTAGTATGCAACTGCCAGATCGCTTTCTGCAAAAGAAAAACAAGGATTAGCATTTTAATATTATTAAATTAAACCCTAATGTTTATTACCTTGTCGGCTTGGTTTCTTTCTTCCCAGTTCATATTCTTCAAAACCTGTCGCGATATCGCGACGTTTTCTTTACTCCTTCGTCAAAAATGGAACATGTCGCGATATTGTGATGTTTTTCTTCTCTATCAGTTTTTTATTAGTCTCTTTCTCTTTTCAAACATGTCACGATATCGCGACGTTTTCTTTTATTTCTTTAATGTGTCATGAATCTGACTTTTTATTTTTCTAAACCATGTCACGATATCATGACGTTTTTCACTTGGCTCTTAATCAAATATGTCACGATATCATGACGTTTCCTCACTTGTCTCTTCAATCCAAATATGTCGAATGATTTTCGTGAAATCGTGACGTTTTTTTTTTTCTTTCTTTTTTTGTTCCTTTTCCTTCTTTTTCGAATCGGAGTTTCTTTTTGATCGATTTTCTTTCTAATGCCGATATCGTGAGTTTCTTTCTTTTATCTGAGTTTTCTTTTTTCAATATGTCGTGATATCGACATTTTTCTTTATCGCGATATCGCGACGTTTTATCACTTGGCTCTTTCTACCAAAACACGTCATGAAATCGTGACGTTTTCATCACTTGGCTCTTTCTACCAAAACCTATCGTGAAATTGCGACGTTTTCATCACTTGGCTCTTTCTACCAAAACACGTCGCGAAATCACGACGTTTTCATCACTTGGCTCTTTCTACCAAAACACGTCGCGAAATCGTGACATTTTCATCACTTGGCTCCTTCTACCAAAACACGTCGCGAAATCACGATGTTTTCATCACTTGGCTCCTTCTACCAAAACACGTCGTGAAATCGCGACGTTTTCATCACTTGGCTTTTTCTTCCAAATATGTCGCGAAATCGCGACGTTTTCAAAAATGGAATATGTCGCGAAATCACGACGTTTCCAAAAATGGAAAATGTCGCGATATCGCGACGTTTTCTCAAGTTACTTCCACTTAGCAAATTTTCCAGAAATTGTAGGTTGACTCTAATGAATTTATTCATCTGTATTCTGCATTTTTACATATTTAGTGAAAGATCTTCTTTACTCAGAATGATTCTAACATTTGAAAAATGAATTCTAAATTGAAATCAAAGCCATATGCAAGCCTACTTGGATACTTTGATATATGCAAAACTTGAAGAAGGAGGCAAGCAAAATTTGGAATTAAAACCTGAAAAACATCAAGAGGGTCCCTGCGACAAAATGAAAACTAAATATTTTCAAAGGATGGAATTTCATTTTTTTAGTGGGGGTGTGTTGCTTCTCAACAAGGTCCACCTCCACCTCCTTCTTTTCTGCCTCTATCGCAGAGTGATCCACCGCCCAGTCTAGCTCGGTATCAAGAAGCTTATTTCTAATATTATTTTACTCCCTCATCAAAATCACCACCTCACCTTCAGCTGTGATTGTGACTGCCAAATCCCCACCAAAATCATAGTCATATGAATCCTCCTCCATATCCTCCAAAGGAATATCCTCCATATCCGCGATACCAACACCCCCCATACACCCAACACCAACATCTCCCATCTCTCCAAACCCAACATCCCCCATACCCCCACCACCACCACCACCCATCATCCTATACATCCAGTCATTTACCTCCATCAAGAGAATGCCCTCTCTCTCATGGGCCTCAACTCCTACCCCCCTACCACTCTCGACTGATGACCTCGTGCCACTATCACTCACCAGCCTATCCTTGTCATCACACCATGGCCTCACTCACCTCTTTAGCTAATCCAACTCAGCCTCCTCCTCTCTAGGCTCTGGTTACCTCTCCTATATCTCCTTAGGTGTTTCTACCCTTGCTTTGCCTAGCAACCCTACAATGGGAAGTAGCCCTGCTACATCCACCCATCCATCCACCATGCCCCTTCTAGGCTACCAAGTATGCCTCGACCACCACACATCATACTCAATGGTTGTTCCTATATTGTCTACATCTAAGACATCAATCACCTCATTTGGAATCAAATACAAGGGTGGCACTATAGGATGTGGCTACCTATCCCCCTCACCCTATAAATCTCCATAGGAGGATCAGGTCACCCCTATACCAAGCCAAACTATCACTGCACCCAAGAAAATGGAAAGAACTCGACCTCCATCGAGTACTTCCCCACCACCCACCTACCACATCGAATGCATTCTAAATGAACGGTATCCTAACTCCAGATCGGCCCCCCTAACCATGGCCTCCACCTAATATGCTCCATAACTTCCCTAGCTCCTCCCTGTGATGCATCAAATCACCCCGATGCTCCCTCCTCTTCCTCTCCATATCTACCCACCATCTCATGGCATAGGGCACCTCACGCCCCTCACGAGCATGTGCATCATATGGAAAATTTGTAGGCCTCTAGATGGTAATGTGCTCCCACACTCATATCTATAGCAATGGGAGGATGCTCAGTCCTGTCCTATTTGTCCTCACCACTCTGTGAAGCTTGCGGTATACCTGAGTCAATAATGTGGGTGCCAGTGCATATCATCGCCCCTGCTCTACCATGTCGTAGATAATGCCCATCATGTTCCAAGGGAATTTCACCCCAGAAGCATCAGGTAAGGCGTGACTCGCCACCAACAACATCCCCATTGCATGACGTAATGAGAGCTACCTCTCCCTATTTCTCCAATAGTACATATAGTCCACCCCCTTCTTCGCCTCTACCGGCCTCCACCTCTCCCCAAAGGCCCTCTCTAGAATATCATCTTGCTCCTTCTTCTTCACCACTATCACCGTCACACCATTAATCTCCAATCGGTATATCCGATAGATGTCCTCCAAAGTCACTATCATCTCTGTGGTCGGTAAATGAAAGGTGTTCCTGTCAGGATCCCACCTCTCACATAGTGTGGTCATATATGCGTGGTTCACATGAACCTCATGCATCACCCATACCCCATAAAGCCCCAATGTCTTTAGCCACTCCACATCTTCCCCACTTCCACTAAGCCTTCATCTCCTTCCTGCAAGTCCAAAGTCAATGGCGTGTAAATATTACCTTCACCTGCCATCACACACACCACATGTTAGAAATTACACACATTTTTGTACATAATTTGTATATATAGATATGTAAAAATAAAGGTATACATTGTTTCCTATTTTATGCATCACTAGATAGAAATTGCATAGATGGACATATACACTTCATTCATTTTCTCATTCACATTTTACATTCACAAGCAAATCGAAAAAACTAGAAAAATTCCATAAAAAACAAGCCACAACTGACAACTCATCAATTTTCTCAACATCATCCAAAAACCAATCCAGAAAAAAAAAATGCCATAAAATTATGGTTTGCACCCCACACGTGCGAACCACACGGTTCGCACCTCACACGTGCGAACCGCACGGTTCGTACCCCAGGGGTATGAACCTCTGGAAACTAATGAAAACAATACAGTTGGGTATGGAATTTTCTATTGATTCTAGTTGTACCACATACATGCCAAGAAAAAATTAAAATGTGTGTCAAGAACTCATAAAATGATGAACAAAACCCTCCCCGATACGCAATATGAAGCATTTAAAACAAGGTTAAAACAAGAAAAGAAAGGCAGATCGGGATACCCATTTGACCTGTTAGCTTGTCCCCTCACTCTGTTTTCACTCACATGACCACCCACATGCACTTTTCACACCTCTCATCCACATCACATCCATGCACACATCCCCATGCATCCAAAAGTAAAAAAATATATATATAATGTTTCTGGATACCCATTTGGCCACTTTTACATGTGTTCAAACTTTAATCATTTCCTACCCCCGCCCTCGTTTCACGGTTGTAAAAGCAAAAAGGTTCATTTTAAAACCCCCTTCAAATTCACACATTCTAAAAAAGTCAAAAAAACACCTACCTCGGGCATTCCCGCTCCCGTGCTAGTACTCCCCAATGTACTCGCCATATTGTCTTGCCCGATGCGCAATCCAACAACACTCCATTCTGTTCTCTTCTCCCCTCTTTCTCTCCCACTCTGTCCGCACGTGAAAAAATAACATCAAATGTCAATTTTCACCTTATGTATGCATTTTTTTGCAGGTTTGTACGCCACACATGCGAACCGACCGGTTCGTACCCCTAGGGTGTGAATCATATGGTTCGCATGTGTGACATGCAAACCAACCGTCCATCCTCCAAATTTTCCCATTCACACCATATTTTATCATTAACGCTATCCAAACATTGATTTTCTCAAATTTTGTGCCAATTTTTCACATTTGCCTTACATCTTCATCAACCATTGTATCGCTGCTTTGCCTCGCTATCATCGCCAATCCGCCACTTGAGGGGGTTATCATCAATCATATTGAAAGTCACCTTGCACATGATCAAACAATCAAAAACATTCCAATCATGGATACAACAAATGCCTACAAAAGTTTTTGCTAATAATTATGAAAAAGACTAAAATTCCAACATAAAACAAGATGATGTTTGCCAAAATATTAAAACGCCTCTGCCTATAGATGCCACATGGGTTTCAATCATCATAAGTAGCAGACGTAAGACCACCTGTGAATAAAAATCCTGAAGTTCTACCTTAGGCTCCAATGATTTATCAAATGTCATCAAATGAGCTCATCAATCAATCAAAATAAAAAGTTAACAAAAGCATCTTATTTCGTCCAAAATAGAAATATTTCCAATTGATCATAGTGCAAGGCAATCATGCGATTTCCCCCAAAAAAGCAATCATTCATAAAACCATTTTTTATCAATGTGTCTCTTTCACAAACCATCAATCATCATCCATCCATATCATTATTTTTTTACTAAACCATGTTTCACACACTCCAGTACAAAAAGGGGCAAAATGTAGACACCAAAAGGTCTCACATTGTCCCTCTCCTCATATCCATGGTTAATTATTGTGCAAAACCATTGAAAATTGCATAAATTGACCCAAAAACACTATTCATCACCATTAGTCCCTTTGGGCTAGCTAAGCCCCTTCCTACGCTTAACCCTAGGCCCTCATGTGACCTCATGCCAACTCAACTAAGGTTGAAACCTTTACCATGGTCAAAAACCACTTTATGGTCAAAAAGTCAACATTTTGGTCAAATTTTGCTTTATGGCTAATATCATGCTTAATTAGATGTAATCTTGATTTAATTAAAAACCTCCACCTCACCTAGTCTACTTTGACTAGCCTAGACTCCCACCTCACCTAGCCTAGCCTAGCCTAGCCTATCCTAGCCTTACCACCTCTTATCCCAGATAATTCTCCATATATCACACCCCTGGGTCATAATGCAAGATGGAGACTTTTGCACATAAAAAATGATTAATTAATGCTAAGATGCTTTCATAAAGGTGAATATTAATTGCAAATTGATATTTATCCCTAATCATCATTACTTTTGGATGGGTGAGGGATTCTCTCACCCGACTTCACTCATGACCCAGGACACCTCAGGGGACACCTCTTTGGTGGACACCTCACCATAGCCACCTCATAGGGGACACCTCATTCCCTTTCTCTCACCCTAACCCACTCTATAAATAGGAGGCCATTTTCACCATTTAGATGATCACAAATTTTACATACCGAAACTATTTCGAAATCACCATAGCCATTGCAATAAACACACATCCATCTCACATCCATCATACGAAGGTCATAATATGTTTGTCTCTTGCATAATCCCATTTTGTGAGTGAGATAGGTCATTTTCCACATCAGGATTTACTGTTCAGAAGTTCTACCTAAAAAAGCGCACATCCAAAACTAATCAAAAGTATCCAAGGACCCTATCTGAGCAATCCATCTTCAAAAGGGCCAGTTCGCACCTCATACGTGCAAACCTCTCGGTTCGCACCCTAGGAGTGTGAACCTCTGCAACAGGCATAAGAACCATTCGGACAGGTAAGAATAGCTTAGTTTATGGTTGTATGCTATATTTAATAGTTAATTTCATGTTTTGAGCATTTTTATGAGTCTTTTATCTTCATAACCATGGGGTTTGACTGAGGTAGATCCCTAAATGCACTAATAGAATTTTGCAGGTTCACAGGTCCAACAAAGCATAAGGAAGCATCCAACAAGCGGTGGCTCATGAGCAAGAAGCCCACCTTCAATCGAGGAACCCAAAAAGATTGATTTGCTATCTTTGTACCATAGCTGAAAGAGGCTTCCTAAGGGAAGACCCTATTATAGCCTTCAGGGCTAAATTATAAAAGGATATCATCTTTTGTAACCCTTTTATGATTATCAATACAAATATAGCATATTCCATGATATTAGAAAGAAGTGTTATGGTGTCTTTTTGTTAGTTTCACATACTTCTAGAACAAATAATGATGAAGAGTCTTCAAACAATAAACAATATGAGGAGGAGACTGAGTTGGCCTATTTCGGCCCTTGATATCTACATCATCTATTACCCGTGGAGCAAGTGGAAATGAATGATAGATAATTCATTGATGATAGTGACTACGAGGATGAGACCGAGAGGACCTACCTTGATCATCACTATTTACATCATTATCATGAACTGGTCGACATCGAAGAGATGTATTGGAGAATCTATCCTGGCCCACACTTCAGGGGAAGACTGACTAATCCAGATGAAGTTTATCTTACAGTCTTCCCTGATCTGCCTACATATAGATAGCTCCTTGAGCCAAATGATCCCATTTTCCAATCTGTTTATAGATCTGATTCAAATATTCCCATACCCCTAGAGCCACATATCGGGTATGCGAATAGCACTGATAATGTAGAGTTACACACATGTGGTCCTGAAGATCTAATCCATTCCATCAACATGATCTCCATTGATTTGACCACTCCACTCCACAACCCAGTAGATCCTTCTAAACCATTGTGTGTTAATATAGATGCTATTGATTGGGATCATGTTGATTCACCTCTAGAGCCTGAGGATTTTTTCCCCAATGAAAAAATGTTACAACTGTTTCCCTTTGCACCAGGCCATACATATGATGTTTATCATTCTAAGGGTAATTTCGATGTGGGACCTTTAAACCCAAATGATGACATCCACTTTATTCCTACGCCTCACCAGCTTGAGGAGGGATCACATATGTCAGTAGAGGAAACCTTTGATGTGGATATCAGTGATGATCCCACTAATCATAAGAAGGTTAATTTTGGAGAGAGCCTATATCCTAATGAGCATGCCATCCTCATTCCTCTAATTAAAGAGAGACCTAATCTCTTTGCTTGGATGTACAAGGATATGCCGATTCTAGATCCGAAATTAGTTACCCATAACCTTTTGTTAGATCCTTCTAAAAATTTAGTCAAACAAAAGCTTAGGAAAATGCATCCAACCGTCACTTTAATGGTTAAAGACGAGTTGAATAAGTTGTTGTATGTAGATATTATTATCTCCATCGACTATCCAGAATGGGTATCAAATATGGTACCTATAAGAAAACCTGATGGAAGGATCCGTATCTGTATAGATTTTAGAGACCTCAACAAGGCAACACCAAAGGATTCATTCCCATTGCCCAACATAGATGCTCTCATAGATGCAACTGTGGGTCATGAGATACTCTTCCTTCTAAAAAAAAATTTTGGTTACAATCAAATTTAGATTAAAGTTGAATACTAGCACAAAACCACATTCACAATGCCATAGAGAACATTTTTTTACAAAGTTATGCCGTTTGGTCTTAAAAATTTAGGTGCCACATATCAACGAGCCATGACATACATCTTCTATGACTACATGCATAAAATCCTATTGGATTATATCAATGACTTATTGGCAAAGTCATTGCTATGAGAAGAGCATGCTAAGGTCCTGAGAAAGGTCTTCAATTGCTTGATAGAGCATAATGTCAAGTCAAATCCCAAGAAGTGCGTATTTTGTGTAAATTCAAGAAAACTCTTAGGATTCATCATTTCTAAATGAGGGATCAAAGTAGACCTAACAAAGGTCAAATCCATTCTAGAAATGCATCCTCCCACCAATATAAAAGAGCTAATAAGCCTGTAAGGCAAAGTAGCATCTATAAAGTGACTTATCGTACAATTATCAGATAAATATTGACCCATGAATCAACTGCTACACAAGGGGGTCTTATTCAATTGGAACAAGGATTGTCAAAATGTATTTTCTAAAACTAAGAAATACTTGGCAATTTCACAAGTACTGGCTCCACCAAGGTGAGATGTGTCATTCTTGCTATATATACCAGCTATTGACTTTGCTTTGGGAACCATGTTAGCCCAAAATATTGTGCAAGACAAAGAATAAGTGATATATTATATTAGACGCACCTTAGTGAGTTATGAGCTAGGATATGCATACGTAGAAAAACTGTGCTTAGCAGTGGTTTTTGCAACTAAGAAGGCACCATTACATGCTAATCCATACGATGTATGCGATATCAAAACAAATTCCTTTGCAGTACTTGATGAGCAAGACTTATCCCAATACACATATTGCAAAGTGGATCATGCTACTGAAAAAATTCGATTTGAAATTCATCAACCAAAAGTCCATCAAGGAACAAGTCATAGCTTATAAATTGGTAGAGGCACCTCTTGAAGATAGTAAGCCTCTTGTCATAGAGCTTCCTAATGATGTAGTATTTGTGTTATTGAAATATCCTAAACCCAAAGAACCAAATAACAAAGCTGATATGACATTATTCTTTGATGGTTCAAAATGTGAGCAAGGGAGTGGTGTAGGAATCATCTTTTTCATGTCACAAGGTTCTCCAATGCCCTTTTCATTTAAGCTAGACTTCCCTTGTACCAATAACAATATTGAATACGAGGCCCTAATATTGGGTATCCAAATAGCAATCACCATGAAGATTAAAATATTAAACATCTTTGGTGACTCCCTTCTCATTGTCAATAAAGTTAAGGGATTATTTTAATGTAGGTGTCCTATCCTGAAAGCTTATAAGGATCTTACTAACACTTATCTAGCCTAGCTATAGTGGTAAGACATCGAGGCAATCCCTTGTACGTTAAATAGATTTGTAGATACTATGGCATCTTTGGGATCTTTAATCCCTTAGAATCCATCTACCAATTTTACTACCATTCATGTAAAAATGCTCTCGAATGTTGTGATGTAGTGTGAGGCTTTCAATAATAAAGAATCACTCAACATGATTCATATAGAACCAAACAATGAGTGGTTCTATAAAGCCAAAGACTTTCTCAAGAAGGTGCCCTGGGGTCTTTGATCTTGCAAGGTCCTATGGGGAATGGCACCACCATTCACCATAAGGTTGTATTCCAGTCTGCATTCGCACATAGCGAACCACAAGGGGAATAAGTCATCTTGTCTGTCGAGATAGAAGATTATTAGGATTGTATGTCATAATTACATGATTTCCTTAAGCTTGGTTTAATCTCATAGGTATTATCGTGTGCTGCAAAACACACATTTAGATAGAAAGTGACAAAGTATATCTTATTCGGAGACATCTTGTACTGTCAAAGCTATGATGGAGTTCTCCTTCATTGTCTTGAGCATCAAGAATCAGCTTGGGCAATTTCACAGTCTGATGATGGTACATGTGGTGGCCATTTTAGTGGTATGGCCATCATCAAGCGCATCCTTTGAATGGGTTATTACTGGCCCACTATGGATAAGGATTGCATCGCGTATGTCAATAAATATATTAAATATCTACATCATGCTAATCTTATGCACTTGCCATCGTAGGCCTTATAGTCCATTCAAGCGACTTGGCCATTTGCTTAGTGAGGTTTAGATTTAATTAGTAAGATCTCTCCCCCATCATTAGGTTGACATACATTCATTATGATAGCTACTACGTAGTTTACAAAATGAGTGGAAGCAATCCCTTTGAAAATGATAACCTGGAGCACGTATTGCAGAGTTCATACTTCACAATATCATTAGTCATTTTGGGATACCATCCAAGATAATATTGGATAATGGAACATCGTTCAAGAATAAAACTTTGAGGGATTTAACTTCCAAGTACAATATACAACATAGTTTTGCAACTCCATACTATCACAAGCAAAAGGACAAGCTAAAGCTTCAAACAAGATAGTGGTAGCTATCTTGAAAAAGATGGTATAGGAAAACCATAAAGATTGGCACATACACCTACCCCTTGCATTATGGGCTTACAATACTAGCATATGGACACACACTAGGACAACATCATTTTCTCTAGTATATGGTTCTAAGGCCATTATGCCCTTAGAGTTGGAGATTCCAACCCCGCGCATCACATTAAAAGAGTTCATTGATAACGATATTGTGCAACATGCTCACCTCGATCAGCTGATGCTTCTTGATGAACGTCATGTGAATACCCTTGATCACCTCTGCAGCTATCAAGAATACCTAAAATAAGCTTATAATAATAAATTACATTTGAGAGACTTTAAAGTTGGTGATCTTTTACTAAAAGAGAAGCAATAGAACTCAAACCTACCGCCACACTTGCGAGATAAATTTATGGCCAACTGGTTAGGTCCATATATCATCTCAGAGCATATAGGACCTGGAACGTATCGTATAACATTGCTTAAAGGTTTTGAAGAGCCTAAACCTCTCAAAATTCTTCACCTTAAGGCCTTCCACACATAATAATTCAAAAAATCTCAAAAATATAGAAAACATCAAAATCCATAAAAAAATCAAAAAACAATAAAATTCAAAAATATTGTAAAACATCAAAATTCAAAAATATTTGCATTATGCATTTCATTATGTGCATGCATTCAGTTAATTTCATTGCATTTAGGCATTTCCATCCATCGCCCATGCATTAGGATAGGTTGTGTTTGCAATCTTACAAATGAAACCACGTTTGTATTTCTATCATGCATCTATGCATTATTATAATCCATCACCCTTGTGATTGATTATATTTTTCAACACACCCCCACCTATTGCTATGAGGAATATACTAGGGTTTTTCGGTCATTCAACATTACTTATTAATATTCTCAGATTTTGTAGAAATCTTGCTTTGCTTTTGAATATAAGGTCTAGTTTTGATAACACCTACGCATATATCAAAATCCCATAACTAATAAAACACATTAAAAATCCTAATTAGGGCAAGGAAATATGCACACTACAAAGTGGTCCTAGTCATCTTAAGTGAAATGTTTTGTTACTTTCTCATATTGTGATGCACATGGTCTAGAGTGGTGATCATTGGAAAAAGGACAAGTTCCCCTTACCGAAGAAATACCTTGCTTACAAAAAGGAGAAAAATTACAAAAATAAATCAAATTCCTTGCTAAAAAATAAATAAAAATAAAAATACAAAATAAACAGTGATTTTCATCACTATATATGAGCAAGTATCCCAATAATTATGAAGAAAAGAAGGGGGTGAAGAGCTTGAATCCCTGGAATTTTTACTACTCAAAGCCATTGAGTAATCCCCAATACAACAATGGGATGAATAAATCCCGCCTGGCATTGGGGTAGTTCAAAGCAATTTATAAATGATCTAGCTTTAGGTGGCCTGTATTACATAGTGGTCTGGTCCAACTGCATCCAAATCTAGGATCAAGGTGAAAATTTGGTGATCCTCATTACAACAATGGGTTGAATAAATCCTGCATGGAAATGAGGTAGTCTTATGTATCATATAATATATTCATTTGTACACAAAAGGATAATTAATATTTTGATCTTTCATAGCAAAATATTGGTCTTTCATGAGTCTAGTATAGTCATTATACAACTTTTAAGGAGTCAACTAGGATGTTTGAGTTTCATGGAAAACCTCAAAAATTCCTCACAACAATAATACATCTCATATCACAAATCATTACATATATCTATCCAATTCATCATATCATATATGGATGTTAAAATGATTAATTCTTATGACAAGATTTAACATTTTCATTCATGATTTGGTGTCGTCCATTAGATTGTTAACTCATATTGCATTCATTCCTTATGTTTTAAGTGATTAAAGCATACAGGTTCATTTACATTAGATTACATCATATAAATAATTTATTACATACATTGCATTCATCATATCATAACATCATAATTTAAATGCATACAAGTAAATCCAATTAAACATACATTTAACATCTAACATTACATCCATATGCATATATCATAGTAGTACATCTACACATCTAGATCACAATATATAGCCATATATCCATCAGCTAGCTAGTGCATGTAATCAATACATCACATCATATAACATAAAATTATCATAGCATATAAACATTGCATCCACGTGCATCTCATAAACATAAAACAATAAAAATGTACACATGTAATGAGCCATAATCAAGTCAGTATATATATATGTGTGTGTGTGTGTGTGTTTGTGTGTGTGTGTGTGTGTCAACAAGGTACATATAAGTGTATCAAAAATACCTACAGGCTACAACTGTGTAGGTCCTTAGACCTTACACTCAAAAATGATACATACATATAAAAATATATACTACACATGGTTTGTGCCCACTGCCTAGTCTCCTCCACCATATCCACCCCCTGGTGAGTCCGCCTGGAGCTGGTGCCCATGGACCTCTCTGACTTACAAATCCTATTACTGGGTCATGCTAATGACTGCCCTGTCTCACGTATCTTGGTCCTTTGAGATCCTACAATAGTTGACCTATCAGGAACTATGCCACCACATAGTCTGACCTCACCCTCTAGGAGAGTGATTTGGGTTACATCGAACACATGCTGCCTAGTACCATCCTGGATGAGAACATGCAACCTCCTGATCTTGACCACCATGTCAAGCCATGCTGGCACCTATACAACTAGAACTAGAGGAACAACCTGAGGAGTCGAGGGATCTCCCATCATTGATCAGAGCAAGTCTCACTCTGTAGTCATAGCATCTGTTGGAAATATGTTGAATGTTTTCCATGTTATTCTGGTGGGGTTAACACTAAAAGTTACTGGATGCTTTGTACGATATACTCATTAGGGTTTGGGGCCAAATTTTTAGGGTTTTAAGTTATTTTTAGATCTATATGGGCTTTTAGGATTACTATATTTGAACCCTTGCTTTTTTCCCATGATATTGTAAAATTCATGCATGTGCCTTTGTTATATATATCGCACATGCATTTGGGTTTGAAGAGAGACAGAAGGAGAATATTATTGTATTGGATATGATCAAGTTAATGTAATAATAAGATAATACTATGCTACTTTTCCTGATTGAGGGTTTCCAAAATAAATATTGTGTAATGTGTGAATCTGCTATCTTCTTGCTTTGATTTTGTAATTATTGCTTTTTTAGTTTTAGTTTATTAGGGCTCTTTATTTCTCTTCAGCATCTAGCTAGGACTGTAGAAGATCACGTTGTCCAATGATCTTCTCTATATTTGTATGAATAATTGCAATTTGGACCTAGAAAGATTCCCTCTTCTCCTGGTATCCCCACCACTGTGTTTACCCTACTCTAAGTTGTGCCTATAGGGATGTAACCTGATCCTGTAGAGTTATGATAGAGGCATCTCTCTCCAGGATCTGGGTCCTTGCCATCTATAGTTGTAACTTCAAGATAGCCACCTGGGCTCTCAATTGAGATACCTCATCATCAAGATCCTCCTCACCCTCCTCCTCATATTGGACCCCCTCCTTTACTATAGTTTTCTGACCCCATTCACCCTCTGTCCTTTGATAAGTGTGTCGAACCTCAAGATCCTTACTTGCTACCTTTGTGCTTGCCTCATCCCTAGATCTACCTAGAGGACTTCCACCCTGCCATAACCTAGTAGTCCACCAGGCATTATACTCAACTGTAGTCTCTACATTTGCTAACTTTGAGTCTTGATAGTCATCATCATCGTCACCCAGTGGGGTCACCTAAGGCCATGCCAAGTGTTTCTCTACCTTAAGGTGGCGGTAGAGGACGGTCTTTGTTGGGATATCCTAGAAGATCCCAAACTATCGAGTGATGCACAAGAAGTGGAATAACTCTCGTACATCGTGCTTGCACCCAATGAACCATATATTGTGTTGTGTTCACCTCATATAATGGTTCATCTCCACCCATGCAGGATAATCCATGTAGGGGCACCATATAACCTACCCTACCCGCATTCTTGTGAGCTGATCCATATAATATTGTAGATCTCCTACGAAAGTCTAACTCTCGTAACCCTCAACCACTCTAGGCCAGTAAGTGACATAACACTAACACACCTCTGCAATATCCCTGATTCATAGGGGTAATCCTCTAGGGTGATCGATGCTGATGTGCTCCCACACCCATATCTAGAGCAGTAAGTTGCAGTCAACTCCCACTCGGCCTCGTTGAGTGATACGATATAGCTCATCATAGAGCTATGCGAGGAGAGCACTCCCCCAAGATATAATTAGAGGCTCCCATGTCATGCTGGCCAGCAGATCTTGTGTCCTCACCAGGAGGTTCCAAGGGAACCTCATGCCAAATGCATAAAGTAGTACAACATGCATGATGATATACATCAATACAACTTGCCACCGTGAGAAGACCCATGTTCTATACCAGCGCTCAATTGACACCCCTCCATGGTTTGTATCCTCTAGTGCCTCATCATTCCTAGCATCAAAGATCCTCTAAAATACTATAGCCTTCATCATAGTAGGCGAAGATGTGATGGCCTCGCCATCATTGGGGATGCGAAAGATGCAGTAGACATCCTCCAGTGTGACTGTAATCTCACTTGTGGGTAGGTGGAAGATGTTGGTCCACGCATTCCTATGGTGGACCAAGGCAGTCATATAGGCTTGATCGGCCCAGATAGAAGGTAGTCGCAACACATAGCCAAAGCCTATGGCTACGAACCAATCCCGATCAACATCACCCATCTCACATAGAAGTACACAAAGGAGATCAGGCTCCCACACTCTAGCAGTCAGGGTCTAAAGGCAAATAATAATGAAAATATTTAAAATGTTCAAAAACATCAAAAAATACATTTAAATTACCAAAAAAATTCAAATTATTTTTCAAAAAGTCAAAAACAGTCAAAAATACATGCCAAGCTTTCAAAAAAATCAATAAATTCAACTCAAACAACAAAAAAAATCAAAAAATAATTATTTTCCTAAAGTTGCCTAACCACGACTCTCACCTGCGACCAACATCAATGGTCAAATTTTTGACCATTGAGGTTCGTCTTAGTCGTGGTTGATAGCCACAGCCCCCAATTAGGCAATTGGGAGCCACAACTACCACCCACAGCTATGAGAAAAAACTCTTTTGAGGTCATTTACCATCCCATAAATCTCACCCTCTAACTAACCTAAGTCTAACCCTAGCTACGGTGTGGTTTATAACCAAAATTTTAATTTGGCTCATTAAACCCATTAATTAATGTGGTTCATTTTTAAGTTGGTAATTCAAAAAGTGAGGTTCAAAGTGCTACCTTTGTAGAAGTGCCTCCGCCACTGGTGGACGATCCGATTGGTCAGACATCAGAGTGAGTTAGAAGTTTGGAAGTGTTTCATATTATTATTCTAATGTCACCTCTCAATGCTCTCTCAAATAATAAGCAAAATGGAAATAATAAACTTGAAAATGATAAATTTTTCTTTTATATTTTCCAATTTTTTGTCAACTGCGACTGGTAACCATGGGCACAAAATTAGGGTTTTTCGACCACGAGTGTTAACCGCGGCTAAGGAAATTTCTAAAACTAGTTGCGACTGACAATTGCGGCTAGCAGCCAAAAATAAATGCCCTCAAAATTTCACCATTAGGGGTTTCAAAATGAAAAATGAAAAATATTCAACGGTCTAGAACCTTAAAAAAAATTCAAAAATAAACCAAAAAAATCACATAATTCAAAATACAAATACGCCTTGTATCTAGTTATTTATCCTATACACTTGGTGGTTGCAGAGACTTGCGATCCATGCAATCCGAAAAGATGAGTAAATTAGCATAAGGCCATTTGGGATAAATTAATCATCGTTGACTTGAAATGAATTCACTTCAATCCCGAAGACCATAGTGATCGGATTGCCTCATGGGAGCAGGGCATTCATGTCATTTCTTCTATGATATTTTCAACAAATCATCAAGCATAAGTGATTCAACAAAATCCTAATTGGATTTGCTATCATCTTGATTCCATAAGAAGGCCATTGCGGTCGGACTGCTCCATGGGATAGATATGTACAATTACTAGTAATAGTTGAAATCACGACTGAATTAAGCCTTATCAAATAACAACAGTGCAAAAGTCTTAAATCTTTCAAATTATTCATCTTGGTCAAGTGACTCATCACTTTATTCAATGTCCTATCCTCATCGACTCATTTCTTGAGGGGGTAGTCATAATATCAATAATCATAATCAAATTAAACAAAAGATCACTTGATGTTGTCAAATTGTATTTGTCTTACAAATCATTGCCAACAACTATCATAAGCTTACCCATTGCTGGGGCAAAAAGCAAATATGAAAATTAAGCTTGAAGCTCTCCACCTATCAAAATGATTGTAGCCTGACTACCCGATCACCATGGACATGCAAAATCTTTGTAAATTTAAGCCTTCCCTCAGTTGGAAGCAATGATTCTAAGATGCACATCCTTTTGCAGGACTTGGCATCTAATGTTGATCATATCAATGATCTGTTAGAATTATTGAAGACAATATTCTATTCAAATGAAAATATAGTGTGCAAAACATCACAAGAGTATAGTGAAGCTCAAAATACTGATTGATTATTCCATGGGATCAAATTTGTATAAATAGCAAATTTGATCAATGTGAGCCATTGGATTACAACAACTCAACAAATATGAACTAGTCTAAACTAAGAGTTCACTTGCCTCATGGAAGAGTGGTAACTCAAGTTAGACTATCCTAGTAGAACTTAAGAGAACTAAAATATTTATTGTAGCACCCACACTTAAGTGATACTAGGGGTGAAAGTAACAACATGAGATGAGATTTGGCAACAAGGCCTGATGAGGTACTCATGTACAATACTAGTGCTACCAAAAAAATGAGTCCCGGTAATATGGCCTTATTAGGTACTCATGTACAATGAACTTACATTTTGGAGAGATGGTGAAAAACCACATGGGAAAAACCATCTTCCAAGAAGAAAAAAGAAAAAGAAGAAGAGTGGAGAGGTGAAAATATTTGTTCATCCTTCTATTGCAACTGCCTAATCCCAAGTTTCTCACGCAACTAAATGTAACATGGAGAATAAAATTATTTGGTGAAGATGTCTGCAATTTTATTTTCAGTGGGAATATACTCCAAGCTTAGATCCCCTTTCTGAATATGCTACCGAATGAAGTGCATGTGAATCTTAATGTGTTTGGTGTGCTGATGCTCAACTGGATTGTGAGCAATATGAATTATGCTCTTATTGTCACACCAAATGGTAATAGGTTGGTCATGGAAAAAACCAAATTCCTTTAGTATTTGATGAAGCCAAAGAGCTTCCTGACTGGCCAAAATTGCTGCCATGTATTCTGCTTCTATAGATGATAATGCTACTACTTTTTGCATGACCAGAGATAAAAAAACATAGTCATAGGTGTAACATATGTCTTCAACTGAACCTGCCCAATCAGAATCTGTGTAACCAATGATATCCATGGATCCACCCTCATATAGAATCCCAAAGTGAGTGGTTCCCTATAAGTAGCAGAGGATTCTCTTTGCTTCTTGCCAATGGCTAAAATGAGGTTTATGGGAGAATCTAGATATTAAGCCAAGAACATAGGAAATATCTGGGTATGAGTGAGGTATAATAGAATTTCTACAAGCTGTCTATATAGAGTAGCATCACATGGAGGGGATTTGTAGAAAGTAGATAAAGTGACTCTAGACTGAAAGGGTGTGGAATAAGGCTTGCAATCAGTCATCTTAAACTACTGAAGAAGATCTAGAGTATATTTCTATTGATATAATGAAATTTCTGTATCTGTTTGATTTATCTGAAACCCAAGGAAGTAATGAGCCAAACCTAGATCAACCATCTTGAATTTCTTATAAAGGGAGTCTTTGATAGTCTGGATGTGAGAAATGGCACTACCAGTGAGTAGTAGATCATCAACATAGAGTACAAGTATGGTGATGTTTTCTTTATCTCTCTAAATATAGACTATTGCATTATACTCACAAAGAAGGAAGGAGTCCATTTTTTCATACCAAGATCTAGGAGCTTGTTTGAGACCATAGAGAGATTTATTAGTCTACAAACAAGGGAGGAGTCTTGAATAAATCTAGCAGGTTGTTCCATAAATATTTTCTCTTTTAAGTCACCATGTAAGAAAGCACTTTTAACATCCATTTGAAAGACTGACTATTTTTGGAAAGTAGCAAATGCAAGTACCAGTCTAACAGAATCTTTTTTTGCAACTAGTGCAAAGGTTTTAGAATAATCAATGCCTTCAATTTATGAAAAACCTTTAGCTACCAAACGAGGTTTGTGTTTGTCAAATTTTCCATCAGGTCCATACTTAGTTCTGTAAATCCATTTACAATGAACCAATTTTCTTCCTTTAGGTAGAGGGACTATATCCCAAGTTTAATTTTTTACTAAGGAAGAAAATTCATTCTCCATGACATCATCCCATTATTTTATACTAGTTGCTTCTTTGAAGGATTGAGGATATGTGGAAATGGACTGACAAACAAGACCAAAACCCATGGAGTGGCTTAATATAGATGAAGGAATATCTTGGATGTATAGAGTGGCTTCTTGAACTATGGTGTAGGACCATTTTGACATTGTGGAAGGAGTAATGGGTGTGACAGGACTTGGAGTTTGAATTATGGGATCCTAATTTTGGTCCTCTTCCTCAAGGATGGTATCTTCATTATATTGAGGCTCAAATATTGGAAATGGCTTGAGATAATTATTGTTGGAAGAAGATGATTGAGGATCTTTATAAGGGAATGTTTCATCAAATTTAAAATTTCTACGAAAATTACCTCACAAGTTGTAGGATCAAAGAGCCTGTAGGATTTCATTTCCTCACAATAAAAAACAAAGATAAGTTACTTGATTTTTCTATATAGAGCCTTCCTATTTTTCTTTGGGATGTGTGCCCAAGTAGTACACCCAAAAACTTTGAAGAAAGAGACATCAGGTTTTGATCCATTCCATTCTTCCTCTGGAGTCAAATGGCCAAGAGCTTTATGAGGTGTGCAGTTTTGAAATTATTTGCACAATTAATAGCCTCAGCCCAAAAAACTACTGGAAGATCTCTTGAGTGAAGCATACAGTTTGCAATTTCTTTTAAAGATCTATTTTTCCTTTCTGCAATGCCATTTTGCTGTGGATTATGGGAGACTGAATGTTGATGAATTATGCCATGTGTTGAGAGAAATATGGAGAACTCATTACTAAAGTATTCTCCCCCATTATCTGTATGAATTTTCTTGATTTTGCAAGTGGCTTGATTTTCAACTAAGGCCTTGAAGATTTTGAAGTGGAATATAACATCACTTTTGTATTTTAGAAAGTAGACCCAAGTTCTTCTTGAAAAATCATCAATGAATGTTAAGGCATATTTTGCTCCTTTGAAAGAAGGCTCTGGGAAGACCATCAAGTCACTATGGATTAACTCTAGAGGGGATGAGGCTCTTTGAGAACCACTTGGGTGAAAAGGATCTTGATGTTGTTTTCCAAGAGCACATCCAATACATACTCCATCAATAGAAGAGACTTTTGGTAACCCTGTTACCATTTCATGAGTATTCAAATCCTCTAGATAGCTATAACTGAGATTTCCAAACCTTTCATGTCAAATTTTGCTTTCAAGATCTCCATGTGCAACAAAATAGGAGGTCCCATATGAGTTTTTGAATCCATTGAAGTGAAATAGGTGAGTATTATGATCAATATCTTCTTTTGCTATGAGAGAGTGTGGTTCTTGAAAGTCTCTTATCTCAACTCCTATTGGTGAAAATAGAATTGTTTTACCCTTTGCAGAAGTACAAATATGATAGATGGAGAGAATATTTGTAGCTATATTTGGGACATAGAGAACATTATTGATATAACCACCATCAATGGATATATCACCTTTTTCTTTGACTGGGATAAAGGATGAGTCACCAACTTCTATGTTACAATTTGAGCTTGAGGATATTGAAGTGAATGACTCATGTGAAGAAGTCATATGATGAGTTGCCCCTGAATATAGAACCCAATATTTTGATGAAGTATTTATAGCTTTGCCTTGAACATTTAAATATTTTCCTATATGCTTCTTAATGTCTATTTTTTGATTTGCAGTGAACCAATATTCTCCCCTTTAATCTCGCTCATTCCAAAATAAATTTAATCCTTTGTCTCATCAATAGATGGACATTAAAATATTTTACCCCTCAAGAAAAAAGCTTTTGCTAGTTGACAAAGAGGAGAGTCTTGCAGACTTTGAAGACACCCTTAAAAGGAAAGAGCACATAGCAAATCACGAACAACTATTCATGAGCAGAAAATCACGAATGTAGAACTAGTGAACTACGAATAGCGAATCTACAAGCCATGAACAACAAACCATGAACCATGAGCCACGAACAACAAACCAAGTAAGCTACGAGTCATGAACCACAAACCACGAGCCATGAAAAGTGAACCAGTGAGCCACGAAAAATGATGCAAGTCTTTTTATTAGGAACCAGTGCTTATACTTCACCCTTGAACAATGAGCTATGAACTTGTGCTTCCACTGCACTAGAGTATTCATGTCTTGAATCGAGCACCTCTACTCTTTAGTGCCTCCACTAAACTAGGTTTTCCTCTGAAGCAACGATCTTTGCATCCTTTGTCTAGATCCTTATTGAACCAAGGAATCACTTGTAGAGTCCAAGGCTTGATGAAAGATATGAATGATCTCGATCGTACCAAAAATTAAATGAGGTACCTTTCTTAGGAAATGCAATATCCTTAAATCATCATGATTCAGATCGTGCCAAGTGATGGCATGCAAGACAATTGGGAGTGGCTTTAATAGAATGGAACATTATGAAATGTTCTTGAATATTGAATGTAAAGTGTTCTCTTAAATGGGGATATCTCTTTTATAAAAAGATATTTTATGTTCGTTGTATGACATAAGCATATCTTGCATTAGGACCCTCGGGATACCCATGATTGTTTGCACCAAGTGATATGGCCACGCAGAAGAAGATGCACCAAGGACCAAGGTTCGATCAAGATGAGTAACATGCAGTAAGAGTAAACTCGAATGGGGAGGTCGTGCTTCAACGACATCAATTTCGAGGTAAGTACTCTTTAGTATTCTCCAAGGTAACCAGCGTCACCATTGAGAGGAACTAGAATGAAAGAATCACATTCTTCATAGTGGAATAGCAAGGGCAGTGCTGCTAGTGAGAGTAAGATGCAGAAGACCTGCGAGAGCCTAAACCAACAATGAAATATATATATATATATATATATATATATATATATATATATATATATATATATATATAAAATTATCTAGAGAAAAACCAGATAGACAAAGCATTGCAGATGGGCCCCTTTTTTTTTGGAAAAAAAACTTATCTGGAGTTAAACCAGACAAATATTTAAGAGGAAAGAGATAAAAAATATTATTAGCCTCAAAAAGATAAAAAAATAGAGGTGCTCTTTTTTTTGAAAGTTAAAAAAAAGGAGTTTGGAATAAGATCCAAACTACAGTGAGGAACCAATAACAAATAAAAAAGGTGGCCTAGTTAGGCTGGAGCTAGAATAGACAAGCAGAAAATCTTGTTAGTGATTATCCAGAAAACACCTTTAAAGATATCAACCTTTAAGCAATGAATCAGATTTGAAAAAAAGCTTCAAAAAAACTTGAATGTAAGCAAGAACTATCCTAGATCTAGTACCATGTTAGAATTATTGAAGACAATATTCTATTCAAATGAAAATATAGTGTGCAAAACATCACAATATTATAGTGAATCTCAAAAGACTAATTGATTATTCCATGGGATCAACTTTGTATAAATAGAAAATTTGACCAATGTGAGTCGTTGGATTACAACTCAATAAATATGAACTGGTCTAAACTAAGAGTTCACCTGCCTCATGGAAGAGTGGTAACTCAAGTTAGACTATCCTAGTAGAACTTAAGAGAACTAAAATATTTATTATAATATGATCATCATTCGACCTACAAAATGGCTTTAGGCGGTCTATTTTTTCTTAGTGTTGTGCTTTCACACAGTGCATCCCAAAAGGGGCATCTGTAGATACCTAAAATGTGTCATGTGTAGGGGACTACTCATATGGGCATCCTAACAGACCATATGAATGATGTTGGACCATTATAAGTCAAAGCAGTGGTTTTAACCACTCATATTAGGCAGTTTTGGCCTATTCAACCTCAGCCGTGGCTACCACCCACAACTAGGATCCTAGCTACGCTTAGGATCCGTGGCTAGCTCTACAATTATCATGGGCTCCTAAGCCAAATCAAAATCAATTACAATGGCATTGGCAGTGGATTTCAAGTAGTTTTAAGCGAGGAAGCTTCCATATTCTTCCTCCTAATTTCTCTAACCTCCTGGTTCTTGATCTTGGCTTCCCAAGGAAGCTAGGATTAGGAATTAAGAAGTGATATAAGACCCCCCTCCAAATTAGGGAGAGATATAGAAGAATTTATAATTGAATTCAATGAAGCCCTATCGAATTGGAAAGCCACTTGCAACCCTTGAGGAGTTCCCACATGCTACTAATTTGGAGAATCATGACTGCATTCGAAGTCTTGATGGTTTCAAGAGCTTGAAGAGATCATTCATCCCCAATTGAGCTACTTCAATTGCAAATTCAAAGGAATATAGACCGCAAAATCATTCCAAAACATAGAGGCAACCCTTGATCATCAATTCCTTGAAGGAATTTTAATATTCAAGCCCTGGTTACAAGAGAAAGAACACTTTCACCTCAACCGCGGCTGTCAGCTACAACTAACAGAGCCAGCTGCGCTTGAAACCTGTGACTAGGAATTACAGGATCTTGACATATTCAGAACATTCTTGGCATAAAATTTCTCCCAAGAAAATGAGAATAAGGCTTCCTTGAGCCTTAATCAGTTTGTGTCTACTCTAAGAGCCTGTAGATTGCACCATTCCCATTTAGGGGCCTTCAAATTTGTATCAAGAAATTGGTATCCCTAAGAGGGACATACTTGTAATCGGGAATTATCAAATATTCAATAAAATAAGTCTTGTATTCTTGTTTAATTCTTTATTATTCATGCTTTAATGCTTGATATGCTTGATGCAATAATCTAGGTTCATGCTTTTTATGATGGTATAAAAGGCAACGATAAATCATAGGATAAGCTAAGTGTTCTGATTAATCTTTAGGCTATTTTTTGAGTGCCTTATATTTCTGTTGTAAATCCTAGATCTTATTTATAAGTACATTTAATTAATTTCTAAGCATTTGAAAGATAAAAAATATATAGTGTGCCCTTAGGATTAATTCTATTTGTGCATCTCTTCTTGAGCCATTGCTTAAAGGTTTTTTGTTTGAAAACCTAGGGTTAGAAATAATTTAAAGAAAGAATCATTCTGGGGTTAGTTCTTGTCTTCTCGCATTTTGTATTTCTACACCGTCCTTTATATTTTATAGCATAAATCTAGAAAAGCCAAATCTGGGTGTTTTTATTGAATCAAATACATCAAACATTCTTGAAAACCAAAGGACTTGGAGTGAGTTCTTAAACTGTTCCTGGTGAACCCTTTCCCCCTAGAATGAAGTGTAGAGAACAACATACCCCTGTGGTTCACCTCAAGGATTTCTCTTGTGGATCCAACCTTTGATAATTGTATGCAGTAGGGAAATTTTCCCCCTCTACATATTTAGTGAACCTGATGTGAACACATCCTTTTCTTTTAAATCTTAATCAAGATCATTAATTTTGTGTGTTAGATCAAAAAATATTAAAAATATAATTTTTGGTGCTTGTTTTTGTGGGTCTTAGTCTTATCCTTTTACCTTAGTCTCATTTTACCTTAGTATTTCTCTCCTTTTCCAATGGCTTCCAACCTTGGGAATGGAAGAAGGATTTTAGGGTTTAATGAGATTTTTCAAGAGAATGATCAATTTGATAGAGAAAATCCTAACCTTGAGGAAGGTCTTGATCATATTAAAGTACGATATGGGAACCTTATTTTTAAATCCTTTGAGCATTTGTGGATATTTTATAAATATCATAAGAATGCATTGGATGCATCTTTAGAGGAATAATTCCTACTTGAGAAAGTTACACCATATCATGATAACTCCTCAAGTGAATATTTAAATTATGGTAATCATGTTCACCATCCAACTTATGCCACTACTATAACCACCAATGTTGGAAGGAATATACAAGTCCCTCCAACTAGTAGTGCCATTCAAAATATTCAATTTCCTCCTCAATCTACTTATCTCAACATTGTTTCCTCTATTCCACCAAATATTAGTCATCCTCTTCAACAATATACCACATACCTAGTATCAATATGTCCAACACTCCTCCTTTAGGGAATTTGGGGATAATGCATAACAATGATATAGAAGTGCAGAATTTATCAAATATTGTAAAGCAATTGGTTTCAAAAGTTGATATGATTCAACCTTTAAGTTTAACTTACAGTTATAATAAAATGTGTAATCAGCCATTTGATCCTATTGTTGCTGCTAGACCTTATCCTAAGCATTTTTCTATGTCAGTTTTACCTATTTATAAGGGGACAAAAGATCCTATTGATCATTTAAGATTAGAAAAACTTGCCATGATATCATTTATGATGACATGTTGTTACTTAAAGTATTTTCTAAAAGTATTGGTGGCATGGCATTAGAGTGGTATTATAGGTTACCCAATTATTCCTTGAAGAGCTTTGAAGAAACAACAGAATTATTTGTTCAACAATTTGGTGCTTATATTGAAAAGGAAGTGACAATGAAAGATGTTTACAATTTAAAAAAAATAAAAGAAGAAATATTTTTAGATTTCTTGTATCATTGGATAAATTTGGTTGGATGTTTGAGATATACTTTACCTCCAAGGGATATGCTTGAGATATTTATTGGCAATTCACAAGAACAATTATCTTATGCATTTGAGACTATTACTATTACATCTTTTGATCAAGCAATTGATTTAGAAAGAAAAGTAGAATAGGCCCTTATCAGAAGAGGTCAACTCAAAGTCAAAGAAGATAAACCTACTAAGTCTCAATATAATAATAAGCACATAGGAGGTGATAGTGGAATGGATACTAGGTATGTTAAAAATGTTACTAACAATCTATAAAATATAGTACTTCAGAAACCTCCACAAAGGAATTTTACAAGGCTTAATATGTCTATGGAAGCAACTTTGAATTTAATTTTAGAAGCCAATGCAATTGAGTTACCTCCCATAAGGCAACCAAATACTACAATCATTGGTCTAAGGCAAGTCAACACTCTGCATACCATAGAGTTGAGGGACATTGGACAAATTCTTATAAGAAGTTGAAACATGTGGTTCAATATTTGATTGATGTAGAGCATTTTGATATGGAAAATTTGCAATAAAATCCAGTTGTTAATCAAAATGTAATTATATAGGAAGCTAATCAAGTATCTTATAGAAGTGTACCACACTATTATGATAATAACATGGTTGGTATAATAATTGCTACTTCTGAAAAGTTAGTGTAGAATAAATAGATCCAATGATCCTAGCAGGAAATCAGTTTCTCAGCAAATATCTCTTTTGGAACTGTTACAAAATTCTCCTACTCATGGAGAAGCCTTAATAAATGTTTTGAAGCAACAATCTATCCCTCCAGATATCTCCCTAGTGATATGGCCAATATTGTAATATCTCTTGGGATACATCATCTCACATCCTCGGATGCTAATATTTATTTCTTAGACTTAAAAATATATTCTTCTCTTTGCATCACTGCATTTATTGGAAATACTTTTATCAAAAGAGTTATGATTGATAATGGTTCTTCCCTTAATTTATGCACATATCATGTCTTTCAAAAGTTTGGATTAAAAGAGGAAGATATAACTAAATCCGGTCATATCATTAAAACTTTCAACAATGATTCCTAAGAAGCTTATGGTATCATATCACTTCCCCTCAAAGTTGGACCTAAGATTTTAGATACATTATTTTATGTGGTATCTTGTCCTGCATATTTTAATCTTCTTCTTGGATGTTCTTGGATCCATGCGATGGAGTTTGTCCCTTTTATATTTCATTAATGTGTGAAATTTAAATTTGAAAATAAACCTCTCTATCTTGGGCGATCCTCATTGATGCAGGAGCATCCAGCAGCACCTGCAGCAGAGGCATCAGAAGGCAGGAGGGCCACTTCGGAAGAAATGGCTAAGGAAGAAAAATGTCGTGATTTCGCGACATGTCGCGAAATCATGACAGAAACAGGCCAAAAGGGCAAGTACGAAAACATGTCGCAATATCATGACAGAAAAAGTGTTGCGATATCATGACACGATGAGGAGAGAGAAGGCACGGGCCAAAAATGTCGCAATTTCATGACATGTCACGAAATTGTGACCAGAAGCGGAGAATGGAGGCAGCAGGCGAAAAATGTCATGATTTCACGACATGTCACGAAATCGTGACCCAAACAGGAAGAAGGAGGCTGCAGGCAAAGGTGTCACGAAATCGTGACATGTCGCATTTTCGTGACCAGCAGGCAAGTGGAGAAGCCAAGGGGCAAAGCTATCGTGAAATCATGACACTTTTGGAGAAAAGGCGCTAAGGGGCAAAGTTGTCGTGATATCACGACACTTTTGGAGAAAAGGCACCAAGGGGCAAAGTCGTCACGATATCGCGACACTTTTGGAGAATCGGTGCCAAGAGGAAAAGCTGTCACGAAATCGTGACATGTCACGATTTCGTGACCCAAAGGCAGAAGACAAGTACGAAAGGCAAAGACGTCACGATTTCACGACGTGTCACGAAATCACGGCCCGAAGGCAGAAGCCAAGTGCGAAAGGCAAAGACGTCACGATTTCATGACATGTCATGAAATCGTGACCCGAAAGAGCAAGAAGGCACAGAGGGAAGAAGATGTAGTGAAATCGTGACATGTCATGATTTTGCGACGCGAAGAGGAAGGAGAAGGCGAAACGAGAGGATGTCACGATTTCGTGACATGTCGTGAAATCGTGACCCGCAGGAGCAAAAGGAAGCTGGAAGGGAAAATGTCACGAAATCATGACATGTCACGATTTCGCGACCTAAAGTGGAAGAGAGGGAAGAAGGAGAGAAATGTCGCAATATCACGACATGTCACAATATCGCGACCAGAAAAGAAGAGAATGGGCATGAGGAGAAAGAGGTCGCGATATCACGACATGTCACGATATCGTGACACCTATCACAGTGCAGCTGGAGGAAGAAGGCGACAGAGGTCAGGCGGCAGAATTTTTAGGGACTACTATAGAATGACACGTGGCCCATGACGCAAGAAGAGCAGGTGGATGTAGAGGCCATTATAGTACACATGGCAGCATGAAATGCAGAGGAAGCAAGTGAAGCGGCGAGGGAAGACGACAACGACCAGTGGAGGAATGAAAATGAAGAGTCGTGCGTGGTAACCTGACAGCGAATAGGAGTTAGCCGGCAGTAACAAAGGTCGTGCAGAGTGGAAGCATGCAGCGGTTATGAGATCCACATTTTTTGTAATGATAACTGAGAGGGACGGGACCTCTATAAAAACCTAGTAATGTAATAAGTTAGGGAGGTTGGAAAAATAGCATATTGCAGTATTGAAAGAACTGTAGAAACAAACTCGCGCAGTCGAGTTGAGGAAGCCGAGGGTAGATTGCCGGCTCGTGACTGCATTTTCCTTCCAAGGGGTAGGCAAGATAAGGAAAATTGCATAGTGCATAGAAAACCAAGCCGAGCGCTGGTTGTGCAAAGCCTGCGGGCTATTCTATAAAATTTTATTTCCAGTTAATGAATGTAAATCTGGATTTAATAGAGTGCAATTTTTTTGTCCCGCATCAGTGGTATCAGAGCCAGTGATTCTGAGTGCACAGCAGATTCATCGAATGTGAGGCAGTTGCGCCAAGATCTGTGGGAGGGTGCTGAAGGAAAGTTTGGAATCCGTGGAGTGTGACCACATGATTTTTTTGTTCTGTGTAAGAGAAAAAAAAATGATGACGATGAAAGAGTTCAAGGTGCTGCAGAAGCAAGTGCAAGCCATGCAGGAAGAACTGCTCAAGAGAGATTTGTAGAGGCAAGTGAAAGCCCTGCAAAGGGAGCTGCGTAGACAACGTGAGGAAAAATAGAGAAAGAGAGAAGATGGAGTGCTTCGGAAGTTGAAGCCATTAAAATCCATAGACAAAGAGGAGTGCAAGCAGGCTGCAGAAGAAGTATGCAGCAGTGGGAAAATCTGTCTGGAAGAAGACAGAAGTAATGTGAACCATGAGGAGGGGTTGGAGAAGTCTGCTGAGGCAGAGAAAGGTCTGGAAATGCTATAGGAGTCAGTAGCCAGATAGTGCAGAAGTGAGGATCACTTCTCCACCAACCCCGGGTGTCTGATGCAGGAGCATCCAGCAACACCTACAGTAGAGGCATCAGAATGCAGGAGGGCCACTTCGACAAAAATGGCTAAGGAAGAAAAATGTTGTGATTTCACGACATGTCACGAAATCACGACAAAAATAGGCCAAAAGGGCGAGGACGAAAACCTATCACGACACGACAAGGAGAGAGAAAGCACGGGCCGAAAATGTCACGATTTCGTGACATGTCGCAAAATCGTGACCAGAAGCAGAGAATGGAGGCAGTAGGTGGAAAATGTCGCAATTTCGCAACATGTCACGAAATTGCGACCCAAACAGGAAGAAGGAGGCTACAGGCAAAGGTGTCACGAAATTGTGACATGTTGCATTTTCATGACCAGTGGGCAAGCGGAGAAGCCAAGGGGCAAAGCTGTCACGAAATCGCAACACTTTTGGAGAAAAGGCACTAAGGGGCAAAGCTATCGCGATATCGTGACACTTTTGGAGAAAAGGCACCAAGGGGCAAAGTCGTCATGATATCGCGACACTTTTGGAGAATCGACGCCAAGAGGAAAAGCTGTCGCGAAATCGTGACATGTCACGATTTTGCGACCCAAAGGCAGAAGACAAGTACGAAAGGCAAAGATGTCACGATTTCATGACGTGTCACAAAATCCCGGCCCGAAGGCAGAAGCCAAGTGCGGAAGGCAAAGATGTCGCGATTTCGTGACATGTCACGAAATTGCGACCCGAAAGAGCGAGAAGGCATAGAGGGAAGAAGATGTAGCGAAATCATGACATGTCACGATTTCATGACGCGAAGAGGAAGGAGAAGGCAGAACGAGAGGATGTCACGATTTCATGACATGTCGCAAAATTGTGACCCGCAGGAGCGAAAGGAAGTTGGAAGGGAAAATGTCGCAAAATCACAACATGTCACGATTTCACGACCTGAAGTGGAAGAGAGGGAAGAAGGAGAGAAATGTCACGATATCATGACATGTCATGATATCACGACCAAAAAAGAAGAGAAGGGGCAGGAAGAGAAAGACGTCGTGATATCACGACATGTCACGATATCGTGACACCTGTCACAGTGCAGCTGGAGGAAGAAGGCGACAGAGGTCAGGCAGCAAAATTTTTAGGGACTACTACAGAATGACACGTGGCCCACGACACGAGAAGAGCAGGCAGATGCAGAGGCCGTTACATGGACACATGGTAGCATGAAATGTAGAGGAAGCAAGCGAAGTGGCGAGGGAAGACGACAACGACCAGTGGAGGAATGAAAACGAAGAGTCGTGTGCGGTAACCTGACAGCGAATAGGAGTTAGCTGGCAGTAACAGAGGCTGTGCAGAGTGGAAGCATGCAACGGTTATGAGATCCACATTTTCTATAATGATAACTGAGAGGGATGGGACCTCTATAAAAAAACCAGTAATGTAATAGGTTAGGGAGGTTGGAAAAATAGCAGATTGCAGTATTGAAAGAACTGCAGAAACAAACTCGCGCAGTCGAGTTGAGGAAGCCGAGGGCAGATTGTCGGCTCATGACTGCATTTTCCTTCCAAGTGGTAGGCAGGATAAGGAAAATTGCATAGTGCATAGAAAACCAAGCCGAGCACTGGTTGTGCAAAGCCTACGGGCTATTCTATAAAATTTATTTCCAGTTAATGAATGTAAATCTGGATTTAATAGAGTGCAATTTTTATGTCCCACATCACTCATCCATTTGAATTTTGCTCACCAGATGATCTAGCTCAGTTTCATTCATCAAATTCCTTATCTAACAAAACCAAGCAACCTAAAAATCTTGATAAGGAATTACCAATCAATGTCTCATCTCAGGATCAAGTCAGCTCTTCTTGTCAAGAATATCTCTTAGATAAATCTCATCAAAGTTTAGAGTGGAGTGTTGAGGATGAGGGGCCACCCTCTCCTTCTTTGTCGGTCATAACCCCTGAGAAGTATGTCAAATATGAGGATCCTCCTCAGAATGACATCTACTTTGATGGGTCTATCCCTTGCATTGTGCAGGTTGAATCTTCTAGATCTCAAGTGGACTTTGGTTCTATGTCCCCCGAGGACCTTGAGCACTTAGGAGTGATTCTTGCCCCACCTCCTCTTGAGGATGACTTGTCCATCCTTATTGAGGAGACCATAGATGTGAACATAGGTTCTGAGGAAGCCCCTAGAATCCTTAAGCTAGGTAAAGCCTTGTCCATGGATGAGCAGGAGCAATTGACCAATTTATTAAAAGAATATCAAGATATTTTTGCTTGGTCATATGCCAACATGCCAGGGCTTGATCCCTCCCTTGTCATGCATCATTTGGTAGTTAAGCCTAGTGCTAAGCTTGTTAAGAAGAAACTTAGGAAGATGCATCCTAAGGTCACCCTCTCAATCAAGGAAGAGCTCCAAAAACTCCTTGACGTCAGTTTTATAAAAGCTATCGACTATTCTGATTGGATCTCCAATATTGTTCCTATAGCTAAGAAGGAAGGAACAATTAGAATATGTACCGACTTTTAGGATATTAACTTAGCATGTCCCAAGGATGATTTTCCCTTGCCCAACATAGATCAGATTGTAGATTTCACTACCAAATATGGAATGCTTTCACTTATGGATGGTTTCTCAGGCTACAATCAGATTATGATTACCCCTGAGGATCAGGCTAAGACAACATTCACTACTCCATGGGGAACCTTCTACTGGAAGGTCATGCCTTTTGGCTTGAAGAATGTAGGAGCTACCTATCAATGGGCCATGACTTATATTTTCCATGACATGATGCATGATATTCTCTAAGACTATGTGGATGATCTTCTAGCTCACTCCATAGAATGAAAGGATCATGTCCGTGATTTAAGATGAATATTTGAAAGGCTTCAGCAATACAAGGTTCATCTTAAACCCACTAAGTGTGTGTTCGGAGTCACATCTGGCAAGTTGTTAGGCTTCATAGTTTCTAGGTGAGGCATTGAAGTGGATCCCACTAAGATAACGACCATCACTGATATGCCTCCTCCTCACACCCTGACCAAACTGCGTAGTCTACAAGGTAAACTTTAGTCTATCCATCGGTTCATTGCCCAGTTAGCTAATAAGTGTCAACCCTTTCTTAAGCTTCTTAAGAAAGATGTGGTCTTTCGATGGGATTCTAAGTGTCAAAAAGCTTTTGATGATCTCAAATAGTATCTCACTTCCCTACCTATTTTAGTTCCTCCTATGCTTGGTAGGCATTTGATGCTTTACATAGTAGCCACTGCTCATGCTTTAGGAGCCATGCTGGCCCAACATGATGATCAAAATAAAGAATGAGCTATCTACTATATCAGTAGAACCTTGGTTAGCTATGAAACCAGGTACACTCCCTTAGAGAAGCTTTGCCTTACCGTAGTGTTTGCTTCTCAAAATTTAAGACACTACATGCTCAGCCATAAGATATTGGTGGTTGCAAAGTTTGATCCTTTGCGCTATTTGATGTCTAAGCCCCACCTTTCAGGTCGAGCTACTAAATGGGTGTTGGCCCTTAGTGAGTTTGACTTGACTTTCATAGGTCAGAAGGCTATTAAGGGTCAGGTAATTGTTGATCAGTTAGCCTCCACTCCCCTAGAAGTTGCCCATCCTATAGTTGTTGAGTTTCTCGATGAGTGCTTCAATGTCAAAATTGAAGAGTCTGAGTCTTGGACTTTGTTTTTTGATGGAGCCCGATGCATGAAGGGCGTTGGTGTTGGAGTCATTCTAGTCACCCCACAAAAGCAACTCATCCCCTTGTCCTTCAAACTTTATTTCTCTTGCATGAATAACACTACAGAATACGAAGCTTTGATCCTTGGTCTTAGAGCTACCTTAGCTTTGCAGGTTAGAGTTCTTTTGGTCTTTGGTGACTCTCAACTTGTGGTTAATCAGATTAACGATGTTTATCAGACTCGGGATGATAAACTTAAACCTTACAAGGAGATTGTTACTAAGTTGTTGTCCTCGTTTGATCGAGTAACCATAGAGTCTATCCCTAGATCCTCAAACCACCATGCGGATGCCATGGCTGCTGTTGCATCCTTGTTCCCTCTGGAGTTAGAAGATGATCAAGCATCGATTATCATTAGACAACTCTGGGAACCTGCATCACTTGGTTCTTGTCTTGTCCCATTAGATTGTTTGACCATCGAAGCTTCCCCATATGAGCCATGGTATAATGACATCTTTAATTTCCTTAAGGATGGTTTGATGCCTGATGGTTTAGATCACAATCAGCGTAAGATTTTGCACAAAAGAGCATGTCGATTCATCATAATCGGCAACACCTTGTATCGATGTTCTTTTGAAGGCATCCTCTTGAGATGTCTTAACTCCGATGAAACCTGGCTTGCTCTTAGTGATGCTCATGAAGGTTCATGTGGAGGCCATTTTAGTGGCAATGCTATTGCCAAAAAGCTCCTTCATATGGGGTACTATTGGCCTTCCATGGAGAAATATGCATGTGACTATGTTCGGTGCTATGACAAGTGTCAACACCATGATCATCTCATCCATGCTCCTTCTCAGGACCTTCAGGTTATCTCTTCCCCTTGGCCATTCTCCATGTGGGGATTGGACATTATCAAGAAAGTTAACCTAGTGTCGTCGGATGGTCACAAGTTTATCATTACTATGATCGAGTATTTCACTAAATGGGTTGAAGCCATGCCCTTGGCTATGGTGACTGGAACTCAAGTTTCTAAGTTCATCTTCAACCAGATTCTTTGTAGGTTTGGGATTCCTTCGATGATTGTTTCTGACAATGACACTCCTTTCAAGAATAAGGATGTTCATAATATTTGTGCTAAGTACAAGATTCAACATAGGTGGTCAACTCCTTATTACCCCTAGGGTAATGGGTAAGTCAAAGCATCCAACAAGTCCTTGATCAGGATCTTGAAAAAGTTGGTTAGTAAGACCGGTCATGATTGGCATATCCAGCTTTATCCTACCTTGTGGGCCTATCGTACTAGTGTGCGTACTCCCATAGGGGCCTCACCATATGTCTTGGTATATGGGTTTGAGGTAGTGTTTCCTTTTGAGCTTGAGGTTCCTTCATTGTGCATCTTGTTGCAAGATGTCACGATCGGTGATGAGTATCATGCAGACCATTTGCACCAATTGGAGCTGTTGGATGAAAAGTGTATTCATGCCTTAGAGCATTTGAGAGCCTATCAGGATAGACTTCGGATGATCTTATTCTAAGAAAGTTTGCAATCATTCTTTTGAGGTTGGGGACCTTGTCCTCAAGGAAAACCAGAAGAACACCAATGCCCGTGCTGATATTCGAGGTAAGTTTCAGCCCAATTGGTTAGGGCCCTTTGTCATAATGGCCAAGTTTGGCTCAGGTGCCTATTGTTTGGCTTCTTTGGATGGTAAAGAACTTAAAGAACCTATGAATATAATGCATTTAAAAATATATTATGCTTGATCTATCATCTACATTTTACATTTAGCTTAGATCATATTGCATCTGTTTGCCTACTCATATTGCATGACTTCTTGTCATACTTTGCATGATTGCCTAACATTCTATTTCTCTTGCATTTTTTCTTGTCATAATTGCATTGTTGCTTGCTCATGACTGCTTGTTCATATAGCTTTTGGGGATTCATGACAATGGCATGTGATGATACCTAGTTAGGTCATAGCTCACATGCATTGCACTTTTCACTAGGGTTCTGATGCCTAGCGAAACCCCAACCTAGGGCCCATGCATTTTCATCCCTTCTTCTCTTCTCATCTTCTTTTGCTCTTTCCTTCTCTTCTCTCTTCTTCTTGTATTCCTTGACTTTGAAATTTTTTACAATGATCATCATTTCTCCTCAAAGTCAAGGAATGCAACCTCTTTTGGTATATCCTTGTCCTTTGCATAATTCTTACTTTCTCCTTTGTCTTCTTTGTTTAGATAAGGATATACCTTCTTCTCTCCTTTGTTTGCACATTTCCTCCCTCTTGAATTTTCAATAGCTGAAACTTCAAGCTGGGGGTACACACACATAATTCTTTGCTCCTCATTTTCTTCCTCTCTTTTCTTCTAGCACATGCACACACTCACTTTGTGTTATGCTCATATTGATTGGTCTATATATATTTTTACACACCCCTATCGGGTAGTACTTGCTAATACATCATTCACATCAGTAATAATGTATTCCCCTATCAGGTTATACTTCTTTTGACTCAGTGGGCTCAACACCCCATTATAGGATAAGCTCCTTGGCCATTTTCAGTAGGCCTCGACATACATCCTAGTGGGTAATCACCCCACAATAGTCACTAGCGAGCAATCATCCATAGCGGATTACGCTCCATCATTTGATCATTTGAGAAATCACCCATAGCGGGTTACACTCCATATTTTTCCCATCTGTCCATCTTAGCGAGTACTACACCCATAGCAGGTTTTTCACTCCACACCTAGACCATCCTTTTGGGCATAACACCCTTCATTCAAGGTTCTTTGATCAACTTCTCTCGCTTTCTATGGTTGACCTTTGGATTCTTCTTCTTCTTCTTCTATTTTTCTCCTCTTCCCTTCCCTTCTTTCTTTCCCTTTCTTCTATTTTCATTCTTGCATTTCATGCTAGTTGCATTAGATTCATGTTGTACCCAGTAATATTTGCTCTGCTATTTGTTTGCTTGCTTCGTTCTTCGTGTTTTGCTCTCTCTCCTTGCCTCTTTTGAGTTTCTTAAGGAATCTTCATTCCTTTCAAAACTCGAGGGGGCACCCTAGCCATAGAGGCATTAATGGTAATAATGTCTCACCTAGCATGCAAAAGTCTAGAGTGTCCTTTGTGATACCCCTTTTGCATCATCTTTTTACCCAAACCTGGCCACTTCTTTCTGTGCTTGTTGTCTTCTTGCCTATAGGGGTCTACATATTTCTTTGATGCATTTACTTGGCCTTAAATGCATCAAAGAGGGGGCAAAATGTAGACATAGAAAATTGACCCACTTTAGTGGGCAATCTTCCTAGAGCCTCTTGGGAGACCCCTTAGACTTGCCTAAGGCAAGGGTTAGGCTTCTCCCCCCTCTTTTGCCCTTTTTCTCCCTCTATGCGAAATCATGCTCACCCTTGATGGGGCATGATTTCGCATAGGCGAAATCATGATCAGCCTTGATGGGGCACGATTTCACCTTTTTAGGGTTTGTTCTAAGAAAACCCTAATTCTTTGAGTTTGGCATGTTTTACGTCGGCCCTCCTTGGTTTTCCTACCCATCTCACCTTCAAATCCACTATATAAGGAGGGTTTGAATTCATTCTTTGAGCACGATGAATAAGGACAATGATGATTGATGATTATTATTTTCAAGTGCTCGCTAATTGATCTGCATCTCTCTTCTTCTTTCGCAAGCAAGTTAACTTTGGAGTGTGAAGTCTGATTGGTTTTCTGCTACATTGGATTGTTGATTGTTGTTGCTCGCTCTTGGTGGATTTGTGTTGAAGCCCTAAGGAGAGATCAACCATTCGAGAGGTCTCAACCCTTCTATTTTGCTTCTGCACTCTCTTCTAGGTGAATTCGCTCTTCTGCATGCATATTTAGATTTTTTGATTGACGTAATCGAGTCATCGCACTTGTCTTTTATTTTTTGTATAGTCTCTATGAAATCGCACCTGGCTCCTTACGGGGTGCGATTCCACCTGAGCAAAGTCATGATCACCCGTTATGGGGCACGATCTCACCCAAATAGTATCTAGGGGTAAATTGTTGTCCCTGATCTTATAATTGCATTTTAGGCTGCATCTAGAGCATAGTATTACATTCTGTTCTGTGGTTCCATCATTTTATTTTGCTATATTGTGTTATGCTTGTTTTCTTCCAAAGGTCAATTTCTACTTTTGTTTATCAAAGGTCAGCTAAAAGGACCTAGGGGGCTTGACTGTTGCACCTCCAAGCATTGTTGTATAGTGGCCTAAGTAGGCCCCCTAACGCTAATCATATTTTTCAAGTGTTTATCAAGTTATCTTGCAGGAACAGGAATTGTTGATAGCATTGGATAAAGGGATAAAGGCAAGGATAAATCACCGGATAAGCTAAGTGTTCTGATTAGTCTTTAGGCTATTTGTTGAGTGCTTTATATTTCTGTTGTAAACCCTAGATCTGATTTATAAGAAATATATTTAATTAATTTCTAGGCATTTGAAAGATAAACAACATATAGTGTGCACTTAGGGTTAATTTTGTTTGTGCATCTCTTCTTGAGCCCTTGCTTAAAGGTTTTCTATCTTGAAACCCTAGGGTTAGAAAAGCATTCAAAGAAAGAATCATTCTAGGGTTTAGCTCTTGTATTCTTGCATTCTGTATTTCTGCATTGTCCTTTATCTTTTATAGCATAGATCTAGAAAGGCCAAATCTAGGTGTTTGTCTTGAATCGAATACATCAAACATTCTTGAAAACTAGAGGACTTGGAGTGAGTCCTTAAACCATTCCTGGTGAACCCTTTCCTCCCATTAGCACCGACTGTAGAGAACAACATACCCCCATGGTTTACCTCAAGGCTTTCTCTTATAGATCCAACCTTTGAGAATTGTACATGGTAGGATAGTTTCCCCCTCTACACTAGACATACAATAGTTTTTGGAGATAAGTTTGGTAGAAATTATACCATTTTATATCTTAATAATTCCTTCATTGATGTTTCACTGGTATGCCCTACTCGTTTGTGATACAGTTCTAAAGTATTGGTGGAAAGAGCTGAGTGAATAGCAGTGTCTAGAACAAATAGACCATTTTTATATGATCCTGATGCTATCATTTTTCCTTTTCTAGAAATGTGACATTATTTTCTACCAGTGAGAACCTTGAACTCAATGGTTAAGTCTTGATCCATAAGTTGAGAGACAAAAATAATATTAGTAGTTAATCCTGGAACATACAATACATTTTTCATCATACCTCTTCCATCCTTAAGATTTATTGGAATATATCGAATTCCTTTTACTTCATATATTTTGCTATCTGCTATGGCAACTGGTTTTTCATTTATCTTCTTCAAATATTGGAACCAATTTATATTTCCTATCATATTCTTACTTGCACCTAAATCTATATACCAATAACCCATGATACTATTTTAATCAAGATTTGTGAAATACCTTATGTATCCCATGTATGTTTTGGATAAGATATAGTGCTTTTGTAAATTATAGGTCAAAATTTGCTTGATTTTATAGAGTTTTGTAAATGCCAAAATCAAATTCTATTATCCCTTATTACTCCTATTGAACTAAGCACTTTTCCCAAATTTTTAAAGAGGTTATAATGTTGGATCTTTTATCTCCTCTTGAGAAGTTTGAGACAATAATATTATGAATATCCAACCTTTGAAAAAACTATGATAAACCTCTATTTTAAATATCACCTTTGGGAATTAATTTAAGTGTATCTAATTTCCAATTAAATTAATTTGATGTAGTAGCCCTTATGACTCCCTAATTTTTGGAAAAATTAGATCACAATAATATTTGCAAGTATTTAAGATTTATACCAATAGAAACCCTTATTACTCCTAGGTTTTATATTGAAAATATTATATTTATTAGATAAAATATTCCCTTTGATGTATGGCTTTCAATATAGTTAAATTCCTTCAATTTAAACCTTATAACTCCCAAGGAAAGAAAGCACATAAGAATGGGAATGAAACTTTACCTTTTTCCAAGCAATATTTGGCATTGTTTCTTGATGAGCTAGGGTAGCAGTATCTACGTAGGCGCTTTGAATGCTTTGACTGTACCCTCCAATGGAATTATCTTGGAGATTAATGCATTTCAAATATAGCATCGTTTAGACTCTTTATTTGACCTCAATTGCCTTGAGAATTAAAGGCTCTATCACCTTCTTGACATGCTGCAACTCTACCCTATACACACAAACGATGAAGTAATAAATGTAGATACAAAGATTTATTTTTGTCCTTGATCATTTATGTCTTTAAAATGGAGAATATTCTTGTCTGAAGAGCCAAGTGGTATGTCTATTTCCCTTTGAGCGCTTGAGGATAATATATGCCAAAGAAATGATTCCTTTACGTAACACAAGAATGTTACATTCTTTATCAAAATATTTGGTCTTCCAATGGAAAAGTGTATTCCATACACTCAATGCACTAGCCTAATCTTGTAACTCCTCTATTGAAGATGAGCACTCTCTTGATTTGAGTGTTAGGTTTTTTACTTAGTGATAAGTGTCACTTTATTCTCTGCATGGACATCATCTCCTTTGTTGGTTCAATGATCCTGTGGAGATCCTTTTAACTTTGAAAATCTCCAACTCTTCTTTAGTTCACCTGCAATATTTTTGGTTGGGATGTGGAGCAATATTTTGGAGGCTTTGAGCACCAATTTTTGCCAATGGATGTGGAGTAAGAAACACTCCAATGGTGCTTTTATTTTTCCTTCCTTCCCTTATTTCTTATTTATGTAGATGTTGTTGCTCTTGAATGACACTACTTCTCCCTTTGCTTTTGCACCTTGTTTCTTTTAGCTTTTATCATCCAAGATTTAAGGAGAGCCCTTTCAGCAGTTCCTTGTGCTATGATTGGATTGACATTAGCATACGACTGCTTTCGACTATTTTTTACAATGAGTGTAGTCCTTTGAGGCACCTTTAAATCTACCTTCTCTCCTTTTATAAACTATATTAGGATAGTGCAACACAATGAAAAATATTTTTATACAAAATGCAATTTATTGCACTTTCTTTTGCACTCCTTTCAAATATAAATTTTTGGTTTTGTGGCAGAATTTTGAGTGAAATATAGGGGTTTTGAGGTTGTCTCTTTGATTAGAAACCTTTCCCTTTTTGATTGGATATTTTTTATATGAATCCAATCTTGTAATAACTTGATAGAATCTCTCTTTTGTTGTATATTTTTTCTCTATTTCTTGTGCTTTGAACTTGAGACTCACCAAGTCTCGTTCGAGGATTTTTTTGCTGCTCTTTTGGTGGTTACTTTCTTATCCAATGCATGAAGAATTGAGATGATTTTTTGGCTTCCTCAGGCCACTTAAAGTTGCAGATTCTCTATGCACTAATAGTGTCTTTAGACACTTTGACAAATATTGTTTTTGTGCCCTTCTAACAAACACAAACAATAATATTTTTGAGAGCAATATAATAGTGGAAATGAATCTAATAATCTCTTAATTTAAATGCACTAACAATATCACCTTATCACTCCAATCAACTCTAAAAAATAATGCACTTAATCAATTTATTGCAACTAATCAAGAATAATCTGAAATGAATCTTCAAGAATTATTTTGTAATTTCTTTATAAGGTTATATGAGCTAGTCTTCTTTTTCTTTCCAAAGTAGATGATATATAGTTGATAGATAGTTTGTAAATCTAACATCTAATAAACTCCTAAAGTGCAAATAACCTTAAATAATCCTTTTTTTTGCACTTTTTGAAGACTAATTCAACTCTTTTTTGCAACTTTAATCCAATTAAGGTGCTTAAAAAAATCTGATAAGTAATCCACTTAATGAATCTACTTGCACCAATAGTTGCTTACCTTTTTTTGAAATCCCTTTTTGCCACTTATGTAGAGGATGTAGATCTTGGTGTCTAAGATCACCAAGTTGCTGCCTTTAGTAAGATCTTACAGCTCTCTGGAGGTTGTCTTGAACAACTTTATCTTCACCAAAATATGGTCTCTAACTCTCTTTCACGAGCCTAGGATTTTGGTGGCTTGTTCTCCTCTTGTAGTCTTCTCCTTTTATTGTATATTTGAAGAGATCTTTGATTTTGAAGTGGTGTATTCTTGCTGTGAGAGGTAATATCCAAATATCTTGGATTTGGTAGGCTTCTTCTGTCTAAATCTTCCTTCAATCTTCTTGTTGAATTTTGACTTCAAACATGATCTTCTTCTCAATATTCTGTATGTATTGAGGTCTTCTAAGATTTTTCACTCCTTGCCAAAATATTCTCCTTTTTGGTCTTGTTGTTGGATGGTGATAATTGTCCCAAATATTCTGCTTATCAAAAAATTCTCTGATCTTCTTATTCTTGCCAAGCTCTTCACACAATCTCAAAACAATGGAATTTGTAAGTGGTAGGTCAAAAGGTGCATATATTTTGGAAACACCTATAGTAATAACTTTCCCTATTCCTATCTAGGAATGACTATGGCTCTGATACCATTGATGGCTTTAGCAACATTCAATTACAATAAAGGATAGAGATCAAAGCAATAGAACATCTTATTGAATGAAATATAAGTGATACATTCAAGTAGAGATATGAGGCTCTTTATATAGGAAGATAGATTCCTTAGCCAACACTCTACCTAGTTGTACAAGGGACAACTTGCACATATACAACTTGCACATTGACACTTGTGCATTTATTACATTGCATGAAGTAACTAGATAACTTCCTCCTAAAGTAATCTAACATAACTAAATGATGTAATATATTCTAACATGGTTGTGAAGTTTATTCATGGCTACAATTTTTATCTTTTTCTTCAAATTTTTTACTTTGCAAACTCTTGCCACGTATCCAATCTCATAACAATTATGGAAACAAAATGTGATAATTTTCATGATCTGCATATTGATATCATTCTCTTGATTCATATTTAATCTTAATGGATTGTGGCAAAGGTTTTATAATATTCATAGCAACACATATTCAAGTATATATAACATGATTTTGCTCCATAGTAGTTAGTCCAATTATATTTGCATATTGTAATAATTCAATATTGAAGTGTTCAAATAAGTGTGTTGTTTGCTATAAGTGGTATGAGAACATGATTCTAAAACCTAGTGGAAACTAACATAGATAGTTGGTGCCCTAAGAATAAGGTTCCAATTTTAATTAGGATTTTGTTCAGCTCAACTTCCCTCCCTACTCTATATTAATAATTAAATTTAATTTAATTATTAATATAGAGAAAGCACCCCTTTTCATTTGTATTTTTGTTCTTCTCTGTATTTTTAGAATTAATTAAAATTTTGTTTTGAGAAAAATATAGATTATATTAATTTATTAACCGAAACATTACAATATTCTAGCGCTAGCATTATCCACCAAATAAAAACAAAATTAAGTGGATCAAGAGTAGAGCATCCATAATTGAATATACATAATAATAAAAGCTAATATCAACAAAAAAACTATAGCTATATCTTGTTGCAATACATCAAATATCAATATTCATATTTTGAGAGTCAGTTATTTGAAGAAATTTTGGTTGTCTTCCACGATATCTTTTGAAGTCTTCAAAGAAGAAATAGAAGTAATCAGAACCTGAACTTGCTCAATATTGTTAACTGCCTTCTTTTGAGTTTCCTGTTGGACCTTCTAAAGATCATAAATCATATGAGAAAGTTGATGAAGTCTATCAATAACATCTCAAGGTGTACTAGAAGTTCTATAGACTTGGGAATGAATGCATCCCACATATAACAAAAGATCAAAGGTCAAGTCTGCTAAAAATATATCCCATGGAGAAGCAGATCTAGTAAACACCTTTTTGCATCTGCACTTCCAAATATGCTTGAGAAGGATGAGTCTACAAATATTTTAGAGTTTGGGGTACTGATCCATCTAAGAAAAATGAAGCAGAGAAAGTTTCCAAGATCTAGTGAAATAGGGAAAAATAAAATATTAAAAGACATCCAAAAATTATTTAGCAATGTCACAAAACCAAAACAAGTGAATAAGAGTTTCTAAAGCATTACAAAAATTGCATTGAGGGAGAATGTGTAAAATTGCAACCAAACTTTTAGCAGTTGGAAGTTTTTGATGCAAAATTCACCATCCAAGAAGTTGAGTTTTGGATTCAATAGGAGCTTTCCAAATTTGAGTAGCAAGAAACTACCATTGGGCATTGGTAAAATTCACTTGCCACTTGACATTGAGCTTAAATTCTAAAGGGAGACACATAATATTTTTTATAACCAACTAGAAGTAATGGAAGAGATTCTATGACCATTAAGCCATCTCCAATAATTTCAAATATTATGAGAAATTGTTCCCAACTTTATAAGGACCTCACAAGGGATGGAAGCCACAAATAATCCATAAGACTCTATGAACCTAAAGGGAAGGGAATAATAATTGTATATTTGGTTCCAAGTAAGAATTGAGCATCTACTTGAATCCTATATATCTTTAATCCTATTAATAACTTTATTCAAAAAATCTAGACCTTGAATATAATTGCATAAAGATAAAGGTTTATCATTATGGAGGATAATTTATTCCACCAAAGACTATTTAGACCGATGCTCAAACCATGTCTCAAGGAGTTAGACTTCCAAGCCAATAAATGAGCGTAGCTCTAAAATTTTGCACTCCTTTCCTTTAGGCTAATGGATCTGCACCTCAAAGGGGAATTATAAAAATGATATGTCTACACCTTAGAGGAGAGGCACATGAGGTTGTGTCCTCTTTGGTGATTTTTCAATGAATTGGGTGGGTTCACCAAGAAATATTTATGTGGTAGTTTCCACACCATGGTTGGGAGTTGTTTGATGTGTTCTTTTTAGTTTATTCACTTTCACCTAGTTTGGAAAAATTCAACTAACCTATACTATATGCAGTCTTAATTCAAATGAATACAATACACAACAGATTATAGAAGATAAACAAATGCAATGCTTAATTGTTAAAGAAATTTCATGATCTTACTTGATATGGATGGCTGATGTTGAATATTTTGCTTAATTCAGATGATATCAAACATTGTAGGGTAATATCAGACATCCAATATAATATCAGTAGGTCCGATCTAATATCGTCAGGTTCGATCTAGTCAGAAACCTGTAACTTCCCAATTTAACACCAAAATGCAGATTTTGCAGCATAATATAAATTGAATTAAGCATGCAACAGTATATAAACTCATTACTTACAATATCTAAAAATAAACAATGCAAGTCTATGCTTATAAATGCAAAATATTAGAATGAAATGGTATGATGGTGAACACCGAGTATGATAAATGAAACTAAAGCTTAGATGAGATGATAAATAACATATATAATATTGTAAATACAAAATAAAGGATTAGAAGTGCAAACAAAGGTTCGAAGGTGCCCCCAAGTGATCTGCAAATAAGATCAAACTTTTTTTTATGATATTGAACGTTTGATCTCGTATCATACCGCTCGATGCACACTTTTGGATCTCCAAACCTACAAAAATGATATGAAACTAGCAATTTGCACTATAACACTAAGGATGTGAGAGCAATTGAAAGCTAGGGGGAATTTAGGGAGAGTTCTTGGATTAAATAGGCAAAGGTGAGCTAGGTGGGTTGGGCTAAAAAATAAGGGGAGTTATGATCTCTCCCAATCTAGACGATATCGGCTAATTTGATAGTGTAACGTTCGTGTCGTTGGCTAGGTACGAACAAAATGGTCACAATAAAATTTTATCATTTTGTTGTTCTGGGTGATTATTTGTTTTGGATGATATTTGACATCCAATCTTGTACAATGAAGTCCTATATCGTATCGGATAGTCGATATCGGTCAAATATAGTTGATATCGTTAGGAAGTTAGAAAAAAACTTGATGCGGGCACAAAAATTGAGGTAGGATGTTAGTAAGTGGTTTTAATTAATTTTTTGAATGTTTTTGACTTAGGGTAAATTGACATGGGTCAATTTTAGCCTATTACATTTTGCCTCCTCTTTAGCACATTTTTGAAAAAAAATGCATTAAAGAAAGAATGACACGCTTTACGAGAAAATATTTTTTTTTTGCAAAAAATTGTTGAAGTTTCAAATTTTACTGTAAATGCATTAGGTGTGATACCCCCTTTGAGTTTTTATGCCAAATTCTACGTTTGGTGTAAAACTCAAAATTTTTGAATTTAGGGTAAAATGAATAAATAGAAAAAGTTAGGTTAAAACCTAATTCATTTTCTTTTTTTTACTATTGGTGAAATTGTTGCTCTGAGGAGAAGATGGTAGAGGTCACACACTGAGCGAATGAGGTGCAAGTGAGGACAGGGAGTGTAAGGGTAAGTATTGTAAACCTCTTTAGCTAAATTTTTTTATGTTTTTGCATTTAAATTTTGTGAAATTTAGATTTTTAGGGCACGGTTGCCATCGTGCAGTTGCATCAACAATATTAGATTATTTTGGCAATATCGGCTTTATTTTTGTGATATCAAATTTTTTGATATCGTCAAAATAGGTCTGATTTTGTCAATATCGACCAAATTTTTGCGATATCAATGAATACGATATCATCAGAATAGATCCAATATTAAGAAATTAAGTCTGATATTGCGAGATTAAGTCTGATATTAAAAATAAAGTCTGATTGTGCAATTTTAGGTCTGATTACTAACTTTTATTTTTTGTTGTTTTATTTTGTTAACAGAAACTAGCTCTGAATAACAAGGAGTGGAGATACAATGGTCTCCATGTAGACTTGAGTGCCCTTACAAATGTAGATAGGGTCACTCTCGAGGCTACGATATTAAGACATGTGGTAGAGATGCCACAAATCCTGGTCGATTTGAGGCTACTGATGGCATTGTTCAAGAGGTGGTATCTGAGGTTATCATGTTTCCAGTTACCTATAGGGGATATGGCCCCAAAACTAGAGGACAATTGGAGGATACTCAGGGTGCCTATCAGGGGTATGTTCATAGCTTCGTTTAGAAATAAGGGCCAGGTGATGCAGCGATTGTCTGGGGATCCGAGCTTCGTACTTAAGAAGGACTAAGTTAGCATGGATAGACTTGGCCAGACAACTGGGGTGTTTAGACTGATAGTTGTACTTAGTGGTAAGGTGGCAGGGCTACTATTATATCATCTTAGTGGTTTCCATCTACCATGGATTCTGGCAGAGGTCATTTATGATATGAGGGATTAGGATATGCGATTTGCATGGGGTCCATACATTTTATGCTTGTACAGGACTCTCCACAGGGTTGTATACAAATAAGGTAAGGCATTGGTACTTACCTCTTTCCTACATGTATGGTGCTGGGAGCACATAGTAGTTAGGAGACCTATAGGGCTACCATTGGTAGGGGTGGAGGATGTGAGACCCAGAGTATTTTATTAGCACTTGCACAGAGGGCACCATGGGTGGATTAGCCTCGATACAGTGATGCAGCTGATGGATGAGCTAATTGCAGGTGATATCTAGTGGAGGACTTGGAGAGAGCTTCCAGGATGAGGAGAGGATGGTTTTTATTTATCTCGCATGAGGTAAGTTATCTGGCTTTGTATGGAGAAATGGGAGGTGGAGCTACATAGTGTAAACTGAGTTCTAAGTTAGTTTGGATTATAGCAGGATATACCTACGACTAGGAATACAACACTTTCTAGGGTGACTCGGGATACTACGATAGTGAGAAGTGCTCCTGACATGGCACGGTTTGTGGATCCTTTTCCATACAATGATGTAGTAGCCATGATAGATGGGGATGATGCTAGAGTGACTATGAATTATCCGTAGTGGTATGTAAGCATCCATCAAGAAGTCCGACAGGTCTTCCTACAGGGATGCACTATTGGCCAGCAATAGTAGAGGATATAGGCACCTCCTAGGATAGAGACCTCACACTAGGGAAGGGCATCTAATCTATAGGATATCTAAATCAGAACGGACTACTAGGATAGGAGATGGGTCTAGGGGAGCGAGGGAGGAGAGGAGAGAATCTCCATAGTAGGATGGGAGACTTGACTCGCCCAAGAAGGGCATGATGACAGAGGAGGGGGAGAGTAGCAATATGGTAGCTCTATGAACAAATAATATGAGTTTGAAGACTCGAGTTTAGACTTTAGAGGTAAATCTCATAGAGGCTTGGGCTCAGGTGGCTCAGGGAGCTAGAGCTCCTGCTCCGATATCTTCCTAGTTGACTCGGTCAGGGAGAAGCGGCTCAGGGGGAGAGCTAGCTCGGGCTCTTTAGCTAGTAGGTTTCTATAAAATATTGTACTTTATGGTAGTGCCTATGAAGCAAAGACAACCATTACCCATGAAGTTGGTAACTTTGAGCCACTCGAGATCAATGTCTCGCTCAGTATCTAGGACAACTATAGAGACGATGATGTTTTGACCACCATGACCCCATGGTGGGGATGACGAGGCTCATATCTCTAGGGGCTCGAGGAGACCATATGGTGATAGATGTATATAGTTTTTTGTAATATATCCCTTAGTTACTAAGTATGCCAATTTTGGATATTATGGCATACCAACCCGACTTCATTTTGTACTTATATTGTGAGATATATATATTGATCCTTTTGTTTATACAAAATTGTGTGACTTGATTGGTTGATTTATTGCATTTGCTTATGATGGTTGTTTACATAATATTTGTAATCATGCTTTGATTTTTTAACATTTTTATCATGCTTAACATAAAAGGAAATAATTTTTGTAAAGTGTTTTTGAAAGATAGAAGATGTTTTTTTGTGCGATGATAAAATTGATGGATTAGCAATAATCCTCAAAGGATATTGTGTTGTTATATGACTGTTGGTGGAGATCAATGCTCTCTAGGTCATGAAGCAGATCCTATTGTGAGGAAGTTTTGTATTGCTAATACCAAAATATTGTAGGGCTCAAGAGTGACCTTGAGACTTATGATGATGAAAAGAGGATGTCAATTTAAGAGAAATTGATTTTGAGAAAGAATAGGTTGATAAAGATTGTATTTGTGAGAGATATAGAGTGATTTAAGCATGAAAATTTAGGAAAGATGACTTGCACTAGGCATAGAATTCCTAGTATGAAGTTTGAAGGTAAAGTTATTACTAGGAATTATACCATCATCGCGAAGTCAAAATGCAAATGCATGATAAATGATTATGTATGATTTGAAAATGCAAGTTTTATTTTGAAAATAAATCATTGTGTTGCATGTTGGAAAATTTTGAAGACAATATATATACTGTAGTTGCTAAAATGAAGTGATTTGTGGGGATTAATGCAAATGGTTACAAACTAATGTTTTCTAGAAAAAATCAAAGAAATATTTTAAATTATTTCAAGGGTAAAATAAAATTTATCAAGAACCAGTGTGTGATGTGTCAGTTCATTATCCATATTGATTTACATAATGATATAAAACATCTCAAGGATCAAATGTGTGTGTTTTGTGAGGTTGATTTATCAATTCTAAGTGAGGTAATGATATAAGCCAACTTTTATGAACCAATGTGTGTGCAAGTGAAAGAATTATTAACCATGATTTTGCGCATGCAATTGTACTGAACTACTATGTAAGTCAAGTCACCAAAAATCTAGCTAATCCACAAGTCGATATTGGTCTATACAAAAGAAGGTTGCTAATGTGATAGACATGTCACCATGCATAAGGATATCGCCATTGCCAAGCCAACTTGATGCCACCTAACCTGTAATGAGGATCACCCCATGGCATTCAAATAACTAAGGAATTCCAGGGATTCAAGCTCATTACCCCATTCTTTTATTTTGATTTCTTGGAGTAGGGATTCTTGTTCATTTTATTTTTGAACAAGGGAATTTTATTGCTTTTATTTTTTTATTTCTTTTTCTTTTTCTTGTTTTTTTCTTTTTTGGGATACTTGCTCAGATTGGACAAAGAGCAAGGGATTTTATTTGGGTAGGGGGGAGCTTGTCCTTTTGCCAATTTTTAGTATTCTAGACCATGCACATAATAGGATAGCAGGGAAACTTTTCTCTTAAGGTGCTAAAATTACTATGTAGTATCATCTTTCGAATTTGAAAAAATCATTTTAAGATGTGAAACGTGTTCTTGGTTTAAAAAATAACAAGACCAGTTCCCAAAACTCAAAATTTTATTTAGTAGAGTAATAGTGATTTTGCTTCAAGAGAGATTTATAATAAAAATTATAGGATCAAGATTTAGTAGAATTGTGAATTAAGTGAGTGGTTCATGATAACTTTTGAGTTTATCCAAAAGAAAATAAAATATGACTTTGAATTTTGGAAAACAACAAACAATAATGCAAACTAAAGACTTAACAACAATTTAACATATTTTTTAATTTCTTTTGGTAGTTTTGTGATATAGGATAATTGCAAACTAAAATATATATGAAGAAGTTAATTACAATTATGTACAATGATGGAACTTTTGTTGTTATGCATAATATCTCTTTAGATGCATGATATTCATTGGCTCTTTGAGGTCTTTTCCATCCAAAGTAGCCAAGTGATATGCACCTGATCCAAATTTTGTGGTGATGACAAATGGTCCAAGCCAATTAGGTTAAAATTTACCTTTAAGATATTTTATAGCATTAATATTTTTTTGATTTACTTGAAGGACTAAATATTCGACCTCAAAAGACCAACTATTAAATTTCTTTGCATATGATATTTTGAGTTTATCTTGGTAAGCGCGAAGATGCTCTAGAGTATGAATACACTTATCATCTAGAATTTCCAACTGGCTTAGCCTGTCAGCACAATATTCATCTCCTACTTCGACATATTAAAGTAGAAGAGTTAAAGAAAGAACTTCTAACTCAAATGGGAAGATGACTTCAACATCGTAAACCAAGAAAAAAGGGGAAGCACCTGTAGGAGTACACATATGGTTTGATATATCCACAAGGTAGGATATAACTACATATGACAATCACGACCTGATTTATTAACCAATATTTTCAAAATTTTGATCAAAGCTTTATTAGATGCTTCATTTTGACCATTTCCTTGTGGATAATATGGAGTGGACCATCGATGTTGAATTTTATATTTTTGAAAAATTTTATTAATGTCTTTGTTCTTAAAACATGTTCCATTATCAAAAATAAGTGTGGATGGAATCCCAAATCTACAAATAATTTGATTAAATATGAATTTAGATACTTGGGTTCCTGTGCAAGAAGCTAGTGGCATAGCTTCCACCCATTTTTTAAATTATTCTATTACTGTTATAATAAATTTGTGGCCATATGAAGAGATGGGATTGATTTTACCAATGATATATAGACCCCATTGGGAGAAGGATGAAGGAGAAGATATGGTTTGAATTTATTGGGTAGGAGCATGAACAAGGTTTGCATATCGTTGACACTTGTCACAATGGCACACATAATCATTAGCATATTTTTTCATGAAGGCAAAAATTAACCCATCCATAAGAGTTTTTTAGCAATAGAACTTCCACTAAAGTGGCCTCCACAAGATCCATCATGGACTTCAGACTCCTCTAAATTGAGACATCTTAAAAGAATACCTTCAAAATATATTTTCTATAAAGTATTTCCAATAATTATAAAGCGGCCAACACGCTTGCGTAATAACCTACATTGTTTTTTATCTAATACGTCTAGAAAAGTCCCTTTTTGGAGAAAGTTAAAAATATCTGCATACCAAGGTTATGGAGTTATCTCATTAATCAAAAATGCATCTAATGGTTTCAAAAAATATTTTGACAAGGTAGGATCTTGAAGTTGACAATTTGATTATAGCATATTCATCATCCAACTCTAGAGGCAACAGAGTGGCGACAGTAGCCATGGTGTCTACGACACGGTTGCTAGTACGAGGGACAGCCTCAAGAGTTACTTTTTCAAATAAAGAGATACATTTTAAGACATAATCCTTGTATGGATGTAGTTTCTCATATCATGTTTGATATACATTATTAATTTGATTTATCACAAGTTGGGAATCTCCAAATATTAATAATATTTTTATTTTGAGAGCCAAAGCTGCTCGTAACCCAAGGAATAGGGCTTCATACTATGCAGTATTATTTGTGCAAAAAAATTGAAGTTTGACAAATGAATAAGATGCTTTTGAGGAGAAATTAATATGATGTCTTCTTCTAAGTTAAGACATTCATTAGTAAATTTGATGGTTACAGGATGAGTAGACTCAAGAGGAGCAACAACAAGTTGATCAGCTATAACTTGGCCTTTAATATATTTTTGAACAATAAATGTGAGTTCAAACTAACTTAGAGCAAGGATCCATTTAGCTGTGCATCTTGATAAATAAGGTCTACTCATCAGATATCTTAATGGATCGAATTTAGCAATGACAAATGTATTTTGGCTAAGCATATAATGGTGTAGCTTCTATGTAGAAACCACAACTGCCAAGAAAAGTTTTTTTATGAGTGTATAACAGGTTTCATAACTTATTAATGTTCTACTTATGTAATAGGTGGCTCATTATTTCTTATCATCATCAAGTTGAGCCAACATTGCTCCTAATGCAAGCTGATAAGCAGAAATATACAAAATAAAAGGGCATTCCAATTTAGGTGGAACGAGCACTAGAGGAGTAAGAAGAAATTTCTTAAGGGCTCCAAATGCTTCTTGGCATTCATTATCCCTTTGAAATGGGATATTTTTCTTAAGTATATTAAGAAAAGGTCGAGTTTTATCTACTAATTTCTCAATGAAGCGATAGATAGATTGAAGTTTACCTTGCATACTCCTTAATTATGATATATTTTTGGATGGTGGCATATCAATGATAGCCTTAATCTTAAGAGGATCTATCTCTATGCCACACATAGAGACAATAACTCCTAACAATTTTCTATATTTTACACCAAATACACATTTGTTTGGATTTAGGTAAATTTCATATTCTCTAAGTCTATAAAATACTCGTCTTAGATTAGTGATATGATCTTCTTCTTTAGTTGAGTGAGCTATGATGTCATCCACATAGTCATATAGAATATCATACATCATATCATGAAAAATATATGTCATAGCTTTTTGATAAGTTTCCCCTGCATTCTTTAAACCAAAGGGCATTACTTTCCAATAGAAAGTCCCCCAGGGTGTAATGAAATCAGTTTTAGGCTGATCTTCAAGAGCTATTCGAATTTGGTTGTATCCTAAAAACCCATCCATGAGGGATAACATTCCACTTCCAGCTATAAAATTGATAATCTGATCCATGTTTGGGAGTGGAAAATCATCCTTAGGATATGCAACATTGATGTCCCTAAAATTAGTACATACTCTAATTTTAGGGGCTTCTTTCTTGGTTACTGGAACAAAATTTGATATCCAGTCAGCGTAATCAATGGCTTGGATAAAAACAACATCCAAAAGTTCTTAAAATTCATATTTAACCAACAATGCTAATTTAGGATGCATTTTTCTAAGTTATTGTTTTATAGGTTTTGCATCTGGGCGCACCACTAAATGATGCATGACCAAAGAAGAGTCTAGGCTGGGCATATCTGCATATGTCCAAGCAAAAACATCAGCATAATCTGTGAGAAATGTAATATTTTTATTTTGTCTTTCTTCACTTAATTCAGCTCCAATTTTAACTAAGCAAGGGTTGGTTTAGTCCAATGTTGACTTGTAGAACATATTCTATTACAATGGTCAAATCTCTTTCAAACTTAGGAGGAGCGGGTGAGACACCCATTTCTTGGAGTTCCTCTAAAGTTAGCTTAGCTAATTCTTCTTGTGGGGTAGTTGTTTGAATGTGGGCTACACATGGTATAGATCCATCAAAGAAAACTCCATTCCTTAAAATTTATTCAAGAGAAATATTGTGAAAAGCATCTCCCTCTAAACATTCTTCCAGGGAAGCAATCATTTCAGGATATGCTATTATCAACATGTCACAAAAATGTGTTTTCTTATTTTTTTTTAAATATTCTTGATGTTTTAAGTACTCTTCATATGTAACAAGATGGTCATCGTCATTAAAAGGGAAGGGTTGGATTTTTGTAGGAATGTAGCCAATACCACATCGGATAGGCCATTCCTCTATTTTTAAAGGTTCTTGTATACCATTTTTAAAAGGACCTGTTGTGGCTGCTCCACAACACACCCCAAAATTTGGGACCCCCCTTTTTTGCACACTTTCCAAGAAGATTGCAGTGGCCCAGATGTTAAAAGAGAAAATAAAAGTAGAAATGATAAGTTGTCGTGATATCGCGACATGTTGCTCCGTCGCGACCAGAAATGAAAATTTGTTGCGATATCACGACATGTTGCTCCGTCATGACCAAAAATGAAAAGTTGCTGCGATATCGTGACATGTTGCTCCGTCGCGACTAGAAATGAAAAGTTGTCATAATATTGCGACATGTTGCTCCGTCGCGACCATAAATGAAAAGTTGTCACAATATCGCGACATGTTGCTCCGTCGTTGCCAGAAATGAAAAGTTGTCACGATATCACGATATGTTGCTCCGTCGCAACCAGAAATGAAAAGTTGTCACGATATGCCGACATGTTGCTCCATCGCGGTTGAAAATGAAAAGTTGTTGCGATATCGTGACATGTCACGTTTTCGCGGCTAAGAGCAATAGAATGCATCACAAAGTGAAAAATTTTGTGATATCGCGACATGTCATGAAATCACGGTTCATAGAGGAGAGAGAAAGACAAAGTGAAAAATGTCACGATATCGCAACATGTCATGAAATCGCGGTTCATAAAGGAGAGAGAAGATAAGGTGCTAGAATTGTCGTGATATTGCGACATGTCATGAAATCACGATCAAAGCAGTCAAACAGGGCAAGGCACTAAAGTTGTTGCGATATCACGACATGTCATGTTTACGATTTGAAGACGAGATGAAGGGCAAACAGAAAAAATGTCGAGATATCGCGACATGTTGGATTTTTGCGACCAAATGCAGGAAGATAGAGCTAAAGAGAAAAATGTCGTGATTTTGCAACAAATTGCATCTGCACAGCCCAAAAGAGAAAAGCGTTGCAATTTCATGACAGAAAGCAACGAGATGGTACGAAATGAAAAAGTGTCATGATTTCACAACAGAAAGCAGTGAGATGGTATAGAATGAAAAAGTGTCACGATTTCGCAACATGTCACGTTTTCGTGGCTAAGTACAACAAAACACAGCGAAGGAGAAAAATGTCACGATTTCATGACAAGTTGCATCCACGCGGCCCGAAGGAGAAAAACGTCGTGATATCGCGACATGTCTCATTTTTGCGATGCATGAAGGCGAACAAGGCTGCTGACAGAAAAACGTCGCGATATCGTGACATGTCTCATTTTCACGGTGCTTGAAGACGAATAAAGTTGCGGGTATAAAAACGTCGTGATATCATGACATGCTATTTTTGTCACGATTCATGGCAGGCCGTTACAAAATGTGCAGGGAAATTTTGAACACATGTCATAGAGAAATAGGGGCTATGATAATATTTTAGGATCATCAGTTACAGTTCGTTGGGGAGACCAAACGTTTCAAACCCGAGCAAAAATCCAAAACAGCAAAGATGCGGGGAAGATGAAACGAAGTGATCTAGAAGATGAAGCGAAGCATCACAGGGTGAAATAGAGAGCACTACCAAAAATTTTAAAAGCAGAAGCACAGATTGGTACAGGGGTCAGAAACCATTACGAGCAGGGTTGCAGAGCTGAAGGTGATAGGCCATTCTGGGCCTGCTTTTGGAGTGTTTTCCTCCACTTTTTTGGTTTGATATGACTGGAAACATTCTATTATTGTAAACTCACACCTTCATTTTAATACAGAATTACAGAGAGCTGCATATCATTGACAAGAAAGAAGGAGTTATTTTCTGCATGCGAGATATAATGTTTATTTTTTTCCCTTTCAGATTTTTAGGCTTATAGGTGAAGTTTAATGCAAGTTCTCTTGGTTGCTTCATGCGATTGTCCAAATCTGAAAACCATAGTTAAAACCCCAGAAACCAGCACCTAGCTTATCTGGATTGTGCAAGTTTGCAGGTTCAATAGGTTAGGTTGTATGCAAAAAACCTCATTATCTTTGGTTTTGTCAAAATAGGATTACATCCCCTGAATGTATTTTAGTTTCATTTTTCTTTACATTTTATTTTTATCTTCTCTGCACTTTTATTTCCAGAAAGTTTAACTTTTATTTTAATTTACAGTCATTAAAATAAAAAACTTGAAAATCTGTCGAAATCGAAAATAAATAATTTCATCGCTAAGATCAAATCACATTGAGTTCATTCTGATCAAACGAACAATTCTTAAAGCTTCAAAATAAAATAAACCACCGTGCCCCTTGTTAACAGTTACTTGTAACCACTAAGGTATTTCGAGCATTCAAATTGAATATTACTATTTATGCCAAATGCTAATATAGTAGAGACATTGGAGAAATTATTTATTTAATTTCTTTGCAAGAGAGGATTTGGAACTCGAATCCTATTGGAGAGTGTGTTTTCACAATCGGGTGAAAATACCACTCAACAGATTGGCGCTAGAAGGAGGGCTGGATGGGTTTATTTTAGTGAGATTTAAAATTTTTGTATATTTTATGCCCTACTGATTGTTATCTTTAGTCTTCTAACACCACTCAACAGATTGGCACTAGAAGGAGGGCCTGAATTGGTTTATTTTAGTGTGATTTAAGTGCTACAGGGATGTCAATTTTGAATATTTCAAGCCCTATTGGTTATTATCTTTAGCCTTCTCTTAACAATACAAATTTGTATTGTTAAAAGGAGGACATGAATTGCTATTCACTATTCTAATGCTTTGATTGTTTATACAGGAATAATGTGATTTGATTTAAAAAAAAAATAAAAATAAAAAATAAAGAATTTTTGGGTATTAAAGTTATATTCTTTAAGATTCACTAATGGCTATGTTTACACCGTGGATGACAGGTAGCCCATTGAACATACCAGGAGTTCAACATTATTTTCCTGTTGGTTTTGAGAGATGTCTTCCTTGATTTTTGTCTAATGGGACAAATACTGCAGAAGAACATATTCAAGCATTCAAATTTGTTGTGAATCACTTAACAATTTGGTATGATGATGTTGTTTGTAAAATGTTCCCTTACACCTTGGACAAAGTGGCATATGATTGGTTTACAAGTTTGCCTTTAGGGTCTATCACTTCTTGGGCTCAGCTAGAGGCAACATTTCTTAATCAATTCAACAGAGAGCAAGTTGACCCAATCCGCATGTATGAGCAGTTTTTCACTTTTAAAAAAGGACCAAGTGAAAATGTGAAGTCATTCTCTGAAAGGTTTTTTGGATTATATACTCAATTAGTGACATTTTATGCTTTTTCAAAATAAGTGGCTCTCCAAATATACGTCAATGCTCTTGACCCACTCACTTCCACATATTTGCGAGGGATTTCTCAAATCACATCTTTGTCACAAGCCTATACTCAAGCAATGGCAATTGAGCAACAATTAAGTTGTTAATATTATGGTGTGGGTTTTGGATCATATAATTTTCAATCATTTAATACCTCCCTTACCCACCCAATGATTTATCCACCTCAACCAAGTTCAAGTGTGAATCAATTTCAAAATCAACAATCATTCCCAAACTTCAATCAATTTCAAAATCCTCAACCTACTATGCAAGATCAACCATCTTTCTTAAGTATGAATCAACTTCAAAATACTCATCTTGATTCAAAAGATGTTTCTAAAATCAATTTCAATGATTTTCATAAGAATATGATTTTAGACAAGGGAGGAGTACTAGATCCAACTAGTATTGAAACATGTGACAGATTGGAAACCCTTGACTCACCAAAATATGAATTCTATGAGGATGAATCTGTTTCGGATGACACATTGGATGACATTGTTGAAAGTAATGGCCCAGAAAATTCACACCTTCCAAATTATGTTAAACATGAATCATGGGTTACACATGTGGATTATGATAGCCTTATCAATTTGAATACAAGCAATAACCCAATTTTGGAAGTAATTGAACCATCTAAGGAAGGTGAAGATAAATTTGATGAGAAACATGTTGATGAATTAAAAGATGATGAAGAAATAGTTGAGCATCACAATTTGATTTTGAAATATGATCATTATGATTCTTGGGAAGAGTATGCTCACTCCAAACCTTCTGATGAATTTTGTGTGCCTATTGATATATAGGATAATACAATTGCCTTTTCATATGAGGATATTACAAGTCCTGTACAATCTGAGAAAGTTTTGGAAGAGGAATTTGAATCTCATCAAATTTTGGAACATGATAAGGATTCTACGACCATGAACCAAGAAAGAGAGTCACTTGCTTCAGACCCCTTTGAAGGAAAATAAATTGAAAATCTTGATCCACGTACTTGCGCTACGACGATTATGCCATTTCAAAAAGAGAAAATTACAAAACCTGAACCATTTGGGTTTGATATCACTGATGATCCAATTGAAAATCTCATGTTACCCAAGACAACCCAAGTGACTGATCATGGAAAGGCGTTAGATAGACAAGACTTATGGTTTGAAAGGGATGGACATATTTTCAATTGGGTACCTAGGTTTGATGCCTTTAATAAATAGGTCATTGAGAAAGAGCAAGTGCTATGTAATGATGAATGTCATGAGAGGGAAAGAGATTTTTCAAAACCTGTTCAAGTAAGGTCAAATGAAAGCATGCCAAAGGTAAAATCTCATATTTTTGGTTTCACCATGTAGAATTCGAATGGAGGTTTGCCTAATGAATGGTTTGATTCAAATATCATTAATGTTATGGCTTTATTGAAGGAAAATGGATTAGCTTTGAAATCTTTAGAAATAGGCTTTTGCTTACAAAATTTCATTTTGAATAAAGAAAGCCTAGTTCTAAATCATGAATGGGATTATGAAATTTTCACCTTAAAGAATAGACAAGAAAGAATTGAAAATCAATCATTGTCTAATCAATTTGAAAATTTGAATCTCACCTATGAGAATACTAATGGAGCTAAATCAAATTGGTATGGTGAGAGGGGCAAGTGGAAATTTGTTGCTTTGTTTCGGTTGGATTCCTGCAAAATTGGGTATGCGTATCACGTCATATATCTTTTAAAGAATTCTAATCAAGTTTGGGATCCGGGAAAATGATAATCTAGTTTGTTTTATGTTTGTACATTTGTATATACTTTTGGTTTTTGTGTTTTAGTTTTAGATTAGATATCATTCTGGTTTTAAGTTTTGTGTGTTAGTCCTTTGGACATGTTTGGTTGGTCTATATATAAAAAAAAAAAAATGAGATGTCAACTTATTCCTAAGATCAGGAGAATATGAAACATTGGAATTGTGTTGTAGATCGCTCTACAAGTAACACAAACATTTTAAATAATATCGTTTGAATCTTGTGATGCATGAAGTTGTCAGTTATTTTTTATGGCAATACTCCATCTGCAATTCAAAGGGCAATGCATTCATATTACATCTCACTTTGCATATACATGCCATCTTAGTTGCATATGCATTTTAGATACAAATCATTAAAGTGTGTCAAATCCTCTTAGGGTTATTCTATAACATAAAATTAAAAAAAAAAATCCTAAGGTTGGGAACTGATGCCCGAGCTATCTAGAACCAAGCACATTTTATACACATTAAAAAGGATCTTGAGCAAAATGATCAAAACCTTGCTTGGAAGAAAATGTCAGGCGAAAGAAGTATTTCATGTCTATCCTATTATGCAACATGATCCTTAAAATAGTGGTTTTTACCACTTCCATAAAGCTTAAAGCCTAAAATCATAGTAGTAAGGATAGGGTTAAATCCTCATCGAACTTAGGTTGAGGATCCAACTCCCCAAAGCTCTGATTTGACCTACATGGAGTAGTAAGGATAGGGCATAATTCTTATCTCGCCTAGGTTGAGAATCTGATTCCCTAAGGCTCCTATGTCTCATTTCATCATAAATCTTGGATTGGAAGGATCGTACTACATGTCCTCTGCAAAGGATGGGTAGTCATCCCCAAGGTCCAAGAAATAAAAACTAAATATTTCCCATTTCATAAATCTTGGATTGGAAGGATCGTACTACATGTCCTCTGCAAAGGATGGGTAGTCATCCCTAAGGTCCAAGAAATAAAACTAAATATTTCCCATTTCATCTTTATATTGGATTGGAAGGATCGTACTACATGTCCTCTGCAAAGGATGGGTAGTCATCCCCAAGGTCCAAGAAATAAAGAAATGAAGCTAAATCATGGATTATGGGGTTAAGTATGCCCATGCGTGGCAGCATGTCTTGTCTAAAAACAAGACCATTGACTGTTCAAACGGATAGACTAGCATGACCATTTCATCCATAACTGGTTAAATTATTTTGTTCAAAGTGAGGTAATGAATTCCAAATAAGAGTAGTAAGGATAGGGTTAAACTCCCATCTCAATTAGGTTGGGAGTCTGATTTCCCAAAGCTCTGATTTCACTTTCACTTGCACATGGGTTCAAGATAGTAGTGAGTCACAACCAACTTTGGGATCTAATAAAGCAATTCATTATACATATAGTTGATCCTAAGAGGGTTTGATAATCTTAAATGTTTGTGTATCATACTAGAAGGTCTAAGCCTTTATAAAAGCAAAATATCTAAGCATATTTATCAGGTTACACAAATCATCCACAATCTCACATATGCATTCATGTAAAACTGACAATGGAATGTGGATCAATTTCAAATGATAAATAATGGAACACACTGCACACACCGAGCTGATACTTAATGATTCTAATGGTTCATGTATTTTTGATCTATCAGCATTTGTTTTTTATGTGTTGACGTTTGTATCTAAGCTTGTGTATTTCAGGTTAGGTTCTCATCAAAATGCTCAAGAGCATTTCCCAGTAGAGTCACCATTTGTTGTGGCTGCTCCACAACACACCTCAAAATTGGGGACCCCCTTTTTTGCACACTTTCCAAGAAGATTGCAGTGGCCCAGATGTTAAAAGAGCAAAGAAAAGCAGAAATGATAAGTTGTCGCGATATCGCGACATGTTGCTCCGTCACAACCAGAAATGAAAAGTTATCGTGATATCGCGACATGTTGCTATGTCGCGACCAAAAATGAAAATTTGTCGCGATATCGCGACATGTTGCTCCGTCGCGACCAAAAATGAAAAGTTGTCATGATATCGTGACATGTTGCTCTGTCGCAACCAAAAATGAAAAGTTGTCACGATATCGCGACATGTTGCTCCGTCGTGGCCAAAAATGAAAAGTTGTCACGATATCGTGACATGTTGCTCCGTCGCGACCAGAAATGAAAAGTTGTCACGATATCGCGACATGTTTCTCTGTCGCGGCCGAAAATGAAAAGTTGTCGTGATATCATGACATGTCACGTTTTCATGGCTAAGAGCAACAGAATGTAGCATGAAGTGAAAAATGTCGCGATATCACGACATGTCATGAAATCACGGTTCATAGAGGAGAGAGAAATACAAAGTGAAAAACATCGCGATATCGCGACATGTCATGAAATCACGGTTCATAGAGGAGAGAGAAGATAAGGCACTAGAATTGTCGTGATATCGCGACATGTCATGAAATCGCGGTCAAAGTAGTCAAACAGGGCAAGGCACATGACATGTCGCGATATCGCGACATGTCATGTTTTCACGATCTGAAGACGAGATGAAGGGCAAACAAAAAAACGTCGCGATATCGCGACATTGTTGGATTTTCGTGACCAAAGGCAGGAAGATAGAGCTAAAGAGAAAAACGTCACGATTTTGCGACAGATTGCATCTGCACAGCCCAAAAGAGAAAAGCGTCACGATTTCATGACAGAAAGTAGCGAGATGGTATGGAATGAAAAATTATCACGATTTCATGACAGAAAGCAGCGAGATGGTACAAAATGAAAAAGTGTCACAATTTTGTGACATGTGTTTTCGTGGCTAAGTACAACAAAACACAGCGAAGGAGAAAAACGTCACGATTTCACGATAGGTTGCATCCACGCGGCCTGAAGGAGAAAAATGTCATGATATCACGACATGTCACATTTTAACGATGTATGAAGGCGAATAAGGCTGCTGATAGAAAAACATAGCGATATCACGACATGTCTCATTTTTGCGGTGCTTGAAGACGAATAAAGTTGCGGGTATAAAAACATCGCGATATCGCGACATGCTATTTTTGTCGCGATTCATGGTGGGCCATTACAGAATGTGCAGGGAAGTGTTGAACACGTGTCATAGAGACAGAGGGGCTATGATAATATTTTAGGATCGTCAGTTACAGTTCGCTGGGGAGACCAAACATTTCAAACCCGAGCAAAAAGCCAAAACAACAAAGATGTGGGGAAGATGAAACGAAGTGATCTGGGAGATGAAGCAAAGCGTCATAGGGCAAAATAGAGAGCATTTCCAAAAATTTTAAAAGCAGAAGCACAGATTGGTACAGGGGTCGAAAACCGCTGCGAGCAGGGTTGCAGAGCTTAAGGTGATAGGCCATTCTGGGCCTGCTTTTGGAGCGTTTTCCTCCACTTTTTTGGTTTGATATGACTGGAAACATTCTATTATTGTAAACTGACACCTTCATTTTAATACAGAATTACAGAGAGTTGCATCTCATTGACAAGAAAGAAGGAGTTATTTTCTGCATGCGAGATTTAATGTTTATTTTTTTCCCTTTCAGATTTTTAGGCTTATAGGTGAAGTTTAATGCAAGTTCTCTTGGTTGCTTCATGCGATTGTCTAAATCTGAAAACCATAGTTAAAACCCTAGAAACCAGCACCTAGCTTATTTGTATTATGCGAGTTTGCAGGTTCAATAGGTTAGGTTGTATGCAGAAAACCTCATTATCTTCGATTTTGTCAAAATAGGATTGCATCCCCTAAATGTATTTTAGTTTCATTTTTCTTTACATTTTATTTTTATCTTCTCTACACTTTTATTTCCAGAAAGTTTAACTTTTATTTTAATTTATAGTCATTAAAATAAAATACTTGAAAATCTACCGAAATCGTAAATAAATAATTTCATCGCTAAGATCAAATCACATTGAGTTCATTCTGATCAAACGAACAATTATTAAAGCTTCAAAATAAAATAAACCACAGTGCCCCTTGTTAACAGTTACTTGCAACCACTAAGGTATTCCGAGCATTCAAATTGAATATTACTATTTATGCCAAATGCTAATATAGCGGAGACCTTGGAGAAATTGTTTATTTAATTTCTTTGCAAGAGAGGATTTGGAACTCGAATCCTATCGGAGAGTGTGTTTTCACAATCGGGTGAAAATACCACTCAACAGGACCTAAACCTTTACCTTTAAAATCCATGTTACACATCATTTATTTTAGCTTCACATATCCATGAGAAAAATAACATCAAACAAACCCATCTTGATCAAGTGTAAAACTCAATTGAATATTAATTTTTCCAGGGTCATACCCTGCATAAATAAAGGTGCAAGTCCCTATATGACAGATACTTCCTAACTTTCATATCAAGCCCATTGCCTTAGGATATGACAGTAATTGGGACAAGACAATGGAGTCTTGTGTAGCAAAATTAGCATGCTCTGAAGTTGTGAGTATTGTAGATAAATATGGTAAAATTTCATCTAAAAAGATATATGAAGTAGAAGGTTTATCTATTTTGGTTGTGGTACAAGGTGATATGGGTTTAATTTTTTAAGGATGCTTAAGAAGATTAGGGTTTTTTGAAGATACAATAGGACAAAACAGGACTCCAATTATTTCTACCATTGCACACATGTCAAAGGGTCTAGGGTCACCATAGATAGTGATTAATTGATTTTTAAATTCAAATTTAACACATTGATGTAAAGTAGAAGGTACTGCTCTCATTGCGTTAATCCAAGGTCAACCTAGAATAATGTTGTACGATGCAGGGCAAGATACAACAAACACGGTCGTATCTAAAATTCTTGGACCAACTTGCAATGGGATTGACAATACTCCACAAGTTTCTTGGGTTTCATCATTAAAGGCTTTGATAATCATTTTAGTTCTCTTTAAATCCTCAGTTCTAAAGCCAAACCTTTGAAAGAAATCATATGTGCATATATTTAGTGATGATCCATTATCAATCAAAACTCTTTTGACACCTACATCCCCAATTAAGGTTGTAATGTATAAAGGGTTATCTCTATACATACTTTGAGGAGGAATATCTTTATCATGAAACTCCACATAATTTGTACCATGGGAAACTACAACATTGACCACAACAAAGGGTTCTATGTCTTGATAGACCATCATTTTGCTTAAGGTACTCATTAATTCTTCTCTATGTATAGATGAAGTTCTTAGGATATCTAAAAGTGAAATTTGTGTTGTAATATTATCTAATTGTTCATTAATATCATAAGGAGATTTTTGTTGTGGTTTTGATAAATTGTTTTCTTTGGTGGGTGCTTTTAACACAAATGGAGGTGATTTTTCATTTGTAGTCTTGGTTTTTTTTTGAGAATTTTGATTTTGAATTTGATGTCTAGTAATAGCTCCAATAGTACCCACAATGTTGTTGTTTTGTAAGTGACCAAAGTGAGGTCTACCGTTCACCGTTTTTTCAATTGAAAGTGTTTGATGAGAAGAAGGGTAAGTAGTCATTCTTCTAGGAAATGGTTCTTCTGGAACTAATAAATTTGTGATAGGAAGTATTGAATTTGACTCATCTTTAGAGCTATTTGAATTATTTGAAGTAATGTCCATTTCACTTCTTGTATCACTTTTTGTATCTTTTGAAGATGAATATTGAAAATATTGGATTGGCCTAATTGTGATTGCAGATTGAGTAGGCACATAAGAAGTTTACAGATTTTTATGTGGCAAGCTGCTAATGGTTCCCACATATCGGGTTGGAGGAGGAACATTATGATGTTCTAATTTATTCATAGCCTCTTTACCATGGTTGGATAAAGGATGTTGGAAGATGTCTAAGCTTTGATTAGCATTTTGAGTTTGTTGCTTTTGAGCATTGTTTGGAGGATTATTGTTTCTACTTTCATTTTACCTTTATCAATTAGATCTTGTATCAAATATTTTAATCTTTCGTAAGAATTGGTTGAATTTCCATCCACTTGATGAAAATTATAATGTAAATCCACTCTATATCCAACTATAATGGTATCTGGTTGTCGAATTTTTGGCAATCGTATTAAACCTTTTTACAATAATTGGGGTAAAATCAAGGTTAAGGGTTGATTCAATCTTGTGAAGTCTCTTTGAGGTTTATCAGGAATATTTAATACAATTTTCTTTATAGATTCAACGATATTTATGTTTGAAGTGTTTCTACTATCATTAACTTTGTCACTCACTACTTGTTTGTTTTTATATTGGTTTTTGGAATATTTATCTTCATACCTTTTCTTGAATTATCCTCTTCTAATAAGGACATCTTCTACCCTTCTTGCTAATTCTATAGCTTGATCAAAATAAGTTACTGTAGTGGTAGCAAGTTCATAAGATAATTTTTCTTGTAAATTACCAATGAAGATTTCCAACATCTCTCGGTGAGGTTTGGCAAAGTGCAATTTACCTATAAGTTGTCTCCATTTAGCTAAGAATTCAGCAAAGCTTTCATCTTTTCCTTGTTTTAATTTATATAGATCTTTGATGGTGACATGTGTTTCTATATAAGCACTAAATTTATGAACAAACGTTTATGTTGTTTCTTCAAAATTTCTCAAAGAATTAGTTGGTAATTGATAATACCATTCTAAGTCCATGCCTCCGAGAGTTTTAGCGAATATTTTTAGTAACAATAAATCATCATAGGAAATATCATAACAAGTTGTCCTAAACATACAAATATGTTCAATAGGATCTTAGGTTCCTTTATATATCGAAAGGACTGGCATGGGGAAATGTTTGGGATAAGTTTGACCAACAACAATAGGATGCAATGGTTGAATATACATCTCTCTATAACTGTATGAGGGATGGTAAGGATCTATCTGATCTAGACATGAAGCTAATTGTTTAACTAAGGCTTCAAGTCCTTGCGGTTGCTCACTAAATTGATTTTGTGTTATCATACTATTGTGCATTTTATGATATGGTTGTGTTGTCATATAAGGATTTCTAGTAGAAATGCTATTATATAAAGTGTTTGTGGGAATAGTGTTATGAAGTTTATATAGAATTGTATTAAGCTAAATTTTTTGTTGATAATGATTAACATTTTGTATTTTCTTAGCCTTTTGTGATGTAGATACTTGTTGAATAAGAGCTTGAGAGGAAGAAGAATGTTATTTTTGTTTGGAATTAGATTGTGTTTCTAGTTTTTGAGTGTTCAAATCTACGTTCTGATTGATGTTTTGAGATGGACTAGCTTGATCTTGATTTGTTCTATTCATGTATGTCAATGGATTTGCATGTAGTCATAAAGTAGTTTCTAAAGTGGCCTCCGTTGAATAATATCCTATTGGGAGTAAATGTTCTGTGTTTATCACATGATTGATTTCATCTATATTGCTTTTTAGAAATTTAGTAAAGTGTTGGACAAATTTAAAACTAACATTGCCTTGAGGGTCTACTAAAGGCTTGGTAGGATCTTCTACTTCCTCTTATTTATTGTCATCCTCATCTTGCTCCGTGAGCTTATCATCTTCAATAAGTACCCTATCATCAAGGTTTTCTTGATCTGGCTCTTCTGTGGAGTCAAATTCTATTTGTTTACTATTTCTCAGGATTCTAGGCATTTTGTCTTTAGGGTGTTTTGTTTTCAGTGATATATATGTTGTATATATATTTTAAATTTTTGGGTATATATGTTTTATATATACCTATATAAAATATTGTAGATATATATTATATATTTGTTTTTGTTTTTGTTTTTGTTTTGAACAGAAAGTAAAAACAAGAATTATAATATTCTAGATAATAAACTTAGTTTTCCTAAAATAGTTTATAAATATCATTGATAGGTTCAAGTTCTTAAGGAGTCATATAGTGCTCTTCTTCAAATTAAAAGTTTGCTTTTAGGAATTTTAAAAAGTGAGCTATAGTGATGCTATCAATTTTAGAATCTTGAGCATAAAAATATATTTTATGACAATATTTACGAAAATGAGCAGCCTTAGGAGTTCTCTGATATCTTCTTTTGTTGTCCAAAACTATCTCTTGATCTTCTATGTACTATAAATTGATGTACAGTTATGGCATTTTTAAGATAATCATCAAAAGTGTAGACAGATGAAGGTATACTTGCTCTCTTATTAGCTAACCACCTCTCACATGATATTTGAATATCAAAATAGTGAGAAGAGTTATCGAGTCCCAGGATTCTAGCTATGTTAAATCTCTTGATTTGACTAAGTCTTGGTGTGTTGGCTTTTATGATGTCTAGTCTCTTCCAAAGTTTAGCCCACTGTTCTTGAGATGGGATACTAGAGTTTTCAACCACTAAAGATATTTCTTGTGTAGATAATAGTGCTCTAATATCTATGATTGCAGATTTTCCTATATTGGTATCTACCATTTAAGATGTGAATTTAAAATATGCAAGTTTAACTAATGATTTTTTTTTTGGTTTTGTTTTATGTTTAATGTTTTTTTCTAATGTTTTTGAATCAAAATGATCCTTATGTAGTTCATGTCAGGTTCACCAAAGAATGTAGCTCTAAAAATTTTGCACTCCTTTCCTTTAGGCTAATGGATCCGCACCTCGAAGGGGAATGGAAAAATGATAGGTATACACCTCAAAGGAGAGGCACTTGAGATCGTGTCATCTTTGGTGATTTTTTGACGAATTGGGTGGATTCACCAAGAAACATTTATGTGGTAGTTTCCATGCCTAGGTGAAGAGTTGTTTGATGTGTTCTTTTTATTTTATTCACTTTTACCTGGTTTGACCAAATGCAACTAACCTATACTATATGCAGTTTTAATTCAAATGAATACAACACACAGTAGATTATAGAATAAAAAAATGCAATGCTTAAAAGAAATTTCATGATCTTACTCAATTTGAATGGTTGATGTTGAATATTTTTCTCGTTACAGGTGATATCGAACTTTGCAGGGTGATATCGTACATTCGATCTGATATCCGCAGGTCCGATCTAATTAGAAACCTGCAACTTCACAGTTTGACACCAAAATGCAGATTTTGCAGCATAATATAAATTGAATTAAGCACGTAATAGACTATATAAACTCATTACTTGTAATATATGAAAATAAATAATGCAAGTCTATGCTTATAAATGCAAAATAGTAGAATGAAATGGTATGATGGTGAACATCGGGTATGATAAATGAAACTAATGCTTAGATGAGATGATAAATAACATATATAATCTTGTAAATGCAAAATAGAGGATTAGAAATGCAAATAGAGGTCTGAAGGTGCCCCCAAGTGATCTGTAGACAAGATCAAACTTATTTTGATGATATCGGACGTCTGATCTCATATTGTACCACCCGATGCACACTTTCAGATCTTCAAACCTACAAAAATAATATGAAACTAGCAATTTGCACTATAACACTAAGGATGCAAGAGCAATTGAAATTCAAGGGGAATCTAGGTAGAGTGCCTAGATTAAATAGGCAAAGGTGAGCTAGGTGGGTTGGGCTAAAAAACAAGGGGAGTTATGATCTCTCCCAATATGGACGATATCGATTGATCCAATATCGTAACGTCCACACTATTGGCTAGGTACGGACAAAATGGTTACAACAAAATTTTATCATTTTATTGTTTTGGGTGATTTACTATTTTGGATGAGATCAGGCATATGATCTCGTATAATGAATTTTGTTATTAGATCGAACAACCGATATCAGTCAAATACAACCGATATCATTAGGAAGCTAGAAATAAACTTGATGTGGGTACGAAAATCAAGGCAAGAGGTTAGCAAGTGGTTTTAATTAATTTTTTTGAATGTTTTTTACTTAGGGTAAATTGACATGGGTCAATTTTATCCTATTACAATGAGAAACTGATTGCCAAGCTTTCCAATTTTGGGTAACTGGAATAGATCCTTTAATCATAAAGTAAGGCACATTAAGGGTCTTATCCTCCCATGGGGTTTCTTTCCATTTACCTTTGTGAGTAGCTAGTGATATGCTATAATGAAATAGGTGTTTCCAATTTTCATCACCAATGATGGCTCTAGTAACCCATTTAACAGCTAAACTTTTTCTTTGGATAAGAGGATCAATAATACCTAGACCTCCTAAAGCCTTAGGTTGAGTACAAATCTTCCATGAAATGGCAGTCATACCCACCTTCCCATCCCATTTGGTCCATAAAAATTTATGAATAGCATGAGTTAACTTGTTATAGGCTACCTTGGGGGCCATACAACAAGAGGAGTAATAAACATGAGAGGCTACCATAATTTTATTCACAACTTGAATTCTTCCTACTAAGGAAATAAATCGAGCTAGCCAAGCATTAATTTTTTTTTGAATTCTTTCCATAATTCAGTTACACATATCCTTAGGAGAGATATTAATCCCAAAGGGAATTTCCAAATAACACACAATCATACCATGAGGGATGATCTTCCACTCAACCTAGGAGTTGCATCCACGAGGAGAGGAAGAGGTATAGAAGACTTTAGTTTTAGAGTCATTGATACGAGAGCCAGAGATGTCACAAAATAGTTGAACAATATCCTTAGCTGTATCCACCTCTTATTGGGTATTTTGAAGAAAAATAAGAGAATCATCAACAAAATGTGAGTTAAGAGCATGCTTATCCCTAAGAAGCTTAATACCTTGAATGAGGCCATCAAAATGAGCCTTATGAAGAATATAACCAAGAGCATTGATAGCTAAAACATACAAATAAAGAGCAAGGGAACAACCCCGTCTGATAGACCGTTGAAGAGGGAAGGAGGGAGAAAAGAGCTCCATTAACTTGAACACAAGTTGAAGCATCACCAAATATCATACCAATTTGATTACATAATTTTGGACTAAAACCAAGCCAAGAAAGCATGCTAAGAATAAAATCCCATCTGATTCTATCATAAGCTTTGTCAAAATCTAACTTAACTAAGAGGACATCTTGATTGGAGTTGATAGCCCATTGCAAAGTTTTCCAGGCCATCATAAGATTATCTAAAATAACATCCTTTAAGAAAAGCATATTATTCTGGGTGAACAATCGCTTGAGCAACTATTTTAATTTTTAAAGCTATAAGTTTATCTATGATCTTGTGCAAAACATTGAGGAGGGTAATAGGTCTCCAATTGGATTTTTTGTTATGAGTTGTACCTTTAGAAATAAACTTGATAAACCCTGCACTAATATAAGCTCCGAGGGAACCATTATGGAGAGATTTCGAGTAAACATGATGAATATTAGAGGAAATAATATGCTAATTTTTTTATAAAACTCTATTGGGAGACCATCCAAGTCAAAAGTTGTGTCATTCTTCATAGAAAAAAAGGCAAATTGTAGATTGTTCATAGAAATAGGATATTCAAGTTGATCTCGAATAATGGGGTCTACTAGGGAGGAAATATGTTCCTGCACATATTCCATTAAGATACATTGGATGTCATCCCTTGGCTCCATTGTAAAAAGTTGAGAGAAATGAGCTACAAAAAGATTCATGATCTCTTTAGAGTTGAAAAGAGAATGACCTGAAGGGTCCTCCAACTTAGTGATCCTTTTTGAAATATTTTTTCTGAGGTATTTAAAAAAATTGTTCCCTTGTCTCCTTGGGAGATCCAATTGAGACGAGATCTAACTTGTGCCCCTCTAGCATGATAAGATTCATAAACTCTAGCCTAATTTTTAACATTAGATAGATCACATTGAACAACAATGTTACTAGGGTCTCTCATAAGCATGGAATGAAGATGAGAGATCTCCTTATGAAGGCAACTTTCTTCAATATTATTTCTCCTAGCAACAGAGCACCCATACCATCTAAGGGATGAAACTGTATTGGAAACAGCTATTTCAAACCATTTGATCCAGCTAGTATTACCAGTTGGTCTAGGAAATATATTCCAAACATGCTTTACGAGGTGGCAATAGGCAGGACTGTAAATGTGGGACACATTTAATTTTAAAGGAAGCAACATGGAATTAAGGGATATAGAGAAATTTTGGATAGAAGATAAGATAGGAAGGTGATCAAACAAAGTTGTGTGAGAAAGGACACAAACTTGCTCGTGGATGGAGAATTTATCTAGGAAATAATTACTAAAATAAAATCTATCCAAAAAATAAGATTCCTAGCAGAACCTTGATGATAGTTGGAACACATAAACCAATTATATTTATGATATGAGGCTTTACCAAAGATAGGGTCATGCACACCTAAATTATTATGACAAAACAACCAACTATCAAATTCAACATTAGAAAGGGGTCTACTATTAGCCCAATGTTTATCATTAATATTCTCAATCATATTAAGTCACCTCCAAGGATCCATTTTGTAGGAGGGAGATAAACAACTAACTATTACCATAGAGATATACAACTAGGAGGGTCATTGGGATCATATATAGAAAAAAATCCAAGAACTTGAAAGTTGAGAGCCAATCTAACCCACACACAACGATGAGTAGGGTCTTCACCATGGTCTAGAATAGCATAACAAAGAGACTTGGATATGGAAAAGGCAGCACCTCCTTTACCATTAATATGAGAAGTAGTAAATATGGATGCATATCCACCACCAATGATGTCCATACAATGGGTGAGAGTGTGACCAGTGACTTTCAGTTCTTGAAGAAAAATAACATAAATATGATTTTCAACAACTACTTTTCAAACTTGAAACTTACGATAAGGGAGGGAGAGCCCCCTAACATTCCAAGATAGAATATTTAAATTCATGAGGGGTGATTTAGAGGCTGCTCAACCTCATGAATTAGATATTGGAATATTTTTTCATTGATTGACAACAATTATGTGTTGTCCAAATGGGTTTGCTAAGCAAAAATCCTATTTTGAGCAACTTGAGAGACAAATCTAGCAAGATCTTTGATAGAGGTTTTTTTCCCTCTGTATGGATGGTGTTATTTTGGGGAAGTCAACAAAAATTTATGTTTTCCTACCATTATCCACCCATATGTCATAATACTATCTTTCAAGAGTTGTGATGAAGGAACGAGAGCTAACTCAAGACTTGTGGATGAATTCGGTGGGGCTTGTGGACTAACAAGAGCATTTGAGGATGAGGTAAGAGGGTTATTTGGGGGAATGACCTGATAAGGAGAAGGTTTATCGAGAACTAGGGGGTGTTGAGGTCCATGGGTAGGGAAGTTCTTGGCTAAATTTTTAGATGTAATTTCTATTTGAGGGTCATTAGTTGGGATTTTTTTTGCAATTTTTTTAGCGATCGCTTCTATTTGTTCCTTTTTAGCTAATTTTTTTGGATAATTTCTGATCAAGTGTCCAACTTCTCTATAGTAAAATCATGCATTAGGTAATTTGAGGTAGATAAGAGGTTGACTAACATGGAAACCCGATCCATTGAGGACAAGGGAGGGCATAATGACTTGGAAATATCTATTTCTACACAAATACAAAGGTGCATTCTATAATTAGATAGTTTTTTTGACATAGGGTGAGACCACACAACCTTACCAAGAGCAAAAATAATTTTATTGATAAGGAGATGACATGAAAGAGATAAAAATGGAAACTCTATCCAAAGAGGGTATTTTGCCCTAGAGGGACCCTCTAGATGAAAATCCAAAGATCAACCTTGCAGATAATAAGTTTACCCGTAGATAACCCAAGTTTCGTATTGGAGGGCTTTTTTGGCATGTTCAGGATTTGCAAAGGAGACTTCTATGTACCCCATTCCCAACCCTTGAATGGCCTCAACTACCCAACCTCTAGTATTTTCCCAAATCTCCCTAACCCATTTGAGAAAATTAACCTCAGGTGGTATCCCTCGTAAAAAAATAAAATTATAGTATATTCAGATAAATTATTAGCTACTTTAGTAAAGTAATCAAGAAGAACAACTGAAATGGGTTTACCATGCTCTACATGCGATCAAGGTATTTCTAGATTAGGGTTTGACAAGTCAACAATGTAGCCCTCTGATAAGCTCTGCTCGCTCTCCAAATTTACAGACTTCTCATGGAATTATTTGCAATGCTCCCAAAGGGAGTTTTAGGAAACCTAAGATTCAATAGCATTGAGATATGGAGTTTCATCCATCATAGAAGCATCACATCTTATGAAAACTATTTTTTTGTACCCAAATGCTTCTCCACTACAGAGTTGGGCTTGTCATCGGATGGCAATAATTGTCCCAAATCTTCACTCTAAACCCTACAATATGGACTTCTCTACATATGGGTAGAAAACCCTAAAAATAGCACAGGAGTGCCCTATATTTTTTTTCTTTAAAATATTATAAAACCCTAAAATTAGCAAAGGAGTCTTTCAAATTTTTGGAGAGGTATTTTTGTTGGAAGATTTTACTTCATTATTGCCTTCCTCCCCGTAATTCAAAGTCTCAGTCGGACCAATAATTTCAATCTGGTAATAAATCTGATTAGTGTGGAGAAAAAAGTTGGGCATAATCACTGGCAATCCATTCAAGGTTCCGTTAGGGAAACAAACGTTAATGTGAGTTTCCACCAGGCCCCGAGCTTCTTCGATCTCTATCATTATGCATTAACCGATAACAAATTTTTCTCTCAAGTATCTTTCAACTTTTGCATATTCACTTTTTTTGCTCCAATTTAAGTAAATTTTTTGAACTTATTTGGTACAACTCTCTACTTTATATTAATAATTAAATTTAATTTGATTATTAATAGAGATAGCAAGCGTCTCCATTGTCTTTCCCATAATTAATTAGGTTTTTTTAATTATTTGCTACAACTCTCTACTTTATATTAATAATTAAATTAAATTTAATTATTAATAGAGAGAGCAAGCATCTCCATTGTCTTTCCATTGGGCATTTCCACCGTTTTGCATTTCATTATTTAAATTATTAAACACCCAACCCTAGCTTTAATATATATTTTTTAAATTAATAAACACCTACCTTAGCTTTCACTTCACAGTTCTTTTTTAATTATTAAACACCCCCTAAACCTTCACATTTTTTATTATTATTAAACCCTTTGCTTTCACATTTTATTTTTTTAATTATTAAACACTTCTTATCATTTGTCTTTCTGATATTCTTCCCACATGTCCATGGTTTCACATTTCATTTATTATTATTAAACCCCCTTACTTTAACATTTTTTGTAGAAGTTCTACAGTTTGGTGTTCATCTCTTCAAGCTGATTAAAGTGCATGAGTAAACCTGCTACCACTACTAGTTGGACATGAGCGAATGGTCGATTACAACTATAACTTTTTTAGATGATGTGTCTATGAGTAGAAAGAAACATCAACCTATAAATCTTGGTAAGCATCATAACACTCCCATTAATATCAATAGTTTTGACCAACATCTTCTTTCTTCCTTAAGTGTTATGGCTTCACCTCAACACAACACATCTGGTTCTTCTCCTCCTCCACTATCCTTGCTTATGCTACCACACCAAGTCATATTCCTCTTCCTAATAATATTGAATCTGGTTTGCATCATTATATTTTACAACAAGAACATAAAATTGATAATATTATGAATATCTTGAATAAAATTCATGAAAACCTAGTTTCATCCACTACTATGCCTTATCTTGTTCAAGGGTCACAATAAACAGTTAGCCCCCAACCTCTGACCATTCATCAAGCACCAAATACTCATGTTCTTCAACAACAACCACCTAGTCATAATGCTCAATATTTTAGCCCTTGCAACCTAGGTTTTACTTTTGATTTGGATTCCTCAGTAGGAGGTGCTTCTAATTTCCTTCAACGATCTCTTGATGTTTTTGTTCCTTGCATTGACATGCTCACCTTTTAAGGTGATGATCCTAAAGGATGGTTGGCTAAAATGAAAGGTCTTATCCATTTGTACCATGTTCCTGAAAGAGGTTGTGTTGCATTAGCAACTTCTAAGTTGGGTACCCAAGCTTATCAATGGTTTTTATGACAACTTTGCCAAGAGGGACATCCTCTTTTATGGCCTGACTTCAAGGAATTATTTCTTTGAATATTTGACAAGGGATCTTCCACATCATATGTGGTATGTCTTATGTAAACTAAGCAAATGGGAACAGTAGATGAGTATTACTTTGAGTTCACAAGTCTTCTCACCTATACCCATAAATTAAGTCAAACAATGGTGGTCTTTGTCTTTTGCTATGGTCTTAAGGATAAAATTTGAAAGAAATTTGACATGCATGATCCTTATACTCTCGATGATGCACAAGTATTGCTTGGGCAACTGAATAAAAGCTCCAATATTATGATATTCCATATAAACGTGACTTCAAATCTTGTCATCCTTATCATAATTTTGAGCGTTCCACAAGATTTTTCTATTTCAAATGTCATTCACACCATTCTCAAGATCAATCCTGTGAAGAACATCATAACTTTCTCTTGGAATATGGAGATGCATCAGTTTTTGAGGAAGATTTATTGCAAAATGATTAATAAATAGAACTAGAACACCAACCAATAGAAGTTGATGAAGCAAAATAAGAGAATGATACCATAGCTCTCTACTCATGCACTTATAGCTCTTCAAGCTCATCACACTATCAAGTTACAAGGATTCATTAAATGACAACATGTTAAGGTGTTGATTGATTTAGGTAGTACACATAACTTTATAGATTATAAGACAATAAAATCCTTGGGCTTGTATATCAATACTTCAAATCAAGATAAATTTTAAGTCTTTTGTAAATGGGGATACTTCTCAATGTGTGGGTCAAACAACTAAAGTTACAATACAAATGGGGAATTATACTTGGATGGGTAGTCTACTTGCTATGAACCTCGAAAGCTCATATGTCATTTTGGGTGCACAATAGCTATATCATCTCGACGATGTTACTATAAATCTACAAAAATTATATGTCAAGTGGATAAATAATGGAAGGGTCATTTACCTTCAAGGAATTCAACCTCGTCCCTCCAAGGTGGTGAGTTCACATAGGATGGAGAAGCTATTGAAGAAAGGTGATTATAGATTCCTTGCCCAAGTAAATTGCATAGAGGTTCAATCCTTGGATTCATCTTTTCTAGATCTTCCAATGGGTATCTAAAATATTATGGATAATTATGAGGTCTTTAGTGAGGCAAGGGTTCTACCTCCTAAGCACACACATGATCATGCCATCCATCTGATTCTTGGTAGTTAACCTCCTAATGTGTATCCTTATCGTTATCCACAACCCCAAAAGTTAGATATTGAGAAGCTGATCCAAGAATGTTAGAGCATGAAATCATCCATCCAAGCATCAGTCCATAGTCCTCTCTATTGGTTATGGTACAACGTAAGAATAACTCATGGCGCATGTGTCCTGATTTTTGTCCTCTCAACAAGATCACTATTAAAGATACGTTTCCTATCCCTATTATAGATGATTTATTGGATGAATTACATGCTGTTATATATTTAACTAAACTAGAATTACACTAAGGTTTTCACCAAATTAGGGTTAGAGAATAAGATATCCCTAAAATTACTTTTTGTACACATGAGGGTCATTATGAGTTTGTAGTCATACCCTTTGGTCTCACTAATGCCCCTTCCACTTTTCAAAGTCTCATGAACCATGTCTTTCAACATTTTCTTTGCAAGTTTGTCATAGTATTCTTTGATGAAATATACAACAAATCTTGGGAGGATCATCTAGTTCATATTGACAAAGTCCTTCATCTATTACAAAAAGGAAAAGTCTTTGTTAAAATATCCAAATGTGCCTTTGGGGTCCAAGAGGTAGAAAACTTGGGATATATAGTATCTCATGAAGGCATCAAGGTAGATCCTAATAAAATCAAAGCTATTCAAGAGTGGACCTTACCCAAATCCCTTAAAAAACTTCATGGATTTCTAGGACTCGGGTTATTACAAAAAAGTGTCTACAACTATGGCAAGATTATTGTGCCTTTCATTGACCTTACCAAAAAGGATGCTTTTGTTTGGACTGAAGCTGCTTTCCAAACCTTCCAAGCCCTCAAGCTATGCGTTCCACTCTATTTTTGGCCACTCTTTATTTTAGAAAATATTTTGTCATTGAGTGTGATGCTTCTGGCACAAGTATTGGAGCTATTATAATGTAAGATGGTCACCCATTGGCCTTTGAAAGTAAGCAAACTTCAAGCAAGAATTTTGGATGGTCCACTTATGAGAAGGAAATGCTAGCTATTTTACATGCCATAGAGAAATGGAGGTATTATTTGTTGAGTAGTTTTTTCATCATTAAGATTGATCCTACTAGCCTGAAGCATTTTTTAGAATTTCTCTCATGCCTTGAACAAAATAAATGGATGACCAAACTTTTGGGTTATGATTTTGTCATTGAGTATAAGAAAGATAAGGAAAATATGGTGGTTGATGTCGTGTCTCCTAAATATGAGGATGATGTGGCTATCAATTCCATCTCAGGTCCTTGTCCACAATGGCTTTCTTGACTTCAATAATATTGGCTTGTTGATTTAGAGACTGCTCAAATCATTCAAGATATGAAAATAGGATCATAATTGTATTCTCACTTCTCGTATTCGGATGGAGTGATTTGCAAAATATATTGCATTTATCTTCCTCAATATTCAACTATTAATTCAATGGTTCTCCAAGAAATGCATACATCTCCTTTGGCTAGACAATTAGGATTCTTGAAAACATACCAGCGAGTGAAACAATCATTTTCTTGGAAAGGCTTAAAATCATAAGTCAAGATGTTTATGGTTTAGTGTGAGGTATGTCAATATAACAGAGGAGAAATAATTAAATCTCTTGAATTGTTGCAACTTTGTTGAGTGATAATTTTACCCTATTGGAAAATCATACTCACAGTTAGGATTTTGTTAGAAAAACCCTCTCTTGCAAAGAAATTGAAATTTCTCCAAGGTTCCTTTTACTTAATGTGTGCTTGTATGCTTGTGAAAATGTGTCAAAATAAGTGCTTAGAATACCTTAGTGCTTTGCAAGTAACTATTAACAAGGGGCCTATGGTTAAAGTGATTTGTAATGCTTTATGTCCATTAAAGGGCTTGATTTCCCTTATGTGCAAAAATAAAAGATGAATGAATGCTTGAAATTGATCCTAATTTATTTTATCTCTGATTTGTCAAGGTGATTTACCCATGAATCCCTGTGCTAAGACTATTTCCTTTCATCATGAATTTAATGTGAAATTGTGGTTAGTACTTGTTAATAGCAAATTTATTTTATCTCAGATTAAAATGTTGTTGTTAGCAAGTTCTATGGAAAACCACTTCATTTTATCTTTGCCTTAATGTAAAATTGGAGTTAGTAGATCCCTCCCATGAATGCAAATTGATTTTATCTTGACCTTTAGTTGATAAAAGAAATGCTGAAAATATATGAAGTGATGATTCCTTTTATTCTTGGCTTTAAATGGTCTACAAATAAATGAAAACCCTGTGGAGTGGAAATAAAAATGCTATGGAACCTTAAAATGAATGCTTTAATTACAAAATGTCCAAATAATTTAATTTTTTTAGCATTAAATAAAAAAATTACTTGGATGTCTAAATACTTCAAAACCCTTAATTTTAATGTAGAAAATTATCAACTCGTTAGGATTTTGAGTGCTTGATGAAAAATAAAATGAAATGAAAGATAAAAAATAATAAAATATAGGGTTAAAGAAAAAAATTTGAAAATCCATAATATGGACCAGAATATGGAAAATGACCAAAGAAAAATTATTGAAAACTAATCCGGCCTATGCTATAGAAAATGTTAGATCCTAAACATTAAACAAAACTAGGTTAGACCTGCATCCACACAATCCAAATTCGGTTAAGTGCAAGAGCCTAAGGAATAAAACATGCATTAAAACACTCAAATGATGCTACCATATCTATGCATAAAACACCATTGAAACGTATCCAACACATGTAGAAAATATATGCAATAAAGTTTCTATTATGTTCAAAACCTCTTTTTTGCATACAAGGTGAAACCAGAATGTTGGCAGCAACTTGAATTCCTGTGCTTCTGTTCTAAAATTTCCAACACCCTTTCCTACGTTTACATGGCTATTTAAAATCTGGAAGCAAGCCCTTTCATTTACTTTCCAACTCATGTCTATTCACCTTCATTTCTTTTCCCTCCTTCATTTGGCTTAGTTGTGTAACTTCTTCTTTGTAACCGTAACATCTTCCAAATGAAACGCTTCTACCAAAAATAAATTAAATATCTTCCAAATGAAACGCTTCTACCAGTAATAAATTAAATATCTTCCAAATGAAATGCTTCTTCCATAATGTTTTTTTGCTAGCAATGAATTAAATAATGTTTTTCTTTTATTTAGAAACCTACCAACATCAATATAAAGCATTAATTCAAACTAAATTTAATAAAATCATAAAGTCAACATAGAAATTAATATCAAACCAATATGTAAAGAAATATTAGCATGCCATGAGAAAAAGAAATGTTATTCTTTTATTTTATTTTATTCGTTATATATATGTATGTATATATATTTATTGTTATATGTTTGTTTGTTATTTATTTATTTATTTTATTTTCATGATTATTATTATTTATATATTTTTCTTTTCTCTTTTATTTTTATTTTTATTTTATTTTCTTCTTTTATTATGTTTTTGAATTTATCAATTTTGAATGTTTGAATTATTCTAATTCAAAAGACACACAAAAGAAAACATTAAAACCAACATTTAAAACTCAAACAATGATTCTAACCTAAAACATTAAAATTAACTTTTGCAATGAAATTAAAAGAAGACACTAACCAACACACAAGCCTATCAAGATTATCATGCAAAGAAACCAAAATTCCTATAAACCCTAAAATTTAAGGTGGGTCCCCAAATTTGGGGTGTGTTGTGAAATGGTCACAACAAATGACGACTCTGCTAGGAAATGCTCATGGGCAATTCAAATTAAGAATCTAATTCTAAAAATAGATATACCAAAGATCAAAAAACAAAACATCTAGAAACCTCCAAGAAGGTGGGATAGATAACTTCAAATGAAAACACATGAACCCTTTGCTTTAGCTTAGTGTGTGTGAAAGTGATTTCATTTTGCATTCTTGAAAACCATTCGAACTCCATCACCTGTTTTGCATTTAGGCTATAGAAATATTACTCATAAAGATATGCCTCGGTATTTTTCCTCTTCCAATCAGGCATCCATAACCCCGATGGAGATGACCTTGGTCTTTTCTAAACTTTGCTCTACTACCAACCAAGTGTCTATAGCCCTAGTAGATATTATCTGAATTGCCCAAGTGTCTAATTGATACTTTGTATTGCTTTCTTTATTTTTACTTTGTCTAGACATTGCTCCACTACTGGTCAAGCCTCTATAGCCCCGGTAGAGATTATCTAGACCTTGAGAATTATTTGACATGTTTTCATTTTTCTTTTTTTCTTTTTTATTTATTTTTATTAGGCATCATATTGTCTTGCAAAACTTGTATGCTACCTAGGTTAGAGACCACTTAAGGCTAAATATGGAGTCTAAATTTTTTTGCCTTCATTTTCAAACCAAAATGACTTCATCCTTTAATATTTCAAGGCATACCCCTTAATATGATGTGTTCATGTGTAGCTTTAGCAAAATGATTCATTGTTCCAAAATTCACTATCCCCAAAATATAGGAATGATTACTAAATAATTTCATTCCCTTTTCCTTGATTCACATGATTCAAAAATAGGTAATTCACCCTACATGACAAAGGAACAAAAAAAACAACCAAGAGGCCATAAATTAGTAGCTACCACAAAACACCACCATAAATCAAGGGAATGAACCCAAAACCCTAAAAATGCAAAGCATAGAAATCAAAATAAAACACACCCAAAACCATGAAGCACCCTACAAAATCTCACAAAACCAAGCAATAAAGTATATACAATACCAACCAGACCTGAAAAGCCAAATACTATTTACAACAGTATACAATATAATACAAATGGTGCAAGAATTCAACCATCACTTTCCAAGATCCCAAACCTGATTTTTATCATAAATGAAAAGACTTTTAACATGATAGGCACACCAAATTGTTTGAGCATAATATCATAATATGATCAGGCCTACAATCACAAAAGACTTTAATTTACCTCTTTCACCCCACCATTTTAATCTAGTTATGTTAGTAATACCATAGTGGAGTTTCCATTCATCAAACTGATAAGAAAATAACTAATTTTCAATTCTTTCTTGTCTATTCCTTAAAATTTAGATTTCAAAATTCAATTCATAATTTATAATTAGGCTCTCCTTTTTAAATATGAGGTCTTGCAAGTAGGAGCCTATTTCTAAAAATTTTAAAGCCAAGTTATTTTCCATGTTTTTAGGCCAATCAAATCCACGCAAAATGTTACAAGCATCTAGGATTTTTTTTTATTGATGGAAGGGGGTTTTTAAAGGGACCCTAAACCTTTTACAAAGAAAAAATAAAAAAGAGGGACCACATAGGGTAACCCACGCAAAAATAAAAAAGAGACAAGTCCTAAGAAGAGAGGTACTGGAACTACACAACCTAGAGAAGCAAACAAACCAGCAAGAAAGGGAAAAACCCAAAAATGAATACCAACCTAGAGATTATCCCAAGGTGTTAGGATGATTTTGGACTCCATGACAAACATTCTAGCGAGTCTCTGAAACATTATTCAACTCCATAGTCAACATCGATGCAAGATGGCTCATCCTAGAAGGTTAGGGACCACTCAGGGTCATTGATTTGGGTTGAGCAGATCGGGATGGACAACTTAGGATCATCCTATTGATATTTGAGTCGAGATAAGTGGGCAAAATTTTTTAGTTGATTTGGATATACAAGGCATCTCCTTTTAGCTTAATGATTCTAGAAATTACCTTGGATGATTGGGTAAGCAGGGAATTGTCTAGAGAAACCAGGTCATCCAAATTGGTCAGTAATTTGATTTATTCATGTGGTGACCCTTGATAGTCAGGACCACTAGAAGGTGAAGTAGACTTTAGAGTCAGATCACAGAGGATTTTTTTGTGGCTAGTAGGAGGGGTGACCAAATTATAGAAATCTTGGTCAAGGATGATAATACCTTTACGTTTATCTCCCATCAAGAGGTTTCAGGGATAACGCCTATAGGGTATGGGGGTGGTGTTTGCTAGGATTAGGTCCTTATTTTTCACCACTTTGGATGAGCTTGTTATGTCCATTTCTACTTCAAATTTATTGTCATCCTTCATTGTGGGCGAGGCTGGTGTAGACATGAAAAATTGACTCATTTTCCTTAGTTTTCCTCCTAGAAAAGTAAGGTTATATTTGAGCTTAATTTTACCTAAATAAATCCCCTCTAAATTTCCCAAAACTTATACCATTGGATAGGTCTTGAAAAGTACTTTCCAACGGTATATTATATATCCAATTTTGACATTATTTGATCCCTTATATTGCCAAAAAACTATGTACATATCTAATCTCCTGGCAAGATCGGATCGCCCGATTTCGTCCAAAACTAAAAAATACCTACTTTAGCAAGGTGAAAAAATTTAGTTGCAACCTCTTTGTCTCTACCTGGGTAACTGCATGATGGTTGCGGGATCAACTCGAACGATTTTGTCTAGAATAGGGGAAGTTGTAACCTTCTTCATTTTTAGCCCAACCTCTCAACCTATTCAATTCTATTTAATCCAAGATCCTCGCCCTAGATTCCTCCTAGAAATTTCATATACTTTCACTCTGGTATTCTGCATCTTTGTTGTGTTTTTGCAAGTTGGATTTGTGCATCGGCTAGATTTGTGCAGGATTGTACCGCCCGATATCGTAGAAAACTACCCGATATCGTAGAAAACTGCCCGATCTTGTCTGCATCAAATATTTTTGTTGTTAAAGCTACCTTGGGGTATCCAAACCTCAATGTTTGCATTCTCTATTCTTTGTTCTTCTATTTAAAATCATATGTAATGTTTGTTAGATCATTTTAAGTTCATTTCTATTGATACTTTAGCTTTTACATTCACGTTTTGTTGCTTTTCCATAAGTATTTATGTATTTAGCATAGAGTCATATTCAATAATTCATCTGTTGACCTTTCAAATTCATAATTATCTACAATTTAGTTCAGTAGATGCATATTATCTAGTAAAAATATTATTTTATGTATCAAAGTTGTCAAACTATAGCATCCTATTCTGATCGGTTGGATTTCTGCATAATCATATCACCCGATTATCAGATCGTACCACCCGATCTTGCATGATTTCGATCGATTTTATCTACAAAAAAGAATCAAAAACTACATCAAACTTTCGGATACAGGTTAGAATTTAAATTTCTTTTAAGCACTGCATAGTTCATTTAAATTCACTTTTTTGCTATTTGTTGTCTTCATAGAAATCAAAATTGCATATAGGTTAATATAGTTGCATATTGGCCAAACTAGGTGTATGCAAGATTTGATAAAAGGAACACATTAAAACAAATCCCAAAACCTAGGCGTGGAAATTACCATAAAATGTTTCCTAGTGAACCCACCTAATTCATCAAAAAATCACTATAAGAGGGTATGAACTCAAGTACCTCTCCTCTTAGGTGTAGACCTACTATTCTCTCATTCCCCTTCGAGGCACGAATCCATTAGCCTAAAGGAAAGAAGTGCATGAATTTAATACCTACAACTGGCATCTGCTCAGGAACATTATTTTGGACCTCATCCAAGATAGGAGGTATAGGAACAAGAGTTTGATGCTACAAGAAGTGCTTGAAAATCATCATATGTAAACCTTGGTGCTTAGGGTGGGAGGACTTCCCCTCACTAACACTGGATGCAAACAAATCCATCAAATGATAAAGGTAATCTAGAATATTAATGAATTTTATGTCCTTCAGATGGTTTAAAAATACAAGTGGAAACTCTGCAATGATGAATTTGAGTCATCAATCGTAAAGTACTGCATGATTGGAATTAACACCCGATTCTAGGGTGTAGTGAGGTCTTTCTAAACAATATCGTTGTTCTTCCTATTGATATGCTTGCATTTGTTGAGGAAGTGGTGGAGCTCAGCAGTAATGGAGTGCTTATCTCTATGAATAGTGTCACCATAATTAACCAATTCAGTGACCTTGACCACCCTACGGATGGTGATGTTGCCACTATCCCAGGAGTGGTCTAGTTCCATCGATAAATTGGTATCGCTCCCACTGAATTTCCTCAAGAAATAGAGGAAACCATGGGATTCAAGGATCTCCTCCACAATAATTTCAAGCTCAAGGATCTTCAGTTCAAGTAGAGCCATGATAAAGTTATTCCTTTCACTCTTCTTGCACGACCCAAACTTACATTTTTCACCTTTACTTAGAGTGGGAGTTATAGTTAGAAAATGCAGGTAAACATAAGATTTAAGATAATTTTAGAACAAGCCAGTGAGGACAAGGGTGTTGATAGTCATGCCATAAAACATGGAGCTCAAATTGTGCCAAATCCATTGATGAAAGGTCATGGTACCTATACGTCTAGTTACACGGATCAAAGCATACATGGGCCTAAGGGAACCAATAGGAATTAAAACGAGGTGCTAATAAGGCACGTGGCAATGTAACAAGGTGTCTCATAGGAAAATTTTGGGACACGAAAGATAATTATGGGTGACCTTTTTATTTTGCCAAAGATGATTGCTAGGGTTGGCACATAGTTTAATACCTTTGATAGCATGCCAACGAGGAAGCCTTCGCTAATGGAGGTGGAAATACTACTTATTGGGATTCAGTGCACAAGGTTCATGTTGGGTTGGGGGTAATTACCAGACAATATGATGTGCCACATATGATGAGTATTTATGTTGTAATTAAGAACCCAATATCACAATACCAAAGTCATTGCGTCAAGCCACCTATGCCCATTCAGGATGGGGGAACTCACGGTCCCCATACAATGATGCCACCTTAGAAGATACCACCTAGGGACTTTGTTGGCATTGCTATCATGATTGGTCGACTAGGATTTTCTCATGTTAAACATTGGGTTAAGGCTCACTTTAGGGAATCTCACCCACCCCCTGTGATTGGGATTGCACTTGTCGATGTTAAATTGAAAAACCATTGCAAAAAAATCCATCAAAATTGAAATTAGAACTAATCTCGTGCTCGTGCGATCTCCACATAGGATGGGTAGAGACTGAATCAAGGTGGGACATGGTAGATATGGTAAATGATAGCATGTGCGACTGCCACTACGGATAAAAGAAACCCCTAAATAGACCAACACAAGTAGTGAGTCTGAGTCACCAAAACAAAAATCCACCTATTATTGGTCCAAGTGTTGATGATGTCAATCAGGACCCAATATCTCCAAAGTTTAGTTTTAAGATGGAGAATCTACTCTTTCATAAAATTCTAAGACTTCATGGATAAAGGTTATCAATCCAAACACTGAGGCCATTTTGATTCAACCTGAGGTTAGCCATGATATCAGTTGCATCGTTTCCCTCTCTGAATATGTTTTGGATGATTGATCTCTCAAATATACCAACCAAGATTCTATACTCATCGATCGAATTGGAAACAACCCAAGCAGGAGGGTGGAACCCTTTGAGATAGTTGATCGTGTTTAGGAAGTCCCCCTCAACTATGAGATACCAAATGTAGAGGTCATCTGCAAGAGATAAACCTTTGAATAAGGCTCTAGCCTTGGCCACATTGTTGGAGCAAATCCTTGGCCACATTGTTGGAGCAAATCCCAATAGATTCAAAAAACACAGGGATGATTTTTCCCCAATCGTCTCTTATGATTCCTCAATAAATAGAATTACCAGGATTATCTTTGGTGGCTCCATCAAAATTGATCTTTAGCCATCCAATGGGAGGAGGGAACCAACAAACCTTTGATATGTCAACCTTAGAGAACATAGGATGGGTCAAGCTAGCCAACAGCTTAAAGAAAAATTAAGATTAGCTTCAAGGTCATGGCTATGATTTTTAGGGGAAGGAACAAGGCTGACTTTCTCGATGGACAAGGAAAGGATTCTAGACTAGATTGAAATAGGATATTTGGAAGAATTATTGAAGGCTCTATCATTTTTTTTTTCAATCCAGATATGCCACAAAAAATGAGGGATGTAGAAATACCAAAGGGACTTAAGGTGCACATGATTAAAGGGATTTCTCCATTGGGTGCAGATATCAAGGATAGAGACAGGCAAGGCCCAGGAGATGTGAAACTCCAAATGAGCAAGAAAAGGACCGTGAAAGAGAAATGAAGCCAAGGTAAGTGGCAAGTAGGCTTGTGATGTTGCAACCCAAGATTTGAGTAATTTTGACTTGTCTATCCTAGGGAGTGTTGATGAAGAATATGTTACTTTTGAGAAAATTGACCTTTTGACCAACAAATTCTTCATACAAATTGAGGATATATTTGATATTCTTGGATTAGGGGATGGAGGAGCGAGAAGCCAGGATGGTGTCACCAATAAAATGGTGGTGGGAAATGTGTTCAAGCCTAGAAGAAGCCTTGATTCCAGAGACAAGACCAGAGGTGTAAACCACTTTTAAAGATCTCCCTACGGACTCAGCAAGGATGATGAAAATATAAGGAGATAGTTGATCACCTTGCTTGAGATATTTGAATATTTTGAAATAACCTATAGTAGATCCATTACTAAGAACTAAAAACCAAGCTATGGATAGACATTCCTTTATGACACTGACCCTATCCTCATGAAAGCCAAATTTGGATAGAATAGTCAGGTTGAACTCCCAGGAAACTCTGTCGAAGGCTTTATTCATATCCAATTTGAGGAAGTTGGGATTTTTAATTTTGGTGGTAAAATGAATCAACTCATGAATGGTTATGATATCATCAATAATAAATCTATCTTGAATAGAGTTCTATTGGAATGGATCAATGATAGTCAAAAGGATTTTTTTAAGTTTGTTTGCTATGGTTTTCATCAAGATTTTGTACAGTACATTGCATAGGTTGATGGGGTGGTAATCCGAGAGAGAATTGCAATCTTGAGAATTTGTAACAAGGACAAGAAAAGTGGATTTAACATCTCTAGGAAGGGATTTGGATTTCTAAATTTCCTGTATGGCAGCAGATAAATTAGTCTCAATAATGTCCCAAAAGGTCTGAAAGAATTTTGGGGAAAACCCATTTGGCCTTGGAGAGTTTTTAGGAGACATGGAAAATAGGGAATCCTTGATATCATACAGGGAAAAGGGTCTAATAAGATTCGTATTGAAATTAGTGGAAACCAAGTTGTGAATATGTTGAAGGAGGGAGCTATAAGTAGAGGAACAAGAGTTTGAAAGTTTGAGTAAGTTTTAAAATGATAGAGAACCTCAGCTCTAATCTCAAAGATATCACTGGTGGTGGATCCATATTTTTTGCACATATGCTTGATCTTATTAGAGCTCCTATGTGAAAGGGTCAAAGTGTGAAAATACTTGGTATTGGCATCACTTTCTTTGAGCTAGAGGGATCTATATTTCTTCCTCTAGAAGTCTCTTCCTTAGCCAAAATATTGTGAAATTTGAAGAGGAGGGTTTTTTCACTGTCTTTGAGATTAGGAGAAGTTATTCTAGAGGTAAACTATTCTTCAATCTCCCTCAAGCTGACTATTATTTCCTTTTTTCCTTAAAAAAGGTTACCAAAGACATCTCTATTCTAGACCTTGAGATTATCTTTTATGAGTTGTAGTTTCCTAGAAATTTGTGTAATGCAGGAACCGTGAAAACCATGATGTCACCATTCAACTATTTTACCTCTCAGATCAGGGTGTTGCATCCACATTGACTCAAACCAAAATGGTCTCTTAAAAGAGGAGGTAGGGCGTAGCCCTTCAAAAATAAGTGTATTATGATCAAAAGAAATATAGGAAGAGAGAGGAGAGACACATAACCGAGGAATGGTATGGCTTCTTTGGAGATCAAGTATTAGTTGAATGAGATTATATTCAATCCTTCTATTGCTCCACGTGAAATTGGAACCTTTGAGCTCGATGTCCATGAGTTCAGTAGTGTTGATGAAGTTGATAAAATCCTCATAGCACTTAGAGGTGATAGGATTGCCTCCGAGCTTATCAGTAGGATAAAGGGGATTGTTTAAGTCCCCAACCAACACCCACAGGTCACAAGAAAAGCAAATTCTCATCTGGGATATGAGAGACCAAAGGTTAAGGTAGTCAGCAAGAATGTTGGGAGCATAAACATTGGAGAGGATCCATCTAAAGTTTATATTTTTGCAAATAAATAGGATATTCACTACCCTATAAGAGGAAGAAATCAATATTCCTTCAAAATTTATCAGGCCCCTCACATTCCATGAGAGGAGCTTCATTTCTGAGATTTGGATGAGGATTTCTTACCCCCTTCCCTTAAGCTTAGGGGTTTTTTTCATTTTTCCTTCCACCTTGGAGATGAAGGAGTTTGAAAACTTAGGATTTTGGGATAGAAGGGTAGATTGGTTTTCATTGGCAATGGCATATTTGATCTCTTTTCTCATTCTATCCTGGAGAGAAGGCCTTCCTTTTTTTCTTTCTAGATCCAAATTAGCAAGAATCTTAGAAGAGCTTAAAGGGTTTGGAGAAGAAGGGCAAGGAGCTTTACCTTGAGCAGAAGAGTGGATAAACTTGGATAGAAGGATACTAGAAGTCTCACCATGGGAGGGGAGTTAAAAAAAATAGGAGATGGAGCAGAGCCTAGGCAAATGGGAACTAGAGGTCGAGAAGGATCTAAACTAGTGGGAGACAATGGGAGCTCAAAACTAGGAGAAATGACATAGGGGGAAGTGGTGAAGTCCTTGGTAGGAAGGGTTGAAGAGAAGGTTTGATCTACTCTAGAATAGGAGAGGCTTCAAGTTTATCCTAATGGCAATTGAATATTTTGGGATTTGAGGGGTTATATAAGATGTCCCCAGAGTTAGATAAAATAGAGAATAAATTTGGGCATGCAAAAGGAGAGCTTACCTGGTTAAGGTCAGTCATAGGATCTAGAAGAGATAGAAGAGACTTTCTAGGGAGGGCATATTCCCCATAGGAGGCTACTGGAGAGGGTACCTTATTTACCATAGTTGGATAAGGTTGGAGCTCCTTATCTAGTAAATCTTGAGAAAAAAATCTTGTGACTGCTTCTCCTGTAGGATCACCATTTTTGTCTTGCCAAGAGCAGTCTTTCCTAGATCTTTTCCTTAGATATGGGCATAAATATAATTGGCCTTGGTTCTAGCATTCAACATAGAAGTATGGCTTGTTCTCATATTCAAACTCTTACCACCATCGGTAGGAGCCTAAAACCAAGTTGATGAATGTAGGAAGCTCCGAGTCAAGGTTGGCGCTAACACAAAACTGGGCATAGGGCATTTTGGATTGGGCTTTTGAAGTTGGGTCTAGAGCAATGAGATATCCAATAGATTGAGCGATACCGTAAATGATGCCTTCTTCCCAAAACTAAATTGTGGGATCCAAGTGTCTCACCCAAATGGATGCCATATTGATGCTCTAGGTTTTTGAATTAAAATCAGAGTCCCAATGTCTTATGAAGAGACTACTATGCCCAAATAACCACGATCGTTTAGTAAGGATACGACTAATATCACTAGGGTTATTCAACTTGATGAGAAAAAATCCCCTGGAGAGGGCAACCAGGTCCATGTGTCCAGTTGGGCACCATTTGCCTAGGTCCTAGCACCTAATAGTTTATATATCTAGCCTCAAACCCACAAACTTATTGACTAATGAGAGGAAGTTCCAGGAGACTATGGAAGCCATTACTTTTGAAGTAATTTTGGGCAACACTTGCTATAGTGTTGGACCATGATCTACAAAAACTCCTTTAAGAGTTCCTTTTTCGTTCTTGCCATGAGCAACTTCAAACTCCTAAGGTTATCTCATTCCATGTGTTGGTCTCTCTACACTCATGTCTCTAGGATATTTGACATATGAGGTTCATTATAGTTTTGTATCCTAGGCTCAATAATTAATTGTTTATGAACTTGATTTAGCACTTCAAATATGTCTTCCTCCATTTCATCTGATGTTTCCATCTTAGAAATTACCTCTAATTTTTTGTTGAAAGTATATGACATTTCCTTATCAATTGCATTTGAATCTTCAAGAATATCATGTAATTCCTTACCAAAAATTTCATTATTCAATAAATAAGGTGATAATTCTACCTTTTCATCATCCCTTACTAATATATCATGAGTAGCATTTACAATTTCTCTTTCTTCATATCTAATCAACATGTGATTTTCCAATTTTGTGGGAACTAAAGGCTCCTCTTGTAGGGTAGCATGTTTAATGTCCTGTATACCAAATGAAGAAAATTTTTTATTAGAGAGCATAGGAGCAACAAATGATTCTACATATTTCTTCCAAAAATTATAATAATTATTGTCTAAACCCATGGGATGAAATTATATTGTGTATTCCTCGTAATCTTCAAATTCTTTAAGAAATTCTTTTTCAAATTCACCTTCAAGCATTTTTGGTGGCTCAAGGATTTCTACAGTGGAATCAATTCTTGTATTTATATTTGTGTGATTATCACAATCCTCATTTTTAACCCGCCTTTACAAATTGTTCTTTGATGGCTCATTTGTTTCTAAAAGAGGGTCAATTTTTGCATTTAGTTTTCTATGTTATCCCAATCCTCACTTATAAATAAAGACTCTAAGCCTTTCATTTCTTCCTGGTCATTATTTTGAGCATGTTGAAGGTTTTGATCATCAATTTTAATCATATCATCCAAATGTATGGAAGGCCCTAAATTATCGTATGTTTTAAGGCTAGTTAATTCTAGGATTTCTCCATTGTCCGATATCATCTTTCCCCTTGTATTTTTATCATTTTGGTAGAGTGTCTTGGTTGTCTTCTCTCTAAGAAAATAAATAATAGATCTATTCATAGAATTAAATTTACATTGACAACCCCTTCTCTCTCTCTCTCATTTATAGTTTGAGGATGAATTGACATTGATGGGTCATGATACTACACCAGAAGCATCCAGGTTTAAAAAAATTCTAAACCTCTTTTTGGTAGCCACAGGACAACTTATTAGTAAGGAAAATTCTAAGACCATATTCTTTTATTGTACTACAAAAGTGGATACCATGATTCTAAATAGTTTGAATTTTAGGTGATCGTCTCTTCCAATCTCTTATCTAGGATTTTTCTTAAAGGTGGCTAAGCAAAAAAGGATAGAATGGGAGTGATTAATAGATAAGATACAAAGTAGGCTAAAAAATTGGATGAATCAATTGCTTTCCATTACAGGTAGGTTCACTTTGGTTAAATCCTCATGTAGTATTGATACTTTTAGTTCTACTAATTCAATATCTTATCAAGATGTCTATAGAGGTAGATTATAGTAGTGCATAGGTACAATGTAGGTCTTCATTCATAAAATTTGTACTATTTTTGTGAGTTGTCATTAATGGCATATTACTGTGTTCTTACAAAATTTTATCTCATTATTTTCCTGCATATTATAGTTTCATTATCATATAGTTATCATAGGTTACTTATTTCACATCTTGTGGTTGCATTTCCTTCAATATACATCCTCAAAATCTAACACATTCATCTACTGCATTAATGGTGGAAGACATGCATGCAAGGCTATTTAAGGCTAAAATTTGGTCATAATTCATTTCACAAAGGGTGCTAATTTTTTGAGAGCATTGATAGAGACCAAGCAAAAATTTGTAGAGGATTGAAAGAGTAATTTCATTGTTTCTTTGTGAGACAAGCAAAGTCTCCCCAAGATCGAAGAATGCTCCACAAGATCAATCACACACAAAAGAGAAAAATCCACAACATCAATATTAAGTGGTAAAACCCTACTTCAAATGAATAAGGAAAACATCCACTATGAAGCTCACTATATTACTCAATTATTCAACAATACAAGAATGCTTCAATGTTATGCAACAATATGCATCAACATGATATATCAAGATGTAGTAGACAACACCCCTATTTAAAGAGAAGCTTTTCTACTACAACCCTAAAATTACCCTAATCTTATCACAATATTATCTTGAGATGTGTGACAAATCTTATCACAATCTTATCTTGAGATGTGTGACAAATCTTATCACAATCTTATCTTGAGATGTGTGACAAATCTTATCACAATCTTATCTTGAGATGTGTGACAAGTGGCATCTATCAAATATTAAAAAGTGATTAGTTACTTTTTAATATTTGCTAGAAAAGGGGAAATAATTTTTTTCCACAAATTAAATATTCCTAGCACCCTTATTTTATTATTAATTGGGTGGGAATATTTTTACATAAAATAGAATTATTTTCTAATTCAAATATTATTCTTTAGACTTTATATTTTAGTCTAAGAATAATTTACACAATGTTGCATTACATATTCCAACACTCCCCCTTAATGCAATATTGGGGAAATGAATTATGAAACAAAGAAACATTCTCCCCCTAAAGATACAAACAACGATGAGAATAAAATGAGTAATATAGTTACAATGAGCTTCTATGACCAAGAATGGTCTACAATAAGGCACCAATACAAAATGGGCCAAAATGAGACTGCAAGCCCCCAACAGAGTAGCTTTAGATACAAGCAGCTTACAAATCCATCCATCAACCACAAGTGGTTGCAAATGACAAGAAGAAAATATCACAATGGTGTCTTCAGTAAGCCTACAAAACCCCAAATGGAAGTACCTGCAAGATACAAGCAACTCAACATAAGATCGGTTAGATACATCATCATAAACATATTCACCACAACATATATGAATATCCAAATATGATAACAAAATTTATATAACAAATAGTGAACTATAAGTCATCACAAAAATATGCCAAGCCATACTTATAGTCACATGCTATATAGTTGATCAAAAAATATCATGTACAAAGTTGCATAAAGCAAACAAGGAGTACCATGATAATGCAAACTCTAAAGTACCATGTACAAAAGTTGCATAAGGTATATGAAAATAATAAAGTGTGCACACCGGTTGCATAAAGCCAACCATAAAATATCATGTACAAAAGTAGCATAAATGCTAACAAGAAAGTACCATGATAAACCAATTGCATAATGCCAACTAAAAAAAAACATGTACAAAGTTGCACAAGGCAACAAGAAAGTATCATGTAAAAGAGTCGCATAAAGCAATTGCATCATATACCATAATTGCACAATGTCATCTACAAAGTAACATGTACAAAAGTTGTACAAGACAAACAAGAAAGTACCATGTTCAAAAGAGATACAAAAAGCAATTATACCACCAAAGATCAACTTATATATATATATATAGCACAAAACATCTCATAAGGATGAAGTTGTCATCACACAAGTATAACTACACTTCATTCCCCCTTGAGTACAACTTCACCAAACCAAGTGAGTCCCTCAGCTTACAAAATTGCTCCTTGGGAAGAGGTTTTGTGAACAAATCAGTAGAATTAGAAGATGATGGGCAATACTCCAACTGAATAGTCCCATCCAATACCTTCTCTCTGATAAAGTGGGCTTGGATTTCAATATGCTTTGTCCTTTGATGCATTACAATATTTTTAGCCAAGGCAATAGCTGATTGATTATCAGAGAGCAAACGTGAAGGACAAAATTGCTCAAAGCCAATTTCCTTCATGAGGGTACGAAGCCAAACCGCTTCCTATGTAGCTATTGTCATAGCCTTATACTCCGCTTCCATTGTAGAAAGAGCAATTGTATCTTGCTTCTTGGAAGACCAAGAGATAGTTGTAGATCCAATACTAAAAATATATGTTGTGGAAAAATTTCTATCTATTCTATCCCCTCCAAAATAAGAATCAACATAGCCGAAAAGAGCAAAGGAAGGAAGCCTAGAATACTTGAGTGCCAAATATCTAGTACTTGAAAGGTACTTCAAAATCTTCTTGGTAGCTTGTAAGTGCTCAATATAATGTTTTTGCATGAACCTAGCCATCATACCAACTATAAAAGAAATATTTGGCCTTGTAATGGTAACATAAAGAAGACTACTAATGAGCTGCCTATACAATGTAGCATCAGCCAACTGAGATTCTGTACTCACTTCCAACTTAACCCCTGTAGAAATAGGAATGGAAGTAGGATTGCCATCCTCCAAATCAAACCTCTTAAGAAGATCTTCAATATACTTGGATTGAATCAAAAAGGTACAATCCTCATGTTGATAAACTTGCATGCCAAGATAGTAGTGTAGAAGACCAAGGTCAGTCATTTCATACTTTGACTTTAATTTGGAGATGAAATCAAAAATGGCCTCATTCTCATTTCCAGTCATAACAAGGTCATCAAAAAATAGAGCAATTAAAATGACCAATTTATTCTTCCTAAGCACATAGAGATATGTATCTAAATAGTATTTATCAAAACCAAGAGACAAGAAGTAACCTAAAATCTTCATGTACCATGCTCTAGGTGCTTGCTTCAGACCATACAAGGTTTTCTTTAGTTTACACACAAGTGTTTCCTTACCTTGTACAACAAATCCTTGTGGTTGACTCATGTAGATATCCACATCCAAATCACCATTTAAAAAGGTACTTTTCACATCAAGCTAAAAATCTGCCAACCTTGAGCAACAACAATAGCAATGAGAAGCCAAATGGTGGGCATTTTTGCAACTGGTGCAAAGGTTTCATCATAGTCAATGCCATGTTTTTTAGCATAACCCTTAGCAACCAATATAGCCTTATAATTTTCTATCTCTTCATTAGAATTGTACTTGATTCTATAGACCCACTTGTTCCCAATAACATTTCTCTTATTAGGATAAGGCACTAGATCCTAAGTTTTATTCTTTAGAAGAGAATCCATCTCAACCTTCATGGCATCAACCCAACTAGAGTGTTGTGAAGCTTCTTGGTACGAAGTAGGCTCATGATCATTCTCTATCTTAGCTAGAAGAGACATGTTAAGGGTCATACTTCTAGTTATCCTTTGGCTAACTAAATTCTGCTCTTTAGGACCCCTAGAATGATCCAACCACTTAGTCCTTTTGACATAAGGCCCACCATTTTCTAACTCAATAAGGTCTTCATTGAATTTGACATCTCTTGAAACAAATACAATGCGTGAAGAAGGTGAGTATAACCTGTAGCCCCTATGTTCTGCATCATAGCCAACAAAGATGTATTTTTGAGACTTTTTGTCCAATTTCTTCCTCTTTTCTGAAGGAATATATGAAAATGCATCACATCCAAACACTCTTAAGTGTGAAAATTTTGGCTTCTTACCATTCCAAACCTCATAAGGAGTCTTCCCCTTAATTAATTTTGAATGACACCTATTAAGAATGTAGATTGTTGTACTAGTTGCTTCACCCCAAAGAAATTGAGGTAAGTGGTCACCAAGCATGCATCTTACCATCTCCATGATTTTCCTATTTTTCCTCTCTGCAACATCATTTTTTTGAGGAGTATGTGGACAAGTAAACTACCTTTTGATCCCATGAGAAGAAAAAAACTCATTGAAATCATTGCTATTGTACTCCCTTCCATCGTCACTTCTAATCATTTTTATCTTTGAACTCCTTGAATGTCTCAAAACAATTTGATTTATTCTTAAGTAGATACCCAAATATAATTCTTGAATAATCATCTATAAAGGTGAGAATATAGGATGCACCACCAAGTGATCTAACATGTAATGGACCCATAATATCTATATGAATGAGTTGAAGAATTTATGTGGCCCTTGTTGACTTGTCCTTTGCAAACTTTTGTTTGCTCATCTTGCCTAAGATGCATGTTTCACACAAACCATGAATAGGTGAAATGTTAGGCAATCCTTCAACCAAATTTTTGGACTTCATAATTTGAATATTTTGACAGTTTGTATGGCCTAACCTTAAGTGCCAAAGCTTGCTACTAGGAGAAACATTAGTTGCTAAACACACTTTAGGAGGAGCATCACCTAGCACATAAATATTATTCTTCACATAACCTGTAATGATTGGTAGCATGCCTTTCTTAATGCTCCATGAAGTTGCATTGAACTCAATAGTGTGACCACTTCTAGCAACTTGCAAAACTGAAATAAAAATTTTCCTAAGGTTAGGCACATATAGGACATTATCAAGTAATTTCCCTTCAATTACAACATTGTCAACACCTTCTACTTGAAGTCTAGTATTATCACCAATGACAATTGAATCTGAAGAGTGCTTATGAAAGTCCACAAACTTATCCTTTTCAAAACACATATGGTTAGTGCATCTAGAATCTAACACCCATTCATTAGAAGTAGATGAGTCAATGGAGTAGAGGGCACAAACAAAGGCATTTTTATTAGAATTTTGTTTTACATTTTTGTTCTTTTTCTTTCCATTGCCAAACCATTTCTGAGGTCCTTGTCCCTTAGCCTTTTCTTGCTCTTCCTTTTCTGCAATCTTCTTCTTTTTGAAACAATTTTATTTCTTGTGGCCTTTCTTGCCACAAAATTTGCAAGTGAAATCAACTCTAGGCTTGTTGGGTTGAAAATTTTAATTTTTCCTTCTCTTGTATTTCTTCTTAAAGGAAGCCTTAGTGGCACTCAAGGCAACATTCTTCTTCTTGACAACTTGACCATTCACTTTGTCTCTATTAAGAGACTCTTCATGTTGAATAAATAATTGTGAAAGAGTGTTGAGAGGAATGCCATCCTCTTCTTGCTCTAGCCTAGTCTCAATAATGGTGAAAAAATTCTTGAACTTGCTTGACAAGTTCCTCAAAATAATAAATCTTAAGAGCTTCTCACTTATCCAATCACAATTACAAGCCAATAGTTGAGTTCTCATGTCTTTCATCTTTGAGAGGAAGATCAAGGCACTTTCTTCTTCACCTTGCATAGTGCTAAGAATTTTGGACAATAAAGTGAATTTCCTTGATGTGTTGGACCCTAGATGGACTTGTTTTAGCAAATCCCATGCATATTTAGCATGCTCACAATGGCTTATAGTGAGAAATATCTCATAACTCACACAATTGATAATCATGGAAAGTGCAAGGTGACTCTTGTTGTTGTATGTCTTAAGTGCCCTTGCCTGGTTTGGGATTGCTTCATCTCCATTCACAATGGGCCATAACTTTCTTGCTTGAAATTCAGCTCTCGTCCTTGGTTCCCATATTCCAAAATTTTATCCATCAAGGATGTGCTTAGGTGTGAAGGAGATTCCATGATCAACCATTCTAGAAAGTGAACATAATCAAAACATAATATACATTGACAAAGGAAATAAATGATGCAATAAGAAAGTAGATAAACATACTTGCATATATAAAAAAAAACATAACTTCAATTAATCTACTTTTCAATCATCAAAGATAATCATCATGAAATATAATAAAAATTAAGCATCATCAAGAGAGATAAGCATCATCATGAAATATAATCAACATCATCATGAACTACTATAACCATCTTGCAATAAACAACTATAACCATATTGCAATTGAATAAAGGAAATAAACCAAGATCAACTTGCAATAGATTAACTTGCAATAAGAAGGTAACTAACCATAATAATGATCTTGCAACGAAATAAACTAACTTGAATTGAATCATAAAACATTTTTTAAATGCTAGATAGTCAATAATTTAGTAAGTTAGTGTTCATTTTAACGTTTTGCTATAGCCTAATGAATTGCCAATTCATCTCACCCAAGGTCAACCAAGCTACCTAAAAGGGTATAGGTACGAGGACCCGAAAAGGACCGATAGAGCGAATTCTTTTGGATTCAATAGGTGTTTAGCAAATATAAACTGTGTTGCAAGATTAAGTAAATTTTAATCAAATACTAAAGTTGTGGTTAGTAAGTTGATTCATTTTTAGCCTTCTTGATTAATATGAAAATTAGTAAATTGCAAGTTAGTTGGTTAGTAGATTGTTTAGTAGCAAGTTAGTAAGTTAGTAGTTAGATTAGTTGAGATGCAAAATAGGCAAAACACAAATACACACACACTCTCTCTCTCTCTTTCTCTCTCTCACTTTCATTCTCTTTTACTTTCATTATGAGAGATACAAGTTACATTTTTACATTATGCTTCAAGCAAATACTTGAGAGAGATTAGAAGAAATTAATAAAAATAGGGAGAAGAGAGTAAAAAAGTTGATCCAAAATTGCCTTGTATACTCCAAAACATACTTGGATAACCTTGCAAAACAAGCAAACTCACAAAAACCCATTGTTAATGTGAGAAAAAAAATGACTATAAAGTTCAAATTATTTGACAATTTGACTAAAAATTTGCCAAAATTTGCATAAAAGGATTCTAATTGCATTATATAATAATAAAAAATGCATTTCAATTTATGCAAAAAAAAATGACTATTAGATCTTAAAATAAATAAATGATTGTTTTTTTATTAAATGACTATTTTTTTAATTAAAAAATAGAATAATAAAAAATGACTATTTTTTTATTAAATGGTTATTTTTTTCTATTAAAAAATAGAATAATAAAAAAATGACTGTTTTTTTTATTAAATGACTGCTGTTTTTTTAATCGAAAAAATAGAATAATAAAAAAAATGACTGTTTTTTATTAAATGACTGTTTTTTTTTTTTTAAACAGAATAATAAAAAATGACTATTTTTTTTTATTAAATGACTATTTTTTTATTAAAAAATAGAATAATAAAAAAATTCAGACTGTACAACAAAATGGGTGGGGGGCCATTTGGCCCCCAAATAAAAAAAATTGCCTCAGATTTATTTTTCACCAAAATAGGGCAAATAATATATGGAAATAGGGTTTTTGGGCCTTACGAATGCAACCATGGGGTCCATTTGGCTCCAAAACCCTTTCAGCAAAAGCTCAATACCAAAAATTTATAAATTTAAAATGAAAACACTATTTGCAAAAAATCTAACAACTAGATAAAACTATATATATATATATATATACCTTAATGTGTTTTTCACCTCAAAGGATTGAAGACACTTGATGGAGATCCCAACCGTTCTGATACCAAATGTGAAACAAGCAAAGTCTTCCCAAGATCAAAGAATGCTCCACAAGATCAATCACACACAAAAGATAAAAACCCACAACACCAATATTAAGTGGTAAAACCCTACTTCAAATGAAGAAGGTAAATATCCACTATGAAGCTCACTATATTACTCAATGATTCAATAATACAAGAATGTTTCAATTTTATGCAACAATATGCATCAACATGATATATCAAGATGTAGTAGACAACACCCCTATTTAAAGAGAATTTTTTCTACTACAACCCTAAAATTACCCTAATATTATCATAATCTTATCTTGAGATGTGTGAAAAATCTTATCACAATCTTATCTTGAGATGTGTGACAAATCTTATCACAATATTATCTTGAGATGTGTGACAAGTGGCATCTATCAAATATTAAAAAGTGATTGGTTACTTTTAAATATTTGCTAGAAAAGGAGAAATAACTTTTTCCCACAAATTAAATATTCCTAGCACCCTTATTTTATTTATTAATTAGGTGGGAATATTTTTACATAAAATAGAATTATTTTCTAATTCAAATATTATTATTTAGACTTTATATTTTAGTCTAATAATAATTTACACAATGTTGCATTACATATTCCAACATTCTTTAGAAATGGCATCATCATTCACAGAGCAAGCTACTAAACTAGAAAGCATTCAGGTCATGCATTACATTGATAAAGCACTAGTAGTAGTGGATACGAGAATGACATGGAAAATAAGGGATAAACTCAAGCAAGATATAGATTACATATTTTTGCAAGGGCTACCAATTTTAGTTCAAGATACTTGTGTTGTCTGCTCCCTTTTGTATTTTTATATCTATGATTTCGTTCATCCATTGCCTAGAATTAATAGCTGCAATAGTGAAATTTTATGACCCTAAGGCTAAGGCCATTAAAATAGCTCAAGTAAAAACCCTTTTTAACATAATTGCACACGCCTACTATGATCTCTTTTCCATGGGTAGAATTTCACCTATAAATCCTAAACCCTTTGACCTAGATGAGTAAGCTAGGTATTATTCATTGAAGGGGCATACAAAACATGGAGACCATTGGGTAGAATGCCACCTATAAATCCTAAACCCTTCAACCTAGATGAACAAGCTAGGTATTACTCATTGAAAGGGTGTACAAATAATGGTGACCATTTTAGGGATTGGGTGTATAGCCAATTCAAAACCATAAGGTCTAGGAATATTTTACCTAATACCCCAATTGCCACCAAATATTTTGCTAACCCAAAACTATTTTCCTTGCTAGCAATGTTGGTCAAGCTAGATTCTGATACAAATGTGAGATATTGGTAGATAGCCACATTTTACTGCATTTCCAATGAAAAATGTATAATATGCCTATGGGTGATGGCAATACCAGACCAATTTACTTTGACTAGCTTGCCTTCCTTTCCAAAAGAATGCATGAGTAGTTGGTTGCAATGAAAAATATTTTGAAACTCCCTCATTTAAGCACTACTCTAATCTAGCTTGGATGTTTTTTAGTGCTACTAGGCAAGATATGCCTTGGATAGAAGTAACATATAAATATGATAATATAAACCCTATACCCATCTACACATGGACTAGGGTCTTGAGAAATTCTAAATCCTATTATGGCTTCAATAGAGAATTTTTGGGGTCAGCCTTGAAAATCATGTATAGACAGTGTCCCAAAATTCCTCCTCTAGCTAAGGAATGGTTACAAACAAAGAAAGCTAAGGAGGGAGACTGATATATTTTGACTAAGGGCATAGTCATTAGACTTTATGGCTTCACTAGGAAATCATTCATGCTACCATATTTTATTTCTAGAAAAATATTGGCATTAGACTACTGTAGATAGGCTGATTACATTAACTACATTTTTGGTACTAGGATAAAGATAAAAAAGGATAATCAATTACCCTCTCAATGTGGAAGATATTATAGTAACAAGAAAATTCCAATATTGTTAGCTTTTGATAATGTATGCTAGTAGGAAAGCAATCACAAGATGTAAAATATACAGTAAAGTAAGATAATGGGATTCTACAATAATATTGAAATATGCTATTAATGAAAAGTTACAAAAATAGTACAACGTAAAGTAATGATGAAAATGAACACTTTATAACTCTAATAGAAACTACATTGTACCTATTCACTACTCTATAGTGAGTAGAACATCTACTTTATACACATACACACACACCATTCTATTCACTATAGGGCCTATATATAAGAAGATAAGTTACTTGGACCTTACTCTTCCTAACTACCTTTCATATGACTCATGTGCAAGTAGACTCGTACATTTACATCATTGCACATTGATACTTGTATATTTATTACTTCTTCCTCAAGTAACCTAAGATAAACTCCTAATCTAACAATGTACCCAAGGTGGTACATTGACATGTATCTAAATAATTTAATGTACTCTAACAAATATGAATAGATTACTCAATCATTGGAGAGACTAGGTCTTAGACAGCTTCCTCAAATATGGAGATATGACCCAGTAAATATATTTTTGGAAAAGCTAAAAACTCGCAATGGTGATAAGGCTTTCAAATTTGAAAGGACTATGACGCCACAAATTGAGAAGTCCATAAATAATAGGGAAATATTCCCATTGGAATGGAATATTGGAAATATGGAACCACTTCCCCCTTAGAGAGACTTTTATGAGAAATTGGTTGATTATGATCCTGAACATAAATAAACCAACCAATTGAAGGAATTAAATATTTAATCCATACAAGAAAAGGTTGGTTGGGACGAGGCCAAGATTATAGAATGGTAGAAAATGAGAGTTGAGACAAATACTATAGCCCCTAGGTTTGGCTGACAATTAGATATTGATTTCTTTGAAAAGCATGATAAACATATTCAGACCTGGATGACCAAGAATGGTAAAATCTTAGCATTGAGCTTCAGAAAGGTGAAAACAAAAAAGGGTAAGGCTAAAGAGAAAAGGTCATAGGTAAATAAATAGAAGAAATATCAAACACCTCCAGCTTCTCCCTCCTCACCAGCTTGACAATAAGAAAATATTGTGATAGCTTCACCACCGATGACTAAGAAAGCATAGTTTGTTTTTGAACCTTCATGGGAACAATTGCAGCAATACACTATGAGAGCTATAATAATGAAAAAAATGGAATATTTTGGTGGTGGTATTGGAAAATATGGATCAGGAACAATGGAAAATATTCATATGGAACAAAGGCCAAAATATTTAGCCCTAGGGATAGAAACTACTTTACAAAGTCTAATGGGAAACAAAGCAAGTGACAGCTTAGCATTTTCTCTTGTTAAATTTACTACCACAAATCCCTCTAAGCCTTTAAGTCCCCCTATTCAAGAGATTACACCACTAACTTTACAACGACAAGATGACACTCCAAGGGTTAACCCTTCAACTCCCATTGTATTCAAAAGAAAGGCAAAATATTTAGTTGATGTGGCTAATAAGGAGATTATTAAAAGGAAGAAATTGGATCAAACATAAGCAGTTAAGTAGACATGGGTCATAGTGATAGAGAAAGAATCTCAACAAGTGCAACATCAAAATACTGATGATATTTTTCAATGGTCTAATTTGGTAGGTGAAGGTATGATTTCTATCTCTTCTTCTTCTTCTCTTTCTCCTTTCCCACATAATTCCCCCTCCCATTCTAAAGAATAAAATAAATAAAGGATATCATCACCATCTCATATCCCCCTTCATCTCCACCAATTTCTCTATTATCTCATTCCATTCCATATCCACCTCATTCAGTAGATATTTTGAGATCATCATCTCCAACTCACATCCCTTCATGTCCAATATCACTATTACCCATATCAGTGGAGAAACAAGCACTCCCATATTATCCATAATCCTCTATAGTTGTAGCATTTATTTCCATTGTGATGCCTATTACAACCCCTACTCTAAGCACAGATTCTACCATCATCACCACTACACCCCTTCTATCTGTTCCAGTTTCATTTTTCCCTTCACTCATCATTGCCTCCACACCTTCAAATCATCCTATAGCAATCTCTTTGCAGAAGGTTTAAAATATTTCATTGAAAACTCAAATTTTTTGGAGCAAGATAGTAGCTCAACATTCGAAAAAGGCTGCTACACTGAGAAATATTGATTTTTGATCTATTTCTAGACAAAGAACAAGAGTCTCTCTCACCCCTCTTGTTTTGTTTGGTAAATAAAAGTCTTCATTAATTACCGGGTTTTACAGGTTAACCCAAAACTTATTACAATATCCAGCCTTTTGCTGAGATTGTAGATCCTAGTCATCCTTGAAACTTTCTTACCAGAAATTGTGTTGAATCCTCTACAACACCTTACTAACAAAGCACACCCATACCTAAACATAACTGTAAACATTACTTACATTGACAGGAATTGAAGTTTGGAACTTTACACTTGTGAAACCTGTTGCTTGCCCATTTCCTATTCTCTGTTAGAATCTTCCAAGGCTTACTCCCTATTACCTTCATTTCCAATTTGGTATGATTTAGATGGAAACCCCATAGTTATTACCAGCTCCATGGGGAAATAACACCCATTCATCATTCTCCTTAATGGGTAGGTTTATTTTCATGACTAATAATGTTTTCCACTTCACGTGGTACACCTTGTGTCCATGTCACCAAACTACCAACATCAACACCTATGTTGGCTAATTTTTTAGCTGACCTATTGGCCTCACGATACACATGACAAGCCCTCATGTTCTGTCTTGCCGCAAAAAGGATCCTCACTTCATGGATGACTCCCTCTATTCTACATGGAGGTTTTTTGCCATTGGTTAACAGGTTGATGATGTTCATAGAATCACATTCAATCATCAAGTTACCTTGAGTTGCTTGGGCTACTTGTAACCCTCTCTAAAGGGCTCTAGCTTCTGCTTCATTATTAGTTCTGATTCCCAATGGTTCAGTGAAGGCCTTGACCAGATTTCCTTGATGATGCCTAATTATTCCTCCAGCTCCAGCTCTGCCTGGGTTCTCCTTGGCTGCACCATCAAAATTTAGTTTAAACCAACCCTGGGGGTGGCTCCCAAGAAATCCCATTTTTGGGATTGGGCAAAGGAATGGAAGGTTTGTCCTCAATACCTAAGGCCCGAGCTAATTGTTTTTCTTGGGGAAGAATTGAGTGGTTCTCATCCACTAAGGTGCTAAGGTTTTCTTTCGCAAAGACAATAATCCTATTGAGGATAGTTTTTGGGTTGTGAATGGTATCCTTAAAGGCTCTATGGTTCCTTTCTAGCCAAATCTACTAGAGAAAATGATGCCAACAGATTTTCCATAGGTACTTAAGTTTTAGGCTAAAAAAGGGTTGAGGCCATTGATAGAACACTTCGGATATAAGAGCAGACTTAACCCACGATATCCTAAAGGCTTGGAAAAGTTCATCCAGGATGGACTCCACTATCGGACACTCCAGAAACAAGTGTTGGGTTGTCTCCCATCCTGCCCTGCACATGTAGCAACGATTAGCAATAACCATACCTTTGGATAACATATTATCCATAGTGAGGATTTTTCCTTGAATCACCAGCCATGAAAAAAATGATATTTTAGGAATTAAGCCTTTGATCCAAATGAAACTCGGTTGAAATTGTTGACCTTCCATATTGAGAAGCAAATTATAGGCAAACTTAATTGTGAAGTCACCACTTTCAGTCTCAGCCCAAACAATGTGATCTTCATCCTCTCGAGAGGGAATAATTTGTTGAGTTAAAATGTTATAAAGCTCTTCAGACTCCGCTTCAAAACCATGTACTCTGATGTGTTTCCACCTGTTGATATTTCTATCCTGCCACATATAATTTGCAACCTTCTTCCCAATATGTTGCTCCATTTTCTTGTGAATCCTAGCCAAATGAGGATTTTGGGATAATTCCTCAGCTCTCACCCACTGATCCTTCCAAAAGTCTATTGTTTACCCACTTCCTAGAATCCATCTAAGACCTTTCTTGACAAGATCCCTGCTCGTGAGAATTACCTTCCAAAAAGCAGACCCCTTGCTTGCTAAGTTGTCATTAAGGAAGTTTACACCTTGGAGGTATTTCCTCCTAACTATGGCAGTCCATTCATTATCGACCTTAGTCAATAATCGCCACACTTGTTTGGCTAACAGAGTTGTATTGAGATGAGCAACTCTCCTCAATCCTAACCCCCCATCAGCTTTAGGTTTACAAACCTTGTTCCAACCTACTAAATGGATCCTTTTCTTATCCTTAGTCCCTGACCAGAGAAATTTTTTTTGAAGTTGCTCAATTTTGTGATACACCTTGTTGGGAGCTCTAAAAACTGATAGGAAGTAAACGGGTATACTTTGAAGTGAAGCCATAGTTAAAATTGCTTTGCCTACTTGAGATAACATATGTCCTTTCCAACCTGCTAGCTTTTTTTGGATCCTCTCCAGAACTATGTTCCACATTGATCCTTCAGGTTTTCTCGTAAATAGGGGAAGACCTAAATAGGAGGTGGGAAGGGATGTAATCTGACATTCCATGATCCTTGCTATGTTGTTTTGCCTAGGAATGGGGGTATTGATGAAATAAAGTTTGCTCTTATAAAAATTCACTTTCTGTCCAACCGCTTCTTCATAAATTATGAGAATATTTTTAATCCTTCTTGCCTCAACCACAAAAGCCAAAGTCAGTAGCAATGTATCATCAACAAATTATTGATGTGTCATCGAGGTAGTTAGCGACGTGGCCTTGATACCTGATATAAGTCTAGCTACCGTTGCTGCCTTAATGGTTCTTCCCAAGGCCTCAGCTACAATGATGAACAACATAGGACTTATGGGATCTCCTTGTCTTAGACCACATTTGCTTTGAAAAAAACCTGCAGTAGACCCATTAACCAAAGCTGAAAAACAAGGCTTAGAAATACACTCTCTTATTAACTTGACCCATTTCATGCTGAAGCTAAATTTTAATAAAAATGCCTCTAGGAATTCCCAATTTATCCTGTCATAATCTTTGTTCATGTCTAACTTTAAATCCATGACTATTTTTTTGGTCTGAGCGGTTGTATGAAGAGCCTCATGAACAGTAATAACTCCATCTAAGAGGAGTTATTAAACTAGAGGAGGATATGATTGTAGAATATTATCAGTTGGAGGAGCAAATTGATGATATTTCTCAATTTCCCTTGGAATATGAATTTATTGTAGCTAAGGCTCATCTTGAGACCATCTATGTGCAAAGTGATATTTGCAAGGAGAAGTATGAGAAATTAGAAGAAAAGGTTGAAAAGTTGGAGTCTATAATCAGTAACCAGAATAAGGTGTAAAAGTTTGTAATAAATGAGGCCAAGAAGTGGTAGAACAAGTACCAAGGCATGGTCAAATTTAAATAATAAGCTAAAGAGTTGAAGACATAGAATGAAGCTTATGCAAAGCAAATACAGGCTCTACAAAAATAGCTTTAAGTTGAGAAGACTAGATTTGCAAGTTTTTATAGAGATAAAGTGAAGCAAATCAAAAAATAAATGTGGTTTGAAATTATAGAAAAATATTCATATATCTAGCCTGTAATTGATTTTATGGATGAGGCTATCCATTTATTTCAAGAAACCAAAGAATATTTTGAAAAGGCTACTAAAGAGCTATAGCCAATGGTGTCGTACGAAGAAAGAAATATAAATTGTTTGAGAATAGATTCAATGCTACTTCTAAGACCATACCAAGCAATGAATGGACTAATTCAATATTGATAGCCAATAACATCCTTAGGAAGAACAAGTTTATCCAAAAGTGATGGCTATTAATGGATAAAATTGAATGCAAGCTCCAAAAATTTATAGATTCCAATAGCAAGATGATGCAATATGGTTTCCAAGGGTTTTGGTATGAGGAAAATAATCTTTTGACTAAGTAATACCTTCAAATCAACTTGACTTTAATAATGCAGGATGGATCTAAAATTTATGCTTGGCAAGACCCTATTTATTAAGATTAGATAACTCAATTGGTGAAAGATTTGACCAGGCTCAGATATTTAATGGAAGATCTAGTAGATAGGGGACATGCTATATCTTATGAAAATATAACTAAGCTTCAATTTTTTTACCAACAGTTGATGGATATAGTTAATCCCACTCAAGAATATTGGAATCAAGATTTGAAAATATTGTATCATATGATTCAATTGTTTGGAACAAAAATAGAGCAAAAAGTTGGTGAATATGAAGAGGAGAGTGAAGAGGAAGAGGGTGATAAGGAGGATAATATTGAAGACACTGAAGAGGTGCAAGGATAGAAAGAAGAATAACAAACTCAATAAGAATAAGTGTAAAAAGAACAAAAAAATCTCCTACAAATGTAAGTTGAAACATTGTGAGTGCCACAACTATGAAAGAGGCCTTGAAAATATGCTTTGTGAATGCTTTTGATCCTGATATTTGTCAGACACAACAATAAAATCATTATTAGGAAAACACCATAAGGATACCATGTTGCTAAGCCTTTAAAGAGAGGAGCAGTCTTGTTGATCAGATACATATTTTTGCTTCTTACATTGTTTCCATATGAACCGTCACCCGTTGAATATGCATTACCAAAATTTGTGTGGGTAACAATCATATGGAAGCAATATCCTGAGACATACTCTGTAGCTAGTTGGAGTATTTTATATCTTCATGTTTCCTTTCATCCATGCTATCATTTTGTTCCCCTCCATCCATTTTTCATTCATACCCATTTTCAATCTCTTATTCCTTGTTTCATTCATTCATCCATTCATCCATTCTTTCACTTATCCTATTCATCCTTTCATTTTCATTTCACTACTTCTATTAGTCCACACCATCATTTCATAATACATATTTATTTTAATTTTGACTCCATATACCCAAAGGATAAGACTCTAAGTTCTCAAACTTTGCTAGCGAAGTTCCCCGAGAGGTGCTAGAATGTAGGCCCAAAAGGCCACATACTTAGAAAAATTTACAAAATTTCTAGAAATTCTCTAAGTGTAAAAATGTGCTCTAGACTGGAACAATGGCTTAGCACAACTTTCCCTATGACATGGTCAATATATTCAAATAGTCTTCTTTCAAATTTTAAATTGCAACTCAAAACATAAAAGGAGGTCCCAACTCAAAATATGGTTCTACACCACTATCAACACAATCAAAGTTGTTATTTCATCATTTTAAATTGCAGCTCACAACATGGTCCTATACCACGCAGCTCAGCGCATTGTTCCAAACCACGGTCAAGATTGGTCAAAGCACTTGAAAGGCAATTTAAATCCTAGCCTAGAACATGGTTCTACATCATGTGGACAAAGTTTTTTGTGATGTGGCTTTAGTATAACACAATCCTACTCTATGTCGTGATCAAAGAAGTCAAAGTATCGAATTGTTTTAAAAGGTGGTACAAAATATGGTTCTATATCATGCAACTTAGTACAAACTTGTTCAAATTGCATAAGGATAAATCCCAAGTGTGACTCAAAACAAGATCTTATTTCATATGGCCCAAAGCAAATTTTTGCAAGCATGACCTCGGATTAACACACTCTTGTCCTAAGCCACAATAAAAGTGGTCAAATAACTCAAGTTCGAGTTTCAAATACCGTATTGGAGCATGTTTTGCATCATGAGTGATGAAAAGAGATAAAATAAAATGTGTTATAGGTCATGATATATTTCAAGCCATGATATGATCTAAACCGCAAACAATAAAAGTGTGCCAATATTTGTAAAGCTTCAATCTTTATCGTTCAAAAGCATATCAATGATCCACATTGAATAAAGCATAAATCACGTATCAACACAAGATTCAACGTGGCATAAGGTTTCAGGTTCCTATCTAATATGGTTCTAAGTTGAAATAGAAGAGTTGAGAACATGAAGTGATGAAAAATCAAGATCCATGAGCCGATTCAATTTCAGATCTATGGCAAGTTAGCCATAGCAAGAACAAGAGATGGTCTTGATTTCTTCTTGACAATATCTACAGCTGGAAGCAACGAAGGTTGAAAAATTTGCAAAAGCCAAGTTGTAGAATATCAATGAAGTGGATAGTCTCTTCTTTCTTGGATCAAATAGGAGGTTTCCACCTCAGCATATTGTTGATCTGGCACTCCAACTTCTTTATAATGTTCCTAATTCTTTCAAATCTTTCAAATTTATTGCAAAACTATAAATAGAGGTCAAACCCTTATTTTAAAGGGTCGGATCTAAAGTGTTTGCTTATGCTATTATTGTGTACTCTCTACAAATTAATAGGAGCATTAATTAGATGTTTGCATTAGACTTGTATCTTCTTTTCTGTGGATTACCAACTCTTGAAGTCATTTTTGCTACTACTACTATGGTTAGTCTATTTTGCTAATTTGGATTGCTAGCTTAGAGCAAATTGGAATGCTTCATGTCTAAACGTATGCTTGGAAAGGATTTCTTTTTCTATTAGTCAGAGTATTAATATAATTCTTCTATTTGGATTTTTAATACCCTAGATGTTTGAAATAATTCTTGAAGCATGCTATTGTTCCTTAATGATGAAGATGACTCATTTTGAATGTTGTTAGTCCTAAGTATTATCTTCTAGAAATTGATTTGTCAGAGATTATCTATATATGCCTATGTTGTTAGATTTATCCATCCACCATTGATTCATTATTTTCTTAACCCTTTACCCTTTCTATACCTATATTATACATTTAACTAAGCTTAAATAATTCAATATTTAGTAATTTGATAAGGTATACCAACCTACTGTAGAGGTTGGGTTAAAAAGTATTTTTGACCCATCCAATGTCAGGGTTTGGACTATGATTAGAAAGTGCTAGCCTTTAAAACCATTGCATATGATAGTCACAGTTCAAGTTTACCTTGATGTCAATTCAAACCCCAATAGTAGAGAAACATTTGAGCATTCCTTTTTAGAGTAGTGATATCATTAGAGAAGGTTCTCATCATTAACCACATTTCATCAATATTAGCAACAAAAGGAGTAGGAATCTAAGCTTACTTTGAGCTTGTAGCAGGGGTAGTTAGATTAATGATGGGTTGTATAGTCATAGAGGGGTGGTGTAAGGGTTGTATGGAAGGAAACAATGGTGGAGGTGGTCTAGGGGATAACCTCCCTATTTGGATTAAATCCTTTTAAACCTATATGGCTATCCATAGGATTTTAGTAATGATTTCCCTCCCTTAGACTTGACCATCATGACAATTTTAGAATTAAAATATTTTAAATAATAGATAAATGAAATACTCGATGGTGGTCATATCTTGTCAAGGATCCTGTACCAAGTCTTGTGGAACTAGATGTTGAAATTATCCATTATATGTGTGGGTGCCCTTTTAAAGGTCATTAGTTGATCTAGGAGTAAAAATTTATCTCCCTTCTCTTTGAATCTACTTATTATATTTTCCAACTAGTCTTGACTTTTGACTGAATAACGATTAAGTTCAAGGTACCATTCATGAGTATTTCATCTAAAATAGGTCACTAGTAGCCTTAGGGCTATATCTTGCTTCTCAATGAAATGCACTACACACAAGCTCACCAAGTGTTGTAAATTCTCCAAGATGGTGACAACATCTACTCTCAAGAAATAAAGTAGGGACTTGAGCATTGAGGTATGAATCAGATATCATACATCAAGTGGAGTAGGTGGGATCAATGGACCTATGTTGTTCCATGCCAAAAAAAATTGAGGCTCATTCAATAGGACTAGTATGTTGCATTGTCAATTCCTCCTCCTTGCTCCTCGATTCAGGGGTGGTACTAGCTCTTGTTGATTAGATCAAACAAAGGCTCTGGTTACAAGTCTTTTGTTCATATAATTTTAGGAATTTTCCTTGATAATAGAGTTGCTAGTGTTAGCTTTTGAAGCTTTATACTTCAAGGGAATCACAACCAAAGTTATAAATAAGATAATGGCTAACTAAGAAAGATATAAATAGCCTAAAATACATTTGAAATAACTCATAGAATAGCCATTAATGGAACCTTATGAAAATAGTACAAATCTTGGAATGTATCAAGTATGCACTACCATACTTTTTTGAGCAAGGTGCAACAAAAGCAGTGCAAAAGGATTGTAATTGTTGTCAACACAGACAGAGTGATGCAGTTGAAGCAGTTCAGAGGTCAGTTAGATCAGGTGCAGAAAATCTCAAGAAAAACAGAGGGGACCCAGATCCAGAAATTTGCAAAAAAAGACAAGGAAGAAAACTGTCGCGATATCGCGACATGTTTCCTGTCACGATTTCGCGACATATCGGAGGAGAGAGAAAATGCATTGAAAAATGTCACGATTTCGCGACATATCGGAGGAGAGAGAAAATGCATTGAAAAATGTCACGATTTCGCGACATATCGGAGGAGAGAGAAAGTGCATTGAAAAATGTCACGATTTCGTGACATATCGGAGGAGAGAGAAAGTGCATTGAAAAATGTCATGATTTCGTGACATATCGGAGGAGAGAGAATGTGCAAGGAAAAATGTCGTGATTTCGCGACATGCTGGAAGGAAAGAAACCAAATTGAGAAACTGTTGCGATTTCGTGACAAGCTTGAAGCAAAGGCACCAAGGATGAAAAATGTCGCGATTTCGCGACACATCGGAGGAGAGAGAAAGTTGATGAAGAAGTTGTAGCGATTTCGCTACATGTCTGAGTTTCGCCAGCATAAGCAAAGAAAAATCACCAAGTAAGAAAAGTAGTAGTGATTTCGCTACATGGTCAAAGTGCAAGGCAGAAAGATGTAGCGATTTTGCTACATGGTCAAAGTGCAAGGTAGAAAGATGTAGCGATTTCGCTACATGGTCAAAGTGCAAGGCAGAAAGATGTAGCGATTTTGCTACATGGTCAAAGTGCAAGGCAGAAAGATGTAGCGATTTCGCTACAAGTTGAAAGTGCAAGGTAAAAAGGTGTAGCGATTTTGCTACAGGCTGAAAGTGCATAGTGCAGAGGTGTAGCGATTTCGCTACAGGTTGAAAGTGCATAATGCGAAGGTGTAGCGATTTCGCTACAGGTTAGAAACACATGTTGGAAAGGTGTAGCGATATCGCTACACGTCGAAGTTTCACTAGCAAGCAGCAAAGAAAAATGCTAAGGCAACAATGGTGTAGCGATTTCGCTACATGTAAGGTTTTTCGTGGCTGCATGGAGTAAAAATTGTACGGAGGCCAGAAGCGTCGCGATTTCACGACATCTATGAAGATGACGTCAGCAAAACCAAAATGTGTCACGATTTCGCGATAGGGTGAATGAAGAGCCATTGCAAGTCGGAAACGTCGCAATTTCGCGACATCTTTGAAGATGACGTTAGCAAGTCTAAAAATGTCATGATATCACGATAGGTTGCTGGAAAAGCCGTTGCAAGCCGGAAGCGTCGCGATTTCGTGACACCTTAGCGGATGACGTCAGCAAGACAAAAAATGTCACGATTTCACGACATGTTTCCAGAGAAGCCTCATGAAGCCGAAACGTCACGATTTCGTGACATCTTTGAGGATGACATCAGCAAGTGTAAAAATGTCACGATATCGCGACAAGTTGCCAGAGAAGCCTCAGGAAGCCGAAAGTGTCGCGATTTCGTGACATCTTTGAGGATGACATCAGCAAGTGTAAAAATGTCGCGATATCGCGACAAGTTGCCAGAGAAGCCTCAAGAAGCCGAAAGTGTCATGATTTTGTGACATCTTTGAGGATGACGTCAGCAAGTGTAAAAATGTCACGATATCGCGACAAGTTGCCAGAGAAGCCTCAGGAAGCCGAAAGTGTCACGATATCGCGACAAAGTTGAGGATGACGTCAGCAAAGCGGAAAACGTCGCGATATCACGACAGGTAATTTTTTGGCGGGAAAAAGTCAAAGATACATGCATTGTGACAGGTGTCAAAAAGGCGCCAGTTATGAAAAGTTAACTAGAGTCAGATCTGTAGTTCCAAGTGACAGATGGTGAGATTGCAGAGGAGAAATTCATGCTGCAGTTAACTGAAGTTAAAAAGTAAGTTATGAAGCATTGCATTTAAGATGCGAATGGCTGTTGCAGAGCCGTGATACAGCATGGCCAGCAAAGGTGGCAGTTACAAAGAGTAGCCACGAAACTCAGCATTGATTATAGAAAGGCTGTTGCAGGGCCGTGATGCTGCAAGCTGGCATAAAGAGCAGTAACAAAGAATTCGAAAGAGCAGTTTCATAGAGATAACAGAGCATCGAAATGCGCAGAAGGGTTGTCAGTATATGCAGAGAAGGAATATCAGAATATGCAGACTGTGTAGAGAAAAATGTTGTCAGAACGTCAGAAAGAAAGTGGCTAAAAGGCGGATCAGGTCAGAGAAGGATTTGACACGTCAATTACAGTCGAGAATGCATGAAATGTTGGAGGGAAAGTTAAACCGTTTGAAATCGAGCCATTCGAAGAAATCAAGTATAAAAGGATCGAATTGGCATAGTGAGAAGGTTATTGCGACTGTGTTTTTATTGTGCATTTAAAAGGTCTCAGTAAGTAAGGGTGTTGTAAGAAAATAGCCTTGGATAAAAACCTGCAATTCCATTGAATATTCAAGAGAAAGGTTTTAGATTATATCAGAAGATTTTGAGTCTCTAACAATTCTCTCTATGCTTCTGTGAGATTTTTGTATGTGCTATAGACCAATAAGGGTCTTGCAAAAGAGAAGGCATTTTTATGTCCATTTATCTTGCAAAATAGAAATCCAAGTTGGTGCTTGGATAAAGGGGTTGGTGCTCCTATCCATTGCAGCAGATAAATCGGGGGTTGGTGCTCCTTCCGGTGGGTCTTTGGTAAACAATTGTAAATATTGAATCCTTGCAAAGACTGGATTTGGATTGAAGTCCAAACGAGTCATTCTTTGAGGAGTAGCCACATCGGTGAACCTCGTAAAATTTTGTGTTGTGTGATGCTCTTGTGTGATACTTGCATTATCTAGTTTCAAGCTTGCATCATTAGTTTTAAAAGTTGCAGATTTAAGTTCTTAAGTAGTTACACTGATTCACCCCCCCTCTTAGTGTCATTATGATAATATCAATTCGTATCAGAGCCAGGCACCTGCACAAGCTTAATCAGCTAAGGTGTTGTTGGGAGATATACAATGGCCGATGGTGAAGGTTTTTCTTCTAACAAAGCTCCTCTGTTCGATGGAACAAACTATTCTTTCTGGAGGCTCAGAATGTAGACCTATCTCTGTGCATTAGGTTATGACATTTGGGAATCTGTTGAAAATGGATACACCACTCCCACTATTCCTCCAACAGATGCGGCTGAAAAGAAAAAGTTTGAAAACAACTCGAAAGCCAAGAATGCTATTATGTGTGGATTGGTCGACAATGAGTTGATACGCATCATGAACTGCAAATTTGCTAAAGACATATGGGACAAACTGCAAAGCATTCATGAAGGAGACAACAAAATCAAGGAAGCTAAGCTGCAAACACATCGTGCCCAGTTCGAAGCATTAAATATGACCGATGATGAGAACATAGAAGCTTACATGCTGAGAGTAAACAAAATCATCAATGCAATAAGAGGACTGGGAGAAGAAATGGAAGATGCTGTTGTTGTGAAGAAGCTTATGAAATGAGGATTGGACAAACTAAGCCCTCTGACAGAGAAGCAGCCTTCCAAGCATAGAAAAATGTAAAATCTAAACAAGATTCAGAGGAAGAAGAATCTACAGATGAAAATGAAGCAAACTTTGTTAGGAAATTAGTAAAGGGAAAAGGAAAGTACGAGAGGTAAGTTGTCGTTCAAATGTTTTAAGCGTGGAGGCATCGGGCACTTTGCGACAAAATGCCCAATGAAGGAGAAAAATAAAAATGATGAAGGAACATATCCGAGAAAGAAATGTCCGGAAAAAGAAACCGCAGTTTAGAAAAAGAAGCTTCAAGAAGAAGAGTTTCATTTCCCGAATATCGATTCTTCGAAGACAGTTCCGGTGAGGAATCGGAAGAAGAAAGCTGGTGAAGCCCTATTCATGGCTTTTGAAGAACAAACAAGCGAGGAAACACAGGAGTGTGAAGAAAAATTAGAAGATGAGGTCGAGATAGATCTGGAAGGTGAGTTAATTGCTGCTCTTGAAGAGTTAAGTGCAGAAAGGAAAATAAATAAAAAGATTACAAGAAAATTTGAGGAGGCCAGCAATGTAATAATAAGTTTGAAAGTACAAACTAAAGAATACAAGAAAAGGTCTGAAGATTTTGAATCTCAGCTGACCGTGAAAATAAATGAGAGCAATAAACTGGAAGAGGAAATAGTTGGATTAAGGCTGCAGCTAGAATAAATGAATCGAAAACTGAGCTGTCATCAAAAATTTGAAGACAGTTTCGAGAAACTGAAAAAAATGTTGAATAATCAAAGGCCCACTAGTATCAAGTTTGGCTTGGGCTTTGATGAAGGATAAACCTCAAAGGACTCAAAGGTTGTAACAGTAGATCTAGTAAATAATAAAGACAAGATTAGAGTTGATCAAGATAAACCGTATCATGCAAAAGAAAACAACAAATCCAAGCTTGAAAGGAGTCTTGCAAATGATGGATTCACCAAAGTCTCTCATCAAAGAAGAAGAAGACCCATGGCTCCTACCTCCACATGGCAACATCCATTTCCTAGGTACACTCGTTCCTTTTCTGGTTATTGTTTTAAGTGCAATGCATATGGTCATAAAATTTCTAGTTGTAGATATAATATAGAACAAAGAAATTTCACTAGCAGAAATAATTTTTCACCTCTGATAGATTATGCTATAGAATGTTATAACTGCCATAACTTTGGCCATATTGCAAGGAATTGTCGTAGCTCTTTTGCAGGAAATAAATACTAGGGAAGAAAGTTTCGATCAACTGGATCAACACAGAACAGAAAATTTCTCGAAAAACTGTCACAGCACAATGAAAGGGAGAAGGTGAAGAAAGTAACCAGATCTGCTGTCAAAACTCAGTGGAAAGAAAAGGGACAATCGAAGAAAGACAAAGAATCCCTGATCGTTCAAACAGCTCTCAAAGCACAGAATAAATCTGCTCCCTATATTCTAGACAGTGGATGCTCCAGTCACATGACAGGAGACAAACATAAGTTTGATAAGCTACAGACATACGAAGGTGGTTCTGTGAAATTCGAAAATAATGATGGAGCAAAGATAGTGGGTAAAGGATCAGTTAAGTTAAGTGACGGTAAAATCAACTCTAAGGAAGTTCTTTTTGTGGTAGGACTGAAACATAACCTACTGAGTGTAAGTCAGATTTGTGACAGAGGTCATGAAGTAATTTTCAAGGAGGGCTGTGAAGTAAGAAAGACAACAAATGGAAAGTTAATAGCCACTGGACTGAGAACTTCTGGAAATTTGTATACTCTCTCAGAGACTTCATAGGGAGCTTGCTTGGTTGGACAGGAAGAAGAAAATTGGCTGTGGCATAAAAGACTCGGTCACATAAGCTTTGATAATCTGGTAAAAATCAGCTCGAAAAGAGCAGTAAGAGACATACCCACTATTGGCAAACCATCAAACAACATTTGTGAGTCATGCCAAAAGGGGAAGCAAACCAGATCTACCTTCAAAGCAAAAGAGTACTTCACAAGCAAGCCACTAGAACTGATTCACACTGATTTGTGTGGTCCCATGAGGATAGAAAGCATAAATGGATACAAATATTTTATGCTGTGTATTGATGATTTTTCTAGAATGACATGGGTACTCTTTCTAAAATAGAAGTCAGAAGCCTTTGATATGTTTAAAACCTTCAAAAATCTTGTTGAAAATCAATCTGGAAAAAGAATTAAATGTTTGAGATCTGATAGAGGAGGAGAGTTTATTTCAAATGAGTTTGCTGAATTCTGTGAAAAACATGGAATAAGAAGACAGTTCTCAGCAGCAAGAACACCTCAACAGAATGGAGTAGTTGAAAGAAAGAATAGAACTGTGCAGGAAATGGCAAGAACCATGTTAACAGAGAGCAAAATTGCTGACAGATTCCGGAAAGAGGCAGTTCATACTGCAGTCTACATTCAGAATGGATGTATGTTGAGGCCACATGAAAACAAAACACCATATGAACTGTGGTTTGGCAAAAAGGCTACAGCAAAGTACTTCAAAGTGTTCGACAGCAAGTGTTACATTAAAAGAACTAAAAGCAATCTTGGCAAGTTTGAAGACAGAGTCGATGAAGGAATATTCCTTGGGTACTCAACTAAAAGCAAAGCCTATACATGCTACAACAAAAGACTTAAGAAAATAGTGGAGAGTGCGGATGTGAAGGTTGATGAAGGCAGGAAACAAGAAATCAGCAATAATGAAAACTACCCAACCTATGAAGAATTTATTGAAGAAGATGAAGATCAAGAAAAAGAAGAGAGACAAAAATCAGATTCAGAGGACTTAGAAAGAGATGAAAATAGAAAATACGGAACAAGCGGTTAGCGAGAAAAATCATCCCAAAGAGCAGATTATTGGGGACCCTACGGTTGGCATTCGGACAAGAAGAAGAGTAGTAAATAACTATTCTCGTTATCCAGATATTGAGCCCAAGAATATTATTGAAGCAAGCACGGATGAAAGTCTGGATGGAAGCGATAAATGAAGAACTAGATCAAATTGAGAAAAACAAAACCCGGGAATTAGTACCAAGGCACTGAAAATAAAAACATAATTGGTACTAAATGGATATTTAGAAACAAACTGAATGAAGATGGACAGGTTGTAAGGAATAAAGCAATATTAGTCTGTAAGGGATATGCCCAAGTTGAGGGGATTTATTTTGAAGAGACTTTTGCACCTGTGGCCAGAATTGAAGCAATAAGACTGTTTTTGGCTTTAGTTATTCATAAGAATTTCAAGGTTTATCAGATGGATGTAAAATCAGCATTTCTGATTGGAAATCTTGAAGAAGAAGTATATATTGAATAGCCTGATGGTTTTCAACTTTGTGATAATCCAGACTTTGTTTGCAAGCTGAAGAAAGCATTGTATGGCTTGAAACAAGCACCTAGAGCTTGGTATGCAAGACTGGACAGCTATCTCACTAAGTAAGGATTCAAGAAAGGTATGGTGGATAGCAATTTATATGTGAAAACTGAAAATGGCAATTTCATTGTTCTTGTTGTTTATGTAGATGATATAATTTTTGGAAGTAGCAATGATGAATCATGCAAAGACATAGCAAACAAAATGCAGAAAGAGTTTGAAATGTCTATGATAGGTGAACTTTCATATTTCTTGGGATTACAAGTTAATAAAACGAGAAAGGGAATTTTTATCTCTCAAATTAAATATGTGAAAGAAATGCTTGAAAAAGTTCACTATGGAAGATAGTAAGCCGGTGAGCACCCCCATGACAACAAGCTGCAAGTTGAGCAAGGATGATAAATCTCCGGATGTTGATCAAACAATGTACGAGATCAATGATTGGGAGCTCGTTGTATTTGATGACCACTAGACCGGATATCTTACAAGCTGTTTGCATGGTTGCAAGATTTCAGGCTAGTCCAAAAGAGACTCATGTGACAGCGGTGAAAAGGATTTTTAGGTATCTCAAAGGTACTATGGAATATGGGCTGTGGTATCCAAAAGGAAAATACTTCACTCTCTTTGCATACTCTGATGCTGATTGGGCAGGATGCATTGATGATAGAAAAAGTACAAGTGGAGGAGCATTCTTTCTTGGAAACAAATTGGTTGCATGGCACAGTAAGAAGCAAGAATCAGTCTCTTTATCCACAGCCGAGGTCGAATACATTGCAGCTACTACATGCTGTACACAAATACTATGGATGAGACAAACATTGAAAGATCTAGGTATTCACTTCAATGAGCCCATTTTAGTCAAATGTGACAACACTAGTGCAATCAACATTTCAAAGAATCCGGTCATGCATTCCCACACGAAGCATATTGCAATCCGGTATCACTTCTTGAAGGATAATGTTGTAGAAGGAGAGGTCAGATTGGAGTTTGTTCCCACTACAGAGCAAGTAGCAGACATATTCACCAAACCTTTACCAAAGGAAGTATTTGAATACCTTCGAAAGAAGTTGGGAGTAGTCACACTTCCCAAGCACTGACTAGCTATGGGAAATACATTCTCAGGGGGAGCATTCAAGTTATTTATGCTTGATAATGTTGTGCATAGACTCAGGGGGAGTCTGCAACAGCCCTTTGGCATTATTGGCAAAGGAGGAGAAGAATTTGAGCAAGGCTACAAAGTGTTGCCAACAATTCCAAAGGGGGAGATTGTTGAGCAAGGTGCAGCAAAAGCGATGCAAAAGGATTGTAATTGTTGTCAACACGAGACGAGTGATGCGATTGAAGCGATTCGGAGGTCAGTTAGATCAAGTGCAGAAAATCTCAAGAAAAACAGAGGGGACCCAGATCCAGAAATTTGCAGAAAAAGACAAGGAAGAAAACTGTCACGATATCGTGACATGTTTCCTGTCGCGATTTCGTGACATATCGAAGGAGAGAGAAAATGCATTGAAAAATGTCACGATTTCGCGACATATCGGAGGAGAGAGAAAATGCATTGAAAAATGTCGTGATTTCACGACATATCGGAGGAGAGAGAAAGTGCATTGAAAAATGTCGCAATTTCACGACATATCGGAGGAGAGAGAAAGTGCATTGAAAAATGTCACGATTTCGCGACATATCGGAGGAGAGAGAATGTGTAAGGAAAAATGTCGCGATTTCGTGACATGCTAGAAGGAAAGAAACCAAATTGAGAAACTGTCACGATTTCGCGACAAGCTTGAAGCAAAGGCACCAAGGATGAAAAATGTCGCGATTTCATGACACATCGAAGGAGAGAGAAAGTTGATGAAGAAGTTGTAGCGATTTCGCTACATGTCTGAGTTTCGCCAGCATAAGCAAAGAAAAAGCACCAAGTAAGAAAGGTGTAGCGATTTCGCTACATGGTCAAAGTGCAAGGCAGAAAGATGTAGCGATTTCGCTACATGGTCAAAGTGCAAGGCAGAAAGATGTAGCGATTTCGCTACATGGTCAAAGTGCAAGGCAGAAAGATGTAGCGATTTTGCTACATGGTCAAAGTGCAAGGCAGAAAGATGTAGCGATTTCGCTACATGGTCAAAGTGCAAGGCAGAAAGATGTAGCGATTTCGCTACAAGTTGAAAGTGCAAGGTAAAAAGGTGTAGCGATTTCGCTACAGGCTGAAAATGCATAGTGCAGAGGTGTAGCGATTTCGCTACAGGTTGAAAGTGCATAATGCGAAGGTGTAGCGATTTCGCTACAGGTTAGAAACACATGTTGGAAAGGTGTAGCGATATCGCTACACGTCGGAGTTTCACTAGCAAGCAGCAAAGAAAAATGCTAAGGCAACAATGGTGTAGCGATTTCGCTACATGTAAGGTTTTTCGCGGTTGCATGGAGTAAAAATTGTACGGAGGCCAGAAGCGTCACGATTTCACGACATCTATGAAGATGACATCAGCAAAACCAAAATGTGTCGTGATTTCGTGACAGGGTGAACGAAGAGCCATTGCAAGCCGAAAACGTCGCGATTTCGCGACATCTTTGAAGATGACGTCAGCAAGTCTAAAAATGTCGTGATATCGCGACAAGTTGCTGGAAAATCCGTTGCAAGCCGGAAGCGTCGCAATTTTGCGACACCTTAGCGAATGACGTCAGCAAGACAGAAAATGTTGCGATTTCGTGACATGTTTCCAGAGAAGCCTCATGAAGCCAGAAACGTCGCGATTTCGCAACATCTTTGAGGATGACGTCAACAAGTGTAAAAATGTCACGATATCGTGACAAGTTGCCAGAGAAGCCTCAGGAAGCCGAAAGTGTAGCAATTTCGTGACATCTTTGAGGATGACGTTAGCAAGTGTAAAAATGTCACGATATCGTGACAAGTTGCCAGAGAAGCCTCAGGAAGCCGAAAGTGTCGCGATTTCGTGACATCTTTGAGGATGACGTCAGCAAGTGTAAAAATGTCGCGATATCGCGACAAGTTGCCAGAGAAGCCTCAGGAAGCCGAAAGTGTCGCGATATCACGACAAAGTTGAGGATGACGTCAGCAAAGCAGAAAACGTCACGATATCACGACAGATAATGTTTTGGTGGGAAAAAGTCAAAGATACATGCATTGTGACAGGTGTCAAAAAGGCGCCAGTTACGAAAAGTTAACCAGAGTCAGATCTGCAGTTCCAAGTGACAGATGGTGAGATTGTAGAGGAGAAATTCATGCTTGCGATTAGCGAAGTTAAAAAGTAAGTTACGAAGCATTGCATTTAAGACGCGAATGACTGTTGCAGAGCCGTGATACAGCATGGCCAGCAAAGGTGGCAGTTACAAAGAGTAGCTACGGAACTCAGCATTGATTGTAGAACGGCTGTTGCAGGGCCGTGATGCTGCAAGCTGGTGTAAAGAGCAGTAACAAAGAATTCGAAAGAGCAGTTTCGTAGAGATAATAGAGCATCAAAACGTGTAGAATGGTTGTCAGTATATGCAGAGAAGGACTATCAGAATATGCAGACTGTGTAGAGAAAAAGGCTGTCAGAACGTCAGAAAGAAAGCGGCTAAAAGGCGGATCAGGTCAGAGAAGGATTTGACACGTCAATTACAGCCGAGAATGCATGAAATGTTGGAGGGAAAGTTAAACCGTTTGAAATCGAGTCATTCGAAGAAATCAAGTATAAAAGGATCGAATTGGCATAGTGAGAAGGTTACTGTGACTGTGTTTTTATTGTGCATTTAAAAGGTCTCAGTAAGTAAGGGTGCTGTAAGAAAACAGCCTTGGATAAAAACCTACAATTCCATTGAATATTCAAGAGAAAGGTTTTAGATTATAGAATATTTTGAGTCTCTAACAATTCTCTCTATGCTTCTGTGAGATTTTTGTATGTGCTATAGACCAGTAAGGGTCTTGCAAAAGAGAAGGCATTTTTATGTCCATTTATCTTGCAAAATAGAAATCCAAGTTGGTGCTTGGATAAAGGGGTTGGTGCTCCTATCTCATTGCAACAAATAAATCGGGGGTTGGTGCTCCTTCCGGTGGGTGCTTGGTAAACAATTGTAAATATTGAATCCTTGCAAAGACCGGATTTGGATTGAAGTCCAAACAGTCATTCTTTGAGGAGTAGCCACATCGGTGAACCTCGTAAAATTCTGTGTTGTGTGATGCTCTTGTGTGATACTTGCATTATCTAGTTTCAAGCTTGCATCATTAGTTTTAAAAGTTGCAGATTTAAGTTCTTAAGTAGTTACACTGATTCACCCCCCCCCCTCTCAGTGTCATTGTGAGAATATCATACTTAAGGCTATAACATGTGTAAATATCCTTTCTACAATGACTCTTGTATGACTATGACTCTTCCATAGCTTGTGACTCTTGGATATCCTTTATACATTCGTAAGATTACTCTTAACTATCTATGGACACATGTACACATGGACAAATGTGCACATTTACATTATTAAATATTATGCACACTTGTGCATTTATTACATTGCATAAAGTAAATACTAAACCTAATGTACCAAATAATGTAATATACTCCAATACCCCTTTGTATTACATTATTTGATTATTGAAGACTTGTCTTCAATATGAATCTCCATATGTGTCTTCAAACTCACTTTGCATATGATATTCTGCTCAAGCTTCATCTCTTTGTCCTACTCTATATTCTAACTTTGGCACTGGTTTCCATCTGAATCTATTATCGAAGAAGTTCATGCCTTTCTTGTTTTTATATCTATACCTTGAGAAATATACTTGAGATAATTCACTAATGAAGTCTCTTGTCATTGTATACATCCAGTCAAAGAAATGATTTTCTTTATACCAATAATACCTTTGTGAATGTTAGGACCCTCGTAACATATCCTAATTACTTATATTATTTATTCATTATATTCTAGGGTCACAACCCTTCACTCTTACAACTATTTTACTAGGTATTTAAATGCAATCCACATATGATAATAAGGCATCATCGAACAAATATATAAATTAAGTCTATTGTGGGTTTTCTACCTTACAATAAAAAAGTGATTCAATATAAAAATGATCTTGCTTCCCGCACCATTTAGTTTCATACCATCTGGATCAGAGCTAGATCAAGGAGAAAATTCACCATTAAATTTTTTTTCCATCGCACATTTCAGCCAGTCCACATTCGCAAGGACGTAAACAGCATTCATGCTTCACGGATCCATGTCAAAATCCTCACAAAAAATTAAACCTTCTCCTAAGGTACAAATTAAGTTGTCTTAAACCCAAATTGTTTGACCTTTCGCGTGGTGACCGGTGGCTATTTTGAAAAAGATAAAATTTTCAATGCAGCATCAAGGTTTTCGATGTCTGAAACGCAAAGGAAAAAAATTAAAATTATTTTTTTTATTATTTTTTGCTCACCTGTACCAAGTCATATTGATCATTACCTACACCAACCACAATGGTTGAAGGACGATGATCACTGGATTCCATTCATGAGAAACACGAAAGGCTCGCTGACAAAGTTCAACAGGAAAGAGAGGAGAATACCCGTACCACAAGAGAACTCTTTGAGAAAATATTTGCAATGGATGTTAAACTTGATGCCATCAATCAAAATCAGGCAACAACACATGCAAATTCACCCAACCATGGGTCATCAAACCGAGCAATGTTAGGAGGTCCACAAACTTCCATTCTACCATGGACGACCAAATTAGACTTCCCAAAATTTGAAGGAGGAGACCCTACAAACTGGATCTACCGAGCAGAGCAATATTTCTCACTAAATCAAATTTTGGAAATGAAAAAAGTGCATATCGCCTCCTTCCACTTGGAAAATGATGCCATCCAATGGTACCAATGGTTCGAGAAAACTAACGACACTCTGACGTGGTCAACCTTTACACAGAATCTATTAGTGTGATTCAGCCCTAGAAAGTTTCAAAGCTTTATAGGGCCCTCACTAAATTATGCCAAACCACTTCGATAAGCGAATACCAAGCAGAATTTGAAAGGCTAGCTAATCGAACATCCGGATTAGACGCTGCCTTCTTTCAAGAATGTTTTGTCAATGGATTAAAAGAAGAAATTCGAATATAGGTGCAAATGTATAACCCTACAAACATGTTAGAGACCATCGGCTTGGCAAAATTAGTGGAGGAAAAAATTAAGGCACGGAATCAGTTCACAAAACCAACTTGGAGGAAACCATCAAACACTTATACTAACCCCAAACCAATGCAAAATGGACGAACCCAAAATTCCTACACATCCCCCAAAATTAACCCCACTCTACCAATTAAGCATCTGAGTTTCGAGGAAATGAAGGAAAGACAAGCTAAGGGTCTTTGCTACCATTGCGATGAGAAATTTGACAAAAATCATAAATTTGCCTCACAAAAATTATATATTCTAGATGCCACAGAGGAAGGGAATTCTACGAAAGAGGAACCTGAACTCGAAGTAGAGGTATTATCCAACACACTTGAAAGTGACAAAGAAAAAGCACCAAAGGTTTCCTTCAATGCCCTTTCTAGATTTTCTGCCCCTCAAACAATGCGAGTAAAAGGGTATTTTAAGAAACAAAACCTTACCGTGCTCCTAGATTCTGGTAGCACATACAATTTTATCGATCCAAAGGTGGCTAAACAAGTAAATTATTTTATATACCCTTGCAATAACTTTGAAGTGATGATTGGAAATGACGGAAAAATTGCATGCAAAGGAAAATGCAGAAATATAAAACTAACTATAGGGGTTTATAACATGAAAGGCGACATGTACGTCCTACCCTAGGTGGGTGTGACATTGTACTAGGCGTACAATGGTTATGAACCTTGGGCATAGTCCAATGGGAATTTGATGAACTATGGATGAAATTCACAACAAATAACCAAACCTATGTTATCCAAGGCCTGAAATCAGGACCTTCCCAAATTGTCAGCTCGCATAGAATGGAAAAAATTATCCGAAAAGGAAACAAAGGAATGGTCACCCAATTATTTTCAATTCAACCTAGTCACAAAGAAGACGAGACACCAGAGTTACAAAAGATTTTAGACCACCATAAGGCGGTATTCAATGAACCAAAAGGCCTACCTCCACAACGAAGTCACGATCACACTATTCCACTATTTCCAGGGCATCAACCTCCTAATATTAGACCTTATAGTTATACATACCTCCAAAAGACCGAAATAGAGAAATTAGTAGAAGAGCTTCTTAAGGCATGAGTCATTAGACCTAACAAAAGCCCTTACTCCTCTCCAATTATTTTAGTTAGAAAAAAGAATGGCTCGTGGCGTTTATGTGTCTATTTTTGAGCGCTTAATAAAATGACCATCAAAGATAAATTTCCTATTCCGGTCATAGACGAGCTATTAGATGAACTCCACGGGGTAGCTTATTTTTCCAAGTTAGACTTACAGTCAGGCTACCACCAAATACGAGTCAATGAAAAGGATATTCCTAAGACGGCCTTTCGCACTCACAAAGGGCACTACAAATTCTTGGTGATGCCATTTGGCCTGACCAACGCTCCTACCTTTCAAAGTCTAATGAATAAGGTATTTCACCCTTTTCTTCGTAAATTTATATTAGTTTTCTTTGATGACATTTTTATTTATAGCAAAACATGGGAAGAACATTTGGACCATGTTAGACAAGTGTTCCAAATCTTGGAGGAAAATCAACTTTATGCAAAACGATCAAAGTGTTCCTTTGGAAAACAAGAAATTGAATACTTAGGGCATATTGTCTCAAAGGAAGGAGTTATGGTAGATCCTTCCAAAATCGATAAGGTGAAAAATTGGCCTATTCCAAAAACCTTAAAAGCTCTACGTGGGTTTCTTGGACTAACGGGATATTATAGAAAATTTGTCCAAAATTATAGTAAAATCGATGCTCCTCTAACAGCATTACTTAAGAAAAACACTTTCAAATGGTTGTCTAAAGTGGATGAGGCCTTTATCACCTTGAAAATTGTAATGTGTACCACCCCTATTCTAGCCATGCCCAACTTTTCTAAATCGTTCGTCATTGAAAGTGATGCTTCAGGAATAGGAATGGGAGCCGTACTCATGTACGATGAAAGGCCTCTAGCTTTTATAAGCAAAGCATTTTCTCCTAAGAATTCATCTCGCTATATGTATGAAAAAGAGATGTTGGTGATTGTCCATGCTATTCAACATTGGATGCCTTACCTTATTGGCCAACATTTCATTATACGCACTGACCATCATAGCTTGAAGTATTTTTTGGAACAAAGGACTAATACCCCAGAACAACAAAAATGGGTTACTAAACTTCTTGGCTATGATTATGAAATTACATATAAAAATGGAAAGGACAACATGGCAATCGATGCACTTTCTAGAAAATTTGAAGATATGCCTCAAGTCCATGCTCTTTCCTCCCTTATTCCTAAATGGGTAGATGAGGTGCATGAAGAATGGATAAATGATCCTACTATCCATGCCTTAATTCAACAACTTCAACATAATCCTAGTAGAAAAACTCCATACACTTGGAAGGACAATATATTAAGATACAAAGGGAGGATGGTCCTCACCCCCAATTCAACTTATCATGAAAAACTTCTTCATGAGTTACATACCTCACCCATTGCATGCCACTCAGGGTTCTTAAAAACCTATAAAAGAGCCACTACCTCCTTCTATTGGGTAGGAATGAAAAATTACATCAAAAACTTTGTAAAAGAATGTGAAGTTTGCCAAAGACAAAAGGGGGAGACCCTCTCTATTCCAGGATTACTTCAACCTCTTCCTATACCCACCAAAACATGGGCAGATATTTCTATGGACTTTATTGAAGGATTACCAAAATTTGGAGGAAAAACAACCATTTTCGTAGTTGTTGATCATTTATCTAAATATGCCCATTTTTGTTCCATGGCTCATCCTTATATCGCTAGCACTATAGCCCACCTCTTCCTAGATAACATATTTAAATTACATGGTATGCCCTCCACAATTTTTAGTGACCGTGACCCAACTTTCACTAGAACCTTTTGGAAGGAATTGTTCAAATTACAAGGTACTCAACTTCGTATGAGCTTCGTTTACCATCCTCAAACCGATGACCAAACAAAAGTTGTAAATAAATGCTTGGAAACATACCTTCGATGTTTTGTTTCTACTCAACCACTCCATTGGGTAAAGTGGCTTTCACTAGCGGAATGGTGGTATAACACTTCATACCATACGTCCATCAAAATGACTCCTTATGAAGCACTATATGGTCAAACACCACCATCCCTCACTTCCTATATTCCAGGGACTACAAAATTCCATGCGGTGGAAATGGAACTTGCTAATAGAGATGACATACTACGAATCCTAAAAGAGAACCTACACACCGCCTAGCATCACATGAAGCAGCAAGCTGATCAACATAGAAGCGAACAATACATTAGGGTGATATGGTTTTCTTACGTCTCCAACCTTACCGTCAATCCTCTCTTAAACAAAAAGGTTCTCAAAAGTTAGCACCCAAATTTTACGGGCCGTATAAAGTTCTCCAATGTATTGGGACCATTGCTTACAAACTAGAGCTTCCTCCCTCTTCCAAACTTCACCCCATATTTCATGTATCTTGCCTTAAGCTCGTAGTGGGAGCCCATATCATGACACAACCCACTCTCCTTGAATTCTTCGATGATGGAGTACTTCTAGTCGAGCCATAAGCTATCTTGGATCACCGCTCTCATCACCTTTGTACTCGCGATATCACGAAAGTTTTAATCCATTGTAAAGGTATACCTTTAGAAGATGCAACGTGGGAAAATTTTCAAGATATCCAACAGCAATTTCCAAATTTCTAGCTTTGAGGACAAAGATCCTTTAAGGGGGGTGGCATGTTAGGACCCTCCTAACATATCCTAATTACTTATATTATTTATTCATTATATTCTAGGGTCACAACCCTTCACTCTTACAACTATTAGATTAGGTATTTAAATGCAATCCACATATGATAATAAGGCATCATCGAACAAATATATAAATTAAGTCTATTGTGGGTTTTCTACCTTACAATCAAAAAGCGATTCAATATAAAAACGATCCTGCTTCCCGCACCATTTAGTTTCATACCAGTGAATGATTGGTTCCTCCAAAAAATTTATAACTATGGAGATTCCAACATCTTCCTACCTTATGCCCATATATGCTACAATGACTGCACCTATTTTATGCCACTAAGTCCCTTTGACCATTATGTCTTCCACAACAACTATTCTTATCAATTCCTTTCATGGATTTGATATCATTCTTTCCTATCACAAATTTTGTATCTTCCCCATTATTACTGTTAGTCTATCTTTCACACTTTGATCTGATTTTTTATGTAATAGGTTCTTTCATTTCCTACTCATGCCTTTCTGAACCTGTATCTTCATGACTCATCAATTTTGAATCAAATCTGTTAGTATCCATCTCAAAACAATCAATAGAATGATCTTGAGCATCACCATTAATCCTAGTAGCATAAACCTTTTTTGAGCAATCATAAACTACATTCAAATCACTTGTATCACATATAGCATCAATTTTAGTAACAAGTTTTTCTAAATCACTAGTGTTACAAGATGCATCATTCATATTTATTTGTTATTTACCACTTCAACCTTTTCATGTTCTCTTATCTTAGAAATATTAAGAGTGACAATTCCTTTGTAGATTTTTCTCTATAAATCGGTAGGTACATTAAAAATTCTTCATAGCAATCATTAGCACTGGTAAGAATACTTTGCATACATATTTTAAGTATAAAATAATCTCATTTTTCTGCTTCATTAGTATTGTCAACAAGCCTACTATTCCAATTATTTGTTTCATCGGTAAGCTTGTTCTTCAAATTTTCTATTATATCCTCTTATATTCTATTATTGTCTTTGAGAACTTCATTAGAAAGCAATGCCATATATATTAGATCTCCTATAGTATTAGGTAATATGAAACTATCTTTAGAATATTTATATGTCTCATCAAGCATTCCATTCATATAATTTCTAAGTGATGAGAACTTTTCATTTTAATTTCTTTTAGCATTGATTGTACAACACTCTTTTCTCTTATTAATGAATTTTTTCCAGTGTCTTCTATCAAGTGTTGTGTATGACATTTCAATATTTCCAATCTATCTAAAATTCCTGAATGTCTAATTGTTTTCTTTGGATTTGTTCTTCTTGAGAACTTAAGTTTTCTATTTCAATTATCTTCAATTCTTGTATTTCTAGTTTTTGATCACCTGTTTTCTTTTTCATTACCTTTTTTTTTGCCATGTTCCTTTAAATTTGTCTACCTTATAGCTCCAAACTCTAGAAATTTAGAAAATATATTTCCAATTTTTATAAATTCAATTTGTTGTAGAAATCCTTATTACTCCAACTCAATTAAATTGCAAATATTCTAAAATAGTTTTGTAACTTTAAATAATTAAATTACAAAACTCTTATGTATATATTTCTCCAATATCTTCTACTAAAGAATTATTCCTTTAATAATTCTCCAATTTGCTATTATATCTAAGGTTTCAATTATGAACTTGTTCTTCTCAAAATACCTTTCCTTTTCACCTTAGAAAATAATATCCTTATAAAATTCCTTATTTCTCCTAACTCAAGCTTATGAATAATTTGAATGAAATAAATTACCTTAGGCTTAGAGTTGTATTCTTTGATCAACAACGCTTGACTTCTCTCTACAAATTTTTACTGCATATGTCTATGATTTGCGATGTATCCACATGTGCTATCTTGGTCTGATTTGTTGGCTTATTCAATAGATAACTTCTCCCACTCTAGCTTCAATAAACCTGCACACTAATATTAGGTAATTTGTAACCTCCAAAGGTTCTCTTACTATATCCAATCATTGATATCCTTCGCACATTTTTTCTTGCACTAATTTGCCATCTTTATTAATGGACTCTTCAATGTTTTGACGCCTTGGGATAATGTTTCCTTAACTGGGCATGAATTAACATTTGACCTTCGAGTTTCTACTTATCACTTGGTAGAATGTGCACTAGAATTTTTAAATTTTGGTCTTATATGTGCCACTTGGTACTCCAACTCTTCTACATCCCTTGCAATATGTTTTCCTTCTCTAGAATATATTATTGTGGCAATGGGTGTTCCTCATAACGCTCCTTCAACACCTCTACAACGTTAATCAATGTGGCACTTGCATGTAGACTATTCCTCCTAGGGTTGCTAGCTACTTTCAACGTAAATATTCATTGTACCAATGCTCATTTGATTTCATGCTTCAATACATTTATCTCAATGTATTTTTGTGATTTACTTTTCATAGTAGTATGCTTTTTTTCTCAAGTATTAACATCCTTCTTTGCTTTTATGCTTTCATAGGTGGCTTTGTCTCTTTGATGGCATCCAATTTTGTAGAGCTTGTCTACATATCTTTGACGGTGTGGAGCTTATGTCCATGTCTCTCCAATGATGTAGAGATTAATCGTTTTCTCTCCTTAGAGCAATGGTAACACTCCTTTTGAGTGGTAGTTTCTCTTGCTCTTTTGAGTGTTGATTCTTCTACAATGATTATTTCAACGTCTCTCAATGCTTGTGCTCGTCCAAGACTCTTAAGCTTATTCTAGTGTCTTTTAACATTAAGAAATTTTTTCTAAATTTCTAACCCTTATTTTGTCTTCACTTTGCTTTAATAAATATACAATGCTTAAGGACTATAACAAAGCATTCACTAACAATACTATACACTTCTTATTTCTCCTTAGTATTGCTACTTTGTCTTTGTAGATCGTTAAGATGTAAACACTACTAACACCTTAACTTAAGAACTTATTTAAGTTCTTTGATTCCAAAATAATGTAATATGGATCTCAAATAATAATATGGTGCTCATAAAACTTGATGTATATTTGATTTCAATACTCGAATAAACTTAGATCACACCAATATTGCATACCTTTCTTTTCTCTATTTTGCTAATTTTATTGGTGATTTGATTCACCCAAATTGTTGTCTCAAACTTATGAACTTTGCACCAATGTTCTCCTTCACTTTTCTCCTTTAAATCTTACCAAATTTGCAGCCTTGCTTGTTGCTCAACTTCTCCTTGTTTGTTGCCAAATAACCTTTCACAAAACTACTCCAAAACTCTCCAAATATGTAGCTCTCTATCTTTCTTTAATTTTATCCATAAAATTTATTTTTTTGGCTTCGAATCTTCTTCAATCCTGTCTTCACACACTCTAAGATTAGCAGCTATTAATTTTTCCCAAACTGGTATTCATAAACCTGTAACTCTATAGTCAAATCCTTCCTTCTTGCATTGGCTTAAATATGCAATGAGAGTCTCTAGAATGTTGGATTTTGTTGTTTTCTAAACACCTTCAATATTCTATCCCTAGGCACTCTAAAATCTGCCCAAAACTTCTCCAAACTGTAGCACTAGGCTACCTTAAATATGTTCTCCTATAAATCTTCAATATTTGCTCTAAAACCTACAATATTCTCTTGCAAGTTAGCCTTAAAAACTTTTTGGTTGTCCTTAGATTTTCCAAAACCTTGGTCTCCTCAATATTCTCTCCTCCTGCAATCTCCTTGTCAAATTTTGACTTCAAAACTTATCTCCAACGTTTTCTCCTTTCTCAAGATTCTAAATGTCTTAAAATCTTCTAACTCTATATCCAAAATTTGACAAACTTCTTGCCAAACACTTATTTTTTTGGGCTTGTTGTTGAATGGTGATAATTATCCCAAATAAAAAACTTCTCCTTGCTCGTAATCTCTTGTCATGAACTCGTTAGGATCCTCCATCCTAACATTATTAGTTAGTATTATTAATAATTTAATTATTATATTATTAACTCATAAAGTGAACCATCACATCTCTTCATAACATGAACCATCACGTCTCTTCACCAACGTAGCTTTAGGGTAGATATATATATTAGGTTGGCCATTCACACAAATCATCCATGAATAAGAATATATATTTGATCAATTGATCCATTGGAAGGGTTCTCCTCTAGTGCAAAGGTGATTCTATCCAAAAGGTGATTCTATTAGTTTAGATCCAATTCCAATTATCATTGATAGATCCGCTAGGAACTTGGGTTCCTACCATTTGGTATCAGAGCATCGATTCTGGACACAAGTGGGGAATTTTGTTTAAAGATATCTCGAAAGAAATCTTGCAAGTAATGAATAAATAGCAAGATGATTTTAAAATAAAAATAGCAAGAAAAATAGCAGAGTTAACCCTAAAAAAGAATGATCTTGCAAATAAAATTATTACAAAGGAGGATTTTTGCCAGTGGAAGGAGCCAATTACAAAACCACCTGTATGGAAATCACAAAATATGTACACCACCCCAAAACTTACCCGAATCTTACCCATTAAACGTATCAACCCTACGAAAATGAAGGCACGATGTGAAAAGGGCATTTGTTTTCATTGCGATGAGAAATTTATTCACAATCATCAATGTATTACACCTGCACTATATATTTTGGATGCAACTATTCCTTGTAGTTCTCCCAACGATGAAAATGTGATTGAGGTAGCCATAGTGATGGATACACTTGAATATGACACTAAATATGGGGATGATGAGGAAGGTAAGGAAGATGAGGAAGCCATGGAAGATAATAAAGAGGAAGAAGATGTAGAAAACAAGGACAATGAGCAAGAAATACCCCAAGCACCTGATCACAATGAGGAAGGCAATACAGTTGATATTCCATAAGTGATCGATGCATTAGGCAAGGATGAGGTAGACATTCTTGAAGTGACCCATTATGGCCAAACATGCACTCTACAAGAACTACACTCAATTTCCTCTCCAATAGTGAGTTATCACCGTAGGGTCAAACCTATTCAAAAACAAGGCAGAAAGGTGACTACACACTCCTCCATTCCCTCTCCCAGGGAACAATAGGAGAATGTAGAAGTTTTACCACCTCTTTTTAAGCATCCTTCTGAAGTGTTTGAGGAACCCCAAAGGTTGCCCTCCCATTGTAATCATGATTATCCTAAGAAATATACTATTGTTCTTTTCAACCCCCCACTAACACTCCAAACTTCAAGATATCCCTGCCTTCAAAAAAGTGACATTAAAATAGTACAATAACTTGAAAAAATTTTGCTTGGAAAACAAAAAACAAAGCTCCTCACTTTGATCTTTGAGGACAAAGCTCTTTTTAATTAGGGTGGCATGTTAGGATCCTCCATCCTAACATTATTAGTTAGTATTATTAATAATTTAATTATTATATTATTAACTCATAAAGTGAACCATCACATATCTTCATAACATGAACCATCACATCTCTTCATAACATGAACCATCATGTCTCTTCCTAACGTGAACCATCACGTCTCTTCACCAACGTAGCTTTAGGGTAGATATATATTAGGTTGGCCATTCACACAAATCATCCATGAATAAGAATATATATTTGATCAATTGATCCATTGGAAGGGTTCTCCTCCAGTGCAAAGGTGATTCTATCCAAAAGGTGATTCTATTAGTTTAGATCCAATTCCAATTATCATTGATAGATCCGCTAGGAACTTGGGTTCCTACCATTTGGTATTAGAGCATCGATTCTAGACACAAGTGGGGAATTTTGTTTAAATATATCTCAAAATAAATCTTGCAAGTAATGAATAAATGGCAAGATGATTTTGAAATAAAAATAGCAAGAAAAATAGCAGATTTAACCCTAAAAAAGAATGACCTTGCAAATAAAATTATTACAAAGGAGGATTTTTTCCAGTGGAAGGATCCAATTACAAAACCACCTATATGGGAATCATAAAATGTGTACACCATGCCAAAACTTACCCGACTCTTACCCATTAAACGTATCAACCCTACAAAAATGAAGGCATGATGTGAAAAGGGCATTTGTTTTCATTGCGATAAAAAATTATTTACAATCATCAATGTATTACACATGCACTATATATTTTGGATGCAACTATTCCTTGTAGTTATCCCAATGATGAAAATGTGATTGAGGTAGCCATAGTGATGGATACACTTGAATATGACACTAAATATGGGGACGATGAGGAAGGTAAGGAAAATGAGGAAGCCACGAAAGATAAGAAAGAGGAAGAAGATGTAGAAAACAAGGACAATGAGCAAGAAATACCCCAAGCACCTAATCACAATGAGGAAGGTAATACAGTCAATATACCAAAAGTGATCAATGCATCAGGTAAGGATGAGGTAGACATTCCCAAAGTGACCCATTATGGCCAAACATGCACTCTACAAGAACTACACTCAATTTCCTCTCCAATAGTGAGTTATCATCGTAGGGTCAAACCTATTCAAAAACAAGGCAGAAAGGTGACTGCACACTCCTCCATTCCCTCTCCTAGGGAACAATAGGAGAATATAGAAGTTTTACCACCTCTTTTTAAGCATCCTTCTAAAGTATTTGAGGAACCCCAAGGGTTGTCCTCCCATCGTCGTCATGATTATCCTAAGGAATATACTATTGTTCTTATCAACCCCCCACTAACACTCCAACCTTCAAGATATCCCTGCCTTTGAAAAAGTAACATTAAAATAGTACAAGAACTTGCAAAAAAATTTCTTGGAAAACAAAAGATAAAGCTCCTCACTTTGAGCTTTGAGGACAAAGCTCTTTTTAAGGAGGGTGGCATGTTAGGATCCTCCATCCTAACATTATTAGTTAGTATTATTAATCATTTAATTATTATATTATTAACTCATAAAGTGAACCATCACATCTCTTCATAACGTGAACCATCACATCTCTTCCTAATGTGAACCATCACATCTCTTCACCAACGTAGCTTTAGGGTAGATATATATATTAGGTTGGTCATTCACACAAATCATCCATGAATAAGAATATATATTTGATCAATTGATCCATTGGAAGGGTTCTCCTCTAGTGCAAAGGTGATTCTATCCAAAAGGTGATTCTATTAGTTTAGATCCAATTTCAATTATCATTGATAGATCCGCTAGGAACTTGGATTCCTACCATGAACTTTCTTCAAATCTCCTCCCTACTTGCACTCTCCTGCTTCTCTATTTCTCCAATATGCCTTTAATGGTCATTTTTCCAAATCCTACAACAAGTATTTCTCTAGCCTTCTTCTTCTCCTTAGAAATCTCTTAACACCTCTCTTGGGTATTCTAATTCCACAACTCTTCAACTTCTTCTCATAATTATTCAACTTCTCTTCTCGAAGCTTTACTAAAACCTTTTCTTGGTTTCTTCAATCTCCCAACAATGCAAATTCTGCAATGAGATCTCTTTCTTGGATCTCCCGATTCTATTGCTTCTCAAATCTTCAATAGGACCTTTTTAGTCCTTCAATATTCCAAATCTATAAGTTCTTCAATGGGACCTCCTTTGGGTCTCTTCAACTTCTTCAATCTTCAACTTGTTGCTACAAGTACTAGATCAATTTCAAATAATATATTCTTCCTATCTATTATAGGAAGCTTCTCAAATTTATTTGAATCAACACTTCTCTGCAACAAAGTATTATAAGATGATAATCCAAATCTGAAAATCTAAAAATAACAATCTTCACTACTTAGTCTTCATGATTTTTCCAACTTTGTGAAAAGACTAGCAAAATCAATTTTCAAAATTCTTGTAAATGCAATCTCCCTATCTCCTATCAAAATCACTTGTGGTAATTTTTGCATGTAGTGGGACACAACGGTAGGTCCGGTTTACAAAGTTGCATTAAGGTGGTAGTAATGGTGGTCCCTTATGGCTCTGATACCACTATTAGCTTTTGAGGCTTTAGAATTCAAGGGAAATGTAACCAAAGTTATAAATAAGATAATGGCTAACTAAGAAAGATATAAACGACATAATATACTTCTAAAATAACTCATAGATAGCCATTAATGGAACCTTAAAAAAATAGTACACGTCTTGGAATGTATCAAGTATGCATTATCACACTCAAGGCTATAACATGTGTAAATAGCCTTTCTACAATGACTCTTGGATGACTATGACTCTTCCATATCTTGTGACTCTTGGCTCTCCTTTGTACACTTGTAATATGACTCTTCACTATCTATGGACACATGTACACATGGAAAAATGTGCATATTTACATTATTAAACATTATGCGCACTTGTGCATTTATTACATTGCATAAAGTAAATACTAAACCTTGTTAGCTTTTGAGGATATATGCAGTGGAAGAGATCTAACACAGGTCCTAATAAGATGCAATAAATATGAAAGCAAGTGAGTCTACAATATGACTGAAATATACTATAAATAGAAATGATGAAAATACAATGCAGTATGGAGGAAATGGTCACTCCATTAATATGAGCTAAAGAGCTACATTGTGCTCCATACAAGAGCACTACTACTATCTACTACAATGCACTTGATAAGAACTTGATATTGACTTGATATATGATCTACCACTATGAGGCCCTTTATATAGGAAGATAGATTCCTTGGCCAACACTCTACCTAGTTGTACAAGGGGACACCTTGCACATTACAACTTGCACATTGCCACTTGTGCATTTATTACATTGCTTGAAGTAACTAGCTAACTTCCCCCTAAAGTAATCTCCTACTCTAACTATGTACCTAAGGTGGTACATTTACATGACCCAAATGATGTAATATACTCTAACTCTAACACCCCCCTGTATTACATTATTTGGGTATTGAAGATTTCAATCTTCAATATGGATCTTCTTCTTTGTCTTGGAGCTTGTATTCTTCTTCTATATTTTTGTAACCTGTTCAAGCAAGTAGTTAGTGTCTTCATAACCTATTGTTCTTGCTGAAAGAGCTTTGACTTCATAATCATCTGTAGATTCTTCCAGTTCTTTGATTTCTTCTATCCTTTGAGCTAGGTGTCCTTTCTGATTCACTTTTTGATACTCCAATTGGGGATAATTGGTTGGACGCTGAGCTTACTGCTGATTTTGATATTGTCATGGTTGAAATATGCTTCCATTGTTCATCTGATTTCCTTGATTCTTATTTTTGGGATTGAATCTACAATAGTTAGTACTATGACCTTTTCTCTTGCATATCTGACAATACCTGTTATACCATGGTCTTCGTCCTTTTGATGATGAAGCAATATTTCCCTGTGGATTATCTTTTGATGCCAATGCAGTGTTAGTCATTTCATCTTTAACTATATTCTCTACCTCATATTCTTGAAGAATATTGATTAGGTCATCAAAAGAAGTATCTTTACTTAGGACTTGTAAAGATGTTACCAAATATTTGTAGCTATCTAGAAGTGCTCTCATGGTTACTTGAGTAAGAAGTTCATATTTAATTTCTTCTCCTAAGGTTAATAATTTCCCTTTAATATCTTCTACTTTCCTTAGGAATAGTTCTATGCTCTCGCCACTGTTCATTTTTAGAGAATGTAGTTGAGTTTGAAGATGAAGGATAGTGGCTTTATTTTTTCCTTCAAATATATTTTCTAAGATTTTCCATGCTTCTATAGATGTCTTTGTTGAACTGATATAAGGTTGTATTTCATCAGTGATAGCAAAGGTTATTATCATTAGGGCTTTTGCATCATTTTCATCAAACTTTTGAATTTTAGTATCACCTGTGTTTGGTCTTTTTGTTGTTCCTTGAGTTATCTCCCAAATTTTTTCATATACTAAGATTGCTTTAACCTTATTTTTCCAGGAGAAATAGTTTGGTCCCTTAAGTAATTGGGATTTACAAGAAAGAATTTGTTTGATGCCATGATGATCCTTGTGGTCTTCTTTTAATTTCCCTAGTATTGATTTGATGATGCCTTGGTGAAATTCTAGGTTTTGTAGAATGCCTTATGTCTCCCTAGTAATTTTGGATATGTTGAATGATAGATAAAGTGCTTTTGAGAATAGTAGTTCAATTTTGGGTTGATTTTGTAAAGTTTTGTGAATAGCAAAAATCAACTTCTTTTACACCTTATTTCTCCTATTGAACTTAAGCACTTTCTAATTTTGATGAGGTTCTAATAGTTGGATCTTCTTTGTCCCTTTAATGTAAGTTTGAGACAAGTATATCAATTAGTTTCCAACTCTTGATTTTCCTTAATAAACCTTCTTTTATAGCCTTTAATAATTTGATATTTAATGTTTCTAAATTCCAATTACCTACTTTGGTGTAGTATTCCTTATAACTCCCTAATATGGAATATTAGAAAACAATGATATTTGCAATATTAGATGTTTAATCTATCCAGGTAGAAATCCTTATTTCTCCTATGTTTTAGATTGCAAATATTAGGCTATTTAATATATATTTTTCCTTTTAATATTGCTTTCAAATATGGTTGATTTCCCTTAATGTTTCAACCTTATATTATACCTTATATCTCCCTATTAATGAAAGCAAATTGGAATAAGGTAAAGTCTTACCTTTGTAATACCCCAAACCTCTACGTATCTGGCATTGATTTTTAGACGTAGATGACAACACTCTTTAGTGCTCTTTTGACCGTTATCTCCAACGTATGGGTGTAGGCTTTAGTGCTTCTCTTGAATTCAGATGATGACTGGTTTCTTGATACCTTTGATGGCAATACTTGGATAGTGGATGCCTCACATCTAATCACTTTGACTAGGAGCTTTAAATGCTCTCTTTCTGCTACTACTATGAATGTTGATGCTGCTACGTAAATCTACCACGAACTCAACTTTTAATGCTGCTACGAATTTAGCCTTGAATGTTGTTGTTCCTTGGTCTTTGGCACCTCAAATAAGAGTTGAATCTTGAAGTGAGTGACAAGTGTCATGATGGTTATCTTTGAGCGCTTGAGGGATGAGAATATGCTTATTGCCACTTGTAAATTTTTTCTAGGTAAAGGATGAGCATTACAGTCTTGGATGAGCGCTCACACCAACCTTCTTCCCTGTAACATTTTCTTGGTCAAGCTTGCAATGGATGGGCACTCATGTGGGAAACGTTAGGGTTTCCTTCTAGGTGACAAGTGTCACCTTATCTTTGTGCATGAGATTTCTATGTAATACCTCTTCAACGTATCTTTGCAATACCCTTATTAACAATACAACATGGCCAGCTCCACCTTTGTTGTATGCATTCGATGGTGTTTGGAGTGAGTTGTTTCTAGTTGGAATGGTGAGCAACGCCTTGGGAACTTGGAGCAATTATTTTGAAGGCTTCAAGCAATGCTATGGTGGAGTTTGAAATACTCCAATGATGCTCCTTGGATGTACATCTAGTGTAATATTTTGTGCCTTATTTTTCAACCTATTATGAAAATCCCTTTTGTAGATAATATTCCCCTTGAATATAATGCTTCTCCTTTCTTTGTATTGTTTTCTTGTAGGTTCGGCTGTCCAAATTGTAGAAGATATGAGCCTTTTGGAAGACCCTTTTACCTTGCTTGGAGAATGCTTTTACATGGCTACCTTGGACTATTTTTCTCCTTGTGAAGAGTGTGCCCTTTTGGCACTAAAACTTATCCTTCTTCCTACGTAGGGCATATTAGAGTAGTGCAATATAATGTAAATACTTTTGAGAATATAATACCTCTTTGCACCTCTTTTACAATCTCTGGTTTTATGGTAGCTTTTGAAGTAGGCAATGGCTGATTTGACGTTGTCTCTTTTGCTAGACAACTCTCTCCTTTGCTTGGTTACTTTGGTAATAAACCCAAGCTAATAACCACTAAGATAGAAGCTTTTTTGTAGAGGTAATTTCTGCACTATTTTTCTTGTAAATAGCTTTTAGTGCACTTTGAATCTGAGACTCACCAAGTCTCGATTTGAAGCTTCTATTGCTGATTTTGATGGTGGCTTTCTTCTCCACTCCTTGGAGGAATCTGATCTGATTTTTGTGGCTTCTTTGGGCCATGAAATGTTGCAGGTTTTGTGCACCAAATAGTGTCTCTAGACACTTTGATAATCTATTGGTTTTTGTGTCCTTGATCTTTAACAATCAACAAACACAAACTAACCCTTTTTGAGAGTAACTAGTTAGAGATCAACTAGTATAGTGCCAATGGATTAATAATGCACTTTTAATGGTAACAATAATCTCACCTTATTGCTCCTGTAAATGAACTCTCAAAATAATTTTAGATGCACTTAATAATCTCTGCAACTTTTAAGAGTAATCTATAATTTACCCTTAATGAATATTCTGCAATTTTTTTCACTACAATCAATATTGTAGGATATAGTCTTCTTGCTTTCTAGATAGCAAATAGGTAGATGATAATTTTATTTCTTTCAAAAATATCCAACTCCTATTTAATGTGCAAATAATCCTTAAAATGAATTTTCCTTTTTTGCACTTGAAGACTATAATGCAATCTATCCTTCTGCAACTTTTAATCTAAATATGGTGCCTTAACAAAGTTTGATAATAATCCAATTTGAGGTTTAATCAATGAACCTAATTGCACCCAAGTTGCTTACCTCTTTGATGGCTTCTAAAGTAGATGTAGATCTTGGTGTTTTTTATTCACCAAGTTGCTACCTTGTAATGGTTGAATTCATAGCTTCTTGTTGGCTGTCTAGAACAACTTCCTGCTTCACCAAACTGTAGCCTTGAACTTTCTATCTTGAGCCTTGGATTTGGTGGCTTGATCCTTCTAGTGATATTTGATTTTCTATTGTATATTTAGAGAACTCCTTTCTCTAAATTGTGCCTTCTTGTTGTGAGAGGTAATCTCCAAATCTCTTAGATTTGGTAGGCTTCTTCTATCTGAATCTTCCTTCAAACTTCTTGTCAAATTTTGACTTCAAATAGGATCTTCTTCTTCTCAAGATTCTAAATTTCTTGAGGTCTTCATTGGATTCTTCTTCTAGGATTTGGCACTCCTTGCCAAATTCTTCTTCTCTTGGGCTTGTTTTCGGATGGCGACAATTGTCCCAAGTCCTTCACTATCAGGTGCTTTCTCCTTGGTAGTGGATTTCTCCAATGAGTTCTCCTAGGAACCTTTTTGATGATGCTTCTATGAGCTCTACAACAAGGCTCTCCAAGCCTTCTCTTTTTTTCTTGAGACCTCTCCAAGGTCTTCTATCTTGTAGCTTCTATGGTCTTCCAACTGAGACCTTTTCTTCAACCTTCTACTTCTAGAAGTGTTGGTGATGAGATCTTCTTCTTGGATCTCTGATTCTGCTACTTTTGGATTTGTACAGGACTCTCCTAGTCCTTCTCTTTCTTCCAAGAATGGAAGTTCTTCAATGAGATCTTCTCTTGATCTCTTCAACTCCTTCTTGAAGGAAATATTTAATCAGTAAAGGAGATCACCAATATCCTATTTCTTGGACTCTTCTCTGGAGTCTTCTTTAGGAACTCCTTTCTAGAGTTTTCTTTTGAATTAGGAATTTATCTTCTGAATCAAGAAATCTTCTCTGAAGTATTCTTCAGGAACTCTTCTTTGGAGTATTCTTCTGAATTAGGAATTTTTTTTTGAAGTATTCTTTAGGAACTCTTCTTTGGAGTATTCTTCTAAATCAGGAATTTATCTTCTGAATTAGGAATTATTTTTTGAAGTCTTCTTTAGAATTAAGGCTTCTACAACCTTCTTCTTGATCAAGGCTTCTATGGCCTTTTCTGCTTCTGCACTCTATAGGTATTGATCTTGAATGGAGATCACCAATCTCCTATCTCCTTCTTTGACTCAACTTCTAGAGTCTCTTCTTCCTTGAGTCTGCTATAAGGCTATTGTGGCCTTTTCTTCACTTCTGCACTTTGTAGGATTGCAACTCTTGTAATGGGACCTTTCTCGAGGTCTTTGAAATATTTAGTCTTCTTCCTTGTTGTTGCAAGTGCTAGAATGATTCTAAGAAGATATTCTTCCTAACTCTCTTGTAGGAAGCTTCCCAACCTTTTCTTGAATCTCCTTTTCCTGCAACAAGTTGTTAGAAACTAGAATTGAAGAATTTGTAATTCTGGAGATAATAATCTTCACTAGTTGATTTGTCAATCTAGTGGCTTGAATGTTGAGTCCTAGTCTTCACGAGTTTTTTTGCAACTCTGTGGAAAGACTCTAGCCAAATATAATCTCAGAATTTCTGCAACTAAGATTTATTTCAGTCCTCACTTGTGACTCTCCCTATTCCTCTTGACCTACTGGACTTCTCTTGTGATGACTTTTGTAAGTGGTGGTGCACACTGGCGAATCCAGTTTACAAAAGTGCAAAGAGGAACTATGATGGATGTAGGTCCTCCTATCTTGATTTACCATGGCTCTGATACCACTATTAGCTTTTGAGGATATATGTAGTGGAAGAGATCTAACATAGGTCCTAATAAGATGCAATAAATATGAAAGCAAGTGAGTCTGCAATATGACTGAAATATACTATAAATAGAAATGATGAAAATACAATGCAATATGGAGGAAATGGTCACTCCATTAATATGAGCTAAAGAGCTACATTGTACTCCATACAAGAGCACTACTACTATCTACTACAATGCACTTGATAAGAACTTGATATTGACTTGATATATGATCTACCACTATGAGGCCCTTTATATAGGAAGATAGATTCCTTGGCCAACACTCTACCTAGTTGTACAAGGGGACACCTTGCACATTACAACTTGCACATTGCCACTTGTGCATTTATTACATTGCTTGAAGTAACTAGCTAACTTCCCCCTAAAGTAATCTCCTACTCTAACTATGTACCTAAGGTGGTACATTTACATGACCCAAATGATGTAATATACTCTAACTCTAACAAACCTAATGTACCAAATAATATAATATACTCCAACATCTAGGTGAGGAGATAATACTTCAACAAGCTTAAGAGATAAAGACACCCTCCAGAATATTAGTTTTAACTTTTATCTAATGATTTATTCAGTATTTATTTTTAATGGAGTTGTTAAGTGAATCTCCTTATGATTTTATACAATAAAATTGACTATGATATTCACTAGGATAAAATTCAAGAGTATTCTTTCATATTTATGGGGTTAACATAGAAGCTCAGTCCCACTGAGCATGCCAAATGGACTGTTGGCATATTTAGGTGCATCGACCTATCAGGGCAAAAGCCTAACATGCCTAGGACACTTGTACCTCACATAGAGTGCCATAGCAAGAAGTATCATAGGCAAAGGGATTGCTTGTAGGGAAACCTTCAAGGTCTTTTGTTTAGATCAGCTCCTCATCAAAATGATCTTGATGCACTTTAAGACCTTCATGAGCTTAGGACTATTTTTATTGGGGGTGCATGGAAAGGAATTATAATGAAAGCAAAAATATAAGAAATGTAAAGGGATAGGAAAGTAAATTACTAGAAAATTAAAACCTAAACTATGAGGTCAATGCACCAATATTAGGGTTCCCCTCCCAACTACATGAACAAGATATAAATGAACACATTCACCACAATCTAATAGCTAGAATTTAAACACACTATAGTACACACAACCCATAATTGAAACACACTTAAGGGAGTATAATAGAGAAAAATTAGTCATAGCTTCCATTCATGTGTCAGAATAATTACAAGGCATGCAACTTGAAGAGGCTTGATGCTCCTTAAAAAACTCAAGGTTCGATCCTTTCTCATACAATTGAGAAGTGAAAGGAAGAGCTCACAAGGCTAGATATAAGGTACGAGTGGACACCTCCCAATATCTTTACAATGAAAATTTAGGCCTATTTATAGGTCAGGATGAAGGATAATTTCCTCCAAAATTTTGTGTAGAAGGTCTATGTATACTCCTACAACTATAATCACTCACTTTGAGATATCTAGATCTAGGGCTATCAATATTGGAGGATTTTGAGCCTTCGAATGGCAAGATGCCATGGTCATATCTCATTATCGTTGCACTAGGATGGTTGCACCATTAAGATCTTGCCAAGTTTCCTCTAGAGTCTCCCACTTGCTAACATAGTAGGCATGGTAGTTGAAATCCTTCTACAACTACCATTGAAGAACACAAGTTAATACTGAGAGTGGGGTGAACAGTATAAGATAAAAAATTTCAATCCAAATGATAATAGCAATAATATGAATGCAATAATAAATTAATGCACAATTTCATACACATAAGAGACAATGCTTTTACGTGGAAACACCCTCTCAGGAGAAAACCATGGCAAAATATTGCTTATATTTTTCTTCAATAAATTTTGTGGGCACCAACCCACAGGAGATACAAATCCCCTATACAATTTTATGGACACCAATCCACAGGAGACACCAATCCATAGGAGACACCAATCCCCTATACAATTTCATGGATACTAATCCACAAGAGACACCAATCCCCTTGCTCAAGTTCATGGGCACAAACCCATAGGAGATACCAATACCCTTGCTCAAGTTTGTGGATACCAATCCATAGGAGACAACAATCCCCTTGATCAAGTTCGTGGGCACCAACCCATAGGAGACACCAATTCCCTTGCTCAATTTTATGGACACCAATCCATAGGAGACATCGAAAGTGTGATTGAATGTTGATTTTTACTATTGGTTGCATTAGTTTGACTTATTAGCGAGTAGTATAGTTGAATGAGTGGGGTTTACTATTGGGGGTAAATGGTGTACTGTTTTTACAATGTGATTGAATTTAATTCATAAAAGTGGTAAATGGATATCTGAATTTGTTACTATGTTTTTGCTTTGCCCTCGTTTGATGTGTGATGTTGATGTGTGCTTTTTGTGTGTAAGTTGGTTGAACTTAACCTTGATGTTGGCGATTATCGGTGTGATATTTTGGAAATCTGTTGAAACTTTCATCGTAAAAGGGCAAAATGGATATTCAAAAATACATTTTGTTTTTGCATGTTATAGCATTTGGTGTGTTTTGAAATTTGTGCCATGAGGTGTATTTGAGTAAACATGGAACTAGCTATTGGGATCCAGATATGCATTGTTTATCAAATCTATTTGGACTTTTATCATGAAATGGCAAAATGGGTATCCAAAAATATGACTGTGTTTTTGTTTTATTGTGTTTTGTGCATTGTACATGATTTTATGTCTCGATATACATGAGAAAGTAAATGAATGATTTTGTAGTTGTGAAATGTGTTCTAGTGAATTGTTTAACATTGAATTAACCAGAATGAGTGGAATTTTTCTTTAGTTTACGTGTGGAACTGACATTAGTTTTTTTTTAAATAAAACAGGTGAAGAATCTTGAGCTGTGACATCGTGTGCAGATGATGAAGGTTGAGTTGGAGGAGATTATGAAGAAGAATGATGAGTATTAGGCATGGTTGGACATAATGTGGGTTAAAGGTATTTGGCAATGCATAAGCATTCATTCTAATTGAGCTTACATATCAGTCTTATGTGAGAGGTAGGATCTTGATAGGAATATGTTGCAATTTTTGATGGGTGAGATGATGATCACCTTGGAGGATGTGTACAAAATTTATAAGTTGTTGATTGAGGATGTTCCAGTGAGGGCAACTATGGATGATAGTCAGGAGGCTTGATGGAGCATGTATTTTATGCACAGTGGAGGGAGGTAGACATTAAGAAGGTGTATTACAAGTACCTTTGGCATCAGGGTATGTTGTTGGATCGTTAGTATGCAACGATGATGATGATATCAACCTATGCGCTACTAGATACTTTCAAGGTATTGTTCACCTAGAATATGCTAGATATGGTATGTGACATGGTGGAGCACAGGGTTGTGTTTGCATGGGCACCTGCACTTTTGGACCAGGTGTACAGGGAGTTACATGATGTAGTGCACGTAGGGCAAAAGGGGTTGAGTTAGAGTTATTTATTGCAAGTGTGGGCATGGGAGCATATAGCCATAGAGTGACCTTCATTGTTACCCTGTAATGCTCATGTGAAGGGGAAGACTCACTTACCGTATGCATTGATATGGAGGATAGATAAGGAGAAGAGGATGAAAAGGCCACATGAGGGTGATCCTTTGTTTTGGAGAGTGAAGTTCGAGGAGTTGGAGGCTAAGGATATTTTTTGGAGGCCCTAGAGAGGTGGAGTAGTGTGGGAAAATAATGAAGAGCATCTAGGGGTGATTTGTTGAGGGTGATGAGTGGTGGGTCGATATACGTGATAGGCTGAGTTCTTCCAGTTCACAAGGGTGATGCGATAGTTTGGTTTACGATAGGATGTTTGTGAGGTACCTATCATAATTTATAGATGATGGGGTGATATAGATAGTCACCTTGTAGTACTACCTTAGGCCTGTGAGAGGGATCTATCGATGGTTATTCTATATGTGTATGATGAGGGTACGACACTAGAGTGTGATACCTAGTATGCGACTCGAAGTTGGGAGGCAAGTAGGGGAGTGGTCGATCAGTGGGTGTAGCCAGTTAGTGGAGTGCCTGCTCTAGAGGGTTAGTCAGTGAGAGTTACCTGATCTAGGGTATAGTGGGGAGTGAGTGATGAGACTGAGGTACCTCTTCATCGATCAAGGTGACAATTGGATAGCACTTTTAGTGCAATCATAGATAGAGTAGCAGAGATGTCGACAGGTAGTGTAGAGCATCCAACGAAGGATCCTGTGATGATGGAGGATGTGAGGGAGGATGTTGGGGCTGATATGGGTATCAATGACTTGATTGATGTGAGATATTTTGACAACATTGGTGATATGGGAGAGATACCCATTGAGGAGTAGGAGAGACAAGAAGCTGATGAGAAGTTGTTGATATTACGTGAGAGGGTGTGATAGATATAGGGGCAGCTTTATACCAGTTAAGAGGATTAGGCGATAGAATGAAATAGATGGAGTGAGGATCATAGGGATCTAGAGGAGCGATTGGTAGTTGTAGAGGTGGTAGGTGCCACTAGGGAGAAGGAGTTGGAGCTTCAGGTTTTGGAGTAGTGCAGGTGGTTTTCTATGATGGAAGTACGATATGCAGAGATTGTAGCAAACTTGGAGCGTCTGACTAAAGAGACTATGGTAGTCAAATATAGGTTGAAGGGCGAGATACAAAGATGTAGTATGTGATAGAGATGAGGGATTCTAAGTGAGAGGCTTACTTGGTAGAGATTTACAAGTTGCATGTCAAGGTTAAGTGATAGTGATAGGCACAAGAGGATGTGGAGTGGACGAGAGCAGTGGATCAAGTTCTTATAGATGTGGTTGCATTAAGGGTAAATATGGAGCATCTTCAGAGGAGTAGTGAAGATATGGGAGATCATATGAGGGAGGATATGGTGATGTAATCGGATTTCGAGATCCGCTTGATGATGCATGGGATTCCACTACCAGATTATGGTAGGTTGCGATAACGGTTAAGGTCATGATCACGAGCATAGACAAATTTGTAGCAGAGTCATCAGAGTACGACCTCGATTGCACAAAGGGGGTGGATATAGAGGTGCCAATAGCTTTACAGGGATGGAGTGTTGCTCCTATGGTGATTTAAACCTTTAGGGTAGGGGTAGAGTCTAGTAGGGTGGCAGCAGCGTGTGAAGTAGCGCAGGGTATGGGGACTCATGGGGTAAGTGGAGAGACTCCTAGTGATCGTCAGGGCTAATGATTTTGGGTTGTTGTGATGTAATGTTGGATTTTGTATCTTGTGGGCTGATATGATTATGCATTGTGGACTCGTACCCATGTTGTAGCCTAATGGTATTTTTTATTTTGATATATATAGATACCTTTTGTGTTATGGCTCTTATATATGTGTGTTATGGTTTGATTTAAGTGTAGGTGTGATTTCTTGTGTTTTGATTATGTGAAATATCAGTAGGTAGTTGTACCATGGATGAATATATGTGCATATGGTAGTATGTAAGAAAATGATATCACTATAGTGTAGAAATATTATGAAGTGATGCAGTGGATATGCATATAGATAAATGTGATAATCTATGATGCAATAGAAATAAATGCATATAGGATAGATGCAAGAATGCATGTATGTGAGAGTTGAAATGCATAGAGGAAGAACTTGTATCGTAGCATAACTGATTCTGATGTGATCTATTTTGTAATCTCAGGGATGTAGGATAGTGTAGTGTGTATGAAATTATTTTTACAATCATTGTTGTAGCAATCAAACCTCATGAAAAACTGAGCGAGATCCGTTGACAACTCATAACTAACCTAGCTAGGTCAAAGTCTATCAAGGACCTGTGTGTACAAATAAGTGATGTTCATTTATCCATTTTGAGGGAGGTAGGACTAACCCATTGTAAACATAGCCAAAGTAGCTAGCTCATCCACAAGCGTGCAGTGATCTGTACAAAAGAAGATCACTAATGTGATAGATGTGTCACCACTTGTAAGACTATTCTACTGGTAGGTAGGTGCTTAGGGCCTATAGCTGGTGATGGAAATCATCCCATGATGTTATGTTAAACCTAAGGACCAAAGGCGATGAAGCATAAAAATTTGTGATATCTGGAGGCTTTTCCTTTTGTTTTCTGCCCCTTGTTTATTGCTTATCTTTTTTTGGTGCTCTTTTCTCTCTTTTTTTGTATGGGCAATGGCTTTTTTTTTTTGCCCCTTTTTCTAATTTTTTCTTATGCTTATCCCTTTGTTTATCCCTAAGTTGTATGTTGACCATGAAAATTATAGGATGAACAGGGGAAACTGTTTACTAGATGTTGATATCTACGTAAGGTGTTATCTTCCCTAGACTCAAAATTTGTTTAAGTTGTGACCTATGTGAATGGTCCTTGAAATAAGTTGAACAATCCAAAGAATATTATAGGGAGTGTAATAACCTGTCAGCTAGAGGTGACATTTGATTGACTAAACTAGTGAATGGTCGAGGAAATGTAAAATATTATATACCTTGTAATCCTGAGAAAGGGAGTGAACATCCAAGTGGTAATGTTAACAAGTGTGTATGTTATTCCTTCTCAGGCGTATTTCTATAGATGGAATATACAAACATGGACGAAACCAGAGAAGAAGGATGGATATGTGCAATGAGTGAAGTGTGAGATGTATTATAAAATATCCATATCTACAAGAGGAAATATGTGTGATGCAACTAGAAGAGATTATAAATCATGTGAAAATTTGGATGTGTATGATGACGATGATGACAATAGAGAGTAATGATAATGGTTGCCCCAATGTGTGGGAAGATGTAGCAACCAAGATAAAAGAAAATAAGTAGGAAAGTACATGTGGGACTGATGGGTGTGGATAGAGAATCCAGATGAAAGATGTAAAATGATATGAGAGTGATAAAGTTTGATAAAGAGGAGAATCTAAAACAACTACATATAGAAAAGGAAAGGAAATATGGAAGAGAGGAGGAGAGAATCAGCATAGGAATGTAGTTGCTTGAAGCGTGACCATTCTACAATGCTAATGAGGAAGGGGGTACGAATATGGAATGGAAGAAAATAAACAACATGGAATCCAACAAAAGCTATGTTAAATGATGTAGATCAAGTCACGAGTGACTTGGTGAGGTGGAAAGATGACTTGGATTTTAGTAGTTGGCATAATTGGATGATTATTGGAAGTAGTGAGGTGTAGGATGTTGATAATCTGGAGGTAGACGACCACGACTAGCGATTGGTTGTGGGTAAATGATTGTGTTGCATGTACTGCTATGGATTAAGAAGGTGGAACTGATGGGCTTGTGTAGTTCAAAGTTGCTACCTAGTTTTGCTTTAGACTTGGTTCGTACCTATGGGACATGCACATAAACCAGAGATACACTGAGTTAGTAATACCTATCGGACCTCTTAAAGTGAGGCTTGAATTAGATAAATGAAAAATCACATACTGTAGTAAAATATGAAAGTAAAAAATTTGAGAAAAGAGATATGTAAGATTCTATTGTTGTTGTTGTTGTTGATGTCATTACTATCGTTTGTGATTGAATCATGTTGCATCTTTGTTGAACCGTGTTGCATCGAAAGTCCTCTGTGTAGGTTGGAATCCGACCATCCTAGATCATACGATCGAGGGTTGAGATCATTTGAGGTGGGATGATCGTGACTTGTAGAGTCCAAAAGGTATCCAAGAGTGAATTTGGGCCTATGAAAGGATACGAAAGGGCTCTACATGGTATGGGGATGGCGAAATGCTAAGATCTTGGGAGTATGATTGTTGTGGTTACTCGATAAATCATCATTGTAAGTTTATGTATTCCATATCCATGCTCCAAAGGGAGGGTGAGGCTTAATTTATAATAATCTCGATGGTAAAGGATAAGGAGGTGGTTCAACCAGTTAACTGTTGTAATTGGAAGCTGATGAGGCCTGGAAATGCCTCAATCATAACATGTTTTGAACACTGAAATTGCCTACAAACTCTTATGTTTAATCTAATATGCTAGTTAAGTTAATTCAAAATGTTGTGTATTAACTATTTGCATGATAAATGTATCTGAAATACTATATTCTGATTTTTATAGCTTTTTGCATAAGTTTTATGTTGTTTTGTTATGACTTGCTAAATGAGATATGCTTAGATTGATAGCAGCATTTCACTAATCATGTTTTGATATGTCTCAAGCATTTGTTTTACCTAAATCTGGCAACAATGCAAGTAAACTCATTACTGTGCAACAAAAACTGGCTTTTCCCATGTAAATTCCAGCCACTTGCCAATGAATGGCAAGGCATGGAATTCACATGTGGAAAGAGATGAAGACCATTGGAATCCGATCCTGAGAAGTAACCCACATGAGAAATGCAGAGGAAATCATTTAAGGAGCCCACATTTGTTCATTCCGAAGTCTCTTCGAAATGAACAGATATCTTCGAAATGAGAAAACACAGTGTCTTCGAAATGAGCGGATCTTCGAAATGAGAACTGCAGTATCTTCGAAATGAGCGGATCTTCGAAATGAGAATTGCAGTATCTTTGAAATGAGCCACTTATCTTCGAAATGAAAATAGAATGTGCTTTTTGACTTATTGACCGAATTCTGATGCTGGAAAAAGGGAAATAAATATTGAAAAGGGTAAAGGAAAATATCTCAGATCTGACTTTGCCGTCCTTGCCGACCAAAGCCACCATTTATGGAAAGATCAAGTTTGATCTTCTTCTAGGATAAAACCAGGAATTGTTGCAGCATAATAGGATTAGATCTTTTAAGATATTCTCAATTGTCAGTAGATCTTAGGACATCTATAAATATGGCTCCCGTTCAGGTTGAGCTAAGGAGAGGAGATAGAGAAAGCAGAAAGTAGAGAAATATAGGAGAAAATAGGCAATAATTAGAGAAGTGACTGTTACAGTCCTGTAACAGGTTTTCAGCAGAATTATTGTAATCATGTTCTTGAATCAATAAAGTGTACTATTTCTATTTCATATTGCTTGTAAATGAGTGTGAGTAAGATCTAGAGAGAGAGAGACTTATACCTTCTTCTGGACAAGGAGGTTGGCCACTTCCAGACCTAGGAGGAGGACTAACAGTAGGTTTTTATTCTGATTTTGCTACAGCAGAATGAGTAGTAGAACTTGTCATTTCATTCCTTTGTAAACAACTAATGATATTTGCAATCTTAGCTTATTTTATGTTTTGTGATTAATGGTTTGGTTGTAATCTCCACTTTCAGCAAAGCTTTCAATTTATTGCAGACTATCATTTCTAGAATTTACTATTTTTTGTAATTTCTTGCATTTTATGTTTTGTTGTCAACCCCTGCACAGAAGATTGACAACCTTCTATTACAGAGCCTTGACAGGGTTTCATTTCCATGCTATAAGTAGGTTTCCATTGCTGCAAAAGTAAATAGATTTCCTTTCTGCAATTATAATCAGACTTTTAATTCTGCAACTGTTATTTCTGCAACATAATTAGGTCTCATTCTGCAATTGTAATTAGGACTTCATTTCTGTAGTTAATGATTAGTTTCCATTTCTGCAACTTAGATTAAGGTTTAATTCATGCAATTTAGAGATAGGAATGTCCTAAATCCCCCACACAATCGGTTTCACCAATAAGACCTGTTGCTCTAGATTGACCTAAGTTATAACCCTGTTCACCCCTTCTTCCGTAGATAGCCTTGTACACTGCCCTGGATTGACAAATTCATTGAGAATTAATGATGTGTATAATGACAACGCATCATTTTGGCACCGTTGTCGGGGAATTGTGTTGCTAGAAGGTAACAATAGTCCAATAGCTGTTAATTAGACTGAGTTGTGAAGATTCAGGATAAAATCTGAATAGAACAGTTGGTTAAAGTAACAACTATTGACCTATAATTTATGTCATTTAAGAGTAAACATGAATGAGTAAGTCTAGGGATGAAAAAGGTAGAATTACCCAAAAGGATCCCTGGCTTGTTCCATTAAGGAGATCTTCATGCCTAAGGGGTGAATCACCTGTGTTTGAATTACCAAAAATATTGAAAGAAAAATCACCAGTCTCACCATCATTAGAACATTATGAGAAAGAAAAATCACCAGTCTCATCATCATTAGAACATCCTAAGAAAGAAGAATCATCAGACTCATTATCAATAGAGGGTCTTGGACCTCTTGAGAGAGAAATTTGGATAGGTTTAACTAAGGAACAGGAAACTATGGCAGAAGGAGGCAATCTAGATAGAGATGGCCAACATGGCTATGTCCATAATGAAGGAGATGATCAAGATATGCCCCAACCTTCTAGAACATTTGAATATCCTATCCATTTGAATCCAACACAAAACTCTCCCATGAAAACTATTTCACCTTCAGTACTTCCAACCTTTCGAGGTGTTGTATCTGAAGATCCTGATCAATTTTTGTTTGAATTCAAGGTAGTGTGTCAAACCTATGACTATGTAAATGACAATCAAAAACTTAAGGTTTTTCCCTCAACACTCAAGGACTCAGCATTACGTTGGTTCATGAGCTTAGAGCCAAATTCCATCCGAACTTGGGATCAAATGGAAACTATGTTTTTAGACAAATATCAGGAGTATTGCCATGTAAGGAATAGGAAAGATGAGTTATTCAGGATTAAACAGGAAGATGATGAAACATTAGAAGACTATCTTGATAGGTTCTCCTTTGTTCAAAGGAGATGTGGACTTGTAGAACCAGAGTTATGCAAAACCATATTTTTGAGAGGATTACAAGATGAATCCAGAGACGTATTGGATTTGATGGGAAAAGGGGATGTAAATACTCTCAGTAATGAGGAAATTATGGATCTCTGTAGGAATTACTCTCGCAATAAGTAGGGAAGAAGAAAAAAGAGTACAAATGGCACTGATGTGAAGGAATTAATAGAGGAACTTGCAAATTTTAAAACTGATATTCTAGTGCAATTAAACACAACTTTGGGGGAAATGTCTACAAAAGCAAAAACCATAGAACCTTTGGCAATTTATTGCCCAAGATGTAGAAATAAACATGCTTTGCAAGAATGTCCTTTGAATAAAACATCTATCTCAGCCATTTGTAGTATCTGTTCAAAGAAGCATTCAACTGATAAATGCCACCTGCTACCACAACTCAAAACTGTGTTAGAAAATCAGACTGAGGAACTCAACTATGTTGGACAAAAACAAGGAGGAAATTTCTCTCAAAACCAAAATCCCCCTCGTTTTCCTACAAATTGGGGGCATAATCCCTGGACTATGCCTTGGGGACAATCAGAACCACCCCAACATCCTTGGAATTATCCTCAATGGACAAATTCCCAAGAATGGCCACAAACAAATTGGAGTAATTTAGCCTGGAATCAGAATCAGAATAACCCATCATGGAATCAAAACAACCCAGCCTGGAATCAAAATCAGAATAACCCATCATGGAATCAAAACAACCCATCCTGGAATCAGAATCAGACTAATCCACATTGGATGCAAAATCAACCATAGTGGAGTCAGCAATACCAGTCCTATCCAAGGCAACAAAGAAATCAAGGTCAAAATCAGCATTTGTTGCCTGCACCTAATCAAAATTTTCAAGAAAAATAGAACCAACCACAACAAACACAACAGGTGAAACAACCTCAACTTCCAGCTCAATCAGTCACTAATCCAAATAGCATGAGACAGGCATCCCCTGTCTATGTGGCTGAAGCTGAAGAAAATGTTGAAATAAATGTTATTGATTGTAGTAACATCCAACTTCGTTCAGGAAAAGTTGTACCTGAACTTATTTCCAATAAAAGCAAGGAAAATGAAGAGCAAGAACCTTTGGAACCAGTTATAGTTGAACCAACAATAGAGAAAGAAGAAGAAAAAATAGAACCACAGGCAGAACAATTACCTTCATCAAGGATAATTCCATATCTTGAAAGATTCAATACCACAACAAAAAATTCTGAGTCAGACCTGGTCAAGGAACTTAAAAAGTTAACTATATCATTGCCCTTATTGCAAGCCATTAAGGATATACCAGTGATTAAAAGTACTATCCGAGATTTGTGCATTAGAAGAGCAGGAAGAAAAAAGAAAACATTTCCCAAGACTATTCAAGTTGAAGGAAAGATAGCTGATCTCTTATCTGGAAAACTAGTACCTCCAAAGTATAGTGACCCAGGAAGTCCAGTTATCATAGTTACCATAGGTTAAGTACCAATATCAAATGTCTTAGTAGATCTAGGAGCTGCAATAAATGTCATGACCAAGGATATAATGAAACAATTACAGCTCAAACATCTCAGCCCCACATTTACAGTTTTAGAAATGGTTGATAGGTCGGTTGCAAAACCTTGAAGGTATCATTGAAGATGTTCCTATAGAAGTTTCTTCTTGGGAATTCCCTACAGATTTTTTGGTTTTACAACCAAGAAATTCAACACATGGATATCCCATCATTTTGGGAAGACCTTGGCTTGCAACTACAGCAGCCTTCATAGACTGCAGATCTGGAAAAATGACTATTTCAAATGGTATTGATCTAAAACAGATCTCTCTATATCCTCTTGCAAAACCCTCCAACAATTTTTTAGGTCAGTTATGGTTTCCTGATTCAGATGAAGAATCGGAGGAGGTTATTTCCACACTAGCCACCTTGGTAGTAAGGGAACACACAGAAGACCTCCATGACACAAAAAATTTAGAAAATGAAACTATCCTAATGAATGTTCTGCATGAACAAGGGTTAGAAGAGGAAGCAGTAAATATCCATCAGTTGTTAAGGAATGAGGAGAACCAAAATTTTGAAGGTGAACCATCTGTACTATCACAGGAAAACTCTGTTTCACTACCACATGGGTGGCACCATCACCTAATTTTTCCTTCTCACTGTTCCATACAGGATATGCTTCCATCAAGAAGTAATGAAATAGAAACTTCTTATTTCCTCCCATCTCAGTAGTGTCCTCTTAACTCCCTAATCACCAGGTATGAAGAAGTGAGTTCAGTCCTTCCAAATACAAAACAAATAGAAGTCCAGCCAGGCAAATTACTGAACATTAATAGCTGGCTTACTAGGGAAGAGGAAGAAAAATTGATAGTTGTCTTGCAGAAGCATGTTTATGCTTTTGCTTGGGACTATAAAGATATGTCAGGAGTTCACCCTGATATATGCACCCACAAAATTTATACTGAAGAAGTCAAGCCAGTAAGACAACCCCAGAGAAGACTGAATCCTGCCCTAAGAGATATTGTAAAGGAAGAAATTGAAAAACTTCTGGAGGTAGGATTCATTTACCCAATTTCTGATAGCCAGTGGGTCTCTCCATTGGTTATAGTTCCTAAGAAAAATGGAAAAATGAGAGTATGTGTAGACTATAGAGAGCTGAATAAAGTGACATACAAAGACCATTTTCCATTACCTTTCATAGATCAGGTGTTAGATACCCTTGCTTGGAAAGAAATACTTTTGTTTTCTTGATGGATTTAGTGGATATAATCAAATTCAGGTTGCACCTGAAGATCAAGAGAAAACAACCTTTACCTGTCCATGGGGAACATTTGCCTATAGGGTTTTACCTTTTGGTTTGTGTAATGCCCCAACAACATTTCAGCGAGCAGTTTTAGCAATTTTTTTTGATCTGACTACCAACAGTGTTGAGATATACATGGATGATTTCACAGTATGCGGACAGACTTTTGACTTTACATTAGAAAACCTTGACAAAGTTTTAGCTCATTGTGAAACATACCAGTTATCCTTGAATCCAGAAAAATGTTTTATGATGATGGAGGAAGGAATAGTTCTTGGTCATCACATCTCTCCTCAAGGAATCCAGGTTGATCCAAAGAAGGTGGAAATTATCAAGAATCTTCTTCCTCCTAAAACTCAGACTAATGTCAAAAGCTTCCTAGGACACATTGGTTTTTACCGTAGGTTTATTCCCAGCTTTAGCACAATAGCCAATCCCATGTTTGCCCTATTGACTAAAGATTCTAAATTTTCTTGGACTGCAAGGTGTCAGGAATCATTTGAAGCTCTGAAAGAGAAATTAGTAACTCCACCTATGTTAAGAGGACCTAATTGGACATTACCATTTCACATACATACTGATGCTTCCAATACAACAATTGGAGCAACATTGGGACAAATTGACAATGGTGAACACTATGCCATCTACTACATTAGCAAGAATTTGATAGGAGCTGAGAAAAATTATACCACAACTGAGAAAGAATTCTTGGCAGTAATTTATGCCATCAACAAATTCAGGCATTACATCACAGGTTATCAAATATTTATTCACACAGATCACACAACCATTAAGTATTTGATGAATAAGCCTATGGTAAGTGCAAGAATTATTCGTTGGTTATTATTGCTGCAAGAATTTGATATCACTATAATCAACAAACCAGGAAAAGCTAATGTTGTAGCAGATTTCTTGTCCAGATTACAGAACATAGATGAAGGGGAATTAGTTGAAGACACCTTTCCTGATGAAAAATTATTTGCTATATCAGTCCAATCACCTTGGTTTGCAGATATAGCCAATTACTTGGTCACAAGGAAAGTTCCTCCACATTTCACTTCAAAACAAAAAAAACAATTGATCAAACAGAGTTCTTCTTTTGAATGGATTAAGGGTATACTTTTTAAGTGCAGTCTTGACCATGTGTTACGTAGGTGCATCCGAAAGGATGAGGTGTATGATATCCTTAGGGCTTGTCATGATGAACCCTCAGGTGGACACTACTCTATAAAAAGCACAATTAGGAAAATCTTAGGGACAGGATATTATTGGCCATCTCTTCACAAGGATGTGAAAAAGTACATCAGGCATTGTGATGCATGCCAAAGAATGGGGAAACCCACTCATACAAATGAAATGCCACTGCAGCCTCAATTGGTTTTAGAGCCATTTGAGAGGTGGGGGCTTGATTTTGTAGGACCTATTGATCCACCTTCTCAAGGAAAGGTGCATATTTTAGTATGCACTGATTACTTGACAAAGTGGGTAGAGGTGCATGCTTTCAAACATGCTCATGAAGAGAAGGTCATTGATTTCTTGTATACTCAGATTTTTTAGAGATTTGGAGCTCCCCGATCTATCACCACAGACCAAGGACCCCAATTTGCATCTAAAGTCATTGAGGCATTTACAGAATTATATGAAATCAAACATAGAAAATCATCACCTTATCACCCACAAGCAAATGGCCAGGTTGAGGTAACAAACAGGGAACTAGAATGAATCTTAACAAAAATAGTAGCTTTTCATAGGAGAAACTGGCTAGATAAATTACCTGAAGCGGTGTGGGCTTACAATACTACTTGGAAATCCACTACTGGATTCACACCTTATGAACTAGTCTTTGGTAAAAAGCCCCTCTTACCTATTGAATTTGAGCTACTAACACTGCGCACAACATTGGAAATTGGAATTGAATTGTCACAGGCACAGATAGACAGGATTCTGTAGCTGAATGCATTGGATGAACTTAGGTTGGATGCTCTGCACCAAACTAAAGTAATTCAGGAGCAGAGGAAATTGTGGCATGACAAGTCACATTCAAGAGAGGAAACTTCAACAAGGAGATTGGGCTTTACTGTTTGATTCTCGCTATGAGGACTTCCCTGGAAAGCTGAGAACTAGATGGCTTGGACCTTACCGGATTGAAGAGGTATTTGACAATGGAGCAGCTCGTTTATCTCCTATTGATGGGTCACAGAGAAAGTTGGTAGTGAATGGACATCGCCTCAGGGTGTACCATACACCTCTGACTAAAGAGGAATTCTTGCAACAACTTGACAGTTTGGATACACAATAGGTGGAAGAAATTTCCTCTTCCACTTCAAAACAATCAACATGATCATGGATTTCAAGAAAAAAATAGAAAAATACAAAAAAATCGGAAAAAACAAGAAAACAAAAAGATGAATAAATTCTGATTATGAATTCCTTCATGGGCATGATTTCAGGGAAATCATGAATTCCTTCATGGGCATAGTCAGAATCAAAAAAAAAAGAATCAAGAAAAAAAAGAAAAGGAGAGGTAAAATAAATAAAAAAAGAAAAAAAAAGAGAAAAATGAATAACTCAGTAGTGAAAACCTTTTCTAAGGCACTACTGGGTTGGTATGCATGAAAACCAGTTTTCTGGCATGCATAACCTTGAAAATTTTTGAACCATCATTGTACAAATTCACCAACTGCACTTGTTTTGAAATATTGCAAAAAATCTCAGCAGAACATCAACAGAAGCAGTCATCTTTCAAAAACTTGCATTAACTTGTTTTAATCAGGTATATATTTCTTACATTTCTTCATTGTAAATGATTGGTATATAGTATATAACAATTAACCATTAGCATAAAAGGTATCCATAAGAGTTGGCATACTTAAAACATGTTTTGAGAATGGGAATATTGATTTCTGCCTAATCTTCGGAACAAGAATGCCAAAAATAGTGCCTGCTATCTTCTTCAGACTAATTGTTGTATTGTCTTCGGATTGAAATTGTCTTCGGAATGACAGCAGAATGAATGTTGCACTTTGTCTTCGGAATGACGATTTGTCTTTGAAATGAAGCTTTGTCTTTGGAATGACGATTTGTCTTCACAATGAAGCATCATCTTTGAAATGAAGCTTCATCTTTGGAATGAAGCTTTGTCTTCAGAATGAAGCAGGATTTGTCTTCAGAATGCAGCAGGAATTGTCTTCGAAATGAAGTTCTGTCTTTGGAATGATTTGCCTTCGCAATGCAGCCTGATCTTCGAAAAGAGGATTTGTCTTTGGAATGAGGATTTATCTTCGGAATGAGGATTTGACTTCGCAAAGAAGCATGATCTTCGGAATGAGGATTTGTCTTCAGAATGAAGCATGATCTTCGGAATGAAGACTTGTCTTCGGAATGAAATCATAATCTTTGGAATGAAGACTTGTCTTTGGAATGAAGTCATAATCTTCGGAATGAGGTTTTGTTTTTGCAATAGATCATAATCTTCGGAAAGAGCATTCAATATAATATCTCCACGTGGCATCCAAGGAAGAAAAGAAATACGATCAAGTAAAAATTCTTTTGACAGCATACGATAAATGAACACGTGTCAGTTAGGATGTGGTTTGTTTTTGCACCCATTTGGAAAATACCAGAATCATGGGAGACGTGACCAATAGTATGCCACCATTTGTTTTGATGCTAATAAACATGCACGTGACAGTCCATAGGAAAAACAGAAAAACTAAAAACAAGTAAGGTGGATCTGACGACAAGGACATCTGCGCAACCATTGATGGACATGTGTTCGAAGCAAAAATAGAAACGTGTGCCACTCTTCTTTTCGAAGACATATTTGCTAGCACAAAGTGATTACGAGGTACAGTGCTCAGATTACGGTTCATTTCGAAGAACAAAAATAGGGCAATTGAAAACTTGGAACCAAACCCTGCAAATCTGCAAACACCAAAAACCAGAGATCCAACAAAAGAATAGCAACAGAAGTGAGCAGTTTGTAACGTACCAAGATAGGAAAATGGGGCAAAAAATGAGAATGGAACCAGCGGATACCACCCACCTCCGAGAAAATCTAGAAGTGCTGCAAATTTTTGAAGATGGAGGGCTTATGCCATTTTTGGATAAGTTTAATGGGTCCTCTGAAGATTTGGCCGGCATGTTCACCCACACATTCAGAAACAACCGGGCACACGTTAACGACATGACCATTGAGGTAACCCCTAAAGTTTTGAGTCAAATTACTGAGCTGCCATTAGAAGGTCTTTCAATTTCTAGGGCTGGCAAAAACACATTGGTAAATATAGTTAATCAATTTCTGGAAGAAAATGATAAGGAGCCAGAATATTTAACACACAATAACACATGCAAGGGGGTAAAAAGGGCCAACTCATGGGAACCCTGGGATGAAGTGGCCACATGGGTAATTAAATTTTTAACCTGTGAAGGGCATTATGTACTATTGTCAGGGCATCATATAAAAATTTTAAACCATCTCAGACATGGTAGGCAACAACCAGACGTTAGGGTAAATCTTCCCCTATATCTGCACCAAGAATTGAAAAACATGGCAAAAAGATATCAGGAAGGAAAAGGGAGCCTTCGCCACCATGGTCTCATCAAACTAGTTTGCCAGCACCATTTTAGAGGAAACCCTAGGAGCTTTGATAGGTTTTACTCTACCTTAAATGATGTAATTTTTGGAGATGAGGATGAGGAGGAAGAAACAGATGCTGTTGATGCTATTGCAGAAGAAGAAACAATTGCTGTAGAAGCTATTGTAGAAATAGAAATTATTGTAGAGGATGTTGCAGAAAAAGAAACACACCCAATAGCAGCAACAGAACACCTTGCTCCAGAACCTTCAACTTCATGAGCCAAGAAGCAAAAGAAAAGAGGGTCTAAAACTGGCAGCAAAATAGAAAAACAGAAGAAGGTCCATTTTTTTGAAGTTGTAATTGATTTATCAGAACAGGGAAGTGAAGCACCTAGCCCAATAGGGGAAGAAACAACAAAGGAAACAGAAGCATCTGAAACTGTCCCCACAACCCCTATTGTCACTAAGAAACAAAGCAAAAAGAAGAAGTTTGCATCTGGAACTAGGAGGTCTACAAGACTCCACTTGAGGGAAATGACGAACAGGTCATAGAAGAAGAAGGTGGCCAAAACAGTCCAGATGTCACAGAAATACAACCAACCCATGAAAACTTTCTAAAATTACTTGAACAGATAGTTGAGGAAGAGGTTGGGCAGGATAGCTTGGAGGTGGCTACAGTTCAACAGGCCACAGAAATGGTAGATGCAATTATAGACAGTTTCATAGAGCCTCCTGAACAAGAGCAGACAAATGTTGCAGAGGAAGAGACAATTGTTGAGCAACCTACTATAGCTGACTTGTCTGCATCTGATTCTGAAGCAGAAACAGAGGAGGAAGACATCACAGAGCAGCTGAGAGCAGCAAGGAGTGTTGTCAAAACACAAACCAGATGGATTGAAGAGAGAGAAAACATCATTGAGATGCAGGAAAGAAAAATTACAGAGTTACAGCAGGAAGTGGCAGAATTGAGAGAAAAGCTGTCACAGTCTAAAAAATAGCCAATTGTATCCATTGATGAAGACGATTTGGCTCAACTGCTTGTGGATTTATCTAGGGCAGATGACTCTATTGAGGCAAACATAGGTGCTCATTCTGAAGAAGCACCCTTTCATTCTGAAGATGTGCCTTCTCATTCAGAAGCACCCTTTCATTCTGAAGATGCTTCAAAATTGGCAAAAAGCATAGCAAAAAATATTGGAGATGAGTCACCAACACAAAAACAGTCCAAGCAGCAGCATGAAACAGATCAAGTAAGTACTTCTATTGATGTCCCTATATTTCAAACTATTACACCATCAGTAGAAGTAGCAAGATAATGGGGTGTAAGTGGAATTACTAGTCTGATGACAACCTAATAGAAATAGCGAGATAAGGGGGTACAGGTAGAATTATTGACAGATGATCAACCACTAGAAGTGGCAAAAAAAGGGGTTCAGGTAGATCTGCTACCTAGAGTTCCACCTGTAGTCAGACCACCTAATACTATGTCCTTAGAACAATACAATGCAGACATAGCCAGTTGGGCGATTAGATATGAGAAGCTTGCCACTAAGACTAAAAAATTCAAATTGGAAGGAAAACAGCTAGAGGCCAAGGAAACAGAGATTCAGGCATTGAAAGAAAAAGTGTCTGATTTATGTCAAATTGCTAAATTTTTAGTCCAATTCAGATGGCCAGCTAGATTTTACAGTCTTATTCTAAAGGAGAAATACCTCAGATGGTAGGTCATGAGGATTAGCTCAGGTCTTCCATATAAATTGGACACCACTGCAGATTTCTTGGAAGCATACTTTGACAGCCCTATTGAGCAGAAAAATCTCCTGTGTGAACTATTTTTACATAGCTTCTTTATTCCAGAAGAAGTAGAATTTCATCCTCAAATCTACATTGGAGATGTTCAATTGAGGGCATTCATGTCCACCTTGCAGAATCAGTTTTATTGGGACCAGGAGAAAAGGCAGAATAAAGAGATTGAAACAAGAGCTGAATTGTTAGTCCGAGCAATTCAGCCAAATCACCCCATTATCACAAGACAACACTTCACCATGATGAACAGGGATGATGTGAAGAGAATGTACTTGACAAACTTGAGGGATTGTGTGAACAGATTCCAAAACTTTTGTAATGACAATTTTGTGCCAGCATTATCAGTCTGTAGAAACAGATGGGCTGAACTCTCCATGTCTTTACAGAAAAGAGAACCCATCTCCCCCATCAACTTAGAATGGTCCAGAAGAAGGGCAGAAGGAGTAATACAATTGATTGAAATCATGCAACATAATTGGATAGGTCTCAGATTTAGGCCTCCAACCATCATCACTCCAGTTCCATTCTACTTTGAAGAAGATGCCCAACTTGATGAACAGTTTGAAGAATGGCTCAGGAACCTTCAGGAGAACAGGGGGTATTATATAGGCAAGAAGTTGTTCTACAGGTCATGGAATTTGACCATGGACATATGTGATTCCATAGCCCAACAGAATGCATGAGGACATGCATCAATATAAGTTGGGGGGAAAATGATGAGGCCTGGAAATGCCTCAATCATAACATGTTTTGAACGCTGAAATTGCCTACAAACTCTTATGTTTAATCTAATATGCTAGTTAAGTTAATTCAAAATGTTGTGTATTAACTATTTGCATGATAAATGTATCTAAAATACTATATTCTGATTTTTACAGCTTTTTGCATAAGTTTTATGTTGTTTTGTTATGACTTGCTAAATGAGATATGCTTAGATTGATAGCAGCATTTCACTAATCATGTTTTGATATGTCTCAAGCATTTGTTTTACCTAAATCTGGCAATAGTGCAAGTAAACTATTACTGTGCAGCAAAAACTGGCTTTTCCCATGTAAATTCCAACCAGCTGCCAATGAATGGCAAGGCATGGAATTCACATGTGGAAAGAGATGAAGACCATTGGAATCTAATCTTGAGAAGTAACCCACATGAGAAATGCAGAAGAAATCATTTAAGGAGCCCACATTTGTTCATTCTGAAGTCTCTTCGGAATGAACAGATATCTTCGAAATGAGAAAACATAGTGTCTTCGGAATGAGCGGATCTTCGAAATGAGAACTGTAGTATCTTCGGAATGAGAATTGCAGTATCTTCGAAATGAGCCACTTATCTTCGAAATGAAAATAGAATGTGCTTTTTGACTTATTGACCGAATTCTGACGCTGGAAAAAGGGAAATAAAGATTGAAAAGGGTAAAGGAAAATATCTCAGATCTGACTTTGCCGTCCTTGCCGACCAAAGCCACCATTTATGGAAAGATCAAGTTTGATCTTCTTCTAGGATAAAACCAGGAATTGTTGCAGCATAATAGGATTAGATCTTTTAAGATATTCTCAATTGTCAGTAGATCTTAGGACATCTATAAATATGGCTCCCATTCAGGTTGAGCTAAGGAAGGGGATAGAGAAAGCAAGAAAGTAGAGAAATATAGGAGAAAATAGGCAATAATTAGAGAAGTGACTGTTACAGTCCTGTAACAGGTTTTCAACAAAATTATTGTAATCATGTTCTTGAATCAATAAAGTGTACTATTTCTATTTCATATTGCTTGTAAATGAGTGTGAGTAAGATCTAGAGAGAGAGAGACTTATACCTTCTTCTAGACAAGGAGGCTGGCCACTTCCAGACCTAGGAGGAGGACTAACAACAGGTTTTTATTCTGATTTTGCTGCAACAGAATGAGTAGTAGAACTTGTCATTTCATTCCTTTGTAAACAACTAATGATATTTGCAATCTTAGCTTATTTTATGTTTTGTGATTAATGGTTTGGTTGTAATCTCCACTTTCAACAAAGCTTTCAATTTATTGCAAACTGTCATTTCCAAAATTTACTATTTTCTATAATTTCTTGCATTTTATGTTTTGTTGTCAACCCCTGCACGGAAGATTGACAACCTTCTATTACGAGAGCCTTGACGAGGTTTCATTTCCATGTTATAAATAGGTTTCCATTCCTTGCAAAAGTAAATAGATTTCCTTTCTAGCAATTATAATCGGACTTTTAATTCTGCAACTGTTATTTCTGCAACATAATTAGGTCTCATTCTGCAATTGTAATTAGGACTTCATTTCTGCAGTTAATGATTAGTTTCCATTTTTGCAACTTAGATTAAGGTTTAATTCATGCAATTTAGAGATAGGAATGTCCAAAATCCCCCACACAATCGGTTTCACCAATAAGACCTGTTGCTCTAGATTGACCTAAGTTATAACCCTGTTCACCCCTTCTTTCGCAGATAGCCTTGTACACTGCCCTGGATTGACAAATTCATTGAGAATTAATGATGTGTATAATGACAACGCATCAGAAGCTATCTCCTTGCATTGGATTTGTCATTAGGGGTGCTTATAGATAAAATTGCCTTGGAATTATCACTAATTGATTTGATGCGTTCAATTTCGTGATGAGTGCACACTTTGGATTTTCCATCCAATGTGCACATTTAGTTAAGTGGATGTGCAATTTTGACTTGATTTTATATTTATATCTATTTAATTTAAATACGTATGCATAGCATTTTAACTAGCTTTGTTGATTGTGTGTATGTTTAGTTAAGTGAATGTCCAATTTTGACTTGATTTTATATTTAAATTAAATATATCTATTTAATTTAAATATGCATGCATAGCATTTTAACTAGCTTTGCTAATTGTGTGTATGTTTAGTTAAGCGAATGTGCAATTTTTACTTGATTTTATATCTAAATTAAATATATTTATTTAATTTAAATACATATGCATAGCATTTTAACTGGCTCTGTTGATTTTGTGCATGTTTAGTTAAGTGTATGTGTATGGATGTTTTGATTTTTTTATATTTAAATTAAATATATTATTTAATTTAAATAAGTGTGTTTAAGTGAAAGTGCATGATGTTTTGATTTTTTATATTTAAATTAAATATATTATTTAATTTGTGTTTAAGTGAAAGTGCATGATGTGCATTATCTTATCAACTAGATGTGCATAGATGGATTGGGTATGCATGTTGAGTTAACTAGTTTAGTTAACTGAGTTCATGTAGTGCATATCCAAGATGCAACTGAGTGTGCAAGCTTAATCCTTAGCATAGGTGGATGTGCAACTAGTAGTGACTGTGAGTTCATTTGTGTCCATGAAGAGGAGTGCATAGTTGTGTGTCTTAAGTACTAATTAATTAACTATTAATTAATTATTTATTTATTTAATTAATACTTAGGTGGTTTATTGCTTATTTAATATTAATTAGATTTAATTAATATTAAATGCATTAATTAATTATGATTAATTAATTAATGTTTATTATGCTAGATTTAGGTGTCTACAGATGCCCCTTTTGTATCGTATTGTGTGAACACACAATGCGATGCAAAAACAAATGACACCTGTGACTAATGATCGGATGGATGATGTGGTAACTTTCATGCTTGAAGGGGATCTGATGCTTGGTTGCCCCAATTTGAGATCAATGTAGGATACCTCAGTGATGGAGGCAACAAATGTCTTTGAATCTTATCCTTGACAAATTGACGAGTGCCTTGGTTTTGGTGAACGAACTGATCATATGGTAAGTGGTCTCATGTGATATCATCGATGGTCGATCACCTTCGCTACCTCGATTAAAGCATCAGCATGTAAACCCTTATTGGACTTGATCCAATACGTTGGTCGTTTGGATGTGATTAGAGACTCTGCATTTATACCCGATAGAGTAGGATGTATAATTAGTCATAGATAAGGTTCTTGGACAAACGTTGATTCCAAAAATGGGTATTTATGTATTGATTTTGTTTGGGGTAAAATATTATTGGTATTGTCTACCCCCTCAAGCGGTGAGTCGATGGAGTGAAAAATGAATGATGACGAGGCGATTGACATGATGGTGATGGTCCTGGATGAATGAAGTGTGGTGGGTGGTGGTTTTGGTTTTTGTGTTATGTTTATTTTTTGGAGGATATATGGAGCGCAAGACCATTCAGTAACATAAGTTACCCTTTTGTATTTGTATTTTGGATTAATATGAACCCAATTATGTACTTGATTGCTCGTAGTTGCTTTTGTTTTTGCACAGTGTGGTTGATTGTATTGTTGCAAATATTATCTATGTGTGTTTTCTCATGATTATTTGTTGTGATGTGTGTGTAGGTGATTGTTTTTGTTTTGTTTTGGAAAACAAGTATCCTTATGGTAATCTACCCATCCTACCATATTGCATGGATAACTAGTAGCTGCAACCACTAGGTTACTAGAGTAGATCACTATGTACAAGGTTCACTCAAAAACTTGGGCTAGCTAATTGACGATAAGAAAGGAAATCTAATATTTGGATTTGCATTTGCCTAAGCAAAATGGGGCTATTAAGCTAAGCTAGTCTATGGACATGAAAGAGAATGTAATCTATGGTTTTGCTTTTGTTTGAGCAGAATGGGGTTGCTAAGCTAATCTAGTCTATGAACATGAAAGGAAAACTAAGTTATGGCTCTACTATTGCCCAAGCATAATGGGGGTGCCAAGATAAACTAGTCTATGAACATAAAATAAAAGCTAAGCTATGGCTCTGCTTTTGCCCAAGCAGAATGGGGCTCTAATATAATTAATGTGAAAGAAAATTTAATCTATGGTTCTACATTTTGCTCAAGCAGAATGGGGCTATAATTGAATCTAATCGATGAAAATAAAATCTAATCTATGTCTCTGCTTTTGCTCGAGCATAATAGGGCTCTAATATATGGATGCTTTTTCTCGAGCAGAATGGTAATCTAATCTAAGATATGAGCATGAAATAGAACCTAACCTTCGATGAGTGTTTGTATGGTAATCTATTTATCCAACCGTATTACATGGGTGACCAGCCACTACAACCACCAGGTTTCTAGAGTAGACTCTTAGGTACACGGTTCACACGAAAGCCTACACTAGGAATGAAATAAAATCTAATGTAAATTGTGTGGAAAGAAATTTGACCAAAGGGGTTTGGTTCCTTTGGGACCTTTGAATTGAAATGGGACCAAAGGGGTTTGGTGCCCTTGGAGCCTTTGAACTAGAACTGGACTGTGACCAAAGGGGCTTGGTGCCTTTGGAGCATGTGAAATTGAAAGGTGATTTTTTAACCAAAGGTGTTTGATGGCTTTGGGGCCTTTTGAACTAAATTGAAAATGTTGACCAAAGAGGTTTAGTGCCTTTGGGGCCTTTTGAATTGAAAAGTCACCAAAGGGGTTTGGTTCCATTGGAGCCTTTGAACTAGAATTTGAATGTGATCAAATTGGTTTGGTGCCTTTAGAACATTTGAAGTTGAAATGTGATTTTTGACCAAAGGTTTTTGGTGCCTTTGGGGCCTTTAAACTAGAAGGTAAATTTTGAGATGTCGAGGCAAAGGGCATAACCTTTGATAAAAGGATGCAACCTTTTGAACCTGGTTGGTGATTTACTATGAGATATGAATGTGAGGCAAATGGCACAACCTTTGACAAAAGGACGCAACCTTTTGAACCTAGCAGTTGATTTGTTGATTTTAATGTTTGCTAGTATTGATAAAACCATGCCAAAGTATCGATGGTAAGACAATGTGCTTGATTGATTGATTGATTGTTTGATAAGGATGAGGAAGGTGTGATACCTTGAACATCCCCAATTTTTTGATTATTTTGAGGGGGGTGTGATACTTTGATTGTACCAAGTTGGTCGATCACTATTTGATTATTGGTTGGGCAAGGTGTGATACCTTTATTGTGATGGATGTAGTTGATTGAATTGATTTGATTGATTGGTGGGGAAGGTGCAACACCTTAAGCATCCCCATTGTATGTCATGTTTGATTGATTATTTTACTAAGGAATGTATGATACCTTGGATATCCCCAAGTGGATCAATTTCTAGTTTGACTGATTGTTGGAGGAAGGTGTGATACCTTGAACATCCCCAAGGTGTTATGATGGATTTGATTCGATTTATGGGGAAGGTATGATACCTTGAACACTCCCTAGGTTGATTATTGATGTGATTGATAGTGGGGAAGGTGTGATACCTTGAATTCCCCACTTGTTGGTTGAATTGTTTAATGTAACTGATGGGGAAGGGTGTGGTACTTTGATGTCCCCCAATTGTTTGACTATTTGCGAGTTTGATTGTTGATTGAAATAATTTGGATTTGATTGGTTGATGGAGAAGGTGTATTACATAGAAAATCCCCATGTTGTTTGATGATTGGTTGGTTGATTGATCTACAAGGAAAGTGTGATACCTTGAGTTCCCCAAGTTGTTGACTTGTTTGATGTGACTGATGGAAAAGGTAAAATACCTTACTTACCCCCAAATTGTTTGATGGTTTAATTATTGATTATTGGAAGAAGATGTGATACTTTGAACACCCCTAGGTTTGTTGTTTGCTTAATTTTTTGTTGGAGAAGGTGTGATACCTTGAACACCCCCAAGTTGCTTGATGACTTGATGTGTCTCGTATGTGCTTGTGATGTGATGAAGTGATTTATTAAATCAATGTTGATGGATGTAATAAGTGTATGCTTATGCTTTTGTTTATCTTTTGGAAAATGCTTGGACACGTATCATTATTTATGAATTTAATCAATTAATCAAGGGCATCAATCCACTAATACTTTATATGGAGTATGGATGTAAATGAATGCAATGTAGTGGCTGTCAAGCAAGGTGCTAAAATGGAGGCCAATATGACATGAATTGTTCTTTTACTTGTCTTAGGCAAGAGTAATCTGAAAGTGTTTTAAGGGAACTCAATCACCCTAGTAGGCACTTGAAGATACTAAGACCAACTAGGCTATTCAAGTTTCACATAGATCAACTATGTGTGAAGTGAATGTTCATTACCAATTTTGGGTGAGGTTAGACTCATCATTTGTAACTTATGCCAATAAGCTAGCTCATCTGAGAGTGCACATAGATCTATACAAAATAATATCACTAATATGATAGACATGTCACCACGTGTAAGGCTACTCCATTGCCAAGTCAGCGTTTATAGCCCATTGTTGTAATGAAGATAACCCCATGGTTGCAAAAAACTGAGAATTCCAAGGATTCAAGATCTTTTACTCTTCTTTATTTTGATTTTTTGGGGGGGTTTTTTGGTGGTACTTGCTCATTTTGTGGAAGAGCAAGGGATTTTACTTTCCTCTTTTTTGGGGGAGGGGAGGGTGGGCTTGCTCTTTTTGTGAAAGAGAAAGGGTATTTTATTGTTTTTGCTTTTGGGGTCTTGCTCTTTTTGTTATAGAGAAAAGGGGATTTTTCTTTTTTTATGTTTTTGGGATACTTGCTCATTTTTTGGAAGAGCAAGGGATTTTTTTTATGCTTTTGGGATACTTGCTCATTTTTTGGAAGAGCAAGGGATTTGTTGGTTTTTTTATGCTTTTGAGATACTTGCTCATTTTGTCGAAGAGCAAGGGATTTTTTTTGGAAGGGGGGAGCTTGTCATTTTGTTAATTCTCAACTGTTTATACCATGCACATAATTGAATGAGCAAGGGAAATCATTCGCTTTATGGTGATTGTGACTCATAATTTTTTCCTTCCTAAACACCAAAATTTTATTTAATGTGATATTTGTGTGTGGTCACAGTGAAAACTTAAGGTCACTAGGATGCTCTATAACACTCAAAAACTAATGATATTCAAAACAAGTTGAATGAGACACTAGTTGTGGCTGAGTAACAAAAAGTACCTAAATATTTGTCAAACCATAGACTTGGGAAAGATAAACTATCATAGGTTTTATTATTTTATTTTTTGACCCTCTCTATATTTTTTTTTAAGGATGATGGAGAGTGGATGGCTGACGTAACTGACAAACCTAAAATGAGAGGAAATGCAAGACACATAACATTAGGAATATGCCCTTGATTAATGTGATAAAGTCACTTATAATAAGTGAATATAAAAATTTAGTGAATGATAACCAAAGTGCTATTGGTTGTTGTATCGCTCCAAATTTTTCGCATCCCTACCTTCAGGCTATAGGATCTACGCCCGGAAGGAGGATGGGAAAAGGATGGTGCCGTACCTCAGACTGAGAGGACTTTGCGAAGGTCCCGCCTCTCAAGGGAGGTGTATTTTGGTGATTTTTCGACGGATGGTGGGTTCACCAGGAAACATTTGGCGGCAGTTTCCACGCCTAGGTTTTGGAATGTGTTTGATGAGTTCGTTTTAACCTTAAGCATTCATATCCTAGGTTTGGCCGAATGAATCTAAATTAAAACTACATGAAAATGCAACTTTCATGAATACAGCAAACAGATTTGAAAGCAAAAAATAGAGAATTTTATAGAATGACAATGAAAAATACCTGATCCGGATGTCTGTAGAAGATTCCGACGTTTGAAGCGATCTGGATCGCTCGTAATCCGACAGAATCACCTCGTAATCCGACAGAATCATCTGAGACTGACAGAATCGTCCGAGATCTGACGAATTCGTCAGAAACTCGCAAAACAAAAAATAGATGCAAAATACAAGAAATTCTCTTGTGCTAACAGAGGCAAATTACACCAAATAATAAAATGAATACTCGAGCAATAGTTTAAAACAGCAATCCTAGCCAATTTCTATATTTTAACAACAAATCATGAACTTAATGTGCAATCTAAGCTAAATGGGTGAACTCCAAATGCAAAATAATATAAACACTGAGTAAATGATCTAATTTGCAGCATAAAATGACAAAGAAAAGGTTGAGAAAAGCAAACTCCAAGCACTGATTGCCTCGATGTGGACTGTAGTCGAGATCGTCTCGCATCAGTACGAAATCGTCTTGCATTTGACGGGATCGCCTCCAATCTGAACAAGTTCGTCGACGACGATGGATGCTGGCTCCGGCTGAAAAATAATGATGTACCTGCAACAAAATTGCTATGGGACTAGTGCAAAAGCAAGATTAGGATGTTTTGACGTAGAGGGAATCACTTTGCAGAAAATTTCAGCCAGGGGTTGGGGAGGGAAAATCTTAGAGATTAAATAGGCTTAGGGGGAGTAGTTAGGAGGTTGGAGATCATCCCAATTTGGGAGATCTCCAACGGGGGAGGGTCCCAACGGCATAGACACGCTTTTGCCCAGATTGGAGACCCGTTGGAACAGATTCCAACTATGCAAATTCAGTTTTGCGACAAGATCGTCTGGACGTCCTAGTCCAGACGAAATCGTCAAATTTGGGACGATATCGTCTGATCGGCGACGATATCATCAAACGGTCAAAACAACCTCTAAAATTGGTGCGGAAAAGGGGGAAATGGATTTCCCGATGGTTAACAGGCGGTTTGGGAGGTTAAATTTGAATTTAAAATTATTTACTAAGGTGAATGTAAATTTTATAATTTTATACTGTGCCAATTTTAGGGTGCTACATTTTGCCCCCTCTTTAGCGAATTTTCCGAAGAAAATGCGTTAAAGATGAGTTCTTCTCGATCTACGAGAAAGCAAAAAATTATTCCCATTTTTAGGCGACGATTCTTGGTCGAATCGTACGACAACTTACTATGGTGCCCCCTCCGTGTTTTTACCCAAATCGAACGTTTGAGGTAAAAACGCGGAAAGCAAAAAATTATTTGAATAAATTAGAAAAATGTTAACCTAATTGTTTTTGATATGATGTTCATTTTGGTTTTAGCTCGAGAATATGTGATATGATGTATATATATTTTTGATATATATAGATGATATATTTTTGATCATATGACTTGTATTGTGTTATGTATTTTTTTGATGCTTATGATGCTTTTATGTTTGATTGATTGATTTGATAATTGGATGTAATTATGTCGTTGGAAATATGATTTGAATGTCATGCTATAACATTGTAAATGAAATAATCTGATGTAACAAAGTGTTTGTTTGTGATGCAATAATTTGATAAAAATAAAAGGAGACTTCTAACAATAATTTCAAAGGACATTGTTGCTATTATAGACCATTTCATGGAGTCGCCGCTCACTCGGTCGTCAAGCTAATCCCAGTATAGAAATATTGTTAAAAGTAAAAGAGTGCTTAAGAGACTGTCTTAAGACTTTGGTGCAATAGTGCAAATGATGATGATGATGGTTTGTTTGTTTTTAGACTTTCATGAAAAATATTATGCATGAAATATTTTTAAAATGATTTTTGCTAGGCATAAATTCCTAAGTGTGATAAAATTTGTGAATAATTCCTTAGGAATTATACCATCATTGCAAAGTTAAAGGTTTGACATAATGACATAAAATAGTGAAAAAATGGGTTTGCTTTTGAAAAGCATAATTTGTGTAAAATGAAGTCATATGGTTTTTATGATTTTTGATAAATGGGGGAATAAAAATTGTTACAATGGTTTGCGCTAGGCATAGAATATGTAGGTATAGACTTATACCATCATCGCGAAAATCCAAAAAAAATAGTTTTATTGCATGGTTGATTTTTTGATGAATAGAAAAGATGAAAATGAGGACTTGCGCTAGGCATAAAATTCCAATTTTGGTTTTGAAACTATACCATCGTCGTGAAAGTCAACCAGATATATATGATTTGATTTGTGTAATTTGGAAGAAATTTTTGATTTTTCTAATTCTATAGTTGTCTTTGTGAAAAATAATTGTACTTGATTATTCCAAACAAGTTGCAAAAATAATATTTCAAAGTATTTTGAAGACAAAAGTTAGATTTATAAGGAATCCCATGTGCATATGTGCATTCATTTCCGATCTTGATTTATCATAATGATACACAAAATCTCTCAAATACAAATGTGTGTGCAATTGCATTGTTCATTTACGAGTTTTGAGCAAGATACTATGATACAAGTGATTTGAGGAAACCAAATAAATGTTCATTAACCATGATGTAGATGCATATAACCATATTAGACTACTATGTAGGTCGGATTATCAAGAGCTAGCTAATCCATAAGCAGACATAGGTCTGTACAAAATAAGGTCGCTAATGTGACAGACATATCGCCACGCTAGGAGTTACCCAAGGCCAAGCAAGTTGGGCACAAACCACCTGTTATGGGGCTTACCTCACAGTTTTTGAATAATTGAGAATTCCAAGGATTCAAGCTCATCAACCCTTCTTTTCTTTTCAAAGGGTAGGGAAAGGGATTTTATTGCTTTCTTGCTTTCTTTTGAACTTTGCTTATTTTTCTTTTTGTATTTCTTTTGCTTGATAATACTTGGAACATTGCTGAAATAACATTTTTCTTTTCTCTTCTTTCTTGAATTTTTCTTCTCTTTTTCTTTGCTAGGGATACTTGCTCGGATTAGCTGTAGAGCAAGGGATTTTTATTTTGGGTAGGGGTGAGCTTGTCCTTTTGCCAATTCTCAAAGATTCTAGACCATGTGCATGATAGGATAGCAGGGGAAACTTTTCACTCAAGAAATCAGTCCTACTATGTAGCAAAACATGGAAATTACAAATATAATCATTTTATTGTGGAAAGATGTGTGTGGTTTAAGTAAATAACAAGATCAATTCTCTATGCTCAAACTTTATTTAATTGAATTTTGTGAACTTTGATATAAGAGAGATTAGTAATCATGCCAGATAAAAGCAAGATATTTATTTTTTTGTGAGTGTGCAAGTGAGGGATTCAAAATAAATGCTAATTTATCCAAAATAAGTTGAAACATATAACTGCAATAATTGTAAGAAAATATATATAAATGATTTTTGAGAAGTTTTGAGAATGTTGACTCTCTCTTTCTTCTGTATATTGTTTTGGTTTCGAAAGAGTCAAGCATATAGCTGTTTTTATTTTTATCATTATTTTGATTTTTGGTTTGATTTTTGAGCAAAAAATTTAACAAGTGCCTTAAATAAATGCAACAAATAGTTTTGAAGCTTTTTGATGATTATGAATATTTTTGATGTTTTTGGATTTTTAAATATGAAAGAAGAACAAGATAGAGGTTTTGAACAAATATATACATGGGTGAGATGACCAAATTTATACATAGTAACGTTTAAGATGCAAAATATTTTTATTTTTTTGAAGATTTTGAGGATTTTGATTTTTTTGTATTTTGATTTTAATTTATGAATTGAAATTGGTGATATATACAAGATGATCTATATACACTATACAAGGTTATTTGAGTATAGCATGTCTAAGGTTGCTTCAAAATCAAAGGAGGTTTTGAAGGATAAGCTGGTTGAGGTGAAGGTAAGAATAGAAGGTGATGAATAAAAGGTAGCGATAACAAATGCTTTGTTATAATGTAAAATAATGTAGCAAAATATTTGACTTTTATATGTGGAAAATTGATCATATTACAAAATAAAATGTCAGAAGGATAAGAAGGTTCTTCATTCTTATCACTATATTCCAAATCTTGATAAGATGGAGAGAGCATATGTGAAAGATATACATGGGTGTTATTTGATAAACAAGGATGATCATATATGGATGAAGAAAAGTGATAGATAGAAGTTAATTGTGACAATGGAGAATGTATGGAACTTGATGTTTCAACCGTTAAATATTCTTCAAATGGTTTTGGGTCATTATGTATGGTAACAATTTTATTTGCAAGTTCAAACTTCAAACATTGGTGAAGAGTGGAAGGGACAACCCTCATCGTATGAATCCAAGGACTCTGGAGAAGTAGGTTGTAAGGTGAAGGACAATATACCACATAAGATAGAGTATCCAGGATCTTGGATCCAATATTAAAGGGAGGAATTATAGTACCTTGAGCTTCTTGAATTTCATTGTTAAAAGATTTTATAATAACATTTGATTCATTAATATCTTCTTCCTTTGATTCGAGTTTTTGGAATAATTGATAAGTGCATAAATTAAGAGAGGAGTCATTATCTACCATGATAGTTTTAACAGGTGTTTCTTTACTAGATCCCGTAATGTAAAGATAGGAGTCTTCTTGTGGAGTAGAGGAAGGAATCTCCTCATCATAGAATGAAATATGGTTAACCTCAAGAGGGTTTACACCATTAATTATGTTCTTAGAGAAAATATGATGAGGAACAAATTGTTGGCTAGGTATTTTGAACAAAATTTCCTTGTGATAAATTTGTAATACTTCTAAAAGGGATATCTTTGCTTGAGGATTAATCACTTGTTGTTGGTTATCAAAGTGGATTTCAGATTGAGATTTTGATTCTAAAGATGAGCTTTCTATGCTTACATTCCATTTTGGATCATTCTCTAGAGTCAAATATAGTTTTGAAGGTTGGTCAAATGAGCAATCCATATCTTGAATATCTGATTGAGTTGATTGAACTTGAGGTTGCTCATTTGTAGTTTTTGTTACAATATTAATAATATCATCATGATGGGACACATTAACATGCAATATTTGATTGGTTTCTTGTTGTTGATAATTGAATAGGGGTTCTTGGGAGATCCCCATGTCTTGATTGATTATTGGTATTTGTTGTGTAGGAGTTTGATTGTTTAATGGAGATTTATAATCGGTTGTAGATTGTAATTCCTTTATATTAAAAAGACCCTTATCAATCAAATCTTGAATTGCACATCTTAAATCTTTACAATTTTGTGTCATATGTCCATCTACTCTATGATATTCACAATGTAGCTCAGGTTTAAACCAATATGTTGTGGTATCAAGTTGTCTTATGGAAGGGAGTTCAATCCTATTTGTATCAAGTAAATGCTTGAGAATTATATCCATTGGTTGATTGAGCTTAGTAAATTTACGTGATGAAGGTTTTTGAGAGGTTTTTGATAAATGCCTTAGGAATTTTGTCATAAAAGGGCCTAATGGTTTCTCACCTCTACTTTCTTTATTATGGGTAGAATGATGATAGGAAGATTGCGATGTAGGAGGTGAGTGCATGGTAGAATTGGAAGAATAAGTATTTTGTTGTTGAAATGGATGTGTTGTATTGAAAGAAGAGTATTGAAAAGGTGGAGGAGGATTATATGTGGGTTGATAGACATAATATGGATATATGGGAGAATAGATAATATCATTATGAAGAGGATTGGAAAAGGGATTGTCTTGTTGGGTTATGGATGAAAAATGAGAAAAGTGTGATGGAGGTGGTGTTGAATAGGGATGAGGTTGGTCATAATCAACAAATGTATTTGGCTGAATTCTTCCAACATTACTAATGGGCTCATATTGATTTGAGTAAAAACTCATGGTTTCTTTAGTACTTCTAAAAGTAATATTTAGCATCTACTATTTAGAATTGAATCTAAAACATATAAACTTGAAATGATGATTTTTTTTTTTGTTTTTCTTGTATACATATATTTTTTTTTTGTTTTTGTTTTCAAAAGGTTTAAAATGCATTCACGTCGGGTTCACCAAAATGTATCGCTCCAAATTTTTCGCATCCCTACCTTCAGGCTATAGGATCCACGCCCGGAAGGAGGATGGGAAAAGGATGGCGCGATACCTCGGACTGAGAGGACTTTGCGAAGGTCCCGCCTCTCAAGGGAGGTGTATTTTGGTGATTTTTTGATGGATGGTGGGTTCACCAGGAAACATTTAGCGGCAGTTTCCATGCCTAGGTTTTGGAATGTGTTTAGATGAGTTCATTTTAACCTTAAGCATTCATGTCCTAGGTTTGGCCGAATGAATCTAAATTAAACTACATGAAAATGCAACTTTCATGAACACAGCAAACAAATTTGAAAGCAAAAAACAGAGAATTTTATAGAATGACAATGAAGAATACCTGATCCAGATGTCTAAAGAAGATTCTGACATTTGAAGCAGTCTGGATCGCCTGTAATCTGACAGAATCGCTTGCAATCTGACAGAATCGTCTGAGACTGACAGATTCATCCGAGATCTGACGAATTCGTCAGAGACCTGCAAAATAGAAAACAGATGCAAAATACAAGAAATTCTATTGTGCTAACAGAGGCAAATTACACCAAATAATAAAATGAATACTGAGCAATAGTTTAAAAACGAGAATCCTAGCCAATTTCTATATTTTAACAACAAATCATGAACTTAATGTGCAATCTAAGCTAAATGGGTGAACTCCAAATGCAAAATAATATAAACACTGAGTAAATGATCTAATTTGCAGCATAAAATGACAAAGAAAAGAGTTGAGAAAAGCAAACTCCAGGCACTGATTGCCTCGATGTGGACTGTAGTCGAGATCGTCTCGCATCAGTACGAAATCATCTCGCATTTGACGGGATCGCCTCCGATCTGAACAAGTTCATCGACGATGATGGATGCTGGCTTCGACTAAAAAATAGTGATGTACCTACAACAAAATTGCTATGGGACTAGTGCAAAAGCAAGATTAGGATGTTTTGACGTAGAGGGAATCACTTTGCAAAAAATTTCAGCCAGGGGTTGGGGAGGGAAAATCTTAGAGATTAAATAGGCTTAGGGGGAGTAGTTAGGAGGTTGGAGATCATCCCAATTTGGGAGATCTCCAACGGGGGAGGGTCCCAATGGTGCAGACACGCTTCTGCCCAGATTGGAGACCCGTTGGAATAGATTCCAACTATGCAAATTTAGTTTTGCGACAAGATCATCTGGACGTCCTAGTCCAGACGAAATCGTCAAATCTGGGGTGATATCGTCTGATCGGCGATGATATCGTCAAACGGTCAAAACAACCTCTAAAAATGGCACGAAAAAGGGGGAAACGGAATTCCCGACGGTTAACGGGCGGTTTGGGAGGTTAAATTTGAATTTAAAATTATTTACTAAGGTGAATGTAAATTTTATAATTTTACTGCGCCAATTTTAGGGTGCTACAGTTGTGATAAAATTTTATTGCTTTATTGTTTTTGATGTTTTTGATGTTTTTGTATTTTTGCTTTTGTATTATTTTTTTTGTAATTTTGATTTTGTATTGTAATTTTTGACTGATTTTGATTTTTTTGTGGTTTTTTTGTTGTGACTGTGGGGAAGGTGTGATACCTTGAGCATCCCCATATTTTTTTGTGTTTATATTGACTATGGAGAAAGTGTGATACCCTGAATATACCCAAATTAATTGATGCATGCTCGATTGATGGTTGGAGGTGTGATACCTTGAACACCCCCAAGTTGGTTGACACTTTGATATGACTAATGGGGAAGGTATGATGTCTTGGTCTGCCCTAAGTTTATTGATGATCGTTTGACTAATTTATTGATGGGGAAGGTGTGATACCTTGGTTTCCCCTAAGTTAGTTGATGATCATGTGTTTGATTGGTTGATTGAATTGATTTGATTTATTGATTGATGGGGAAGGTGTGATACCTTAAGCATCCCCCAATTGTTGTGAGTTTGAATTGATGTGATTTATATGGAAGGTGTGATACCTTGAGCATCCCCAAGTTGATTTATGTTTGGATTGATGTGATTGATGGGGAAGGTGTGATACCTTGAGCATCCCCAAGTTGTTTTATATCTATGATGTGGTTGATGGGAAAGGTGTGATACCTTGAGAATCCCCACTGTGCATTGCACTTGATGTGACATATTTGATTTGATTAGGAGGCATAATGGGACTTGATGCCTCATGTTGTGGTAATAGGTTCTTGTTGATGTTGAGATTTTGATTTTGTGGGGCCAAAGGATTGTTAATGGTAATAGCCCCCTTCTCGACAAGATCTTGAACCAAATTCTTGAAATGGATACAATCATTGACATCATGACCCTTTAGCCTATGGTAAACACAATAATGATTCTATTTATGCGACTGTTCGATCTCTCCTTCTTCGACAGTTCTTAAAATAGCTTGCATGATTTCTATCTATAATTGCACCTGTAACTGTCACACTGACTCCAGTTAACTGTCCGTAATTGTGATGTTGCGACCTATCACGAAATCGTGACACTTCTGTCTCTTTGTGCTCTTCTCGCCTTTTACCCGTGAAAACATGACATGTCGCGATATCGCGACATTTTTTGCCTCCTTGCACTTCCCTGCCTTTCGCCCGCGAAAACGGAACATGTCGCGAAATCGTGACACTTTCGCTGCCTTGTGCCTTTTCTGTCTTTGGCCCGCGAAAATGGAACATGTCACGAAATCATGACACTTTCACTGCCTTGTGCCTTTTCTGTCTTTGGCCCACGAAAACGGAACATGTCACGAAATCGCGACACTTTCGCTGCCTTGTGCCTTTTCTGTCTTTGGCCCACGAAAACAGAACATGTCACGAAATCATGACACTTTTGCCTTTGAGCTCTTCCTCCTTGAATTTGTCATGAAATCATGACACTTCATCCTTCCATGCTCCTTCGTTTTGCTTCTGTCGTGAAATCATGACACTTCATCCTTCTCCTCTTTCTCTTCGCTTTGGACCACGAAAATGAAGCATGTCATGAAATCGCGACACTTCATCCTTCTCCTCTTTCTCTTCGCTTTGGATCGCAAAAATGAAGCATGTCACGAAATCGTGACACCTTTTTCTATCGGACTCTCTCTCCTACATTATGTCATGAAATCGTGACACTTTTCCTCCTTAGCACTTTTCTTCTCATCGGATCACGAAAACCCGACATGTCACGAAATCGTGACACTTTTCCTCCTTAGCGCTTCCTCTTGCAAATTGTCACGAAATCGTGACACTTTTCCTTTTCAGCTCTTTCTCTCAAACATGTCACGAAATCGTGACACATTTCTTTGCCTGCGCCTCCTCTCCAAACATGTCATGAAATCGTGACAGTTTTCTTTGCCTGTGCCTTCTCTCCAAACATGTCACGAAATCGTGATAGTTTTCTTTGCCTGCGCCTTCTCTCCAAACATGTCATGAAATCGTGATAGTTTTCCTTGCATGCGCTTCTTCTTCAAACATGTCACGAAATCACGATAGTTTTTCTACTTGCCTTCTTCTCTGCCAACATGTCACGAAATCATGATAGTTTTTCCACTTGGCTTCTTCTCTGCCAACATGTCACGAAATCGTGACAGTTTTTCCACTTGGCTTCTTTGCCTCCAACATGTCATGAAATCGTGACAGTTTTTCCAGCATTTTCTCTCTCCTCCGATATGTCGCGAAATCGCGACAACTTTTCCAGCTTTTTCTCTCTCCTTCGATATGTCACGAAATCGTGACATAAAACATGTCGCGATATCGTGACAGTTTTCTTACTTGTCTTTTTCTTTGATTCTGTGAATCTGGGCCACTTCTGTCTTCTTGGAAATTTATTGTACATGCTCTCACTGACCTCTGAACTCTTGTCCACCGCATCAACTGATCTATCTATCTGTGTTGACAACAATGACAATACTGTTTCTGCACCTTGCTCAACAATCTCCCCCTTTGGAATTGTTGGCAACACTCATGCAATCTCCTGTAATTCTTCTCCCCCTTTGACAATAATACCAAAGGGCTACTATAGACTCCCCCTGAGTCTATGCACAACATTCTCAGACACACATTGTTATAGTTAGCAAAAATCATGAATATGAGCAAAACTATAAACATAGGCATAAATGCTCCCCCTGAGAATGTGATCCCAATTGATAGTCAGTTCTTGGGAAATGTGACCACTCCCAACTTACTCCGAAGGTACTCAAAAACTTCCTTGGGCAATGGTTTTGTGAATATATCCTGCTACTTGCTCTGTAGTCGGAACAAAATCCAATTTGACCTCACCTTCTGCAACTTTATCCTTCAAGAAGTGATACCGGATTGCAATATGTTTGGTTCGAGAATGCATAACCGGATTCTTTGATATGTTAATAGCACTGGTGTTGTCACATTTAACTGAAATTGGCTCTTTGAAGTGAATACCAAGATCTTTCAGGGTTTGTCTCATCCATAATATCTGTGTACAACATGTTGTTGCCTTGCAATGTATTCTCGCCTCTGCTATGGATAGAGAGACTCGATTCTTGTTTCTTGTCGTGCCATGCTACCAGCCTCGTCTCCAAGATAAAATGCTCCTCCACCGGTACTCTTTCTGTCATCAATACATCCTCGCCCAATCTGCATCGAATATGCAATAAGAGTGAAGTCCTTACCTTTTGGGTACCACAACCCATACTCCATAGTACCCTTGAGGTACCTAAAAATCCTCTTCACAAGCTGTCACATGAGTCTCTTTGGGACTAGCTCGAAATCTTGCTACCATGCATACCGCCCGTAAGATATCTCGGTCTGGTAGCTGTCAAATACAACAGAGCTTCCAATCATAGACCTGTACATGGTTTGATCTACATCTGGAGATTTGTCATCCTTGCTCAACTTGCAACCTGTTGTCATGGGAGTGCTAACAGGTTTACTATCCTCCATTGTGAACTTTTTCAACATTTCTTTCACATATTTAACTTGAGAGATAAAAATGCCCTTTTCACTTTGATTGACTTGCAGTCCGAGGAAATAAGAAAGTTCACCAATCATAGACATCTCAAATTCTTTCTTCATTTTATTTGCTATGTCTCTACAAGACTTATCATGATCGCTGCCAAAAATGATATCATCTACATAAACAACAAGGACAATAAGATGGCCATTCTCTGTTTTGACATACAGATTGTTGTCCACCAAACCTTTCTTGAACCCCTGTTGAATCAGATAGTTATCCAGCCTTGCATACCATGCTCTGGGTGCCTGTTTTAAACCATACAAAGCTTTCCTCAACTTGCAAACAAAGTTGGGATTATCACCGAGTTGGAAACCATCTGTCTGCTCAATGTAAACCTCTTCTTCCAGTTTTCCATTCAAAAATGCTGATTTTACGTCCATTTGATATACTTTGAAATTTTTATGAACTGCTAAAGCTAGAAACATTCTGATTGCCTCTAGTCTAGCTACTGGTGCAAAGGTTTCCTCAAAATCAATACCTTCAACCTGTGCATAGCCTTTACAAACCAGTCTTGCTTTATTCCTTACAACCTGTCCATCTTCGTTCAATTTATTTCGAAAAATCCATTTAGTACCGATTATATTTTTATTTGTCGGCCTTGGTACTAACTCCCAGGTTTTGTTTTTCTCAATCTGATCTAGTTCTTCATTAATAGCCTTCATCCAACTTTCATCTCGTGCTTGCTTCAAGCAACATTTTTGGGCTCAATGTTGGATAATAGAGAGTAGTTCCGTACTATCGCTTCTTCTTGTCTGAATACCAACCGTTGGGTCCCCAATAATCTGTTCTCTCGGGATGATTTTTCTCACAATTGCTTGTTTTGAATTTCTTGTTTTCTTCTTCTTCCGAGTCAATTCTTAAATCATCTGGGTCAATTTTTTGATTTTCTTCTGTTTCCTTTTCTTCATCTCCTTCAATGACTTCTTCATAAATAGGGTAGTTTTCTTGATAAGTAATTTCTCGTTCTCTACCTTCATCAACTTTAACATCAGCACTCTCCACAATTTTCTTTAGCCTCTTGTTGTAACATGTGTAGGCTTTGCTTTTTGTCGAGTAACCAAGAAAAATACCTTCGTCAACTCTATCTTCAAACTTACCGAGATTATCTTCGCTTCGTTTGATGTAGCACTTGCTGCCGAACACTTTGAAATATCTTGTTGTTGCCTTTCTGCCAAACCACAGCTCATAAGGTGTTTTGCTTTCATGCGTCCTTAGCATGCACCTATTTTGGATGTAAACCACAGTATGGACTGCCTCTTTCCAAAATCTGTCAGCTATTTTGTTCTCATCCAACATTGTCCGTGCCATTTCCTGCACTGTCCTGTTCTTCCTTTCTACAACACCATTCCTGCTGAGGTGTCCTTGCTGCTGAAAACTGTCTTTTGATCCCATATTTTTGATAGTACTCGCAAACTCTTCTCGAGATAAACTCTCCTCCTTTGTCTGATCTTAGGCATTTAATTCTTTTTCCAGTTTGATTCTCAACCTATTTTTTAAAAACCTTAAACATCTCAAAGGCATCCGATTTAAGCTTTAAAAATAGTACCCATGTCATCCTGGAGTAGTCATCTATGAACAACATAAAGTATTTGTCACCATTTATGCTTTGTGTTCTCATGGGTCCACACAAATCAGTATGTATTAGCTCTAAAGGTTTATTGGTGAAGTATTCCTTTGATTTAAATGTGGATCTAGTTTGCTTTCCTTTTTGGCATGAAGCACAGATGCTATTTACTAGTTTGCCAATGGTGGGTATATCTCTTATTGCCCTTTTTGAACTTATTTTTACCAGATTGTCAAAGCTAATATGACCGAGCCTCTTGTGCCACAGCCAATTTTCATCTTCCTGTCCAATCAAGCATGCTCCTTCTGAAGTTTCTGAGAGAGTATATAGATTTCCAGAAGTCCTCGATCCAATAGGCTATCGCCTTCCCACTGTGTGCTTTTCTGACTTCACAACCCTACTTCTTAAAGATGACTTCATGACCTCTGTCATAGATTTGACTTATGCTCAGTAAGTTGTGCTTCAAACCAATCACAAACAAAACTTCTTTGGAATTGATCTTTCCATCACTTATCTTGACTAATCCTTTGCCAACTATCTTGGCTCCATCATTATTTCCAAACTTTACAGAGCCCCCTTCATATTTCTATAATTTTTCAAATTTTTGTTTATCTCCTGTCATGTGGCTTGGAGCATCCACTATCCAATATCCATGGTGCCGATTTGTTCTGTGCTTTGAATGTTGTCTAAACAATCAAGGATTCCTTTTCTTCCTTGGGTCGCTCCTTTTCCTTCCACTCTGGTTTGGCTATAGTTTTGGTCACTTGTTTAGACTTTTCTTTGTCGGTGCTTCGTGCATGTTTTTCTGGGAATTTTTTGTTTTGCCTTAAACCGTTTGGTTGAGATCTTCTTCCCCGATATTTGTTTGCTGCATATGTGCTTCTACGAGTTTCTTGCAATGTGTCCAAAGTTATGACAAGTTATAGCATTCTCATCGCATAATCCATCAAGGGTGAAAAGACATTTCTATTGGTGAAATTTCTTTGTCCTATATTATAAATGCAGTCTAAAATCTTATGACCGTAAGCATTGCATTTAAAACAATAACCAGAAAAGGAATGATTAAACCTGGGAGTTGGTCTTTGCCATTTTGTGGTGGGAGCCACAAATTTTCTTCTCCTTTGATGTGTAACTTTTATGAATCCCTCATTGTCAGCACTCTTCTCGTGCCTGGCACTGTTGCTTTCTTTTGCCTGATTCGTTTTTCCTTGATCAACCTTGATCTTATCTTCTTTCTTTACTTGTTCTATAGTTATGGCCTTTGATCCACTTGACGATTCTCCTTCGACAAAGCCCAAGCCAAATTTGATGCCTGTAGACCTCTGACTATTTATAATCTTTTCAAGCTTCGCAGAACTTCCTTCAAGTTTGTGATAGCAACTCAATTTTTGATTCTTTTCTTCTAGCCGCATTCTTAAGACAACAATCTCTTCTTCCAGTTTGTTGCACTCATCTATTTTCATGGTTAACTGCACTTCGAGTTCTTCGGACATTTTCTTAAATTCTTCTATCTGTACTTTCAAAGTGTTTATTATGTCATTTGCATCCTCAAGCTTTCTTGAGACCTTTTTATTCTTTTTCCTTTCTGTACTCAACTCTTTAAGTGCAACAACCAACTCTCCTTCCAGATATACTTCAGCCTCATCCTTAATGTTTGTGTCACCTTCCTATTTTTCTTCTATTTTTTCTTCTTCAAATGCCATGAACAGAGCTTCACCTGTTTCTTCTTTAGAATCTTCACCCGAGCTATCTTCAGAAGAGCTGACATTCTTGGATATGAAACTTTTCTTTTTGAAGTTGCTTTTTCTAAAATTTGGTTTCTTCTTCCAGTCACTTCTTTCTTGGTGTGACCCTTCATCACTTTTGGTTTTCTCATTCATTGGACACTTAGCTGCAAAGTGACCGACCCCTCCACAATTGAAGCACTTAAACGGTAACTTTCCTCTATATTTTCCTTTTCCCTTTGTAAGTTTCCGAACAAAGTTAGCTTCCGTTTCATCCGATGTCTCTTCATCCTCAGATTCTTGTTCAGCTTTTATATTTTTGTGTGCTTTAAAAGTTGCTTCTCTGTCTATGGGCTTAGTTTGTCCTATTCTCATTTCGTATGCAGTCAAAGAACCATGCATCTCGTCCATGCTAAAATTATTTAGATCTTTAGCCTCTTCTATTGCAAAAACTTTAGAATTAAATCTTTTGTGAAGAGTTCTAAGTACCTTTTTCATGACAACCGCATCTTCGATTTCTTCGTCGAGTCCTCTGATTGCATTAATGATTCCATTGACTCTCAGCATATAGGCCTCTATGTTCTCATCATCATTCATTTGTAATGCTTCGAACTGAGCTCGATGCGTTTGCAGCTTGGCTTCCTTGATCTTGTTGTCTCCTTCATGGATGCTCTTCAGTTTGTCCCACATGTCTTTTGCCGATTTACAGCTCATGATCCTTATCAGTTCACTGTCTACTAGCCCACACATTATGGCATTCTTTGCTTTGGAGTTATTCTCAAACTTTTTCTTCTCGGCAGTATCTGTTGGAGGAGTAGCGGGTATTGTGTATCCACTTTCTACTGACTCCCAAATGTCGTATCCCAATGCACTCAGATATGTCTGCATCCCGAGTTTCTAGAATGAGTAATTAGTTCCATCGAACAAAGGAGCTTTGTTTGATGAGAATCCTTCACCACTTGCCATTGTGTTCCTTCCAAGATCACCTTAGCTGATTAAGCTTGTTCAGGAACCTTGCTCTGATACCAATTGATATTCTCACAATGACACTGAGAGGGGGGTGAATCAGTGTAGCTATTAAAATTCAAATCTACAACACTTAAATCTGAAGCAAAGAGAACTTAAAAATAGGTAAAGCAATTTTCACAAGAGAGCACACCACAACACACAATGTAACGAGGTTCACCAATTTGGCTACTCCTCAAAAATGACTGCTTGGACTCCAATCCAAATCCAGCCTTTGCAAAACACCAATTTTACAAACACTTTACCAGCACCCACTGGAAGGAGCACCAACCCCTTATTTTTCTGTTGCAACAGATAGGAGCACCAACCCCTAATGCCAAGCACCAACTTGGACTGCAATTCTGAATTATTTCAATGACATAAAAATGCCTTCATTGTTTACACGACCCTGATTGGTCTGCAATTAATCAAACTCTGCACGCTCTCACAGCTCTACTTATCTCTCTCTTGACCCTCTTCTAACCCTCTTTACACAGTAATTTCTCACTTACAGTAGCAGCTCAATTCTCCACACAATCGCCTCTTTTATAACAATATTTCTCATTGAAACTCCTCGTCTTCTGTCACTTCTGTAATCCCGCATGCGCCTATTAACATTCTCTTCTGCCACTTGTCAATTGTAATTGCTTCTTTATGTAACTCCTTTTGTATATATAGAGTGGGTATTTCGTTAAACACGTTACATGCAACGTATACCTCTACCATGACTGTTCGTCTTCTCGGTCATGACTGTTCGTATCCTTTTCTGTGCATGCATGCATTTTTTGATTCTATTTATGCGACTGTTCGATCTCTCCTTCTTCGATAGTTCTTAAAATAGCTTGCATGATTTCTATCTGTAACTGCACCTGTAACTGTCACACTAACTCCAGTTAACTGTCCATAATCGTGTTGTTGCGACCTGTCACGAAATCGTGACACTTCTATCTCTTTGTGCTCTTCTCGCCTTTTACCCGCGAAAACATGACATGTCGCGATATCGCGACATTTTTCGCCTCCTTGCACTTCCCTGCCTTTCGCCCGCGAAAACGGAACATGTCGCGAAATCGCGACACTTTCGCTGCCTTGTGCCTTTTCTGTCTTTGGCCCATGAAAATGGAACATGTCACGAAATCGTGACACTTTCGTTGCCTTGTGCCTTTTCTGTCTTTGGCCCGCAAAAATGAAACATGTCACGAAATCGTGACACTTTCGTTGCCTTGTGCCTTTTCTGTCTTTGGCCCGCAAAATGAAACATGTCATGAAATCGTGACACTTTTGCCTTTGAGCTCTTCCTCCTTGAATTTGTCATGAAATCATGACGCTTCTGCTTCCATGCTCCTTCGTTTTGCTTCTATCGCGAAATCGCGACACTTCATCCTTCTCCTCTTTCTCTTCGCTTTGGACCGCAAAAATGAAGCATGTCACGAAATCGCGACACTTCATCCTTCTCCTCTTTCTCTTCGCTTTGGACCATGAAAATGAAGCATGTCACGAAATCGTGACACCTTTTTCTATCGAACTCTCTCTCCTGCATTATGTCACGAAATCGTGACACTTTTCCTCCTTAGCGCTTTTCTTCTCATCGGATCGCGAAAACCCGACATGTCACGAAATCGTGACACTTTTTCTCCTTAGCGCTTCCTCTTGCAAATTGTCATGAAATCGTGACACTTTTCTTTTCAAGCTCTTTCTCTCAAACATGTCACGAAATCGTGACACATTTCTTTGCTTGCGCCTTCTCTCCAAACATGTCACGAAATCATGACAGTTTTCTTTGCTTGCGCCTTCTCTCCAAACATGTCACGAAATCGTGATAGTTTTCCTTTCATGCGCTTCTTCTTCAAACATGTCACGAAATCATGATAGTTTTTCTACTTGCCTTCTTCTCTGCCAACATGTCACGAAATCGTGATAGTTTTTCCACTTGGCTTCTTTGCCTCCAACATGTCGCGAAATCGTGACAGTTTTTCCACTTGGCTTCTTTGCCTCCAACATGTCGCGAAATCATGATAGTTTTTCCAGCATTTTCTCTCTCCTCCGATATGTCACGAAATCGCGACAGCTTTTTCTCTCTCCTCCGATATGTCGCGAAATTGTGACAGAAAACATGTCGCGATATCGCGACAGTTTTCTTACTTGTCTTTTTCTTTGATTCTGTGAATCTGGGCCACTTCTGTCTTCCTGGAAATTTACTGTACATGCTCTCACTGACCTCTGAACTCTTGTCCACTGCATCAACTGATCTATCTGTCTGTGTTGACAACAATGACAATACTGTTTCTGCACCTTGCTCAACATTTGTAAGACTTGGGTTTAGGCCTATTTGTACCTTCTAGTTTCACTTTCAACAATATAATGGTTTGTGTCTCATAAAGCCTTTAAAATATGGCTAAATAAGACTCTAAAAGTGGCATGTAACTACGAGGGGGCTTGATAGGATGCTTGGTTCGATTGTCTTATTGTGGTTGATTTTACAGTTGTGCAATAGGTGATGCAACCTGGTGAGATGGAAGTTGAAATTGTTGAGGTTTCCATGATGGAGTTTGATGGGGTGGTTGATGACTCAATCGTAGCTCAATGTTCATCAATTGACTTAAGATTTGTTGTAGGTCCCTATTTTTGTGACTCAATTGTAGCTCCATGTTGGCTAGCCCAGCCAAGATATGTTGTAGGCCAGGTGGAGGTGGTTGCTGGTATTGTTGGGTAGATGGTTGTGGTTTATTTGGTGACAGTTGGAGAGATGTTAATGCCTCTATTATGGGTGGTAGGGTTACCCATAATGGAAATTGTGTGAAGGTGGTCTCTTGCACGCATGTGGAAGGTGGGGGATTTAGTCGCCCTTGTGATAGTAGTTGGAGCAGATGGGATGAAGTAGGTGGACCATGGAGGGCTTGTGTAGCATCAATATCAATGATTACAATGTGGTCCAAGGACCTGGGGGTCCCTGGACTAGTGTATTCAAGAATGTTGATGGTGATGTGATGGTAAGTGGCACTCGAGTTGTGTGTCTTAGGCAGGTTGGTGGTATGATGATGAGTGTAGTTGGCTAAGCTACTTTGGGGTGGTTGGGAGGTTGTCTCTTATTGAGTTGGAGGAGAGATGTATGGATGGGAGCCTATTTGTATTGGTCCCTGGAAGCTTGATTTGTGGCTTTAGCTTGAGCTTGACTTCAAGTTGAGACCATAATCCTGGTAGGTGGATGGGATGCAGCTTTGAGTGTGTGATGGCGATTGTGAACTTTGGTGAATTTTTTTGTATTTTTCCTTTTAACTCTATCTACACAAGCAAATAAAGCAAACAACCAATTTTGATTTTATTTGTTTTAAAGGTTTAATGTTTGATTTAATGAACTTGTGAGATCGTTTGGAGCTATTTTTGGTTTTTTTATTTTTTGTAGGTTTTGATCTTTTTTTTTAGATTTTTTTGAGTTTTATGTAGCCTAATCTTAGAACTACAAGTGCAATAATTAAATGTAAACTAAAATGGGCATGTTTAAGCTCACTTTTTTTATGAAAAGTGATGCAACAATGACTGAATATGGTTGCCTAGTATGATTTAGCTAAGTTTATCCTAAATACAAATAAACCTCCTAAAAGAGACTGCGTTGTCTAATGCCTTACTACCGACCCATTTGGGCTTTCACTTCACCCTTGTGTGAGCTTGGACATGAATGACAACTGTGATTCCATAAATTATTAAGCCCCAAGAATTAGAGGGTGTCTAACCTTCCTACTTTAGGATGCACCCAAAAGTAGGGGACTTTTTAATGATGAAATTTGAAAAGCCACTCATGGGGGCCACTACGGTTGCTAGGGTGCAAGCCAACGGATGGAGATGAAGCCCACCATCATTGGTCTCGATCAATGATTGGTGATGAAATCCAACTCGTTGATGTTTATTGTGAACCGTGATGTGTGTGATTCATTTTATCTTATTTAGGCTTTGTACCCCTTTAATGTGGTCTCACTTTAAATGCCTAAATGCAACTAACTTAATGCAAAATAACTCTAGAATGATCTTCTTTTATTTTATTTTATTTTTCATGCAAGATGCATCTATACTATTGTAAGCAAGTAATTACCCTAACATATCATGCACTTCTAAAGCAAAGATAACAATAGCCTATAATAACAAAATGCTACTTCTAAATAAATCTAACTAAATCTACAACTAAAAATGACTCAAAATAGAAAGTGATTGATCCCCTACTTGTAGTCGTGCATTGTATAGAAGACCAAAGGCAGAGGTGATTGTGCACTATGATCGTTATGGGTGAGACAGTTTCTGTCTGAGACCATCTATGTGTAGATGGTTGCAATCTATGATCATTTGGGGTTGAACGGTCTTGCTTCTGTGTATTCTGTGACCTGTGTAAAAATAAAAAATAGAGACCTTTCAAATTTCTTGAATGCAACAATAGTCAAAAAATAGCATAATATTAAAATTAAGCATAAAATTATAGTAACGTAGAAAATTGCATAAATCAAAAGTTCATGGTACGGGTGGGTCCCACTATGATCGCCATCTTGTAGATAGTGGAAGCATGCACCATGCAATATGATAAACGAAAAACAAAGAAATGAATGATATTAAATTTGATAAATGTTGTGCTTCCTCACTATTACAATATGATACCCACGTAAGGGTTTACAATAAAAATGGAGAGCCTTATACAAAATGACAATGGTGCTTTTACTCTTGATGCTACAACACTGATAAAGTAGGTTTTTGGGGATCACTGCTACGTTGAATGTTGAATGGGACCACATTCAGTGCCTTTGTATTGATGTCCATGCTTGCAAATATTGGATCTAGAGCAAGGAGCTATCTTGTTGGCAATCATCTATAGGTAGATAGCCATGACTGATGATCGTTTGTGGGTAGATGATCGTGTTGTGTGTATTGTTGTGGCCTAGGAAGGTGGATCTGCTAGGCTCGTGCGGTTCAAAGTTGCTACTTGGTTTAGCTTTAGACTTTATCGTACCTGTGGGACCTACACGTAAACCAAAGATACACTAGGTTAGTAATACCTGTCGAGCCTCCCGAAGTGAGGCTCGGATTAGATAAATAAAAAAGTACATATTGCAATAAAATATGAAAGTAATAAATCTAAGAAAAGAGATAAAATAGAACTTTGTTTTTTACCTCCTATAATATGTTATTGTTTATGCATATGTCATTGTTGTCATTCATGATTGAATCATGTTACGTTTGTATTGGATTGTGTTGCATCAAAAGTCCTCTACGTAGGCTGTAAGTTGATTGTTCAGGGTCGAACAATCGTAGGTTGAGACCATCCGAGGTGGGACAGTCATGACCTATAGCGTTTGAAGGGTATCCAGGAGTGAATCTGGGCTTGCAAAAGGATGTGAATGGGCTCTACACGAGACGAGGATGAAGGAGTGCTAATATCTCGGGAGTATGATTGTTTTGGTTAATTGAAAATTCATCAACGTAAGTTTGTGTATTCCATCTCCATGCTCCAGAGGGTGAGGCTTAATTTATAATTTTCTCGATGGGAAAGGATAAGGACGTGGCTCACCCAGTTAACTACTATAATTGGAAGCTATCTCCTTGCATTGGATTTGTCACTGGGGGTGCACATAGATAAGATTGCCTTGGAATTATCACAGATTGATTTGATGCATGAAATTTTGTGATGAGTGCACACTTTGGATTTTCCATCCAATGTGCACGGTTAGTTAAGTGGATGTGCAGTTTTGACTTGATTTTATATTTAAATTAAATATATCTATTTAATTTAAATACATATGCATAGCTTTTTAACTAGCTTTGTTGATTGTGTGTATTTTTTAGTTAAGTGAATGTGCAATTTTGACTTGATTTTATATTTAAATTAAATATATCTATTTAATTTAGATGCACATGCATAGCATTTTACCTAGCTCTATTTATTGTGTGCATGTTTAGTTAAGTGAATGTGCAATTTTGACTTGATTTTATATTTAAATTAAATATTTAATTTAAATATGTATGCATAGCATTTTAACTAGCTCTATTGATTGTGTGCATGTTTAGTTAATTGAATGTGCATGGATATTTTGATTTTTTATATTTAAATTAAATATATTATTTAATTTAAATAAGTGTGTTTAAGTGAAAGTGTGTGATGTTTTGATTTTTTATATTTAAATTAAATATATTATTTAATTTAAATAAGTGTGTTTAAGTGAAAGTGTATGATGTGCATTATCTTATCAACTGGATGTGCATGGATGGATTGGGTATGCATGTTGAGTTAACTAGTTCAGTTAACTAAGTATATGTAGTGCATATCCAAGATGCAACTGAGTGTGTAAACTTAATCCTTAGCATAGGTGGATGTGTAACTAGTAGTGACTATGAGTTCATTTGTGGATCAAGGCTTTTTCGTGCGCTTGATCGGCTTGGGTGCTGAGAGGTGGAACTGCCAGTACCATGGATGACATGGAGGGGTGATTATGAGGGTCAATACATTCATGAAGAGGAATGCATAGTTGTGTGGCCTAAGTACTAATTAATTAATTACTAATGGATTAATTAATTAATTAATACTTAGGTGATTTATTTCTTATTTAATATTAATTAGATTTAATTAATATTAAATGTATTAATTAATTATGATTAATTAATTGACACTTATTATGCTAGATTTAGGTGTCTACAACAAGAATCCCCTATCTAATCAACCTTCTAAACATCCTTTGGTCCTTCATGTAAAAAGAACTTTTTCCCTTGAAAGACCTCCATTAATCATTCAATTAAGCTACAAAGCTAAGGGAACCTTCGATCTACTCCATCAACTTGAAAGTACCCCAACTAAAATCTCCCTTCTTAAACTTCTCAAGACCTTTTTGACCCATAGGGACATCTTACTCAAAATTTTGAGTGAATAAGTTGTTCCTCAAGACCTCGACCTAAATGACCTCACTTCCATGGTGGGATCCATTGGGGTTAACCATATAACTATATCATTGTATGAGCATGATATCTCTTAATCCTCTATGGTCGAAGATCCCCCATTCTACATCACATATAATATTGGTAACAAGTTCATCAAACGAATCCTAGTTAATAATGGCTCTAGTCTCAACGTTTGTAACCTAAGATTCATTAGTCATTTTGGACTAACCAAATAATATTTTAAGAAATTCAATATTATTATTAGGCATTGATAATGAAAAACATGAGTCTAGTGGCACTATAGTTTTACCCCTCAAAGTTGAGCCTCGCATTCTCAACACTTTTTTCTACATCATGCCTTGTGACTTAACCTACAATATTCTTCTTGGGAGGCCATGGATCCATGAGATATAGGTCATTCCTTCAACTCTCCATTAGTGACTTAAATATAAATACAAGGGCAATACTTATCATATCCCAACTGACCCCAAACCTTTTTCTACTACTAGATGATCAAGGTTGAGAACCCTAAATCCTGGTTTTGCCCTTCACTCAACTCATCTCTTCAATTGTATTCTTCTTATTAGATTTCAATTATTGATGCATTAAGGTCTTTCAACTTAAGTAACCCACCTAACAATGATTTTGAAGTTCAAACCTCTAATCTAACCAACCTTAATATTAATAACAAAGATAATAATCAATTTGTCTTGGACCTAGCTAAGCTATGTATGTTTCCTAAAACCTTAGGCTTACCTTCTAATAGAAAAAGTAAAATAGTGCAAATCAAAATTCACTTATTTGTTTGTGTTAACACTACTAATAATGAGAAAATCTATTACAATAACCCTTTCTTAGCTAAATGACAATATGCTTCATGCTTCTTGTCAAACTTGTATTCCATTCTAGAATAGATTATTTCTAACATGGGATATCAATGTAAAGGAGTACGCTTGTATGAGTAGGGCATCAAAGAGTCCCTACAAATTAAATATTCATCAATGCATTGTGGGATATGTTATATCCCTAGTCATAGTTAACCTCTTCCTTCTTCTTTGTTTGATAGTGAATATAAAGTCACATTTCTTGATAGGAAGCCCCATGACAATGTTATTTTATTAAAAAAATTATATTGGGACAATGAGGATGACAATGGATCATTGCTCCTCATAGATCCTAGCTTCTCTCAATTTACACTATTTTTCAATTTAAATCTCCTAAACTTAGCCTATCATGAGCTAATTTCCAATGAAGATAATTGTGAGACAAAGGATGTCCCAAATGATCCTTAAGATGGTCACTTGGACTATCTAAGCTAAAATGACTTCTATGTTGGTGTATATTTTTTTTAAATAATAAATATCATTATCCTGTAGCCAATAAATTGTAATAAACCATCCCTATATCCTATAAATCTTGATATCTTGGTATATTTATCCACTCTCCCTCAATTGGAAGACAAGTCTCATATTCCAATTGAAACCATGGACATCAATTTTGGAACTCCTAAAGATCCCAATATCCTTAAGCTAGGGAAAATATTGATCCTAACTAAGTGTGAGAAATACACCAATATTTCAACAGATTTTAGTGACATCCTTGCTTGGCCCTACATCAAAATGCCAACTTTTAATCCTTTCCTAGTTGTCCACCATCTAGTCGTCACTCATGCAAAACCCGTAGAGCAAAATATTATGAAACATGCATTAAAAAGTTGCTTTACTCATGAAAGAGAAACTCCAAAAGCTCCTCAATATTGGATTCATCAAATCCATTGACTATTATATCTGGATTGCTAATGTTGTCCTTGATTATAAGAAAATAGGTAGTACTAGAGTATGGAAAGACTTTTGGGATATCAATAAAGCATGTCCTAAGAATAACTTCCCTCTACCTAACATCAACATGATCGTCGATTTCGTTGTAGAATGTGGAATGGTATCTTTAATAGATGTATTCTTAGTCTATAATAAAATCAAAATCACTCCTAAGATCCAAGCTAAAACAACTTTCATGACTCTTTGGGGAACCTTATGCTATCAAATCATACCTTTTAGACTGAAAATGCAAGAGCTACTTTCTAGTGAATCTCCAATTAATGGTGTGAATATTAATGCAAATAAATTAATCAACATAGTGAACAATATAACTAGCAAAGGAAATAATCAACTAAATCAAATCCAACCACTCGAAGAGGGTAAAGTGTCATAGTCACTTAGAGAGGGTAGAGTCTCTTGTGAAGATACGCAAATGGATAAATGATTTGATGATGAAATAAATCAAATAATTATATTGCTATATATAAATAAAATCGATGAAAAGTAATTACAATTGGAAATATAGCCGACTATGCTATATTGGGGTTGTAACATGGATCCCCCCTCAAAAATATTTATCCTCAATGTTGGAAAATATTGGAAAATACTCTCATACTCTCATGTAGCATCTTCTTCTAGAAGGTCCTGCCACTTAATTAGGAACTCTTGAATTCGACATGATCGAAGATAAATTACTTTGGATCACAATATTTCTTAAGGCTGAAGATTTTTTTGACCTTCTTCATCTAGTAATGGAAGCTCTATCTGGGATTGCACCTTTTGTTCCTATTTGAGACAAGATACATGAAAAATTGGATGTATACGAGAAGAGGGTGGAAGCTCCAATTGATATGTGACTTCACCAATGTGATGAACTACTTTGTAGGGCCCATAAAATCGAGGAGCCAATTTTTTATTAGACTTGATCTTCAAGGACAGTTGCTTATAATATTATAGGCATAAAAAGACGATGTCTCCTACGTTGAATTGTCATTATGAACAATGTAAGTCCTATTGCTGTTTCATACGATTTTGTGTCTGTCTCAAATTATCTTTAAGAAGCTTAAGAATCATCTGATGTTGTTGTAACAAATCATCTACCTGGGCTACTTTGGAAGATCCTCGAACATAGTCTGTGAATATTGGAGGCTTTTGACCATACAAAGCTTTGAATGGAGATATCTTAAGGAAAAATGGTAAGAAGTATTATACCACCATTCTGCTAATGAAAGCCATTGAATCCAGTGATATTGCTTATCTTGAGCAAAACAACGAAGGTAAGTACCCAAATATTTGTTAACAATATTTGTTTGACCATCAAACTAGGGGTGATATGAAGAAGACATATTCAACTTGGTACCACTAAGATGAAATAATTCCTTCCAAAATTTGCTAGTGAAAATAGGATCACGGTCACTCACAATAGTTTTGGGTATACCATGTAACTTGAAAATAGAATCAAGAAATACCTTGGCTACCTTACTTTCTAAGTAGGGATGTTGTAGTGCACAAAAATGGATATATTTGGAAAGACGATCCATGACCACAAAGATCATTATTTTACCCTCTGATTTGGGAATGCCCTCAATGAAATCCATGGATATGTGCTCCTATTGGTAGTCCAGAATAGTTAAGGGTTGTAGCAGTCCCAAAGATTTAACTGTTTCACCTTTGTTACATTGACATACCTCGCATTCAACGATAAATATCTTGACATCAAATTTTAAGCCTTTCTAGGAAAATGATTGCTTCACCCGTTGGTATGTTTTCAAGGATCCTGAGTGTCCTACTAGAGGGGATGTATGCAATTCTTGGAGAACCATTGATTTAATAGTGGAACCTTTTGAAAGATAGAGGTGATATTTCTTGTGAAGCACTCCATCTGAATATGAGAAGTAAGAACGTAGTGATGATCCTAATGTCATATCTTGAATAATTTGAGTAGTTTCTAAATCAGACAACCATTCTTCTTGAAGTTGAGACAACCATTGTGGATAGGGACTCGAGATGACATTGATTGTCACCTCATCCTCATATTTTTGAGACAAGGCATAAACTACCATATTTTCTTTGTCTTTCTTATACTCAATGACAAAAACCATAACCCAATAGTTTGGTCATCCATTTATTCTATTTAGGGTATGAGAGATGTTGTTCTAAGAAATGCTTAAGGCTACTATGATCAATCTTAATGATGAAATAAATACTTAATAAATAATGCCTTCATTTCTCTATGGCATGTAAAATAGCTAGCATTTCCTTCTCATAAGTAGATCATTCCAAATTCTTACCTGAAATTTGCTTGCTTTTGAAATCCAATGGGTGACCCTCTTGCATTAAAATAGCACCAATACCTGTACTAGAAGCATCGCACTCAATGAAAAATATTTGTTAAAATTAAGAGTGGCCAAAATGGGAGTGAAACACATAGCTTCTTTGAGGACTTGGAAGGCCTGAGAAGACACGTCATTCCAAATAAAAGCATCCACTTGCAATGAATCTCCAATAATAGTGTGAATATTAATGCAAACAAATTAATCGGTACAGTGAACAATATAACTAGCGAAGTAAATAATCAACTAGATCAAATTCAACCACTCGAAGAGGGTAAAGTCATGTAGCCACTTAGAGAGGGCGGAGTCTCTTACAAAGATATGCAAATGGATAAATGATTCGATGATGAAATAAATCAAATAACTCTATTCCTATATATAAATGAAATCGATGAAAAATAATTACAATTGGAAATATAGTCGACTATGCTATATTGGGGTTGTATCATACTTACTAGCAAGCCATGACATACATATTTCATGACATGATGCATAACATCATGGAAGATGATTGATGATCTTCTTGGTTGATCTTTAAACTAGGAAGATCATGTTCAAGATCTAATATGTATCTTTGAGTGGCTATGGGAATACAAGGTATGCCTACAACCTTAGAAGTGCATCTTTGGGGTTAAATTAGAAAAACTTTTGGGATTCATTGTATCCTAGCATGGCATAAAATTTGATCCTAATAAGATATCGACTATTATTGATATGCCACCCCCTCAAAATTTCACCCAACTTATGAGTCTCCATGGCAAAATCTAAGCCATTTAAAGACTTATCTCCAAACTTGTTGATAAGTGTCAACATTTCACCAAGCTTTTGAGGAAGTATGTAGTCTTCAATTGGGATACTAACTGTCAATCGACCTTTTATCTCTCAAAATATACCTTTTTTCTTCTCTCATCCTTATTCCTCCTAATAATTCTATATTCTTGTTATACATAGCAGCAATAGACAATGCCTTAGGCAATATGTTGGAGCAATATGATTACCAACATAGAGAGTGAGTCATTTTCTATGTTAGCAAAACTTTGGTCAATTATGAAGTCTTCTACACCCCTTTAGAAAATATTTGGTCTTGTCATAGTGTTTACTTCCTATACACTTAGACACTACATGCTCAACCATAGGATATTTGTCATTGAAAGGGTTGATCCCTTGTGATATCTCATGTCTAAGCCTCACCTCTCAAGATGAACTATTAAGTGGGTCATTACACTTAGTAATTTTGATCTTGAATTTTGATCTTGAATTTATTACTATAAAGTCTATGAAATGTTAAGTCATCGTTGACCAAATAGCAATTATGTTGTTATAAGTTAACCATTCCTTAGACATAGTCTTCCTTAATGAGTTCTTTAGCCCAGAATTTGATCAACTTTATTGTTGGACCCTATACTTTGATGGTGCTCAATGTGTCAAAGAAGCAAGGGTAAGATTCATATTGGTCATTCCTCGAAAATAACTTATCCCTATATTATTTAAGCTTAAGTTTTCTTTTACCAACAATACCACTGAGTATGGATCTCTTATCTTAGGGCTTTACACAATGTTAGCTTTACAAGTTAGAATCCTCTCTGCATTTGGAGATTCCTAGCTTGTAGTTAACCAAGTTAATGGTGTTTATCAAATGAAAGATAAACAACTTAATCCATACAAAGATATTGTCAAAGCTAATGACTACTTTTGGAAAAAAAACCATTAAAGCTACCCCTAGGTCTAGTGACTACCATGTCGATTTTATGGTCATAGTTACATTCCTTATCCTCTTAAATTTGTATGATTAGCAATCCATGATCGTCATTTGAAATATTAGGGAGCCTTAAACTTTAGAATCTAGCTAGCTTCCTCTAAAAATACTTTTCATAGAAGCATCTCCTTATCTTGATCCTTGGTACAAGGATATTTTTTCCTTCCTTATGGATGGCATATAAGAGTATATTACATTATTCATGCTAATGTACCCCTATGGTACCTTCATGGTACATTTATAAATAATAGATTAGGGTTGAGTTATATTTTAGAGTGTGATTTATATTTATCCTTTTATGTAAGTGTGAATGTGCAGGAAATGCACAAGTGTCATGTGAGTTAGAGTGCAAGTGTAAGTTGAGTCTATGTGCACAAGTGTCTTATATGTAAGAGTGCAAATATGTAATGTAAAGATGTGCACAAGTGTCCTAGATTAGAGAGTGCAAATAGAAGTGTAAGAGTCATGTATAGGTGTGCATATGTTATAGTGTCAAGTGTTCATCAAGTATGCAAGTGGCAAGTAGATAAGCCAAGAGTCATGAGACTTGGCATATGGAGAGCAATAGTCTAGTACTTGAAGAGTCATATCACTATGGCTATATTATGGAGATAATGCTTCGTAACAAGTATCACAAGCATCAAGATCATTATTATCATATACATTTGTAAGAGAAAGAGGAGTAATAAAGCTTGTATACATTTTGAGCAATTAATATTGTAAGTTATTCTTCATGCATAGTACATGAATGATTCAAGCTATTTACATTTATATTTTAGCATATTATTGAATGTTATTTGATTTATTATAAGCCTTGATATACATATTAATTTGCTCATATTATTCTACTCATATTATTATCATCTTGACCTTGTTATTATTATATTGTGGACCTGTGTGATATAACTTGTGATATTTTATGGTAGTATAAAGCTTTAAAAACCATCAATGGTATCAAATCTACCATAATACTCTCTCTAGATTGATAGAGTTCATTTTTAACCACCATTATTAATTGATTTTATCCAGTTTGATAAATTCAATTAAGAGTTTGTCCACTTTGAAGGTAGTGAGACTCAAACTCCATTTTTAAAGGTCATATTGAGTAGAAAAGCTAGAGTCTTTCCATGGTTGAAGAATAACTAGTAAATATTAGGACTCAGCTATATTATAGAAAGTTGAAGATTCAGGGACATAGATATCTCTTGACATTGAATTTTAAGATTATAGCCAACTTAGAAGAAAGTTGAAGATTCAAGGACATTGTGTGTTGTTTGTTCTTCAAAGCGATGGAGGAAGAGCAACGGAGGAGGAGAAACGGAGGAAGCAAGGGAGGAATTTAAAAATTAGAAGACAGGAAGGACCCTCATGACCCAGGAAATGAGATTGCGTCGAGTGAGGATCCAACTGTAGGTAAGCCACATGACAAGACAGAGTACGGACAGGTTTTTGTCCCTGTGCAAGTTGAAAATATCTGGAGAGATGAACCCCCCGATAAGGATCCTAACAAAGGGGCCCATTCAGGAGTTGCGAGGCCCAAAAAAATCCTTTCCTTTATGGAGGCCCTCAAAGGTAAATGAAGTGAGTTCTTTGACTCTCTCCCACCCCTCATCCCCGAAAATAATAGAGTAATAGCTCCTTTGAGCATCATGGATGGTTTTTTATCCTTGGAAACCTCTTCCCTAGTAGGTAAATTCATAGGTGGTAGACCAAACATAGAAACTACTAGGAAATGGGCCTTTTCCAAGTGGAAGACAATAGGAAATATGGAGATCATCGTGCAGTCCAGAGGTTTCTTCACCATCCACCTCAACAACCAGGAAGATGCCAGCTACATCCTAAGGGCTATGGTTTCTAGGCTGGTAGAGCCTTTTTCTCAGACCATGGGAAGAAGACTTCAATCCTAAAACACAAAGCATAAATACCACCCCCATTTGGGTTCGCCTACCAAAATCTCCCTAGCCAGTTTTTCCATGAGCACTTCCTCAAAGGGATTGCTAGAACCATTGGTGAACTCGTAGCAATTGATCATTCTACCTTGGCAAGGTCAAGAATGACACATGCAAGGATATGTGTGAATGCCAATATGGATTCTGAGCTTCCCACCTTTGTAGAACTTGGATATGGGACGTACTTGAGAAAGCAGGCCATTGAATACGAAAACAAGCCAACTTATTGTGTGGAGTGCCGAACCCAGGGTCACCTTAGAAACTAGTTCCCAAACCTAGTCGTCCCAAAAGATGCATCAAAGAAACCCAAACTAAGAGGGTTTGCTACCAAAGGTAATACCAAAAATCAAGGTTTCTAGTTTCCATCAAAAAAATGATCCTACGGGTAAGCTAGAAGAGGTCAAAATAACCAGGGTCAAGGAGCTGAAACCCAACAACAGGATAAAGGAAAGCAACAAGTCTCAAGTCAGGTAGACCAAGAAACTCAGGTTAGTCCTTCGATTTCCAAACATAATAAATTTGAAATACTTGCTAAGGTTGATGTGGATCAGGACATAGAAGGGACTAAGGAAGCGTGCCCTATACTAAACCTTCTGATAAGCCTAGAGTCTCCAACAATATCAGGGTCGTAAAACGCCCCCCCACCTCGTCCTCCCCCAAAATGCCCTTATGGAATGCCCCAAAATCTGGAAGAATACAGGCAGAATATGGAAGAAGAAGATACAAGGATAGAATCCATGGAAATGATGGTTAGTGATGGTTGTGCTAGCCTTATGATGCAACAAAATGTCCCTCCTAAATTTAGCCCCAAACAAACAAGGAGTTCAATGAAATCCCCCATCGATTGTGGTAGTGAAAAAAATAAAGGAAGGATATCAGCGATCGAACATTTCAGAAGAGGGATTGAAAACAATATTGCAAATGGGACTCAGAAAACCTTGTTTTCCTCAGTTATCAATGTCCTCAAAGATGATAACAAAACCAACAAACCTCCTCCACCCCAGGGTCGGGGGAGAGGGAAGAACTCAAAACATTCTAAATGAAGGTCCTCTCATGGAATGTGAGAGGCCTAAATGGCCTAACTAAACAAAGAGTGGTAAGCTCATTAAGGAAGGAAATTAATCCTACAATCTTCATAATGCAGGAAACAAAAATTGATGTTGTTATGTCAAAGAAAATTGGATCTAAAATATGGAAACATGGGGAAGTAGCCTTTAGCCAGGCTAGAGGTGCCTCAGGAGGATTAATGTGTTTGTGGGACTCGAGGAAGTTGGAAGGCAGAGTCATTCAGTCCGATGAGAGAGTCTTGAGTGTTTTCTTTCATGACATGGATAACAATTTCTCTTGGATCCTATCCAACGTCTATGCTCCTAATTCACTTCAAGGGAGAGCAGTTTTGTGGGAATCTCTAAGCAACATGAAAGAGGTATTCCACAATATTCCTTGGGTTGTTGCAGGGGACTTCAATACTTCACTTTACCCTTCAGAAAAAAGATGAGGGACAGGTCTACCCATTAGAAGCATGGATGAGTTCAATGAGTTCATTAATACCAATGATCTCATGGATGTCAAGCTTAAAGATGCCAAGTTCACATGGAGCAATAGAAGATCAAGAAACCAACTCATTCAAGAAATATTAGATAGGTTTTTTCTATCCCAGGAAGCCATAACAGTATTTGGAGATGCATCTCTTCATTCTTTGCCCAAGATTGCATCTGACCATAGTCCAATCCTGTTAGAAATGCAAAAGGCTCATCCTTTCAGAAAACCCTTTCATTTCGAAGCAATGTGGTTAAAACATCCTGATCTGAGAGACCGTATTTCCCAATGGTGGCAACACTCTGGTTAGGGGAGCCCATCCTTCAAACTATCCCAAAAACTAAGGCTCGTCAAAGACAATCTCAAGGTATGGAACAAGGAGATCTTTGGGAACTTGTTTGAAAATAAACAAGTAGTAGTTGATAGACTTGCATGCATTGAGAAGAGAATTCAAAATGGTATTTGTGATGAAGCTACCAGGATTGAGGAAAGAAACACTCTAGATGAATACCACAACATTCTTGCTTGTGAGGAAATTTATTGGAGGCAGAAGTCCAGAGCTCTGTGGCTTAAACATGGAGATAGGAACTCCAAATTTTTCCATGTTACAACCCTAAGGAATAGAAGCAATAACAGGATCAGATATTTAGTCAAATGGGATGGCTCTTCTACCCAAAATATTCATGAGATCAGAGATGAAGTGGTGTCCTATTTTAGCTCCCTCCTTGGTGATGAGGCCCCCTATCTTGCCACAACAAAAGAGTCCATGCTTCAATTTATCCCTCAATCCATCAATAGAGAGACAAATGCTAAACTTATCGCTCCTTTCTCGGATAAGGAAATTAGGCAAGCCCTATTTTTGATGGATCCTGACAAAGCTCCAGGCCCTTACAGATTCCCACCTTGATTTTTCTAAACATTTTGGGACATTGTGGGGCAAGATGTGTGCCTGGCCATAAAAGAGTTCCAATCCTCCAAACACATTCCTCAAAGCTTTAATTCAACTTTCATTGCCCTTATCCCCAAAGGGCCTACTCCCAAATCCATGGTGGACTTTAGGCTGGTCAGCCTATGTAATGTCATTTACAAAATCCTAACCAAATCCATAGCTAACCGAATGAAGGAAGTGTTACCCTCCATTATTGACCCCTGCCAAGGAAGTTTGGTCCAAGGAAGGTCGATTCTAGATGGAGTCATCACTGTTCATGAGGCCCTCCACTCTATTGCTCAATCCAAAAATCCTGCTTTTTCCCTCAATATGGACATGAACAAGGCCTATGATCGCATCAATTGGGAGTTTGTGATTGCTATTCTATCGAAGTTTGGGTTCCATCTCGGATTGGATCAGGCTCATCAAAGGTTGCATTTGTAAACCATGGTTTTCCATCCTCATCAATGGTTCCATGATAGGATTCTTTTAGAGTAACAGAGGCCTTAGACAAGGAGATCCCATTTCTCCTATGCTTTTCATAATTGTTGTAGAAGCCCTCGGAAGGACCATTAAAGTCGCTTGTAGTGCAGGCCTCATATCAGAGATAAAAGCTACATCCTTAACCAATCTGGTCACTCATCAACAATTCATAGATGATACTTTGCTTCTTACCCTCGCTTCGATGGGTGAGGCCAAGGCCATCAAACACATTCTAACCCTCTATGAGGAAGTTGTAGGACAAAAGGTAAATTTCAACAAAAGCAAGATTTATTTTCTCAATACTCCTATTCCTAGGTAGGCCAAGATTACCAGGATTCTAGAATGTTCAATTTCCACCCTGCCTACCTCCTACCTAGGGCTCCCTCTTTTCATAGGCACTCCAGATGGATCCTTGTGGAATAATATTTTGGAGAGAATCCAAAAGAAACTCACTAGGTGGAAAGGGCATATTTTATCCTAGGCTGGAAAAGCAACTTTAACCATGGCATCCCTCCAAAGCATTCTAGATTATTTCCTATCAATTTTTAAGTCCCCGGCTAGGGTGTACCACAAAATTGACCAATATCAGCAAAAATTCCTTTGGTCAGGTACTAAAAATAAGTAGTGCATCCACTTAGTAGCTTGGGATAAGGTTTGTCAACCAAAGGAGGTTGGAGGATTGGGCCTTAGAAAAGTAAGTCACCTTAATACAACTTTGTTGGCAAAACAAGCTTGGCGTTTGATGTTAAATGAGGAGACTGAGTGGACTACAATCATGAAAAGGAAGTATCTTCAAGGATCAGATTTTTTAAGCATTGCAGCCCCAACCAGAGGTTAAGATTTTTGGAAAGCCATATTGACAAGCAAAGACATAGTTATTAAATTCCTAAGGTGGATCTTGGGGGATGGCCTAAATATCAATTTCTAGAAGGACAAGTGGGCTAGTTGTGAATCCCTCATAAAGGATCCCAACCTAGCTAGGCTTAAGATCCACAATGATGCCTTGTTTAGGCAAAATGTGGTGGACTTCTTGATTTGGGTCAATAACAAGCCTAGGTGGAAATCCATAAATATTGATGGGTTGGAGGTTGAATCTGAGACTTTAGAAAATCTGTTGAGGCAGCAATTCATTCCTTCAACTGGAGGAAAATATCATGTATGCTGGGAAGAAATAGAGAGTGGTGATTTTTCTATCAAGATGGCCTACAAGCTTCTACTGACACCTGAGGACCCTCCATTTCAAGCTCAGCTGGTGTGGACTAAAATGTTGATTCCTAAGATATCCTTTTTTTCTTGGCTTGTCATCCAAGGCAAGATCCTCACCATAGACAATATGATCAAGAGAGGTATCATGGTTCCTAACAGATGTTTTCTTTGTAGGGTGGATTGGGAGTTTGTGCATCATTTATTTCTTGACTGCCTGGTGTCCTCATCCATCCTAGATAGCCTTTTTCAAACCTTTCATATATCCTGGGCTAAACCTGCCTCCATCTATGATTTCTTTAAGCAATGGCCTAATCCCTTTGCTAACACCCACCTAAGGTTTATGTGGAAAATCTACCTTCATCATTTCTTTTGGCAAATGTGGCTGGAGAGGAACCATAGAGCCTTTACTGAAACCAGGATGTCCCCTGCTTCCATCACCAACAAGATCTTGGCCTTTGCTTGTGAGAATGCCATTCTTTATCCCTTATCTTCTCAATCGATCTCCTCCTTTGAGAATTCGATAGGTCAATCCTTAAACATTCCTTTAGAGGATAAGTCTATTCCAGCTCCTCCTAATCCCATATTAGGATCCAAGTGGATTCTCCCCCACTGGACTAGTTCAAGTTAAATTTTGATAGAGCAGCAAAAGGTAACCCTGGCAAGGCAGGGGCAGGGGGAGTGTTGAGAGATCACCAAGGCCACCTTGTTTTTGCTTTTGCAAAAAATCTAGGCATTCAGATGAACAATGAAGCTGAAGCTAAAGCAATGTGGAGAGGATTGGTCTTGGCCAAAGATGTCCAGGGCAGATTGATAGTGGAAGGTGATTCACTTAACATCATAAACCTCCTCAGAAACAACAAAAATCCCCCTTGGAGGATTGAGGCCTGCATCAAGGAAGCTAGGATCCTGATAGGTGACAGAGGTGACATAGTGATCCAACACTCCTTTAGAGAGTCCAATAAGGTGGTGGACAGATTGGCAAATGAAGGAGTTAATGCTGACAGACTCATCACGTGGACTCAAGGATTACCGCATGATGTGGAATCACTAATTCCAAATGAGATCTAATGACATGGATGACTGAAGTTTACCTCGAGCTTCAATGAAGGTTTCCAGGACCAAGGCGAGTCCAAGATAGTGGAGGATATAACTAAGGTTGATGTGAAGGAAGATCTGAAGGACGTGGTGAAGGACGATATCAAGGAAGAATACAAGGACAACAGGGAGGCCTAAGCTTCCTATTTTATCATGTTGGCTACCTTACGTGGTGCATTTTGTGCTGGGGACTTTCTTTTTGTGGCCTTGGTGGCTGTTTTGTAGGGTTTCTCTTCTTCATATTTTGTATATGGGGTTTTAAGGTATAGTAGTATTCTATCAGGACCAAGGGTCCTTACTTCTGTCATGTTGGACTAGTTTAGCAATCCTAAGCTGATTTTTGTATCAAGGTTTTGGGTCAACCTGTGAAAACCAATATCTAATAAAATACTTAAATTAACAAAAAAAAAAAAAAGATTCAAGGACATTCAAATTTACCTTGAAAATATATTCGAAGAGAATTATATTCAAGATTTTAGATTTTAGATTTCAAGGATAGTAGAGAAAACAACAAAAGTTTGAGAAGTTTCCTACATCAAATAGAGAAGAATTTTAGCTTCTAAGTGTAAAGATAAGAAAGTAGAGAAAAAATATAGTAGCGGAAAGAAGAAAGAAGATAGCATCAGAAAGCAAAGTAGAAAGAAGAAAGAAAGAGCATCATAATTTAAAGTTGCAGTAGATTGAGAAGTATTCAAATCTTCCTAAGATAGATAGAAGAAAGCAATAGAAAGAAAGAAGATAGATATATCAGTCCTGAAGAAATATAAAGAAGCACATAGCTTACTTTATATAGCTTCAAGCATTGGATTAGAATTTACATTGGTTGAAGAGTTGCAAGGTATTAAGAAGATTCGGGTCACAAAGATATTGACCTTGACATATTAAGAAAATTCAGGTCACAAATATATTGACCTTCACATAATAAGAAGATTCAGGTCACAATAAGTATAGACCTTGACAATAGAAAAATTTCAGGTCATATTGACCTTGGCATTGGCCCAAGAAGCCAATATTGAAGAAAATAGATTCTTTAGAGAAAGATATATTTGATAGAAAGTGAAAGATAAGAAGAAGTATAAAGTATTTGATATATATTTGGATCAAGATTCCAGGAAGAAAAGTTTTATATTGCAAAATGTATATGTGTATATTGCATACAGATACATTACAAAGGAAAGTGCAATTTGGAAAAAGAAAGTGAATGTGTAATTCGTATATACAACAAAATAGTAACATAGAACGTTGAAGCATTCAATAAAATTATTAAGAAGAGGAACATACAAGCTCACAATTCAGCAAATATGTCACAAAGAATAGTAAATACAAGGACATCACAGATAATAGTAAAGGTAAAGGGACCGTAGAGAATAGCAAAGATGTCATAGAGAATAGAAAAGATATCATAGAGAATAGTAAAGACAACATAGAGAATAGTAAAGGTAAAAACATCACAGAGAGTAGCAAAGGCATCATAGAAGAATAAGCAAAGGCATAACAAAGAATAGTGAAGGTGTTGCAGAGAAGTATTCAGCTATAGAAGTGAAAAGGAAGAGTATCATTAAGAATTGCAGCAAATGTAAGCTTCAAGAGTGCATTCATAGTCTTACTTGAAAGGATGAACCTGCAAGTAAAAAATCTATATGAGTACAAGCTAGTATTGGAAATGAGTAAAGCAAAAGTCAAAGAAACTAAGAATCCATTACAACAAGCTAACGTATAGGACAAGCATAGTGGAAGCTGAAATAATGTGTTGATGTAGAGGACAAGCATAGTGAAAGTCATAGCAAGCCTACAATGTAGAACTCAGAGAGATAAAAGTGGAAACAATGAGCTATCAAGGAATACAAAGCCAACAAGTGAGTAAGGAAGGAGTAACATTTACTCATTGCAGCAGTTAGCAATAACAAGGAGGTTGATTAGCACCAAAGAAAATTGAAAATGTTATTTACCAAACATAACACTTCGAGTGATATGTTTTAGAATGAAGTGAAACATTCTTTGAACATTTCTACATGAAAACATCCACATTGCAAGTGCCTCATGCATATGAAAAGAGGCTCACACAAGCAATAGAGTAGAGTTGCAGTGGAACAGTGTAGCAAAGACGTGCAAGGACAAGTCAAAGCAAATAAGAAAGGAGGCTTTATAAGGTCAGTTTAATATTTAGGTTTTTTGGAGTTATAAGGTTCTTTTTAGCTAAGGTTTGAAGTTTAATTAAGTTTGACTTAGGAGTTATAAGGGTTAGATAAAGTTATTTTTAAGTATTTGAGTTTTTTGAATTTTATAAGTTTGGAGTGATAAGTTATTTAAAGATTTTAAAGTTTAGTAAGGTTTTTTTTTTTTTTTTAATTTGTGGAAAACATCCCAAAAGGGATGCCACTTTCGGGTAAGACCCAAGGAGGCAGGGGTATCCTAAGTTTAGTAAGTTTGAAGTGATGAGGAATTCAACTAATTTATTTGATTGAAAGTTTTTTATAAGGTTTTTTTAATTTGAAGAATTTTTTAAATTTGAAGTTTTATTTATTGAGTTTGGGAGGTAAAATGTTTTCAACTTCAAAGGTGTAGACACAAAAATCTAGCCATTTGTCCTCCATCCATGCTTTCTCACCATTTTAGAATATTATTCACATTTATTTATGTATATTTATTTTATATATATATTTAAATATAATATTTTATATTATATTTTAATATATGTTTAATAAATATGTATTTATTTAAGTGAATTAATCCCATCCATCCAATTCCTTTTAATCCTAACCACTCATTTACATCAATCCATGCCACACCCTATATTTAATATCTACCCTTAGATGTGCTTTATCCATACAATTAGTGTCGTTGAAACCCTAGCACGTCCTAGGTTGGATTATAAATATGATCCACTTTGATGGCTCAACCCCAAGTTTTTGAGTTCCTTGAGTCCTGGATTTCCCTAAGTATTTTGCTAAGTCTTTGAGTGCCTTAAGTTCTTAAAATCCTTAAGTGCCCTAGGCCACCTCATGTTACCTTTGTCGCCATCCTCGCTCGCCATAATTCCTCCCATTGTCGTTGCCATCCTTTTTCCCTTGTTGGAACTGCTTTTGGAGAATCCTTCCCTCAGCCCCATGCACCCATAGGCATTTCCTATCATAGCTAAGCGCCCATGGGTATTTTATGTTATCACTCCTAAAGACCCCCTATCCTCCGAGTGATGTTAGGGCATCACCGCACCAACCACCTACATCATACATATCACATCAAAAGCACAATAAGTAAGTAAGACAGATCCATTGTTTATTATTTTATGCATGTGCTTTTGTTTCTATTCACTCTATTTGTAGCACTTAGTTAGGGTTTATTATTGCTTATAGAGGGCCTCACACTGTGGAGCCCTCACAGGTATTACTAACTATTTTGTTGTGTCCTTGTGTGCAGATCTGAAAGTACTACATCAACATCTAGAGTGGCCCAGCCTTGGATATCAAAAAGCCCACTCAACCCTATTGGGATCAAGACGCGCTTGAAGACATCACAGCTTTGCTTGTTAGGGTTTCATAGAACCCTAACCCCTTGTATTATTATATCAAAAGGATTCAAGGATCCAAGATTGTAGACAATGAAGTTTTTAGGCCTCCCTTGTTAATGAAAATTATTCTATTGTGCAATCTTGTGTTTCCTTGTATTTCATTTTTTCAAACATTGTTTGGGTGTTGCATTTTACATCTTTCAAATAGCAAAGGATTAGGAAAAATTAAAAAATTGCAAATTTTATATTATTTTTCTAAACTAGGGAGTCATAAGGTTTACTACTCCATAGAAATTAAATTAGTGAATTTGAATTATTTAAACCTAGGAGTTATAAGGTTGTCTACTTAAAAGGAAATAGATCATAACATTGAATTGCATATCATGGAATAAATTATTAGAAATACATTCAATGAATATAGTGAAGAAATAGTGAATAAGTTAAAGCTTTATTTTCAAATAATGATAGATGATATTGATAGAAAGAAGAAAATAACAAGATCACTAAATACTCTTGAGGACTCAAAATTGGATCTTGTTACTACAAAATATTATTCTAGTAGTTCATCTAAAATAGATTCCATTACAAAATCTGTAACTACTAAAAACATCAAATATTATCACATTTTGCAACTTATCTACAAGGAAAATAAATAAAGAGTAGCCTTGGTCATGCATAAATGGTTATATTGTTTTATCAAGAAAATAGAAGAACTTGAAGCACTAAGAAGGATGAATAAAATAAAGAAAATATATTCAAGGTGCATCTATTGTAATAGAATTGGTCATAAAAAAGCTAATTGTTGGAATCTTTATCCATGCAAGTACTACGAAATAAAAACTCATTCATCAAAATTTTGTTGGTACAAAGAAAAGTATTGTAGAAGATTGGAAAGAGCACTATTGTTCAGATTAGCCAATATTTTTCACAAACTTATTTCTGAAGCATCTTTTAACAATAAAGCAGAGTGTTCAATATCTGAATTATAGGAAGGGAATTTTTTATGATAAAATGTATAAAAAAAATGGAAAATATAAATGGGTTAGATATGGTCCAAATCTATCTTACAAAGTAGTCAAATAAGAATCAGTTGAACCAAAAGTACAAGACAAAGGAAATATTCTCATACATGAACCTGATGATAATGAGAGAGTTCATGATCTAGAAGAATCAAAGTCTAAAGACAAAGTTGAATACAAAAGAACTGAAGATGAACTCAAATCAGAAGTCAAGCAAGAAGATGAACCTGATGGATCTCAAGTAGGAGATCATATACAATGCAAGGTCACTTGAAGATTGAAGACAAATACAAAGACCATGATTGAAGACTAAAGTCTTCAATAACCAAATAATGTAATACAGGGGGGTGTTGGAGTATATTACATTATTTGGTACATACTAATGTACCCCCATGGTACCTTCATGGTACATTTGTAAATAATAGATTATCTTTCCCCTTTTATGTAAGTGTGAATGTGCAAGAAATACACAAGTTTCATGTGAGTTAGAGTGCAAGTGTAAGTTAAGTCTATGTGCACAAGTGTCCTATATTAGAGAGTACAAATAGAAGTGTAATAGTTATGTATAAGTGTACATATGTTATAGTATCAAGCGTTTATTAAGTATACAAGTGACAAGTAGATAAGCTAAGAGTCATGAGACTTGGCATATGGAGAGCAATAGTCTAGTACTTGAAGAGTCATATCACTATGGTTATATTACGGAGATAATGCTCCATAACAAGTATCACAAGCATCAAGATCATTATTATCATATAAATTTGTAAGAGAAAGAGAATTTTTAAAGCTTGTATACATTTTGAGCAATTAATATTGTAAGTTGTTTTACATGCATAGTACATGTATGATTCAGGCTATTTACATTCATATTTCAACATATTATTGAATTTTATTTGATTTATTATAAGCCTTGATATACATATTAATTTCCCATATTATTCTACTCAAATTATTATCATCTTGACCTTGTTATTATTATATTGTGGCTATTTCATATTTGAAGCATGTGTGATATAACATGTGATATTTTGTGGTAGTATAAGGCTTAAAAAGACATCATGACATGTTATATAACAAGAACCTTGAAAAATGCTAGGCATGTCATCATTAGAAATATCTTATACTTTCATTCTCTTAATGGTATTCTCCTTAGGTTCCTAGCCTTAGCCGAAGCCTTAGCAGTCATCAAAGAGACCCATGATGGGTCATGCAGTGTCACTTTAGTGGTGTCTCCATCGCCAAGAAACTTCTCCATATGGGTTATTGCTGATACTCCATGGGAAATGACTCTTGCAACTATGTCAGGAAGTGTGATATATGTCAAAATCATGATAATATTATCCACACTCCATCCCAAGCTCTCCAACCCTTGACTTATCCTTGGCCTTTTTCCATTTGGGGCTTAGACATCATTAGAAAGATCAACCCAATATCATCTAATGGGTATAAGTTCATCATCATGGCTATTAAGTACTTCACTAAGTGGTTCAAATCCATGCCTTTAGCCTCAACCACTAGAGTCAAATTCTCTAACTTAACTCTTAAATAAATCCTTAGTCGTTATGGCATTCCTTTCATGCTAATCTCAAACAATGAAAAACCCTTCAAGAATAAGGATGTTCAAAAAAATTGTTCTAAATACAAGATTCAATAGAAATGGTCAATGTCATACTATCCTCAAGGTAATGGCTAAGCTAAAGCTTCTAACAATATTCCTATCAATATCATTAAGAAGCTCATTAGTAAACTCAATCAAGATTGGCATCTTCACTTGTATCTTGCCTTATGGACCTATTGCACTAGTGTTCAAACTCCCACTGGTGTGACACCCTATGCTTTGGTGTATGGAACCAAAGTTATATTTTCTTTCAATATTGAGGTTCATTCCTTGTGCATTCAGTTGTAGGACTCTTTTGTTAGAGATGAATATCATCTAACCTATCTAAGCTAGTTGGAACTGCTTTATGAAAAATAGATCCATACCCTATATAACCTATGGGTCTACCAATGAAGGATTAAATACACCTATAATAAAAAGGTATAATCTCACTCCTTTGAGGTTGGTGATCTTGTTCTCGAAGAGAATCAAAAGAACAATGTTGCCAAATCCAAGCTTGGAGGTAAGTTTTAGCCTAATTGGCTAGGTTCATTCATCATAACTATTGATTTTGGTTTAGAAACTTACCACCTCACCACACTTGATAGAAAAGAACATGAAGAATCAATGGATATAATGCATTTTAAAAGGTATTGCATTTGAGTTTGCATTGGTTGCTTATTTCTTTTGATTTCTTTTCATTGTCTGCTTTCATCTTGCCTAAGTTCATATTTACCTACATGCACGTGTCTATCTATGTTTGGACTACTTGACATGCAAATGATGATCTAGTTAGGATATTTTATTTTTTATTATACCAAGTTATTGATGCAATTGAATCCTCCTAGTCCCATCCTTGTGAACCAAATTAGGTTTTGTGCAACCCTCTATATTTATCATCACTCTTTCTTCATCACCGCATGATAAAAATTATGAAGTTCATATGTTCTAATGGCAGTCAAATCAACTTCTTCTATCTAATCAATTTCTACATGATGAATACTATGAAGCTTGTAGGTGTTGTTATCCCTAACAATATTATCATCTATTGTCTTTCATATACCACCATACATGGGGGTAACTAGTCAATAATAAACTTGTCCTCCCAATTGGGGGTATCATTTGTTGCTACACCAAGCAATCATAATTCCTCTATGACACTTCTCTATGAGGTAAGTCAATCTAAGTAGAATTCCTTTAAGCATTTATTTAAAGGAAAATAAAAATTCCTATGAGTAAGGTAGAAGTCCTTTAGACATTTGTTTAAATATAAATCATTTATTTTTATGTTTATACGTATATTTGTATCATAACAGCTAACAAAATTCCCCCTTGGCAAGTCAAAAGCTAACTAAATTCCCCTTGGGTAAATCTCTATGTATATAGTTATATATTTATATGTATTTTGTATATAGTTGTACTATAGCAATGCCTTTTTGGGTACATCCTTGCATCCTGCATTGTGCATCTCTCATTGTCCAACTCGTTTAATATTTTTAATCATTTGAATTATTCAATCATTATTAACAAACTATCTCATATCTAATCTTAAAAACCATCTCATCTAATCCATCATCATAAATCATTAATCCACATAAAAGCATTAAAATAATTAAATCATTACTAACCATAAATAAATCATCTAAAAACTCATCAAATAAATAACATGAACACCAAACATCTATAAAATCCAGTATATATATCGATCTCAAAGTATATATACAATGGCATGCTCATGATCTATAATCAAAATAATGATCATAATAATATATAATCAATTCATGCTAATATACAATATCCTCTCCCTTAAAACTAGGATAGACAACTCCAAAATTAAGCTAGCTCTAGGAACTCATGTTTGGTGCTCCCCCTCCTATATGTGGTGGAATTCTCATAGACCATTGTGACTGCCATGCCATGGATCTAGAGTGAATCCATGACCATGTCCTCATGGGCCATGGGATTTGTTGATTCAAAGACATGATTACATGATAAACTACTCTATAATGCACTACTCAATCAGTCTCATCCTATAAGTTCCACTATGTAGCCTATAGCTCTTCTTTTTTTAACCATAGGTCCCCCTACACTTGTCCTAGTTCACCCAGTATCATCTAGAACACCTAGCCCCCTCCAATCACTTCTATCATTATTTATCTCTTGCTATTATTGCATATTACATTGTAGTCAGGCCCTAAATGGTTTTGTACATCATCATAACCTATACTTTGAGCTAGTCCTTCTATATGGCCTATGTAGCCACCTCCACTTGAGCTACTACCAATGTTGCTTGTAGGTCCTCAACCTACCTAGCTAGCACATCCCTCTCTACCTCAACTATTGCTCGAGGTAACATACTTAGTCCTACCTTACTTGTTGTGCTTCTTGGTGATGGTAGCACCAATAGTCGTGGCACTACTATCAATGTTTTTGTTGTCCTCAATTGTCTCTACTCTCCCCTCCATTGTCATACATCTTTGTGGTGGTGCATCTAGGTTGGTGTCGCGTATCTTAGCCTCTATGGCTACACCCTCAATATTTTCATCCTCTTGGGCTAGACTCCTTGATACAACTAGATGTACCTCACTGTAACTCTAGGGTCATATCTCTTAGGGTCTAGAATGGTAGGGCCATTGAGATAAACCTTGATAAATATGTCTAAGTCTTGTGGCCCTATAAACCCTCTCTCCTATATTAATCATCAATACTAGATGGGCCTTATTGGTATCCCCTATTGTGCACCATACTAGTGAACCACAATATCAAAATGGTGGAACTTGCACTCCCCCCATGGTCCCACCAACCATCTCACTTACCTCATATGAGCCAGATGGTAGACATCCTCTTACCATGTAGTATTATGTCTATATGGTTTCCATACAACCTGTGTTGCTTATAGGTTATCCATCACCACCTTGTTGCTATTAGTGTTCCTCTCTTCAACCTCCTTTATATTCCTTCAAAGTGACAATCCCATATGTATGTTGTTTTTGCCTTAGGGTCATCCACCTGTCTTGGTAGTCCTAGCAGTCTCATCATAGCAATGTGCTCCTAGGACCACACTTGGAGTAGCATGTAGCAAACCAAGCTCCTATCTCCTTGATAGGTAATTCAATATAGTGTATGATAAATCCAATCTAGAACCACCTCTTCCTATGCAAATATCACTTATTGATCTCGCATATCCTCCATCACCTCTCCCCATCCCTAGTGAACTATCTTCTTGTTTGTGTCACTAAGCAAGACTTCTAATACCATCACATAGGGGAGGGTAGTTTACCTGTCAAAGTTAGCATCCTACATAGGTAACATTTATGTCAATGCCAAAACCAATCAATGGGAGAGTTGCATCCCCTATCAACCTCTTTAGGATCTGCACCTGGTCATATCCTATCCTAACTCACACTCTCATGATGGGCACCTTGAGTGTCTTCCATACATCCTCCAAGGTGCTTATCATCTTCCCTATTTGAATCTAAAAGGTATTCATCTTTGAATAGCATTGCTTTGTCAGTTTAGTCAAGAGTGTTCTATAAAAATCTACCTTTGGCATTAGGGCCACATGGTACAACCCTACTATCACCAATAGTGCATAGTTAGCCACATCTAGCAGCCCCTGAATGGTCTCAATAGCCTAAGGGCATTCTCTCTATGCTCAAGGGTTGTTTGTCACACTTGCATTCAATTTAACCTAAACACTATGTTAGTTCTATTAGCATTAATTTCATGTCATGCAAAAATGTAAAAATAATTAGTCTACCCAACCTTGGTGTAACAACTTTACTAGGAAAAAGTGTTATTGAGGTACGAAAGCACCATCAATGCCTAATAGTGTCATGTGATAACACCTTTGATTTCATGCAACACATTTTTCAATGCAAAAATAAAAGTGCAATTTGGAATTTCAAAGCTTACTGATGTTGACGCCTTATCACCTAGGGTTGGTGCTTGTACCACATCCAAATGGTGCTCCAATCACACTCAGTGAGTCATCAAAGTCAAGAGGTCAAATAATGCTCCACAGCTCTATTTCTTCTCTCTTATGTGCTAAAAATAGATTCATTTTTATCCCTCACCCCTTTTACCCTTGACCTTCCAGGTCATATTTCATCGTTTATCCTCAATATCTCATCTTTGCATCAGTGTGGATTAAAATCAAGTTGAGTTTCCTTGGTCTACTTATTTTTTCCTTCAAAACTCAAGGGGGCACACTAAGGCATGGCAACATATAATGTTGTCCAAAACATAATTTTCAACATCACTTCTAAGCAAACAATCATAGCATTAATCATCTAGAATCATCAACCATAAGTAATATAAAATCTTTTTGTCTAAAAATCAAGACATCTATGTCAAATTTTAATGTATTTATTATGTAATAAATGCATGAAAAAGGGGAAAATGTAGACACCCAATTTTATGCACAAGCCTAATCTTTAAGTTTGCCAATCCTTTCATCAATTACCCTTTTAATAAGCCAAAACAAATAAATATTCCTTGTGCCCAAAAGTGATAGCATCATGGCACAAGCAATAGCATGATTGGCTCTATCATGACCCAATGAAAATTTTGCAAAACCTTTTAATTTTGACCTTTCCCACTTATTTTTTATCCCCAACAGTCACGAGATGAAAGCTTCATCTTGAAAACATCATCAATTCTATCACCTCTCTACCCTTTTGATTGTCATGCACCAAAAACAAGGAATTTGATTTCCTATTCTCTCAAGTAGTCTGCCATTAATGAACCAAATCCCCAAAATTTTGATCTATAGCTCTTGCAAAAATCCTAAGTTCAATGATTTCCATTTATCATCCTCTTCCATTAATGGATTTTTTATTTTTTTAAAATCTTACCATCTTCGGTCTTGTCATTTTCAATACAAATTTTCTCCCAAGGAGCTATGACTGCCTATAAAACTATCACTTGGGGTGACCATTTCATAAAGATTTTTAGAGTAAAAAAATTTTGTCAAAATATTTCTAGAATCATAGGCACTTATTATTTTGCATGGCAATAGTATGCTGAAATATTGCCACAGTGTTTTGAAGGCCATCTTTGCAATCATTTAATCTCTTGTTCCTTGCAAGTTCTCTCCAAGAATTCTTGCAAGCATCCAAGCAATCAAGTCTACAAGTCCTCAAACAATCATCAATTCTTCAAGCTCGGACACTCAAGTGCCATCAACAAGTAAGCTAGTAAGCTTCCAACAAGGAGAAAAAAATAGTGTGTCCTAGGTTGTGCTCTTTTCCCTTATTTGCTTATGGCTCTTCCTTGTCCTTATAGCTTTAATTTTTATCTTATTTCATTTAAAACTAATATTGCATCTTACACTTGCATTTAGCTAAGCAACTGATTTTGTATTTTAATATTATAGGGCCTCTATACTTCTAATTCAAATCCCTTCATCCTAACAATAATATTAGCTTATCTTGCATTTAATTATGTTGTTCCACTCTCAGAAGCAAAAGCGTTTCTAGATTATAGGTCAATTGTTCTATCGCTCTCTGGTTCACATAGAATGAAAGTGCCATCATAAAGTGAAAGCGTTTGGGGTGCTATAACACCCTAGTGGAACTTTCACCACTTGGTATTTATTTGAGGTATTCTATCCTTTTATCATTTTTATCTATCTAAATAGGGAATTATTGTTATCCAAGAAAGTCCAACATCTTCTACCAACTCATACAAACCCCTCTATCATTAACTTTATCTCATTATATCTAATTTATAGGTTGAGTGATAACACCATCAATAGGCAATAACGTTGATGACACTTGTGAGGACTAGCGACACTTTTGCCTCTATGGCATAGACAGGTTATTTTGCCCCAAATCTTTGTCATTTAAGCATCAAGATATTAGATTTTATTTTTTGTCTATGTAAACTAGGTTATGTTTTTTGTTTATTGGCAAAATAAACAATAAGGGAAAGAAAGAACTAGGTAATCTTAATCATATAAGGGACCAACTTAATATTTGAACTTTAAAATTTAATCAAAATTGCATATAGCTACATCATAATACTTGTTTGTTGCATTTTCTTACACCCTTTTCTCTTTAAAGATAAATCATTATCTCCTTCCTTATCAAAAGTAAAGAGAATTTTAGCTTTTAGGCCTTAATTGTTGCATTTGTATGTGCATTAGGGCTAGATTAGGGTTAATCTTAGACAAAGAAGTAACTTAGGAGAAACATAGGTGTTCTTCAACTAATCTATTAAACACAAAATATACACAAACTTACCCTAGTATCAAAGTGACATAGAGGAGAGTGGAAGAGTGTCACAAAGAGGTCCTTCATGATACCTCTCCCCTTTCCCCTTGCCACACCTATATGCACACATACATCATGATGATTCACTTTTTATGATCCTTACCCATTTACACATTTTTCAAAAAGGTCATGTTTTTCATAATTTTCTTATACCTTGCCACAAGTAATTAGAAAAATGAAAATAAAAAAAGAAAAATAATAAGAAAATAAAGGAAAGTGCATGAAATGACAACACACAAAATGACCCATAAAAATTTCTCTGTGGACATGTGTGTGTATAATGGTATCTTGTTGTGGCTGCTCCACAACGTACCCCAAAATTGGGGACCCACCTTTTTTGCATGTTTTCCAAGAAGACCGAAGTGGCCCATATGCTAAAGATCAAAGAAAAAGCAAAACACCGCAAGGAGGAAAAGTGTCGCGATATCGCGACATGTTGCATTGTCACGGCCAAAAGAGAAGAAAAGTGTCACGATATCGCGACATGTTGCATTGTCACGGCCAAAAGAGAAAAAGTGTCACGATATCGCGACATGTTGCATTTTCACGGCCAAAAGAGAAAAAGTGTCGCGATATCACGACATGTTGCATTTTCGCGACCAAAAGAGAAAAAGTGTCGCGATATCGCGACATGTTGCATTGTCACGGCCAAAAGAAGAAAAGTGTCACGATATCGCGACATGTTGCATTGTCGTGGCAAAAGAAGAAAAGTGTCACGATATCGCGACATGTTGCATTGTCGACCAAAAGAAGAAAAAGTGTCACGATATCGCGACATGTTGCATTGTCGCGGCCAAAAGAGAAAAAGTGTCGCGATATCGCGACATGTTGCATTTTCATGGCCAAAAGAAGAAAAAGTGTCGCGATATCGTGACATGTTGCATTGTCGTGGCAAAAGAAGAAAAAGTGTCGCGATATCGCGACATGTTGCATTTTCGTGGCAAAGAAGAAAAAGTGTCGCGATATCGTGACATGTTGCATTTTCATGGCTAAGAAAGAAAAAGTGTCGCGATATCGCGACATGTTGCATTTTCAGCCAAAAGAGAAAAAGAAAGAAAAGTGTCGCGATATCGCGACATGTTACATTTTCATGGCTAAAAGCAACAAAAGAGAGCAAGGAGGAAAAGTGTCACGATATCGCGACATGTTGCATTTTTGCCAAGGGAACAGAGTAGTTGACAGTGCGTCTGATATTAGTGATGAACACCAGGACAATGAAACTGAAGACTGCATAGTGACGTGGACATAAGGACAAAATCCAATGAATAAGACAAAATGTTACATAAGGAATCTTTAATGATTTGAAATCATTTAAGATGGTCATTACACATGGAAGGAAACGGACGCAAGCCCATGTGGAGAAAAGGAAATTCTTTCGAAATCAAAAGAAAAGTGAAGCCAAACCATGGAAATGAAACGAAGGGCCACAAAATAGAAACGAAAAGTTTTTTTGGAAATCAAAACACATGCATGCACAAGGGAAGGTGAAAACGAACAGTCATGGAGGGAGAAACAAATTTTTTTTAGAAGTTTTAAATACGCCATTCAAAGAAGTGGAGAGGGGCTGGAAATTGTAGAAAAAAAACAAAGACTATCTTTTGGAATAAAGGAGTTTTTTTTTGGCAAGAGCAACTCTTGTGTGTGAAATCAAAAGGAGATTGAAACTAAGACTATTGCTATTTCTGTAAATCTTCCCTTTGCATTATTGCTTCTTGTATCTATTCGTTTACGCCATAAAGTGGGTTACGATAGGTGAATGATGGAATGATGCAATTATTTGTTTCCTTAGAATCTTGCATCTGATCTAATTTGATTGTGTTTATGTTGCAGGTCTGTTAGGTCAGGTTGTTTTAGAATTTCATCTCATAACTTGGGGTTTTGCAGGGAGGAGATTGCTAACCAAATTAATGTCCTGTTTTGTTTTTCCAGCTAACTTTTGTAAATAATGTTTATGTTTTAGTTTTCTGATATTTAGATTAGTCTTGCTTTAAAATCTATTGTTTCGATTCGGGTCCATTCCAGAATTTCTGCATTTGTTTTCATTCTCTTGCATCTCCAAGCACCTTCATCTAATTTTTAGATAAAATATGGGTTTAGGAGGGCTACTAATTCCAAATGCACACTAAATCAGATCAAGCGAATGAATCCTAGCTTGCTAACTTACTAATTTTTTGCACATTTAATGCTAACATTGCTAACTTTACTAACACCAAATGCTAACATAGGGATAGTGGAACACTTTTAAATGAAGATAAAACGAACCCGCTAACTCTAAAAATGAACCTCATGTTAAAGGCACGGAGCTTAAAATGAAGTGGCTTATACCACACACTTTCTCATTTGGAATCCTTTTAAGCTGAAGATAAAAGAGGTTACTAACTGGGTTTCGGGTAGATCACTTTAATCTCAAGAACATTAAAAGAAGCTATCTTCGCATTTGGTTGATTTAATGGATTATGGTTGCAAAGTACTTGTTCGAATCATTAAAGGCCCCTTGTTAACTGTTACTTGCATGGTTTAAGTTATTCTGGTATACATTCATTTATTTGCTTTAGTCTTGATTGATTATATGCACATGAATGTTTGTTCACAAGAACCTTGGAGAAATGAATAATGCTACTTAATTTCTTTGCAAGAGAGAGTTTCCTGTTTGAGACTCTAGTTGTGGTGATCATTTTGCTATAGGGCAAAATATTCACTCAACATTTTGGCGCTAGAAGGAGGGCCTTCTTTATTGCTTTGTGATTGCGATCTGTTCTAACGATTAACGTGGGTAGTTTTGTTTCCACCTATTGTGCTTGCAGGTATAACATTTATTTGTTTCATTTTGCAAGTGAGTTGAGAGAAGTCTTTTAGAGTTCTAGAGTTTTCAAGCTGGCCCAACCTGAGTACATAGCTACTAGGTCCAAAACCACAGGGGAAACTATTTTCCAAAGCCTTTCTCCCACTCGCTAGGAAGCCGAGAAACAAAACATTAGAGATCGAAATACCACCCAGTGTACTTGAGTTAGGAGCTTCTTTAGACTCAAGTACGTCTAGCGGGCCTGAGCCCACAATTTCAAACGTGACAGCTACACCAAGTGCGTCTGTCCCCATCATTACAAGTGTCACCATTGTTCCTATAGGGTCGATACCTTTGAATAACATGGCCCAACAACAACAACAACAACAACAACCACCTGCCCTTTGGTATGGTGCGCAAAGTTCTCCCTTGGATATCCCTGGGGTAGTCCATGACTTGCCTAGAAATATTGAAAGGGGATTGCCTAAATTCGTGCATGATGGTCCCATAACAGCTCGAAGAACATGTCCAAATTTACAAGGATTACATGTTTAGACAAGGAGTTACCCATGAAGATATCGCTTGTCAAATTTTCCCTGCTAGTCTAGACAGTACGACCAATGAATGGTACAGGAATCTTCCCACAGGGTCCATTACTTCATGGGCCCAATTAGAAGCTGCCTTTATTAGCCAATTTTGAATGTTGTTGGATCCTTCCATAATTTATAATTTATTCGTATCATGCAAAAGGTTACCCAATGAGCCCATAAGAACATTCAATCAGAGGTTCCAAAAACTATATACAAATTTAACTCGCCACTTTGCAGTAGATCCTGCGGTGGCCCTGCAACTGTACTTTGGAGCTTTAGATCCGTTAACATCCTTGTTGACTAGAAGGAATCCTCAGGTTACGACGCTTTCATTAGCTTATGCGGAGACAATGACCCTTGAACAACAAATGAATTTACCCGGAGTAGGGTTGTCTCAATTGACTGGGATGGGACAATATGGTCCATACAGTCAATTCGCCATGATGAATCAATTAATGGCACCACAAGTTCCAACAATGAACAATTTCCAACAACCATCTCAAGTCGCATCATTTCCCACTTATCCTAATGCCTCTGTTTCAACACAGGCATTGATTCCAAATAACCCGATGACCTTGCCTGGGTTCAGTATGGGCAATAACTTGTTGACCATACCTGGGTTCACTCCGATTAGTACGCCAAGCCCAACGACTTATCCAACAATCACTCCTATTCAAAGTGTGAATCCAGGATGGAATCAAAGTGCCCAGACCCAAGCCATTGTACCTATTCCAGAGGTGGCTAATGCAGCAAATACAGCTGGGCCCGAAATTACAGTGCCCCAACCACATGGGCCTGAATCCGTGATAGAAGACATGAAGGAAACATTGGCCAAAGTTTTGGTTACTATGGGAAATGTTAATAAAAAAGTTGACCAAGTCATGGGTCATAACCGACCTCATAACCATAGAGGAAAAGGAACATACAACACACATCCTAATAATGGACGAGTACCCAATCCCGTAGCCAATCGGCAGATGTCTCGAAAGATTTTGGAGAGTCAGGATCTTGTGATAATGATTGCCCACATTGTTGCCATGGAAAGCAGGAGTCTATATTGACTGAAGTTATATATTCCCAAGAAAGTGAAGAAGAGGAGGATGTGGAGTTTTTTGGAAAAGAAGATGAAGAAACATTGGAAGTTCATGCCAATAAACGTTTTGGGAAAGGAAATCACAAGTATTACACAAGGAGTTCTAAGGATCCCAAAACTTCCTCTACCCCTCCAAACAACCCATTACTTCCTCCCGATTTCAAAGGAGATGTTAATCCACCTCCTCCATCAATGGCGGAGAAGTCTAAGTTGGTGCAAAACATGTCAAATTTGGAAAAACCCACTTATGACTTGATAGAAGACATGAAGAAAACTAAGGCCAATGTCTCAATGTATGATATGTCCCAACTTTTAGGCCAAGAAGTAAGTCCACCAAAAGGTTTGGATCCACCTACCCAAGTTCATGAAGCTAAGGGTGTTGAATCCCAATTGGTTTTGAAAAGGGAAAAGTGAGACGTGCCCCCATTTCTTATAACCATTAGAATTGTTGGTAGAAATCTACACAATTGTCTAATAGATTCAGGGGCCTCTGCTAGCATTATGCCCCTAGAAATCTATCAAAAATTGGGACTTACACCAAAACCTTCTAAAAGCAAGGTGGTGCAACTGGATAGATCGGCCATGGAGGCAGTGGGAGAATTAAGGGATATTCTTATTCAGGTCAACTCAGAACCTAGGGTTCAACATCACATAGATATATTGGTACTTAACATTCCTATCAAATATGGCATGGTGTTGGGAAGAGATTGGAGCAAGAACTTAAACGGATACATTGTAACAGACTCTTCACATATGTGGTTGCCTTGGAGAGGAGTGGCCAACCAAATTCGAATTGATAGTGAACCTAGGCTCAAGGAAATGATAATAGAATACAACAAACCTAATGAGATTCAATACATTGAAACTAAATTAGGAGCCTATTGCTTGGACGTAGAAATTCTTGAGAATTCTCAAAATGGAAGTATTGGATGCAATGATTCTAAAGAACACCATAAGGTTTGGACTTTAAGATTTGATGGATCCAAGTCCAAACAAGGGGCGGGAGCTGGTATTGAACTTTCATGTCTAGACAGAAAACCTATGTTGGTTGCATATAGATTACAGTTCCCAGCCACCAACAATGTGGCAGAATATGAGGCCTTGATTTTCGGACTTCAATTGGCCCTTCGAAAGAAAATCAAATGTATCAAGGTCTTAGGTGATTCTGAATTGGTGGTAAAACAAGTTAAAGGACAATATGCATGTAAGAACAAGCGGCTCAACCTTTACCAAACTAGAGTTAGAGATTTAATAAATGAATTTGATGCTTTTAACATATCTCTAATCTCTAGAAAAGGCAATCATTTGGCAGATTCTTTAGCCGTAGTTGCTAGCATGCTTAAACCAATGGATCACAAGAAGTGCAAGAAATTTTCCATAGAATTAGTCCCTTGCCCCTCGATACTTGATAACGTCATGAATTTCCAAGTCTTTGATAGTGACAGACATATATTCAATTTTGTCACTAATTCTGGTATCTTTGAAAATCAGGTTATTGATGAAGACGAGAGGGGGCAAGAAGAGGCAGGTTTGAAAATGGAAGCTACTAGAAAATGGAATGAGATGCCAAATGGGATGGCCTCATTAGAGAAAATGTTTGATATTGGATACCAACCGAAAGGAGGGAGAAAAGTTCCACCTCCCAAAGAGGCTTGTGACTCAGTCAATATTGGAAGTGCAGAAAACCCTCACGAAATACTCATTGCAAAGGCATGTACCGAACATGAAAAGAATTCCATTGCCAATGCATTGAAGGAATACATAGATTGCATAGCTTGGAGCTATAAGGAGTTGAGAACTTATGATCAGAATGTTATAATGCATACAATCCCTTTGAAACCGGACTCCAAACCCTTTAGGCAAAGACAGAGGCCAGTCAATCCGTTACTAGAGCCCTTGATAGAAAAGGAGGTAAAGCGACTATTAGAAGCTAAAATCATCTTTCCTGTTAGGCATTCCACATGGGTTGCTAACTTGGTCCCTGTGAGGAAAAAGAGTGGAGAGATAAGGCTATGTATTGATTTTAGAAATCTGAATAAGGCCTCACAAAAGGACAATTACCCTTTACCTACCATTGATGAAATCCTTCAAAAGGTAAATGGGTCGAAAATGATGTCATTCCTAGATGGCTATTCAGGATACAATCAAGTCCTCATCCATCCTAATGATAGGATGAAAACCGCCTTCACCACAAAATGGGGCACGTTTGCATATAGGAGAATGCCTTTTGGATTATTGAATGCAGGTGCCACATTCCAACGAGCCATGGACTTTGCCTTTAAGGGACTCATCGGTAAGTGCATTATTGTCTATGTAGATGATATTCCCATATTTTCTAAGAACAGGGAGAACCATGTCAAGGATCTAAGGAAAGTTCTCCAAAGGTGTAGGGAACATGGCATTTCACTCAACCCAAAGAAGTGCATTTTCGGGGTAACGAAAGGAAAATTATTGGGACATGTAATATCCAAAGATGGAATTTCCATTGATCCTGAAAGAATAGATGCCATACAACAGATTCCTTTTCCCAATAGCAAAAAAGAATTGAGATCATTTTTTGGGAAGATTAATTTTGTTAGAAAATTTATTTCAGGTTTTTCAAAAATTGCAAAACCCTTGAACGATATGTTGAAGAAAGAGGCCCAAATCAAATGGACGAATGAAAATAGGGATGCTTTCCAAAGAATCAAGGATGCGATTTCTAGAGCCCCGATTTTAGTGAGTCCTGACTATGCGAAGCCTTTCTACATTTACACATTTGCTTCAGACCATTCCTTTGCGAGTGTTCTAACTCAGAAGAGTGAACGCAACATTGAAAATCCCATTGCCTTCCTTAGTACTCCTCTCAAAGATGCGAAATTGAGATATTCCATCTTGGACAAGCAAATGTATGCCCTATTTAAGACTATAAAAAAATTCAGACATTATATAGTCCATAGTAGGGTGTTTGCTATAGTCCCAGATCCTGCAGTTAAAGCCATGTTTATACAGAATGAACTGGGTGAAAGGCGAGGTAAGTGGATCTCAACTCTTCAAGAATTTGATCTTGAAATTCAACCTATGAAGATAGTGCGGGGACAAGGGTTGGTTAAGGCCATAGCAGAAAATGATCCCTTAGTTTCATGTCAACATTATGAAATAGCAGATATAACTGAAGATGAGTGGTACGTAGATGTTGTGTATTTTTTACTGAATGGTAAGTGTCCACCACATTTAAATTCTACTCAACGAAGAGCCTTGCATTTAAAATCTGCTAATTTTCTAATCAGATCCGGTGCATTATACAAGAAAAACCATGAAGGAATTTACCTTCGTTGCGTTGATCGAAAAGAGGCAACACAAGTACTCGAGGAATTCCATGGTAAGTATGGGATAGGACATGGGTCTGCTAATGCCACAGCCCATCAAATCCTTAGAGCTGGTTACTATTGGCCTCAAGTGTTTAAAGATGCTCATGCTCATGTGAGGTCATGTCATACTTGTCAAATCATGGCAAATAGAGAAAGGGGTGCTTCTATGCCATTACAATCTGTAATCGAGTCTAGACCTTTTGCACAATGGGGTTTGGATTTTGTTGGGATCATCAGTCCCAATTCATCCGATTCCCATAAATACATTCTCACGGCTACGAATTATTGCACAAGGTGGACGGAAGCTATTCCCACTAAAAATGCCACTTCAGAAGTTGTTATTAAATTCTTAGAGGATAACATTGTCACTCGATTCGGAATGCCTAACTCCATTGTAAGTGACAATGGTTCCACTTTCTCCTCTCTGGAATTTGCAAATTGGGCATTCGACAACATGGTGAGTTTGAAGTTTTCTTCAAATTATTATCCACAAGGTAATGGATTGGCTGAGTCTTCTAATAAGAACTTGTTATGTGTCATTAAAAAGTTGCTTGAAAGAAATCCTAGAGATTGGCATAACAAACTTAAGTTGGCTCTTTGGGCTGATAGAATCAGAATCAAGGAATCATTAGGAACATCTCCTTACCACTTAGTTTATGGACAAGATCCTATTTTTCCCACAAATCTTAAGTTACAAACATTACATTTCATGAAAGATTACCTTGGAACTGATAATAAACTTGAAGCTAGACTAACACAATTGATGCATCTGGATGAAAAGAGGGATGAGGCTATGCTTCACTTTAGTAAACACCAAGATGTAGTAAAAAGGTGGTTTGATAAAAATTCTAGAGTCAAAACATTTAAAGTTTCAGATTTAGTGTTGTTGTGGGATAAGAGACATGAGAGGAAAGGAGATCATGATAAATTTGATTACTTATGGTTGGGTCCTTACCAAATTTCAGAAGTCCTAGGTGAAAACAACTTTAGATTAAAAACCCTGGATGAAAAATATTTGGCTTTACCCATCAATGGGCTGCATTTAAAGCACTATTTCCAGGCCTGAAATGGCAAGGCCTTGTATTATATGTAAATATGTCATGCTTTGTTTTTGCGTGTGCAGATTTGATTTTCTTAGGTGTGTGTTAGGTTTTTTGCCTTCAACCTTTATTTTAGCATGATGAGATTGTTCGAACGAGGTTTTGGAGGCATTTTGATTGCATTGTTCTTTTCTTAGCTTAGTGTGTTGGTCATGGGACCAGTTTTGGGCTTGATAAAAAAAAAAGGGATAGCAAAGTGGTTAGTTTGTATCCTTATCAATGTTCTAAAACTAGAAGTATATGAAACAACAGAATTGTATTACGTAAAGCTCCACGAGCACTCGCAAACACATTAAAGAATATCGTTTGAAATTTGGGATACATGAAAGTTGTCAATTTTGCAAGATAGGGTGAAGCATTTTTGTATAATCCATCTTACCCATTTGTGTTCAGGATGCATTGCATAATAGCCTCGAGTCTCATTCCATTCCATATTTCAAAAACAACCACCAAAAGCATGTCGACCCTCTTAGGATCATTGCACAATAAACATTAAGTAAGGTCTTGGGGTTGGAAACCGATGCCGCATTGTCTTGAATTAGACACGTTCTGCACATATAAAGAACATCTTGGGCAAAATGGTTGAAACCTTACTTGGAAGAAAAGTGAGGCGAAAAGAATTTTTCTTGTCTGTCCCATCATGCAAAACATAGTCCATGAAATAGTGGTTTTCACCACTCCACCTCCATAACATCACTTGGATTGAAAGGATCGTACTACATGTCCCTCATAAGGATGAGTAGTCATCCCTAAGATTCAAGGAAGCCATTACTACTCCACCTCCATAACATCACTTGGATTGAAAGGATCGTACTACATGTCCCTTACAAGGATGAGTAGTCATCCCTAAGATTCAAGGAAGCCATTACCACTCCACCTCCATAACATCACTTGGATTGAAAGGATCGTACTACATGTCCCTTACAAGGATGAGTAGTCATCCCTAAGATTCAAGGAATCCATCATTAATCCACCTCCATCACATCATTTGAGTTGGAAGGATCGTACTACATGTCCCTTGCAAGGATGAGTAGTCATCCCTAAGATTCAAGGAATCCATCATTAATCCACCTCCATCACATCATTTGAGTTGGAAGGATCGTACTACGTGTCCCTCACAAGGATGGGTAGTCATCCCTAAAATTCAAGAAAGCCAAAGCCAAAGCCTGGACTATGGGGCTGATCTCCATCGGGGCTATAGACGCCTGACTGGCAGTGGAGTAGGCTCATGCGTGGCGACATGTCTCATTTAAAAGCAAGACCTCTGACCGCTCACACGGACAGGCTAGCCTGGCAGTTATCCATAATAGGTTTAATCATTTTGCTTAAGATGAGGTAATGAACTCAAATCAGAGTAGTAAGGATAGGGTTAAATTCTCATCACGCTTAGGTTGAGAATCTGATTCCCCAAAGCTCTGATTTCACTTACACATGCACATTGATTCAATATGGCAGTGGCGCATAACCAACCTTGAGATTGGGTATATGAACTCAATTCATGCATGATTGGTCCTGAGAGGGTTTGATAGTTTTAATGTTTGTGCTCGTGCTACTAAAAGTTAAGAGTCCTGGTAAAGCAGGTCAGCCATAGTTCATTATGCTGGCAATACATTCGATCTTGCATAGACCCTCCATGATTCATTATATGCATTCATGTGAAATTGGCAATAGAATGGGGAACTATTTCAAATGATAAAGAATGAATCACTATGCACACATTGAGCGGATGCTGAATAATTCTAATGTTTCATGTATTTCTGGTTTATTTACATTCTTTGGATATTTGCTAACGCTTGCAGTTGAGTTGTAGGTTTTCAGGTTGGGTTTCTCACCGAAATGCTCAGGAGCATTTCCTAGCAGAGTCACCATTTGTTGTGGCTGCTCCACAACGTACCCCAAAATTGGGGACCCACCTTTTTTGCATGTTTTCCAAGAAGACCGAAGTGGCCCATATGCTAAAGATCAAAGAAAAAGCAAAACACCAAGGAGAAAAAGTGTCGCGATATCGCGACATGTTGCATTGTTCAAAGGCAAAGGAGAAAAGTGTCGCGATATCGGAGACATGTTGCATTGTCGGCAAAAGAGAAAAAGTGTCGCGATATCGCGACATGTTGCATTGTTCGTGGCCAAAAGAGAAAAAGTGTCGCGATATCGTGACATGTTGCATTGTTCATGGCAAAAGAAGAAAAAGTGTCGCGATATCGTGACATGTTGCATTGTAGTGGCCAAAAGAGAAAAAGTGTCAGGATATCGCGACATGTTGCATTGTTCATGGCAAAAGAAGAAAAAAGTGTCGCGATATCGTGACATGTTGCATTGTGGCAAAAGAGAAAAAGTGTCACGATATCGCGACATGTTGCATTTGGCCAAAAGAGAAAAGTGATTAAAGAAAAAGTTTCGATGTGTTGAAAGAGAAAAAGTGTATCGATATGTTGCATTAAAGAAAAAGAAAGAGAAAAGTGTCACGATATCGCGACATGTTGCATTTTCCCGCAAAAGAGAAAAAAGTGTCGCGATATCGCGACATGTTGCATTGTCGTGGCTAAAAAAGAAAAAGTGTCGTGATATCGTGACATGTTGTATTTTGTGATTCAAAAGAAGGAAAAGAGAGAAGGAGAAGAAGTGTCACGATATCGTGACATGTTCGATTTTTGCCAAGGGAATAGAGTAGTTGACAGTGCGTCTAATAATAGTGACGTGGACATAAGGACAAAATCCAATGAATAAGACAAAATGTTACATAAGGAATCTTTAATGATTTGAAATCATTTAAGATGGTCGTTACACATGGAAGGAAATGGATGCAAGCCCATGTGGAGAAAAGGAAATATTTTTTTGAAATCAAATGAAAAGTGAAGCCAAACCTAGGAAATGAAACGAAGGGCCACAAAATAGAAACGAAAAGTTTTTTTTGGAAATCAAAACACATGCATGCACAAGGGAAGGTGAAAACGAACAGTCATGGAGGGAGAAACAAAAATTTTTTTAGAAGTTTTAAATACGCCATTCAAAGAAGTGGAGAGGGGTTGGAAATTGTAGAAAAAAAACAAAGACTATCTTTCGGAATAAAGGAGTTTTTTTTTGGCAAGAGCAACTCTTGTGTGTGAAATCAAAAGGAGATTGAAACTAAGACTGCTGCTATTTCTGTAAATCTTCCCTTTGCATTATTGCTTCTTGTATCTATTCGTTTACGCCATAAAGTGGGTTACGATAGGTGAATGATGGAATGATGCAATTATTTGTTTCCTTAGAATCTTGCATTTGATCTAATTTGATTGTGTTTATGTTGCAGGTCCGTTAGGTCAAGTTGTTTTAGAATTTCATCTCATAACTTGGGGTTTTGCGGGAGGAGATTGCTAACCAAATTAATGTCCTATTTTGTTTTTCTAGCTAACTTTTGTAAATAATGTTTCTGTTTTAGTTTTCTGATATTTAGATTAGTCTTGCTTTAAAATCTACTGTTTCGATTCGGGTCCATTCCAGAATTTCTGCATTTGTTTTCATTCTTATTCTTGCATCTCCAAACACCTTCATCTAATTTTTAGATAAAATATGGGTTTAGGAGGGCTACTAATTCCAAATGCACACTAAATCAGATCAAGTGAATGAATCCTAGCTTTCTAATTTACTAATTTTTTGCTAACATTTAATGCTAACATTGCTAACTTTACTAACACCAAATGCTAACATAGGGATAGTGGAACACTTTTAAATGAAGATAAAACGAACCCGCTAACTCTAAAAATGAACCTCATGTTAAAGGCACGGAGCTTAAAATGAAGTGGCTTATACCACACACTTTCTCATTTGGAATCTTTTTAAGCTTGAAGATAAAAGAGGTTACTAACTGGGTTTCGGGTAGATCACTTTAATCTCAAGAACATTAAAAGAAGCTATCTTCGCATTTGGTTGATTTAATGGATTATGGTTGCAAAGTACTTGTTCGAATCATTAAAGGCCCCTTGTTAACTCGTTACTTGCATGGTTTAAGTTATTCTGGTATACATTCATTTATTTGCTTTAGTCTTGATTGATTATATGCACATGAATGTTTGTTCACAAGAACCTTGGAGAAATGAATAATGCTACTTAATTTCTTTGCAAGAGAGAGTTTCCTGTTTGAGACTCTAGTTGTGGTGATCATTTTGCTATAGGGCAAAATATTCACTCAACAGGTACATGTACAATCATTAATGGGAATGCCAAAGATATATAAATTCATATATGTTTCTACTAAGTGCTAAATCTAGATCCTATGTCACTTTGATCTAAACTATAACTTGAATTTTACTCCCTATGCATGGCCTAGCTACTTCGTCAATGTGGCTATCTTCCTCAAATTTCCCTCTATCATGCTAGAATGATCTTTGGTCATCCTTTGTATCTCATTTACCCATGCTAGCCTAGCCCTAAACAATACCATAATCTCATCAACTCTATCCTGACTTGTTCAACCTACCAAGAGCTCCTTCTCTACATGATATGCTACATTAACACATCCACATGTATCTCATCTAACCAAGAAAACTCTACAGATGATGCCTGTTGACTCCCAAAAATCTAACCACCTTTTGGGAGCCGAATTCACACTTACCCTTGGGGTGCTAAAGGTGGTGCACCCCAAATTGGCCCTGCGTGCTCCACTCTAATGGAGCGCACTCAAAGTCACCTGGGCATCAAATTTTTGGGGTAAAGCATGCGTGCCCCGAACCAAGGTTGTGCACTCCACACAACGGAGCGCAGAGTACCTCGAGCGGGCACAAAAGGTTGTGCACCTGCCTCTAGCCCGTGCGTCCCATTGGGTAATGGAGCACACAACGTCCCTTAGGGGCGCACAAGGTCGTGTGCCCCATGCACTCCAAAGAGCGGAGCACGCACAAGCCCACAAAGGATGCACAACCCATGCACCCCAAAAAGTTGTGCGCTCTACTATAATAGAGAGCACAATAGATCATAAGGGCATGCATTTCTATGTGTGCCTCAAAGTCTGATGTGTGCTCCATTACAATAGAGCGCACTTAGTCCCTTGGAGTGCATAGGTCATGCGCTCCCCCTCCAGTCAATGCACTCCGCTCTCAAAGTGGAGTGCACAACCTCCATCGAGGTGCACGAGGTTGTGTGACCCATCCTAAGACAGTGTGCCCCTCCCCTCAGGGTACATAAGAGTCCAAGTCGAGCGCACAAGGTTGTGCACCCGCCTCTAGGTTATGTGCTCTACTATGGTGGAGCACGCGAGGTCTGTAAGGGTGCATAGCCTGTGCGTCTCATTAAGTCGAGTGTGCTCCACTCCCTTGGAGTGCATGAAGGTCGATCGGGTGCACAACCCTGTGCACCCATCTTGAAAGTCGTGCACCCCACTCCCCAATGGATCGCATGTGCTAAAATTAATATCAATGCATCTTAAGTGAGTGCATACCTACCTACGACCCATCATTGCCAATCCTAAGCCGCCACATGTCCCAACCATTGTTCGCAATCGTAATTCACCTATTAGTATGAGAAGGTGGCAGTTGACATGGCATGCCCGACCAATCATGAAGCTCCTGGAAAGCAAAAAAGTGCATGCGCCATCTACCATATTTAATGCACATATTTTAAAAAGGAATGTGGTGACCCTATTTTGCACCATTTGTGCATGCAGAGTTATCCATCGACGAGGTCGAGTGCAGAGTGTAGTGTGAAGAACACAAAGGAGATATTACAGTCGAGGGGTAAATTTTTCACTGTTATTTGAAAAGGATGGCGTCTACCAACTTTTTAGCCCCTAAGACATCAATTTTTTGATGGATAATTAGCAAAATTACTAGGGCATGGCCCGTCGACAGAATTTCAGGAAGGACACAAAACCCCAAGGCATTTGAGGATTTGCTTGATACCTGTAGAGATATCATCGAAGAGCAACAAAAGGAGGTAGAGGGGGTCACTATTTATGCATTAGACCCCAAAAATGAGGATAACTAGCATCATTTGATGCTCCTAAGAGACCTCTACGCATGGGCCTATCGAGACTGCACCAGACCAACTCCTGTGTGCAATAAGTGGAGTACGAACCTGAGTCGATTAACCTATCCGAAGGTGTATCATTCCTATGATTTGCTAGCATGGCTCGTAGTCTCTTACGACTCTAGAGTGCATACCACTCATGATTTCAAGGGTCAAGAAGTGGTCAGGGTGTCGACCGATATAATTCGATAAGTTTTCGGCCTAGCCACCGCTTCCAGGGTGGTATATTTTAAAACGTTGGCCCTCCAGGACAATTATATGATGAATACTGCATTCCCTCAAAACCTGTTGAAGAGAGGGAAGATGAGGCCAGGATATTTCCCCATTGGAAATTTCATGCTCCATCCTTGGGCGCAAGATTATGTCGACATGATCAATCTAGCCCTAGGAGTGAAGGACTTGGATCCAATCACTAAGGAGGTGATGTTTTTAATCCTCCAATGCAACAAAATAGACAAAACTCCTCTTTATCGATGGGAGGATATTATCAGTGATAATATGGATGAAGAACTACGACTGCTATAGGAGGCCATATTGGCTGATAAGAGAGAGATGCCTCCTTTCTCATACTACTCATTTTTTATTCACTTGTTTGTAGCACAATCGGATAAAGCCTTAGTGGATTAGATGGATGGGGTGAATGCACCCACTGTATAGGATCATTTTTTATGCATCTAGGAGGGGTGTTCCAGCTATACAACCTTCTTCGAGAAGGTCCTCCCCGTGGTACATTTTTGATTGTGTGGAAACTTCCCAGACAGAATCGGGGCAGGGGTTAGAGATTTCCTACACAAGGAGAAAGCGGGAGATTACTTCTACGTAGAATAATTTTCCTATATTAGGATATATGGATCAAAATTGCCCCCGAAAGCACTACCATACCACTGCCCAACTTCCATTGCTATCCTGGAGATCACTCGGCAGATGGTCGAAGAAGTAAAAATCAGACATCTGAGGAAGAAGGGACCAGTGAAGTGGTTGCCCATTCCCTGCACAATGGGCCATTACACCTATCTTGGTCACTTTGCCATGTTGCAGGCCATCTGGAATATGGACACCTACTATTTCTTGGAGGTCACTTGGAGGGCCTATGACCCATATGGCCACCACATGAGAGAAGTCATCGGCAAGTTGGCCCTCCTGGCAGTTACACATAGGGGTGACGATTTCGAAGATGCAATGCAGTAGGCATTTAGGAACAACTAGACTTTGGACTTGGTTTGGAGGATTTCCAAGGTTAAGCAGCCTTACAGCAAATTAGAGGTTATCAATGATTATAGTGCTCAACTAAAATTGCATCGAAGCTTGTTAGTGGATAAGATGGCCCCACTAGTCCCGACGGTCCCTCTAGAAGAATTCAAATATCCCACTCTTCAGATCGCTCAGCAAGACTCTGACCTCTTCGAGGTCATGATGAAGATAGTTGATGAACAGGCCAAGCTCCCTTCTTCTTCTAGCTCCCCCGTTGCCACTTCCAAAGGGAAGGAGTTGGCCATTGGTCCATCTCAACAAGCTACCACATCATCGGTGCTAACTTTGATAAGCCCACAAGAGCAGGGCCAATTGGCAAAAAATCAATGTTCCTTGTATTCCACCACCCTGGTAATAAATCAAGAAGAACGTCAAGTATGACCCAGGGTAATGAAAAATATAGTGCAATTTGGGGGTTGTTTGATATTTTAAGGGTCTACGAGGTACAAATCCCCATGTGGTCCCCTACTTACAAAAATTCTAGGAGCGCATCCTCGAATTAAGGGGTGGAGAAGTTTACAATGGCAAGGGTCACTAACTCCTACCAATTCATCGTCGATGAAGAGAGCCAAATCCAAGACATGGAAGAACAAAGATCCCCTAGCAAGGGGATAGTCAGGCATAGGGAGACAGTTGGGAAAATAGCCACTGACACATCTACTTCTACCTTTGAGATCCCTTTGCCACCTAGCATGAAGGAGGCTACTATTGATGTGAGTAAGGGTGTCATAAGAGCATCCACTGCACCTGTTGAAATGATGAAATCCCAGGTGGCCTCTCAAGCATAAGTGGAAGAAGCCATAAAGAAAGAACTCAAAGAATTGAAAGCAAAGGCTGCTGAGGTGGGGCCATTACAGCTCAACATCAAGCAACGTCAAGAGGAAGTTGATAAACTGAGAATGTCTACTCCTTCAACTGTGTAGGCTAGTGTCCAGCTTGGGTTAGCAGATGAACTTAAGCAAGAGATGAAGGAGAATATCCAAGAAAAAATGGGGGATTTGGAGTCCATTCTGATAGACATATATGTTGTGAGGCGCATAGTGGGCCTCATCCAGAATAACCTACAGCAAGGGAGGCAACGAATAGATACAATTATGCCAATTTATAAAAGGTTCCAGGAGAACTATGTGCCTATTTCTGGGCTAACGACCACCCTATCAGATGACTCTTTATGCTTCTTTGTAGAAGAATACATTAAGGTATCCATATTTTTACAAAATGAGCAAAATTGGCTCCAATGGAACCAAGAGGTGGCAAATTCTGAGTATGAGGCCAACGATGAATTGGTCGATTGCAACCTCTCCATTGAGGACTTTGGGTGGGCCCTAGTTATTAAAGATTTTGTTTTCCAAAGGATCCAAGATTTTGATTTGGAATCTGGTGATAGGTTGTCTAAACACTTCATGGCTCTGGTGGAGATGGTAGACTGCCTATATGAGTTTACCAATAATAATGTGTAGTGGGCCAAGGACCATATAATCGAGGCCACGCAAGATTTAAACCTACTGCTCTTCTCCTTGACCTTTCATGATGAGGCTTGGGAATTCATTGACCAAGATATTCAAAATCATAAGACAGGAGTGGGGCCCACCGTCACTGCCACATACGCACCAAGAGGATCGCAACCACCAGCACAAGGTAGTACCAGTGGGGATGCATAGAAGCCATCTGCATGAAAGGGAACGTAGGCTACGTGCCCGTTTGTGAATGCATCCCGAGTTTGGGTATAGTAATATTTTTACAGTGGAGTAGGCTATTACGACAGTCGATCAACCTGCACTATATAGAGGAGAACACCGCAGTGGCATAGATCATCAAACTCTGATAGAGAAAAACCAGGTATTAACCTTATCTAGTATTGAGTCATATTTTCCATTGTGTTTCCTGTGTGTTTCTTACCACCTTTTCTTCTACCATGTACAGGGATTCCCAGGGAGCATTGTTCACTATGATCATTTCCTGTTGAATGTGCTGAGTTGGAGACTCTTACGTCACTACAATTAGGATGTAGAGGGGTAGCCCCTTTGTTATGATATTTGAATAGGGATTTTATTGTAATTCATTGACATATAGGACCCGAGCACTCTATTGGGCCTGCTTTATGTAAATCTCTTTATATTAATACAAAATCCAACTCGATTTCTGGCTCATCTTCTATTTTTATGGTTTGTGTGATGCTCATTCATGTGTTCTTACAATCAAAACCTGTGAATGACGCTTTCTATTTTGCCAGTTTAATCGTTTTGTTTACTTTACATTATTTGACTAGGATAAAACGAACTGGTTCTTCTTACTTTACTCTATCTAAAGCCATTTATAAATTTGCTACAAGTCTGTAATTGATAAGGCATCGATTTGGGTTTTTTTGAGTTCTAATATTGATAGGTTCAGTCACTAAATAACATTTTTTCTGGCATAGTGGGCATGTGCATTATAAAGCATTAGTCAAAGAACCCACTACTTGGGATTTCCATACCCAACCTGGTCAGTTTAGAGTTGTCTAAGGTAGTCTATTCCCAGGTTAATGAGGTGGATCTACCAGAATCCATAGTTTTGGTTGTGATCTTTAGATTTTTTCGTGACGTGACAAATTTGCTGAGGGTAAGCAGAAAAACTCCACAACAATACCCTAGTAGCAACATTAGGTAGAATCAAAGTGGTTATCCAAGAGAAACTCTACATGATCAAGTTTCTTCATCAAAGGTACTTGAATTTACATTTTATATCAATTAGTCATTTCATTTTATTTGTCATGTAAGAGTTTAATAAAATCTCATGTTAAATGCCAAAATCATAGAATACTTAGGTCGTCGAGCATGTCACAAATGTCCATAGTAATCTAAGTCCCTCCTTTGACTTTCCCTCCTCCCTTTCCCTTTGGGATAAATACCCTTCTTTATGGCTTGCACTAGAATGTCTATTATCTCTATAGATGATCACCTTAGCCCAAGTCACTCCATGGGATGATTCTTCCACCTCAAAAGCCCCTTACACTAGGGCACCTGACACATCCACCCTCCTTCTCTAGGTAAGAGGCCCTTCCTATTTATCACCTTGATCCTCCTCTCTAGTAAAAGGTCTCATAATGATTGGAAGCACATCTTTAGTTGGGGGTATGTTTGTTTCTCTCCTTTGAGTTTCTTCTCTCACTAACCTTCTCGACTCTCTCTTCTTCTCCCAAATATGTCTTAGTCTAGATAGAAAAAATAAGAGTTGACCATTATAATTTCAATTTCATACATAATCATGATACAATATGGTCCTCCATGATATACTTGTGGTTCTCATAGACTCTCTCCTACCAATCAACCTCAACCTCATAATCATTTGCTATCTTGACTAGATATGGATGCCATACCACATCCTTATTAGGACCCAACTCCTCCAATGTTGGGATGCAAACCAATTGTGTCCCTCATTCTCTCCTCATGCCCATCAATAAATCATTGAATCTCCTTACTTGATGTCTTAGGGTAATCAATCTAAATAATATTGGGATAATCTCTCATAAATACACCCCATCAAAGTGCCACCGAGCCTATCTCCACATGACCCATCTATCTCATAATGAACAAGTCATGTAGGAGATTAGCTAAAATATATTCCCCATAAAAATTTCTCCCCTCGCTCAATGACCATGTATGTATATATCCTAATGTATAACAAGCAATGGTTGGTTGTTTTGTTGTAAAAGACTCCCTCAAAGCAATCGAATAACTATTGTTTAACATTTGTATGTCTAGAAGATCCCACATCGGCTATCATATTTGTGTGTATCATATCCTATCAAGTATGTTGGATAGGTAGAGTATGTGGATGGGACAATTGCCAAATATCTCAAAGATACCCTAATGATGGGCGGTCCCAATAACTTCCATACATCCTCTAATAATATACCTATCTTATGTCACTCCCCTAAACACCCATCTAAATTTTTTTAATAAAGGATCCTAATGCCTCAACACCTATACCACTACATCACTTTGAGGTTGAAAACAAGGCTTTGAGTAATCTCTATAATATTGTACTTTTAGAGGGTCTCCCAATAATCGCTAGTTAGTCTTATTAATACCTTCACAATCCAAATGGAATCTCTATCCCTCCATAATTGTGTCTTTGCCCTGCCAAAATCTTCCTTGGGAGCATAACAACCTCTCCATGCCATACAATCACCTACAACACAACCAAAATATAAGGCATTTGTCTAAAAGCATATAATCAAGCTCAATCAACATTTTTTGAAAGAAATTGATTTTTTCATAAATTGAAGATGAGGGCATCTCTATTGAGAGGGAGAGCACCACATGGGAGTGATTCTCAGACAAGGGGTCATTTTAAACTCAAGGGTGCCAAACCAAGGCCTTAACAAATCCCAATCGATGAGAGTGTTGTCTATTACAAAGTGATACTCTCATAAAAATGATATAACAAATAAATAATGCCTCAAGCAAGAAAAAAATTCAAAGACAAAACATGCATGTCAATTTTTCAACTCTAGACAACTTGATACATACAAACAAAACTCAATTTTATGCACAAATTAAAAATTATAATGAAAGCATTTAGTTTTAGAATAGCCTATTTCTATGTCCAATGCAAAATTTATTTCCACAAGCATTCATTAAATTCAATTTTAAGTCTATTTAGTGGATTTAAATTTAAAATTCAGTCTCAAAAGGCATGCTTCTAAAACATGTCCTCCTTTGGTTGACGAGCATAAATTAGGAAATATAGTTGTCCTCATCAACAAGGTCATCATAGTCAAATATCTCAGCTTGTCCAATCAAAATCAACAAACACTCAAGTCACTCTTAGAGTGCTTAGAATAGAAAATTTAAAGTTTTTAAGTGGCGAGGTGTGATCCCTCTCACTTAGCAATTTGTATCCTAGGGACAAAAATTCAACCTAAGACACCCATTCTCATGCCACATCCAAATTCATTGATTCACATATCTTACAAATTTATATGCAATCAAACTCTCTCACTAACCCATTGTGGTCTCCAAACTCCATGATGCTCTTATTGTGCTATGTTTTTTATATGTTCTAGGTTCAATATTTATTTTCTTGATGTGCTCCATTCTTTCTATACTTCGAGGTAAAACAAGCACTTCATGGGGGTAAGTGTTGGAGGTAGTACATTATTTGGCACCTTGTAAATATTTAGATTAAGGTGTGTTTAATATTTAGGGTGTGTTTAATATTTGAGTCCATTGTATGTGTCAAGATTTTTTTGTGCTTGATAAAAAGGGGTTGTACTTGGGTCCCCTACCCTTAACAAATTACATCTCTCTTATTTAGATCTTGAGAGCTTACAAATAGATACACTTCTCATCTCAATTGAGATGCTATAGTTAGAAACCTACATCATTTTACATAAAATGTCTGAATTCTTGATTTTCATTTTCTAGATCTTTTCAAATCTCTGTATGAATACAATTACTCCAGAATTTAGCATCTTTCTTGACATTTTACTATAGCAGCCTTCACAAAGCCAAAAATTCACCTCTACTATATATGCCTTGCATATTAGTAGAGTAATATTTCCTAAAAACATCACACTAACATATTCTACTTTACCAAATCTGGATTGCTAGTTTCCTTCCTGAAACACAAGTGCAACAACAAAAATTATAATAAATAGTCTAAATTATCACACATTATTATTACAAAATAAAATAGATATTACCAATGGAAAATATTAAAGAATATCTTAATCATTAATTGATTTAGGTAATCAACAATTTTTTTCAGCTTCAACTAAACTTTATAGTTCCTCTAACCATGGAAAGGAGATGTTAACTTCATGATCCTTGACCACAACCCCTCTTTTGGCTAGCTTATCTGCACATTTTTTTCCTTCCTTTAAAATATGTGTAAACTTGATTTCTTCAAACTCTTTAGCAAGATCTTGAATTTCCACAATTATCTCTTATGTTCCATGGAGCCTTTGCTTTCCTCAAAATTGTATTTACTACTATGAGAGAATCACCTTCTATCCAAAATCTATTCCATTTCATTTGTTTACATATTTTTAACCCTTCTAAAGTTGCCCAAGCTTCAACTTCATTATTTGTCTTAAATCCACAATTGAAAGCATAATGAGACAAAATTTCTCCTCTATTATTTCTAATTATTCCTCCTCCTCCTGTTGGTCCTGGGTTTTCTTTAGATGGTCCATCAAAATTCAACTTAACCTACTCCACATATTATGGTTTCCACTTTATATTCTTTACCTTATTTTTGCTTCTCTTGTACCCAATATCATAATGAAGAACACAAGCTTATACTGAGAGGGGGGGTGAACAATATAAGACCACTTTTTATTTTTCTTTTCCAATCAATATTATGCAATGTATAGATAGCAATATCAACAATAGTAATCAAATAAATGCACAAATCACCACACACAATAGAGACACCAATTTTACGTGGTTCACCCAATGTGGGCTACTCCACAGAGAAAATATTTCACTAAAATTTTCTCAATCAATCTCTTGGGAATCCTTTCCCTATTACAATGTTTATGGACCTTTGTCCAAAGGAGACACCAATCCCCTAATCAAGTTCATGGATCTCTATCCACATGAGAACTCCTTTCTCCTTAGCTTTGACTGGTGATCTTCTAGAAAAACTGCTGCCCCCACTACTCTGGCTAATGGATATCTATCCACTGAAGACACATGTCTTCACTGCCCTGGCTAATGGATCTCTATCCACTAGAGACTGTCGTCCTCTATGCTCTAGCAACTTCAAATTTCTATCTCAAATTTGTACTAAACATAGTCCTTCGATCTAGCAAAAATCTGCTCAATCTTTGTCCTCTGATCTACACTAAACACAGTCCTTCGGTCTAACACAAATTTATCATCAATATTTGTTCTCAAGCCTTAACACAAAGCTTGACTTAATATCAAATCAACTCTTCTAGATTTTCCCCAAATCTTAACTCAAGGTTTGAACAAATCAATCAATCAACTTTGCTCACAAGTCTTCTCAAAGACTTGTCTTAAATTTGCCTTGTAAGCTTCCACAAAATCTCACACTAATATGTCCACAAGTCCTCTCTAGAACTTGTCCAAATCTGCTCAATAAGTCCTCACTAGAACTTATCCAATTCTGCTCAACAAGTCCTCTCTAGAACTTATCCAATTCTGCTCAATAAGTCCTCACTAGAACTTATCCAATTATGCTCAATAAGTCCTCACTAGAACTTATCCAATCTCATAGAAACATAAAGAGAATTGTTAGAGACTCAATATGCTTCACATTCATCACAATGCTCAATCACTTTCAATCACTCTTTTAGAAACATATAGAGAATTTTTAGACTCAATATGCTTCACATTTACCTCAATGCTCACTCTTTTAGAAACACAGAGAATTTTTAGAGACTCAATATGTTTCACACTCACAAACTCTCAATCACTTTCAATATCTCTTTAATCACAAAAACATATAGAGAATTTTTAGAGACTCATTATGTTTCACATTCATCCACACTCAACCTCTTTCTCAAATAAATTCATAATATAGAACAGATTGTTTCATAGAACTTGAACTATCACATCAACACATCCACTTGACTAGGCTCAACCAACTTTACTCAACCAATCACTCAATGAACTAATCCTTGCTCACAAATCCTAGTCCAAGCATATGAACACTCACTCAAATGTTTCCAACAATGCTTATCAATCAATCTCACATAATAATGATACTCATGATCTTTTCAAACCCTAGTTCAAGTTCCTCACTCAACCAATTGCTTTAACAACAATGCTAATCTCACATAACAATGATACTCGTGATCTTTGCAAACCCTAGTTCAAGTTCACTCAAATAATCACTTCAACAACAATGCTTATAAAACAAGGTTTCATCAATAACTGTTTATTCCAAAAAACCTTGAAGCATTAATTCAACACACACTCAACAATGCTTACCAAACAATCTTTTTCACTCCAACTTTACATTCACAACATTCAATAATCACACACTAGGAAGATGTGCCCATACCTTTTGTTTGATGTAAAAGTGCCTTTAGAAAAACCTATCTCAATCACAATTTTCTTCTCTCCAATTTCAATGGTTAGATAACAAAATATCACTCCAACACTTTCTCAAAATATTCCTTAGACACAAAATTAATCAAAGCTCAATTATGCCTTATTGCTCCCTTTTTAAAATTAACATCCATCAAATCATACATGAAAAATAATTACTTGGATACACCTTATAAACTCCAACTTAAAATAATATCCAACACCACACATTTTCCTAAGACACCTTACTAACCTTTCCAAATACTAAAGCAAATAAAACCAAAAATTTAATTTTGCATAAGCCTTATAACTCCCCTTACAACCTTACAAACCAAATCAATATGCAAAAAATTAATTTTTAAATGCCCAACTAATATCCCCAAATTTTTTGGCGCTCAACTTTAAAGCATACCTTTGACTTCCCCCAAAAAGGGTTTCGGCATGATTCGATCTGCCATCTCCCCAAGCCTAAGCACATTAGAGCTTGGGAGCCCACCGCGTGGGCTATTGGTGCCCACGTGAAGGAAGGAGGACTTCCTTCCTATTATACCTTCGTGCGCCTTTGACTTCCCACGAAAATCAAGTACTCCTCTTTTCAGCACGATTCGCACAAGCTTGCATTAATCAAAAATTCGAAGGCATGATGATTTTGGGTAATGTGGGTAATCTCCTTTTTATACACATGTTGGTATTTGCTCCTCATGTTGGCACTTAATAATTCGAATTCGAATTTAATTTAATAACCCACCTTAGGGTTAGTTTAAAATTAATATAAATTAACTTTATAACTAATATTAAAATTAATTAATAATTAATTTAAATAACTTAAGTAAATTAAATTATAAATTAATTTATAATAAAAATTATATTAATTAATTTATAATTAATTTAAAACTTCCCTTTATAATATTATAAAAAATATTAAAATATTATCCACTTGGGCTTCTTTTGCACTTTGGGCCATATCTGACTTCATGGAATCGGGTCTTGATCAACTAAAACTAGAAAACATGGAACTGATGTTGCCCACCGAAACTACCACTAACTGGTGTTGAAAGCTTGACATCAATGACCACTTACTCTTGACATCAATGACAACTTATCCACTCAAAATGTCCAACACATAATTCTATTTAATGACTTGACTCCATCTATCAAGACTCTGCTTCCAAATTAGGGATAGGGTGAGTTGATAGGGTTGGTTTAGACTCCTCTATGGCTAAACAAATCTTCTTTTTCATTACCTCTAAACTACTTTTATTTCCTTTAAAAATTCTTCTATTCCTTTCTAGCCATATAGTCCAAAGTATTGTATCTTCTGAAATATCCCATATTTTTTGTAAAGCCTCACTTTTAAAAGTGATATTTCATTGCTTTAACCAATCTTCAATTTATTTATTCATCACCATGCATTTACCAAACATATTAAGAATCCATTACCATAGATTCTAGACAATTGAGCAATTGAGCAATGTCCTAAGAGATGGTCAATACTCTCCTCCTTATTACAGAAAATGCATTTAGAGGGACCATGAAAACCCTTTTTTATAAGGTTATCCCAAGATAAAATTCTTCTATGACATACTAGCCAAACAAACATTTTGACTTTAGAAATGCTTGGGCTATCCCAAATATCTCTCCAAATTCTAGTGATATTATTATTATGTTGGTGTTGAACATTATATCCATTTATCGTTGTGTATTCTCCTGAGCTTTTCAACTCACAAATCAATTTATCCTTGGCACTCCTCGAAATAATTACAGTTTTTATATTTCTACTCAATTGCCTCCTAGCATCAATGTCTTGTATACTTATAAAAAAATCTTCTTTCCATTTGTATCTTCCTTCTTGATCCTTGTACAAATTTTTTGAAACCCTATCACCGTATTTGTCTTGAAGCAATCTCATCCAAGGTTTCAAAAATAGATCTAAATTGAGTGGTGTTTTATCACACCAAGTATCTATCCAAATAGAAATTTTTCTCCAGTTCCCACCACCCATATTTTACCTTTAATAATAAGATCAATAGATTTTTTTAAACCATTCCAAATAGCAGAACCATTTGGAAGAGAGAAAGTAGTAAATATTAAAATTGGATCATTGGGATCAACATACTTAGAAGATTTCTTGCCCATTGTCTTTGACTCTCTTTGTACAATCTCTAGATAACTTTTCCTCTAAGAGCTAAGTTTGCATCTATAAGAGCTCTTAAACCAAGACCTCCCCTAGTTTTGTCATCATACAACTTGCTCCATTTCACCAAAGAAAATTCCTTTTATCATGTAAACCTGACCATAAAAATGATCGCATAATAAATATTGAACTTTTTTCAACTGATTTTGGCATAGAATACAAAGATATATAATAATTTGGAATGGCTTGTGAGACTGACTTAATTAACTACACTCTTCCTGCTAAATATAACCATCTACCTTTCCAAGCTAGAAGTTTATTTTGAACTTTACTAATAACTGGATTCCATAAATCTATCCTCATTCTCCCCTCAAATAAAGGCATCCCTAGATAAGTTGTTGGTAAATTTACCTCTTCCATTTGAAGCAACCTACAAATTCTTGCTTTGATATTAGCATAAGTGTTAAGAAAGTAAAATTTGGATTTAGTCCTATTAATTTTTTGCCTTGAAGCTCTTTCATACTCTTTTAAAAAATTATTCAAAGCTATGGCCTCATTTATCCTTACCCTTCCAAAAAGGGTTGTATCATCTACAAACTGTTGATGGGTGATGTTATCAATGTTATTACTAACCTTAAGTTCCACTTATAAACCCATATTTGTAAGCCTTCTTTAAGTTCCTACTCAAAACTTCTACCATAATAATGAACAAATAAGGAGATAAAGGATCTCCTTGTCTAAGGCCTCTCTTAGTTTTAAAATATTTTGTCACTAACCCATTGACCATTACTGAATAAGAAACTGTAGATACACAAGCTTTAATCCATCTAACCCATTTCTTCTCAAAACCAAACTTATCTAAAATTGCAAAAATAAAATTCCATTTAACCCTATCATAGGCTTTACTCATCAAGTTTTAAGATCATAACTTTCTCTTTTCTTGAAGCTACTGAATGTATAACTTCATGAGCTACTATAATCCCATCCAAAATTTGTCTCCCTTTCACAAAACCTCATTGATATTTTCATATGATTTTGTCTAACAATGACCTTAATCTATTTACCATCACTTTGGAAATAATATTATAAGCCATATTACATAGGCTTATGGGTCTAAAAGAATCAAACAATTTAGCATCCTTATTTTTTGGAATTAGGGTAAGATAAGTTGCATTTATTTTATAAGGAATGTATTGTTTTACCCTATACTATTCCACTACCACCAATAAATAATCCTTCACTATATCCCAATTATGTTGGTAAAAAGCTGCAAAGAGCCCATCTGGACCAGGGAATTTATCCTTATTAAAAGAGAAAAGAGCTAAATAAACTTCTTCTAGAGTAATAGGCTCCATTAGTTTCCTATTGTCTTCATTTTTTATAATTAAAGGAACATCTTGAAGAAGATTATCATTAAGAACTTCGGTCTCCTTAGAACCTAGAATATTTTGAAAAAATGACTTAGCCTCTTTTCTAATTTCACTCTGATTTAATTCTACCAAATCTAGAAGAAGATCTTTGTACTCTAGCCATCCTATGAAATAACTTTGTATTTTTATCTCCTTCCTTTAACCAAGTCTGTCTTGATTTTAATCTCTAGAATTTCTCTTCCTTACTCAAAATATTATGATATTCACTAAGCAAATCCCTTTCCTCCGAGCTTGTATTATTTTCATCACTTTTTTAGAGTTTTGAAAGTTTATCTTTTAGTTTTTCTTTCTTCTCAAAAATATTTCCAAAGGTGTTCTTGTTCCATTCTTTTAATCTATATGTCATAGCTTTAATTTGGTTTGGAAGAGCATACAACCCACCATTACCTAAATAATTCCATATTTGAGCTATCATAACAAATTGAGGATGATCTTTCCACATATGCTCATATTTAAAATATGATCTTTTTTTGAATTCACTAACCACCATTTTAACTCTTATTGGCCAATGATCTGAACCAATCCTAGTTAAGGTATTAATTTTAGCACAAGTTCCTTCATCTAGCCAATGATCTAAGAGAATGCATCTATCTAATTTTTTTGCTATTAGGTTCTAGCCTCTCCTGTTTTTGGTCCAAGTATAGTTGTCTTCTTCAAACTCAACTTCCCAAAGATTGTTGTTTTGAATAAAAGTTGAGAAATCTCTCATACTTTGGGTCAATTTCCTAATTCCCCCAAATTTTTCATTCAGCTTGGTAATGGCATTAAAATCTCCAATGATCATGAAATGGATTTCTTGGTCTTTACTTCTCATAAAGGCCCCAATTTCACTCTAAAATTTTAATCTACCTGACTGAGTTGTAGGACCATACACATTGATAAGGATGAAGCAAATATCAGCAAAGTAGCAAGTGACTAAAGAGGCTATCCAATGCCTAGTTTTATGAATGGTTACAAAAAAAATTCTAGAAGGATTTCAACAAGTTAGAATTCCCCCTGCTACTCCTTCAGAATCCATAACATCCCATTCACATCTTGCCCAAACTACTTTCATAGTTTTTGAAACTTCTTATTTTGTCATTTTAGTTGTTTGAATACAAAGAATATCAGGTTTATTACTTAAAAATAGGTCCCTAATACACCTATGCTTTGAGGGGGTATTAGCACCCCTTATATTCCATGATATGATAATCATGTCTTATTAGGGGCTTTTGGCCCTCTTGCGTATTACCAATATCATTTTGTTGTTTGGTAAAGAGATGTTCAACCAACTTAGTTTGTGTTCATTTCTCTATGTTAGAAATTGCTTCCCTAGATCTTGCTTGATAATTTGAGGGTTTTCCTCTTTTTTCCTTTCCTATATCAGGAGTAGGTCTTATTATTCTATTCCTCAATATTCTTTCACCATTTTGTTTTTCAATATATTTATCCTCTCCTGGCTCTATTATAGAAGCTTTTGACTTATCCTACTCATTTTCTGGTATTTTCTTATTAATGGCAGAGGTATTACCTTCTAAAACTATATTCTATTTACTAATTATTTCCTCCTAAATGGTGCATGGTACTTCAAGAGAGTCCTCAAAATCTGATGAAACACATTCCTTGGGTTCATCATGAATGTTCTTCCTTAAATTATGATCATATTGAATAGATGGTTCCTTGCTAATATGTTGAAATTGTTGTCTTGTGTCCTCTAAGTTTTTATCTACTTTTTCTTCATAGGCTAAAGCCTCAAAAGAATTAGAATTTCTTCCAGTATCCTTTCTTATTGGTCTCCACTGTTCATTTTCTGTTATTTTCCTAGATCTATTTTTTGGAAGTTGAAAATCATCTTTATCCATACCCATTTGTAAATTTCTCTTATGATTTTCTACAAATAATTATGTTGGGCTTTTCTTAGGGCATGATCTCTCAATATGCCCCACCTCATGACATATTCTACATCTAAAAGATATGTTTTCATAATCTATAGTTTGGGTCCACATCTTATCCCCATACTTAAGAATGATTGATTGTGGTAAAGCTTTACTTATATCAATCATAACCAATATTCGAGCATAAATAGCCAAGAATCCATCTTTTGTTGTATCTAAAATCTCAAGGAATTCTCCTAGAGTGTTGCCTATTGCCTTGAAGGTATCTATTTCCTAAAATTCAATGGGCAATCCAAACATACTTATCCAAACTGTTACTAGGGATAAATTTACATTTTCAGGTGAAAAGCCTTCATACCAACGGGTAAGGAAGAGCCCTGCTCTTCCCATAAACCAAGGACCCCCTTTTAGGATTCTTTCTCTTTCTTCCCTAGAACAAAAAATGGTTGGGAAGAAATGATAGAATCACTCATGGAGACTTCCAACTCCTATCAATCCATTTTCTCAAGGTGAAGCCCCTGGCCAATACCCATTAAATTTACCAAAAACTGCCCTATCTTGGAGTAATGAGGATCTCTCTGAGTGCACTCACTAACCTCTACCACTAGGGATTATTCTAAGGATTTAACTATAAATTGATCCATGGAAAGGAAACTAAAACTCAAAATCTAATGAAATTTATCATAAAGTTCTATAACAAATATAATATTTGATAAAAACTTTATAAAAATTTCATGCACAATTTCTAAGATAAAGAAAGGGAAAAAAGAACTTAGCTAAAAAATTCTTTGTCTAGATAGAATGTCTTGTATCGTTGAAGTCCTAACCCTTCATTTATCTTCCCATCATTTGAAACCTAGTTGGCAAATAATTGCAATTTCGTTTTTCGCGACTTGAAAAATCGTCACTGCCCTTGTTCTAGATGGTTGACTTCACAAGGTCATATCTCCCTCAATATTGCTCAGATTGTTGCATATTAAAGCTATTCAAATTCTGCACAGGTTGGTCCAAGAATCAACTGAACTGGATAACTCTTAGCGAATATATGGCTCCTAAAAGATGAGATGTTTTTCATGAAAAAACCCTAATCCTTCGCGCTTTGTAATTTCATTTTTCGCGATTTGAAAAATCATCACTACCCTTGTTACGGATGGTTGACTTCACAGGGTCGTATTGTATGTGTTAAGTTATTAAGTGTATGTGTCATGTAAATAAGTGTGGAGTTATGTGTGTGAGGTGTCTTGTTAGTAAGCATGATTTATATGAGTGAAGTTTCGAGTTTAGAAGTAAGGAGTTATGTACAATCATGAGAGGTTGTCTTTATGTAATATGTGAGATTTATTATGTAAGAGATAAATATGAAGAGTTGGATCTCCCATGAGTATGAGGAGATGAAGAGTCTATGTAAGTCAAGAGTCATGTGCATATGAAGAGTCTCATGTATGTATATATTGAAGACAAAGCCTTGTAATATGTAACTTGAAGAAGCTTTGCATTTATGCATTGCTTTAGTAGTTTCAATAAATATTTTAGTGAGTTTATTATTCATTATTGGGGTTTGATATATGCATGTTATTGAGTTGTTTTATGATCTTGGAGATTGTTAATCTTGTGAGCATAATAGTAGTTTTCTAAAAACAAGATATTTGCTAGAGAATTAGATTTTAGAATTAACATTAGCATTGATTGATGAATACTTAAGGATGAACTTAAGTAGGCATTGAGGTTAACCCCCTGGGTACATACCCACTAACCAAGCCAACTAGAAATAATATTGTTTATAGTTCTTAGTAGGCCTATAGGCTCATTATATTGCCTAGGACCACCATGTTCATCCCTTGAACCTCTCATTTTTTTCTCTCATTACTAGCAAGAGTGTCACCTTGTTAAACCAAAGCATAATTGAAATCACCAGAGTGTTGCCTATCACAAGTCAACATTCCTGTCAAAAATGGGTGACATTTAGAGATTGACATCGCAACCGATTCCTCTACGACATCTAAAATCCTCCTGTGACCTCAAATTGACCTATTCCTCCCATCATCAACCAATGCTATGGTTCAAATATAATTAAAAAAAAAACCACTATAAATAGTAGGTCAAATAGCCATTTTCGAACATTGTCTGATAATCACCTTTTGTATATATAACAAATCTTCGGGTAAATTACCTACTTTAGAAGACAAGGAAAAGATATCTCATGGTTCTTCTCTTTTTTCCTTCTAATATAAGATATCCAAGACTTCCCAAGACTAATTCTCTCTCTTCATAGCAATAACATTACACTACTTGGCTCATAAGAAGAACGTTGTTCTTTTCCTTCCCTAAAGTAGCATAATCGTCCTATCAAAGAGTCATTTTCTTAGGGCCACCTTGGTCAAGCCTCTTCATTAACCAATTCAATGCAAGAGCAAGGATTGTGGACTCCAAGGACACTCTCAAGCATCAAGATTCATCTTCATCAAGCATATAAGCCAAGGATAGTGTACTCTCTTCCCCTTGAGCCCCCATCCCCTTGCACTTTTTTGCAGTTTATTATTCTTGTATATTAGGTACTTGTACTTGCTACTTTATCATTGCATTCTTAGTCTATTATGTGTACCCTTCTTATTCTAGGTTTGTCCATATATTAGATCCAACTAGACCATCCCTAATTGTAACCTTGTTGTGATTACACCTTTTTGGAGTTTTACCTAGGCTTGACTTAACCTCTTTGACTTCTCCAAATCTTAATAAAATAAAACTTAACCCTATATACAATCACTACCAAGAGGCCTATATTAGGTAAAACATCAATTGGAAAATAAAGATGCTCATGGGCCAACTAAGAACCAACTCACACCAACTTGGATGTGGAATAAACATATGGAAAAGACCAAAAGAAGAATGGAAAGAGAGGTTATGTACCATTTGCACATCAAGGACAGTTAATATAGAGAATTACGAGAAGCATTTTGTTTTGAAATGTGAGGCATATAGAAATATTTTTTTGAAAAATAATTTGGAAAAAATTGTATTAAAACAAAGATCATTTACAAGTTGGGATGAAGCTTCTCCCATCCTTAGCCAAATAGAACACATGTTTACAACAGTAAAAGAAGATTTACATTGGAGCCAAATCTCTTAAACCATATTTCTACAATGGTTGTTCACCTGTTTACAACTATAAAATAATATCTACATTGGAGCACAAATCTCCTAAACCATATTTCTGGAATGGTTGTCCAAATTAGCTAAACATTGGATTTGCTCACCAACCTCCCTAATCATCTCATCCTCAATAGCCATGTCACCGTGCCACTGAACCCCTACCTCCTTCTCAATGCTCATTTTAGCCATGAATTTTGCCACTTTATTTAGATATCTACTCACATAAATTGGAATCACATCATCTAATTCCCTCTATAATTCCTTAATTTGAGTGATAAGAATCCTCAACCTCCATGTCTTCAAAGCAAAGTTCCTCATGCAATCTAGAGCTCCAACCATTATTTGAGAATCTAATTCTAGGATTATCCTCTTGTAACCTTGTTTTACTACCCAAATAGAAGCATATTTGATAGCTAAGGCTTCCATTTCATTGTTTATGGCTCTTCCCAAGCCTTGCAGTTCCCAATAGAGCATTGTTCCAACATGATTTTGGCAAACCACTCCAATTCCAGCTCTACCCAGATTGCCTTTTGTAGCTCCATCAATATTAATTTTAATCCAACCTTCAGGGGTGGTTTCCAACTAGCTCTGTCCTACCCCTCTTGCACTTCAACTTCCTTCTCCATTGCCCCTATAACAACTTGAGTTTCCTCTTTAGCATAGACTGCCACAGTTTCTGTGACTTTTCTTCAAATGACCTACCAAACTCCATCTAAAGAAGAAAAGGTTTCTCTAAAAATTTTGGTATTTCTCTCCAACCACACTTGCCACCAAATGAAGTTTAATCCAAGCTCCCAACCAATACAAAGAGCTTAGATTTAAATCTACCCCTCTTCCATATTTCCCAAATATTAATCTAATTTAAATCACCATTAACTTGAATTTTATAATATAAAAACCATATCTCCCAGATCTGACGCATGAATGGGCACTCAAACATCAAGTGATCAACTATTTCCTCACTCTTGTAGCATAAAACACATTGATATGGACCAATGATTTTAGTCATGATGGGTGTCAAATCCGAAGAAATGGACTTATGAGAAATCTTTCTGCCAAGATTTTAGTCATGATGGGTGTCAAATCCGGAGGGATTGAAATTAGCCACTCATCCAACTTCTTAAACTGCTTAAACTTATAATGCCCCAGCTGACTAGTGTTGAAATAACTTTCAATTTGGACCCAACCCCTAGTTTCCATGGCTCTTTATATTGGTTGCAATTTAGGAAATTCAACAATGATAGGTGGGTATTGATCCCACGAATCTGTCTAAAATTGTACCTTCTCCCCTCTCCCCACTTTCCAAAATAATCCATCTTTTACTACCTGAGATCCTAACTTGAGAGCCTGCCACACTAAGGATCATTACACTCCAAATGGAAATGACCCACCTCATTTGGGTTTACCTGTCCCAAAAAATTACTAGTTAAGATTTTACTGAATAAAGAAGTTGGTTGGAAAATCCACCTCCAGTAAAGCTTTCCAGCAAAAGCTTTATTATTTAACTTTGATCTTCTCAATCCCAAAACTCCTTTTACCTTGGGTTTGCTTACTTTCTCCCAACCTACTAAGGCCCATTTCCTCTCTCCTTTTACTCCTTCCCATAAATTTTTTCTAGCCATCTTGTCTAACTCTTTCCATATGGTATGTGGGGTAGCAAGGATAAAAAATTTATAAATTGGCATGGCCTGAATGATTGACTATAAAAAAGTTAATCTACCCCCATAGCTTAACCATTTGTGAGACCAATAATTAATTCTTTCATTGATACAGTCCAAAATATTCCTCCAAATATCTATTTTTAGTTTTTTAAAATGCAAAGGGATCCCCAAGTATACCACTAGGAGAGAAGTCCTTGTGAATCCCAAGATCTTTAAAATTTTGTCTTGAAGCCTTTGATCAAGATTGAAAAAGACCACTTTGGATTTTTTATCATTGATGACTTGGTTTGTAGCCTTAAGGTAGACATTAAGTGTATCTATAATCATTCTTGCTTCCCTGAAGTTGGCCACTCCCACCAATCTTGTGTCATCCACAAACTATAGGTGAGTCAAAACTTCCTCACCCATCTTGATACCTGTTAGCAAACCTTGTTGTCTTCTCCTCAAGATGAGTCTACCTAAGCCTTCAAAAAATATGAGAAAAAGATAGGGGGAACAAGGATCTCCTTTACGAAGGCCTCGAGTAGCTTCAAACAGTTGTGAGGGAAGACCATTGATTAACATTGAGCATGTCGAAGTAGAAACACAACTCATGACCCATTCTAATCAATCTTGAGAGAAACCAAAGGCTGCCATCATCTTTGAAGAAGCTCCACTCCACCCTATCATAAGACTTTGACATATCTAATTTTATGAACATTCATCTATTACCAGATGTTTGACTTGAATGGATTGCCTCCTGAGCTAGAACCACACCATCCAAGATCTGCCTACCCTCTCCAAAACCCCCTTCGCTCTAAGGAGATAATGCTATGTAGAAGAGGTTTTAGCCGCTCAATCATTACCTTTGTGATTATTTTATATATGAAATTGCATAAGGCAATAGGTCTATAATCTAAAATATGTACCCCCTCCTCCCCTTTTGGAATTAAGGCAATGAAAGTATGATTTAATGCTTTAAGCATTCTTTTACTACCTTTGGACTCCTCTATAACAACCATTACATCCTCCTCCAAGTTGTCCCAGAAGGCCTGAAAAATATCAATTGGAAAGCCATCTGGACCTGGTGTTTTTTCGATGCTCATTTCAAAGACTACATTCTTCAATTCTCTCTATCAATGGATTTAAGTAGGGTCTGATTTTCTTCTTAAGAGATAATAGAGGAATGACAACAAGAACTTTTTTTGAGCCTCTTCATCTTGCACCATACTTTCCTTAAATAGTTTAGAAAAATAATCCATTGAATGAAAATGCATACCTAGAATTGTATCAAATGAGTGTCTATTCTCATCTTGAAGAGCTTCCATGTTGTTCATCTGTCTCCTAGAACAGACAGTCTGATGAAAAAATTTGGTATTTTTATCACCTTCTAATAACCAAGTGTTCTTGCTCTCTGTTTCCAGTAGTTCTCCTCTTGGTTGTCAATGTCCTCAACCTCTTTACGCAATGCATCATCCTCTTCTTTGAGTTGCTCTGTAATTGTTCCTTCCCTAAAGTGTTTTTGAACCTCATCCCATCTAGCCACCAATGGAGCTTTTTGGATGTGGAAGTCTATCTTGTTAGCTCACCTCCATTGTTTCAGTTGATCTTTATCATAATGAAGTTGTTTGTGGAATCTAAATATTGTTGTCCCATATGTTGGGCGACCTTCCCACCATTGTGGAATTTTCTTTCGAAGTTCCTCTTTTTGTAACCAAAAGTTTTCAAATTTAAATGGTTTGTGATGTTGCACTGTCTTGATCCCTCCTTCCAACAATATGGAAAAGTGATTTGAAACTGGACCCTCCAAAATTTGAAATTTTATATTCCATTTTACAAATGCCTCCTCTGAAACCAAAAAATGGTCTAACTTCACCTTCCTGGTATGTGGCTCCCTCCTCTTATTAGTCCAAGTATAGTTGGTTCCAGGGCATTTAATATCCACCAAGTGTAATGCCTGGACTTGGGCAATCATAATTCGATCTCCCGGGTCCAAAATTGGGGTTCCTCCTTCCTGATCTATGGAGGATAATTTAGCATTAAAATCCCCAACAATAATCCAGTCTAACTCTTCCCTTGAGACTCTCATGTTATGCACAACTTTCCATTGATGCATATGACCATCTAGATTTTGAGCCCCATAAAAATTTGTGATTAAAACATGTTCAGTTGTGACATTGTTCCTGATGTGAGAACACCCCTCCAAGATATATGTTCTATTGCATTCCATTTGATAGAGTTCCAAAGAGTAACTATCCCCCTTGAGGCCCCTTGGGCAGCCACTTCCATATGACCAACACCCCTCCAAAGTCTATTTACTATTTTACACATAAGATCCAACGACATTTTTGTCTCCTGGATAAGCAAAAAAATTGTTTTACATTTTTCTAAGAGTCTTCGAACAACATATTGATGGGTTCTAATGTTTAAACCCTTAACATTCCATGATTGTATAATCATTGGTTACCTTAAAAACAGTAAAAATCTATTGGTCTCACCGATCCTTCAGTGATCAGTTTGTCTCCTTGAACTGCTATCAATTCCTTATTTGATTTTCTACCCACTCCTTGAGAGCTGCTATTTTTTGATCTCTTTTCCACCTAAGTTATCCCTAGAGTTGGCATTTCTCTATTTTTTTCTGCTATGCCCATGATGACATCCTTAATTATTAGTTGCTCTTTGTTATGCACTATCAATGCCCATGCACTCTCTGATTGTGGTAACTCACTGCACTCAATTACCTGCTCTATGATGGGAGGAGATGAAAGAGGGGCTTGAACATGGTTGTTATTATTTTCATTATTTCCATCCACTCCTTCCATGAATTGTTCTTCTTCTTGGTCCATTAGTGTCTTAAAGATCTCATACCTATTGGAGGGCTTGAGTTGGGTTTGCTCTTTACCATATTTTTTCTTTTACTTCTCATTCTTTTGGGATGTTCAAAACCATCTCCCTGTGCTTCTTTACCTTGAGAAATATTGGTTGTTTCTTTATTGATTATTGACTTACCCTCCTTAGGAAGATTTGACATTCCCATAGGAGCCTCCATTTTTATGTTCATATTATTTGGGCAAGATTGGGCCAAATGCCCATATTTGTGGTAAACTCTGCATCTGAAGGGCAATGCCTCATAATCCAGTTATTGAATCCAAGATAGTCTTGCAAGTTCAAGTTCCACCTCTGTCGGCAAAGGCTGGCTAAGATCCATTTCCACACATAATCTTGCATAAACAATTGTGTTTCCTTCCATTGTGTCTTTGGAAACATCCAAATGTCTTCCAAGGGAATTACCGATAATTTCCAATACCTGCTCACTCCAAAACTCCATTGGAAGTGCATACAAACGGATCCAAAATGGGACAGCAGTGGGTTCCATTCGAGGATCAAATCCCACTCTCCAAGGTTGAACAAATAATCCTGTCGGACCATGATTCCTCTTTTCTGATTCGAAAACCCTATTTCTATCGGCAAGTGAAGAAAAACTAACAATAAAATATCCATTGCTAATAAACCACAAAGAATACTCACCAAGAGGCTCCTAGTTTTTTTCGGACCCAGGAATGCAAAAATTTAGGGTAGGGCGAGTACCCATGAATTTCAGATCAAATCATGATTAGCTCTATATAAAACTGTTTCTTCGACCATCCTTTGCTCAATGACAATCTTTGGCCTTGATTCTGACTGTGGCAAGCATCCATTAACTCGTTGAGATGTTGATCTATTTCCAACAGCCGTAAAGAGCATTTTTAATGCAATTTTTTGTGCTTCTTTAGTCTCTAATGGAGATTTATCCTTTAACAAATCTGCAAAAGAACTGTCTCTCTATAAGAAGATCCAGAGATGTCCCCATTGGGCCCTCCTGGGACAACAATCTTGTCTTCAAATCCACAATAACCAGAAATCTCTTCTCGACATATAAAAATATTCAAACTAGCTATACTAATACTTCAACAACAAAATCATTACAAAATTATTCAAAATAAATAAATAAAAGAAATACAAAAATCATCAATAAAATCAATAAAAAAAAATCAATATTATTTAAAAAATAATAAATCAAATTTTAAAATTAACAATTACAATTCTTTATAAAAAATTAATCTCATAGACCACCTGCAAAATTCTATTAAAAAAACATCCTATAAAATTCTATTACATAAAACCATCCAAAAAATTTGTTTAACCACAAAAAAACAAACTAACCAAAAAAGCTTAACATTAAAAAATCTCTTTAAAAACCCAGGTGTTGTAGGTGAGTTGGAGAGGAGAGGGCAATCCTCCAAGGGAGGTCCCAAGTTCAAATCTCCACCCTACCAAAAAGTTGAATTGGGTATCCAAAATCCAATTGATAATGTTGGTGCGGGCAGGGTGGGGTGCGACTTCCGAGTGAATTTGACGATGTAGATCCCCTTGTTCGTGGTCTCTTAGACCAAGGCGGCTCCGCAAGGAGTTTTTCGCTTTAAAAAAAAAAAAAAAATCTCTTAAAAAGTTCATACAAAGAACCATCTTAAAAATTCAAACAAAGGGCCAAATCTTAACAACCATGGGTGGAAACAAAAACCAGTAAGAACCAAAAAAAAAAAGAACAAAAAACAGTAAGAACAGAAAAATAGGCCATAACGTTGATTCTAAAAAAATAAAAAAATAAAAAATAAAAACAGTAGGAACAAAAAAAAACAGGCCATAACGTTGATTCTAACACAAAAAAAAAAAAAAAAAAACCAGTAAGAACAAAAAAACAGGCCATAACGTTGATTCTAACACAAGGTTTAAAAAATAAAAAACCAGTAAGAACAAAAAAACAGGCCATAACGTTGATTCTAACACAAGGTTTTTGTTTTGTTTTTTTCCCCTAGAGTTGGTCACATAAGTGGAGGGTTACCAAACCTATTCCGATATGTTATTGTTGACTCGATGTGAAGGAGACTACCGGTCGCTCAAGATTCGCGTTATCATTGTCGGTCTGACGTGCACTCAATCCATATCATACTACTAAGATTGTAACACAGTTTTTGTTTTGTTTTTTTCCCCTAGAGTTGGTCACATAAGTGGAGGGTTACCAAACCTATTATGGTATGTTATTGTTGACTCGATGTGAAGGAGACTACCAGTCGCTCAAGATTCGCGTTATCATTGTCGGTCTGACGCGCACTCGATCCAGATCATACTACTAATTTTACAAAGAGGCTACCCCCGAGGTTTATCAAACTTATTCCGCTTCGCATTATCATTGTCGGACGCGCACTCGATCCAGATCATACTACTACCTTTACAAAGAGGCTACCCCCGAGGTTTATCAAACTTATTCCACTTTGTTATTGTTGATCCGTGTGAAGAAGACCATCGATCACTCGAGATTCGTATGTCATTATCGACGTGCACTCATAAGATTCAAATCAGACTACTACCTTAAACTACTACCTTTACAAAAAGGCTGCCCCCAAAGTTTGAACTTGGATATCTTCTTTGTGAACGCTTGACCAAACAAGCACTTACCAATCCACCTAACCCTTGGAAATTAAATTCTAACACAAAAATTGCTATAGAAGTTTTTTTTTTTATTATTTTATATAAAAGAGTTAGTTATGGTTTAAGAATCTTAAAAGTATCACAAGGGAGCTTACTAAGCTTAATCCCGTTCAAGAATACCGGTAAGCTGATTCAATTTTTTTTTTTTGACATTTTTTAAACTGTTTTTATAACTTTTATCTCTCCTCAGTAAATGAGTTCTGGAGTGAGGAAGATCTCGGTGGCTCAGGTTGATACTGTCAAACTAACACGCAACGAATTCAAGTAAGACTACTACCTTACCTTTATTAAACATACCCCTAATTTAAATTAAAATCTCCTTTTAATAAATACCCAAAATCTAACTAATCTACTAACCTCCCTACTAAGCCCTGCACTCCACGCATTTCTTTGGGAAGCATCTATCGTTATGGGAATAATATTAGTCAAAAGGAATCAAACGTTGGCACCCCAGGTGGGGCGGTTGTCGCTTCTCCAATGTTCTTATCCCCTCTGTTATGGACCACCATCTCGGATTGGTGGGGTTGTCTCTTTAGAGAGCAGGACCTTGACTTTTCCAGAATCTATTGCCACTTCCTTGAAGTTCAGTCAGTTTAAATCTGTATATTGATCTGGGTATACGGGGATTCCAGGCAGGCGAAGAGGGTATTCAATGGATTCTTCAAAAGCACACTCCATACAAAGGCTTGTGCCCATCTCCGCCCTTGAAGATGCCAAGGGTGGAATTGGGTGTCCAACCCCACCTCAAGAAGAAGATGGTAAGACTTCTGTTGATTTTCTAATATATGTAAAGGTAAATGGGTGTATTGAATTCTCTTGCCTTAGGGGGTCTATTTGATTAAATGATTACCTCTGAGTCTGCCATGAGATTGCTAGTATGGCCAATGAAATGGGAAGCATAGTTTCAACAGTTGACCCTCCTTGTTGCTGTGATTCAATTCAATTCAATTTAATTTATTTTTTGTATCATGGATACAGTTTACTGGTCAAATATAAAAAAACAACAAGCTCTGAACATCTCCGAAGTGTCCCATAGTCAGGATGATCCAGCCTAGGCTGCAAGTGCCAAAGGATCTTCCAAACAGAAACCATGAAAGAGTATGGACCTGACCTTTTGATAAACCGAATTATACTTGTAGCTGATTGAGAGTTATATTGGTAGCTGATTGACCGTCCCCTGTACCCCTGCTGTGAAGGGACGCCGTGGGTGATGGCTGGACGCCTGGATCCCATCTCAAAGCCCACGCGTCCAAGAATGGAATTTCCAGTGAAGCTATTCCCATTGCCGGGTTGCCGGTTTGCCCCACCATTCAAACCAGCAATTATTTCTTCTTTCTATTTCACCAACCCAGCAATTATCAAAAGAAACAATTCAAAATTCAAATTGCATTACCTATAACTATAATGTAGATATAGAGACTGATGCAGGGGCTCAAAGCTTCGCACAAACCTGATGAGAGCTCAAAGCTTCGCACGAGTAACCGAGTTGGCTGTTAACAAGTTGAACTATTTTTTTTTAAGATTTATTTATTTATTTTGTTCAGAGGGAAGGGTTCAGGAATCCCATTCATTCTCAAACTTAATGGCAAAAGACGTCTTTAAACGAGTGTTTTAGAAGTGTATAAGCATATCGAAAAATAAAAATAAGTAAGTGTATAGTATACTACAATGAAGAGGGCATATCGAAAAATAAAAATAAAAAATATTCTACCACATAAACAGGTGGAGAATAAGGAACAATCAAAGACAAATCACCAAAATGAGTTTTCAGATGAGGAAGAAACTTACAGTCCCACAACTACACCACTCATGTGGGCACCAAGACTTTATGTGCAATAGCTAATGAAGATGAAAGAGAAACTTGAAAGCATGGAAAGGAGGGAGAAATTAAGAGAAACTAAATCAGATGAGGTTATAAACACCATTCGAAGGCTGGAAAAGGAAAACAGCCAACTCAAGGAGCAAGTGTCAAAGCTACAAAACCTTGCAAACATGGGTCAACGTGAATGGCATGTCCTCAAACAAGCCATCCACCCCCAATCAATGATGCAATAGAGGTGAAAAAACAAATGCAAATCAAATAAAAGAGGTACAAAAAACACTCCAAAACATGGAAACAAGAGAAAATGAGCTACGAAATGAATTAGCAAAGGCAAAGACATGGTCTCAAGTAGTAAAAGAACCAGTCAATCAACAAAAAGAGTTGATAGAGAAGCAAGTAAAAATTCAAATAACAGAAGAGAAAGAAAGACATGAGAAGTTATCAAATATAATCATCAAAGGGTTGAAAGATTATGGGGACAGGGAAGACACAAATCGTTTAACCAGGGACTTCTTGTCAGATCGATTACAATGGAAGGGTCAGATAAAAAAAGCAAGCAGAATTGGCAGGCTGAGAGAAGGAGGCAGAGATAGACATATTCGGGTCACATTGATGAGCTACGAGGATAAAATAAGGTTACTTAAAAACAGAGGCATGCTGAGAGGGTCACAATTTTATTTAGATGATGACCTAACATTTTTACAGCAGGAAGAAAGAAATAAGGAATGGGAAAAGGTGAGGGCAGCAAGGAATGAAGGGAAACAGGCATATTTAAGAAATGGAAAGGCATACATCACATCTAAACAAATCCAAAACAAATAGGGAGTATGGCCCGCCCAGGAACATCTTACAATGGTAAGTTGGAACTGTAGAGGTTTCCCTTGGAGAAGAGGACCCGGGTTAGGGCCCATTGCTAGAGACAAAGATATAATCATATTGACAGAAACACATGAACACGATGGATGTAGGACTCCAGAATTTGTGGGATACAAAAAAATAGCAATATGGAATAAAGCAGCAGAAAATGGCAAAGGGCATGGGGGTATTATGGTTTTAATAAAAGAGGAATGGGATAGGGTCATTAAAATTGAAAAACAAGATGAAAACAAACAGTACATCTGGATAAAGATCCTAGAAAATAAGTCAGTTATTAGCATAGCAGCATGTTATTTTGCTCCCAAGAATTCTAAATTCTATAAGAAACATGACCTTAACAGAGAAGACCCATACTCCTCCCTAAAAAGAGACATTTCAATATACAGTAAGTTGGGGGAGATTATATTAATTGGAGATTTCAATGCAAGGACAGCAAATAAGCAAGCTAACATTCTAGAAGGTAACGAAGATATTGAGATTAATCCTCTTTGGATGCCCGAAGAGGAAAATCAACAGTGGACCAGGACTTCAGAAGATGAGCATGGGGCTATCACGCAATATGGAGAAGAGTTGTTAGGTCTTTGCAGCATATACAATTTGATTATTTGCAATGGGATGAACAAATGGAAAAATTCAGGAAAGTATACATGCAAAACATATAAGGGACAAAGTGTAATAGACTATGTAATATGCTCACAAAATTACATACCAAAAATAGAGGAGCTAGAAGTGGAAGATTCTCCAGTGGAACTTAAGTCAGATCACAACCCAATTGTTATGAAACTTCGAATGCATGGAGACAAACCAAGGGAAAAACACTTGCAAGGCAATCAAAATAAATATCCTCACAAGGGAAACATTCTCTTAACAGATGAAAATCGGCAGAATTTTAGAGCAGTATTAAATAACAAGTTACAGGAAAGGGAAGAACTACATCACAGTAGTAGAGATTACAGTAAGAGTGAATGGTTAATGCACGTTATTCAAGAAGCTCTAAACAAATGCAAGAGAGCTAAACCTAAAAAGAAAGAAAGGAATAGCTTCCCAACCAACCCATGGTTCGATGAAGATTGCAAAAAAATGCGAAGATTACTAAAGGAACCAACGGGTAAAACAAGAGCAAACAAAAAAGCATATGAGAAACTGGTAAGGGCAAAAAAAGAAGAATACACTAGAACAAGGAGGAAAGAATTGATTTACTTAGGGAAGCATGAACCAAAGAAATTTTGGAAGGAACTAAGCGTGAAAAGGATGCAAACTGAAAATAACATAACAGTTAATCGGTGGTTGGAGTATTCAAAACAACTGTATCAGCGTAGTAACCAGCAGGAGACACCCCCTACTATCATTGTCAAGAAAGAACTTTTCACAATTGAAGACATTATTCAAGGGATAAAAAAGTTAGCAACCGGTAAAGCCCGTGACATAGACAATCTTCAAGCAGAGCATATAAAATGGGGGGTAGATATCTTGGCACCGCAAATCAAAGAAATTTTCAATGAGGTCATACAAAATGGCTTCCCTACCGAGTGGACAACTAGCTTGACCATTCCTTTGTTTAAAAGTGGAGATGTAAATAATCCCTCAAACTATCGAACTATCATGATCAACCCTCTCTTTGCAAAGTTGTTTGGGAGTATGATAGAGCGTAGGATCAGCATATGGGCAGAAGAAAAGGGAAAGAGAGCAAAGGGGCAAGCAGGTTTTAGGCCCAAGCACTCAACTATTGATCACCGTATCACGCTCGGACACATAGTGGAAAAAATATGGGACAAAAAAGAGGAGGCTTTTTGTTGTTTTGTAGACTTCAAAAAGGCATTTGACACAGTGCCAAGGAAAAAATTATGGAGCAGAATGGAAGAGCTAGAGGTTCCAATTCACTACAGGGCAGCAGTTCACGGACTATATGAGCATGTAAAGGCTAGAATCAGAACACAGGAAGGGTTATTCGAATGTTTTGGTAGTGACATAGGTGTCAAACAAGGTTGCCCTCTATCTCCGACCTTATTTGGGCTGTACATTGACAAGTTAGAAGAATGGATAAACAAATTTGGGGGAGAGGGTGTGCATTTAGCCAAATATGTGGTAAAACTCCTCATGTATGCAGATGATGTAATTCTTGTGGCCAAAACAGCCAAAGATCTAGAAGATCACCTTCAAGCTCTAGAACTCTTTTGTAAAGAAGTTGGGATGCAGGTGAACACGAGCAAAACAAAAATTATGATTTTTTCAGCAAAAAAGAAGAAGCAACAACTCAAATTTCAGTTTGCAGGAGAACCGCTTGATGTAGTAGTAGAATACAAATACCCGGGCATAGACTTTCATGACAAACTTAATTGGAATACATGTAGGATGAAAAGAACTCAAAGTGGTTGGAGAGCACTATATGCACTTCAAAACAGGTGTAGGAATGCCGAGTTGTGGGACCGGAAGACCACCAAGGTCTTATTTGGCCTACTTGTTACACCGGTTCTGTTGTATGGTTGCGAGGTGTGGGCTAGTGGCACAACAAATGCAAAATGGAGGCAAATAGAAAGGATTCAAAAATATCTAATCACAAACTTTCTCAAAATTAAGGCCACAACCCCTTATGAAATTATTCTAGCTGAAACTGGAATGTTCCCTTTAGAAGCAATTGCTATGACCAAGCTGTTATGTTACTTGAAAAAAACAGAAAACATGACAAATGATAGATGGCCTAGGGCAGCTAGGGACGAAGAGTTGCATAGGCGAAAGAATACATGGATGAAACAAAATCAGAAATGGATGAAACGTTGGGAAATCAACATAAATGAATGCCCAAATGTCAACAAAGACATAAAAAATTATGTGAATGAAAAGTTCAGAAGTGGAATGTGGAAAAATGCAAGCAGGAAAAGACAATATTATATTGCAAATTTTAACCCAACGTATGACCACAAGGAAAAAGCGTATATAGGCGCTGAAATCAAGTGGAAGGAAAAAATACTCATTGCTCAGATAAGGACTAGCTCTCATAGGCTTAGATGTGAAACAAGGAGATGGACAACGCCCAAAGAACAATGGGAAGAAAGGATATGTACTCTATGCAGCACAGGGGCAGTAGAGACAGAGGAACACTTCATCTATAAATGCCCGAGTTTTTCAGATATCCGTGACAAATACAAAGAAACACTTGGGAACGAGTTTATGGCAGATTTATTTGAAGACAATAAAATAAAAAAGTTGGGGAATTGCTAACACAAATCAGCAGGAGAAGGAACAACCTTCTCAAAGATATTAAAGATCATATGATATGATTTGAGTAATTGTACTTCCATATTTGAGGTCCCATAGACCATATTTGGGTCTCGCGGACGTAATTAAAATCTTTCATTCATTTATTAATATAACATTAAAAACAATCTCAACCATTTTTTTAAAATTTTAAAGCATAAAATAAAAAAAAAATTTAAAACTTAAACATGAGGAGGGCTCACCCACGAAAGTCTTCACCCCAAACCCTCATGGTTATGGCTCATTTTGATTTATCTTATGGATCAATTTACAGATTTCAGATTTGTATTTGTCTATTTAATGTTGATTTTCAAATTATATCATATGTTTGAATTTGGATGAATGCCAATGATAAATGAAATTATATTTATTTTTTAAAAATTTCTAAATTTTTTAATACTATTATACTTACCATTCCAAATCCCGTTTCCCCGTCCCCTGCCCCCCCTGCCTGATACTTCTGTAACCTTGCTAAAAAACCTTCGAGCAGGGCTATTCTATTGCAAGTTAGTGTGGGGCATTGAAGTATTTGAGATTCTGAATACCAGGGGATATTTTAACCCTTTATATAGTTCGATTTCCCTTTGTACTAAGAGTGCCTGATTTCTTTCCATTAATTCATGCAATTTCTAGAAATTCATTACGTCCTAATATGCAGTTAAACAACTTATTTGAATTATCTCAACGTTGAGTTGATCATTATATTTCTGGACTTGCATTTTAAGGTTTGGACCGTTTAGTGCATAGGTGTCTTGTTTTTGGATGCTCCTTTAGTCTGTAAATTCAACTTTGTTTTTGGTCTTTTTTTTAAATGGAAATGTTTCAAAGATTCATTCTATCTGGAAGGTCATAATACTTAATGAGTAAGTTGTGAAGCACCTTAAGTGTCATATGGAGTTACAAAACATCTTTTTATAAGAAGAGAGTTACAAGCATCTAGTATCGTGTACCTGAAACCAATAAGTCATAAAAAAGGCTTAGAGTCTTAGAGGTGAAATTTTTCCGTACCTTTCTTTTCTTTTACTGGAGAATGTGTTCTACTGGTTGTCAATGAGAGATTAATTAATGATTTCGTTGTCCAAGCACAATGCCTGTGTTGCCCTTGAAAACGTTAGGCCTGAAATGGCATCCTTATCTTGTTAGGATTTATGTATTGTCTAGAAATGATACTTTCTTCTTTCTCTACCCTAAAAATTACTCAAAATAAAGTGTGGTAAACCTTTACCCACTCATGTAGATCATGCACTTATTGTGAGCACATGCTTGTCTCTTTATAGGATCTTCCACTGATCATGGTACATAGATATCAGCCCTTAATGGATCTTCCATATACCCTAGGCCATAGATCATCATTTACGGGATCCTGTACTTAGCCTGGGCCATATTATCCCTAATTGGAGTAGACAATATACATGATTTGTTACAAGATGTACCATTTACAATGGGGCATATGTATTATAGCTTATTGGAAGAATTATTCAGCTATAGACTTTACAATAAGCAAGTCAATCGCACCAGTAAAATACTTAGCAATGTGCGTTGAAATAAATATTTAGTTAAAATTAAATACACAGCCTTTCCATTCCTTTTAGAAAAGTCAATGGGTCAGTTACATAACTTATTCAAAGCTTAAGTTCGGTGCTGTTCCTTAATCTTGCTGCTGTAGAATATTCAACTGAAGAATTGCTGGGCAACACTGTAAATTGTGGTGAAAAATTCTCCAGCAGGTCAAGACATAGCAGGTCTGTACATTTAGTTGGTCAATCAATCAAAATTAGCATTTATGGAAGAAACCTCCTAAAAATTAGTGGTTCCATAGAAGTTGATGATAACTGTACAAGGGTTGAATATGAAGATCTGCACTTATTGTGAGCACAGGCTTGTCTCTTTATAGGATCTTCCACTGATCATGGTACATAGATATCAACCCTTAATGGATCTTCTATATACCCTAGGCCATAGATCATCATTTATGGGATTCTGTACTTAGCCTGGGCCATATTATCCCTAATTGGAGTAGACAATATACATGATTTGTTACATGATGTACCATTTACAATGGGGCATATATATTATAGCTTATTGGAAGAATTATTCAGTTATAGACTTTACAATAAGCAAGTCAATCGCACCAGTAAAATACTTAGCAATGTGCGTTGAAATAAACATTTAGTTAAAATTAAATACACAGCCTTTCCATTCCTTTTAGAAAAGTCAATGGGTCAGTTACATAACTTATTCAAAGCTTAAGTTCGGTGCTGTTCCTTAATCTTGCTGCTGTAGAAATGTCAACTGAAGAATTGCTGGGCAACACTGTAAATTCTGGTAAAAATTTCTCCATCAGGTCAAAACATAGCAGGTCTGTACATTTAGTTGGTCAATCAATCAAATTTAGCATTTATGGAAGAAACCTCCTAAAAATTAGTGGTTCCATAGAAGTTGATGATAACTGTACAAGGGTTGAATATGAAGATCTGCACTTATTGTGAGCACAGGCTTGTCTCTTTATAGGATCTTCCACTGATCATGGTACATAGATATCAACCCTTAATGGATCTTCTATATACCCTAGGCCATAGATCATCATTTATGGGATTCTGTACTTAGCCTGGGCCATATTATCCCTAATTGGAGTAGACAATATACATGATTTGTTGCATGATGTACCATTTACAATGGGGCATATATATTATAGCTTATTGGAAGAATTATTCAGTTATAGACTTTACAATAAGCAAGTCAATCGCACCAGTAAAATACTTAGCAATGTGCGTTGAAATAAACATTTAGTTAAAATTAAATACACAGCCTTTCCATTCCTTTTAGAAAAGTCAATGGGTCAGTTACATAACTTATTCAAAGCTTAAGTTCGGTGCTGTTCCTTAATCTTGCTGCTGTAGAAATGTCAACTGAAGAATTGCTGGGCAACACTGTAAATTCTGGTAAAAATTTCTCCAGCAGGTCAAAACATAGCAGGTCTGTACATTTAGTTGGTCAATCAATCAAATTTAGCATTTATGGAAGAAACCTCCTAAAAATTAGTGGTTCCATAGAAGTTGATGATAACTGTACAAGGGTTGAATATGAAGATCTGCACTTATTGTGAGCACAGGCTTGTCTCTTTATAGGATCTTCCACTGATCATGGTACATAGATATCAACCCTTAATGGATCTTCTATATACCCTAGGCCATAGATCATCATTTATGGGATCCTGTACTTAGCCTGGGCCATATTATCCCTAATTGGGGTAGACAATATACATGGTTTGTTACATGATGTACCATTTACAATGGGGCATATATATTATAGCTTATTGGAAGAATTATTCAGTTATAGACTTTACAATAAGCAAGTCAATCGCACCAGTAAAATACTTAGCAATGTGCGTTGAAATAAACATTTAGTTAAAATTAAATACACAGCCTTTCCATTCCTTTTAGAAAAGTCAATGGGTCAGTTACATAACTTATTCAAAGCTTAAGTTCGGTGCTGTTCCTTAATCTTGCTGCTGTAGAAATGTCAACTGAAGAATTGCTGGGCAACACTGTAAATTCTGGTAAAAATTTCTCCATCAGGTCAAAACATAGCAGGTCTGTACATTTAGTTGGTCAATCAATCAAAATTAGCATTTATGGAAGAAACCTCCTAAAAATTAGTGGTTCCATAGAAGTTGATGATAACTGTACAAGGGTTGAATATGAAAGTCCACTCTACTGCAAGTGCCATTGAAATGATAGATCTGGTCAATGCTAGTCTGACTTTACCTTGCTGATTTTGTAATCTTCTTTCGCTTCTTATCCTTGGATGTGCACTGGGGATTTGGAGAGGTAAGATTGACTGAACAATGTCATTAATTGCAATTTAAGCATGTTGATATCATATAGGTTTTGCAGGGCACAAATAGATTAATTAAACAATGGGCACTTAAGCATGTTGGGCAGAGAAAGAAAGTGAACAATTGTTGACCTAACATTTTTAAAAATTGAGTATGCTTCTACTATACAATTATAAGTATTTGCACGGTATAAGATAAAAAACAGTAAGCAGAGAGCCAACGAAGTCCAAAGCAGCCCCCCTGGTGGCAAACAGGCATCCGCATCATGCTCAACCTCAAAGGAAAAGAAACAGGCCCAAACCATAACAGAGTTGGAGCATAGTGAACTGTCAAGACAACTTAAACTAGTTATCAAGCACACATAGCATAACACATGCCACATATCCTGTTGAAGTGAAGCATCCACTGAGAAAGACTAGAGCAGCAGATCCTTGGCTGACTAGACAGTTCTTCCTCGAGGGGACTAGGTGCTTCAACCTCATTCCTTTTTAAAGCAATGTCTCCAACAATCTTATCTGTAGAGGCCGTCTGTCTTTAAATTTGTGGTAGAGCTCATTCTGTTGAGTCGAACCAAGTGCATCATCCTCATCCTTTATTAAGAGAGAACGTCTCTCACAATCTCACGTGTACAGACCACCTGAAAGTAAGGGTTGCAGTAGAGCACACCCTGTACCTTGTCCTCTTGAGGAAGAAATGAATGATGTATTTGTGTAGTCAGCCAAGGACTCTAATTTTGCTTGTGTCTCCTTGGTCACTAGTTTAAGTTGTTTTTGGGCCTGTTACCCTTCTGATGGACCATGACTCACGTGCCTGTCTCCCGTGGAAGAATCCCTGCTTTGGACTCTGTTGCTTCTCTACTTACTGTTTTTGACTTGAAACTGTGTATATACTGTATGGTTATATTTACATCGTAAAAGTACCCTCATGTTAAAATGTTTGGTCAAAAATTCCTTCCTCTCTTTCTTCTCACTGACATGCTTAAGTCTTGACTGTACTCGTGCTTAAATTGTGAACAACTCGACTGGCATTTACTAGCTGATGTCAGCAAAGGAGATAATTATGAGAATAGGTGTAATTTTGATGTTATAGATGAGTATGTAATGTTGGAAAAATTTATTCAGATATCCTTCTTGGTCTTTGTCCTTATCTCATCCTCTATTATCAATATATTGTAGTCAACTGTTTCCTTGTAAAAGTCTAGAGCTTAGGCCATTGAGTAGAACATTTCTATTGTTTAGATCGTACTTTTTGGAGAGTAATCCATGTTTGGTCTTAGTGATGATGTTTTTTTATTATTCTTTTTGGCTTTTTTGTTAGGTACCCAAGATAGAAATTTAATATTAAATGTAATTATCCCACATGCGTGGATAAGCAATAGATGTTGGTAGTTGAGTATTATATAATGTAGTCAAGAGGCTCATATTACGATAGGAATTGGAGATGTAGTATTTTTGTAATAGTGTTGGCTCGTGGCGCCAAGAGATAGTGTAGAGTGTCTTCCTTGCAATAAGGAACATTGTATGGTGTTTGCGGTTTGATTTATATTCATTGAGCAATACAGTTTTGAATATTTCTATAATTTGGTGCTAATTTTTGTGGAGGAGAAAAGAGATTCTTAACAAGTGGTATCAAAGAACTTTTTAGGGCTATGGTTCGTTGTAAAAGCCTTAGTTATATCAGAGCACTTTCCAGTCATGAATCATTTCCTCTTACCCGACATGTATGATTCAGGAGCATCTAAGCATCCAATAGGCAAGGTAACCATCCATTGTTTGTAACTGCCAACCATGTGTATAAAAAGAGATGAGAATAGAAAAGAAAACAATGTGCATAGAAAGATAAGAGAAGAAGAAGAGGAAGCAATGTGCATAAGAGACTTGTGTAGTGACTTGCATAAGAGTCCGAAAAAATGCAAGATATTGAATGTACAACCTTTTTGGCATATTGGCAATAACATTAACATTCCACCTCAAATTTCTTCTGTGTATGCGTCAGAGCCATGTTTCACAGCCATGTTTCACTAGAGAAGCTTTCAGAGCACTTTCCACTCATGAATCATTTCCTCTTACTCGACATGTATGATTCGGGAGCATCCAAGCATCCAAAACAGTTATGGGCAAGGTAACCATCCATTGTTTGTAACTGCCAACCATGTGTATAAAAAGAGATGAGAATAGAAAAGAAAACAATGTGCATAGAAAGATAAAAGAAGAAGAAGAGGAAGCAATGTGCATAAGAGACTTGTGTAGTGACTTGCATAAGAGTCCGAAAAAAATGCAAGATATTGAATGTACAACCTTTTTGGCATATTGGCAATAACATTAACATTCCACCTCAAATTTCTTCTGTGTATGCGTCAGAGCCATGTTTTACTAGAGAAGCTTTCAGAGCACTTTCCACTCATGAATCATTTTCTCTTACTTGACATGTATGATTCGGGAGCATCCAAGCATCCAAACAGTTATGGGCAAGGTAACCGTCCATTGTTTGTAACTGCCAACCATGTGTATAAAAAGAGATGAGAATAGAAAAGAAAACAATGTGTATGGAAAGATAAGAGAAGAAGAAGAGGAAGCAACGTGCATAAGAGACTTGTGTAGTGACATGCATAAGAGTCTGGAAAAGATGCAAGATATTGAATGTACAATTTTTTTGGCATATTGGCAATAACATTAACATTCCACCTCAAATTTCTTTAGTGTATGCGTCAGAGCCTTGTTTCACTAGAGAAGATTTAATTATTTCAGAACAATATCTAGGGCCATGTTTCGTTGTAGAAGCTTTAGTTATTTTAGAGCACTTTCTAGGGCCGTGTTTCATTGTAGAAGCTTCAATGATTTTAGATCACTTTTTAGGATTGTGTTTCACCATAGAAGCTTTAGTATTTCAAAGCACTTTCTAGGGCCGTGTTTCATGATACATCGCTTGGATCCTAATTTTGGTGCTTAATAAGCGTTTGCATTGGGCTAATAACCTCTTGTAGATCAGGTGCAAGTCTCTATCGCTTAATTAGGGGAAGTACTTGGGTTGACATTTGCCTTAAAACTCAGTCTGAGGAGTACCCTAGGAACCCTAAAGTAACTGGTTTGAGTGTGTTGCCAGTGAAAAGGGTCAATGGCCCCACACCCTGTTTAGTAGTATTTTACCCCGAGAGAGTATACAAAGAGTTGTTGTTTGGAGGTAAACAATATGATTGGTTTGTTTGCAATTATTTCCTGGTGGGAATATTGTCGGTAATCAGAGAGCGGTTCTCGCCTAGACAACCTTTGTGGCTGGTGAGATTTACCTTAAGTCACCAGGAAACCGCAGTTTGGGGTCCAGTTCGTTGCTAGGATTTCCACAAAAGTTCCATACGATTGTTAGCAACAGTTTCACAACTTTGTTGGTCAAGAATCCGCCTTAGGTATGAAATGTCTCATTCATGTGCCCTAGACCCGACCAACATTGAAAGGTCGAGAGAAAGAAATGCCTCCCGTGCCAATATCCAGAGAGGGCTAGTTCCCCTTCTATTCTAACTTGGGGGTTTGAGATTAAGGAACAGGAAAGAAATTACAAATGACTGAAAGGGATGGGAAATATGGCCTCAGGCCAAGTAGAACAGGGGTGATGGACAAGCAGCACGATAACTTAATTGCACGTTGAATCAAGTAGCACTCAACACAGAAAACTAACAGAAATTAAAACCAGGCATCTAACATGTGCAATCTCCAGAATTATTCCAGCATTCACCTTCTATCGGGAGTCAAATCCAGACATAGAATTATAACCCACATACAAAGCGGAGAATTTAATAGAAATATAAGATAAAAGACATACACATAAAGAGAAGTCCAGAATTAGAGCCAAACGTTCTCTGTATTGATAGCAGAATTCAAGTTACAACAAGTCTCTAGCAAAACGTCCATCATATTACATTGAAATTGTCAGCTTTTATAGAGAATTCTGCCGCTTGAAACATAAATGCACACCCACAAAACATCGCGGTGGCAGGAAAGATAGGATTTGAAAAATAAGCACTCATCAAACAATAATGAGGCATGGCCTGAAACAGATGACTCGCTGAAATGCAGTTGGACTCCTTCAATGTTCTGATAGGCTTAGCTGGTGGCGCCCTCTCCTTGCTTGCTGGAACCGCTTCAAAGAAAGATTGGATTCTAAAATCCGGAAACATCAAGTCTGGAAGCTTCTCAGACCGAATGCGTTTAAGTGGATAAGGATGTGCCTTGCTTCACTGATGTGGAGCGTTCATGAGGAATTCTGCTTGAGGCAGGGGGGTTGACGAAAACAGACGCTTAGTGGACACAGGCCAGCCTACGTTTTGCTGTTTTCTAGCCCGAAATGGGCTTACGCTCCAAAAACTGCAGCGAAACGACTTAGGGCCTCGGGAGCAGCGCCGGTGTTGAAGAGTCGAAGGCGGTTGCACCTTTGGTAGGTCTGAAATTGCCTTGCACTGAAAAACTGCAGCGAAATGCCTTGTTGCATTGGAGGGGGTGTCGGAGTTGAAAGGTCCAAGGCGCTTGCGTTGTGGCCTGGAGCGAAAATGCTTTGCGCTAGAAAACTGAAGCGAACAGGCCTTGGAGCTTCGGGAGGTGTGCCGGCGTGGAAAAGTCAAAGGCGCTTGCGCCTTTGGCAGGCTCGAAATTGCCTTGTGCTAGAAAGATGGAGCAGCGCCAGAGTTGAAAATTCAAAGGTCAGAGTGCTCCCACTTGCTCCGAATTGGCTTTGCACTGGAAAAACAGAGCGAAACGACTGTTTCAACACTTAGCATTTTTTTGTCCGATGAGTAGCGCCTTTGAAAAGTCAAAGCCCATTTCTCTCCTTCCAGCTCCAAAAAGGGATCGCGTTGGGAAACTGGAGCGAAGCGAATTAGGGCCTCGAGAGCAGCGCCAGAGTTGAAAAGTCAAAAGCGCTTGCGCCCTTGGCAGTCCATACTTAGCATTTTCCCTTGAAAACTGTTGCTGCGCCCCGTGGAAAAGTCAAAGGGCCATTCGCTCTTCAGACAGGGCGAAAAGGCATTGCGCTCCTCTGACAAGGCGAAAACACCTTGCTGCACTTAGCATTTTTCTTCTAAAATTGCAGCTGCGCTCAGTCAAGGCCTGAAATTGCCTTGCGTTCTCCAGACAGGGCGAAAAGGCATGGGTGCCCTTACGTTTCCTCTCCCGAAATTGGCCTTTGCTGCTCTTTGGCCCGAAATGGGCCTGCGCTCTACTTTTGCCCTGAAACAAACTTGCGCCTGGAGACATGGTGCGAAACTACCTTCGCCCTTGACAAGGTAAGGACCCTGCATGTTGAATGAACAGAAAACTGCACCAGCCCTTGGGCACAACCGACAAATACTGACAGAGAAAGTAGGAAAGAGAAAATACATTTTGTACAAAGAAGAAAGCTTCAGGGAAGGAGAAGTTACTGAATAGTAAAAAATGTACAGAGGACATCAATGTTGCAGGAATGCCAACAAGCTTCAACAGAGCAGACAATTGCAAGTGAGTGCAAAAAATACCCAGTCTACAGTTGTTAGCAGTTTGGAAGAACCCTTCCCCAAAAAAAGAGTCCACAGTTTGGTAGCAATCTGAAAAAAAAAGTCCATAGCTTGGAAGTAGTCCATTAGAAAAAAAAGGTCTGCAGTTTGGTAAGCAGTTTGCAGAAAAAAAAGAAGTCCGCAGTTTGCAGGAAAAAAAAAATCCACAATTTGTAGCAGTTTGTAAAGAAAGTCCACAGTTTGGTAGTAGTTCGTAAAGAAAAAAAAAGAATTCCACAGTTTGGTAGCAGTTCGGGGGATAAAAGAAGTCCTTAGTTTATTAGCAGTCCGTAAAAAAAATAAAGTCTATAGTCTGGTAGCTAAAACAGTCCATAGAAAAAAAGTTTGTAGTTTGGTAGCTATCTATAAAAAAAAAGGAATAAAAAAAAAAACTCCATGGAGCAGGCCATTATCAGTTGTCGAAAGTACACAATTTGCAAGCTATTAGCAGTTAAGTTGAATGCGAAAAAAAAAGTTTGCAAAGCAGTTCGTTATCAGTTGCCGAAAGTACACAGTCCGCAGGCCGTTAATGGTTGCTAGTTTGAGTGCAAATATTTGTCAACTAGAGTAATTAAATCAATTGAAGTCTATTATTTATTTATTTATTTTAAAATAGTTACAAATTTAATTGTTTATTGAAAGGAATAGAGGACATTTGAGAAATTTAAAAAAATCCAAGTTTTGAATTTTTTGGGACTTTGAGGTCATGGAATTGCCAATATTCACTGGAAAAGATGATAATGATGCTTGGGAATGGTGGAAAATTTTTAAGTCTTCAAATTTTTCTAATGTGTCATGGAGACATAAGATTTTGGATTCTTTGCAAGGGGAAGCTTTAACTTGGTATTGGAGCTTTAGAGGTACCCATGATATTTTTTATACAAGGAAAGAATTTGAAGTTGCATTTTTAAGCCAATGGAATTTGGAAAAAAATGAAAAGATAGCTAGGCTTTAGGATGAACAAAAGGAATTAAAAAGAGAGTTGGAAAAATTGAAGAAATTAGCAGAAAAAGAGAAGGGGAATAATATGTAAGTAGAAGGAAACACATCTTTGATGTCAAATAAGTCAAGCAATGATCAAGAAAAATTGTTTGAATTTGAAAAATTTATTTTAAAGGTTTATGGCTGCATCCAAAGGAAAATGTTATTAGTTTTATAAAAAGAAAATGTTATTATTTTTATAAACCCTAATAGTAGATACAATGTCATTAATATGTCTTTGGCTAAGAGGTTGCAAGTTCAGCCAAAAAAAATCAAAGACATACAGCTTGAGGGTACAAATGTTCAAATTTTTGAAGATTTGAAGATCACCATGGACAAATATATTTTACATTCAGATTTTTATGCTATTGAGATGGATGATGTGGACATTGTTCTTGGTTATCCTTGGTTAAATTCTTTGGGTATTGTTAATATTAATGTACAAAAGAAGTTCATGAAGTTATGGTACAAGAAAAAGAAAATAAGAGTACAAGATATTTCCCAGTGTAAGAGGCAAGGAAAAACATGAATATCTTTTTATGATGGAAAAACAAGAATTTGTTATAGGGAAACAAATTGAGGAAGAAGCAACATAACCTAAAATGGAATCCAAGAAAGAAGTAGCAACAATAGAGTCCATGGAAGAAACAATAACAACAAAGTTTGTGGGAAAAACAACAACAAAGTCCAAGAAAGACATAAAAGAACATAAGGACACATCAAACGAAGGGCACATGAGAGAACATCATGCAGAAGAATTTAAAACAGAGGAGCAAAATGTGGAGGAGACAAAGAAGGTAGAACATCAGGTTAAGGTTGTAGCATATCGCCATCCACACCACCAGGAGTGGCAACAATCTTGGAGGCATGGCTTAAGGCAACAATATTATGGTTCTACATGGAATCAGAAGGGCACCAAGTATGGCAGTGTTTGGCAAAGAAAGCATAGTGATTTTGGTTTTCAAAGTGGTGCAGCAGCATCAAGGAACAAATGGACTCATCATTCAAGTTACCAGAGTAGAGCAGCAGAAGTGTGGAACCAACAAAGTAGTCTTGGATACTCAAGTGGCAAAAGCAAACATGGATGAAAAAGAGTGATATTTATTACCAACAAAAAGATGCCTCCAACACATGGAACCAAGGGATTACTTCCAAATATTCAAATGGCAGAATGGCATATCGGCATCAATGAAGACTACCACCAAACAAAGTTTCACTAGGATGGATGGATGATCAAGATCGGTACCAGTTCATAGCAAGGCTTAGAAGATCATATTATTTAGTCTTTTCTTATGTTTTGAGGAAGAAACATTTTGTAAGGGGGATGAAATGTTAGGTACCCAAGATAGGAATTTAATATTATAATATTATACTTAATATTATAATATTATACTTAATATTATAATATTATAATAAATGTAATTATCCCACATGTGTGGATAAGCGGTAGTGGTAGGTAGTTGAGTATTATATAATGTAGGCAAGAGGCTCATATTGAGATATGAAGTGAGATCTAGTATTCTTGTAATAGTCTTGGCTTGTGGATCCTAGAGATAGTGTGGATTTGTGGAATGACATCCTTCCAATAAGGAGCATTGTACAACATTTTCCTATCTCAAGGGTTTGATTTATTCTGAATATCTAAATCTGGTTTATACATGTGAATTGTGAGCTTTATTCTGATTATTTGAATGTGGTTTATTTATGCGGATTTTTATTGTAAATTTTAACTGTGGAAGAATGTCTTAATATTTCTGCGAATTGTCAAGGATTTATGTGAAAGTGGAGCGAGGTTCTTAACAATTGGTATAAGAGCAAAGGAGGTTCTTAACAAGTGGTATCGAAGCAAAGGAGGTTCATAATATGTTTTGGGGTTGTTCTTTATATCTTTAGTGGGCTAGTTACTGATGAAGGCAGTTTTCTTGGTAATTTGTTCGAGTATTTGAAGCAATTGTCATAAGTCTCCTTGTACTATTAGATAACTACAATTGCTATATGTTTGGAAGGGATTGTTGTGGCTTTATAGTTCACCAAGAGATTTCTAGCATAGTAACATTCCGGAGTGCTTGAGGGTAAATGAAGTTCTCTTGATAAGATATCTTGTCGAGGTCTTTTAATGGAGGGCAACTACATGCTTTTTGAGTTTTTTTGTAGATAGTTTGGTTTTCTATTTTTTTTTGTTTACTGTTATTGATTTTAAAGGGTTAAAGGATTCTATGTTCTTTTGGAATTTGCCAACTTTGCACGCCAGATTAAGATATGACATTTGGATACATTATCTTGGACCTGTACAATCATATGCTTTGGTAACAAGTTTGGAGGAGTTGAAAAAGTACTCAGTTGTAATATTGAGTCTAAAGCATAGGTATCTCATATGTTAAAATGATGACTGAGGTATTCCACTCATATTGCGATAGATGACTTTTCACCTGACTGCAGAGCCTTTTTTTGTGTTTGGTAGTGAAGGTTTCATTTATCTCTAATACAAATGTGATGGACCATTTCCTTGTAACTGTATGCAGTTGTGGGAATGCAATTATTTTTGTCTGCAATACAGTCCTCTGTGAGCACACAAAGGATAGTGGGTTTTAAGCATCTTATTAAACCCTTTGGATATGGAAGAGGATGGCCATATCGCCAAACCTATCAATGACATTTTGTGATAGTCTGATTTGACATTCATTGCCATTATCCTATGAGGAATGTGCTCATTCATGCCTCCAACTGGTGTGGTATCATAGTGTGCCTACTTAGTGGCATATCATGATTGTGCTATCAACATTCTTGAAGTGAGTCCAAATGGGATGCCAAGTCACTCATTTAATAGAAACTAATGGGACAGCAAGCCATACATTGAGTGTATTGAGTATAACTTTCTTAACTTTACCTTGAATGTCTACTGTATAGCTTATACATAATGGATGGTATCTTTAATGTTCTTTTCAATTTTATTAAAGAGGGCATTACCAGCTAAGTCCTAAACATCACCCTATGGCTAATCTGTAGGGCTCCATGTATGATAAAATCCTAAATGCGTTATAAATATAATAATTTTTCTAGAGTACAAACATTTGTTATGAGGAAAGAAAAAACAGTATCTTGGGCAAGTTATTTCATATTGAAGAATAACTTGATCTTGTTAACAATGTAGATGTCATTTTTCATAATGAAGTCAACAATTCCACCTCAAAAGGATGAGCTATCCCCTATGGTTGTGTAAATCCCTCATTTGGTATTCTTGTTGTCTTTATAGAAACTAGCTTTAGTTCTATAGGTCAATTATGTGAAGTCCACTTAAAAATAGGTTTCTTATGTCTTCATCTTTGTTTTGTGAGCTGCAGCATGCGGTGCAATCTCTATGTCCACCCAACTTTGAGGAAATGTGTGAAACTGGGAATTAATTTGGGTGTTTATATGTTTTTATTCATTTGTTCTGTTGTTGACTTGTGTAATGGTGATCAAGAAACATCAGGTGTAGAAGTTCTAGCTGCAAGTCATCCTAGAGGCTCTGATTTGACAACAAAGTAAAGAGCGGGTTGTTGGCATTATAGTTTATTGTCATCTAAGTAAAGATGTGCATCATATACTTCTAGAAAGCTCTCTGAAATACTTTCTCATTGTTTAATCCTGCTTCAAATATAGTCTTTTTTATTATGTTTTTCTCATAGTTGTTTATGAAGGTCATAAGTTCATGCTGTGGCATAAAAGGGTAGTTTTTTGTGTCATGGTATTACTCATTAAACATAGGCTTTTTATGTGTTGTTGGAAACTTCAAAGCTCTGCCATACAGTATTACACAGTGCAATGGTGCATTATTCATTTAGTGTTCTCATGGTTCTTGGGCTGTAACAAAAGGTGGTAGATTTGCACAGTGATTGCGCTTATGGATGGACATGTATGTTTCCTGCCTTAGCAGTCTAACGTAATGTTACATACATATTATGTGAGTTTTGTGAGAGATCTTGTTTTATGTTGGTTTAATATCTTTCCAAAGAATTACAAAAGACTAGTTGTAATTTACTTTATCTGTACTATTTAGAACTCAACTAGATCATTCATGCCTTTTTCTTGTAGAGAAATGGTATACAAAAATGAAACATCTCTAGAAATTTCCATCTACATCTGTTGAATTTTCTTATGGTTTATCTAGTTTGTTGTAATTTCTTATGATTGCATGTATTCATTCTTTGTTTTCTCCAGAGTCTTCTGGCTATTGTCTTCCTGCAGCAGATTTTAGAAAGATTGTTGATGCACCCCCAAATCCTACATTGTCCTTATCTCCACACAGAGATAAGATTTTATTTCTCAAGCACAGGGGTTTACGCCCACTCTCAGAGCTTGCAAGACCAGAAGAGAAACTTGCTGGAATCCGTATTGATAGCAGTTACAATGGAAGAAGCCGTATGTAAGTTTTCTCCTCATTATCTTTTTCTAGAAATTCATTCCTTTTTACTTGCATTTTGGCTTGTTAAAGTAGAATTGGAGTCCCTCCAATCCCAAGTAGTTTCATGGTATTTATTGAATCTAAGATATTTTCATCATGTTTGTTACTGTTAATTGTCTCAGGTCATTTTACACTGGGATAAGAATCCACAAACTGATGGATGATGATACTTTAGGACCAGAATTAGAAGTCTCTGGCATCCCGGAAGGTGCAAAAATCAATTTTATAAGTTGGTAAGAGATTGAGGCTTGCTCCAGGCTTTTTGATTCTTTCTAAAATGCAAGTCCACGTTTGAAGATCTGTCTTCTATAGTAAATGTCACCATGCTTGTTGCCTTCTATGATGGTTTTTTCTGTATGTTGCTTCAGGGTCTGAATGTCAAAATATTGTCATGTTTGATGCATCATATATGGGAGCAAACACTGACGTGACAGAAAGGGGATTCAGTGCACTGTAAATGTTGTAGTTCCATGCACTGTAAATGTTGTAGTTCCATACACTTTGAAGCTGTAGAGAAGTCTATTTTTAGCTAAACCTGATCAAGATATGTTAAAAGGTTAGTTTATACTTCTTAGTTTATTAAGAAAATAACTTCACATCCTTTGTGAGAGTTCAACTCTAAAATGCTAAACATCATGTTTTAGGTCTAAGGTACGTCATAGATGCAGATTTTCAACTTAGGCCAGGATTTTTACTTGCATATTTCATATCTGACCGTGGAACCCCTAACAAGTGAAACCAATTACACTAGATAAATATTGTTATACTGTACACACTTCCACATGGCAAGGCAATAGGGCTTATTTGTCTTGGTGTGAAGTATTCTATTAGATATGATTGCTATGGGTCATTTTGTAACAAATAAAAAATAGCACCAAAACTGTTTATTAAATGTTAGAATCTTAAATGCAGTAATAAAGTAGATGATATGACTAACTGTAGCCTAATCATATTTTTGTGGTTGTTCATGAAAAATGATGAATGACATTGGTGGCGGCATTGCCACACTAGCAGCTAAATTGCTAGCCACATTGGTGTTCATGTTTTGATATAGGAAGTGAACTATGGAGCCAACAGTAATAATATGAGGAGGCAGCCTTTGACTGTAAATGGTTAATTGATCAAGATAAAGGAAGAAAATGATAAGAATAATCTAAGGAAGTATTCCCCTTCATAACTTGCTGTCTTATGTTTATCAATGTGGATGTTTATATATTATAATGATAGAAGAGAAACACAACTTGCTGTATGATGAAAACTTTATGTCTCATTTTGCATGCCAACTTTTTCTGGTCATTACTTGTGGAAGTCTGTTCTAAAGTATGGGTCTGCATTCCTTCAGCTCAGAGGAAATTGCTTCATCTCTACTTGGACCAGGAACGAACAATAATACTTGATTGTCTAATGTGTACAATGTTATGAATTTCTGAATGAAGAGAACTTTAGGACTGGTGTATACCTGTAAGAAAAGGATTTTTCAGTTGTTTGAAGGCAAAGCAAAACGTTTGTACTTTTCGACTTCACGTTTCTGATTTTTAATGGGGAGCAAATTGCATAAGATTAAAGTAGTACATGTTGGGTGCCAAAATGGGAATCGAACTATTTTGAAGAGGCTGTCTCCTGTCTTCTCTTACTGAAGAGGTTGTAACGAGAGGCACCGATATTAAAAGCATATGAATCTAACCAAATATGCAATCCAAAGCAAATAATGAAAGCTTACCATACACAAACTGAAGACAAGGTTTTGTCAATAGGGAAGTCCTTCAAGGGAAGAAAATCTTACAATGATATGAGATCCTCTTCACAACCTTAACAATTTTAGAAGAACCTAAGTAGACGAATATAGTGGAGTGGACACTTAACATGTATCTACATTTTTAAAATGAGAGAGATGACTCTACTTAAGCGGTAGATAAGATAATCCTATTAGTGTCCACAATGGCCAAAGTAGGCCAATGGGAATCCTTGAAAAGAGCTGTTACAAATTACAATGCATTGTAGTAACCACAAAGAACTATGAAAATAAGCTAAACTAGAGTAAATAATCTAGTGTAAACCATAGTTGAGAAAATCGGAAACGGTACCCGGGTGTTGTAGGTGAGTTGGAGAGGAGAGGGCAATCCTCCAAGGGAGGTCCCAGGTTCAAATCTCCACTCTACCAAAAAGCTGAATTGGGTATCCAAAATCCAATTGATAATGTTGGTGTGGGAAGGGTCGGGTGCGACTCCCGAGTGACTTTGACGGTGTAGAACCCCCTGTTCGTGGTCTCTCAGACCAAGGCGGCCCCACAAGGGGTTTTTCGCTTAAAAAAAAACAAAAAAGAAAGATCGGAAACGGCATTTTTAAAAATCGGAAAAAATTGGGAATTGGCAAAAAATCAAGGAAAGAATCGGGAAAAAAAAAAAACCGAAGAAAACGAAAATTTTCATTGGAAAAAAGTTTTTTTCATGCATATTACAATGAATTAACATTATGCAAATAAAATATTGCAATAAAAGCAACAATTCATGTCAAGACATCATACAAGGCTCAAGCTTTAAGTACACATGAAAGTGACAAAACACATCTTGTATTGCTTATAATATGAAAAGGTACAAATTACAAAATGTGTCAAAATGCCTCAATAGGCCCACACACTAATGTCTTGCAACTCCTTTGCCCCTTGTCCTAGCATAAGCCCTAGTCTCTCTTGGTTGATGTGTGCTTGTAGTTGCTTGCGCCGCTTCTTGTGCTAAGGCCTCTTGTTGGTCCCTTGCTGCCATCTCCTCCGCTAGGTTCTCATAGTTTTGTAAATCTTCCATGGTGAATAGAGGCTTTTGCTGTTCTTGTTGCTCTTGTGCTACATCTGTGATCCATTCAGATGATGGATCAATGTCACTTAGGTCGATGGGCTCAATATTTGTTTTTTCAAAAGATTTTTGGTGGAGACGAAGGTTGTAATGCACAAACACAAGATCATTTAACTTTTCTTGTGTCAGTTCATTGTGCTTCTTGGAGTGTATGTGCTCAAACATACTCCAATTGCGCTCACAACCTGAAGAGCTACATGGTTGAGATAAGATTCTAACCGCCATGTGCTGCAAATTGGGCGTAAAATCACCAAAGTCCTCCCACCATAAATCTAGAAGTAGAAACAACAACAAAAAAAAAATTAATATTTCACATGTAACAACTTAAAAGTTTAAAACAAAATCAAAAGACAATAAATAATAATTCAATGAGGGTTACTTGGCCTCAATATCTCAATAGCATTTATGCATTGCTCATATGGGAATTGGCGGCCATGGCGTGCCTTATAATCATGTATCTTTGCATGCGTTTTATCGCACAATTGCTTACTCGCTGAGAACACGCGGTCAATGCAATCTTGAAGGCCAAGCTTCACCTCATAATCAGCACGAAATGAAGCATTATAAAAAAGTTTGGGGTTCAAATAGTAACCCACTGCATGAAGAGGGCAATGGATTTGTGATGTCCATCGATTATCAATGATAGACCAAATGGCATCATATTTGGTGTGGACATATCCATAAAATGCAGCAATGGCCTCTTTTGCCTTGTCCATAGCCTCATATACAGATCCCATTGGAAATTGTTCTCCATCAACAAGACGAAGAACCCTCACCAAAGGCTCTAAGACCTGAAAAAAAAAGAAAAAAAAATTTAAGCTTAAAGAAAAATAAGTTAGTCTTGTACCTTGATGGCCTCATCCATGGCCATCCAAAAGTCCTCCTCAAACAAATAAGTATAGACATTATGCCCCTCAAGTGATGTTCGGTATCTTGCAGCTGGTTCAAAATTCCAATCATCACTCACAAACATTTGCTTTAGTGACCCTCTTGCATCATAAATGCTCTACAATATCAAAAAGTTTGTGGCAAAGGGTGTAATGCTAGGCCACACTAACTCCTTCCCATTAGTAAATCTCCTCATGAGGCCAAGGACCTATAAATGGTTGTAAATAAATTTTGTGATGGCCTTAGCCTTCCTTACAACCTCTGCCACCCAAGGTAATTTCCCAATGTCCTCGAGGAGCAAATCGAGACAATGGGCTGCACATGGGGTCCAAAAAATAGTGGGGAATCTCTCCTCCAAAATCCTCTCGGCTGCCTTATATGTTGCCGCATTGTCCGTGATGATTTGGACAACATTCTCCTCCCCAACCTCCAATACAACCTCCTCCAACAACCTTGCAAGCATTTCGACATTCTTAACATGTGTCGATGCATCTACCGACCTGAGGAATGCAGTTCCTTTTGCAAATGCAACCAAAAAATTAATCAAGGTTCTTCCCCTCCCATCTGTCCAACCATCAGACATTATAGTGCAACCCTTGCTCCTCCACACCCTACGCTGGTTGTCAAGCACAACCTGAAGTATAAAAAAAAAATTTAGTTTGCACATTGCATATTGATTTTATCATATTAATATATATATAAAAAAATTAGTCATGCCATATATATAAATTTAGTCAAGCACAATGACACAACCTGAATGTTGTCCACAGATTGTCAAAGGAGAGGGCCCCTAAGGTCATCATAAGTCGGTGCCTTAATCCTGCGCCACAACTTGCGACAACATCTATCATGCGCCGCTAGTATGGAGACCTTGCCACATTGAAGGGAATGTCATAATAGTACCAAAAGGTGGCAATGGCTGTCCTCACTACATTGTGCTTCTCTTGGTTCCACGCAGCCATACCCTCAAGTGTGGATTGTGCCCTTGGCACGGAATGGTCTACAAAATAGGACTCTTCCGTCCCACTAGCTGCTTGTGCACTTGAAGGACTCGAACTACTCTGTTGAAACTAGCTCAAGCTGCCACTAGTACGAGCAACTTGGGAGGGGGGGATGAAATGGCATCACTATGACTTCTTTTGAGAGTAGCGTTTTCATCTACCGCAGTGATCATGGCATTTACTTTATTTTTAATTTCTTCTAGCACCTTATTGCATACCTTGACATTATTTTTAGGTATCTGTGCCAAATGGAATTTGAGGCGATAAACACCTCCAGTAAAATTAAAGCCACAAAAATTGCATTTAAAATCCCCTTTTCTTGGCCTTGGCGTTCCATACGCCCATGTTGGATCCAATGGTTTCATTTTTTATATGCCTGCACATGGAAACAAGTTAGTAACAACAAAGTTACAAGGCAGCAATATTTACTTAAAAAGAGGAGGAAAAAAAACCCTAAACCCAAAACCCTAGGGCCTAGGGTTTAAACTTCAAACTTTCAAACATTAACAACTGAAAAATAGGCTTGCATACATAGTTATTAGGCAACAATATTTACTTAAAAAGAGAAGAAAAAAAATCCTAAACCCTAGACTAGGGTTTAGGGTTTAATGTTTAACAAATATTGATAGGCAGCAATATTTACTTAAAAAGAGAAGAAAAAAATACTAAACTATAAAAAAATCCTAAACCCTAGACTAGGGTTTAGGGTTTAATGTTTAACAAATATTGATAGGCAACAATATTTACTTAAAAAGAGAAGAAAAAAAATCCTAAACCCTTACAAAAAAAACCCTAAACCCAAAACCCTAGACTAGGGTTTTGGGTTTTAAAGTTGAGAACAACCCTAACCTAATTTCAAATAGCCCTAATCTAATTTCAAACAACCCTAATCTATTTTCAAACCTTGTTTTAAGTTGGAGGAAAAAAAAAGAGTTTTCAAAGAATTTCTTACCTTGAATGAATCTTTTGGGCGGTTGTTGTTGGTTGCTGGATTCCCTCACACCGCAATTGCTCGCGCTCCTAGGATGCCTTGGCGTATTTGGTCGGGGTGGTAGCAAGGTGGAAGAGTTTTTTTTTTTGTTTGCAAGAGTCAGCTGAGAAAATGAGAAAGAAAATTTTAATTTTTCTTTATATCGGCAGCAGCCTCTACCCGTTCGGCTGCGGCCGATTTTAAAAAAAAATTGGCAAAGAATCGGTGATGCACCTATCCTTTGCCGATTGCATCGTCGTCGGAAAAAATCGGCAAAAAATCGTGATTCCGCCGATTTTTTGCCGATTTTCGCTACTATGGTGTAAACTACTCTAAAGTGGAACAACTGTATGGCATAAAAGTACAGCCTCACAAGTTACCCAAAATGGATAAATTCTAATATTCTAAAAGCAATGATTAAGAGAGAGCTAGAAGTTGAGGTACAATAGAGATAGAAAGTAGCTTCAATGGATTTAAGCTTGACATTAATCTATAGTGGGACGTAAAGTAGAAACAGAATTGTTGTCATCATCAACTATCTTGAAGGGGCCAACAAAGGACCTAATGATGCTCCTAGGAGTATGGCCAGGACAAAGAGGGCCTAGTTGGATAATCCCAAGAGGACATAGAGTTTGATACTAGTAAGCTGCGCTTGCGTACAACTCCTTTCTATGTGAGGTGTAGTTGAAACCCAATGCTGAAGAACTGCAGTCTTGTCCCCTTGTAAGCAAGAAGAAAGAATAGAAGTCCTAGTAGCCATTCTTGCATGCAGACAAGGGCATAGAGATTTTTCATTAACATTTTCAATAGTTGTAGCTTCAAATGAGCCCTTATTACTATCAACTGGAGAGAGAGAGTGAAAGAATGAGGTGATTAGTCAAGTAGTAGTTTGTCTCCCTTGTAATAATTGACGCCGAAGAGTGATAGCTTCCCTGAGGTAAAGAGCCAAGCATCTTTGGTTAGGATAGCTGAAAAAAGTGGCAAGCGATCCACTTGAGTCTCTATACAAGCAATAGTACCTCTCTCGATTCTCATAATATATGGGACACTTGAAGATGAAATGTTCTTCAGTTTCCACTACCCAAATAGAGCAAAGACAACATACCCTATCCTCTCGAGGAATATGGTGGTCCGTCTCCACCCGCAACTAATGTGAGCATACTTTGAGTTGACCAAGAGGAATCCTAAGGTTGTGTGTCCAATGTCGTTCAACAGAATTAGGACAAGTAATAATGCCATTCTCAATACTCATATAATGCTTAGTGTAAAAAGTTAACTTAGGACTAAGAGGTTGAGATGGAGCAACCCAAGTGATCTGAATATATTGTTGATAAACATCATCTTTGATTGCTTGATTAATTACCCTCTTATCAGGAAGAAGGTAGGGAGGAGCATTTAAAGAGTATTTGAAAGGAGGTAATTGATCTATGGAGATGCCAACTGACCGAAGAAGAGAAATAACTTTTGAGTACCATCCACGATGATGACCAAAAGAGCCCCTAGTGGTCATGCACTTTGAGGAGCAAAGTGCCAAATATGGGTATCTCTTTTAGCCTGAGGTGTAGTAACCTGTGGATCTAAGGCAATGAAGCTGAATAATACTTGTGAAGATGCTCTCAAGGCGAAGAGGATAAGCACCAAACTCAGGCTGAACAATACATTTGCGAATTGTTCCTTTACATTGGATAAATTGCTGAAGCAAAATAGTCTGGATCCTCTTAATGTGAGCCCACTCAACACACCCTAGACTTGGACCCCAAATCTCAGATCCATAAAGGGCTGTGGGTTTGATGATACAATCAAAGACATGCATCTTTGGAGTTATGTCTTGAAAGTGCTGTTGGAAGCATCGGCATTCCAAGACCGAGAGAGACGTGTATCCCTTGCAAAGAAGTGATTGTGAAGCTGGTTGAAAATTAAGGAGTTACAACTAACTCCATCATGGCCACCTTGCAACATGTGTATGGTTAAGTGTTCATTATCCTCAAGGGTGAACGGATATGTGTGACTAGTGTAAATGGGAGTTAATCTTAAGTGTTGTGTTGTGAGGAATATTTATATAAGACAAAAGAGACTCTCCACCTCATATTAGAGTGTCACCTTATAATAAGTCAAAGGAGGTGTAGAGATTCCTACTCACACATTCTCATAATAATCAGATTCAAAATCATTTGAGTAACTAATCCAGAACCTAACATGCTAACTTAGGACCTAGGATCAAATATTAGACCTAAATAACTTTCTAACAAGTAAGAGATATATTTCTTGCTTCTCTCTAAATTTTATGTTTAAATACACCCATTGTGCATGTATTTTGCACATGAAGGTTTGTTGCTGATGAATTTCAGATTATAAATTTGATAGAAAGGGTGCATTTGTGCATTGCATAAGCCATAGAGGCCTTCCTAGGACAGTGCTCAACTATTGCATTGCAGGTATAAGGTAGTGGCACTGAAGACCAATGGTGGTTCAATCAACCAGGGTGGCTATCTGAAATGGTTATGCGAAATTTAATGTTGCACTAATGAATAAGGGATATATTTAAAAAAAGAAGAAGTTTATATGGTATTGAAACAAGCTTTACCTTTTTACCCTATGATTGTTAGGAAAAACTTCAGATTTTATACTTGCAAGAGGAAACACAATAACAGAAAATAGAAATAGCAACACAAGTGACACAAAGATTTATGTGGAAACTTGCAATGTGTAGGAAAAACCACGGGGCAATGGCAACTTCTCTTTTTATTATTTTCAACAAACTTTACATTCACGTTTCTCAACGTTTTCAACAACATAACATATGCAAGGGATCACATCCCTTTTATAGAGCAGAAGGAAGACTCAAACTGTTCGTTTCCTCTCCCGACGAAAGCCTCCAAAAACTGTTCGTTTCCGCTCCCAAGGAAGGTGCCTGAACCTATTCGTCTTCCGCGTTTAGACATCTATCTGGACGTCTACTTGCTTAGATGTCTGACCAAGATGTCTGGCAGCCCAGACATCTACTCTGCTGCCTAGACGTTTGGCCAAGACATCTAGTAGCCCAAACGTCTGGCCTAGACGTCTAGCAGGTCAGACGTCTGGCCTGCTGCCTAGACGTCTGACCTAGACGTTTGGCCTGCTGCCTAGACGTCTGACCCAGACGTTTGGCAAGTTAGACGTTTGGCATGCTGAAGCTTCCCTTTTTGCACCTGCATAGTGACTTCACTTCCTAACATTCTCCCACTTGAAGTCAGTATTCAGGAATTCTTCTACCAAATATTTTTCATCCAGTGTCAATTGCTCAATGCTGCCCTTGTTACTTTTTCAGCAAGCCCAAAGAAGTTTTGCACCACTCAAATTTCTCTACCTTGACCGGCTTTGTAAGCATATCTATAGGATTCACTTCAGTGTCGATTTTCTGCAACAGGATCCTACCTTCTTCCACCACATTTCTGATAAAGTGATACTTGACATCAATGTGTTTCGTGCGATCATGGAATGTTGGATTCTTCACTAGCTGAATAGCACTTTGGCTATCACAATGTAGCGTAATTTTCTCCTGCATTACCTTGAAGTCACCCAACAGTCGCTCTCACCAAATTGCCTCTTTGCCGGCGTGAGTCGCTGCAATATATTCTGCTTCAGTGGTTGATAAAGCCACAACAGATTGCAACTTAGAAGCCCAACTCACCGCTCCACCATCAAGAGTGAATGTATATCCTGTAATGGACTTTCTCCCATCTCTATCTCCACCATAATCAGAATCCATAAAACCCTTAACTTGCAAATCTGCCGATCCAAAGTAAATGGCAACATCTGAAGTGGATCTTAAATATCTGAATATCCACTTCATCGCGTTCCAATGCTCCTTACCAGGATTTGCCATGTACCGATTGACTACTCCCACTGCTTGGGCAATATCCGGTCTGGTGCTCACCATGGCATACATGAGGCTTCCTACTGTTGATGAATACGGTACACGAGACATGCTTGTCTTCTCTCGTTTCGTTCTAGGACACTGATTGGAAGACAACTTTAAGTGTGAAAGAAGTGGGGTACTAACTGGTTTTGCATTCTGCATATTGAAGCGTTGCAGAATCTTCTCTATATATGACTTTTGACTTAACCAAATCTTTCTTCCTTTTTTGTCCCTGTGTATATTCATCCCTAAAATTTGGTTTGCTGCTCCTAAATCCTTCATTTCAAAAGTCCTAGCCAACTGAGCCTTAAGTTCAATGATTTTCTTCATGCTGGGGCCTACAACCAGCATATCATCAACGTACAACAAGAAAATAATAAAACTGCCATCATCAAACCTCTTATAGTATCCACAATGGTGAGCTTCACTCCTACTGAAACCTTGGCTCTTCATGAAGGTGTCAAATTTCCTGTACCACATCCTTGGCGCCTGTTTCAACCCGTATAGTGATTTCTTTAGTTTGCAAACCAAATGCTCTTTGCCTCTTTCTTCATAGCCCTCAGGCTGATCCATATATATCTCTTCCTCAAGATCACCATGCAAGAAAGCAGTCTTTTTTACATCAAGCTGCTCCAGTTCTATATCCTGTGCAGCTACAAGTACAAGTAGAACTCTAATAGTAGTCATCTTCACAACTGGAGAGAAAATTTCATTAAAGTCAATACTTGACTTCTGCACATAGCCTTTTGCCACCAAGCGAGCTTTATAGCGTTCCAACAGCCCATCGCTGTTCTTCTTCACTTTGTACACCCACTTGTTTCCAACAGTCTTTCTTCCCGGTGGGAGATCCACAAGTTCCCACATTTTATTCTTGCGAAGTGCCTCGATTTCCTCCTCCATGGATTTCCTCCACTTTTCTGGCATTTTCGGACTCTCAAGCTTCCCGAAATGAACCAGGTTCACCATCATCAGTTAACAAAGCAAAAGAGGACTGATACCCATGAGAATACCTTTCCGGACACTTTTGTGGACGTGTAGATCTTCTAACCTAATGATCTGTCGATTTGGCTCTTGGTCTTGTGACCGTTGTGGCTGCTCTACTTGTTCTGCATGCTGATCAAAAACTTCAGCATGTTTATCTTCACTCAATTCAATTTCAACATGTACAACATTAGCATTTTGTTGTACCTCCTTCCTTTGCATGGATTTTTCATCAACAATTACATCTCGGCTAATAATTACCTTGTGGGCAGTAGGATCCCACAGTCTATACCCTTTCACTATATCTCCATAGCCGAGAAAAACAAATTTGCTTGACTTCGGGTCAATCTTGGACCTTTTTTCTTTGGGTACATGGGCAAACGCATCACAACCAAAGATACGCAGATGAGAGTAATCAACTGGCTTACAACACCAAACCTCCTCCGGAATCTGTCCATCCAGCGCAACTGTAGGTGACCTGTTAATAAGATAAAGAGCTGTATTAACAGCCTCTGCCCATAACTTTTTCTCCAACATGGCTACGCTAAGCATGCTTCTTGCACGTTCCATGATTGTGCGATTCATACGCTCAACCACACCATTTTGTTGTGGAGTGTATGGTACAGTCTTCTGGTGCTTAATACCTTCCTGCATGCAAAATTTATCAAATTCCTTGGAGCAATATTCACCCCCATTATCTGACCTGAGACATAAAATCGACTTGCCCAAACTCTTCTCTACGCGAGTTTTGAACTCTTTAAATTTTTGCAAAGCTTCCGACTTCTTCAAAAATTAAACCCACATTCTCCTAGAATAATCATCTATAAAAGTCAAAAAATAGATGGTGCCATTCAAGGACTGAGTGGGGATTGGTCCAAATATGTTTGAATGTATAAGTTGCAGAAAATCAGAACTCTTTGCAGGACTTCCAGTAAGCCAAACCCTCTTCTGTTTACCAAACATACAGTGCTCACATAAGTCTAAATTACAAGACTTAATCCCAGAAGGCATACCTCTGTCATGCAGAATTTTCAGGCCTTTTTCACTCATATGGCCTAGGCGTTGATGCCATAGCATTATTGCATCCTGAACAGAACTTGCTGTTGCTGCATGGTTTGTCACCGTATCACCGCATAAACGGTATAAGGTCCCATAAGATTCTCCCTTTGCTACTACAAGAGCTCCTTTGGTAATCTTGCAGTAGTTGTTATTGAAAGTGACAGAATACCCTAGCTTATCCATCATTTTGATTGAGAGCAAATTATTCCTCAAATCGGGCACATGTCGCACATCACATAACATCCTTTCTCTACCATCGTCTAACCTGATCCTTATATCCCCTCTTCCCACAATTTCTAAAGGGTGATCATCACCCAAATAGACCTTTCCACCACAGTATGACTGATATTTGTCAAATTAGTCTCTGTGGGGAGACATGTGGAAAGATGCACCCGAGTCCAAAACCCAGGTATATAAAACAGATCTGCTGTTACTGATACGTAAGGCTTCACATGTTGCCGTCTCTCTTGAATTTGTTGCACTGGCCTCAACTGATGGCTGATTTTGCTTTTCACCATTCTTTAATTGCCAACAGTGCTTCTTGGAGTGTCCTGACTTCCCACAATGCCAACACTTCCCTTTTTGCTTACGTCCTTTAGACTTATATTTGGACTGTTTTCTACCTTGTTTACTCCCCTCGAAAGATCGACCTCTCATAGATAGGGCTTCATTGGTTGAGGGTTCTAGAGACGTTTTTCGTCTCAACTCTTCTACCAACAAAGCGGCTACCACATCATCAAATTTGAGAGTTCTTGATGATGAATTACTGATGGTCATCACCATATGATCCCAAGTGTCCGGGAGGGAACAAAGTAGGGTGATAGCTCTATCTTCATCCTCCATATTCACATTAACTGAAACCAGTTTACTAATAAGAGTATTAAACTCATTCAAATGATCTACCACGGATGAACTTTCCTTCATCCTCAAGCTATAAAGCTGTTTTTCAAAAAAAAATTATTAGTTGCTGATTTTGTTTCATACAACTTTTCAAGCTTTTGCCAAAGGGCTTCCGCGGTCTTCTCTTCAGCTATATTGAACAAGACAGAGTCCCCTAGGCAGAGACGGATTGTAGAAACCGCCTTCCTGTCAAGTGTTGCCCACTCCTCATATTCCATGCTGCTCGGTTTACTCATGACCCCTTTCAAGGCTTGAGCTTGGTCGTTCTGAATCAACAAATCCTCCACCTTCATCTTCCATAGAGCGAAGTTCCTACCATCAAATTTCTATTGCAGCTCCCACTCGCACAAAACCTTAGCTCTGATACCAGATGTTAGGAAGAATTTCAGATTTTATACCTGCAAGAGAAAACACAATAACAGAAAATAGAAATAGCAACACAAGTGACACAGAGATTTATGTGGAAACCTGCAATGTGTAGGAAAAACCACGGGGCAATGGCAACTTCTCTTTTTATTATTTTCAACAAGCTTTACATTCACGTTTCTCAACGTTTTCAACAACATAACATATACAAGGGATCACATCCCTTTTATAGAGTAGAAGGAAGACTCAAACTGTTTGTTTCCTCTCCCGACGGAAGCCTCCAAAAAACTGTTCGTTTCCGCTCCCAAGGAAGGCGCTTGAACCTGTTCGTCTTCCGCGTTTAGACGTCTATCTGGACGTCTACTTGCTTAGACGTCTGGCAGCCCAGACGTCTGGTCTGCTGCCTAGACGTCTGGCCTGCTACCTAGACGTCTAGCAACCTTGCTGACGTCTGGCCTGCTGCCTAGACGTCTGACCCAGACGTCTGGCATGCTGAGGCTTCCCTTTCTGCACTTGCATAGTGACTTCACTTCTTAACAATGATCACATTACTGTGGTATTTTAGTGAATATATTATTGTGGTAATATAACAAACTGTATTATCATGTCATCCTTGGGAACTAAATCCAAGTGGGCTGTTTGTGAGCCACAGATTCTCACCAATCAGAGTTCAATCCCATGGGCTTATGAGGAATACATTTTAGATGAGTGTCATAGAGGATATTATTATTGACCATCCTGGCACATAAGTTACTCTTTTGTTTCTTCTGCTAGAAAAAGTGAGAGCCATTACATTAATAAAGACCAAAGTTGCTTGAGTAGTTATAAATAATTTTGACTGCATCTAGCCGGACGGCCAAAGAACTACGTAGCTATTACATATTTGTGTTATTTTCAAGATTGTGTTATTTTTAAATTAAGAGTTTCCTCTCTTGTTTCTTCATTTGTAAAGAGTTTTGAGGACTCGTATTTCCTAAGGCATTTCCATTTTGGAAACTTTACTTGTTTCCAAGTTATGTGCGACTTAGGTCAAGGCTAAATTTGTGCTAGTTGATGTGGCTTACACAGATCAGCTTATGGGGGGATGTTCAGTAATGTCTTCTCTTTGTGGCCCCCCTTCAATTAAGGGGGGGTGTTGAAATGTGTTATCTTTTACTTTTGGCCAAGACTGACATTGTACTTGTGTTGGCACACAAGCCCCTTCACACCTTGCAGGGTGATCCATGTATTTTATTTTGATCCAATAACATGTTGGTTTGATGGTTTTTGGGATCCTTGCCCTTGTATCGTGGGTGGTATCTATCCTTACATCATTTTGTATGTCAGTTGGAAATTTTTTCATTAGTGGTGAAGTATTTTGGTTTCCAAGGGTACTGTATCAAATATTTGTGTTCATTTTTGTTTCCTTGTGTTCTTTTATTTTCTTTTGTGAATCTGGGTGATGCGTTGTTCCTGTTCGATTCTCTCTCACTCATTGTGAATTTCTACAGGAAGATGATGGTTAAAGTGGAAACATATTCTTGCTTGTGCCCAAGAGTTGAGCCTCTTATATGCTAGGAGTTGTCGTAACTCATGACTTGTATGACCAAGGCCCATTTTATGGTGAACGTGATCTAGTTGACAAAGCATTGTGCTCCTTTGAACATGTAGTACAGGTGGCAAAAGAGGGGGAACACTATGCCCAAGAATAGAACTAGAAGACCCAAAATGGTAGATGTGATGTCTATGATCTTGTCAAAAGTGGTCTCATCGTAGCAAAGGGTCTCAACTAACAGCCAAATTGGATGCATGGCGGACAATATGCCCCAGCGACTAGATTCATCCTTAAAAACTAAAGAGGTGAAATTGTGTCATTTAGAGTGTGGTAGTCAACTTAAACACTAGCCAGAAGATACACCTCAAAAAACCCTCATTGTGACACAACATGAGAACTAAGCTTCTTCACTGCAAGGATTGCAACATCTTCCTTGGTGGACATGAAGTTGTCAATCATGGCCAAAACCAGTTGGATTGCATTGAGCAAAATAAATGCTTATAGATGGCGAACAATCTTTGTTTAAATAGGATCCTTGCTAGACAAGACTTGGGATTTGACAGCTGCTTATGTTGGCTTTTGCTGGCACAAGCAACAGCTGTTGCTTTTCAATGGGCTTCTCTTGAATAAGGGCAGGCTAAACACACTTGATACGTTGCCTACATTTTCCAGCTCGTCATTGTCATCATCTTTGTCAATGTCTACTTCACAAAAATGGTTGTTGGAGTGACTATGGGTTCTCCAACATATGGTGGAGACTCAATCCAGGATGATTTTTCATATAAAACCAGACCATTGCTACAACAGTGGTGGTAGCGGAGGACCACTATTAAGATTTAAAGGGGTGGTTTTCAAAGGAAACCCCATTCGGCCATTCTAGACTACCATCGCAACAGTTACAAACATGGGATTCTGTAAAGTTTTGAATACTATTCTCAAACGATGGATTGTTTGTCATTCAACATCTCACAGGACTATCTCCAATATCCACCTGTCCATTTGTTTGTTCTTTGTTTTGGAACTTCCATTTTTCCTCCTCTATCTTGGCTGGGATTAACATTTTTTCCATGGCTGCATTGGCAACCTTAGTTTGTAAACATTTTATATAAAATGATTTTCATATAGCCTGCAACAAAAATGTGGCTTGCGATGGCTGGGTTGGGAACCTAGGTTATTAAATTTTTTGTATAAAATGATTTTTGTGTCAGCTGCAAGAAAATGGGGCTGGAGACGTGAAAATATCCAGGAAGGCTAAGTGTGTAATCCTTTGAGATTCTTTTTGAGGTTACAGAAATTTGATTGTATTTTTGCTAAAATTTAATCTAAATATTTTTTGAGATATGTGAGATTAGTATTTTTTAAATGTATGTTCATAATTTCCTGACCGAGAATGGAGGCAACATGAGAAGAGAAGCTTTAAAAGTTTTAAAAACATTATGTTTAACTATTGCTTTGCTTTTTTCTGTCCCTTGTTCGGCTTAAAAAGATAAAAACAAAATAATAATAAGAATATGATCTTCAATTTTATTTCCTATGATCATATGGGCTTATTTGCATTTTTAATGCTGTAGTTAGTAAGGGAAACTTCAAACATTAATTTTGATGTAGAGGCATGATAATGATTGCTTGCCATTGACTGAAGTGAGTGAGGCTTTGCTTTTTAAAAAAAAAGAAAATTCTCCCTTTCCTTTTTTATGTAATGTTGATAGCTAAAAATGGTCATGCATGTGTTGGAATAGTAAAAAGTAAAGGTTTCATAATTAATGTTGATGATAATGATGTTGTTTACTATCCCTCAATATGGTTAAGGCCTATGAGACAGAAAGAATCAATCTGTGAAAGCCATGTATCTTTTAGAGCATCATTTCTATGTTTGAAATGGTGGAGAGAAGAGTGCCAAGACTTGATTCTTATCTAAAGAGCAATGACATGATGAACTCTGGGTAGAGTTATATCTCGCATTATGGAGGGTAGAGCAAATTAAAAGGAAATGGTATTCCTTTTCAGCTTATGGTATCACAGATATTACAAACTCATTTATGTCAAAGACAATTTCAGGTTAGTCCAACATCTGGTCTCCCGATGGAGTTCATAAGTGTTGGTCCTGATTTTAGCAATACGCCTTTTCTTTTTTAGACTAACAATGTTGGAAAAACAATTTTCATCAGTCCAAGGTCAATGATCTCTTTATAGTACTTCAGCTTCCTTTTGTCAATGATTTCAAACGATGTTTTGAGAAACCATTTTTGATCCCCAGTCCAGTGTTGATGATATCTTTAAAGTTTTGAGCTTCCTGTTGTCAAGGATTTCATTATCATTCTTATCAATTAATTGCAGTGAATAAAGTCCATTACGTGTGTGATTGTTCTCTCTCGTGGTAATGTGGATACTTAGATCATCTATTATTGTGATGTTTTGTCAAAAGTATAAGATGACTGAATCAGAGAAAGAGCAAAGGTGCTAGTGGTTACTCTTTTTATGCATACTGAGTATGTTAATAATTTTAATTTGATTATCTGTTATTTGGTGTTTTATTATTTTGAACAGGTCATACGATGGTAGACATCTATGTTTCTGCATTCGATTTGCTCATGTGAGAAACAATAATTTTGTGTCCTTATGTCCATTCACTACCTTTTTGGAGTTTTGTTTATCTGCCTATGCATAACATGCTCTTACCAAAAAGGTTTGAATGTGTTTTCTTAGGAGAATAACACAAGCAGTAAGTTGAGCCTTTGGATTGCAGATGTAGAAACAGGCCAAGCCAGGCCTTTGATTGGCACATCTGAATTCAACATAAATGCAGTTTTTGATGAGTGAGTCTTCCGTAGCAGGAATGAAACAGCATCTTGTATTTTGTTTATTCCATGTTGTGAATAGAGCAATTATGTTATGCTTTATGGATCCAATTGCTTTATGTTTATTCCATGTTTAGATAACACTAATTGTCAGCTTGCCTGCTCATTTTTCAGTTATGTGTGGATTGATGAATCCACACTAGTTCTATGTACCATACCTTCATCACGCGGAGAGCCTCCAAAAAAGCCATTGATTCCATCAGGTCCAAAGATTCAATCTAATGAGGAAGAAAATGTGGTGCAAGTGAGAACCTATCAAGACCTGTTGAAGGATGAATATGATTCAGATCTATTTGATTACTATGCGACAACTCAATTACTATGGGTTAAATTAGATGGGACAGTGAAACGGATAGGGCCACCGGCTGTGTATACCTCAGTAGACCCTTCTCCTGATGGGAAATATCTCATAGTCTTCTCAATTCACAGGCCTTACTCATATATTGTCCCTTGTGGAAGGTTCCCCAAGAAAGTTGAATTATGGACTTCTGATGGGAAATTTGTTAGGGAATTATGTGATTTACCTCTTGCGGAGGACATTCCAATAGATTTTGACAGTGTTCGCAAAGGCATGAGGTGCATCAATTGGCGATCTGATAAGCCTTCATCGCTTTACTGGTATTGGCCTAATCTTAAAATTTATTTTGTATAGCTGTTTTTCACTTTTTCTGCCTTGATACTTTTCTGTAGTTTTGATTTCTTGTGAACAGGTCCTTTCTGTTTACTGATTAGCTTTCCTTTTAATTATTTTTTCAGTTTTTGGAAAGTTTTATGTAGGATTTTTTTTTTTTTTGTTGTAAGGGTCTGTGATTGGTTTCCAAAAGTTCCATCTCATGCAAATGTGTATGTTTCTTGTATATCTCTTGATTTTTTATCCATTTTAACAGGGCAGAGACACAGGATGGTGGTGATGCAAAGGTGGAAGTTTCTCCCCGTGATATCATTTACACACAGTGTGCTGAACCACAGCCTAGCATGGAACCTGAGGTTCTTCATAAGCTTGATCTCCGTTACGGGTGCTTACACTAACTCTTTTTTGCTCGTTAATTGGCACAAGCTTGTTTGTATTGTGGTAAGGAGTTTTGTTCCTCTTTCTATTAACAACATTTTGAAGTCTCAATATGAAAAGAGGAAAATAATGGAACACAACTACTTATTGATCAATCATGCTAATGCTCTCCGTGATGCAATCAATTGGACTAAAATTTCAAATCTTAGTTGTCATCACAAATACAATTTTATTATTTTAAGCAATGTTGGTTATACAATATAATATAACTGGGGCTATGGATGGCACTGTGATAATAAACTCTATATTTACTGGCTAAATTGTTCTCATAATTAAGATGGCTGGAAGATTGTGTGAATTAAAAGGAGACATGGACGGGCTGCTACATAATTCATTTCTGCAATTGATGTTTTACAGGGAGAAATGTTCGAATACATGTGTGCAATGATTAGTTTGATGTTGCTTATTAAAAAAAAATGATTAGTTTGATGTTGAAGAGATTACAGACATTATGTTTGCAACATAAACATATAAATCTTCTCAATGAAGTTACCATGAGCACTTCAGCCAAATCGAGCAATTTGTTATCCCAAGTTGCGGGCAAAGCTATAGAACAAAACAGTTGTAATGTTAGATAGTTTTAGGATTACCTCACTTAATGGTAAGGGTTCCTTGTACATGGAGCCTCTTAACATCCAAAACGGGCCTACATGCCTAATGGAAAATAATTTATCATTCAGTAATTTTAGGACACAAATTAATGAAGGCAATAATGATGGTGGTGAAGCGGAGAGTATTCTACGTAATGTTTATCCTGTGATGTTAACCAAATAACCATGGAGGTGTACTCTATTCACACCAAATCTTATTTTGGCATGATAACCTATGAGTGTATATTTTGATTTGAAAAGCATTTTCCATAACCTTTCTAGTGTGAACAAATCTATTTTGTTACTGTTGATGCTTATATTTAGTTCAAGCCTTGCCTGTATCCCCATATTGATCAAAGTACCATATTCTATAAGGGATGTTGTAAGAGAGTGCCTCTTACACTACAACATGGTGCCTCATTTTCTATTCTTCCGAGTCATTGCTTGAAAACTGTAGTGTATATAGCCCCCACCTTCTTATGTCTCTTATAAGACCCTTATGTTATATTATATCCTTATATTATTGTAATATGTATAAACTTCTTTATTAATAACCTACAGAATGATTATTTATTTATTTATATTTATTTTTTTAATAGGTTGTATGGGATTGAAACAGGCCCCACCGGTATTACATCATCACCACATAGTGGTATTACAACAAAGCTTGGATATTATCCATGTATCGTTTGGCAAGATTTGAACCTGGGTCTCCTCTTTGAAATGTTGAGGAATCTAACTGGTTGAGCTAATGCCACTTGATACGGAATGATTATTTATTAAGAGGTAAATATGAGGGGTTATGACTCTTTATATTATACCTCTTGGATTAGATATATGTACATTTCTACCATTTGGTGGAGAGAGTATCCATTTATCTGTTCATCTGCCTTTTATATACAACATTGTATATTTTTTTTGTTGGATAATAAGGGGTTGTACTCGGGTCTCCCACCCTTGACAAATTACAACTCTCTTCTTTAGAGCTTGAGAGTTAATAAACAAATACACTTCTCATCTCAATTGAGATGCTATAGCTAGAAACCTACATCATTTTACATAAAATGTCTAAATTCTTGATTTTCATTTTCTGGATCTTTTCAATTTTCTATATGAATACAATTATTCCAGAATTTAGCATCTTTCTTGACATTTTCCTATAGTAGCCTTCACAATGCCAAAACTTCACCTCTACTATCTATGCTTTGCATATTAGTAAAGTAATATTTTTGAAATATCGCACTATCATAGTCCACTTTACCAAATCTGGATTGCTAGTTTCCTTCCTCACTGAAGTCCTAGCCCTTCATTGCTCTTCCCATCATTCGAACCCTAGCTGACAAATATTTGCAATTTCATTTTTCGCGACTTGAAAAATCGTCACTGCCCTTGTTTTGAATGGTTGACTTCACAAGGTCGAATCTTCCTCAATATTTCTTGGATTCTTGTGTATGACCACTCATTTTAAAGCTATTCAAATTCTGCACAAGTTGGTCCAAGAATAAGCTAAATCGGATAACTTTTCGCGAACTAAAAGATGAGACGTTTTTCAGAAAAAACCCTAATCCTTCACACATTTTCTGTTGTAAAGAGGGGGGAAAACAACCCCAATACCTGTGGGTTCCAAAACCACAGGTACACCAAAGAAAAAACAGGGGGTTTTAGTTGACCCAGCCTTCCACCCAACAACCCGACCTGTTGTTGCACTACACTCAGCAACCCAGCCTGCTGTTGTGGTTCCCTCAACTGATCTGGTCTCAAACAAACCTTCCACCCAACAAAGGCCAACCTTCCACGCTCCTTCAGCCTAAGCAACCTTCCATGCTCCTTCAGCCTTCCCAGCCTTCCACTCAGCATCCCAACTTTCCACCCAACATCCCAGCCTTCCACTGTAGCTCCTTCAGCCAGCCCAGCCTTCCATGCTCCTTCAACCAACCCAGCCTTCCATGCTCCTTCAGCCTTGACAGCCAGCCCAACCTTCGACGCTCCTTCAACCAACCTAGCCTTCCATGCTCCTTCAACCAACCCAACCTTCCATGCTCCTTCAGCCTTGACACTCCAAAGATCAACTCAGCCTCCAGCCTTCCACGCTCCTTCAGCCTCCAGCCTTCCACGCTCCTTCAGCCTTCAGATTTGCTGATCCACGCTCCTTCAACCAACCCAGCCTTCAGCCTTGACACTCCAAAGATCAACTCAGCCTCCAGCCTTCCACACTCCTTCAGCCTCTAGCCTTCCACGCTCCTTCAGCCTTGACACTCCAAAGATAAACTCAGCCTCCAGCCTTCTACGCTCCTTCAGCCTCTAGCCTTCCACGCTCCTTCAGCCTTCAGATTTGCTGATCCTGGTTGCCCCAAGGGGGCAACCTGATAGTCCCCAAAATTTACAATATTTAATCTCTAATATTTTCACAAATATTAGGGTACCAAATTTTACAACATTGTATATTGAATACGTAATGGATTTCATCATTCATGTAATAGACCACTTGGTCCATTACGAAAACCTTCTTTTTTTTTTGTTTATATCAAATTACTAAGTTTTTTACAATTAATATTCTAGCATTCTTAAAACCAGTGAATAAAGAAAAGTTTATTTCAGGGATCTGTGGATTTTATATGAATAAGCATTTTGGCAATTTTGACTAAATTTGTTCTTTTGTAATCAGTTTATTTGCTTTAGGCAATATGACTACTGAATTGCAATTACGGGTTCTCAATATTTATCCATACCTGGATTTCTAAAGTTGAAAATGTACACACATTCTGAATTTTGCTTCAAACTTTACCATATTTTAATAAACCATTTTCAGTCTCATGCATTGATAAGCCATGTCAAAGGCTTTTAATGAGAGTAAGACAATATTCTGACTCAGGTGAAACCATTAGCTTTGATAAAGATACCTATATTCAGTTTATCGTGTATTTCTGTAGTACCACAATCAATCTCTTAAAATGTTATATTAAATACAGGGAAATTTCTTTATATTGTACCCCTTGGATTAGATATATGTACATCTCTACCATTTGGTGGAGAGAGTCTCCATCTGTCTGTTCATCTATCTTTTATATACAACATTGAATATTGAACACTAAATGGATTTCATGTAATAGACCAACTGGTCCATTACAAAAACTTTCTTGATTTTGTTTATATCAAATTACTAAATTTTTTACAATTAATATTCTAGCATTCTTAAAACCAGTGAATTAAGAAAGATTATTTCAGGGATCTGTGGATGTTATATGAATAAACATTTTGGCAATTTTGACTTAAATTGTTCTTTTGTAATCAGTTTATTTGCTTTAGGCAATATGCCTACTAAAATGCAATTATGGGTTCTCAACTCTTATCCATACCTGAATTTCTGAAGTTGAAAATGTACACTCATTCTGAATTTTGCTTCAAACTTTACCATATTTTAATAAACCATTTTCAGTCTCATGCACTTATAAGCCATGTCAAAGGCTTCTAATCAGAGTAAGACAATATTCTGACTCAGTTGAAACCATTAGCTTTGATAAAGATGCCTATGTTTAGTTTATCTTGTATTTCTGTATGATCATAATCAATCTCTTAAAATGTTTTTTTTTTTTTGAAATTGCTGCTAGATTCATAATCAATCTCTTAAAATGTTATTTTATTTACAGGGGAATTTCTGTATATTATACTCCTTGGATTAGATATATGTACATCTCTACCATTTGTTGGAGAGAGTATCCATCTATCTGTTCATCTGTCTTTTATATACAACATTGTAGATTGAATACCAATTGGTCTATTACGAAAACCTTCTTGATTTTGTTTGTATCAAATCACTAAGATTTTTACAATTAATATTCTACCATTCTTAAAACTAGTGAATATAGAAAGGATTAATTCAGGGATCTGTGGATTTTATATGAATAAGCATTTTGGCAATTTTGACTAAAATTGTTCTTTTGTAATCAGTTTATTTGCTGTGGGCAATATGACTACTAAATTGCAATTACGTGTCCTCAACTTTTATCCATCCCTGGATTTCTGAAGTTGAAAATGTACACACATTCTGAATTTTGCTTCAAACTCTACTATATTTTGATAAACCATTTTCAGTCTCATGCATTGATAAGCCATCTCAAAGGCTTCTAATCAGAGTAAGACAATATTCTGACTCAGTTGAAACCATTAGCTTTGATAAAGATACCTATATTCAGTTTATCTTGAATTTCTGTAGTACCATAATCAATCTCTTAAAATGTTATTTTATTTACAGGGGAATTTCTTGGGGTGATGATGATTTGGCTCTGGTTTACGAGTCATGGTATAAAACAAGGCGTACACGGACATGGATAATATCTCCGGCGAATAGAGAACAAGGGGCTCGTATATTATTTGACAGATCCTCAGAGGATGTTTACTCTGATCCAGGCTCACCAATGCTTCGAAGGACTCCGGCTGGAACGTATGTTCTTGCAAAGATAAGAAAGAAAGATGGAAGTACACATCTTCTGTTGAATGGAGAAGGGTCAACACCAGAAGGAGACATTCCTTTTCTTGATCTTTTGACCATGTGAGCTTTTCAAATATTTATTTAGATCTTATTTACTTGGTATGTGATTGTGGAATTACTCTGGAAGCATATGGTTGAAATTTTTGTGTACTGCTGAGATGAGTGTGTGTGATCAGAAGTACAGGGGAAAAGGAGCGGATATGGGAAAGTGACAAAGAAATATATTACCAGACAGTTGATGCTTTGATGTCTGATCAGTGTGATGGGGATCTGGATCTTGATAAACTCAAAATTCTTTTTTCAAAAGAGTCAAAAACAGAAAATCCACAGTGCTTTTTGCAGGCTTGGCCAGATAAAAGAATTAGCCAAATTACAAATTTCCCTCATCCATATCCCCAACTGATTAAACTGCAGAAAGAGATGATTAGGTACAAACGTAAGGATGGAGTGCAGCTCACTGCAACTCTGTATTTGCCTCCTGGTTATGATGCATTGAAAGATGGACCTCTTCCAACGCTAGTATGGTCTTATCCAGGAGAGTTTAAGAGTAAAGACGCAGCTGGCCAAGTGCGTGGTTCTCCAAATGAATTTGCAGGAATAGGACCCACATCACCACTTCTTTGGTTGGCGAAAGGGTAAGTGGCATGTTATTTATTTTATACGTTGATATTTAGTGCTTATGTTTGCAAGGTGAGCATGGTCCAGTTATTGACAGTGGGGAATAATATGTATTTTTCACATCTAATGGTAGAAATGGTTTTGTCAAGCTAAACAAAAATTGCTTACAGTGTAAAGAAACTTGTTCGTTTGTACTTGTCCACTCTTACAGTGTATTACAAATCTTTGGCATTTCCATTTGTGTTTGTTTGAGAATTGAATTGCTTCTTACATCAAACTAATATCTTCCTAAGAAAATGTATCTCTGAATATTGCTTTGCACCTACTAACGCAGGATACATGCCAGCAGATTATCTATCATTTTGTTCTTCAATGATTTGTGTTCAAATATGAATCAATAGAGCCATTATCTAATCAAATGCCATGAGCTCAACAGGTTAAATTCCTCGACTTTCATGGAGGAGACCAAGGTTCAAATCTTGCCAAGTGATACATGCATAATTGCCAAGCTGTTGATATACCACTATGTGGTCATGATGTAATACAGTGAGGCCTGTTTCAATTTCATATAACCAATTAAAAAAAAAATGAGCCATTATCTATGCAGATCCCTAGTAGTGCCTCCCAGTATCATCTTGGCCAATGCATGCTTCTATGTTGACTTGAAAGTCAAACTGATACGAAGTCCTGGCTCTCTGCTTGCGAAACTTTCCTGATTTCAGGGTAACTATTCATATTCTCATGTGAAAGTGATTGATAAGAAGGAAGAACTTAAGGTTCTTACTAAACATTAAGACTGTCATGAGAGGTCAATGCTTTAGAGGACAAATTTTTAGAATGAAAGGGCATCTATCAACTTATTAGACTTTTACAATTTGCATTTTTTTCAAATCTCTTTGATGTATTCTTTCTGAAACAAGTGCTTTGGTTTCATTTGATGTAGTCTAGATCTTTCAGTCAGCCATATTTGAATGTAAAGAAAACAAGAGTGAGTAATCCTAGGAGGTTGGGACAGATGGGCAGAGGCTCATCAGGCTGTAAAATTGATGGAGCTGGTCACTCAGATGTTGAATTGAAATGGAAGGAATTTGTTTGATGCTGACCACTTTGTTAGTTTTACAATGGCACTGAGAGGGGGGGGGTGAATCAGTGCAGCTATTTAAAAACTTAAATCTTCATCTCTTAATTCAGAACTAATGAATGCTTAAAACCAGATGCAGCAAATGTAATAAGATAGCAACACATAACACAAGATTTAACGAGGTTCACCAGTTTTGGCTACTCCTCAAAAATAGACTGCTTGGACTCCTATCCAAATCCAGCCTTTGCAAAGCAACAACTGGAAGGAGCACCAACCTCTAATTTATCTGCACCAACAGAAAGGAGCACCAACCCCTGATTCCAAGCACCAACTTGGACTTCTATTTTGAATCTTGATTGACATAAAAATGCCTTCTGTGTTACAAGACCCTCACTGGTCTATCTTTACTCAAATCAATCTCATGGAAGCATACACTCTTTTACAGCACATCTTACTGCACACTTATAGCCCTTTCTTATAGCTTACTCTTGCAGCTCTCACAGCTGTATTGCACTCTTTATGCTGCACTCTCTATACTGCACTCTCTATGCTGCATTCTCTCTGCTGCACTCTCTATGCTGCACTATCTATGCTGCATTCTTTATGCTGCACTCTCTTTTCTGCACTCTCTATGCTGCACTATCTATGCTGCATTCTTTATGCTGCACTCTCTTTTCTGCACTCTCTATGCTTCACTCTCTGTGTTGCATTATTTATGCTGCACTCTCTTTTTTGCACTCTCTATACTGCATTCTCTCTGCTGCACTCTCTTTTCTGCACTCTCTATATTTTACTCTATCTCAACCGTGCCTTTTTATACATCCTTTTTCACAGCACTTTTCCTCTATTCTGCAACACGTTGCTCTCTCTTCCCGCACGGAGCTCTCTTACTCTCTCTGCTGCACTCTCTTTTCTGCACTCTCTATATTTTACTCTATCTCAACCGTGCCTTTTTATACATCCTTTTTCACAGCACTTTTCCTCTATTCTGCAACACGTTGCTCTCTCTTCCCGCACGGAGCTCTCTTACAGCCCGCAGCACTATCTCACTATCCGACGGCTCTTTTTCACTCATAGCAGTGTTCTCTCTACCCGCATAGTGCTGTATTTTACTACTTCACGCAAATCTACTTTTATAACAGTGTTCTGTTTCTATTTTTGACTTCTATATTTTCTCATACAGCTTATTAATAGAAAAGGCTTCTTTATTCTTACATGCAATCTTATTAATAGAGCGGTTCTTTGAAACGTTTCTCTGTCCAACTCTTGGTCTTCTTCTGACGACTTTTAGTAACCACCGCTACATGAAATTTCTTTATAACGGCCCCTGTCACTGCAGTAACGACTTCGTTTCATCGTCATCGTAATCGCTCGTAATCGCCATAATTACTTCAGTTTACTTATTCTTATTTAACTGCATGATTTTCTTTGCAATACTCCCTGCAATTGCATTTCTGACTCCAGTTAACTCTTTACCTGTAACAGTTCTTATTTTGCTGCACGAACTTATTCTGCAACTGTCCCTGTGTATGCTTCTCGGCTTTTACCCACGAAACTATGACATGTCGCGATATCGCGACATTTTTGCCCCTTTGACTTTTTCTTGGCAGTTGACCGCGAAAACATAACATGTCGCGATATCGTGACACTTTCCGCCTTCTTGTCCTCTTCTCAGCTTGCACCCGCGAAAACATGACATGTCGCGAAATCGCGACATCTTTCGCTTCCGTACACTCCTCTCTGCTTGCACTAGCGAAAACCTGACATGTCGCGAAATCGTGACATCTTTCGCTTCCTAGCACTCTGTTTTGCCTGCACTAGCGAAAACTCGACATGTCGCGAAATCGCGACACCTTTCGCTGCCGTACACTCTTCTTTGCATGTACCAGCGAAAATCTGACATGTCGCGAAATCGCGACACTTCCTCTCCTTAGCGCTTTCTCTTCGAACCTATCACGAAATCGCGACACTTCCTCTCCTTAGCGCTTTCTCTTCGAACCTGTCGCGAAATCGCGACACTTTTTCTTGCTAGCTCTTTCTCTTCATGATGTCGCAAAATCGCGACAGTCTTCCTTGCAGTTTCTAAAACATGTCGCGAAATCGCGACAGTCTTCCTTGCACTTCCTAAAACATGTCGCGAAATCGTGACAGTCTTCCTTGCACTTCCTAAACATGTCACGAAATCGTGACATCTTTTTCTCTCTCCTCTTTCTCTTCGCTTTGGACTACGAAAATGAAACATGTCGCGAAATCGCGACAGTTTTGCCAACATTCTCTCTCTCCTCCGATATGTCGCGAAATCACGACAATTTTGCTTGCGCCTTCTCTCTCCTCGGCCATGTCGCGAAATCGCGACAGTTTTGCCAGCGTTTTCTCTCCTCCGTTATGTCGCGAAATCGCGATAGCTTTTCCAGCGTTTCCTCTCTCCCCCGTTATGTCGCGAAATCGCGACAGAAAACATGTCACGATATCGCGACAGTTTTCTTACTTGTCTTTTTCTTTGAGCTTTTGCATATGGGCCACTTCTGTCTCCTTGGAAATTCACTGTACATGCTCTTACTGCTCTGAACTCTTGTTCACTTCATCAACCGATCTATCTAATGACCTCTGCACTCCTGTCCATTGCATCAACCGATCCTCTGTCTGTGTTGACAACAATGACAATACTTTGGTTGTACCTTGCTCATCAATGAACTCCTGTCCATTGCACTTTGGCTGCACCTTGCTCATCAATGAACTCCTGTCCATCACCTTGCTCATCAATCAACTCCTATCCACTCCTTTCCATTGCATCAACTGATCAACCTGACTGTGTTGACAACAATGACAATACTTTGGTTGCACCTTGCTCATCAATCTCCCCCTTTGGAATTGTTGGCAACACACGTAATTGTGAGCAATTACCTGTAATTCTTCTCCCCCTTTGACAATAATACCAAAGGGTGGCTGCAAAACTCCCCCTGAGTCCATGCACAACATTCTCAGGCAAAAATATTATAGTTAACAAAAACCACAAATATGAGCAAAAAGATAAACAAACACATAAATGCTCCCCCTGAGAATTTGATCCCGATAGCTAGTCAATTCTTAGACTATTCTTGGGAATATGTGACCACTTCAGATCACGCTGTCTTCTGAGCCTCAACCCTCTGTACTCTGTCATAGGCTCACTAAGAACCTGCTTAACAAGCTCACATAGAACTTGTCCAGATCAGCTCACAAGTCCACACTAGAACCTGTCCAAATCAGCTCACAAGTTCATCAAGAAAAACTTGCTTAGCATGAACCCACAAAGAGAATTGTTAGAGACCCAATGTGATTCATCAACCTCATAGAAGCATAAAGAGAATTGTTAGAGACTCAATATGTTCTATACTTAACTCCCAATCTCAATCTCATCTCAATCTCAATCTCAAAAGAATAAGATAGATGAAGTATGCTTTTCTCAAGAACATAAAACACAACCCAACAATTGCCAACCATGCAATAACTCATATAACAATGAGACTCATGTTCTTTCCACAACCAATATCTTTTCTCAACCAATTAGGGCTTTAACAACAATGCTTATAGACAAGGTTTAACCAACATAATTCAACTCAAGATTAACCTTGAAGCATTCAACCATTCACTACATGAAAAGGAAACTAGTAGACATCCTTTTCCTTCCAAAGGTATTTGAACAAAATAGCCACCAACATAAATCACCAATGCAGAGAATAACTTGCTCAAATCAATCTCAATGGAGTAAGCCCAAATCATGTATCAAGTAAAGCATTAACTTGATCAAAACAACCTCTATGACAGCAACTCAACCATCAATCTCAAAACAGCCAACTAAGGGTTTCACCATCTCAATGCAAGTAGCAAGACTTGCTAACATAAACCCTAGTGCAAAATGCTTCCTCTTTGTTTGAAGAAGAAGAGAATAGTTCTTCAACCTGTTACCAACACCACCCTCAACTTTGCCACCAAGTTAGGGTTAGATCATAAAAGTAACCACAAAAATATTTATTCCTTAAAACACCTTATGACTCCAATCCTTAGAAGTCAACTATAAAAAGAAATATAAAGCATACAAACAATATATCCTTTTACACCTTACTCAAACTCATACTTTTGGACCGTTACCTCTAGCGTTGGAACCTCAATCAGCGCGTAGTCAACAACTCTCGGTATTCTGCTTCCTCAGGCAATATCTCGCATTCCTCAAATAATGCAAGACTTTCTTAGGTGCATAGGCATCTTGACCATCTTGACGCTTCACCACCTGGGCGCTATTCTCTCAATGTCTCTGCCTTGCATGTGCCACTTGGCTCTCTTGACCAACTGGGTGCTAGTGCCACTGTTTTCTTTGACTCTGGCATCTCTTTGACAACTGCTACTTCTTTAGAGAAAATTAATGCTCTCTTATACCAAACGATGTGTTGTATTTTTGGTTAAGAAACGCACGCCTTCCCACTCAGAACACGGATTCTGTTTTATCTGTAGATTGGGAATGTTACAGGCTTCAAACCCAACACCTGCCAGCTTATGCTTCCACGATACATCGACCTGTGCTGCATGTTTTATCCCAGATAACGCCTATCAAATTGCATCAAAACTACCTAGCTGTTCACCATGTTGTTTGTTGAAGCACATCAGTTTGATACTATCTCCACAAACATCTACATGAACTGGAACACATTTTGACAACTATACGACAACTCCCCGACTACTTTCCTTTCATCCTCAGATACCCAGACAAATACATAGGAGCATTAAAATAAAACTTTAATATTGCTCCCCTTGAGGATGTGCCACCTGGAGTTGCTTAGAGCAATGGTGGAGTAGCCTCCTTCAGTCCAAGGAGACACGATTTCCTTTCTTCTGCCTTTCTCCAGACTTTCTTGAACTTGGGCTTGAGTTTTTCAACTATATCCCTATTTTGCACCTTTTTCGTGAACTTGAACATTTCTCTTGCGAGGTTGTCTCTTGTGCATCCTTGATGGATGATTATTTTCTTTTCTTTTATGCACATGATATGTTCCTTGTCTGTGTTGCACTCTTTGCTTCTGATGAAATCTACTTTGATGCATATGATTTCTTCCCTGTCTGTGTTGCATTCTTTGCATCTGATGAGATCTATTGTCTTGCCATAGATTAGATACAAAATTTCTTGGACAAGACCTTGCTATGTGCCCATGACCATTACATTTAAAACATTGCACATGTTTTATTCCTTGTCTGTATTGCATTCTGTGTGTAGGATGAAATCTATGGTCTTGCCTTAGATTGGATACAGAAGTGCTTGGACAAAACCTTGCTATGTGCCCATGGCCATTACATTTAAAACATTGCACAGGGTGTTCACTCAAAAAAGTAGATGTGCCTTTAACAGCATAACTTTTTGATCTATTGTTCAGTCCACAATAAATTGCCTTGTGACCATAGCAATTGCATTTAGAACAATAGCCATTAAAAGCATTATTATTAAAAGAGTGAGAGTGAGAGAACCTCTTTTGTGGTGGTTGCTTTGTTGTAGATCTTCTTTGATATTTTCTTCCTTTTGAAGATTCAGCTTCAGACTTTTCTTTCTTCTTTCCTTTATCAGTGAACTTCTTCTCTACATTTTTGGAAGATGATGGTTGTTCAGCTTCATATCCAAGACCAAACTTAGCCGTGGAGCTTCTTTGTTGCTTTATCATTGTATCTAGCAACTCTGTGCTTTTCTCAAATTTGAGATTTATTTTCACCTCTTCTAGTTGTTTCTTCAGTGAAACAATCTCTTCTTCTTGTTGGCAGCAAACAGTCTCTTTCTCATTGATTTGAGACCTGAGAATATCTTCAATCCTTTTGTACTGTTCTACTTGCAGCTTTAGATCAACAATAACTTTGTTAGATTCCTCTTCACTTGTGTTGCATACATCATCCAGGTGTGTCTTCAAGGCTTCTTCTGATTTCTTGGCCTTTTGAATTTGTATGAAGAGATCTTCAATCTCATCTCCATATTCTTCTAACTTCTTGGACATTCTTTTGTTCTTTTTCCTTTCTAAACCCAACTCTTCAAGTGCAGCGATCAACTCACCTCTTAGATTTACTTCAGCCTCATCCTCAAGGTTTTCATCACATTCCTGTTCTTCTTCAGTGTTTTCATTGCATGCTTCAGAATTCACTTCTTCTACCTTCTCTAGTTCAGTTTTCTCTCCCATAGGAACTGAAACTGGCTGAGATGCCCTTTTGGAGGAGGATCTGTTCTTTTTAGCCATTGAGTGCTAATCCAAGATCAACCCTGACTGATTTAGTCAAAACTGGGAACTTGGCTCTGATACCAATTGTTAGTCTTACAATGGCACTAAGAGGGGGGGGTGAATCAGTGTAGCTATTTAAAAACTTAAATCTTCATCTCTTAATTCATAACTAATGAATGCTTAAAACCAGATGCAGACAAATGTAACAAGATAGCAACACATAACACAAGATTTAACGAGGTTCACCAGTTTTGGCTACTCCTCAAAAATAGACTGCTTGGACTCCCATCCAAATCCAGCCTTTGCAAAGCACCAACTTTACAAACAGTTTACCAGCACCAACTGGAAGGAGCACCAATTGGTCTATCTTTACTCAAATCAATCTCATAGAAGCATACACTCTTTTACAACACTTCTTACTGCACACTTACAGCCCTTTCTTATAGCTTACTCTTGCAGCTCTCACAACTCTATTGCACTCTTTATGCTGCACTCTCTATGCTGCATTCTCTCTGCTGCACTCTCTATGCTGCACTCTCTATCTTTATGCCGCACTCTCTTTTCTGCACTCTCTATGCTTCACTCCCTATGCTGCATTCTTTATGCTGCACTCTCTTTTCTGCACTCTCTATACTGCATTCTCTCTGCTGCACTCTCTCTGCTGCACTCTCTTTTCTGCACTCTCTATTTTTACTCTATCTCAACCGTGCCTTTTTATACATCCTTTTTCACAACACTTTTCCTCTATTCTGCAACACGCTGCTCTCTCTTCCCGCATGGAGCTCTCTTACAGCCCGCAGCACTATCTCACTATCCGGTGGCTCTTTTTCACTCACAGCAACAGTGTTCTCTCTCTGTTTTTAACTTCTATATTTTCTCATGCAGCTTATTAATAGAAAAGGCTTCTTTATTCTTACATGCAATCTTATTAATAGAGCGGTTCTTTGAAACGTTTCTCTGTCCAACTCTTGGTCTTCTTCTGACGACTTTCAGTAACCACCGCTGCATGAAATTTCTTTATAACGGCCCCTGTCACTGCAGTAACGACTTCTGTTTACTGTCACTGTAACTGCCCCTGTAACTGCCGTAATTACTTCAGTTTACTTATTCTTATTTAACTGCATGATTTTCTTTGCAATACTCCTTGCAACTGCAGTTATGACTCTAGTTAACTCTTCACCTTGATTGGGTTCTTATTCTTCCATCATGCCACGAACTTATTCTCGCAATCTGTCCCCGTGTATGCTTCTCGGCTTTTACCCACGAAACTATGACATGTCGCGATATCGTGACATTTCTGCCCCTTTACTTTTTCTTGGCAGTTGATCGCGAAAACATAACATGTCGCGATATCGCGACACTTTCCGCCTTCTTGTCCTCTGTTCTGCCTGCACTAGCGAAAACCTGACATGTCGCGAAATCGCGACATCTTTCGCTTCCTAGCACTCTGTTCTGCCTGCACTAGCGAAAACCTGACATGTCGCGAAATCGCGACATCTTTCGCTTCCTAGCACTCTGTTCTGCCTGCACTAGCGAAAACCTGACATGTCGCGAAATCGCGACATCTTTCGCTTCCGTGCACTCCTCTCTGCTTGCACTAGCGAAAACCTGACATGGCGCGAAATCGCGACACCTTTCGCTGCCGTACACTCTTCTTTGCATGCACCAGCGAAAATCGAACCTGTCGCGAAATCGCGACACTTTCTCTCCTTGGCGCTTTCTCTTCGAACCTGTCGCGAAATCGCGACACTTTCTCTCCTTGGCGCTTTCTCTTCGAACCTGTCGCGAAATCGCGACACTTTCTCTCCTTGGCGCTTTCTCTTCATCATGTCGCGAAATCGCGACAGTCTTCCTTGCAGTTTCTAAAACATGTCGCGAAATCACGACAGTCTTCCTTGCAGTTTCTAAGCATGTCGCGAAATCGTTGCACTTTCTAAGCATGTCGCGAAATCGTTGCACTTTCTAAGCATGTCGCGAAATCGTGACATCTTTTTCTCTCTCCTCTTTCTCTTCTCTTTGGACTGCGAAAATGAAATATGTCGCGAAATCGCGACAGTTTTGCCAGCATTCTCTCTCTCCTTCGATATGTCGTGAAATCGCGACAATTTTGCTTGCGCCTTCTCTCTCCTCGGCCATGTCGCGAAATCGCGACAATTTTGCTTGCGCCTTCTCTCTCCTCGGCCATGTCGCGAAATCGCGACAATTTTGCTTGCGCCTTCTCTCTCCTCGGCCATGTCGCGAAATCGCGACAGTTTTGCTTGCATTTTCTCTCTCCTCCGTTATGTCGTGAAATCGCGACAGCTTTTTCAGCGTTTTCTCTCTCCTCCGTTATGTCACGAAATCGCGACAAAAAACATGTCGCGATATCGCGACAGTTTTCTTACTTGTCTTTTTCTTTGAGCTTTTGCATATGGGCCACTTTTGTCTTCTTGGAAATTCACTGTACATGCTCTGACTGCTCTGAACTCTTGTTCACTTCATCAACCGATCCATCTAATGACCTCTTTACTCCTGTCCATTGCATCAACCGATCCTCTATCTGTGTTGACAACAACGACAATACTTTGGCTGTACCTTGCTCATCAATGAACTCCTGTCCATCACCTTGCTCATCAATGAACTCCTGTCCATCACCTTGCTCATCAATCAACTCCTATCCACTCCTTTCCATTGCATCAACTGATCAACCTGACTGTGTTGACAACAATGACAATACTTTGGTTGCACCTTGCTCATCACACTTTGTTAGAGTTTCCATGATTTATTGCACACCCTTGTCTACCGTTCATGAATGTCTTGAAGAACCAGTGGTTGCATTAACACACAAGCTTTGATGCTAGGGAGGGTATCATGTTGTGAGATTTTGGTTTCCTTATTCTTTCTAGGGAGAATTTCAGCCATTGATGAACACCTCTATTATATATGTAATCTAAAAATTTTGATTCTTAAGCGACAAGTGATGTAACTTCTGAATGAAGATGATTATTGGGATATAATTCAGGCTCTTAAGATGTGCTACTTGCATAGTTCTTGACTTGCAGCTGTTTTAGACCTCCCAAATAGATAGTCACCCTACCTAGCTCTAGACATTTCTCATGCTGAAAAACTTGATTACCAAAAACACAACATGTACCTACCATTTCTTAGGAAAAATGGCTCAGGAAGTACAGTGGGCTGAAAATAAACATCCAGAACAGATGAAATTCCATTTCTGACCCAAAACTCCTTTCTGTTTCTGAAAGTCCTTTTCGACTTTTTATAGGAAACATGTCTTGACCATTTTAAAAATTCTTGCTTCCTGATAAAATGTATCTAGACTTGTTTTTCTTAAGAAGGCATTTTTTCGTCATTGTTTCTTAGGCATTTCTGTGGCAGCCAAAAGACAACAAATCCTTTACTAACAAAAGATAAAAACATAGAAAAGAGTGAAAACGTAATTTTTTTTAAAGAAAATGAAGACCCTAAAAGAGAAAGAAATCCACTATATCATTCATTTCTAAAATCAAAGTATCATTATTTTAATAGAGAACTTGAGCTTTTGGAGAGTTGGATTGCGGGACAAATCTTGGAGGCTATGCTTGCATTTGTTGGGTAATGTGAATTTCTCTCAGTTTTATCCTCTTTTATGTTGTTACAATAAATGAATTTTGCATATTTGACATGCATTTTGGAGTGTGCTTGTTCTGTAACAATGGCAGTTGACTTATCCTTTTAAAATTGTTTAATCTGTAATAACTGCCAAAGATGTTTTAATTGTTCGATTAACCATTTTTCTATAAGATTATTTCTACTTAAAATGGGCCATGATATCTCCATTTTGTCATTTGGATACAAGGAACTAATACCTGTTTGGTTCCCTACATATGTTACCTTCCACATGGATGTGTTTTCAGGGGTCGTTTCTACCTGATATGGCTATTTGTAAAAATGAAAGTCATGTGAAGCCTGTGATGGTAGAGAAGCACATTGTGCTCAATCATGAATTTACTCGGTGCTTGAGATAAAATTGTAGAATGAGGAAGCAATTTGAGAAATGAGCAGGTGTGATTAGTGAATTCTAGTTTGTTGAGAAAGCCAGGCGCCCAAGGCCTGTGGTTCATAACTTCATATGGTCTTACCTATACCACATTTCTGTTGGTTAAGATAACCACATACAAAAATCTCAAACTTTTGGTTATGACTTTTTTTTCTATGTTGATATTCTTATGTAGTGACAAGTTATGTAGAGTGTTTTGGCTTTACTGATAATGTGCACTACACTAGAAATTGATGCGTTTTGTTAAGAGTGTTGACTGCATGTTCAAGGCCTAAGATTTATTCGTTGTAGGGGACTGAAATTTTTTGTATTCAAATTTGAGAAAAAAGCATTGACATAATGAAATTATTCAGTGAAATTTGAAATCAACTATCAAAATTCATATAATATAAATTTGTAAAAAGTTTAAGTTTTGTTTTTAATAAAATGATGAGTCTTAGCTTTTTTTTATTCTTCTCCTATATTCCTCCATGCATATGTTTGCATTTTTTTTCTTGTTATTCATAAGAAGTATTTAGGCCTTATTTTCTATATTATATCTACATGCCTCTGTAACTTGTAGCTATGGCCCTTATAGGTGTATTTCTTAATGATCTTGTTCTGCAGGGTAAAGTGGCTGCTAGGCATGTGAAAATTGCTCCTTAGTATGTTCGACAGCTTTTCCTACTTTATATTAGCCTATAATAAATTTAATGATTTTTAGTACATGCGAGAAGAGTACCCAGTCATATCTATGCTTGTCTGTTATGAAAGCAAATTTTAGTCCAGATTAAAAAATATGTTGAAAAAAATTGAATTATCTACATCCCACTCTTAGATATTGAAGTGAATGAAGAAATACTGTTTGTATGGAATATTTACAGTATTAACGTTTCAAATGCCCTTTGTCCAACTCTAGTCTGAAAACCTTCTAGCAGCTGGAGAGTATCTGAAAAAATATCCATATGTATGTTTTTTAAATTGTTAAATAATTTTATTTAACTTAAAAATGAACTGTGTTTTTCTAAACTCTCAACTTCTGTTTTTACAGTTTTGCTATTTTGTCTGGACCAACTATTCCAATAATTGGAGAAGGAGATGAGGAGGCAAATGACAGGTATTGCCTCTGAACTATTCCCATTGTCTAGTTGAGTGTTTGAGGCTATTAGGTGGATGCAAGGGATGAATATAGCTTTCTTTTTAAGTTTCAATCATATGTATTTTTGTGCTGTTTATTAACATTTCAACTTCAATCAATCTCTTCGAGTTTCCATTATGATCTACGATGTGTGCTTTCTCGAGTTACATGCATTGAATGGAAAATCATGGGCAACTACTTTCCATATTCTGTTTGTAAACTGCATATTTGCCTATCAACTATGCTCATCAACTTGAGAGTTCGATATTACTTTTTGCCACATAATTTCGTATTCATGTGTTTGTTATCTTGACACTTGTTACAATGACATATATGTGGAGATTACTTTCCCTTAAACATTGTACCCAGAGTCCTGTTTAAAAGGTCACTCAATACATGCATCTCAAATCTCTTTCTTTTTTCTGATATTGTTAGGCTCTATGAATGTTGTGGGCCAGTTTTGGACTGCCGAAAAACTCTTTTAACTATGCCAGAATTACTACTGAAGTCAAACAGGGTTGTCCTTTATGTATACTGAATGGGTATACATGAGTGTTAGTATGAATATTTACATATTCAAATGTAGAAGAACATATATTCATACATAGGTCTGAGGAGGGAGGAAGAGAATGACTACAAATAAGCAACGGAGGACAGGGTGTAAGGACTTGTTGCTACATAGGATCCTTTAATTAAGCATGTTTAATTGTGTATCCTTCATGCTTTACCAAGTTGGAGAAGTTTTGTCCACAGAGTACAAATAGAAGATAAGTAATAAGACCTTGATAAGTATTCACATTAATATTAATATTATCGGTGATGTGACCCGGGTTCAATTCCCACGGCGGATACGTAAATGTATAAGAAGTATTTACTCAATAAAAAAAAAAAAAAAAGTATTCCCATTAATATTAATATTAAAGGAGAGACAACATTTAGGTGCTGCAGAATAATGTCCATTTAGACGTGGGTCTATCTTTAGCTTATTCAGGTTTAGAATCTTTAATTACATCATCAAATACTGAGATGTCATTAATAATGTCATGAGGATTAACTAGTTCAATGAGGCATTATAACTATTTGATGGTTATATACCTTCCTCAACTACATATCATTCTCAGACTCGGGAATTGGATCCTAATGAGCTTGGTTTTGCTCGAACCTCTATCGACACACAGGTCACTGCTTATGGTAAGCATCTTCTTGAGTTGGGTGAATCCAGCAGTTTAGATCTTCTTAATGGTATATCTTGTCTTCTAGATTCCAATGGGTTTACTTGTTTTCCTCATAGTGGCAGTGCCAGTGTCGTGCATTATGCTATTTCCTCTACCACTCTCATCCCATTCATTTCCTGGTTCAGTGTCTCTAATAGCCCTCCCCCCCTTATTGATCATTCGGTTCTTTCTGTCACTTTATCCGTTGTTTCCCTTCCTGTTATTCCTCCACCAACTCCCTCCACTCTGGCCCCTCGAGTCATTATGGAATTTGACTATTATTATTCCTTTACCTATATGGACTGGTTGCATCAGGTTCTCCCCAGGATGTCTTCTCTCTTCGATGTTTCCGATCGTTCCGCTTCCTTGGTCCAAGCTATTTGGAAGGCTGCTTTGGACTCGTACCCCCACACCATTTGCACCCCCCTCGCCCTCGTCTCCCTGGTCATTATACTATGAACATCTGGTTTGATGAGGAATGTAAGTCTTCCCATCGAAGGTTGAAATATGCCATTCGGAATCCTTCCCAACTTTATGCCATTTCACATAAATATTACAGGATACTTCCTTGAAAGAAGCGTCTCTTCCTCTCTCAACATAGACTTGATCTTCTTCTCTCCCTTCAGCAGTCTCCTAACTCCTTTTGGTGACTTAAACTCCCTCATGATCGGATTACTTATGGTATCAATATCTCCTCCTGGACCACTCATGCCTCATCCCTCTATACCATCCCAAATCAGCCTCCTATTACTGTTCACCCCCCCTTCTTTGTGCCACCTCTTTTCTACTAGGCTTGTCAGGCAGGCTATTAGGAAACTTTGTACGAGCAAAGCAGCAGATTTGGATGGGCTACAGGCGGAATTTCTAAAGCATGGCATTGACCCTCTTGTTGGGCCCCTCATTGATCTCTTTAATCTCTCTGTTTGCTCTGGTTTTCCTGACTCGTGGACTCAACATATCATTCATCCCATCCATAAGGTAGATGATCCTCAGGAACTCAATAATTACAGGACTATCATGATTGTGCATATCTTTGCCAAGCTCTATGCCACAACATTGGATGTGCTTCTCTCCCAAAGGTTGGAGGAGGAAGGTCACAGGGCTATTGGCCAAACTGGTTTTCGGCAAGATCACCAAACCACAGATCACATCCTAGTCCTCAGAGCTATTATTGAGGAGGTGTGTTCCAAGTCCTCGAAGGTTTATTGTTGCTTTGTAGACTTCAGGAAAGCTTTCAACACGGTGCCTTGACATTTACTTCTTGAGAGACTTCTGTCAGTTGGCATCTCTGGGAAGCATTTGATAGTGGTTTCATGGTTATATGAGATTGTGAAGGGTCGGTTTCTCTCCCCTTAGGGGCTTTTAGCTAGTATTCTTAGCACCATAGGAGTGAAACAGGGTTGCCCCCTTTCCTCGACACTTTTTGGGATCTTCATCGATGAGCTTGAGACTTTTATTAGGGAGAACGCTCATGCAGAGGATGGTTTCCTTCTCCACTATGTGCTGATTTCTATTCTCCTCTTTTTTGATGACGTTCTTTTAGCCTCATTCCTTGAGGGGCTTCAACATCATCTGGACACACTTTCCGCTTTTTGTGACTCGAGACAGTTGACGGTGAATCTTTTTAAGACCAATGTTATGGTGTTCAATACTACCAAAGAGGCTCTATCCCATTTTCACTTCATCTTCCAAGGTCGGGAGGTTGAGATCGCACCTCATATGTGTACTTGGGGGTTCTCTTCACTAGTCCCACTTTCGGTATGAAGCCCGCCGTCTAGGCCCGGGTGTGTAAGGGGTATGCAACTTTGTCTTTGCTCGAGAGGAATTGCTTCAAAGCACATTTTCAAGATATCCCTGTGAAGATGAGGATATTTGATGTCTTAGTCAAGCTAACTATTACTTACGGGTCAGTGGTTTGGGGCCCTAGTCTTGGCCCGACTGAGTGGTCACGGGTTGAATGAGTACAAACTCTTTCTTCGACGATTCATTCGTTGCAAGGGCACAATCCCCTGCTCTATTATTCTGGCAGAGTTTGGGGTGTCTCCTCTCTAGCTTGAGATTATCTTCTTGATTATTGGTTATCTTCACAGGATCTGTACTTTAGGAGATACCCCTGTGGGTTGCAAGTGGTACCCTTACCTCGCCCTTCACTCCTTGATGGAACTCTCTTCGAGTTCTCGGGGAGGCCGGAGGAGCTGGTATTTTCAGGTCTCTCTCCTTCAGCAATCTCCTAAATCCTTCTAGTGCCTTATCCTCCCCCGTGATCGGATTATTCATGGGATCGATCTTTCCACTTGGACCATTCATGCCTCTTCCCTCTATACCATCCCAAATCAGCCTCCCATTATTGTTCCCTCCCCTCCCTCTTCGTGTCACCTCTTTTCTACTGGTATTGTTAGGCAGGCTATCAGGAAATTTTGTACGAGCAAAGCAACAGATTTGGATGGGTTACAAGCGGAATTTTTGAAGCATGGTATTGACCCTCTTGTTGGCCCCCTCACGGATCTCTTTAATCGCTCTGTCTATTTTGCGTTTCCTGATTCTTGGACTCAACATATCATTCGCCCCATTCATAAGGCAAGTGATCCTCATGAACGTAATAACTACAGGACCATCATGATTGGGCATATCTTTGCCAAGCTCTATGCCATAGCATTGGATGTGCTTCTCTCCCAATGGTTGGAGCTGGAGGGTTTCAGGGCCCTTGGCCAAGCTGGTTTTCGACAAGATCACCAGACCACATATCACATTCTAGTCCTCAGAGCTATTATTGAGGAGGCACGTTCCAGGTCCTCAAAGGTTTATTGTTGCTTTGTAGACTTCAGGAAAGCTTTCAACACGGTGCCTTGGCATTTACCTTGAGCGACTTCAGTCAGTTGACATCTCTGGGAATATTTTGATAGCGGTTACATTATTATATGAGACTGTGAAAGGTCGGTTTCGCTCCCCTCAAGGGCTTTCAGCCAGTATTCTTAGCACCATAGGAGTGAAACAGGGGTGCCCCCTTTCCCCGACACTTTTTGGGATCTTTATCGATGAGCTTGAGACTTTTATTAAGGAGAACACTCACCCAGAGGATGGTTGCCTTCTTCATTATGTGCTGATTTCTATTCTCCTCTTTGCTGATGATGTTTTTCTTTTGGCCTCATCTCTTGAGGGGCTTCAGCGTCATCTGGACACTCTTGCCGCTTTTTGTGACTCGAGACAGTTGACGGTGAATCTTTCTAAGACCAAGGTTATGGTATTCAATATTACCAAACAGGCCCTATCCCATCTCCACTTCTTTTTCCAAGGTCGGTAGGTCGAGATCACCACCTGTAATGTCCCCCCCTGTTCTGATATTTTTAATATTTGGGACACTATATTGTTTCTTAAAATCAGAAAATACAACTCCAAGAAACATGAAATAACTAACAATTTTATTTTTCAAATTTCTTTCAAAATAGGGTTCAGATTACAATATTTTAAAAATATAATCTTTCCACAATATGTCTGCAAACCCTTGAAATATACTAAATCAGCAAACATGGAAAGATACCTCTGAAGATTGATGAAGCTCCAAGTGTGAATCCTGTGTGAATTCACCAACAGAGAACTGGGGTTTCGTCCAGCTCCAAAAATCTGAGGGGTTTCGTCCTCAGCCACACCGTTGGGGTTTCCGTCCCTTCGGAGAAGAAGTCTCGACCACTGGCCTCAAACTCTAGAGGAAATAACTAAAATCCAAAATATCTAAAATGAGACCAAGTCACTGAATAAATAGGCTCCTCCTTGGCAAACTCTCTTTTTCGCGCTCAATGTGGGATAAACATATTTCTTCCCCTTTAATTATAATATAAAGTTTTAACTTTATAAAATGAATTTAATAATTCACTTAATAAAGCCAAGCTTTGCGCTTTAAAAACTCTGCCTTATGAAACTCCGAATGACCAACTGAAACCTGTTCCGGATACCCATTTCGTTGTAGAACAACATCCCCCTGTCCGCTCGGCAAGAAACCCTAAAACCCGACACTGCTAAAAATAGCAATTCTAGCATCCTAGCTCCGTTTGACCCCAAACGACCACCAAAACTGAGCTCTAAGAATCCAAAAGTTGTCTCAAATATCTCCAAAGGCTCTCATCCATATGACATAGCCTACGGGAACCCGTGTATAGGCTAGTCTCTATGTGCTCCCACTAGCTGATTAGAAGGGGACATTACAGTCCGCCCTTCCCAAATATTGCTTGTCCTCAAGCAATATGATCTGTATGCCAAGATCCCAAATAAATCTGAAGAATGTCTCATGATGAAGACACTACCCTGAACTGTCATCCCAGAAACTGAAAACACTGTCAAGCTCTGTCACCAAACTGATATCACTAAAGATGGCAACACTAACAAACTCTGTCATCAATCCGATACAATCGGCCCCGGTAACTCTATCGAGCTCTGCCACTCTATAAAACAATCCATCCCTCAAAGGAATTCCTGGATCCCATAGCCAAATAGGGATTTTGTCATTCCCGAAATTTGATAATTTCTGTTGTGCCACTCTGACTACAACTGAATTATTCTGCAGCTCAACGGAGAACCCATTCTGGACTGACAAACGAGGAACCCAACAAGAAACTGATTCTACAACTATAGGGAAGAGCACCTCATGCCAAGGTGATACATATAACTCCTTATACCAACCCTTCTTCCCATTCATATATGACATGGTCAAATCATCAACATGTGGACTGAAAGAAAAACTATGAGCATACCTCACTATACAGTCCATCTGAACTTCACCAACTGGTTCCATGGAAGGGTCTATACAATCACATGTGCTACAACTCTCAACATTCTGCACACAGAAGTCAGGAGATGTTTCGCCAATCATAACACAAGGAAATGAACCTGCATCAGCATCATACTCGGGCTGTTCCTTCTGAGTGGTTGTAACAGTTGACCAATTTTCTTCTTTGTGAACAAAACTTAACTCAAGGTTAAGTTTGTTAATTATCTTCTCCTTTTTGGTGAGTTCTTGGTACATCTTTTCTGCAGTTTGGATAGCCAAATCCCTATCAGATAACAATTGCAAGTAATCAGATTTTATTTTCTCCAAAGCATGCTTGATAGTTTCTACCTTAATAGTTTGCACGCTTTCAGCAGAGGAGACATCAATCAACTCTATCTGCCTATCTTTGAGCTGAGCTGTCCACAGAAGATATTCAACAAAGTTGTGTGTGCTATCCAAATGGGTTAATGTTTGGACAATCTTCTCTTCTGTAACCTGCAACTTATCCTTCCAACTTTGCATTGTATCAAGTTCTGGATTGTGATCAGCAGCACACAATAAAGTTTCTGATTTACCATCTTTGGCATAATGATCAGAATCAGCATTCCTTTTGACACTACACTCTCCAACTTCGTGCACTGAAGTTAGGACTGACTCATGCTCAACCCAAGAATTATCAACTGCATGCACATCCTCACCAGCTGCTGATTTAACAATGTCAGAATCAGCATGCTCTATGATCTCACCACTATCACGAAATTCATTATGCACCTCACCAAAATTAGATCCACAAGACGAATTAACTTCATCTTCATCAATTTTGCCCTCTCATACTTCCACACAAGTTTCTTGAAGAGGTGGCATGTTTATATTTTGAATTTCAGCAGTCTGAATGTTCAGGTCAGCACCCTGATCAAAAGGAAATTTGTCTCTATCAATCTTCTCATTTACTTCATCAGCATAACTCTCCAACTCATCAAGAAAGCCACCATCCAACCACTTGCTGGTCTGTTCTGTTTCTAACTTTAACCAGGAGACATCTTCATCGACATCGATCTCCTCATCAAATTTGGAGTCTTCACCATGAAAAAAAACATCATGCAACAATGAATTGTTGCCAGGAAAAATGCAAGGCTCATCATACCTTATGTCCAAGGTCTCACAGACCTCACTGGATTGCTCTGGAAGCAATTCCACAACTGCTGTCCTATCATTACCCTCGGTACTATAGTTGTCCTGGGACTTATGGGTTATGGGCCCACATATATGTCCAAGTGACCACTCTTCTTGGCAAGTGAAGCAACGCTGTTTTCTTCTCAACTGATTCTTGCTTTTGAGAGGTAGTCCTGGAATCTGTAAGTCACTTGGTCTCTTTTCCTTCTCCTGTTCCTCCTGTACCAAGAGAGGTTTCAGCTTCTTCTCACACTGCTTGGAAACATTGTCAACTAATTTACGTGCAGCTGAAGAGGTAATCTGTCCTTGCCTCAAAACAGCCATCAACTTGGGCAAGATGGGCTGGGTAAAGTCATCACTTTCCTCAATGATGCGTACCATGATGGTTTGCATGTAAGAGGATATAATGTCTTCATGATCTTCACTAATAGAAGCTATAAAATGTCGAAACATCCGGAGACTAAGATCAGCACAATCTAAATCAAGCAAAAAGACATATATTCTAATTTTTGCCATTACTTCCAAAATTCTAACCTTCTTACCATAGGATCGGTCCCCGATGTTATTCAAACCATGAAAACGTCAACCATCAGCTGTAATCCCTCCTTCATGATGTCGTCATTGTAGGGTGCTTCCGGAGCTGTAATCCTTATGATCTCACTGAGACAAGAGGTGACTGCAAGTCTCACGTCCCTGTCTGCATGTCTCATAATCCAATGCTGGCCTAATGCAACTATAGGTACTTTCGCTGCCCAATTCAAAACCTCACGATCAGATTGATCTAGTTCAACTAGACATGTATCCATTTCCTTTAGACTGTCAAGAAGAACATCTTTTGACAATTTCTGGGACTCAAGTTGTTTCCCCAAAGCATAGAGCTTACAACTTACATCCATTCTTTTACTGAAATGTTCTGCAGATTGAATCTGTTTTCTGTTATTGGATGTGTGATGCTCAACCTTAGCCTTAGAGGGAACCATAGGTGCTGACTTAGGTGACATAGCTACTGTCAACTGCTTTTCCAACTTTTTTGGGACAGCGAGCTCAACTTTATTAGCCGCAATATTAGCTGCAATTTTAGGATCTTGTAAAGTATTTTGTTCAACTCCAACTTTCTTCGGCAACTTTATGAATGAAAAATCAACCTTATCCTGAGGAAAAACTGAAGGTAGAGAAATTTGCATCATTGCAGTTAATTTTTTGAGGGGCTGTTCTATCTCATGATGGGTCTTACCCCACTCACGTTGTCTCTTAGTCCAGTCATAAATAGACGCCATGAATCTGAAATTAATTTGAGGCTTCCAAAGGCTTGCAGGAATGACCGGCTCTGAATTAACAATACCCAGAACTCTTAAAGCCCAAAACAACCAAATGGGTATTCAAATCACCAATACCCAGAAACTGGAAACCCTAGATTTGAAAACGACAACCAAACCCTAACTTTTGCTAATCTTCTATACTCCGCAAATTTTCAAGCAATATAATTTCAGACAAAGAATTATTTCCACCAAATCAAACCTGAGAATTTTGTCTTCGATAGAAGACTTCACAAAATTCGCAATGAAACCCTGAACAGGCTGGCAGGAAAAACAAGCTCTGATACCACTGTAATGTCCCCCCCTGTTCCCGATATTTTTAATATTTGGGACACTATACTTGTTTCTTAAAATCAAAAAATACAACTCCAGGAAACATGAAATAACTAACAATTTTATTTTTCAAATTTCTTTCAAAATAGGGTTCAGATTACAATATTTTAAAAATATAATCTTTCCACAATATGTTTGCAAACCCTTGAAATATACTAAATCAGCAAACATGGAAAGATACCTCTGAATACTGATGAAGCTCCAAGTGTGAATCTTGTGTGAATTCACCAACAGAGAATTGGGGTTTCGTCCAACTCCAAAAATCTGAGGGGTTTCGTCCTCAGCCACACCGTTGGGGTTTCCGTCCCTTCGGAGAAGAAGTCTCGACCATCGGCCTCAAACTCTAGAGGAAATAACTAAAATCCGAATATCTAAAATGAGACCAAGTCACTGAATAAATAGGCTCCTCCTTGGCAAACTCTCTTTTCGCGCTCAATGTGGGATAAACATATTTCTTCCCCTTTAATTATAATATAAAGTTTTAACTTTATAAAATGAATTTAATAATTCACTTAATAAAGCCAAGCTTTGCGCTTTAAAAACTCTGCCTTATGAAACTCCGAATGACCAACTGAAACCTGTTCCGGATACCCATTTCGTTGTAGAACAACATCCCCCTGTCCGCTCGGCAAGAAACCCTAAAACCCGACACTGCTAAAAATAGCAATTCCAGCATCCTAGCTCCGTTTGACCCCAAACGACCACCAAAACTGAGCTCTAAGAATCCAAAAGTTGTCTCAAATATCTCCAAAGGCTCTCATCCATATGACATAGCCTACGGGAACCCGTGTATAGGCTAGTCTCTATGTGCTCCCACTAGCTGATTAGAAGGGAACATTACACCACCTCTTATGTGTACTTGGGGGTTCTTTTCATCGGTCCCACTTTTGGTATGAAACCCATCACCCAGGCCCGAGTGTGTAAGGGGTATGCAACTCTGTCTTTGCTAGAGAGGAATTGCTTCAAAGCACATTTTCAAGATATACTTGTGAAGATGAGGATCTTTGATGCCTTGGTCAAGCCAACTATTACTTATGGGTCAGTGGTTTGGGGTCCTAGTCTTGGCCCGATTGAGTGGTCACGGGTTGAACGAGTCCAGACACTTTTTCTTCGACGATTCATTCATTGCAAGGGCACAATTCTCCGCTCTATTATTTTGGCAGAGTTTGGGGCTTCTCCTCTCCAGCTTGAGATTATCTTCTTGATTATCAATTATCTTCACAGGATCCGTACTTTAGGAGATACCCCTGTGGGTTGCAAGCGGTACCCTTACCTCGCCCTTCGCTTCTCAATGGAACTCTCTCCGAGTTCTCGGGGAGGCCGGAGGAGATGGTATTTTTCAGGTTTCTACCCTCCTGGCCAACATTCAGATACAGATGGATAGGCTCCCCCCTTATTCTTTGGGTGTTCTTGGCCCCTTTTGGCTTAGTAAAGAGAAGATGCTCCACGAGATCTGGAAGGATGTTAGTCTCCAATACACCAGATGCACATGGATCTCTCTTGTTGCCCCTCTTTCCCCCAAGCTGTCTTTCTACCATGAGCATTTACTATAGATACAGGAGGGCAGAATAGTTCCTCCACAATACCTTCAGCAACACACAATGCATAGTCTTTGGATCACTATTGGGCAACTCAGGGTGTGTTCTCACCAAATCTGGATTGAATCATATCATCATCTTCCGACGGAGGAGCGGATTTTCTTGTTTTGCTCATTGGGTGAAGTTGAAACCCTTCATCACTTTATCTTTTGTTGTCCCATTTATTATGAGATCCGGGGTAGAATCCATTGTCTTTTCAAGGACAACTCTCTATCTATTTCTACCTTCTTTAGATACCCGAACCAACGATTTCTTGCACTTTTTCTTAGGGAGATAACTCAGCTTCGACGACATAAAAGTTCTTCTCTAGATGGATCTCACCCTCCTCAACATCGGCTCATCACAACATACTTCACCCGCTTTGACGGATCGGGTGACTCCGGATGGAAACGCCCCACATCATCCAGTTCGGACAGGAGTAGGGTCACTAGATAGCGCACCCACAGCTTGTCAGGGTTTCGAACCAGCAATGGACAGAGACATATCATGGACTTCTTCAACTCCGATACTTCGGCCTCGACTATTAGGAGAGATTAGTTTTTGAAGGGTTCTTAGAGCTTGCCCCTCCTGGGTTGCTCCCTCCCCCCTCCTTCTCTCTCTTCGTTCTTCTTGGTGTGTACTCTCTTTCGGACTGCAGCCCTCCCCCCTTTGGTCCTCCTTTTCTTTCTCCTTTTCTCTTTGGCTTAGTCATCGGGTTTCGTCTTGTATTTATATTATTTCTTTTCTTTGTTGGGCTTTTTTTAGCCCGCTAGCTGGCAGTCATTATTGTCCTTCTTATAGTCCCTTGGGTCTTATTTTGGCCCACCGAGGACATTAATAATATTTCATTTCATTTCTTGGCCAGCATTCAGATACAGATAGACAAGTTCCCCACCTATTTCTTGAGTGTTCTCCAGCAGTGTCTCACACCCTTTCTTAGGGAGATCACTCAGTTTTGTTGATATAAAAGCTCTCCTGCAGATGGATCTCACCCTCCTCAATATTGGCTCATCACAACATACTTCACCTGCTCCGACGAACCAAGTCACACTGGACGGAAACGCCCCGCTTCATCCAGTTTGGATGGGAGCAGGGTCACTAGACAACGCACTCACGGTTTGTTATGGTCCCTAACTAGCGATGGACAAAGAAATATCATGGACTTCTTCAGCTCTGATACTTCGACCTTGACTGTTAGGAGAGATTAGTTTTTGGGGGTTCGTGGAGCTTGCCCCTTCCTGGGCTACTCCCTCTCCCTCCGTCTCTCTCTCCATTCTTGTTGGTGTGCACTCCGCTCCCCCCTCTTCTCTCCCTTTTCTTTTCCCCTTCTCTTTGGCCCGGTTGTTGGGTTATGTCATGTATTTATTGTAGTTTTTTCTTTTCTTTGTTGGGCTTTTTATCCTGCTAGCTGGTAGTCATTATTGTCCTTATGGTCCCTTGGGTCTTTTTTTTGGCCCACTGTGAACATTAATAATATTTCATTTCATTTCTCACTTCTTTTTTCATGTTTTTCCCTCTTGTCCTCTCCTTATTGTTTATTATCTCTTTTCTATTTGAATGTTCAATTCTTACATAGCATTAAAACCCATGCTGGGTATTCCGGAGGGATGTACTTTATTGAGGTGAGAGTATCTAAGAACATATGAAGAAGTATAATATCATCGAGATCCACTGTGTTATGCAAGAGATCATAGCATGCATTTAAGGGATAGATAGGCGTTGGAAGACCTCAAAATTGAAGTTTGAATTCTTTGGCTTGACATGTCCTTTCCTCATCAAATTTGGCTTTCATTACCAACTCCACAATGGGAGGAGTCTTTTTGCCTTGACCACTTGAACCCATGAATTATGTTCTTCAATTTGTTTTTGAAGTGATTATTGATAAGCATTTGTCTTGTTTTTGAGATTCTCATGTTGGACAAGGATCTCTGTTTGCTTGTGTTGTATATCATGAACAACCTCTTGGAGATGATGAAGATCGTCAGTTGGAGATGTATGAGGTTGTTCAAACTGTTTTAGTTTGACAATCTTTGCACCTTGTGCCTGGATTTTTATGATGTGGGGCCTCAATCGTGGTGTCCTTGCAAAGCTGGTTTTAGAGTTGTTATATTTGCCGTGGAACTCAAATCCAAAACGTTTAGTTTCTGAGATCTAGGAACTCAAATCCAAACGTTCAGTTTCTGAGATCCATTTGGGAGGTAGTTCAGAGGCTAGTCTTCTTCTTTATTCAAGAGACATCTTCATACACAAAATCATGCCCTATAGATACTCTTTGGATAACCTATTTCATCTCCTTGAGAAGGGATTGGTTAATAAAGTGGTTAGGGAGAAAATATATTGACAATATATTTAGTAAATTTGGCTCGGACCTTTCTTTTGTAGCCTCTTAGCTGTAAGGTGGATTTCTATGTTGAGGATTTCCTTCACTGATGGCACATTACCTATCCTAACTATCTTCGGTATCATTGCCCTCATGGCCTCACCAGTTACAAGTTGAGACTAACCAACATATTCCTCGAGGTAATAAGTGTGTGTCGTGTTTGTTCTCTCTAGGAGGTAGAAATGTAAGAGCACTTTATGTGCAGGTCTCATATCTAATTTATCATCGTTTATGTAGACTTGGGAGAGTCACTTGCTACCTTTTACCATTACTTTGTCTAAGGTGCCTTGGCTCTTTACCTTCAAATATTGGTCACTTTTAGGTGCAAGCTTCACAGGGAACTCCACTGACTGCCTCATTTCAGCCTACTCCAGTCATTTGAGGTATCAGTTGACACTTCAATGCTGAATTTGTCCACACAGGCAATGATAGATCAGTAAAGGTTGTGATTCCCTATGTGAGAAGCTACCAAGTTACTGGCATCCACTTATTCTCGCACTTGGTGAAGTGGATACAATATTATCTGGCAGTGAGGTTTACGTACTCTATCACCCCACCCCATAATCTAGGATGCTCGAATAGATGCACATCATTTTTTTCTCTTTACATTTGTTGCATTGTGGGCCATGAATGCCAGGAGATCTTTTGGGAGACATACCTTGCATTTTTCCAGGATTGGTTACCAAGGCCGACTTTATCTAAGCCATTCTCATATGGTGCTCACCAAATCATGTTGGGTTCCTTTTATGGTGATTGATGAGGATGCTGGTCTTTCTGCCTTGCGTTTTGATACAAATAGGGCTAATGTTGGCTTCCACATGTGGTCTCATTCGACATTTGTTACACCTTTGGTCTCTCTTGTCTTTCTTCTTTGGCAATGAGGTTTCTTTCCTAGGTATATGTAATATATGTATTTCTCTTTTCTTGTATGTTTAGGATTCACCTCTTAGATTATTATGATTATTATTTTTCCTTGATGCTTTTCAACTTCTGTTGCTTTTAAGGTGCTGGAGTTCCTTGAAGACGACTTTACTAACGTAACTTTTGTGTCTTGTTGACATACTTCAGTCATTCTTGGATATGAAAATATAATATCTTTCCTTTTAGTACCATTAATAAGATTTGAGAAGTCAATTTGTTCTTGGGGGGCACTTTTGCATCTGAAGCTTATCTGCTTTGCAACCAAAATATTCTTGAATCAGAATTGTCCTTATTTTAGGAATAAAGCAAACAGAACAAAGAAATAAGTGGCGATATTTTATTATTTTGAGATAATGGATATATACAACGAGACAATTCAATTGAACCTTACTACATTGGCCAATGCCCTAACCTCTGAATGGGCTTTAAATGTACTCTCCATTTTAGGAATAAAGCAAATAGAACAAAGAAATAAATGATGATATTATATTATGTTGAGAGAATGGATATTGATAATGACAAAATTCAATTAAACAGTGCTTTGACATAAACAACTAGTGTGAATGCAATCACATATAGATATGGATTGAATTATATGTAATTTTGATTTAACACTCTGCAAATGAATGATTGTATCTGCAATAGCTCAACTTAAGGGCACAACTTCCTCACAGCTTCTGTTATAAAAATAGCACAAGCACCTTAATTTCAAACTTGGCACAAGTTGCCGAGGGCAGTACTATTTCAGCAATTGAACTTTGAACTAGCATGAATATTAATGTCTGGCTTGCAATGTTCAAGTACGAAGTATCAAGATTTTAAATGGTAATGTAACATTGTAGTTTCAAATTTGCATTTTGTCTTGCCCTAGTTTCTGTTCATCTACAAAATGAGGTCAATTTCCTTACAAAATAATGGTAGGGTTTTAACACAATTATAACTAAAATTCTTTGTTTCAAATACTTCTAATTGGAATTTCTTTTTGGACAGTTTTGAATAGGGTTTTAAAGAACTTAGCAGGTTCAATAAATCATTCACAGTGTCTAAAGCTTAAGCCATGTGAATATAATTGATTTTTTCAGGCTGTGGTTCTGTGGGTCCAACAGCCTCCTCCATGAGTGTGAGCAGATTTTCCTCAAAATACAAAATGACTTTTGAAACTTCTTGAGTGGTATTTGCATTGACTGCATTTTGAAATATGGAACAAAAACCTTCTTTTTTTTTGAAAAATTGAAAAATAGATTATATTTATAGAAGTTGTATTACAAAGTAAAATGAGTTGGACAGGAAACAAGGGAGAAAGAAAATCCTCCTCCAATCCCTCCTGGCTCAAAAATTACCCATAAAAACATTATATAGGTGTGTTTGTTGAAAACATCACCTGAGGCCACCATAATGCAGTTATCCATACACATCAACATTACCACAGTTGAATTCCAATTTTTCTCATTCATCTGAATTTCGTAGACCATCCATCTATCTTCATGCTGTTTTGAAGTCATTATTGGCATCTTGAACATGTCTGACATATCTATTGTTTTGTGGGGTGGAGGCTTATTTTCTCTTAATCTAGACATACTCAATAAAATATCTATGGCTATGTGTGTTCTATTTTTAAAAACCACCCACCTTGGCCACTCTGAGTCTACTGGTAGTAATGTCATATAGTAGAGCAACAATAGCCTGAGGATGAAGACACAAGAGCCTATGGCAAACAACCAAGAACCTTGCTTACCCAGCTTGACACTAGGACAACTTGTCATTTATTTTCTTCTTGGCCATTGCTCCATGGCCTAACTATGATAGATTCATTAGAATCACTATCTGCTCTTCCTATTCTGCTATCTGCTTGTACCACCTCTCGCATCCCTTGGATTCTTTGGCACCAACTTATCTGATTTTCCATCTGAGAGTCCACATATTGCCCTTCCTCCAGTTCTTTTCCCCATTTTTCTAAATAATCTACCACCCTATTTCCCTCTCACTTGATATGTGTAATAAAAACATCTTGAAAAACCTTCCAAATATTTTGAACTACTTCCACCTTCCTTCTCTCCCCAATTCCCAGCACCTGAAAGGGTCTTATCGGATCCAAGATTCCAGCCCATACCTGAGAGTCTGTCTCTATCCATAGCTTATGTAAATGTAGATTTGCAACTATCATTGATATTGACAAGATCACCTATCCTTCTACTTCATTATTTGTTGTCTCCCCCATACCTTCTGCTCTCTAGTACACCTGTTCTCCTTTCCAATTCCTTATGATAATGCCAAAACTAGCTTTTCCAGGGTTTTTAGTAGAAGCCCCATCTGTGTTAGCCTTCACCCACTCTCTAGGAGGTGGTCTCCACTCTATGTTATTTGAGGAGATCTCACCTGCGCATCCAACCCTTAGTTGTTTTTCTTTTATAGTTATTCCAAAGCTCCTTAGAATAGTCACTTCCTCCATTTCTATGTTTGTTTCCTCCTGTAATCTAATAGATAGTGTTTCCATTACCTTACTCATAATCCTCTCCCATACTTGCTCCCTTGTTCTGTGCTCTGATCTAAATATGCATGCATTTCATTCTAGCCATAACTACCACCATATGAAGCTAGGTCCCAACTTCCATGCCATTTTCATTGTTTTAGTCTTAAAGCTGCATTGTTTCCATTTCTCATAAAAGCTTTCCTGGCTCCCAAAGATTTCCCAACGTTGTCTCATCTACCTCCACCAACTGATCCATATGTCTTTGGCAAAAGAACACCCAAAAAAGAGGTGATTCAAGGTCTCCTCTGCCTTTCCACACATAACACATTTGGAAGGCCCGTAGAAACCTCTTTTTCTCAAATTATCAAATGTCAAGCACTTTCTATGGTTAATCAGCCATGAGAAAATGTTAATTTTTGGCCATCCTTCCTTTTGCCAAACAAATATCCATGGAAGTGGTGTTGGGGCAATCTCATATCCATAGGCTACCTTGTATCCCTCCTTTGCCTTATAGATTCCCAACTTGCTTCCTCCCCATCCAAGTATATCCCTCTTAGAACCATCCTGAATTGGGTGTCTTTGGAGATGTCTCCATAGTTTTTTGGTTAGTTCCTCTGTCCCCCTCACTGGCCATTCTCGAGGATGTTTCCATTGTAGTAAGTCTGGCACATGTTGATTCCATGATTTCATATAGTAAGAGGCTTTCCACCACCCTACCTTTTGGAGCTCTACTTTCCAACTCTCCATCTCTAGGAATGTCTGAATAATTGGTTGGGATTGATTCCATGAATCCTCCCAAAATAGAGCATCCTTTCCATCCCCTAACTGCCAATATAGGTATGGCTTTATTAACTCCTGGTCTGCTTCCATTGTTCTCCATATTGTAGATCCCTCTCCTTCCACTCTGAGTCTTGGGATGTTTTTCTCAGCCACTCTTGGGTAATATTTGGCTTGTAATAGTCTGCTCCATAAGCCCCTAGTAGTTGTAATCCATCTCTAGTATAGCTTCCCTGCTAGTGCCTTGCTGCTTTGGGATGTTGATCTTATCCCCAATCCTCCTTGTTTTTTGGTTGACATATCTTCTCCCACCCAACTAGTGCTAATTTTTGTTCTCCCCTTGCACCTGACCACAAAAACTTTCTTGTGTGTTTGTCAATATCTTTTAGAATTCTCTTTGGAGCCTGAAGTATGGAAAATTTATAAATTAGGAGGGCTTGTAGCACAACTTTAATCATTGTAAGCCTTCCTCCCAAGCTTAGCCATTTGTGTGTCCAGTTGCTCAACTTAGCTTGTAGTCTATCAATCAACCCTTTCCACTCCTTGCTTTTTGTTTTCTTTGTAGATAAAGGTACTCCTAAATATTGTATGGGTAAAGGAGTTTCCATGAAGTTCAACAATTGTATAATTTTATCTCTCACCCTCTTTTTTGTATTGAAAAAACTATTTGAGACTTTTTTCATTAAAAGTTTGCCTAGTAGCTTGAGTATACCCATCTAAAAATTCTTTTATGTTTCTTGCTACTAGGAGATTGGCTTGACTAATAAGAGCAGTATCATCCACAAATTGGAGGTGATTTATCTCAATCTGAGAACTTATTTTTAGACCCCTTAGCCTCCCCTCTTGTCTCCCTTTTTTTAATAGTCTCCCTAGACCCTCTACATAAAGGATAAAAAGGTAAGGGGAAAGAGGGTCCCCTTGCCTCAACCCCCTTCCTACTGTGAACATGGGAGAGGGACTACCATTTACTAGAACTAAGAATGATGTAGTCTGTGTACATGCTTTTACCCAGTCTCTCCACCCCTCTGCAAAGCCCATTTTTCTAAAATCCTTTGCATAAAGGACCAGTCTACTCTATCATAGGCTTTAGAAAGATCTAATTTAATAAACATACCTGGGTCCTTTTGCTTGGACATTGTGTGTATCACCTCTTGGGCCACTACTATTCCATCTAGAATTTGTCTACCTTCAACAAAACCACCTTGCTCACTTGAAATCAGATTTGGTAAAAAAGGTTTTAACCTCTCTACCATAAGCTTTGTTAATATCTTGTATACTACATTACATAGTGAAATAGGCCTATAATTATTAATTATCTCACTAGGTGGGCCCTTAGGAATTAAAGTGATAAAAGTATGATTCAAGGCTTTTAACATTTGCTTACTCTATCTGATTTCCTCTAGTGCCTCCACCACTGCTTGGCCCACAATTTCCCAAAAATTTTGATAAAATTCAATGGGGAACCCATCTGGTCCTGGGGTCTTTCCTGTTTGCATTTTTTGTATGATCTGCGATGTTTCTTCCAAAGAAATTTCCTCCATTAATAATTTATTGTGTTCAGGTTTGACTAATTATAGAATTACCTCTAGTATCTTCTCCTGCCATGTTGCATTCAAATTTTCATTGCTACTAAAAAGAGTATGGAAGTACTGATTTGCTATAGTTTTCATTTCACTTCCACTGGTTTTTACCTGACCCATCATATCTGTAAGACCTATAATTCTATTATGTTGTCTTCTAGTTGTTGTTGTCTTATGAAAGAAAGTTGTGTTTTGATCCCCCTCCTTTAACCATGTAACTCTGGCTCTTTACCTCCAATAGATCTCTTCTTGTTCCTCCAAAGCTTCCTCTCTCCTAATAATTTTTGCCTCACATTGCAATAAATCTTCCATAATAGTTCCTTGTCTTATCTCTTGAGCAATCTTCTCCTTCTGATCCTTGATTTCATTCTTTTGGATTCTAGTGAGTTCCTTCTTGTGTTTACTCCACTCCTTTAGTTGGGTCCTTACATATTTTAGTTGTTTGTGGAGTTTGAATTGGGTTGTCCCAAATCTTGGTTTCCCTAATTCCCACCATTCCTTTATGTGGTCCTCCAACTCCTCATATTTTAGCCACCATAGCTCAAATTTAAAAGTTCCTACAACTTTATGATTATCTTCTTCTATGGTAAGGCTTACTAGAAAATGATCTGAAGAAAGCCTATCCATGACCCTCGCTTGATGCTTGGTATGCAGGTATAATTCCTCCCCCATGAAGAAATGATCCAAGCAATATTTGATTATCTCCCCTTCCTTTCTTCTATTTGTCTAGGTCATGGAGCTATCCATAGTTGGGATATCTATTAGATTCATTTGACATGTTATTGCTGAAAAGAACCTATCCTTTTCCTCCAACATGGCTCTACCTCCTTGTTGTTCCTCTATTCTAAGATTTGCATTGAAGTCTCCTCCCACAATCCATTGGTCCTCTGGGTAGTTGTCTCTGAAATTTTGGATGGCTACCCATTGATCCCTCTGTAATCTGATTGTCTGTGCTCCATAGAAATTAACTATAGTCTAGTTTTTCCCATTTTCCCTATTTTGTAATTGAACCATCAACACCCCTCTCATGGAGGCCCCCCTATCGCTAGGAATAGTTGGTGATTCCACATAGTGGTCAATCCCCCTTATTTCCCTTATGCTGATTGAGTAAGGATCTCTCCTTTTTGCCATATCCTCCTATTTATTTTTTGTAAGTCTTCTCCTTGCATTTTGGTTTCCTGTAACAAAATTATATCTGGACTCATATCTATGATAATATTTTTGACTACCTTTTGTCTGGGGTGGCTGCCTAAACCCCTCACATTCCAAGTAATTAATATCATTGAGAATTGGGAGAGAAAAAATCAGCCATCGATTTTACCTTTCCATTCTAGCTCAAATTTCTTCCTTGTTCCTCCATATTTCCCTTGTTTGACTTCCTCCCTACAGATTGGTTCAGTTTTTGTTTCTTCTCCACTTGATGAATCCCTAAAGTAGGGTCATATTTGTTCTTATTTCCTTCTTTCATCTCTATTTCCTGAGTTAATACTATCCCCTACTCTATTTCCCCTCCTATGGTCTCCCTCGTGGGTTGAATCTCCTCTTCCATGAGAGAGGTTGTGTCTAGTTCTGCTCCTTGCTTGTTCCCTGACACTATATTGGAGTATTGTTCCTGATCAACCAGTGTGACTTGCTGAGTATCCTCCTCTAATCCTTCCATTTGAAAATCCCCTTCTATTTCCAAGCTTCCCAATTGTTTGAATATCTCATATCTATTGTTTGTTCTTCTCACTTTTTCTCCTTGTCTCTGATTACTTTGTTGATTTCTTCTGTTTGGCCTTCTGATTACTTTTTGGAAGCCCTCAGAGTCTATTGGGCCTTTCCCTTCCTTCTGATTTACCTTTTTCTAAAGATATTGGCCCACCATGTTAATATTTGCTTTTGTCCCCTCTTGTTCAAATTGATGATCCTTAACTATTGGGCACATTCTAGCCAGATGTCCATGAGCGTGGCACACCCGACATCTGAATGGAATAGCCTCATAATCCAGTTGTTGGCGCCAAACAAAATCCCCTATTTTTAGGTCTATCTCTGTTGGAAGAGGTTTACTGAGGTCCATTTCTACACAAACCCTAGCAAACATTGTCGATCCTCCTAAAATTGTTTCTCTTGATCTACCTTGATAATGACCTAGTAAGTTGCCTATTGCCTCGAGTACCTCCTCTTTCCAAAATTCAAGGGGAAGGGCAAATAATCTTACCCATATTGGTACTGCAGTCGGTTCCACCCTCGGGTCGAATCCCATCTTCCATGGTTGCAGGAATAGTCCCGCTGGCCCATGATGATACGACCCTCCCTCAAATACTTTTTGTCGGTCTGCCATTGATGTGAACTCTATAGAAAAATACCCATTTGGGAGAGTTAGAATTTCGTATTCTCCTTCCAGATGCCATTGTTTCCTTATCCACGTGTGGAGGAAGTGCACGGATGGTCTGAAACCCATGAATTTACCTATTAGGTTGTGTTTCATCTTATAAACTATATCCTCAGCTATCCAATCCTCTGCTATTTCCAATACTGGTATTTCTTTTGCTTGTGGTAAACATCCGTTCACCCTTCCAAGCAAAGAATCCTCCTTTTGTCGCTTCCCCATGGCGTTTATGATTGTCCTTGCTTGTGTTTGATAGTCATTGAAGCTATCTTGGGTTCCACATAGCTTATCCCGGTATGAGATTCCTTGTTTTGGAGGATCTGGTACCGAAGTACCTATGACCCCCATTCTTGGTCATGATCCTTACTATTGAAAGACCCTCCAACAAGATTGATCCTCTCTGATGGTGTTTTTTGCATGAAAATGTTCTCCAGGCCTCTGCCCTAGCCTTTGAAACCCTAGTTCCAACAAGAACATTCATTTAGGTGCTTAGTTTCTTTAAAAATCTTAATACTGTTGGAAAATCTACAATTTGTTATTCTTCTATAAGGTGGTTATAACCATAGTAGAGAAACTCGGACTCGATACGGACTCGTCAAGCCAATTTGTGACTTCTCCCCCCACCCTCAATTAAGGAAAAAACAAAGAAAATGCAAATCGTCATTGATAAAAGGTTTTTTTCATGCATGTTACAATTAATTAACATTATACACATCCAAAATTAATACTCTAAGCTATAAAACCTTAAACTACACACAAAACACACATCAATTAAAGATTTAAACTATAAAAAGAACTTGTCACCCAATAAAGCTTAAAAATACAAGAGGTAGACGATATGGATTAGTCTGTTTCATCCAGTGCATCTCATTATTCTAGCTTGATGACTTGAAGTCCTGTTTCTCAATAATGTTAATTCTATGTAAAACTGACTGAACAGAACATGAAAATCATATAACAGAACTGGTTTTCCACTGGGATGAACATGGGTCCTTCATCTAGGTTCAATTTTCCTTTGAAATGGCAATTCTTATCATCAACACTTATCATGTTAGTCACTTATATAGATGGGCCGATATCTCTTATTGATGCCTGGATTTCAAATCAGAAGCATGACAACCTGTTTTACTTTTGCAGTTGCTTCTAACATTAGTTTCTTCATCATCAAATTAACTAGCCCTAGGCCTTCTTACTGTTTGTGTTAGAAAATATAGCAAAATTATGTGCAAGCAGAAAAACACAATAACACAGGAAAAAACAGTAACACAGATTTTACGTGGAAAACCTGCAATGTGCAGGGAAAAACCACGGGGCAATGGCAGCTTGATCTTTTATTGATTTCGGCAGAATTACATTCAATCATAATTTACATGCAAGGGGTCATTCCCCTTTTATAGAAAAAACAAAAACTGTTCGTTTCCTCTTCCAAAGGAAGAGTCCAAAAACTGTTTGTTTCCTCTTCCAAAGGAAGAGTCCAAAAAACTGTTCGTTTCCTCTTCCAAAGGAAGAGTCCAAAAAACTGTTTGTTTCCTCTCCCAAAGGAAGACTACAGAATACTGTTTGTTTCCTCTTTATAAGCTGCACCACCATGCACCTCTCTGCTGAAGAACATTGGAGATCTGGATATTGACTTCACCTCCTAACATTCTCCCACTTGAAGTCGATATACAGGAATTCTTTGCCTATGTTTTTCCATCCAAGTGCCAATTGCCCAATGCTGCCCTTATCACATTTTCAGCAAGCCCGGAGAAGTTCTGCACCACTCAAACTTCTCTGTCTTGACCGGCTTAGTAAGCATATCTGCAGGATTCACTTTAGTGTCGATTTTCTGCAACAGGATCCTACCTTCTTCCACCACATTTCTTATAAAGTGGTACTTGACATCAATGTGTTTCGTGCGATCATGGAATGTTGGGTTCTTCACTAGCTGAATAGCACTTTGGCTATCACAATGCAACGTAATTTTCCCTGCATTACCTTGAAGTCACCCAACAATCGCTCTAGCCAAATTGCCTCTTTGTTGGCATGAGTCGCTGCAATATATTCTGCTTCAGTGGTTGATAAAGCCACCACAGACTGCAACTTAGAAGCCCAACTCACAACTCCACCAGCAAGAGTGAAAGTATATCCTGTAGTGGACTTTCTCCCATCTCTATCTCCACCATAATCAGAATCCACAAAACCTTTAACTTGCAAACTATCCGATCCGTAGTAAATAGCAGCATCTGAAGTGCCTCTTAAATATCTAAATATCCACTTCACCGCATTCCAATGCTCCTTACCAGGATTTGCCATGTACCGGCTAACTACTCCCACTGCTTGGGCAATATCCGGTCTGGTGCTCACCATGGCATACATGAGGCTTCCTACTGCTGATGAATACGGTACACGAGACATGCTTGTCTTCTCTGCTTCTGTTCTAGGACATGGTTGGAAGACAATTTTAAGTTTGAAAGAAGTGGGGTACTAACTGGTTTTGCATTCTGCATATTGAAGCGTTGCAGAATCTTTTCTATATATGACTTTTGACTTAACTAGATCTTTCTTCCTTTTCTGTCCCTGTGTATCTTCATCCCTAAAATTTGGTTTGCTGCTCCTAAATCCTTCATTTCAAATGTCCTAGCCAATTGAGCCTTAAGATCAATGATTTTCTTCATCTTGGGGCCTGCAACCAGCATATCATCAACATACAACAGCAAAATAATAAAACTGCCATCATCAAACCTCTTATAGTATCCACAATGGTCAGCTTCACTCCTGCTGAAACCTTGGCTCTTCATGAAGGTGTCAAATTTCTGTACCACATCCTTGGCGCCTGTTTCAACCCGTACAAAGATTTCTTGAGTCTGCAAACCAAATGCTCTTTGCCTCTTTCCTCATAGCCCTCGGGCTGATCCATATAAATCTCCTCCTCGAGATCACCATGCAAGAAAGCAGTCTTTACATCAAGCTGCTCCAGTTCTAAATCTTGTGCGGCTACAAGTGCAAGTAGAACTCTAATAGTAGTCATCTTCACAATTTGAGATAAAATTTCATTAAATTAAATACCTGACTTTTGCACATAGCCTTTTGCCACCAAGCGAGCTTTATAGCGTTCCAACAGCCCATCGTTGTTCTTCTTCACTTTGTACACCCACTTGTTTCCAAGAGTCTTTCTTCCAAGTGGGAGATCCACAAGTTCCCACGTTTTATTCTTGCGAAGTGCCTCGATTTCCTCCTCCATGGATTTCCTCCACTTTTCTGCATTCTCGGACTCTCTAGCTTCCTGAAATGAACTAGGCTCACCATCATCAGTTAACAAAGCAAAAGAGGACTGATAAACATGAGAATACCTTTCCGGACACTTTTGTGGACGTGTAGATCTTCTAACCCAATGATCTGTTGATTGTGGCTCTTGGTCTTGTGATTGTTGTGGCTGCTCTACTTGTTGTTCTACTTGCTGTTCTGCATGCTGGTCAAAAAATTCAGCATGATGGTCAAAAATTTCAGCATGCTGATTTTCATTTTCATCTTCGTTCATGTCTACTTCAACTGGTACAACATTAGGTGTTTGTTGTACCTCCTTCCTTTGCATGGATTTTTCATCAAAAATAACATCTCGGCTAATAATTACCTTGTGGGCAGTAGGATCCCACGGTCTATACCCCTTTATTGCATCTCCATAGCCGAGAAAAACACATTTGCTTGACTTCGGGTCAAGTTTGGACCTTTTTTCTTTAGGCACATGGGCAAATGCATCACAGCCAAAGGTACGCAAATGAGAGTAATCAAATGGCTTACCACACCAAACCTCCTCTGGAATCTGTCCATCCAACGCAGTTGTAGGTGACCTGTTAATGAGGTAAACAGCTGTATTAACAGCCTCTGCCCAGAACCTTTTATCCAACATGGATGCGCTGAGCATGCTTCTTGCACGTTCCATGATTGTGCGATTCATTCGCTCAGCCACACCATTTTGTTGTGGAGTATATGGTACAGTCTTCCGGTGCTTAATTCCTTCCTGCGTACAAAATTTATCAAATTCCTTGGAGCAATATTCACCCCCATTATCTGACCTAAGACATAAAACAGGCTTGCCCAAACTTTTCTCTACTCGAGTTTTGAACTCTTTAAATTTCTGCAAAGCTTCCGACTTCTTCTTCAGAAAATAAACCCACACTCTCCTAGAATAATCATCTATAAATGTCAGAAAATAGATGGCACCATTTAAGGACGGAGTGGGGACTGGTCCAAATATATCCGAATGTATAAGTTGCAGAAAATCAGAACTCTTACCAGGGCTTGGAGTAAACTGAACCCTCTTTTGTTTACCAAAAATACAGTGCTCACACAAGTCTAAATTGCAAGACTTAATCCCAGAAAGCATACCTCTGTCATGCAGAATTTTCAGACCTTTTTCACTCATATGGCCTAGGCGTTGATGCCATAGCATTACTGCATCCTGAACTGAAGTTGCTACTGCTGCATGGTTCGTCACCGTATCACCGCATAAACGATATAGGGTCCCATAAGATTCTCCCTTTGCTACTACAATAGCACCTCTGGTAATTTTGCAATAGTTGTTACCGAAAGTGACAGAATACCCTAGCTTATCCATCATCTTGATTGAGAGCAAATTCTTCCGCAAATCTGGCACATGTCGCACATCACATAACATCCTTTCTCTACCATCGTCCAGCCTGATCCTTATGTCCCCTCTTCCCACAATTTCTAAAGGGTGATCATCACCCAAGTAGACCTTCCCACCACTATATGGCTGATATTTGTCAAACCGGTCTCGTGAGGAGACATGTGGAAAGATGCACCCGAGTCCAAAACCCAAGTATATAAAACAAATCTGTTGTTGCTGATACGGAAAGCCTCACATGTTGCCGTCTCTCCGAATTTTTGTACTGGCCTCAGCTGAAGGCTGAAATTGCTTTTCACCATTTTTTCCTTTTTAACTGCCAACAATCCTTCTTTGAGTGCCCTGGCTTCCCGCAATGCCAACACTTCCCTTTCAGCTTGTGTCCTTTAGACTTAGATCTGGATTGTGATCTACTTTGTTGACTCTTCTCGAAAGATCGACCTCTCACGGCTAGGGCTTCATTGGTTGAGGGTTCCAAAGACGTTTTCCGCCTCAACTCTTACGCCAACAAAGCGGCTACCACATCATCAAAAGTTAGAGCTCTTGATGATGAATTGTTGATGGTCATCACCAAATGATCCCAAGTCTCCGGGAGGGAACAAAGTAGGGTGATAGCTCTGTCCTCATCCTCCATCTTCACATTAATTGAAACCGGTTCTTCGATAAGGGTATTAAACTCATTCAAGTGATCTGCCACGGATGAGCCCTCCTTCATCCTTAGGCTGTAAAGTTGTTTTTCAGAAAAACCTTATTTGTTGCAGATTTCGTCTCATACAACTTTTCAAGCTTCTTCCAAAGGGCTTCCGCGGTCTTTTCTTCAACAACATTGAACAAGACGGAGTCCGCTAGGCATAGACGGATTGTAGAAACCGCCTTCCTATCCAGCGTTGCCCACTCCTCATCTTTCATGCTGCTTGGTTTACTCGCGACCCCTTTCAAGGCTAGGGCTTGGTCATTTTGAACCAACAAATCCTCCACCTTCATCTTCCATAGGGCGAAGTTCCTGCCATCAAACTTTTCAATCTCAAACTTGGTTACACTTCCAGTCATTGTTGCAGCTCCCACTCGCACAAAACCCTAGGCTATGATACCAGATGTTAGAAAATATAGCAAAATTATGTGCAAGCAGAAAAACACAATAACACCGGAAAAAACAGTAACACAGATTTTACGTGGAAAACCTGCAATGTGCAGGAAAAACCACGGGGCAATGGCAACTTGATCTTTTATTGATTTCGGCAGAATTACATTCAATCATAATTTACATGCAAGGGGTCATTCCCCTTTTATAGAAAAAACAAAAGCTGTTCGTTTCCTCTTCCAAAGGAAGAGTCCAAAAACTGTTTGTTTCCTCTTCCAAAGGAAGAGTCCAAAAAACTGTTCGTTTCCTCTTCCAAAGGAAGAGTCCAAAAAACTGTTTGTTTCCTCTCCCAAAGGAAGACTACAGAATACTGTTTGTTTCCTCTTTATAAGCTGCACCACCATGCACCTCTCTGCTGAAGAACATTGGAGATCTGGATATTGACTTCACCTCCTAACAGTTTGTTCAAAGCTCATATATCTCAAGACACTAGGGGTAATTTTTTCTGTCCCTAGCTTTACTCCAAGGCTTAGTCAAAGGTTCCTTCCATGCCTGTAATAATCTGCACCACTAAGGAAACAATAATCTGCATCACTCAGCTTGATAGTAAGGTCCATGCTTGTACAGTAAGTTTCACTTGCAAGTGATATTTTCTTATGATACCATAATTATTACATATCGTTGTGGATATATATATGGAGGTTATATGGGATTTAAAGGGTCCCCACTGTATTAAATCATGACCATGTAGTGATATTAAAACAGATTGGCAATTATGCATGTATCACTTGGCAAGATTCAAACCTTGGTCTCCTCCTTGAAAGTCGAGGAATTTAACTAGTTGAGTTAATGCTATTTGATATCTTTGTGGAGATATTAATACCAAGGGTTATCTATATAATACCAAATGAAATTCACTTTCCATTTAGGATTGATCCAACCCAATAGGCATTATACATGGGACTTTGTCCTGCTTTCATCAGTTTGCCAGTGTTGGAATTGTGGTCTCAATCCCTAACTTCACTGCTGTCACATTCTCATCTACCTGTTGAATATTTAGGTATGTGACCTGATCATGAGGATGTTAAGCCCAATGAGCATATTCTGTAAAATATTCTTTGTTGAAGTAATTTTCACCTGCATTGTGGGAGTGCTTTATGGTAAGTGGTTGAGGAGTACTCACTGGGTTAATATTATGAAATTCATTTTCTGTAATTATTTCCTTAGGACACAGAAAATGCAATGGATGATAGACAATGCTCTACACTGCATGTTTGGGGAGAACTTGGTTAGTCAATGCGATAACACTTCTTGGCCCTTTCCAAGTGTTGGGTGGCTGTTAGATTCTTGAAATCTGGAAAAGATTTGTGTTTAAGGATGCAAATGCATGTTTCTTGTGGCTGCCTTCACCTCCTCTCAGCTCTCTCTGTCACTGAAAACAGTAGAAATGAAGTTCACTGCATTCCTGTTTCTGCATGAAGTTCACTGCATTCCTGTTTCTGCATGAAGTTCACTGCAGCTGGGTTTTTTCTCAGGACTCACGAGTCTGGTGAGTTTTTCCTGAATCTTTAAAAAAATTTGCTTAGTCAAAAAAAAAAAAAAAACTCGCAAGTCAATTCAAAGAATTCCGTAACTATATGGCAAGACAGTCATTTTTGAAAGTCTTTATTGAAAGTAAGGATGGCCTAGTTGGAAGTAAGGAAGCCTTAGTTGGAAGTATGGATTCCCTAGTTAGCGATAAGAGGAAGAGTAGATCTATCACAAACCTTGTCTAGGTAGAAAATACTACACCATAAGTGATTATCAAGGATGAGATGATTGAGCATGATATAATGGTTCTTAAAACCAGAGGGTTAATATGTAAGTTCTATGGATACTGGCCAGGTTTTTATGAGATTCAAAATTGGATCAAGTGGAAGTGGGGATTGAATTTAAATTACTCCATGAATTTTCTTCCAAAAGGATTTTTCCTCATTATTTTCTCCAATTCAAAAATAAGGGATAAAATAATGGATGGAGGCCCTTGGTTTAGGAGCAAAGATGCATTATATTGAAGACTTTGGAGTGAGATTTTTTTTTGTGGAGAAGCAGATTATTAAAAGGCTTCTAGTATGGATTAGGCTTTTTGGACTTCCGTATCAACTCATCAATAAGGATATTTTGAAGAATATTGATAATACTATAGGTGAATTCGTCCAGGAGGGACCAACTACTAAGGAGAGAAGGCAAGTTGTATACACTCAAATATGTGTTGCCATAGATATTTCAAAACCTTTACCATTGTCCATTAGGCTTAAATATGAATAAAGAGAATGATATCAACAAATGGATTATAAAAACATTGCATTTTGATGTCACAAATGTCATGAAACAGGATACATGGCAAGAAACTGCCAAGTGAAAATGATGGAGAAATAAATTTTTGGGCATAAGGGTAGCTTCAATATGAAACAAGGAGATCATATCATAGGAGAAGCTAGGTCAAATCAAGGATTTACCACTCTTAAGAAAGTGGCAAGAAAAACCCCTCTACATCATCAGATGACAAAAGCCATTAGAGTTCACTCCAATTAACCACTAGAAGAAAAAAATGACATGAGGGATGAGGAAGTGCAATGTGCAAGTTCAAATACAAAAGGAGCTAAAGCTACGAAGGAAGAAGGAAAGGCAAATTTTAAAGCAAAGGCAAATGGGGAGGTGAATTTTAAAGCAAATGAGGTGAAGGAGGTCAAGCTTAATCCAAGTAAATCATCTTTATTTTCCTCAAGTAGCATAAAATATTTTCCTTACAATAAAAATGAAAGTAGTACGGAGTGTATTCGTTGCACTTTAGGGTTTCAAGAGCAGTAAAATAAAGAAATGGAGGATATCTAAGGAAATTTAGGGTTTCCAAGCCAACTTAAGAAATTAGTGACTATGGAGGATCATCAATGCACTTTAAGGTTTTCAGGGCAACATAAATAAGAAAATGCTAATGATTCTAGTCCTTGCACTTTAGATTCTTTAGGGCAACATAAATCTTTAGAAGATAAGTCTCATTAAAAACATCAAAGTTGGGGTTATAAATGTATATGCTCCAACTATAGTTACTCCTTATGAAAGATGTTGGAAGGACCTTAGCGTATTTTTGTTAATTACAATGATAATTCATTGTGATCTATGGATTCTTGGGGGTGATTTTAACACTGTCCTATCACCTTTGGAAAAGAAGGGTGGTTTTCCAAGATGGTCTAAATCAATACAAAATGAAGGATCATGTATGTATAGGTTTGAATCAAAATTTGAAGGACCAGGTTACAAGATGAAGGACCATGGGATGAATCAAAATTTGAAGGATCATGTATGTACAAGTTTTTTCAAAAGATGAAATATTTAAAGGAACAAAGGAAGATTTAAAATGTCAAATCTTTTGGTTACATTTTTAAAGAAAAGAAAGAAATTGATTCTAGGCTCAAAAATTTACAAGAGAGCAAAAATTAATGGAATGGATCAAGATTTTTATGTGAAAGAAAAACAATTACTTTTTTATTATTATAATGCATTGAAAAAGGAGTCATATTGGTTCCAAAAATCTAGAGAGAAATGGCTCAAGGAAGGAGATAGAAATAAAAAAATTTCATGTTACAACAAAAACAATTTTTTCTTTTTGTCACATCAAAAATATTTTAACTCTAGATGGAAGAAATATTGAGGACAAAGAAGATATAAGGAAGGAAGCAATTAATTATTTCAAAAATATTTTGTCAAATACTAGGCAAGATAAGGAGGCACAAGATAAGCTTTTGCAAAATATTTTATCAATTATCATGCAGGGACAAAATGAAAGCTTTATGAAGAAGATATCTATGGAGGAGCTCCATGAAACAGTTTTTTCTTTCCATAATAACAAGGCACCTGACCCCGATGGATTTCCTGCAATTTTCTTTCAAACATTTTGGGATTTATTGAAGAGTGATTTGTTAGTTGCGGTTGAAGAGGCCCAGAAAAGGAAGGCTATAATAAGTGAGATCAATGCCACGTTTATTATGTTAGTTCCCAAGAGAGGAGAGAAAATATTTTGATAATTTTTGTTCAACAAGCCTTTGTAATATAATTTATAAGATCATTTCATTTTATGGCAAACAGGTTGAAGGGTATTCTGAGTTGTGTTATCTCAGAGGATCAAAGTGGTTTTGTTCAAGGTAAAAAAATTCTTGATGGTAAAATTATTTGCATAGGAGGCCATGCATTCTCTTCATTCCATGAAAAAACTAGGTATGATTATAAAATTAGATATGAACAAAGCATATGATAGGGTTTCTTGAAATTTTCTAAATGCTATGCTTAGAAAGTTTGGCTTTGATTATAGTTGGTGTGAATATATTAAATGTTATTATAGCATTGCAAATTTTTTTATTTTGATCAATGGTTCTGCAAGTTACTTCAAGTCATCTTGTGGACTTCGTCAAGGTGATCCACTATCTCCTTATCTATTCATTATTCTTGTAGAAGCATTAGAGAGAGCTTTCTCAAAGGCATAAATGGAAGGAGAAATCAAAGGTATTTAAGTTGCAAAAAAAGGCCCTTTGGAATCTCATCTCCAATTTGTTGATGATATTTTTCTTTTGGGCCATTCCTCAGTCAATGAGGCCATGGAGTTTAAATCAATATTATCATGCAATGAGAAGGCTATTGGACATTTGGTTAATACTACAAAATCTAGGATTTTTTTCATTAATATTGACCAAGATTTACAACAAATTATTATGAGTATTTTAGGGTTTAAAATTGAAAAATTTTCATCAACCTACTTGGGTATTACCTTGTCTCATAAAGGAAATAAAAAAGAGCTTTGAGTCTCTTTTTTGGATAGAATGAAAGCATGTTTGGCAAGTTGGAAAGGTAAGTTCTTGTTGTCACATTTTGTAAAGGGGTAAAATTTCTGAAAATTCAAGAAAATGCTGCTACTTCTCTCCTTTTCCTTGTAGTCTTTCTCTTCCAGTTTCCATGTTTCATTGTCTTCCATTTTCTGTTTTTCTTGTTTTACTTTCAAGTATCTCATTTGTTTGAAAAAGGGGCAAAATTGTAAAAAATTGTAAAATTGGCTAAGTGTCAAACTGGGAGCGACGCCCGTCGTCACTCCGTTTTGGAGCGCCGCCCGTCGTCGCTCCCCCTTTCGGGCGACCATGGGCGGAGGACGAAAAAGTGGCCAAAATACTCTAAGTGTAGACCGCTTGTTGTCGCTCCACGCGCCGCCGTTGTCGCCGTTTCCTGGGCGATCGGGCTGAGCCTTCCCGTCGCTCATTTCGGAGCGCCGCCCGACGTCGCTCCCTTTTTTGAGCGACATTGGGCGGAAGAAGGAAAAAGGTTAAATCAGTCTAAGTGTTGGCTTCCTAGCGACGTCCGGCGTCGCTCCATTTTGCTGCGCCGTCCGCCGTCGCTCCACTTTTTGAGCGACGTTGGGCGGACGAAGATGAAAGAGAACAAGATAAAAATCCTAAGTGTCGAGCCGCCCGACGTCGCTGGGTTTTGCTAGCGCCGCCCGTCGTCGCGGCAGTTTTGAGCGACATTGGGCGGGAGGAGGAGAGAAAAGATAGAAATTTTTCTAAGTATACAGACTCCCGTCGTCGCTCGGTTTTTCTTGCGCCTCCCGCCGTCGCAGTTCTTCTCCAGCGCCCGTTGTCGCCTTCCCCCTTCGTCAGCTAATTCCAAGGCTAAGCACCACACAAGTTTCGAGATTTATGCCTATCAAGAAGTGACAGATTGTGTGCTGCCAAGGTACAGGGTAGATGAACATTGAAGAGCAAACTATACTTCATCTACCGCATTCAACCGGACCATGCTTTCCCGCCCACCAGACCTGTCCGGGGATGTACAGTTTTCAAAACGGCCATATCTCAAGTACAAGTACAGCCGACAAGGGTCTCATCCAGGCAACTTTTTACAGCTTTTGCCGGTCCTTGGGATCCGTGCATGATTGTATTTTGGGGGGAAATTCCTGCTATAAAAGGCAGTTCATTTGATTGTAAAAGGGGGGGAACATATTGCTAGAGAACTCTGCTGTGACGGATCACCTTCTACTTAATTCAAAGCATCCTTGGCTCTGCTTCTTGTCTCTGTCTTTTATGCTGCCTTCTGCTAGTATTTCTGCTTCATGTCCATTTATATTTCTGTCTGTTTGAATTCTGAATTCTGGATTTGAGCATTGGTGATTATTTGGATCTGGAATACTAAACAGAAGGATACATAGGGTAGAATAACAGCTGCAATTTCTGTTACATGCTTTGTTTTAATTGTTGTTGGTTTGGATGCAAATTTGTAATCGTGCTGCTTGTTCTTCCCCACCTGAAACAAATGATATTTCCATTTCTTTCTGCACATTTATCCCTTTCCAACACTCTTATCTAAAAACCCCCCAAAACTAGATTAGTATAGGAGCCGGCCTTCTCCGGAGATTGGCACGGAAGGCATCCCTTCCTTCCGGCCTTTCAATCTGTTGGGCGAATCTAGGGCGCAATAGATTAAAATCCTTTCCTAAGTGGCAGATTCGTAACCAACAGTTTCTCTGGCACGCCCGGTGGGACACGAGTGTTCCACCCCAAAAACAGAATCGAAGCATCGGTGTTCGCTTCATTGCTGTCAAATCTGAACACCTGGCGACTCTGCTGAACCTGAATATTCTCTGAGTCTTCAAGACTGGTCCAATATCAAGAGCTCCTTCATGCATACAAGACGATGGAGAGTTAGGAATGCGGGACAAGAGCCTGAGTTTTACGAGCTCGACATCAACGCTGCTGGAGAGCACCCGAGGCTGATTGATTATCAAGCCCATCAAGACGAAGCTTTTGAGCATACAACTGAGCAAGATACAACTTCCGAGAGCACTGAAGATTACCACGATCTTGATCAGCTCGATCAAGACGCAGACATGGCAAATCCTCAGCCAAATGCTCCTGAGCTGTTTCCGGCAGTTGACTCCACTGGACCCCTCAATCTAGCTGATCAAGATGTTGTTCCACCCGCTGCATTGAAGGCTATTCCCACGTATGATGGAACTGGGAAGACGGCCTATGAACATATTCAAGATATCCTGGCCTTGGCTGCGCTTCACGCCATCACTAATGAAAGTGTCAAGACCCGGCTGTTGGCTCTCTCTCTGCGAGGGAAGCTTCTATACTGGTATAGATCCTTGCCGAAAAACACTATTACGGGATGGGCTCAACTGGCCGGACGGCTAGTTAAAGGCTTCAATGAGTCTGCGGATCCTTCCTCGCTGCTGCACCAGTTCCAAACCATTCAGCGGCATCCACAAGAGGAGATCTCAGATTTCAATGTGAGATTTGCGAGATCATGGAAAAGAGTACCCATTGAACTACGTCCCTCAGACGGACAAGCTGCTCACTACTACCTCAGAGCGTTTAACTCAGACATCTGTTTGGTCATCAAGTTGGCTCGTGTAAACACTTTCCCTGAGTTGTATGAGGCAGCCCAGAGGGCAGAGCTAGACATGATTGCCATAGGTAGACTTCCGCATAAGATGCAGCCACCGATCTACCCAGATTTCCCGCAGTCACAATATCCACCGGCGTCCGCTGGGGCGCCTTCCTCATCCAATGCATATCAAAATCCATCATGGAATCCCGCACCAGTCGTGTCACAGTATGGTCCGCCCCAAGTGCATTTTCCCAATCCACCGGCGCCTCAACTCCCGTCTGCCCCTCAATATCCATCACTTCTCGCTCCCCCACAGTACCCGGCATTGCCTCCACCACCACCGTTAGCGCCGTTGCCTCCGCCAGCCCAGCCTGCACAACCGGATATGGACATACAGACTAAGATTCTGCAGGAAGTGCGGTCTCTTTCTTCTGGCTACCGGACGCTGTCCAATGATATGGCCATCATGAAGAAGAAGCAGGCCCAACAAGAATTTGTTCCGAGGAGGTCTTATCCTCCTCCCGCACTGACGAGAGACCAAGTGGCTCAAAGGCCTCCAGCGAGAAATGCTCCCAACAACGCGCAGCCGAGCACTCCAGACAATGTGCACTGGTGCTCTACGTGCAATGACCCTCATGGGGAGGCTACCTGTATGCTGCATCAACATTATATTCAAACTCTTGAAGGCAGCATCCCGCCGGATGAAGAAGTCAACATGCTTCGTGAAGAGGGGAGCAACTTTGCGGTCTCCGAGGAAGACCCGGTGTCTATCCTGACCAGGGACGGGAAGAAGCCGATAGAGGTAGAGGCAGCCCAGATGCAGCCTTTGAAAGTGTACACTAGGCGAGAAAAGGCGCCACCTGCTGCGAAAGTTCCTGACAAAGCACCTTTGCCTCCACCAGCAAAAGAAAAGACGCCACCCACGAAGGCCCCAGAGGTTCAACCTCCAGCGGAAACCAAGGAGCAGGCTCGAGAAAAGCTCAAATACCCGTCGTTGACAAAGCGACAGAGGGTCGAGGCCACGCAGCAGTACCGTACCAAGTACGAGCCGGCAAAAGAAACGGAAGTGCCCAGTACTTCAGCTTACAACATAGTTGATGAGCTCAAGAAGACCCCGGCGAAGATCAGCATGTACGATGCTCTGCAGCTTCCTGGACAAGTAGATTTGTTACACGAGTCTCTGAAGACCTCAACAGGAGGAAAGCCACCACAGCCCGTGCTAGCTCAACCCCTGACAACTTCAATCACGGGGAAGAACAGACCACCGCCATTTTACTTGTCGCTGCAGATGGAGGGACACATAGTGCATAACTGCATTATTGATTCCGGCGCATCAACCACCGTCATGCCAAGGGCGGTCTGTGAAGAAATCGGCATGGAGTACACGAGAAGCAGTCAAGGCGTCTTGCAGCTAGATGGCACTCCTGTGAAGACAGTTGGCGTCATCAAAGACATTCCTATCCGGTTGCACAAGGCACCTGAGGTTGTGGTCATTCAAGAAGTTGTGGTTGTTGACCTGGAGCCCTACTTCGGCATGTGCCTCTCGAGAGAATTTACCGCCAAGCTGGGTGGATATCTCTCGATGGACTACTCTCACATGGAGATCCCCTTCAAAGGGAGTAAAGTCAAGATTTACAATGGAAAACCCTCAACTTTCCTAGTTGAAAAGATACCAGGGGAGGGGTTGCAAGATGATGTTGTCCATCTGGTCACTGAATTTGACAAAGAGGTGAACTTGGTGGAGGAGGCCATAGAGCAGCTACAAACGGAGGATGAGTTCTCCTTGCAAGACTTCAACGCCATGATCGAATCAGACATAGGTTGTTACTCCATCACCCAGCCCGAGAAGCCGAAGGAGACAGTAAAAGAAGACATAGGCCCTGCCCCAAATGAGTTGTGGAAGTTGTACTTTGACGGCGCCAGATGCAAGAACGGCGCAGGGGCAGGGGTCCTTCTAGTCTCGCCATCGGGAGAGCAAAAGGAATACTGCTACAGGCTGGCGTGGAGCTGCACCAATAATGCGGCTGAGTATGAAGCCCTGTGTTTAGGGTTGAAGAAGGCGGAGAGACTGGGAATCAAGCAACTGCAGATCTTTGGAGATTCCGAGTTAGTGTGCAAGCAAATCACAGACAAGTGCACTGCAAAGAAGCACTATCTTAAGGCATACCGTAATCGGGTCTGGGACCTGCTGGAATCATTCGAATCCTTGAATGTCAAATCCATTCCCAGGGAGAAGAACAGACATGCAGACATCTTGGCGTCCATTGGAGCCAGGTACGTCCCGGCTGATGACACTGTCCAGAAGCCGAAGCCGGTTCGTACCATCTACAAGCCTTCTGTGCCTGATAAGGACACCCACTGGCAGGTGTTCGACTGCGATGAAGATATCGTCAATTTTCTGATTCACGAAGCTAGCACAATCGAAGGTAGAGACCCTGATGACGAGCAATATGAGGGGTTAATACAGTTGAAAAATAATCATGTCCCAAAAGGACTGATTACCTTGGAGAGCCTGTTTGACCAGAATGACAGGGCCATCTCACACCGAATCAAGGTAGATGCCAAACAATACATGGACCTGGAGCTTGAACCTGGTAAGGTGATTAAAGTCGGCACAGACTGCACTCCAGAGGAGCTGAAGCAGATTCGGGCCCTGTGCAAGGAGTACCCAGACATTGTCGCCTGGTGCTACCAGGACTTAAAGGGGTACGACAGAGAGATTATCCAGCACACCATAGAGCTGGAGGAAGGTGTGAAACCCTTCAGGCAGAAGCAGAGAGCGGTTAACCCGAAGATCGAGGCTATGATGAAAGCGGAACTTCTGAAGATGCTAGAAGCCAAGATCATATATCCTATCAAGCATTCTTCTTGGGTCGCAAATCTGGTTCCCGTGAGAAAGAAGAACGGAGACATCCGCCTCTACGTGGATTTTCGTAATTTGAACCAGGCCTCGCTTAAGGACCACTATCCGCTCCCGCAGATCGACCAAATTCTTCATGTGGTCGCAGGAGCCCAACGGTTCTCTCTTCTTGACGGATTTTCTGGCTACAACCAAATCTGGGTGAAAGACGAGGACCAGCACAAGACGACGTTCACCACCAAATGGGGGACGTTCGCCTATCAGCGCATGCCATTCGGCTTATCCAACGCTAGGGCCACATTCCAGAGGGCCATGGACCTCGCATTTCGGGAGCTGTTAAATAAAATCATTGTCATTTACTTGGATGACATGACCGTGTTTTCCCACAAGAGGGAAGAGCACACCTCCCACCTGCGGCAAGTGTTTGAAAGATGCCGAGAATTTGGTATATCCATCAACCCCAAAAAGTCAGTCTTCGCTGTGAGGGAGGGGAAGCTGTTGGGCCATGTAATTTCAGAAAAGGGCCTTGCAGTTGATCCTGATAGAGCGGAGGCTCTTCTCCGTTTGTCGGCCCCAATCAATAAGAAAGAGCTGCAGTCCTTCTTTGGCCAGATTAACTTCGTAAGGAAGTTCGTGCCCGATTTCGCTCAAGTCATAAAGCCCATGGCCGAACTATTGAAGAAGGATGCTGAGTTCCTCTGGACAGAAGAGAGGAGGCAGGCCTTTGAAGAGATCAAGGCAAGGATTGCCCAGGCGCCCGTACTGATAAACCCAGACTATTCAAAGGATTTCATCCTGTATGCGGTAGGCGAGCCTGAAAGTTATGCTGCAGTCCTGACACAAAAGGGAGATGACGGCGAAGAGCGACCAATAGCCTTCTTGAGCCAAGTAATCCAGCCGCACGAAGAAAGATACAATTTTATTGAGCGACAAGTGCATGCGGTCATGAGATCCTTGAAGAAGTTTAAGCACTTTGTATCTCAGAGCCGGGTTACAGTCTTTGTGATACACCCCGATGTCAGAAATTTTATCATTCAGGGTGAACCGGGTCACAAGAGGGCAGGATGGATCGCCAAAATCCAAGAATTCGACATAGAGGTGCGACCCACCAAGCTAATCCGAGGTCGGGCTCTATGCCAGGAGTTAGCCAGAAGTGCTGCCGCGGAGGTGTCTGCTTGCCAGTGGGAGGATCCACTGATGGAAGGTAATTTTGCCAACTCCTTATCAGAGGAGAGCGACTGGACCGATGATATAGTGTGGTACTTCAGCACAGGGAGATGTCCAGATCGACTCAACGCCTCACAAAGAAGGAGGTTTAGGCTCCAAGCTCTAAAGTATGTACTGCGCCCCGAGGGGCTGTATTTCAAAAACATAGACGGCGTCCTCTTGCGATGCGTCAAAGAATCTGATAAACAGAAAGTCCTAGGCGAGTTCCACTCTGGAATGTCGGGAGGACATTTCTCAGGAAGGCCTACGGCCTTAAAAATAATCAGGGCAGGTTATTACTGGCCCACCCTCTTCGCAGATGCATATGCAGTCTGCCAGAAGTGCGAAAAATGTCAGAGGTTCGCCGGCAGAAATAGGAACGCACCAATGCCACTCCAGCCGATCCAAGCTGAATCTCCATTCCAGCAATGGGGTCTTGATTTCATCGGGACCATATCGCCCAATTCCTCGGCAGGGCATAAGTTCATCTTGACTGCCACCGATTATTTCACCCGATGGGCTGAGGCGATACCTACCAAGCATGCCGACCAGGAGACGGTCATCGCCTTCCTTGAAAGCTTGATCACCCGTTTTGGGATCCCAGAGGCTATAGTGACAGACAATGGACCAGGTTTCGCCGGGGCTGTACTCACGGAGTTCACCAGCAAATATGGCATTTATCATAAAATGTCCTCCAACTACTACCCGCAGGGAAACGGCCTGGCGGAGTCCACAAATAAGAATCTCATGAAGATCATCAAGAAGACTGTGGAGAGGAACAAGAGGTCCTGCCACTGCACCAGAACCTAGCGCTATGGGCAGACCGAATATCTTTCAAGAAGTCAATCAAAACGTCACCCTACGCGCTGGTCTATGGGAAGGAGGTTGTTCTGCCAACACATCTTGAAATGCCTGCACTCTGGCTGCTGGACAGCGAAAAAGGAGACATGGACCCTCTTGACGCCAGATTTGCACAGCTGTTGCAGCTTGAAGAGGAAAGAGAAAAGGCTTATGAAGCTTTTCTAAAGCACACGGAATCTACACGGAACTGGTTTTCAAAAGGCACTACGGCCCGAGTCTTCAAGATTGGCGACCTAGTGTTGAAATGGGATGCCTTGAAGGCAAAACCAGGGAACCATGATAAATTTGACGCCTTCTGGGAAGGCCCCTTTCAGGTTGCCCGGGTGAACCAGTTCAACTCCTTCGTGCTAAGAGACATGGAGGGCCATATCCTCCCGATACCGGTTAATGGCTTTCATTTGAAAGCCTATCATCATTGAAGTAGTTCCAAAGGTTCCCTTTGTACATATTTCCCTTTTCTGCATTTTAATTTTGTTCCTTTGCTGAATGTAAATATCGCTTTCCGTAGAGATAATTTCCTGCTTTAGTTTAAGGAAAAGAGCCAAGTATTTTTGTGTAGAAAGTGCCTAGCAGCAGGCGAGAAGGCAGAAAAAGCTGAAAATTTCACTAAGTGTCCGAAGAGGGAGACGCCGAGCTTCGCCTAATTCGGCTAGCGACGCCCATCATCGCGCAAATTCCAAGCGAACTCTAGCCATATGCTAAGGGCTGCTCAAAGCAAAAGAAAAGAATATTTGTCTAACTCCCTAGGCACCCGCGGTCGCTCATTTTTTCAGCGACGCCGGGAGTCTCCCTCTAAAATCAGCGACTTTGGGAGGCGAAAGCAGGAAAAATTGACTAAGGCAGGGGGCCGAACGCCCGTTGTCGCTCCAAAACTCAGCGTCGTCCGTTGTCGCTCCGAAAAATCAGCGATCCTGAGCAATACGACAAAGAAGGGCAGCCAAAAATTTTCTAAGTGTGACGGCAGCGCCGCCCGCTGTCGCTCATTTTTTGAGCGACGCCGGGAGTCGCTCCCAATTTCGAGCGACACTCGGCGGGACCAAGACAGGGAGGAAGAAAAAGCGCTAAGTGTCGGCGTCCGCCGTCGCTCCATTTTGGAGCGATGACCGTCGTCGCATGGTTTTTTGAGCTAAACTCTCCCTTCATTGCTCATTTCTCAAACGCCGCCTGCGGTCGCTCGTTTTTTCGAGCGACGCTGGTCGTCGCCCCCTTTTCAAGCGAAACCCGGCGAGGTGGGGGGACTTCAAGCAAAGTGAAGGTGAAATTTTTTTCTAAGTCCCCAAGGACGCCGATCGCTCGCCAAAACGCAAATAGCCCAAAAGCGCTCAACTTTTCAGCGACAGTGGCCCCCGACACAGTTTTCAAAATAACGAACCTCGTGGCGCGTGCCTAAGTGGCGGCAGGTGACGTCATCAGGGCGCACGTTTTTTAAAATCCAGATGACTGCACGATTTTCAAGGCGGATTGCATTAAAGGCAAGGACGAATGTCGGACCAATCAGTAATAAGGTGCGCTAACCAAGGGAGATTTTGCGCACGGCCCACGAAGAATAACGGCGCTCCACACCCACTTCGCGCACCCGGGCTTTAATTCCAGCATTCGACATTAATGCCACCTTTGCACCGTAAAAAGGGCTCAGTCGCTCATTTTACTGCCATTATTGAACCAGTTGAAATCTGAGCTGCGCCAAGGAGAGAAAGATACGAATTTTACCAGCAGTCAATTGAATTATCAAAATTACCTCGCTGCCATGGATAAAAAATCAGGTGCAGAAAAGGGTAAAGCCCTCATGCAAGCAGCCTCTAGCGCATCTCAGAGTGATTCGCAGGAGCAAGCAGCTTCAGGCTCGCCTGGAATCGGAGCGCGACAAGAGAAGAAGGGCAAAGGAAAGAAAAAGAACAAAGGTCCTCTTCCGCCGCCTGTGGACCGCCTGGCTGGATACAGAGACGGCGATTATACGCTCAGCATCACGCAGTTGCGACTCGCGATAAAGGAATGGTGCAACAAAGTCCCGGCCTCGCACCCTTTCGGTGCAGCATTCCACTCGAACCTATCCTGGTTCCTGTGCCCTCCTGTTCACCACTGCCCGGAGCTGGTTGAGGCCATCGCCAGATATTACAAGCCGAGCACGCGGCAAGTCTGCGACCACGAGGGGAGGGTGTTGTTCTCCATCTATAAGGAAAGCGTTCAGATGGCTTTCGCGCCAGGGCACTTGCTGGACCGGAGTTGCGTTTTCAGAAGAATCAGCCTAGGCGAGCAAAGAGACAAATGCATTGATAATCAAAAAATGAGGAAATTCCTCAACGCCCAGTTGAAACCCCCACTGCGAGACAGAGAATGGCCGGAGTGGCCCATATCGTTGGAGGACTTCAAAATCCGAGCTATTTATAGCATGTTGGCCTGGGTGTTAGGCTGCGACACTGACGCAGTAGTGCACCCATATCAAATTTCCCTGGCGGAGTGCATCCTGCACGAGGAATACTACGACCCCAACGCCCCGAAAACAGGAACAAGGCCAGTCTTCTTTAACTGGGCAGATTGGGTTGCCTATGGGATTCACTCAAGCCTCGTAGAGCTGAAGGAGGAAAGGAGCACAAAATTTAGATACTATTTGTTCCTGGCATGGCTGTTCTTGTTCCACATGCACAACAAAATGAATACCGTTCCAGTTCAGCAGAGGGACGAAAGTGGCGCGCAGTTGCCGGTCTACGAGTGGACCAACATCTTGTACAGGAGGGGGTCGTACTATGATTTTAATTTCAAATTCTTGGGCGCTGCCCTAGCCCTCATGAATGGCGTAACGACGCGCCCTCCTCTAGAGATGAGGAATTATCTTGTCGAACAAGGAATTGGCGACACCTTCAAGCTGACACAGGGCGTTGTTATCAGAGTGTTCGGATTCAAGGGCAAGCCCTTTCTGCTGCCGTACTTCTGCACCGAGTATCACTTTTCCTTAGAGGCAGCACGGCAGATGGACTACGTGGAACGAGAATACGGCCAGGGGAGAAGGAAGGGCCACATCTTCCGGTATCCATTAATTTGGGGCGACATTGAGGTCCATGAGTGCGGGCAGCATCAATTCCTGGCAGCCACCCTTCAAAGTTTCGGCCTGGTGGAGCTCCCCCAGCGCTGGAAGTATGATCCGATAGAGAAAATAAATAAATTTATACACGCCTGCCCGCGAAAAGAGATCATGATAGAAAGGGAGAACCCGACAGGGCACGATATGGAGTGGCATATTGAAGAAATGCAGTCGCTCCCACCGTGGCTAGATTTTTACTGCATAGAGGCGGAGTACGATCCCGAGCATAACAATGACCACAAAACAAACTCCGTAGGCTACAGAAGGATGCTGTCAAAAGTAAAGCCGCTGGGCTGGAGCGAAGAAAAGATAGCGCAGTGTTGGATAGCCAGGTGCCACACAAAGAGAGACAAGTCAGAAAAGTTGTTGGCCGCTGACCACGAGTTCTCCGAACTCTATGACAAAAATATTGACACGTGGCAGCCGCTCGTTTTTCGTGATATCGTACCCCAAGGCGTCAGGCGCAAGCATAAAAAGGGGACCTCACCCCAAAAGTCAGTTATGCAAGGAAGTTCAAGCAGCGAAGCATTAAGAAGCCAAGGAGTAGGCCCCATGTTGCAGTCAACTCCGAAAAAGTCGCAGCAGTCCGAGCGGGAAACCGTACAGTCCACCCAAGCAGCTGAAAAGGGCTCGAAGCCATCAAAGTCAAAGCCGAAATACAGATTCACGGTTTCCGGTGCGGCACCAGACGATCCAGCCTCAGCCGCTGCAGCTGAACCAGAAAAAGCGGCTGCGACAGGAGCGAAGAAGAGAAAGAGGTCTGAAAAGACCAAAGAAAAGCGGTCCGCGCCCAAGAAGGAGACTGTACGACAACCCAGAGCGACTCCGCAGAAGGAGGTTGCTGCCAAGGAGGTTGTGAATCTCGTTGAGGACAGCCCGCAGAGAGAGGCAGAAGCGTGGGCAACACAAGTAATCAAGACGCCAGCCCATTCTGGGCACGCAGGTACGTCTCCTCCCCTCTCCAAAAATTCCCCTGAAGTTTTGCCTGCCGCACCTTCCTCCTCATCCGCTGAACCCATTGCCTCTGCATTGTCTCAGTCACCTATCACTCAGCCCCCTGCTTCCCCACAGACGTTTGGCCATTTTGCCCAAGACCCCAACATTTTCCAAACCCTGGGCCAAACCCTAGGTCATTCGCAGTTGGCCAGCGTCGCCGAAGAAGTCCCAAGTTCCCCTCGCCCTACATCTCCCGCGGCTGCATACCCTGAAAACCCTTCTCCGCCCCCTCAGGAGCCGCCCACCATTTCCCAAGCCCAGTCGCCCTTGAAAGCGACTGAATCATCAGGCGCCGCCCGTACCTCTTTGTTTGCAACCGAGAAAATGCCCGAGCAGGACTTGTCTTTGGGCTATCCCTTGTACGGAGAGCTGGAGCTTGTGGAACGACAGCTGCAGGCAACAGATGATCAGCCCATGGCAGCCAAGGCAACTCAAGGCTCCCTCAAGTTTATCCAGGGAGTCAGAAAAAGAAGAGGCGAAGAAATGGCTGTGGTGGAGAAGCGCACCAGGTTCGACCTGGACAGAAGGGTGATCCACATTGAGAAAAGGGTCCCCAAGGTGAAGAAGCCTATCAAAGACATGACTGACGACGACTACGACTACCATAGCAAGGACAAAAGCCTAGATGATGTCGTCGAGGAGAATGAGATAGGCGGAATCCGTCGGAGGGCCGATACGTTGTTCATCAAGCAGCAGGAGACGAAGCAGCATCTCTACCAGCTCGAAGACGAGAAGAGGCAGCTGGAAGAGGACTTAGCGAAGTCGCAAGCGCAGCTGGAGACTGCCCAGGAGGAGGTCCAAAAATTGAAAGATCAACTTGCAGCCTCTCAGCAGGAAACAACAGATCATAAGGCGGTTGCCGATAAGTTGGCCGAGGAGAAAGAAGGAGTGCTGGCGCATGTTGCCCAATTGCAGGGACTGCTTCAGGAGACCCAGAGGCAGCTAAAAGAGAAAGCGTCACAGGCCGCTGCTTTTTCAAAGGATAGGGTCAAGGAAATAAGAGCCAGCCTGCTGAAGGGGTTCAGGACCAACGTCTCCAGGTCGCTCGCTGTCCTTATGTTCATCACCAAAGTTCAAGAAGCTTTTGCCGAGGGAAAGCCTGCGGTAGAGGGGGCCGAACGCCAAGCCCAGCAGTGGCTCAACTTGGCGACCAAACTTGAGAGATTTGAGCGCCAACGCCCCCAATTTCCCCCTATGTCACAAATTGCCCAAGATTGGGCTGCTGCAAGGGCAACCTTGCATGTATATTTTGAAAAAACAGAGAAAATCAGGAGGGCCAGGAAGATCCTGGATGCACTGGAAAAGGAGAAAGATATATGCCTGGTTCCCCTCCAGACCCTTAATTCGCTGGGATTTCCAAGTTTCATCGGAGAAAATGGAGACTGCCGCCCCAGAGAGGAGTTGATGCCGATCTGGGAAGCCTTCGAGGCAGACACATCAGAGATTGACAACTGGGCGGACCCAGTTCTTGAAGAGCAGGTTACTCAGTTGGTCTCCCGATTCTCCAAAATCAGCGCCTGCCTCCACGAATTGGGGGAAAGACTCGCCACGATTGACATGTTCCAAGTTGAGGCGTTCAAGCTTATGCTGGGGGATCTCGGCAATCTACAGCCCTTCCAAGAAGCAGCATGGGCCCAGGCTCGGGCCACTTATGAGCATGTCCGTGATCGCCTCAATCCCCCAGAAGAAGAAGAAGGCGAGGACCAGTCTGGTGAGGAAACTGAAGGAGAAGAGGAAGATTCAGGGAGAAAATCCGGCGAAGACAGCGAAGAAGAGGTTCAGAAAGGAATTCAGCAAAAGCAGCAGCAACAGCAAAAGGAGGCAGGGACCGGAGAAGACTCTGCGCCCAAAGGATGAAGGCATGGGCCCTTGCATCGAGGCGAGCTCGATACCCCGCGAGCCGCCAGGAATGTTGTCACATTTTGTAAAGGGGTAAAATTTCTGAAAAATTCAAGAAATTGCTGCTATTTCTCTCCTTCTTTTCTTTGTAGTTTTTCTCCTGCAGTTTTCATGTGTCATGTCTTCCATTTTCTGTTTGTCTTGCTTTACTTTTCAAGTATCCCACCTGTTCGAAAAAAGGGCAAAAATTGTAAAAAATTGTAAAATTGGCTAAGTGTCAAAGCAGGGAGCGACGCCCGTCGTCGCTCCATTTTGGAGCGCCGCCCGTCGTCGCTCCCCTTTTCGAGCGACCATGGGCGGAGGACGAAGAGAGGGGGCAAAATACTCTAAGTGTAGACGCCCTTGTCGCTTAGCGTCGCCGTCGCGCCGTTTTCGCCCGGCTCGAGCATGAGCCTTCCGTTGTCGCTCATTTCCCAAAGCGCCGCTCGGCGTCGCTCCAGTTTTGAGCGACATTGGGCGGAAGAAGGAAAAAGGTTAAATCAGTTTAAGTGTTGGTTTCCTAGCGACATCCGGCGTCGCTCCATTTTGCTGCGCTGTCTGCCGTTGCTTCACTTTTTGACTTATTTCCCACGTCGTTGGTTTTTTGCGCCGCCCGTTGTCGCCGTCCGGCGACATTGGCGGGAGGAGAGAGAAGTAGAAATTTCTAAGTTCGGCTCCCGTGTCGCTCGGTTTTGCTCGCGCCACACGTCGTCACAGTTCTTCTCCAACGCCCGTTGTCGCCTTCCCCTTCGTCACTAATTCCAAGCTAAACCGCACGGGTTTCGAGATTTATGCCTGTCAGGAAGTGACAGATTGTGTGTTGCCAAGGTACAGGGTAGATGAACATTGAAGAACAAACTGTACTTCATCTACCGCATTCAACCGGACCTGGCTTTCCCGCCCACCAGACCTGTCCGGGGATGTACAGTTTTCAGAACGGCCATATCTCAAGTACAAGTACAGCCGACAGGGGTCTCATCCAGGCAACTTTTTACAGCTTTTACAGCTTTTGCCGGTCCTTGGGATCCGTGCATGATTGTATTTTGGGGGGAAATTCCTGCTATAAAAGGCAGTTCATTTGATTGTAAAAGGGGGGGAACATATTGCTAGAGAACTCTGCTGTGACGGATCACCTTCTACTTAATTCAAAGCATCCTTGGCTCTGCTTCTTGTCTCTGTCTTTTATGCTGCCTTCTGCTAGTATTTCTGCTTCATGTCCATTTATATTTCTGTCTGTTTGAATTCTGAATTCTGGATTTGAGCATTGGTGATTATTTGGATCTGGAATACTAACCAAAAGGATACATAGGGTAGAATAACAGCTGCAATTTCTGTTACATGCTTTGTTTTAATTGTTGTTGGTTTGGATGCAAATTTGTAATCGTGTTGCTTGTTCTTCCCCACCTGAAACAAATGATATTTCCATTTCTTTCTGCACATTTATCCCTTTCCAGCACTCTTATCTAAAAACCCCCAAAACTAGATTAGTATAGGAGCCGGCCTTCTCCGGAGATTGGCACGAAAGGCATCCCTTCCTTCCGGCCTTTCAATCTGCTGGGCGAATCTAGGGCGCAATAGATTAAAATCCTTTCCTAAGTGGCAGATTCGTAACCAACAGTTCTTAACCATGCTAGGAAGGCTACAACTCATAAAGACTACATTGCAATCCATCTTTATTTATATGATGTCACTTTCAAGATTGCCAGTAGATAGAGCATCAGAAAATTGATAAAATTCAAAGAGACTTTCTATGGAAAGGTTGTGAGGAAAAATTTAGGTTTCCTCTTTATAAGTAGGATAGGTTTTGCAAAGGAAAGAATATTGGAGGAGTAGGCTTGTGGAATTGTAGACTTATGAATTTGGCATTAGGGGCAAAGCTTGGGTGGAAATTATTCAAAGATCAAGGAAAGAATTGGGCAAAAATATTACTTAAAAAATATATAGGTTCTTTTGATGTAATGAAACTATTTGAAAAAAGAAAAGGATCGTCAACATGGAACTTCATATTATATAGTTTGCAATTGATAAAGAAACATATTAGATGGTCGGTCAATGAGGGAAGTTATGCAAATGTTTGGTCTGATGCTTGGTTGAAGCCTTATCCTCTTATCTTTAACTCAAAATGACAACCATTGGCTCAAGCATGCCTAGAATGTAAAGGTCCAAAGGTCAAAGACTATTAATATGAGCAAAAACTCTAGATCATGGATTTCTTTTAGTAACTTGGTTGAAGGAGAGGAACTCAAACAAATTGCAAATGAACTTCAAAAGATGCTTCAAGAGTTTTATTTGCTGATTTTTTCATGAAAGGATGAGTTGATTTGGAATTTATCAAAGGATGGTGGATGCTCGATCAAGTTGGGATATGAGGATTTAGAGCAATTAAAATTTCCTTCTCCCAAAGATTGTCCTTGGAATAATGTTTGTTCATTAGAGCCTCTCCCAAAGGCCTCAACATTCCTTTGGTCAGCAGTTCAAAGTAAGATTCTTATAGGAGAGAGTCTAAAAAGAAGAAAATATTATGGACCTTTTAGATGTGCCTTGTGTGAGAAGGATTTAGAAACATAGAACCATTTACTTTTTCATTTCACACCATTTGGGGTTACTTTTTTTAAAATATGAAATATATTGGGTAGCTCAATCAACATTGAAAGAGTTGTGAAATGTTGGATTAATTATTTCAAAGGTAAAGCATTATGTATTTTGTGGAGGATTGACCCTGCTATTATTTATTGGAATGTATGGCTTGAAAGGAAAAATAATTTTTTTAAAAATAAATCTCAAAATTATGCCCAAGTATGACACTGTATTATTGCCTCTCTTGCAAATATCTACAAATATGGTGCTCATCTTGGGAAGTGCAAAAAAAAATGTGTTAATAACTGGGCTACAAGATTTGAACATACATGGAAAAGTCATCTGTGATAATGAAATTAAAACAAAGGATCTACTTCAATCTAGGGTAAAATGGAAATGTCTAGAAATTGGGTTTATCAAAATTCATTTTGATGGTGCTTCTAAAGGAAATCTGGGAAAATTTGGCGGAGGTGTTGGTTTTATAAATAGTGAAGGCAAAATTCTCCTCACTTACTCGTAATCATATGGAACTTCAACTAAAAACTATGCATAGGCTAGGGCACTTCTTATGGGATTAAAATTGTAATAGAAAAAGGATGGAAATATATTTCAATTGAAGGGGATTCACAAATTATCATCAATGCTATTAACAAAAATGGATGTGGAGATTGGATAAAAAATAATATTATTGTTGATGTTCATCACCTATTACTAGAGGCAATCTCTTGGAAGTGTGAGCATATTTATAGAGAAGGAAATCAGGTAGCAGATAATTTAGCCAATTGCGGTGTTGATCTTCGTCTTGGTGAAATTCAAATTTTAGAAGGCAACTGGCCAAGTGAGATTTTATCTCTTAATCAAAATGATGTCAAGGAGCTGATTGTGGAAACATAGCACTTTGAGGAAGTTGAATATATTTAATAGAAAAAGAAATGAAAAAAAAAGGCATGTTGGATATAGTTTAATTGGCATAACAACAAATTGAATATTTTGGCATTTGGAAGCTTCTCGATATTTGCTACAGTAAATCTAGAAACATCGAAAATGTAGATCTACAGTAACTAAAGATAAGATCATAAGTCGGTGAGTGGGGTCTTATCCCTTTCCCGTGGGACAGTGTCTTCCACTAAAACCAATTGTACAAGATAGGATTTGTACAATATTCCATCCTCCACTAAAATATCGATGTATGCGGCATATTCTTTGGGGAGACCACAAACATTCTTGGTAGTTAGCAATTTCTTGTTGTAACCCTGCAGTTAATTCTTCCGGATTGGTAATGTGAGGTTGATTGTCAGGCATTTCTGTATCTCGGACAGTAGATGATTCAGGAATATGTGGCTGTGATACTGGAAATGGAGGCTGCATGACTTCATCAATATAAGTTCTTAATGCAGGGTACTCTGTAAAGATTATTCAAATTATAAAATTTCTCATTTTTTCTTGCCAAGACAGGTTTACACAAATTGCAGCAAAATAGGCTTGAAAAGCTGCACTTGGTTCACCCAATCTTCTTAAGAGGATAATATCATTTCCTTTTGTCTATTGTATCTTTCAGCCCCTTGTAATACAGATTATCTGTTTTATATTGCCATTGGTTCATTTTCTTTTTCTTTTTCCTTATATAGGTTATATGCGATTGAAAAGGCCACCATCTGTATTACATCATGGCCACATTACTACGGTATTATATCTTAGCCATTATGCATATATTGCCTGGAAAGATTTCAACCGTGGTGTCTATCTTGAAATTTTGACATATTTAACCAATTGAGCTCCTGTCATTTGATGTTATTGGTTCACAATACTTACGTCTAACTCAGCCAGATGATTTTGTTGTCATTCTGGTAGCTTCTAATGGGTTTCATTTTCACATAATTAGGTTTGTTGAACAGTTGGTGGCTAGTGCCGAGGCTGCAGTTGACGAAGTTATAAGACGAGGGGTAAACTCTCCAATTTATCTTGAATTCAATTGCTTCTAATACTCGTGAACTTTAACAACGATGCTTGTACTTGCTATATGCTTGCTAAAATAACTTGTATGCGTGTAGGTTGCTCATCCAAACAAAATTGCTATTGGAGGTCACTCATATGGAGCATTCATGACAGCCAACCTCCTGGCACATGCATCTCATCTTTTTTGTTGTGGGATTGCTCGGTCAGGAGCCTATAATAGGACACTTACTCCCTTTGGATTTCAGGTGAGCTTTACTCATATGACAATTCAAGTTAGTACTCTTAAGCTTATATTGTTTTCTCAGTACCGTTCTAATATGCTCATTAGACTTTAATGGAATTTGTTTTTAGAATGAAGAGAGGACACTATGGGAAGCAACAAGTACATATGTTGAGATGAGCCCATTCATGTTAGCGAATAAAATAAAGAAACCCATCTTGCTAATACATGGAGAAGAGGATAATAATTCTGGAACACTGACGATGCAGGTATGGAAATAAATTTACAGTGGTGACATATTGCAATTTGATTTGCATTTAGTGTTTGGTGTGAATCTGTGACGCTGTTTTTGACATTCACACTTCATATTCCATGGATGATACCTGATTTCTTAGAATCATTTGCATTGTAGAATGCTGTGTTGTGCTTTTTATCATTCATATTATTCTTTAATGGTAAAACTATTGTCTTTCTCATTCTGTATTTGTTCTTGATATACCCTTATTAATTCTCTTGAACAAGGAATCATGTTACGTATGTACCAAAAAATGACCTTTGCCATTAAAGGCATTGTTTATTTCCTTCAACCACCGTGATGAGCTTGGGATTTCAAAACACTTAAATACCTACCATTCAGTTACTAATAATATACTGACAGTGTTTCATGCCACCCAAGTTTTAAGAACTTAAGATCCTGGGACTTGTTGCATTCCCTGTTTTGATACAAGGTAAATAATGGGCATGGGTGATTCATGAATATAGATCTTGGGTGTGGAAATAACAGAACATTTTGCTGGTGTTGGATTTCGGAATTATTTTAGGCCATGAATTTCAAATGATATTCTTCAGATAACCAATTCTACAAATTTCTTAATTTATTGCTTCATGATCCTTGCAGAAATACTTAGAAGTTGCATTTAAATCAATTTGGGGCCTTGTGATAGGAGGTCAACTAGATTTCATGCAAAGCAAAATTATTTGGTTTGAACTCTCTGCCTATCTTTTGGCAGCAGTGGATAAGATTACTGACTCGTATGTGGTAGCCACTGTTGTACTAACCCATGGTACAAGGTAAATACAACACTAGACAAGTGTCCTCTTATAGACAGTTGTAGCCAGTGAAAAAGAGCCATCTTTTGTCTTCTTAGGGAAGCTTTGAATGTTGTTGTTCCATTTTCTATGGCAACTATGATTTGGCCCATCTTTTAACGTTTTGTTCTGCAATATTTACTGCAGCATCCAGAATTCATCATACTTCACTATAGACAGTGCTTATGCTAGTCTTCTGTGTTTGGATGCTGCATTGCCATGAAGCATGTTTCTTGCACTGGGAGTAAATATTATATTTGCTCAAAACTTCAGTCGTTTCTAGTCATTAATGTCCATATGCTTGTAGGTTCGCACATGCTGGCATGTATGTACTTGTTTATTGGGTTTCTCTTCTCTACTCTCTTTGGATTTTAGTGTAACAAATTAAAAAGCACTTACTGGTTTGTTCTTGGTATGTTGGCTGTGTAAACATTGCAGTCAGAGCGCTTCTTCAATGCATTAAAAGGGCATGGTGCACTCTCTCGCCTTGTGCTTCTTCCTTTTGAAAGCCATGGATACAGTGGGCGTGAAAGCATAATGCATCTGCTTTGGGAGACTGACAGATGGTTACAGAAGTTTTGTGTAAATTCCCCAGATACCATTCTTGATCCAAAGTCTTCAAGCCAAAATGAGAATGTTGATGGAGGGAAAAAGTATGCATCTATTGGGAAGGGAGGAAACACTAACCAAGAAGAAGAATTTGAATATAATTCTTTGTATTCAATGCCCAGGTCATCTTTATGATAAATGTGGTGAAGGGCGAAGCTTATATAAGTTGCCATTTGTGCTCAGCATTTCGTTAAATTTATAATTTCTTGTTATTTTATGTAACCTAATTTGTTATGGTCACTTGTTCAACTTTGCCCTCTCTAAGTGGCGCTCTTATCTTGGGAGATCTTGTGGAGTTATTCCTTTTCCTTAAGGAGCATTATTGGTGTTACCTTACCTTAAGTGTATTATCTATCTCTGTTTCATTGTGTGGATTATTATTGTGGATAATCATTCGTAGATGAATGATTTGATATTTCTGGACGTTGGTGAATGATTTCTCTTAATAAGAATAAAGTTTCTAACAATTGCCATGAAGCATGTTTCTTCGTAGATGAATGATTTGATATTTCTGCACGTTGGTGAATGATTTGATATTTCTGCACGTTGGTGAATGATTTCTCTTAATAAGAATGAAGTTTCTAACAATTGCCATGAAGCATGTTTCTTCGTAGATGAATGATTTGATATTTCTGCATGTTGGTGAATGATTTCTCTTAATAAGAAAAAGTTCCTAACAATTGCCATGAAGCATGTTTCTTCGTACTGGGAGTAAACATTAGATTGGGTCAAAATTTCAGTTGTTTCTGGTCATTAATGCCCATATGCTTGTGGGTTCGCATGTGCTGGCATGTATCTATGGATTTTAGTGTAACAAATTAAAAAGCACTTACTGGTTTTTTCTTGGTATATTGGCTGCGTAAACATTGCAGTCAGAGCGCTTCTTCAATGCATTAAAAGGGCCTGGTGCACTCTCTCACCTTGTGCTTCTTCTTTTTGAAAGCCATGGATACAGTGGGTGTGAAAAAATAATGCATCTGCTTTGGGAGACCGACAGATGGCTACAGAAGTTTGTGTAAATTCCCTGGACACCATTCTTGATCCAAAGTCTTCAAGCCAAAATGAGAATGTTGATGGAGGGAAAAAGTATGCATCTATTGGGAAGGGAGGAAACTGTAACCAAGAAGAAGAATTTGAACATAATTCCTTCTATTCAATTCTGAGGTCATCTTTATGATAATTTTTTTTATCAACCATCTAATGTGGTGAAGGGCGAAGCTTATATAAGTTGCCATTTGTGCTCAGCATTTCATTAAATTCATAATTTCTCGTTATTCTATGTAACTTAATTTTTTATGGTCTCTTGTTTGGTACAACAATGATGGATCCTGCTCTTCTGAATGAGCAAATTAAGAATTGAATTTTTTGCCAATGCTTAAAAGTGTTGTTAAAGATCAAACCAAAGCTCTTTTATTGTTTATTATTGCACATGCATCCAGACAGTTTCTATCAGGAGCATTGTTAATTGAGGCTAATTAAAAGCTGCTGAAAGAGAGAATTCACTTGTGCCAAGTGATCTCACTCCAATTATTGGCATCCAAGTCAGTTGGAGTTGCTTGCATAACCACAGTTGCATGGTACACTTCTATTGGATAACGTATGAAAACAACTTTTATTGAAGATTATTTTGAATGCCTTTTAAAAAGTCTTTTTATTTTTTCTTAAAAAATAGGGTTTTGAAAGGGTTGCTCTTTCCCTTTTATTATATCAACTTAATCATATCAAGCTATATAGCATATTTGGTGTTTCTAAGATTTGAACGTTGTTGTGGGCTACATCATCCATATGCCCAACCATTGAGGATTAAATTTTTTTCTTTGATCTTAAATATCCTCTTATCCATTTAAAGAGTTTTTCTTTTCTTCTTCTAATAACAATATAAATTATGTAGCATTCACAAGCCTTCCTTCTAGGATGATGTGGAACTCCGACTTTATATTACATTTTTTTTTAATTATCATGAAATCTAAGTTTGATATTAAAAATATTTTATTTAATAATAAATAGGTATCTTTTGGATGAACAATCACAACTCTAATATCATAGTTATTTTATCCAAATATCAACAGTCTAATAGATCAACAATATGAAATTATCCATGCACATATCAAGTTAAGTTAAAATAAGTATTTAATATTAATGTTCTTGATTCAAAAGGTAATGGAGGTTTCCAATTAATTAGACCATAAACTAATCATAAGGAGTATTTCAAAACTAAGACGATCCGTTTGTCACCTATTAATTTTATTCAATCTCACCTATGTATAATTATAGATAGTAAGTCACACACACACACACATATATATATATATGGGACAATCAAGATAATTGTATGTATCATTATATCATCTCAATTTCATAGAGCACAATAGAGAAATTGCCCAAATCTCATATATCAAGATCTATTATTACCAAAAGATGTGAAAATATCAAGGTCTTGCTATAATCTATATGTATCATATTTAGAAAAACATATTTTCAACAAACAAAGTCATGATTAATGTCAAACCTTATATCATGGTATATCAAAATAACAAGTTTAATCTAATTAAAAGGTAATGACTTACGGAAGAGTTTGCATGCAGTTGGTGTTGTGCTATCCAATGAAGGGAGGAGTCATGGAGTTGTGGTAAAAATTTGGAGGAAAAGGAGAGGATTTTTGTGGATGGCAATGGTAAAAATTTGGTAGAGAAGAGCTATTACTTCAGATACTTAAGCTCTTCGAAACTTGATCACTTTTATTACACAACAAATTAAAATCAGAGAGTGTCCACCAAGTTGGAAGGGTTTATCGCTAGATAGGCTGATGTTTATGAGAAAATATCGATGAGCTCACCTGAAGGAATACTTGGGATTTGACGGACCGTTGAATTGGAGTTGTCGTTTGAAATTTCTAAGTTGTTTTATTACTTAAGTTTATGCATTGTGGTAGTATTGAGGGAGTTACAACCATATGAAGTCAGTTGTCCAAGACAAGGATAGTGAGGATTTTTTCAAATCGTAAAAAATAAATTTATAGATATCTCAGTCAATCAGGGTAAGCAATGCAGTTTAATTTGTTTTTGAAGAAAATATACATAATTATTTGTTGATAGTAAGGAATAAAGGAGATTTGAATTTTTTTAAAACCCTAGTTTTTTTTTTACCCAAACCCTAGCTGCATTAGAAATCTTTTTGGGTTAAAGATCATGGGTTTGGGGTTAAAGATCATGGAGTTACTAGTTTGCATTGGAAATAATGACATGTATAGATCTCTATATTTTGGTGACCATTTTTGGCAAATCCAACTTATGAAAATTTTAAGAGAGGAAGCTTATGTTTGGTGGGCAAGTGTTTTTAAGGAAAGGAATTATAATTACACTTGGGACGAAATGGAGCATGCATTCTTGAGTCAATGGGACTCATATAAAAAGATAGCTAATTTGAAGGTCACCATCAAAGGATATGAAGAATAAATAAAAAGGCTTCAAAGGGAATTGAAAGAAATAAATAAAGAGGATATAATAGAAGGAAAAATACAAATGACAATGTGCAAGTTCATGTGTTCAGAAGGAAGAGCTTAAGAAGCAAATATCTAAAGAGAAGTAAGAAGCAAATATGGTAGGGTAACAAGTTGAAGAACAAACAGAAGACTCAAAAGTTGAATTTATAGTAGCAACAAATATAGAGTCCATGGAAGAATAAAAAACAAAGTCCAAGGAAGCCTTTTTAGAAGTGTACAAGGACACACCAAAAGAAGGGCATAAGAGAGAATATTGTGAAGAAGAATTTAAAATAAAAAAACAATTTGTTGAAGAATCAAAGGAAACAAAATGTCAAGTTAAGGTTGCAACATATTGGCACCCACACCACCCTGAGAGACAACAATATTGGAGGCATGGCTTAAGGTATCAATATTATAGATCTACATGGAGCTAGAAAGGCATCAAGTATGACAATGTTTGGCAAAAAAAGCATAGTGGTTTTGGATTTCAAAGGGGTGCAACAACATCAGGGAATAACAAGACCAACCATTTGAAATATTAGAGTAAAGCAGCAGAAACATGGAGCCAACAGAGTAGTTATGGATATTCAAGGGGCACAATGACAACTTAACATCATGAAAGACCACCACTAATCAAAGTTTCACTTGGATTGGTGGATGAACAAGATTGGAAAATGTCAAGAAGAAGAATGCTAAATATTTGTATTTACAAAGAAAATTGAAGAAGACACAAAAAAGTGAATATTAAGAATTCAGACTTCAAAAAAAAAAACGATGTAGGTATCTAACTATAAAATCTCACTTGAGATGAGAATTTGATATGTTTGTAAACTCACAAGGAAAGAGTTGTGATTTGTCAAGGGTGGGGGACCCGAGTATAACTTTTTTCTCAAGCAAAAAAAAGGTAACGATGTACGAAAGTTTAACATGCAAGAACATTATCTTATCTCAATGAGCCAAACTTCAAGCTTGTTTTATTTCTTCTAAAGGGTTTTAATTTGGCCTTTTATTGTATTTGCAACTTTTGGATGTAACCATCCAACACACATATGTGATCCACATTCATAGCCTCATCCATTTTGATTCACAACTATATCCAAATTCAACACAAGCAAGATTTGAAACATACATTATCAATACAACTGTATGAAACACATTGTGGTATCATGATAAGTTGGCTGTCATGGCTAAATGATAGGCCACTAATTTGATTATCTCAAGGTTCTCAAAAGGTTGCACAAATTAAGGTGCCAACTTCAAATCCTTGTCAAATATATTGGGCTCTTGTTGGGCCTCACCCTTAGGAATAACTTTCCTTCCACTACATAAGTGTTGTTGGCATTTTCCAAGCTCTTTATTTAGTCCTCCACCTTGCAAATGCTTAATGTTGAAAGCTACCTACTCCATCTCTTCTCAATATATCTGTCCCAACCACAATTATATCTTATAATCTATCTCAACATAGAGTACCCGATACAAATGTCCTACAATACCTCATTATGATCCATGCATCCTCAAATAAATAGATATACCCTTCCAATGGGTCTAAGAATCTATCATATACATTCTAAGCATGTCTTCCAATACTTGACTCAACCTCTTTGTCTATCTATCTAGGGTGATAAGTTATACTAAACTTGAATTTTGGTGCCCAACATCTCTTGAAAAGTGGTATAAAATCATGAAGTAAATAAAGGATCCTTAATTGAGATGATAGATTTTGGGGTCATACCAATCTTATGAACTTGTCCCTCTAGCAATGGTGAAGGGAACATAAGGGGTTCAAGTGGGACATAAATGAGCTACATTAGTCATCTTATCAATTACAATAATGACACCATAATACTAAATAGATATAGGTAGCCCAATAATAAAATCTATGGAGACCACATGCCACCTTCACATAGGAATTGTCATCTAGATAAAATAATATAATTGGATGTTGGTGCTCTCCTTTCACCTTTTGACACTCTAAGCAACTAGAGACATACTTTGCAATGTTATGCCTGATACCTGACCAAAATTATAATTACCTTAAGCTTGTTCAATTTTTTTACTCTAGGATGTGCAAAGTGTGGAGTTTGGTGTCTCCCTACCATGATCAAAACTCGTACACCATCTTCATTGGGAACATATATTCAATTGTAAAAGTGATGTAATCTATCATTTTTTTTTTTAATTTATTGTCTCGATCCTTCTTGCTTTGCTAAATGTTATCCTTTGCTATACCCATTCGTACCACTATCACTTTGATAACTACTTGAGGATGTGCCTTTTCAAATTCATCAGTATATTTATGGTTGAATACAAATGGTATACTTGCAAAGGGTGCAAAGGGTATCAACAACTGTGTTCTCTTTTCCCTTAATGTATAATATATTAAATTTGTACTTTCACCAAAACTTCATTCACCTTTAATCTTATCTTTACCATCTACCCAACAAGAAATGATGGCACATCTAAAAGGCATGAACCAATTTTGTTAGGTAAAGATCATATTTAGGAGAGTTAAGCTCATGATACTTGAGATTTCTAGCGTTATAAGTAATCACTCAACCATCCCGCATGAGGCGTCATTTTAGTTCCTATATAGAAGCATATGGGTAAATTAAAAAATATTTATTTGGATCCAATATTGTTATAATTAGAGCACTAGTAATTCCAAAGTCAAGAAGGTTGTTTGACATCTACCTATCCACTCAACTTCTCCCCTTTCCTCTAAAGTGAATTGATGGTATGAGGTACCTTAGAAAAGCCTTAATAAATATTTGGAAATTCCCTACAAATCCTATGAAACTTTGCATCTCTATGATATTGGTAGGCATTGGTCAATCTATCAAAACTATGATCTTCATGGGGTCCACAAAAATAACCTTACTAGAAAGATTGTGCCTTAAGAATTAGATCTCCAACTAAAAGGAAGAGCACTTTGAAAGCATATCATAAAGCTAATGTTGTTCTAAACGCTAAAGTACCAACCATATATGCTCCTCAAGTTCTTTAAGAGTGCAAAATTAGATTAAAAGATCATTTAAGAACCCATTTACATGCAATCCTCCTCTAGGTTTGGTCAATAAGTCATACTATCAACCACATTGCTAAAAGGATGAACATTGTGGGTGTGACTACTATTGTTTTTGAGAAGGTGGTGCTCTTACAAGTCCCCCTTGAGGAAAGGGCTTAGAGCCCTTAGCTATAACATCTTCGAAACATCAAAATTGGCTACTCAAAATATTTTTTGGCCTCATATCCACTTAGGTTAAATTGCTCTGTATTAGCTGGACATGATCATATCTCACTTAATCACTACTCAAATGCCTCGATTAGATTAACTTATCTTAATTCAATAATATTGAAGATATTTTTTTATAATTTCATTCTTTTATGTAAAATAAAATAATGCATGGCAATTTTTGAGCCTTTATTCAAGTCAAGTAGTATATATAAAATAAACTTCTTACATGGCATCTGGAATATTTTATCCATCCATGCATATTAAATTATGAATATATTCATGTAAGGTAAGGTTTGTCTTGATCATAGGAGATTTTAATGCCATAACCAAGCTGGATGAAAATTTGAGGGAATTAAGAAATTAACCTGAAGTGTGAGAGATTTCTTAGCTTTTATTCAAAATAATAATCTATGGGAGGTTGAGTTTAAATAAGAAAACTATACATGGACCAACAACAGGAGAGGCCAAAACCTATTAGCAAAAAAAATAGACAGATGAATACTCTTTCATCATTGGCTAGATGAAGGTACTTGTGCTAATACCTTGACAAGGATTGGTTCATATCATTGGCCAATAAGAGTTAAAATGGTGGTAAGTGAATTAAAAAAATCATATTTTAAATATGAGCAAATGTGGGAAGACCATCCTTAATTTGTTGATATGATAACACAAATGTGGAATTCTTCAAGAAACAATGGGTTGTATACACTTCCAAAATAAATTAAATCAATGACATCTAGATTAAAAGAATGGAACAATAACACTTTTGGAAATATTTTTGAGAAGAAAAAACTAAAGATAAACTTTTAAAATTTCAAAAATGTGATCATAATAATCCAAAGCTCGGGGGAAAGGGCATTGATTAGTGAATATCATAATATTTTGAGTAAGGAAGAGAAATATTGGATAATAAAATCAAGACAAACTTGGTTAAAAGGAGATAAAAATACAAAGTTTTTTTTAAAGGATGGTTATAGTACAAAGATCAATATCTAGAATTAGTAGAACTAAATTAGTAGGAGGGGTTTGGATTGAAGACCAGAGTGAAATCAGAAAGGAGGAAAGACATTTTTATCAAAATATTCTAGGATCAGAGGAGTTTGAAGTTCTTAATTATAAACTTCTACAAAAAGTACCTTCAATTATAACAGATGAAAACAATAGGAAACTGATGCAACTTATTACTCTAGAAGAAGTTTATTTAGGTCTTTTATCTTTTAATAAGGATAAATACCAAGGTTTGGATGGGCTCTCTGCAATATTTTATCAACATAATTGGGATATAGTGAAGGATTCTTTATTGGTGGTAGTGGAACAGTCTATGGTAAAACAATACATGCCTTATAAAATAAATGCAACATATCTTATCCTAATTTCAAAAAAGAAGGATGCAAAATTGTTTGATTCATTTAGATCCATAAGCCTATGTAATATGGCATATTATATTATCTCCAAAGTGATAGTGAATCAATTAAAATCATTATGAGACAAAATTATTTCAAAAGAGCAAGGAGTATTTGTGAAAGGGAGACAAATTTTGGATAGGATCATAGTAGCTCATGAAGTTATGCATTCAACAACTTCAAGAAAAGAGAAAGCAATGATCTTAAAACTTGATATGAATAAAGCCTATGATAGGGTTAAATGGGATTTTTTTTTATAGTATTAGACAAGTTTGGATTTGAGAAGAAATGGGTTAGATGGATTAAAGCTTGTGCTTGTATAGTTTCATATCTAATATTGGTTAATGGGTCAGTAACATAATCATTTAAAGTCAAGAGAGGTCTTAGACAAGGAGATCCTCTATCACCATAGAGGATCTCCATATTTGTTAATTATTATGGTATTAGGTAGGAACTTGAATAAGGCTAACAAAGATGGGCTTATAAGTGAAATTAAGGCTAATAATAACATCGACAACATTACCCATCAACAAATTGTAGACTAAACTACCTTTTGGGAGGGCAAAGATAAACAAGGCTAGAGCTTTGAATAAATTATTAAAGGAATACAAAGAGCATTAGGAAAAAAAATAATAGGACAAAATCTAAAATTTACTTCATAAACATCCCAAATAAAATCAAAGCATAGATATGCAGGTTACTTCAAATGGAGAAGGAAAATTTGTGAGCAACTTATCTAGGGATGCCCTTATTTGAGGGGAGAATAAGGATAGAATTATGAAATATAGTTGTAATTAAATTTTAAAGTAAACTTCCATGGAAAGGGAGATAGTTATTATTAGCAAGAAGAGCACAGCTAATTAAATCACTCTTACAAGCCATTTCAATATATTATATGTCCTTGTATACTATGCCAAAATTGATAGAAAAAGTTTAATCTATATTATGTGGTCATTTTTGTGGTTAGGATTACATGATAAAAGGAAATTTTATTTGGTGAAATGGAGCAAGGTGTGTGATGATAAAACTAGGGGAGGTCTTGGTTTAAGAGTTTTTACAAATGCAAACTTAGCTCTTAGGAGAAAAGTAATTTGGAGATTGTACAAAGAGATTCAAAGACAATGGGTAAGAATTCTTCTAAGTATGTTGATCCCAATGACCCAAACTTAATATTTATTGCATCCTCTCTACCAAATGGTTTTGCACTATGGAACTATTTAAAAAATCTATTGATCTAGTGATTAAAGGTTTAAGATGGGTGGTGGGAACTGGAGAAAAAATTATATTTGTATGGATACTTGGTGTGATAAAAAACCACTCAATATAGATCTAATTTTGAAACCATGGATGATATTACTTCAACATAAATATGGTGATAGGGTTTCAAATATTTTGTACAAGGATGTGGGAAGGAAGATATAGATGGAAAGAAGATTTTTTACTAGTATACTAGACATTGATGCTAGGAGACAATTTAGTAGAAAGATAACAACAATTCTATTCCAAGGGGAGCCAAGGATAAGTTGATTTGAGAGTTGAATAGCTTAGGAGAATACACAACAAGAAGTTGATATAATATAAAGCACCAACAAAATAGGAATATCTCAAGAATATGGAGAGATATTTGGGATAGCCCAAGCATTCCTAAAGTCAAATTGTTTGTTTGGTTAGTAGGTCATAGAAGAATTTTATCTTGGGATAACCTTATAAAAGGGTTTTCATGGCCCCTCACAATGTGTTCTTTGTAAAAAGGAGGAAAGTATAGACCATCTCTTGGGACACTACTCAATAGTCTAGAAACTATGGCAATGGATTCTTAATATGTTTGGTAAATGCATGGTGATGAATGGCAGAATTGAAAAATGGTTAAAGCAATGACATATCACTTTTAAAAGTGAGGCTTTATAGACAATCTAGGATATATCAAAAGATACAATACTTTGGATTGTATGACTAGAAATGAATAGAAAAATATTTAAAGAAAATAAAAGCAATTTAGAGGTAATGAAAAGGAAGATTTTTTTAGCCATAGAGGAATCTAAATCAACCCTATCAACTTACCTAATCCCTAATATAGAAGCAAAGAACCTTGGTAGATGGAGTCAATTCATCAAATATAATTATGATGTTGGGTACAAGAGAAACAAAAAGAAGGCAAAGAATATAAAGTGGAAAGCACCAAATGTGAAGTTGATTAAATTGAATTTTGATGGAGCATATAAAGGAAATCTAGGACCAGTAGGAGGAGGAATAATTAGAAATAATAGAGGAGAGATTTTGTCTCATTACACTTTCAATAGTGGATTTAAGACAAATAATGAAGTTGAATATTGGGCAGCTTCGAAAGGGTTAAAACTATGCAAACAAATTAAATGAAATAGAGTATGAATGTAAGGTGACTCACTCATAGTAATAAGTACAAATTTGAGGAAAGCAAAGGCTCCATGGAACATACAAGAGATAATTATGGAAAATCAAGACCTTGTTATAGAGTTTAAATAAATCAAGTTTACACATATGTTAAGAGGAGGAAATAAAATAACAAATAGGCTAGCCAATAGAGGGGTTAAAATTGAGGATCATGAAGTTAAATTATTTTCCATGGTTAGAGGATGTAGTAAGTTTAGTTGAAGTTGATAAAAAAATGTTGACTATCTGATTCAAATAATGATTAAGATTTACTTTAATGTTTTCCATTGGTAATATCTGCTTTATTTTATAACATTAATGCACTTTCATATAAACTATTTATTATAATTTTTGTGATTACACTTGTGCTTCAGGAATAAAACTAGCAATCTAGATTTGGTAAAGTGGACTATGATAGTGTGATGTTTTGGAAATATTACTCTACTAAGATGCAATGCATAGATAGTAGAGGTGAAGTTTTGGTATTGTAAAGGCTACTATAGGAAAATTTTAATAAGGATGTTAAATTCTAGAATATTTGTATTCACACATAAATCTAAAAAATATCAAGAAAATAAAAATAAAGACTTCGGATATTTTATGTAAAATTATATAGGTTTCTAGCTATAGCAACTCAATTGAGATGAGAATTGAATCTTTTTGTAAACTCTCAATATCTAAAGAAGAGAGTTGTGACTTTCCAAAGGTGGGTGACCTGAGTATAACCCCTTGTTCTCCAGTAAAAAAAAAGGTAAGGTTTATCTTGAGTTTCTCTTTGCAACATAAGTCCATGGACACATTTTGTGTTAACCATTCTATATATCAAATTATAACTCACTATGAGGTCCAAGTTATTTATTCACATACTATTTATATGTCCTCTCCTATGTATTGGAAGGGAAAAAAGCGTCATATTTATCAAATTATAACTCACCATGAGGTTCAAGTTTTCATTCACATACTATTTACATGTCCTTTACTAAGTATTGGAAAGGGAAAAATTACCAATTAGTTATCCTGTCAACATCACAAGCTAAGGTTAGATTTTAGTCATTGATTTTCCTCTAAAAGGACGATGTATCCTCCATTGTAAAATTTAATTAATATCAACCTATGGATTGAGATAAGTGTAAAAAAACTCTATTCTCCCAATGAATATAATTGTCAAGGTCTCTTTTTTCATTATACCCTAAATTATGCACATGAGAGAAAGAATGAGGATAGAGGAGGCCATGGAAAGAGTTGACATAAGGGACCATGGAGGGGTGGGTGGGTTTCCATGGAGATTCCCTCTCCTCTTTATATATCTTCATGGTTTTTACAACTCAAATAAGGTGTTTTCATAAAGAAGTTAGAGACTATTGTTGTATTCCTTTCCAATTCGAGTTAGTTTCCTAGTACTTTTCTTAGTTTTTAACCATCCATTAAAATGTCTTATGAATTTTTTTAATCATATGGAAAATTTTCTATTTTAAGATGCCAAAGTTTTTATGTTTTTAGTCCTTTAACATGGGATTTTATTCTTTTTTTATTTATATTTTTTTAAATAAGCAAAATGATAATATTCTGGATAAACAATTCAATGGACTTTACCTAAATTTTAAGGTTCGCCCATGAGGTTTGAATCTTGGTTTAAGGTTGGAGAGAAATAACTTCTCTCTGAGTATAATAACTCGATTCACCACAATTATAAATGCAAATAGCTAATAAATCAAAACATACGCAACCGAAATGAATTATATTAAATCAAATAGTTTCCTGATGAACAATAAAATCACTCACCACTCTAGGTTTCCCTGCCTTCAAGGAAAATGCGATGATTCACAGGTGAACAGGTAACTGAAAAATAAGATGATAGATGATTTATTCCCTTGGATAACTAACTACCTATATAGTAATTTTATAAAGTGAAATATAAATACAACCGACGTATTTATATTTGGATTGTAGCATGACTCCCCTCCTCGAAAAGCTTTGTCCTCAAAGCTGGAAATGATTGGAAAATACTTTCAGATTCCCAGGTTGCATCTTCTTCAGGTAAGTCCCGCCACTTGATGAGAAACTCTTGGATGTGACGAGATCTTAGTCTGCGTGTTCTGGTTTGTACAACTGCTTTTGGTTGGAGATAGATACGCCCTTCTTCATCCAGCACTGGTAATTCTGACTGAGATTGTACTTTCTGGCCAATCACCTTTTTGAGACAGGAGACATGAAACACTAGGTGTATGCGAGAGGATTGGGGTAACTCCAGTTGATATGCTACTTCCCCAATGCGATGCACAATTCTGTAAGGGCCATAAAATCGTGGTGCCAACTTCTGACTAGATTTGATCTTCAATGATAACTGCTTGTAGGGTTGAAGATGTAAGAATACCATATCACCAATATTGAATGCCCTTTTCGAACGATGCTTGTCTTGTTGTTGCTTCATACGATTTTGTGCTTGGACCAAATTGTCTTTCAAAATAGTGAGCATTGCTTGTCGCTTCTGCAACCAATCATCTACTTGGGCCACTTTGGAAGATCCTGGTACATAATCTGCTACTGTTGGTGGCTTAGTTCCATACAATGCTTCAAAAGGAGACATCTTGGTGGAATAATGGTAAGAAGTATTGTAACACCATTCTGCCAATGATAGCCATTGACTCCATTGATATTGTTTATCTTGTACAAAACATCTTAGGTAAGTACCCAAACATTTGTTAACTACCTCTGTTTGACCATCTGTTTGTGGATGGTATGCGGAAGACATGTTTAATTTGGTACCACTAAGTCGAAACAATTCTTTCCAAAATTTACTAGTAAAAATGGGATCTCTATCACTTACAATATTTTTTGGCATTCCGTGCAATTTAAAAATTGAATCCATAAATACCTTGGCCACTTTGCTTGCTGAAAATGGATGTTGTAAGGCCTAAAAATGAGCATATTTGGAAAGGCGATCAACTACCACAAAAATTACTGTTTTACCTTCCGACTTAGGAAGACCTTCAATAAAATCCATGGATATATGTTCCCACTGACGATCTGGAATAGGTAATGGTTGAAGCAATCCTGGTGACTTGACTGTTTCTCCCTTATTGCATTGGCACACTTCACACTCTGCTACCCATTGCTTGACCTCTGCTTTTAACCCTTTCCAACAAAAGGATTGTTTGACCCGCATGTAGGTTTTCAGAAACCCTGAATGTCCTACTGATGGGGAAGCATGTGACTCCTCTAGAATCTGTGATTTGATTGTTGAGTTGTGTGGGATGTAAATGCGACTCTTCTTACGTAATATTTGGTCATCATATGTGAAAAGAGGGTACTTAGAGGAACCCATAGACAATTCTTGAATTATTTGAGTTGTTTCACTGTTGGACAACCATTCTTCCTACAACTGAGACACCCATTGCGAACAAGGTCCTAAAATGGCATTAATGACTACTTCATCTTCGTATTTTCTAGATAGTGCATCAGCTGCCACATTTTATTTTCCTTTCTTATATTCAATCACAAAATCATATCCCAACAATTTAGTCAACCACTTATTTTGTTCGGGATAAGAAAACCTTTGTTCTAGAAAATGCTTGAGACTGTTGTGATCGGTTTTAATAATAAAACGACTATTGATTAAGTAGTGCCTCCATTTTTCCACTACGTGTAGAATAGCCAACATTTCTTTTTCATAAGTGGATCTACCCAAATTCTTCCCTAAAAGTTGTTTACTTTCAAATGCCAAGGGATGACCCTCCTGCATTAATACTGCCCCAATACCTGTTCCTGAGGCATCACATTCAATGATAAATGGTTTTTGAAAATTTGGAGTGGCCAAAACTGGAGTCGTACACATTGCCTCCTTGAGAGCCTCGAAGGCTTGAGTAGCTGCGTCGGACCAATGAAAAGCATCCTTCTTAGTGAGCGCTGTGAGAGGACCCACAATTTTACCATAGTTACGCATAAATTTGTGATAATAGCCAGTGAGACCCAAAAAACCATGAAGTTTCTTGATGGTTTTAGGTAAAGGCCAATCTTGAATTACCTTAATCTTATTGGGATCCACTTTAACACCTTCCTGAGATACTATATGACCGAGGTACTCAACTTCTTGAACACCAAAGGAGCATTTAGATCTTTTGACAAACAACTTTTCCTTGTGTAGGATGTGAAGAACTCTTCCCACATGTGATAAATGATCCTTCCATGATTTACTATAGATGAGTATGTCATCAAAGAAGACTAGAACAAATTTGCGTAGGAATGGATGAAACACCTGGTTCATGAGACTTTGGAATGTAGATGGTGCATTAGTGAGACCAAAGGGCATGACCAAGAATTCATAATGACCTTCATGAGTTCGAAAAGTTGTTTTGGGGATATCTTCTTCCCTAACTCGGATTTGGTGAAACCCTGAACGTAAGTCTAATTTGGTAAAGAATTTGGCACCATGTAGTTCATCTAGTAAATCATCAATGATAGGGATAGGAAATTTATCTTTGATCATGATTTTGTTGAGAGGGCGAAAATCAGGACACATACGCCAAGAATTGTCTTTTCGATGAGCTAAGACTACTGGTGAGGAGTAAGGGCTAGTACTATGATGGATGACACCATGGTCTAATAGCTCTTGGACAATCTTCTCAATTTCTGTTTTCTGGGGTTGGGGATATCGATACGGATGACCATTGGGTGGAAGACTACCAGGCACTAGATGTATGGCATGGTCATGAGATCTTTTGGGAGGTAGTCCTTTTGGTTCTTGAAAAACCTCCTCATAGTTAGCCACAATGTTTTGGAGATCTTCTTCTTTGATTTCAGGCATATCTTGGTCTAATTTCTCTATGCAATTGATTCGGGCTATGAATCCCCCACCATATTTTCTTAATATCTTTTCCATGCTATGTGAACTTACAACTTTTGATGGAGGTGTGGGTAGTCCTTGAAGACAAATGGTCCTCCCATTGGCTTGCCATTCCACAAAGCGATGTTTGTGATTAAAACCCATGGTGGTTTCCAATTGTTCCATCCATGCAACGCCTAAAATAACTTCTGAATTTCCTAATTCCATAACAAAAAGAGGACCTTGCCAAGTATACGTACCCATTTGTAATGAAACTGAAGATGTCTTACCTAGACATTGAGAAATTTCCCTGCTTGCAGTTCTAACTTGAAACCGATCTTGACTAGAAGAGAAGACGTGCAAACCCAATGTCCTTGCAAGTTTTGCATCAATGAAGTTGTGAGTACTTCCTGAATCAATTAATATGGTCACCCTCTTTTTTCGAATGAAACCTGCCACCTTGATTGTATGGTGAGAGGATAACCCCATAAGAGCATGTACTGAAATAGTCATGGTATCTTCCTCAGCTACAACCTCCTCGTGTTCACTTTGGTCATCAACTATGGGATCCTCAGGTGCATCGTACTCCTCTGTTTCTTCTTCTTCCTTGTCTGCATATTCAATATGAAAGTTTTGTCGTGGTGTACATGCTTGATATTTTGGATGATGATTGCGACATTTGTAGTAGAAGTACCATGATGGTTGATCATTTTTGCGGAAAGAGTTGTTGCGGAATTGAGGTCGCCCATATGAATCACGTCGTGTGGATGGGCCTAAGTGCACCTTCGTCTCTACCAAATCAGCAATCCTTATACACTCATCCAACTTGGATGGATTTTGTAGGTCCACTTCGACTTTAATATGTGCTTTCAATCCATTTCGAAAAGCCGCTACCACCACGTCCGGTTGTAGGTCTTGTGCATAGTGAAGCATACTAGTGAATTCTGAGATATAGTCCCCTACTGATCCTCTTTGCTTAAGTGACAACAACCGTATTGTGTATGAACCTATGGAACCTTTGTCGAATCTGTGAAGAAAGGCTTCCTTGAAATTATGCCAAAAGAAGGCCCGATGGGCGTTCTCACATTTATACCATGTAAACCATTGATAAGCTTCAGTGCCTAATTTGGTTGCTGCAAAAGGGACTTTGTCCTCATCCTTGAATTGGTAGAACTCTAATATGCCTTCCATTTTGGCTATCCACCCACGTGGATCCTGACCTTCAAAGGTAGGCATGTCAACGCGTGGATAATTGACTCCAGTAGGACCTCTTGGTTGGTAGTGAGAATTGTTTCTATCTTGTTCCTCGTTACTCCTCTATCGCTGGTTGTTATTTTGGTAAGGTCTATTAGAACCCCTTTGTTGCTCCAAAATTTCTTCGTTACCCCAATCCTCATTATTTTGGTGACCATTGTGATTTAGGGACTGACTATTTTGACCTCTGTGGTGTGTATAGTCATCATAGTGAACGTCAGTACTCCAGTGATTGGGATTAGGAGGATTTGGTTGGGGTTGTTTGTTAGATGTTTGAAGCTTGGCAGTCATAATCTTAAGGTTGTCTATTAATTCTCTTAACAAATCATCATTGATCATGGGATGACTATTTTCTACTTGAGTGAGGTTCTCTTGTGAGGAGTTTGGAGAGGTATTGGATGCCATTGGGCTGATCAATGGATGACTCGGATTATAACTACCAATTTTGAAAGGAGAAGGAGAATTTTTTGTACCTTGGCTTCGACGAGGTCTTCTTGCATTTGAATTTTCTTTGTTGGGAGTCTCCGAGCTTGATAGTCGACCGTCAGATCCTTTGGTCCACTTTTTGCTCATGCACTTTCCAGAATCTCCTGCTTAGAAGCTTTTGAGCTTTTGATTTCTACAAAATTTTGTTGAATTTGGCAAAAATTTGTATTCCGCTTCAATTGTCGCTCCAACTACGATGCGGATTTGAATTTTGGCTCACCTCCTTGACAACCACTTTGAACAGTTTCTTGACAACTTTTGACACTTTTTCAACACTTGACAATTTTAGCAATTTTTTTGACAACTTCCTTTGACATTTTTTTTTTGTCAATTTTATTTGACAACTTTAAGCACTATCCGATGACACTAGCAGAGGTAGGTGGCTCAAACACACGATATAGTACTATTAATCCAACTAGACCCGATACAATGACTTGACCGAATTTAGATATTTGACACACTACCACTACTCCGATGAACCCATAACTTCCAATGTGACATGGACGACACAAGACATGAGACGATCGATGCGACACAACCCAAGACAAGACCAAAAATCAATGCGAGGACTAGATGCAAATGAAGACACAACCCTAAACTCAAGTGAGGACTAGACGATGGACAACGAGGAAACAGACACTATCGCAAAGACAAGTGACCAGATAGGACGCGAACAAAGACATGACCCCAAACTCAAGCAAGGACTAGATGATGGACAAAGAGGAAATGGAAATTACCACAAAGACACGTGAAGCAAGCTATGTAGACAAGCATCTTGAGATATCCTTAATTGCAGAACCAATCTTGATATTATGTGTTTTATTGTAAATACACGCAAAGTGTTTGATGAAATGCCCATGCATATATTTTAATGTTGTAAGTGCAATTTAATATTGTACGTAAAGAATAAAGTCATGTAAAGTCATATAAAATCATGTAAGTCTACTAAATAACTTATTTCGTCTTGTAGTGTAAATGAAATGTAAATGCAAAGCAAATGCACATAAAATGTAATTTGAGGGTAGTTGCAAGGTAGTTGGAGAAAGTAACTACTTGGTGGGTGTATAAATAAACCCCCCATTCATTAGAGTTGCTCGAGATTGGTACGTGTGAGTATTGAAGTCTATGTGCAGAATGCAATCTAGCATGATATGCAGCCATGGAGGATGTTTAGCCTAGGGTTGAATGGTGGATACCTAGAGGAGATATTGCAGGACATTCATGCAGATTGATGGAAAAGTGCAGTCCAGTCCTATGTACAACCATGGATATGATGGTTGTAGATTGTATTGATGAAACTGTAATGTTGTATCACACCTACCATTATTAATACAAACTGTTGTAATTACTGTTAACTGTTATTGTTGTATTTTCTGCCATTACTGTTGTTATTTAATGCTATTGCAAAATTTTTGCGTATTATTATTGCTATAATACAATGCTTGCAGATCTGTAGATTACTTATGTGGAAAGGGAACTGTTGGGATATGTATAAACCCTTTGTACATTCTAGTGTCGTTGCTATTACAAAATTGGGTCTAAACTGGTGACATAGGGTTTGAAGAAGTGAAACCCTTGGGACGACGTGCAAACGAAAACAACACAGTGCAAAAATGAAGGGGAAGACGTACCAGAATTTTTTTTTTGTGTGTTTGCAGATTAAAATATGGGCACGCCAATCAAGGGAAAAATTTAAGTGAAATTTTGCAGGTGGGAAGTCGCAGAAGTCTGACGTCTTGAGACTTGACGTCTGCAAACTTGACATCTACAAGCCTGACGTCTGTAGACCTGACATCTGCAGACCTGACGTCTTAAGGCCTAACGTCTGCAGGCCTAACGTCTTGAGGCCTGACGTTTGCAGACTTGACGTCAGCAAGCCTGACTTCTATAGGCCTGACGTCTACTACTGACATCTACAAACTTAACATCTACAGGTCTAACATTTGAGGTCTAACGTCTGCCAGCTAAGAAGTTTGTAGTGGAATGACGCATTGCTGAGAGGAACGACAAAATAGGTACAATGACCACCAAAAGTCAAGGAAAATGTTGATTGATGCAGAGATAGGTTGAGTGGATGGTAACACCTGAACAAGCGGCAGGAAGGTTGTAGAGGAGTGCAGAGAATGGGAGTCAGGCACAAGAGCAACAACATGCGAGGGCTTAGGAAGGAAGACCAAGGCCATAATCAATATCCCTGTGAAGGAAGTCACGAAGTAAGGAAGTTGAAAGATGACTGTTTGGTGAAAGTAAGATACCTAAGACTAAAAATAGCCGACAAGGAGAAGCATAGTAGAAATCCCACCAATGGATAACATAGACACCCAAGCATTGGAGAATTTACTACTTTTCACAAGAGAAGGGAAGGAAGACCCGATTAGGTATTGGAGAATTTACCATATGGAGTGGAAAGTGATTGGGTGGAACAATGAAGAAGATTGGAGGAGGTGGTTTCTTGCAACATTTCAAGAATCTGCAATTGATTGGTACATGTACTTACTGCAAGTCAAGTTCCAGACATGGGGAGAGTTGCATGATGCATTTATGGAAGAATTTTGATCATACGATACTGACGAAAATTATAACATTCAAGGGGAGAAGGAGCCTATTTTTTCTTACGATTAAATGTTGAGTAGGTTGTTTGACTATGTGGAGAAAGGTCACTTAGAGGAATCAAAGGTTACGTGGTTCATAGATGGACTTCTCCCTATGTATGAAAGGAAGATGAAGATATTTCCTCCAAGATCATACCAAGAGGCTTTGGATTATGCCTTGACTTGGGAAAGAGATGCAAAAACCTCATCGATGAAGGAGACTCAGACAACTAGAGAATGTAGTCATATGGCGATGAAGGTGACATTTGAAGATGTCTGAGGTGTAGATGTCTAAGCAAGAGCCATCTGATGTGGAGATGTCTAACATGCAAATATCTGAGCAAGAGCCATCTGAGAAGAAGACATCTGAGGTACAAACGTCTGAACAGGATCCATATGAGGTGGAGACGATCGAGGTGAAGTATGAAGTGCATCTATTGGAGGAGGAGTCGTATGAAGAGAACTCGTTTGGAGGCTACATGTCTGAAATATACTCGTTTGAAGGAGTTAGACATCCAAAAAACCACTCATATGGCAATCAGTCAACCCAGACGTCTGGCCATCCAGCCCAGATGTCTGGTAGCCAGTCAACCCAAACGTCTGGTCATCCAGCCCAAACATCTGACAGCCAATCAACCCAGACGTCTGGCCATCCAGTCCAGACATCTGGCAGTTAGTTAGCCTAGACGTCTGGTAGTCAGTCAACTCAGACGTCTAGCCATCTGGGCCAGACGTCTGGTAATCTGTTAATCTAAATGTCTAGCCATCAGACCCAGACGTCTGGCTATCTGTTTGGTCTTTCATTTGGCCACTCATCCTAGACGTCTAGAAACCTGTCTAGACATCTAGCCCATCTATTTGTGACATCTACCCTTACCCGTTTGAGACTTCTACCTATGTACAATCCATCTGATATGTCTACCCATCTGAGCTGTCCAACTCATTGTTCCAAATGTCTAGACATAGTACCTATTAGACTCCTCAATCTGTCTGGTCTAATCCATCATAAACTAAGCTATCGAGGATTGTCGTCAAAAATGTTGATGTCAGAGGTAGTGCAGTCAGAGGAGTTGTCATCAAAAGCACAATCCGATAAGGGAGAGGTCTATCAGAGGATGATAAGCAGTCAGTTGGATCAAGAAAGTAGTGAAGTAGAGCTAAAAGAAAGCAGTTTGAATGAGTTGAAATAAAACTTCCAAATGGTTGATGAGAAGAAAAAATTAGTTTGGACATTGAGGGAGCACACAAAGGGTGTTGCCCCTTGACCCCATAAGGGATGTTGTCCCTTGACCCTACAAGGGGACTCTTGCCTCCTTGACCCCCGACACAGATGGCAGAGGGTATTATCGATTATGTTCATGATGTTGATGGCATTGCTCATGCTGATGATATGGCTTATTGCAAAAAGTGAAGTGCCTATTCAGAGAATGTTGATCATGTTGATGTTATACATACTTGTAGCAGCAAAAGTGCACAATTAGAGAATCAGATGTTGTGAGCAGCCCCAAGTAAAGTTTATTGCCAAAGATGTATGGAATAGGAACAAGAGGAAGGAGCGTGACAAGAGATCCTATTCCATTGCTCAGTACTTCTATTCCCAGTGTTTAGCTCGTGTCATTGAGGACAATGACCAGTTTAGAGGAGGGGATAGATGTAGACAGACATATTAAGATATCCTTAATTGCAGAACCGGTCTTGATATTATGTGTTTTATTGTAAATGCACGCAAAGTGTTTGATGAAATGCTCGTACATATATTTTAATGTTGTAAGTGCAATTTAATATTATACGTAAAGAATAAAGTCATGTAAAGTAATATTAAATCATGTAAGTCAGCTAAATAAGCTATTTTGTCCTGTAGTGCAAATGAAATGTAAATGCAAAGCAAATGCAAAGCAAATGCACATAAAATATAATTTGAGGGTAGTTGCAAGGTAGTTGGAGAAAGTAACTACTTGGTGGGTGTAAAAATAAACCCCCACTCATTCATTAGATTTGCTCGATATTGGTATGTGTGAGGATTGAAGTCTATGGGTAGAATGTAGTCTAGCATGATATGCAGCCATGGAGGATGTTCAGCCTAGGATTGAATGGTGGATATCTAGAGAAGATATTGCAGGACATTCATGCATATTGATGAAAAAGTGTAGTCCAGTCCTGTGTACAACCATGGATATGATGGTTGTAGATTGTATTGATGAAACTGTAATGTTGTATCACACCTACCATTATTAATACAAACTATTGTAATTACTATTAACTATTATTGTTGTATTTTCTACCATTACTTTTATTATTTAATGTTGTTGCAAAATTTTTGGATATTATTTTTGCTATACTACAATGCAGCCATGGAGGATGTTCAGCGTAGGATTGAATGGTGGATACCTAGAGGAGATATTGCAGGACATTCATGCATATTGATGAAAAAATGTAGTCCAGTCCTTGAATGGTGGATACCTAAAGGAGACATGGATATGATGGATGTTCAGCGTAGGATTGAATGGTGGATACCTAGAGGAGATATTGCAGGACATTCATGCATATTGATGAAAAAATGTAGTCCAATCCTTGAATGGTGGATACCTAAAGGAGACATGGATATGATGGTTGTAGATTGTATTGATGAAACTTTAATGCTGTATCACACCTACCATTATTAATACAAACTGCTGTAATTACTTTTGTTATTTAATGTTGTTGCAAAATTTCTTCATATTATTATTGCTATACTAAAAAACCCTTTCTACAAGATAGACGCGAGAAAGGAGGTTTGGTTGTGTGACCAAAGTCACACATAAATTCTAGCCCCTTCCACGTTATAAACCCCTCGTATCCTTTGCCTACCCAATGTGGGATATAAATCCCAATGAAAAATAAAAGTAAATTTTAAAGTTGTCGTACCTTAGGTTATTTGCTTAATTTTTTGTTTTTCTTGCAATTTGATTGGCTGTGGCAGTGCGTAAGAACAACGAACGTTTGAAACTGATACATAGGAGATTTGACCAAAAAAATTTAAGTGTTTTTTTTTAATTCTACAATTTTTTAGGCTGCCACGCTAGGTTTGGGTGCTGTGTGGTTTCCACAAACACCTACCACCCTCAATCGTTTGCGAGGAGATTGTCTACAACCCTGCTACCGCCGTGTTTCAAAATTACCTTATTTGTAAGATTTTGATATGTTGTGTTGACATGTTTATCTTTGCTCCTACGTGATTGCGAAGATGCTAAAATAGGTGCCCACACCACATGTGGAACATGGAGCTTTGTCTTAACCTGTTTACACTGATGCCGCGAGATGTCTTAATCGCCCCGCCACGTAGACGCAGTTCAGGTTTTGATGGTAATCACGGTGCACGGTTTGATAGGGTCCTGGGCTGTTTATTGGATCCGAACCGACCATGATGTATACGGATGATCGCCTGCGGAATCCTGAATTGGATGCACGTGGAGATTTCCTGATAAATCGAACCAGTCTTGTGAGAGAAATAACTTCTCTCTGAGTATAATAACTCGATTCACCACAATTATAAATGCAAATAACTAATAAATTAGAACATACACAACCGAAATGAATTATATTTAATAAAATCACTCGCCACTCTGGGTGGGCTCGTCCCCGCCTTCCAGGCAAATGCGATGATTCACAGGTGAACAGATAACTAAAAAATAAGATGATAGATGAATTATTCCCTTGGATAACTAACTAGCTATATAATAATCTTATAAAGTGAAATATAAATACAGCAGATGTATTTATATTTGGATTGTAGTAAAGGTGTTAACCTATTTACTCCAACCAATGGACTACAATTTATTTATTTATTGCATAAGCAACACTCTTTTAAATTGTCTTCTTGTGTATTTTGGGTACTCTTTAGTCTGTCCAAGTGCATAAGAAGCACCTATGACATTTTAATAAAGGGTTCCTTATCATATTATTCAAGGATTAAGATAGTATTATTTGATATTGATAGCACCCTTTTGAATATTTCTTAGGTTTACTATTGATGTTGATGGAAGCGCCATATGTATTTGGACGATACTTTTGCTCTATGTTAACAAAACTTCTAACTTTTAATAAAATGCTTCTCTATAACCTCTATGTTTGGATTATGAAAAAATGTAGAGCATTCAATTCTACATCTCCTGGAGTGACAAACAAAGGGGAATATTTGGTGATTAGGTATCCCATTTTTTAAAGTTATTTAAATACTATTTTAATTTATATTTACTTTTTTGTACAATTTTTTAGAGGTAGGAATTAAATGAATTGAGGTCCTTTATGACTATTATGATTGTCTATCCAATGACAAGGTTTTTATAAGGTAAGATATGATGGAGAGGGTCTAACTATACTTGGACTGCTTGTAATAACCAAAGGATGTGAAGAGGTTTGACTATGTTGAAGATTCCTCCTAATCATGTTTACTAGTCAATACCCCTCCTTATGAACCACATAGTTTTCTCAACCTAAATAATGAATATTTTTTCAAGAATTGGTTTTTGTGAATATTACATCACCTATTAGGGTGTTAGGTGTTGTCTAATGTAGTGATAATGAGTTTTTATGTATACACAAAATTGGTTACTTGGTTGTTATGTTACTTGACCTAAATTATCTTCATCTTGTACTATAATATAATATTTTCATGATAATATAATTGTTTGCTATCAACAGTATACCTAAATAGGATAGAAGTAGATTTAAATGATTATCAATCTTAGAGGAAGCGAAAGCAAGGTATTTTTCTACTTTTGTCCATTGTTTGTTTATTTTGTGAATATCAAGTCGATGTGATGTAATATTATTTATTATTGCAAATAGCAGAGTATCCCTATTTACATTTAAACTTGTGAATGAGCAAATACCTATTCACATGAGTGTTGCAAAGAATTATGTTTATCCCTATGTTCAACAATTATTATTGTTGTAAATATTTATGTACATCCCTATTTACAATGTGATTTATCATGAAGATAATATATGCATGCTACCCATGTTAGTATAGTAGATGTAAACACAAGTTGTGGATATTGTAAGTCTTTAGCCAAAAGAACAAAGCATGTAGTAGCAAATTCCTACCCAGAGTAAAATGTGATTAAAGTCTATTAATCTAAGTGATGATTGGGATGTTGTGTAGAAGATAGAATATTGTAGATTTTTATGTTATGATTAGCTCCGATAATATGTGTTTTTTCCATTTTTATTATTGTTTCACATTCGTTCAATGTTATCCTCCAATTTGTGTACCAATTGCATGAAGAATGACTAGAGAAAGAAAAGGAGCTATGATGTTTGTGTCAATGCACTAGAAAAGTTTAAACATTTAAATACCATAGAAATATCATGTTGTCTTGAATTTGTTGTTGATTTTATTGCAAAAAGAATGCATAAGGTTATTTTTGAGTTGCCATCATAGTACGACCCATTAAAAAGAATGTTACTATTATGATTGAGCTTGAAGTGTCATTAGGTAAGGTTTTCTATCCAATATGTGGTACCACCTAGCCATATAAATATTGTACCATCTAAGATAAATATTGTGTCATCTAGACAAATGATTGATCATCATAAAAATTGTCATTCAACTATGCATGAGATATCTGGAAGTGATGAGACCTTCTAAGAATTTAAATTCATCATATTTTATTGGGCCATATGGAATGGATGATATTTAAGATCAACTATCTCACTAGAAGAGGTCATTTTCAAATTCTTAAAATGAGCCATCTAAAGAGTTTAAAATTGCCATCTCAAGTGAATTAATACATTTTGTCTGAAGCATAATCAACCATCTAAATTTCATGAAGGGTTGTAACACCAATGTTGAAATACATAGGTCATCTTGTATTTAAGGTTAATATTGGAGCACCATAAAACAAACTAGAGACACTTGTTGAAGCAATGAGCCACTATGAGAATAAGTGGCTACATGTTTCATAGAATGAAAAGTTGTCCAAAATGCTAATAAAAGCATGATGCTAGATAATAAATCTATTCGAGCATCCATGCTGCCAATAAAAGAGCACAAGATTCTGATACAGAGACATGCATGATAAATATTGCAAGCTTGCTAAGAGTCAATGTGATGAAAAAAATCACACATTAAGTTGAAGTATGTGGTGCAAGAAAAGGAGGTATGTCATCTTGCGAGAAAGGAGGTGCAACATCATGATCACATGGATTTGAAGAAACATAAATTAAAATAGGGATGACACTTTGATTTGTTATCTTTTGATGATACGGGAGTAAGAAATCACAAGATCTAAGCTATGCTGAGATGAGCAATAATGGAGATATGGTACAATATTGAAATATGCTATAATTGGAAATTATAAGAATATTACAATGCAGTATAATGGAGGAAATAGGCACTCCATTAACTGATGCTTATAGTACTACATTGTACTCCATCACCAATCTATATCTACTACACTACTATAGTAACTAATGCTATCTCATCTCTATGTCTAACACACACTATGAGGCCCTTTATATAGGAATATGGATTCCTTGGCCAACACTCTATCTTGATGTACAAATGGACACCTTACACATTTATAACTTGCACATTGACACTTGTGCATTTATTACTTCTTCATCAAGCATCTACTTTACTTTACTCTCAAGTAACTTCCTACTCCAGTTATGTACCAAGGGTGGTGTATTTACATGGTCCAAATGATGTAATATACTCTAACATGATGGAGATAGAAGTAAAAGACACATGAAAAATGATAAAGCTATTCACACACAAGTAGCCACTTTGATGAAAGAACACTAAGTTTTTGAAGATGTCACATGCAACCCTAATACATGATAATGACCATATTTATGACTATGAAATCAATTGCATCAATGACACTAGCTCAATTATTTGAAGTACTAACATGTCTAGTGTGAGTTGGATGAACACCAAACATAACATTAATAGTCAAAGTGTTGATCTATTCTAGGTTAGTTTACATAGTTACATGTAAAAAGTTGAATATGCCATATAATTTAAGAGAAACATGTGTTGGATGTAAATTTTCTATCATGACTTCATACGTAGAGCCTCACCACCCAAACTTGATAAAAATTATTGTGAATGAGTTTGAAACATCCATGCATACATACAATTTTCATTCGATTAGTGGAAATTGACAATGGAATAATATTGCTTTGTTGATATGTAATGTAAGCAACTAAAGCAATTCTTTGTTTTAATCTTATATTCAATGAGATAAAATAGTTTGGTGTTAATAAGTTTGTAGTCTGTGTTAAGGCTTCAACATCCTATGGTAAGCATCACCCCCTTTTGATTGGGAGACCATTCTGATGGTGATAATGATAGTGGCATTCATTAGCATTAAAAGATACCAAATTATTTGTGGGAAGAATTAATTGGTCCTTATAAAGCATCTAAATTTATGGTATGCTCACATGGAAGTGAGGTGCATATCTTGTGGACACTTCGATCATTGGTCAAAATTTGATGATTGAAGTTTAGCATGACATCATGGAGATTAAATAATTTCCTCCTAATTTAACCCTTGGATTGGATAAAACCAAAATTTAAAAATTTGGTACCATGCTCATTTTCATCAAATTTTTGATTAACTTGATTTTGTGCCTTAAATTTTGGCAAAATTTTGATTAAATTTTTGTAATTTTAGAGAATTCAACTTGGACAATTTGATTAAACTTTTTCAACTTAGAGAATTGGACAAATAATTTGATTAAATTTTTGAAATTATGGAGGATTGAACTTGGAAAAAATTAATTGATTTTGCTTGCTATCTTGATATAGAAGATAGACATTTATAGTTGTCAAAAATCTCTTTCCAAACCTGACTAACCTACCAAATATTTTAGTGATATCTAATGAGAGTCATTTGATTGAGGGGGTACACTAGTACATTTATTAGAGTCTATAAAAATTCAAGATGATTTTGACAATTGTCATGTGCAAGGAGATATTAGAATCTACCTTGTTGAGATTCAATGGTTATGTTTTTTGTTGTTAAAGACTTGGAAAATTTGATTAGAATTTACAATTTTGGAGAACTAAACTTAGAAAAATTAATTGATATTGTCTACTATCCTAATATAAAATATAGACATATGTATAGATTTCAAAAATATATTTTCAAGACTAACACACCCATTGAATAATTGATTTAATATGATGTAGTGATACTTAATGAGATTCACTTGATTTAGGAAAAATACTAGTGCATTTCCTAGAATCTATATAACTTTAAGATGATTTTAATGATTGTGATGTGTGAGTAGATGTTGGAAGCAACCTTGGTGTTTGTGGTTTCCAGAGGTTGTGATTTGAGAAGAATCAAGTAAAAGGGCCAAAAAATAATCAAAATAAAATGTTAAAGGAAAGAGCAAGAAAACCATTGAGAAAATAAATTATGACTAGCCATCTTAGTATGATTGGCTTCATGCCATGATATCTCTATATTCATGCTTGCATTCATTGCACTATTATATTTCTTCTATAAGATCTTATTTCCACTCATTCTATGCATCATTTTAAGATCATGCACTATAAATACTTGAGCCTTCTTCATAGAGAATTATCTATGCATATCCTACATGGATTCATATATGATCCTATATTATTTGTTTCCTTCACGACTTGGCTATCACCTTTGCAAACATGAAAATATATTACTTTATTCAAAAGAAAGTACAACAATTGTAAAATTTTTAACAAGACTATGCTTATGATTCCAAAATTGGTATTCATTATCATTTTAGGAACTTCTTATTCATCTATATAAATTTATCCCCTTAATGAGCATTTGGTATATCAAAAAAGTGATTCTATTGGAGTTATTATAACTAGTTACGATAAAGTCCTATTGTAGACATCCAATTTTGCATGCAGGGATAATCTTTAATTTTGTCAATCATTTCATCAAATAGTCTTTCAATATGCCAAATCGAATCAACCTTAATTGTGCCAAAATTTAGAGCATTTATTGCTCCAAAAGTTATAGTGCTAGATCATGAGCGATAGTGCCATTGATGCTATCGTGACCTGGAAATTCTTTTGCATAACCTTTCAATTTTGATCTTTCTCACCCATTTTTTTTAGTCTCCAATGGTAATTAGGTGAAAGGTCCACCAACTCTACTAATTTTGATTATCATGCACCAAAAACAAGAAATTTGACTTCTTGACCGTATCAAACCACCTACTATTAATGAATCAAATCACAAAAAAATTGATCCATAGCTCCTATAGAAATCCTAAATCCAAAAATTACCATTGTTTATCCTCTTCCATAAATGGACTCTTGATCCTTTTAAAATCCTTACCATCTCCAATCTTGTCATCTTCAATGTAATTCTTCCCTCAAGGAGTCGTGGATACCTATAAAACTAGCATTTGGGATGACCATTTCATAAAGAGTTTTAGAGTAAAAAAATCATGTCATTGCAAGCATCCAAGGAATCAAGTCATCAAGAATCAAGCATCAAGCATCAAGTATTCAATCTCAAGCATCCAAGTGACATCAACAAGTAAGCTAGAAAGCTTCCAATTGTTAAAGAATATTACATTATTTGGTTGAAATGTAAATGTACCACCATGGTAAAATTTTAAATAATGTAAATATTAGAACAGGTGTAATTTTATAGCTTAGGAGTGTGATTTATATTTTCCCATTATGTATGTGTCTATATGCAGCTTGTGCACATGTCATGTACTTATGTGTGTAAGTGTGAGGAGTGAGAAAGTGTGTATCATGTAAAAGAGTGTGCATGTGTAGATGTAGGAGTGTGCAAGAGTAAATAGAGAGTTAAGAGTCAAGTATACAAATGGCAAGATGAGAAGCCAAAAGGTATGAGAGGTTTATCTTATGCATGGAATAGGAAAGGTTTCATCTCCCGAATATGTGAGGAGTGCAACAATCAAGTATTGAATATCCACCTTTATAAGGTTATATTATGGATATAAATCTCCATGTATTTTTTTCGAATGAATAGAATAATCAAGAGATCACTTGATATTGAAGCTTGTATACAATTTGAGCAATTCTATTTTAAGTTTTCTTAATGTTATTTCATTAATGATATTAGCCATTTTACTTTATATTATTGTTATTTTATATGAATGTTATGTTCTTCAATATTGGTCTCATTTATTGAATGCTTAAATATTCAATAATATATTTTATCCTAAACATTGAGACATATAATAATCTTGCTAAAAGGCCATTAGTGATGTCAGAGCCACCACCCTACTCCATTTAATTTTAAGGAGTCATTGTTAAAGCTAGAATCAAAAGGAAATTTTGGTGTGAATTTGATTGGTAGAGTTTCATATTTTTCTACTTAAGATATATTGAAGAAAATAGGGTTGATAAATTGCACCCTAAAGAAGTGACCATTGGAGTCATATTTTGATGCTTAATATTTTAATATTCATTGCTTGTTGAGAGAATAAGGATAGGAAATTTAAAGAATTGAAGGTAGAGATATCCAACATTGAAGATTCTAAAAAAAGGGAGATATCCAATGTTGATGTGAATCCAAGCAAGTGCCTGAGGAGAAAGGTAAAAAGTTATCGATATTGGAGCACTAAGGCCAGGACGAGGAGTTGTAAATACTACCAACATATAGTAGTGAAGATTTTTTCAAAAAAACAACTAGGCAAAGAGCCATTAGAGAAGGCTAAGAGCCATTAAAAAAATAATTGGATGTTGAAATCCATCCAAAGAAAATTTTTATGACAAGCATCATTCAGAGAAGGCTAAGAGCCATTCAAAAAATAATTGGAGGTCGAGAGTCATCAAAATAAGAGTTTGAGTATGAACATCATTCAGAAGAGGCTAAGAGCCATAAAAAAACTAAGATCCATTCAAAAAATAATTGGAGGCTAAGGTCTAGCACCATCCAAGAAGAAACTTGAATTAAAATAGTGAATATTTAATGTTTCTATCATGTCAAGAACAAGCTTATTTGCTATAAAAACTAACCACTACTACATTGAAAAAGTCCCGTGTTGAGGATGTTTCATAGATATTATAGCTTATGAGATCCAAAGACCATTGAATTAAGGAAATGAATGGTTTATTTCATTAAGCCAAATTTACATGTAATGCTTTTGAGAAAGAGATCAATCATTATATTGTACTAGCACTAACTAGAGATTATAACAACCAAGTCAGAATAAGTTAGAGTTTACAACAAAATAGATGTAAGGTGGAGTCCAAAGCTTGGAGAATAAAAGGGTAAGCAATTAATCCTTAAATACTTCACATTATATATTTGGTGCATAACTCAAGGCCAACTTATATCAAGTCCTAAGTCAAACAATTGATTTTTTAAAAAAAATTGGACTTATTGAAAGTTATGACTTAGAAAAATTTAAAACTTTTAAAAATAAAAAGGGAGTTATAAGGTTAAGTATCAATTAAATTTTTAATTAGGGATACATAAGGTCTCCTACTTCAAAGGAAATTAAAACTATCTATTTAGGAGACAAAATGTCTTCTACTCCAAAGAATTTGAAAACTTTGATTATTGATTTTGCAAATTTGAAGAAATAGATTGATCAAAGAAATCGAGAATCTTGAAATGGATAGGTGGAAAAGAAATATGAAAGCACTAAGATAATTTTTTGAATTTAAGGGACCAAATAGTTTCACTTATGAATTGGCCATCAACCCTAACCCTTTGACAGAAGGTCATAATGACCAACCTACCTTTGAGAACATAAACTTCTAAGAAGAAGATGAGGACTCTCCACCCTTGAGTTCTTTAACCCATATCCATGATGATCAAGAGGGAGTGATTTTTAAATTTATTGATCACATGGTTTTATTTTTTCAAAATCATAAATATGTTATGGAATCCTTTCTTAAGGAGGATCATCACAACATAGGCATATCTACAGGGGAAGGCTCATTCTTGGGCCATCCCCAATAACCTAGCTCCAATCCTTGATATTATAATGAAGTGGATACCTCCTTTGGATATTTAAACATAAATCCTAATGCATTAAGTTCTAATTTTATTGATTCAAACTCCCCTATCATCACCACTTTCATGGATGTGGGGATGCCAAACCTTACATCTTCCTAAAGATATCATTCATCTTTACCTTCTCTTATAGAATTATTATAGGGAAATGTGACTTGTACTATGTCTCAAAAAATAGGCACAAGCTACTTTCCTAATATGGATGTACCATAGAGTGTCTCAATATCTAATATTCATCACAATAACCTTCATTCTAATCTCACAAGCATGAGTATGGGTTTTTCTCATAATCCTAATCCTATAATCTCTTGTTTTTCATCTTCTAATCCTTTCACTTTAAATACCTTGGGAGCAAATAATACAATTCCAATCTCAACATTGTACCCCCAAGTGTATAAATCATATTCTTATCTCAGTTATCAATTTCCTCCTATCTCTTACCACATTTTTTTTGTGAAATCAAATCTAGTTTCTTCTTAACTTCAAAATCTAACCTCTCAACTAGAGCTATTGAAACAACAAATAGTCACAATCCAAGGGCCTTATTCTAGTCACAAGTACTCTTATGATGACTTGTGCAACCAAAATTTAGATCCTTTTGTACCTAGTCATCCTTTCCCTCCTAACTTTGGAACTCCTACATTTCAAATGTACAAAGGGAAGTAAATTTTTTTCAACCACCTTAGGTTGTTTAGAATTGCATGTAGTGATATACATTATGATAAAATGCTACTCAAAATATTTTCCAAGAGACTTAGTGGCCCCACCTCGGAGTGATACTACCAAATCCCATGGCATTCCCTTAAGAGCTTTAGGGATCTTCTTGAGATGTTTGTTAAATAATTATCTTTCTATATCACGAAAAGCTTATGATTAGTGACGTATATGAGCTAAAATAATCTAAAGATGATAATTTTGATAAATTCTTAGCAATATGGAAAGCCCTATTAGGGATACTCCAATATGTACCTCCACCAAGAGGCCTTCTAAATATATTTATAGGTAAACTAAATTATCAATTGAACTTATATATATAGATGATCAATGTATCTTATTTTGAATATGCAATTGACATGGACAAGAGAGTAGAGGTCCCCCTTATCAAGAGAGGACAATTAAATCCAAATATCATAATGAAGAATATCAGTCTTCCTCCCACTCAAATGGAGAGTACAAGAACAAAAACATAGGTGATGGAGTTATGGACTCATGCCACACCAACAACATTAGTCCTCCAATGATCCTTCAAGATCTTGTCTTAGGTAAGCCAAAATAATCAAAACCTAGGATAAAATTCTTCCATATTAACAAACATTCTTTAGCCACCTTAGATCAACTACTAAAATCCAAAATCATGGAGCTCCCACTAGCTAAACCTTTATATACAAAAAGGGAAAAATATTCTTGGTTTTGCCCCAATAAGCAATGTCCCTTTCATCATACTAATAGCCATGTGATGAATAAATTCATGAGCCTTAGTAATCTAATCCAAGACCTAATTGATAAAGGTCAAGTTGTTCTCAGTAGCATTGATTCTCAACCTTCTTCTAATCAAGTCCTTGAAATTTTTCAAAATCTATTGCCCAATCATAATCAAAATTAAAATGAAGTGAATAACATTTATTACAAGAATTTCCCACCTCTAAACCAAATAATAGTTGGGATGATCCATTCTTCTAACTATTTTTGTTGTAACTAGACAACACAAGAATACCTCACCTGATCAACCTTCCAGACCTCTTTTGTTCCTTAGTGCAAAAATCATTTTACCTTCAAAGGACCTCCATTAATCATTTAATTAGGAGATAAAGCTAAGGGTACTTTTGATTTGATCTATCAACTTGAAAGCACCCCAAATTCTTGAGCTTATTAGGACATCTCCAACCCATAGAGATATCTTACTCAAATTATTGAGTGAATAAGTTGTTGCTCAAGACCTCAAATTGAATGACCTCACTTCCATTGTGGGATCCATTGGGGTTAATCAGGAAACTATATCATTCCATGAGGATGATATATTTTAATCCTCTATGGTCAAAGATCTCCCATTGTGCATCATAGGTCATATTGATGACATGTTCATCAAGTGAATCCTAGTCGACAATGGCTCTAGTCTCAACTTTTGTAGCCTAAGACTCATTAATCATTTTGGGCTAACCAAACATGATTTAGAGAAATTTTATTTTGCTATTAGGGTTTTTATAGTGAGAAACATGAGGTTAGTGGTACTATAGTCTTACTCCTTAGAGTAGGGCCCCACATTCTCAACACTCTTTTCTACATCATACCTTATGACTTAACCTATAATATTCTTCTTGGGAGGCCATGGATCCATGAGATGTAGGTTGTTCCTTCAACTCTCCATTAGTGCCTAAAATTTGAATACAAGGGAAATACATATCATCTTCCAATTAACGCTAGGCACTTTGCCTACTACCAAATTATTGAGATCAAGAATCCTAAATCTTATTTTTTCCCTTCTCTCAACTCATCTCTTGATCCATCTTCTTCTGATTTTTAGTTTTCAATCACAAATGCATTAAGGTATTTCATCTTAGGTAACCCACCTAACAATGAATATGAAGTTCAAGTCTCTAATATAACCAAACTTAATATTAATAATCAAGATAATAATAAATATTTTATATACCTAGCTAAGCTTCCTCCAGCTCCTTCAAACTTAGGCTTATCTTCTAGTAGCAAGGGTAAAATGGTGCAAATAATAAGTTGCTCCTTTATTTGTGTTGGTTCCACTAATGATGATAAAATCCATAATAGTAACCCCTTCTCAATTAAATGATGATATGCTTTATGCTTCTTATCAAACTTGTATTCCATTTGAAAATTGATGCTTTCTAGCATGGGATATCAAGGTGAAGGCCTAGGTAACAAAAGAGCCCTTATAAATTGAATCTTGGACATGATGCTATGTGATACGTTATATACCCATCCATAGTCAACATCTTTCTTCTTCTTTGTTGTCTAACAATGATTCCTTCTTTGTTATCTAATAGCAAATATGAAGCCAACCTTCTTGATAGGAAGTCCCATAATGATACCATTTTCTTAAAGGGATTGGATTAGGACAAGGAGGATGACAATGGATCATCACTCCTCATAGATCCTATTTTCTCTTGATTTACACCATTTACCAATGTAAATATCCTAACACTAGCCTATCTCAAGTTGATTATCGACAAAGATAATTGAGATAAAAGACATCCCAAATGATCCTCCTAAATATTTTTCCTTATTCTATCTAAGCCAAAACTTTTATTTTGATGAAGATTTTTCCCAAATAGTGAATTTAACTATCTTACAACAAATTGATTATAATTATCCATCCGTAGATGCTAGAGATCTTGCGATATTAGGAGTGTTACCCGCTCCCCCTCAAATGGAAGATGAATCTCATATTCCAATTGAGGAAACCATGGACATGAATATTAGGACTCCTAAAGATCCCAAGATCCTTAATTTGAATAAATTCTTGATCCTAACTAAGTATAATAAATACACCAAGATTTTAATAGATTTTAGTGACATATTTGCTTGGTCCTATGTCTATATATCAAGTCTTGATCATTCCCTAGTTATCCACCATATAATTGTCACTCCTTATGTAAAACTCGTAAAGAAAAATTTGTGAAAAACACGTTCAAAAATTTCTTGGCTAGTCAAAGAGGAGCTCCTAAAGCTCCTTGATATTGTATTCATCAAAGCCATTGATAATTCCAACTAGATCTCTAATGTTGTCCTTGTTGCCAAAAAATAGGCAACATAGAGTATGCATAGACTTTTAGGACATCGATAAAGCATGTCCCAAGGATAATTTTCCTTTTACTAACATCAACATGATTATCAATTTCACTATAGGATGTGGAATGCTATCTTTAATGGATAGATTTTAAGGGTATAATAAGATCAAGATCACTCTTGATAACCTAGCCAAAATAATTTTCACCACCTCATGGGGAACCTTCTACTATCAAGTCATTCCTTTTGGATTAAAAATGTAGGAGCTACCTACTAGCAATTCATGATAGGCATATTTCATGACATGATGCATGACATCATGGAAGACTATGTCAATGATATTATTGGTTGGTATTTAAATAAGGAAGATCATGTTTGATATCTAAGGCACATATTCAAGCGACTGTGGGAATACAAGGTATGCCTAAAGCCTTAAAAATGTATCATTGGGATTACATTAGGAAAACTATTGGATTTCATTGTATCCTTACATGGCATAAAATTTGATCTTGATAAGATATTGACTATTGTTGATATGCCATTCCATAAAAATTTAACCTATCTTAGGAGTCCCCAAGGTAAAATCTAAGCCATTTGGATATTTATCTCATAGATTGACAAGTGTCAACCTTTCACCAAGATTTTGGGGAAGGATGCAATATTTAATTGGGATATTGACTATAAAGCAATATTTGATGCTCTTAAATTATACCTCTTATCTCTTCCCATTTGTGTCCCTCCTAATCCTACTAGACCCTTGTTGCAATACATAACAACAATAGTCCATGCCTTAGGTAGTATGTTGGAACAATACGATGACCAACATAGAGAGAAATCCATTTTCTATACTAGCAAGGCTTTGGTCAATTTTAAAGTCTACTACATCCTTTTAGAGAAGCTTTCTCTTGTTGTAGTATTTGCTCTCGAGAATATTAAACGCTACATGCTCATTCAAAATCCTATAAAAGGTTAGGTCATCGTTGAACATCTAGAAATTATGTCCTTAGAAGCTAGCCATCACTTAGTTGAAGATTTACTATATGAGTCAATATTTAGCCCAAGAAATCATCAGAGGCTCATGATATATCATGCAATGGTCACTTTAGTGGTATTGACATTGCTAATAAAATCCTATGGATGAGTTATTATTGGCCCTTCATAGAAGAGGACTCTTGTAACTATGTCAAGAAATGTGATAAGTTTTAGAAGCATGATATCCTTATCTATGATCCATCTCAAGCTTTCCAATCCTTTAATTCACCTTATCCTTTTTCTATTTGTGGCTTAAACATCATTAGGAAGATCAACTTGGCTCATCTGATGGGCATAAGTTCATCATAATGACTATTTAAGAACTTCACTAAGTGGATCAAATCCATACCTTTAGTCTCAACCACTAGATTCCAAGTCTCCAAGTTTATCCTTAACCATATTCTTAGCCTTTATGGGATTACTTCCATGCTAATATCAGACAATGGAACACCCTTCAAGAACAAAGAAAAATTATGCTAAATACAATATACAACAAACATGATCAATGCCTCAATATCCTCAAGGAAATGGCCAAGTTGAAGCTTCTAAAAAGAATCTTGTCAATACCCTTTAGAAACTCATCAATAAAATTGGTCAAGATTGGCATCTTTATTTGCATCCTACCTTGTGGGCCTATTGCACTAGTGTTCAAAATCCCACTAGTATGGCACCCTATGCTTTGGTTTGTGGAACCAAAGTTGTCTTTCCTTATTGAGGTGCCTTCTATACACATTTAATTGTAGGACTCTTTTGTTAGAGATAAATATCATATCACCTATCTACTACAATTGGAATTACTTGACAAAAAGTGAATCCATACCCTAGAGAACTTGTGGGTCTACTAGTAAATGCTTAAATGCAAATATAACTAAAAGGTACGATCCAAATTTTTTGATGTTTGTGATCTCATTATTAAAGAGAATCAAAAGAATACCAATGAAAAAATCAAGCTCAAAAGTAAGTTTGAGCCTAATTGGCTAGGTTCATTCATTACAACTACCAAGTTTGGTTTAGGTGCTTATTGCTTCACAATGCTTGAAAAAAAAGAACCAATGAACATAATGAATCTTAAAATATATTACATTTGACTCTGCATTATTTGCATTTTTATTTAGGCTACTTATTATTGCTTGCTTTCATATTACCTAATTTTATATTTATTTGCATGCACGTGACTATTTATGTCTAGACTGCTTGTTGCATCTCAAGTGAGGTATTCATGATGACATGTAAATGATGATTCTAGTTAGGATAGTTTATTTTTTATGCACTAGATGACCAATGCAAGAAAATCCTCCTCATCCCATTATTTTTAACCAAATAAAGGTCTTTTCATCCCTCTATTTTTATTATCACTTTTTCTTGTTCTAGTTTTCCTCAAACATTATCTATTAAGTCTTTCAAATTATTAATCAAATTATCACATGGTGAAAACTATGAAATTCATAAGTGTTGATGGCAAGTCAAATGTTATTCTATATAATCAATCAATACATGATTAATACTATGAAATTTACAAGTTTTGATAGCCCTATCAATATTATTATCTATTGCCATTCATGTACCACCATGTGTGGGGCAAGTGGTCGATAGTGACTTGTCATCCCAACTAGGGGTATCGTTTGTTGCTACACCAATCAACAATAAGTCCTCTACAACACTTCTCTACAAGGCAAATCAATCTAAGTAGAAGTTCTTTAAAAAATTATTTAAAGGTAAATAAAAATTCCTATGAGCAAGGCATAAGTTCTTTAGACATTTTTTTAAGGATAAATTATTTTTTTTCATGTTTGTACATATCTCTATATCATAGCTGAAAACTAAAGTCCCCTAGGAAAATATCAAAGCTAAAAAAAGTCGCCTTGAGAAATTCCCTATGTTTATAGTGTATATTTTTATATCTTTGTATATAATTGTAATATAGTAGTACCCATGTGTTGTAGGTGAGTTGGAGAGGGTAGGGAAATCCTCCAAGGGAGGTCCCTGGTTTGAATATCCACCCTACCAAATGTACATTGGGTATCCAAAATCAAGTTGATAATGTTGGTGCGGTCAAGGCCGAGTGCAACTCTCGGGTGATTTTGATAGTGTAAAATCCCATGGTCTTGGTTTCTTAGACCAAGGCAACACCCCATTTGCTAAATTCAAAAAATAAAACTTTGTGATTTCAGTGGCGTAAAAGGTTTAAAATGATTGTGGCATGGTGGTTATAGGGGTGGACTGTGCAAATATTTGTATGGCAGATTCTAGGGTGGACAACGTAGAATACTATGGCATCCATAAAAACCAGAAAGCCTATTCGAATTTATGGCAGCTACCAATTCCACCATGTAAATTCAAAAAAATATGTACTATAGTAGTGCCCTCTTTGGTACATCCTATATTATGCATCTATCATTATCCAACTTGTTTAATCATTATTAATTATTACTAACAAAATATATTAATCAAAAAACCATATTACACCTAATATTAACAACCATATTATCTAATCCATCATCATAAATCATTAAGCCATTTAAAAATATTAAAGAAATTAAATCATCATTAACCATAAGCATATAATACAAAAGCTCGTCATATAAATAACAAAACTAAAAATTTATAAAAGTTGGTATATACATCAATCTAAAAGTATAAATATGATGGCATGCTCCTGATATATAATTAAAATTATAATCATAATAATATACAATCAATTCATGATAATATATAATATCCTCTCCCTCAAAATTGGGACATATAGCTCCAAAATCTAGTTAGCTCTAAGAGCTCATATCTAGTGCTCCTCCTCCTGTAGGTGGTAGCATTCTCATTGACCACTATGATTACCATATCACAAATCTAGAGTGGGTCCATGACCATATCCTCATGGGAAATGGGAGTCATCAATCCACAAGCATGACTACATGATAAGCTACTCTATAATGTGTTTCTCACTTGAACTTGCCCTATAAGTTCCACTATGTAGATTTCAACTCCTCTTATGTTTCCTGTATATCCCATTGTACTTGGATTAGCTAGACCAGTAGCATATATACCATCTATCCCTTTCTAGTAACTCTTATCGCTACTATATATATCATTTTTGTTGTATCCCACTCTATAATAAGACCTTAGATGGTTGCTACATCACTATGACCCATTCTAGAAGTTTATCCCTCTTTGTGGCCCATGTAGTCATATCTTCCTGAGCTGCTACTAGTGTTGCTTGTAGGCTCTCCACCTACCTGGCTAGTGAATCCTTCTCTACCTTGACTACTGATCAAGGCAACTTGCTTAGTCCTGCCTCGCCTGTTGTGCTTCCTAGTAGAGATGGCACCAATAGTGGTGGCACTATTATCTGTGTTGTTGTTATCCTTACATGTCTCTACTCTTCCCTCTATAAAAATACCTCTTTATAGTGGTGCATACAACTAATTTCGTATACCTTAGCCTCTATGGCTACACCCTAGGTACTATCAGGGACAAAATTCCTAATACTAGTGGATGTACCCTACTACAAATCCAAGGTCATCCTTCTTAGGGAGTAGAATGGTAGGGTCATTGAGGTGAACATTGATAAATATATTTTGGTTGGGTAACCCTTCAAAGCCTCACTCCTACATGAATTGTCAAAACAAATGGACCCTATTGGTATCCCTTATTGTGTGTCATACTAGTAGACCACTTTATTAGAATAATGGATCTCACACTTCCATCGTGACCCCACAATCCATATCAGTCACATCACATGTGTTAGATGATAGACATCCTACTACCACACAAAGTGATGTATATATGGTCACCAAATGAACTATATTTCCTATAGGTCATCTATCATCCATCAAATTATTGTTAGTGTTCCTATCCTCCCTTGATGTGGAAATCTCATTTGTACATTGTTTGTGCCTCAAGGTCACCCACTGTCCAAGTAGTCCTAGCAGTCTCATCATGATTATTTTCTACCAAGCCCACACCTATAGTAATGTGCAACAAATAAAGCTCTTAACACCTTGGTAGATAATTTGATATAGTGTCTAATAAATTCAATCCAACACCACCTCTCTCCATGAAAATACCACATCTTGGTCTTGTATATCTACCACTACCTTTCCCAATCCCCAATGAACTACCCTCTTGTTTGTGTCATCGAGCAAGTCTCCTAATACCAATGTGCAGAGAAGGGTAATCTATCTATCAAGTCAACTTCCCACATAGGCAACATTAATGTCAATGTTAAAATTTATCAATGTGAGAGTTTCATCCATTGTCAGCCTCTCTAGGGTCTTCCCCTCGTCTTGTCCCATCTTAACCCCTACTCCCATGATGGGCACCTTGAGTATCATATAGAATTCTTCCAAGTTGATTGGCATATTTCCTATTGGGAGCTAAAAGGTATTCATCTATGAATAGTATCACTCCACTAGTGTCGTCAAGAGTTCTTTACCAAACCCCACCTTTGGCATTAGGGCCACATGGTATAGCCCTGTTACAAAAAATAATGCATAGTTAAAAAATTTTAGTGGCCCCTGGATGGTCTCAAGAGCTTGAGGTATCTATACACTTAAGGGTTACTTTTTGCACCTACAACCAAGTCATCCCAAGCACTAGATTCTACTAGCATCAATGTCAAGTTATGTAGAAATGCAAAAAAATTGGTCTACCAAACCCTAGCATAAAATATCCACTTTGAAAAAAAGAGTTGTCAAGGCATGATAGCATCACCAAGCATGAAAACACCATTGTTGCATGATAGCATAATGATATAACACCACTAATGTGTGATAATTCCTTCACTTTCTTGACATGTTTTTCAATACAAAAATAAAATTACAAGTTGGGATTTCAAATCTTATCAATGTTGAGGCTCTACCACTTAGAGCTGGTGCTCCTACCACATCTATAATATTACCAGGTATCTAGGTTAGGCATCCCTTCAAAGCCTCTCTCCTACATGAATTGTTGATATAAATGGGTCTTGTTGGTATCCCCTATTGTGTGCCATACTGATATACCACTTCATTAGAACAGTGGAGCTTGCACTCCACCTATGGCCCCATATTCCATCTCACTCACCTCATGGAATCTATGTGGTAGACATCCTCCTATCACAAAAGGTGATATCTATATGGTCACTAGATGAACTATGCTACCTATAGGTCACATATCACTCATATCGTTGATATTAGTGCTCTTCTTTATGGCCTCTATTATCCTACCTCAAAGTGGTGGTCTAATTTATATGTAGTTAGTACCTCAAGGTCATCCACCTATCCCTGTAGTCCTAGTGATTTTCTCTCAAGCCCACACCTAGATCAATGTGTAGTGAACCAAGCTCCTTCCTCCCTAGTAGATAATTTGATGTAGCATCTGATAAAACTGGACCAACACCACATTTCCCCATATAAATACCACATATTGATCTTGCATATCTACTATTACCTCTCCTCATTCCCAATGAACTACCCTCTTGCTCATGTTAGTGAGCAAGAATCCTAATACTAATATGTAGAGAAGGGTAGTGTACCTATCAAGTCAGCCTCTCATGTAGTCGAAATTGATGCTAATTTCATAATAAATTAATGGGAAAGTTGAATCCCCTATAAACCTCTCTAAGGTTTACCCCTAGTCTTGTCTCATATTGACCCTCACTCCCATGATGGGCACCTTTATGATCCTCCAAAAATATTCCAAGTTGACTATCATCTTCTCTATTAGAAGATAAAAGGTCTTTGTCTCTAAATATCATTACTCTACTAGTGTAGTCAAAAGTGTTCTATCAAATTGTAGACACCCAAATTTGACACATTATCCAAGAAAAATACATCAAACATCATACCAAATATCAATAAACAATCAATCAGCTCAGCCCAAGCAATCTGGCCATCATTTTTATCCCATATCAAATTTTCCACTCCTTGTCAAAAATGTTAGTGGTAAATTTCCAACTCAGTGGTATTTTTACAAAGAAGTTGTTTTTTAGACCCCCCAACAAGTCAAACTAATCATTGGTTAAAATTGCTAATCCATAATAAAAATACCAGTGGTGATTTTGACTAGTAGTGGTAGTTTTATCCAAATGGCCATAATCCTTTGACATGAGCTAGAGGTACATAGATTTCTTTGTCCCACTACCTTCTTTGACCTTGCATGCTCCAACAACAAACCAAACTTGCAAATTCAAATTTGGTCTAAAACTCTAAGAGCATCTCACACCTAATTTTCCCTCTCAATCCCTCCTCCAAAAATCTATAAATACATCCCTTGGAGTAAGCATTCCATAAGCAATTATAAATAATTACATTTTGCCAAAAAATTTATACTTTCTCTCTCTCTCTCTCTCTCATTAGCATTCTCTCATTTGGAGCATCTTCACCAAGCATTTGGGGTAAGTCAAGCAAGGAAAAGGGGGCATTGGATCAAGGGAATCATCATGGAAGGAGATGAAGCCACTACTAGGATTGTATAGCTTTCTTATCATCCCTCTATTTTCATCTTCTTATCTTTATTTTTGGGCATTTTCCCTTTTATTTTGGACTTTCTAACTTGGATTTTACATTTGCATCCACTAATCCTTTGTCTCTTGTCTATTTAGCTTTTCTAACATTTTTTTTGCAGTCTTCTATGTTTATTTGCATTTACCTTCATTTATAGCAAGTTTTTTTCCATATTATAAGCAATTTATCTTTCATTATAGCATACTAACATCATTTTCTCTTTGAATCCATGCATTTTAGTCATTGATCTCTTTAATTTTGGAGGCATTTATATTTTTCCATATAACTCATATCTACTTACAACTCTAACCTCTATTTATCTTCTCTTCCATGCTCATTTTCATTTCATATGTTAGATTACATGTTCATGTAACTTATTATTTACATGTTCTTCACTTCCATGCATTTTAAATAAGATTTTCATATCATATTACTCCCATTTCATATTGGAATTTGTTCTTCCATAGCCTTGAATCCCTTCTAGTTCCATCTTAGAGGTATTTTAGGATTCCTCTTAGCATCTAGGTCCCTTTGCATCTCTATTTGGGGGCATATACAAGCATTTGACAACTCATTTACCTTCCTCTTAGCTTCATTCACCTCCCTCCATAATGTTTTCAAAATTTATAGTAATCCTCCTTACATTCTAAAAATATCTATGTTGTAGGCCTTAGATATCAGCTCTCTCATCTCCCTTCTCAAATTTTAGAACAAATTGACCTACATAGCTCCAAATTTTGATTAAAAACTCAATTAGCCTCCATCACAGGGTATAATTACCACTACCTAAAACCATTGGAAAATTTGACTCTCTAGAATTACACAAAGCAAAAATACCACTCTATCAAAAATACCATTAAAAAATTTACCACTCTATGGAAAATTTAACAGAGGTTGCTTCCACTCCAAAAGGTTCAAATTCACACTAATAATTATTTTAATAGGGGGTCTAATCATCTCGAAAGATAAACCTATCACCTATTTTCATTCAAATAGACCCCCAAAATTAGATAAACCTATTGACACCTAAAAATCTCACATTGTCCCTCATCCCATCATAATGATAGATTAATTTACAAAACCACTTTAATTTTGCATTATTTACTGTTGAGTGGTGTTTTAACCCGATTGTGAAAACACACTCTCCTGTAGGATCCGAGTCCCAAATCCTCTGCTTGCAAAGAAAAACGATTTCTCCAAGGTTCTTATTATGCTAATTATTGATTATCAAGGATGCTTGTTTAAAATGAAATGCTAAGAACACCTTAGGGTTTGCAAGTGGATGTTAACAAGGGGCACCTGTGGTTTATTTAATTTCGAAAGTTCAATGGACTCAAAATGAATAAAATCTGTTTTAACCTTTAATTCTGATGGATTTTCAGTGATTTATTCAAACACGATGAATTAAACTGCTGAAAATAAAATATGGGTTTGAAAAGCAAAGACAAAAGTAAACAAAAGTAACAATAAGAATAGATTACAGTCAGAAAGTTGTCATTAATCTGATGAAACCGAAGATACTGAGGCTTTCTACATGCAACCTAACCTAATGAACCTGCACTTTCACACAATCCAAATAGGCCAGGTGCGAGTCTCGAGGGTTTCTATGGTAATTCCAGAAAATAGGCATTCGCATGAAGCAACCAAGAGATCTTGCATTAACTTCACCTAAAAACCTAAGAAATCTGGAAGGGAAAGATAGACATTAAATCATGCATGCAGAAGTAACTCCTTCTTTCTCATCCAAAAGATGCCAACTCTCTGTATTTTGTATTAAAGAATATTTCGATTACATTCAAAAATGTTCCAGGTATAAAATTCCCGAACAAAAAGAAGGAAATTGCCCAAGTACAGGCCCAGAATAGCACGAAGCTCTTGTCTCTGCAACTCTGTATTCGGCAATTTCCAACCCCCTCTTCGATTTGCAATTCTGGTCTTATAATGTTTGACGCGGCTCTTCGATCTTCTCTGTCGCTTCATTTCACCTTCCTGCACATGACCCCTCAAATTCTTGCTTTTTCCCGCTTTGATTCACGCTCAAATTTGAAAACGCTTCGAAATTCATCTCTGCATGTAACGCCTCTGCAAGTTTGACACCTGCACGCCACGTGTCACGCATTTTCTGCGCCCCTTGTAACGCTTTCCTGCGCAAAAACCTGACAAAACTGCAAGTCCGCCTGTTCACCTTCCCGGTCGTGTCACGAAATCGCGACATGTCGCGATATCGCTACCTGCTTTCCTGCCGTACGCCTTCATCAGCTCCCCGTAGCGATGTCGCGACCATTTTTCATTTGTCTACCTCCGGCAACTTCTCGTAGCGATATCGCTACCCTTTTAACATTTTGAGCCCTCCTCTTCGAATGGTAGCGATATCGCTACCACTTTCTAACTTTGAGCCCTTTTCAAAATGTGGTAGCGATATCGCTACCACCTTGGCCTTGCCGCGTCCCTTTGAAATGTGGTAGCGATTCGCTACCACTTTCGTTTCAAGCCTTCTCCTTGTGACATGGTAGCGATTCGCTACCATTTTTGTTTCAAGCCCTCTCTCACTAAACTTGTAGCGCTATCGCTACCCTCTGACTTTGAGATTGGCCTTTATGAAATTTGTAGCGATATCGCTACCGTTTTGAACTTTGAGTCTTCTTTCCGCAAGGCGTAGCGAAATCGCTACCGTTTCTCTGTCGGGCCTCCTTGGCAACTTTACGTCGCGACATCGCGACCATTATCATTCTCTTGCCCTCTTTCGACAAACCGTCGCGATATCGCTACCGCTTCCCTGCTTTGTTGCCGTTGACCGCGTTGACCGTGATTTTCCGACATGTCGCGATTTCGCGACAATTTTTCGGCTTCGGTCGCGATTTCGCGACATGTCGCGATTTCGCTACCTGTCGCGATTTCGCGACCCCTTTCTACACTTGTGCATTTTCTCTTTTTCTTCAATTCTGGCATCTGGGTCACCGAGATCCTTCCCTGCAAGCCTGCAAAAAGGTGGGTCCCCAATTTTGGGGTGTGTTGTGGATCAACCACAACAAATGGCGACTCTCATCTCTTAGAGCTATGCTCTTGGGGCTTTTAGTAAGAAGACCCAACCTTTGAAACATATCACAAACTCGCAAATACATGTTAGCACATAAGCAAAATAAAAAATGCCCAAATATTAGAAGTACATGAATCATCGGAATCATCAAGTATTAGCTCGGTGTGTGCAATGTGTTTTCATTCCCTATCGTTTGAAATTGATCAACATTCCATTATCTGTTTTGCATGAATGCATATATGGGATGGTGAATGATTTGTGTACCCTAATGAATGTGCAAGGAGATTTGCTTCCATAAAGGGCATGGTACTTCTTCTAATACTATGTACAAGCATTCAAGATTGCCAAACCCTCTTAGGATCCACTAGTTCATTATCTTATTGTATCCCAAAGTTGGTTATGAGTCCCTACTATCTAGAACCCATGTGCAAGTGAATGTGAAATCAGAACTTTGGGGAATCGGACTTCCAACCAACCGAGATGAGAGTTTAACCTTATCCTTACTATTCTGATTTAGAGTTCATTACCTCACTTTAAGCAAAATAATTAAACGAGTTATGGAAGAAATGGTCATGCTAGTCTAACCCTCTAGACAATCGGTGGTCTTGTTTTTTAGGCAAGACATGATGCCATGCATGGGCATATCTAACCCCACAATCCAAAACTTATCTCCATTTCTTTGGACCTTGGGGATGACTACCCATCCTGGCGAGAGGACAAGTAGTACGATCCTTACAATCCAAAATAAAGATGAGATGGGAAAAATTTATTTATTTATTTATTTCTTGGACCTTGGGGATGACTACCCATCCTGGTTAGGGACAAGTAGTACGATCCTTACAATCCAAACCTTAGATATAAATCATTAATTTTGTTACTTAGACCTTGGGGATGACTATCCATCCCTTGCAGAGGACAAATAGTACGATCCTTACAATCCAAGACTGATTATGAAATGAGACATAAGAGCTTTGGGGAATCAGATTCTCAACCAACCGAGATGAGAATTTATACCCTATCCTTACTACTCCATGTGGGTCAAATCAAAGCTTTGGGGAATTGGATCCTCAACCTAAGTTCGATGAGGATTTAACCCTATCCTTACTACTCTGATTTTAGGCTTTAGGCTTAATGGAAGTGGTTAAAACCACTGCTTTAAGGATCATGTTGCATAATAGGATAGACATGAATAACTTCTTTCGCCCAACCTTTTCCTCCAAGTTAGGTTTTGATCATTTTGCTCAAGATCCTTTTTAATGCATGAGACGTGCTTGGTTCTAGATATCTCAAGACTCAGTTTCCAACCTTAGGAGCTACTTACATTTATGTTATAACATAACCCTAAGAGAATTTGACGTACTTTCATGGCTTGTACATAAGATGCATATGTAACTAAAATGAAATGTATGTGAGGTGAGATGGAATATGAATGCCTTATCTTTGCAAATGAAATGATATGTCATGCAAAACTGATTTTTTCATGTATCACAAAATCAAACAATATAACTTAATATGCTTGTGTTACTTGGTGGAGCCTTTACAAGATAATTCCAATATTTCATATTCTCCTAACCTTAAGCATAAGTTGGCATCTCAATTTATTTCTTTTTGTTTTGTTTTTGTTTTTTTTTTTTTCAAAATTAACAACATGTCAATCGAAATCAAATCCACAACCAAAATCCTAGCTAAGCTAACAATCCTAAATCAAACAAAATCTGAAAATCCTAAACAATGAAACAAGATCTGAAAATCCCACCAAAATCAAAGAATGATATGAAAGTCCCACAACCTAAGGGCTAAAATAATGTTTTAAAATCTGCCCATTAACCGGCAGCGTGAAATATTTCCCTTCTAAGGTTTTTAGCCTGAAGGTATTCTTCCCAAGAATCTCTGAAATCTGATATGGGCCTAACCAAAGACAATCAAACTTTTGATGGTTTCCTTTTTCCTCATGTCTTTTGTCCCATAGTAATACTAAATCTGAAATTCTGAATGATTTAACTTTGGCCCTTCTGTCAAACCACCTTTTGATAACTTCCTGGTGTTTATTCATGTGATTCATGGCCTCTTCTCTCTTTTCATCAAGGTGCAACAACTGGCTCAACCTGGCTTCAACTTGATCATCTGTCCCCAAGTACTCTTGTATGAAATGTAAGGTCTGCAACTTCAAATTTGTTGGAAATATCGGGTCTTGCCCATAGACCAAATGATAGGGAGTATTCCCTATGGATTCTTTCACTCTGGTCCTATCTCGCCCAAAGGGCAAACTTTAGTTGATCGTGCCGATCCCGAGGGTTCTTTTCCAGCAACTTCTTAATAGTATTCAACAAATTCTTATTTGAAGACTCGGCCAACCCATTTCCTTGAGGATAGTAATTGGATGCAAATTTCAAGCTCACTTTATTATCATATGCCCACTCTGCAAATTGTGTGGAAATGAAAGCTTTACCATTGTCACTGACAATAGAGTCGGGCATCCCAAATCTTGTTATAATTTGATCCTCAAGAAATTTAATCACAACATCTGTGGTGGCATGTTTAGTAGGAATCGCCTCTGTCCACCTTGTACAATAGTCTGTAGCTGTCAAAATGAATTTGTGAGAATCGGAAGAATTTGGGTTAATAACCCCGATAAAATCCAGTCCCCACTGTGCAAACGGTCTCGTTTCAACTACAGGTTGCAACGGCATGGCTGCATTTCTTTCTCTATTTGCAGCCACTTGACAGATGTGACAAGATCGCACATGAGCATGTGCATCTTTGAATATATGAGGCCAGTAATATCCTGCTCGCAGGATTTGGTGTGTTGTAGCATTGGCTGCACCATGACCAGTTCCATGCTTGCCATGAAATTCTTGCAACACCCTGGCGGCTTCATCTTTGCTCAAGCATCTCAGGTAGATACCTTCATGATTTTTCCTGTAAAGCACACCAGACTTTATCAGATAGTTAACAGATTTAAGCCTTAAAGCTCTCCTCCGTGTTGAATTCAAATTAGAAGGGCACTTCCCAGTCAATAAAAATTGCACAATATCAACATACCAGTCCTCCTTAGCCATGTATTCTGTATTTGAGCATTGACCTGTTATTTGCGGATCATTTTCTGCGATCGCCTTTGCCAGTCCTTGTCCTCGAACTAGTTTCATTGGTTGGATTTCGAGATCAAATTCTTGGATGGTCGAAATCCATTTTCCTCTCTTCTCACCTAGTTCATTCCGTAAAAACATGGTCTTGACAGCGAGAATCGGGCACGATGGCGATAATTCTCTGTGTGCACGATGTAGTGCCTAAATTTTTTCACGATTTTAAAAAGTGCGTACATTTGCTTATCAAGGATTGAATACCTTAATTGGGCATCTTTTAGGGGGCACTTAAAAATGCAATGGGCTTTTCGGCACTATCCTCACCTTTTTGGGTTAAGACACTCGCAAAGGAGTGTTCCGATGCAAAAGCATAAATGTAAAAAGGCTTGGAATAGTCTGGGCTTATCAAGACCGGGGCTTTGGAAATGGCGTCTTTGATATTCTGGAAAGCCACTCTACTTTCCTCGTTCCACCTTACGTCCACATCTTTCTTGAGCATCCGGTTTAGAGGTTTAGCTATCTCAAGCAAAGCTAGAAATGAACTTCCTCACAAAATTGACTTGCCCAAAGAAAGACCTCAATTCTTTTTCTTGCTCGGGAGAGGTAGGTCTTGGATAGCTTGTATCCTTTACGGGTCGATGGATATTCCCTCCTTTGAAATAATGTGACCTAGCGGTTTCCCTTCTGTCACTCCAAAAATGCATTTCTTGGGATTTAATGAAATTCCATGTTCCCCTGCATCTTTGAAGCACTTTCTTCAAATCTTTAACATGATCCTCTCTCTTCTTCGAGAAAAGTGGGATATCATCCACATACACGATGATGCATTTGCCTATTAGTCCTTTGAATGCGTAATCCATGGCGCGTTGAAAAGTTGCACCAGCGTTTAACGATCCGAACGACATTCTCTTATATGCAAATGTCCCCCACTTGGTAGTGAAGGTTGTTTTCATCCTGTCATCCTGGATGTATAAGAACTTGGTTGTACCCAGAATATCCATCGAGAAAGGACATCATTTCAGATCCATTTACCATTTGCAGAATTTCATCGATTGATGGTAATGGATAATTATCTTTTTGAGAGGCTTTATTAAGATTTCAAAAATCTATGCACAGCCTAATCTCTCCACTCTTTTTTCTTATTGGAACGAGGTTGGCCACCCGGGTTGAGTGCCTAACAGGAAAAATGATTTTCGCTTCCAATAATCTTTTAACCTCCTTTTCGATCAAAGGCTCCAATAGCGGGTTAACAACTCGTTGTCTTTGCCTAAAAGGCTTGGAGTCTGGCTTCAAAGGGATGGTATGCGTGATAATGTTCTGGTTGTAAGTCTTCAGCTCATTGTAGTTCCAAGCAATACAATCTATGTAATGCTTCAAAGCCTGTATTATATTGCTCCTTTCTTCCTCTGTACATGCCTTTGCTATGTACACCTCCTTTGGATTGTCTGCACTCCCCAGATTAATTGAATCGCATGCATCTTTGGGGAGCGGGACTCTTTTTCTTTTCTTGTTCTTGCATTCCATGTCGAACATCTTTTCTAATGAAACCACGTCTTTAGGAATTTTGTTGGATTGATACGCAGTTTCACTTTCTTCTGTTTCATCCTGCCACCTTTGTTCCTCATCGATCACCTGATTTTCAAAAATACCCGAGTTTGTGACAAACTTGAAGATGTGCCTGTCACACTCAAAAACCTGGAAATTCTTCACATTATCAGGTATTGATGGACAAGGAACCAGCTCAATGGAAAACTTTTTACATCTTTTTATATCCACCGGGTTTAACATGCCCGCGACGACTGCAAGAGAGTCTGCTATTCGATTTCCTCTCCTAGAAATAAGGGCTATGTTGAATGCATCAAACTCCTCCATGAGGTCCATAACCCTAGTCCTATAAAGGCTCAGTATTTTGTCGCGGCATGTATACTGTCCTTTGATTTGCTTGACAACCAACTCAGAATCTCCCAAAACCTTCAAGCATTTAACATGTTTGCTCAATGCTAGACGTAAACCGTAGATCAATGCTTCGTATTCTGCCACATTGTTTGTGCAAGGAAATTGCAATCTGTAGGCAGCCAATAATGGTTTACCTCCTGGACCAATGAGCTCGACTCCAGCTCCTGCTCCCTGTCTAGATTTTGATCCATCAAACTTGAGCAACCACGTGTAATCCTTCTCCTCAGAAGAACCACCATGACACACTTCTTCTTTAAGTTCATCAGTAGCTTTCTCAACATCAAGAGCATAGACCCCTAGGTCTGGCTCAAAAAATTGAACCTCATTCGGCTTGTTAAAATCCGTTATAATCTCCTTAAGCCTCGGTTCATTTTCCACTCTGATTTGGTTAGCAATGCCCTTCCATGGCAGCCACATATGCGAGCAGTCTGTTGCAAAATAGCCATTCAGCGTTTTCATCCAATCTCTCGCAAGTAACATTCCATACCTACTTGGGATGTTAACCACCAAAATGTCTACAACCTGCTGGACCCTGGGTTCAGAATTTAATTGAATCTTGACATCATATAAGGTCCCTACTACATTTACCTCTGAACGGTCCAATTGCAAGACCGTGCATTTGGATGAAACCGGTTGTAGACCCAACATTTGACATATCTCCGTAGGCATGAGGTTGCTCGTGGCTCCTGTGTCTACCAAACAGTTATGCAAGTTCTTACCCGCAATTCTCAGAGTTAATAAGAATGGCGGGACATCCCTTCTCTCCTTTCGCAAAATCAGATGGGATTCAGCTCTTTTTTCCTTCCACATCGGATCAGGTGAGTTCAAAGCTCTTATCAACGCCTCCTTTTGACCAGGCAATTTAGTTGCGTCTGGGAATGAAAGGCTAGATTTGGACTTCTTCATATCCTCCACTACGTCATAATTTGGTTTTTCGAATTTGACTGTCTTCTGGACGTCATTAGACATTTCTCTTCTGAGTGGAGGGGGAGGGTTGTTACTTGCCTTTGTATCTGGAGGAAGAATAGAACTGTTTGGAGGTGTTGATGAGGTTTTAGGGGCTTTAGACTTACTCCTCAAATGGTACCCATGAGTCCCCTTTCTGAAATCTCGAAAAGCTTGCACCTCCTATTCCAAAACTTCGTCTTCTTCCTCCTCGCTCTCACCCTCTTGGTGATATACTGTTTCCATCACCATAATATTTTCATCTTGCCGATACGATGGATCCTCATTTGATACCAGTTCCAAATCATCAACTTGTGCTTGAAGACAATGAGTGTATCTAGCGATCTCAGGACAATTCCTCTCATTGTGTTCTTTTGTGTTATGTAACCTGCACCCTCTTTCCCATGCCAAATCTGAAAGATTCAAAAGAGAATTGGATTGGCTAGGGCCTGCAGAAGCATCTAATTGATTAGCAATGGGAGCAGGAACTCCCCCATTGTTTGGCTTAGTGTTCCAGTGCCTCCCTCTATTGTTAAAATTCTGACTTGGGTGAGGGGCACGGGACTCATGCTTCTACTGTTGAACCCTGTCATTACTTAGTTTATGCACTAGTTTCTTGAGCTCTTCGACTTCCGAAAAGACATCCTTCGGTGGAACCACATTGTTGTTAACCCCCATTGGATTTGCATAATTGATGGGGTCTTGATTCCACATTTGGGTGGGGTTATGAGGAATTGGATTCCCATATGGATTGATACCTTGAATTGGGATTGGATTCGGAATAGGAACTATGGCTTGAGGATTGACTTGACTAGTTTCCTGCGTAGTTGATTGATTGTTCTGCAAAAATGCGAGAACAGGTGGAATGGCTGTGATTGGTTGGATTGGAATGGGTGCATATGCGGGTGCTGGTGGATACGACTGCTGATATGGGAAGGCATTCATACTTGGCATTTGTGGTGCCATGAGTTGATTTGCATAGGGAACTTGACCATATGGAGCACACTTTCCCATCATAGGCATCTGGGTAAACCCGTAGCCTTGCGGTGTCAATTCTTGCTCAATAGTCATGGCTTCATTATAGGCCAAAGCCAGCGTGGTGACCCGAGGATTACGCCTTGCAAACATGGCTGTCATGGGGTCCAATGCCCCAAAATATATCTGCAAAGCTACTGCAGGGATCGATGGCAAAATGTCTAATTGCTCTGTTATAGTTCTTTTGGAATCTCCGATTAAACATTCGGATTGGTTCCCCTTGGCCCCGTTTGCATGTAATAAACTGATTGTAAATAGTTGCGGGATCTAAGGGCGACCTAAATTGATTGACAAATGCATTTTCCATTTGTGTCCAAGAGGTGATTGAACCGGTTGGCAAGCATATATACCATTCATATGCTATTGGATCCAAGCTCATGGGGAAAAGTCTGCAGGCTACATCTTCATGCTGAACTTGCAACCTAATTAAAACATCTCTATAGGCTTGGATATGTTCTTCTGCTGTTCTTAGGCCATCTGGCTTGTATTTAGGCAGAAATATTTCAATGTTCTTGGGGATTTCATGGATATCCCCGACAATATTCAAAGGAGTATTGTTAGCTCCATACCAAGGAGCTGTTGGAGCTTGAGCCATTTGACTCGGAATTGATGTAGACGAGACCTACAATAGCAGAAGAAATATTACAAACTATAGGCACACTAGGGGCAACGGATATTACTGGCGTAGGTCCACTCGACGTTCCTGGAGAAAACAGGCCTTTTGCTACTGGAGTGCTTACGACTTGCTTGACTTTACCCTTGGGAGTACCAGTAAGGTCATGAAAAATGGTTTCTCCGGTTGTTTGAGACCTGGTCGCAATACGGCGTGGTGGGTCCAGCCTGCCTGAGGAAACCCTCGGCTAGTTCGAAGAAAACCTGCAACAAACACAAAAACAGTGTTGCAGTTTAGCCGTAAATAATTTCAGAATTAAATCAAAAACAAAATATTCAGATATAAAAATTGAAATAGATAAACCGATTCGGCCCTCCTTCTAGCGCCAATCTGTTGAGTGGTGTTTTAACCCGATTGTGAAAACACACTCTCCTGTAGGATCCGAGTCCCAAATCCTCTGCTTGCAAAGAAAAACGATTTCTCCAAGGTTCTTATTATGCTAATTATTGATTATCAAGGATGTTGTTTAAAATGAAATGCTAAGAACACCTTAGGGTTTGCAAGTGGATGTTAACAAGGGGCACTGTGGTTTATTTAATTCTGAAATTGCAATGGACTCTAAAATGAATAAAATCTGTTTTAACCTTTAATTCGATGGATTTTTAGTGATTTATTCAAACACGATTAATTAAACTACTGAAAATAAAATATGGGTTTGAAAAGCAAAGACAAAAGTAAACAAAAGTAACAATAAGAATAGATTACAGTCAGAAAGCTGTCATTAATCGGATGAAACCGAAGATACTGAGGCTTTCTACATGCAACCTAACCTAATGAACCTGCACTTCCACACAATCCAAATAGGCCAGGTGCGAGTCTCGAGGGTTTCTAATGGTAATTCCAGAAAACAGGCATTCGCATGAAGCAACCAAGAGATCTTGCATTAACTTCACCTAAAAACCTAAGAAATCTGGAAGGGAAAGATAGACATTAAATCATGCATGCAAAAGTAACTCCTTCTTTCTCATCCAAAAGATGCCAACTCTCTGTATTTTGTATTAAAGAATATTTCGATTACATTCAAAAATGTTCCAGGTGTAAAAGAAAATCCCAGAACAAAAAGAAGGAAATTGCCCAAGTACGGGCCCAGAATAGCACAAAGCTCTTGTCTCTGCAACTCCGTATTCGGCAATTTCCAACCCCCTTCTTCGATTTGCAATTCTGGTCTTATAATGTTTGACGCGGCTCTTCGATCTTCTCTGTCGCTTCATTTCACCTTCCTGCACATGACCCCTCAAATTCTTGCTTTTTCCCGCTTTGATTCACGCTCAAATTTGAAAACGCTTCGAAATTCATCTCTGCATGTAACGCCTCTGCAAGTTTGACACCTGCACGCCACGTGTCACGCATTTTCTGTGCCCCCTGTAACGCTTTCCTATGCAAAAACCTGACAAAACTGCAAGTCCGCCTGTTCACCTTCTTAGCCGCGAAATCGCGACATGTCACGAAATCGTGACATGTCGCGATATCGCTACCTGCTTTCCTGCCGTACGCCTTCATCAGCTCCCCGTAGCGATGTCGCGACCATTTTTCATTTGTCTACCTCCGGCAACTTCTCGTAGCGATATCGCTACCCTTTTAACATTTTGAGCCCTCCTCTTCGAATGGTAGCGATATCGCTACCACTTTCTAACTTTGAGCCCTTTTCAAAATGTGGTAGCGATATCGCTACCACCTTGGCCTTGCAGCGTCCCTTTGAAATGTGGTAGCGATTCGCTACCACTTTCGTTTCAAGCCTTCTCCTTGTGACATGGTAGCGATTCGCTACCATTTTTGTTTCAAGCCCTCTCTCACTAAACTTGTAGCGCTATCGCTACCCTCTGACTTTGAGACTGGCCTTTATGAAATTTGTAGCGATATCGCTACCGTTTTGAACTTTGAGTCTTCTTTCCGCAAGGCGTAGCGAAATCGCTACCGTTTCTCTGTCGGGCCTCCTTGGCAACTTTACGTCGCGACATCGCGACCATTATCATTCTCTTGCCCTCTTTCGACAAACCGTCGCGATATCGCTACCGCTTCCCTGCTTTGTTGCCGTTGACCGCGTTGACCGCGATTTTTCGACATGTCACGATTTCGCGACAATTTTTCGGCTTCGGTCGCGATTTCGCGACATGTCGCGATTTCGCTACCTGTCGCGATTTCGCGACCCCTTTCTACACTTGTGCATTTTCTCTTTTTCTTCAATTCTGGCATCTGGGTCACTGAGATCCTTCCCTGCAAGCCTGCAAAAAGGTGGGTCCCCAATTTTGGGGTGTGTTGTGGATCAACCACAACATTTCCCTAAAAATACTATTCATCACCCTAAGTCCCCTTAGCCACTCAATCCCTTTCCTATGCTTATCCCCTGGTCACCATGCGATCATCCCTCTAGCCTAATATAGGGATACATCACCCTAGTATACCCTTTGACTAGTCTACCTTCCACCTAAGCCTAGTTCACCCTAGACTAACCTTGGTTAACTCTCAACCTTGGTCAAACTCCACATCATAGTCAAACTCAAACTCAAGGTCATCCTAACCATGGTCAACCTAACCCATGGTCAACCCTACTTTAGCCTAGCCTCCACCTAAGTCTAGCTTCCACATTACCTTGGTCAACCCTAAACCCATGGTTAACCCAATTATGGTTAGACCTTAACTCTTGCTTCCCTCCACATATTTGTGTGCATTCAATGTCATAAATGATATTTGAAGACCTTTTGCATTAAGGAATTCAAGGCATTGAAAGTAGGGATGAGTCATCCTCCACCATGCCATAATGGGGAGAAGACTTTCATGCCTCACCCATGCCCATTTATTGCATGTGTATGGGTGAGTACTTCTCTCATCCAAATCCATTTGTTGAGGTATGGCACCCCATGAAAACTCAAGGGATACCTCACAAGATACCTCAAGCCCCCCTAGCCTTGGACAACTCCATAAATAGAATGCCATTTCTACCATTTCTAAGAGAAATACATTCACATACCTAGACTCTACAAAAATCACTCTAAAGGCCACTTAAGCCCTCACTTGCCATCAACCACCATGGATGCCCACATGTGTCTCTTGACACGCTTTTTTTTATAATTTCTCTCAATCATAGTTTTATAAGACTACCATACGTGGATAGGAGCTCCAACAAAACTAGAAGAACCTCTACAAAATAACTTTATTATGTCTAGCTAACATATATCTATTCATGTAGATAGGTATGATAAAAAGGATCATGGCCAAGGGTACAAAACAACAACCAATTTTAGTTAGAGTCACCTTGACTATTTTACCCATAACTTGCACATATAGACTTTTATTACCATAAAATTTTGAGGGCAGCTTCCTGAAAACTAGTAGAAGGTCCCCACCAAATTTTATTCCATTATAACGAGAAAAAATACCATCATACCCAGGGATATGATCAGACTTTATGGACCTATTTTAGAAAGCAACACATGAGAAAACCCTTAAATTAGGTAACAAACACTCTCTTTTATTATTTTGTATTATTTTTAGTGCTTTTCATCATGTTTTAGATTGGTTTGAGTTGGTGTTTTAGTCTTCCATCAAAAGGGGTCTGATTAAGATAGGCCCCCAAATGTTACTAATCATTTTTGTAGGGTTGTGTAGGTTTAGAGAACTTATACAACCAACAGTGGCCCACATGCAGTAAGCCCACTCCTCTTTGAGGTGCCCATGGAATAACTTTAGTTTTGTTCAACTGATCATTGGAGGAGGGATCCTGTATTGGGATACCCACATTTGTAGCCCTTGTGGCAAACTTGTGAAAATGACAACTCTTGTAACCCTTTTTTACATTAACGTAGAACATGTTTTATATGTACATATTTTTGGTGATCATGATGGGACCACCCACTTTTTCATGTTTTCATTAGCTTGGTAGATAACTAATTGACATCTTTGTCCTCTATGTTACATGTGCCAAAAAACTAGTGCAGAACCCTCCAAAACCCTAAAACACACTTCAGATCCAAGGAAAAATATTTTTGGTCTATGAGCTAGGTTTGTATAGAGAGGTAAAAACAAAACATTCATATGGGCCCATATGATTGCAAAAAGCACTCTAGAAGCTAGATCCCTAACATATAGGTATCAATTTATACACAATCCACAACAACTCCATTGTTGCAGGTAAGTTGGGGGATATATTTTCCCCATAAATATTGCTATCTCACTTGCCCTCTTACCTTCTTAGGCCAAAATACCTTACAAAATGGTGTCTCCAAGGTGAAATCACTCACCTTCCATCTATTGTTGCATGACACAAAATATGGTTGTATACCATCTTGTGATTCTTATCTTTTAATGTAGGTTATTGCTTGTTAGCCTACAAATTTTTACATAAAATTTGACTTTTTGTCTTTCTTTGTTATAAAAACTTTACAAAAACCAATTTTGTAGCACACAAACTACAAATTACTACAAGATTTAAAAAAATTGCCCCTCCTCCCATTCATACAAACAAGTATGATCAAACCATATGGAAGGAGGGGTATGAACAAATCTGAGACATAGTTCAGACCTTGACAACATTCCAAAGGCTGGAGACCACAGGTAACCACTAAAAAACCCTATTACTTTAGTTAAAATTACAAATTTTTCTTTCCAAAGTCAAAAATTTGCTCATTTTTTGTATTTTTGTGTTACAAAAGCCCTAAATTGCATTGGGTATTTTTACAAAATGCATTAATTTTTCTTTACTACTTTACAAAATGCACCAAAATCACTTTGGTCACTTGTTTATAATATTTTAAACGCTCTTTTTTTCAATAGTAGTTCATATATGTTGATGCATTTGTATTTTCATTAAATTAACATAAACACATTTGTGTAAGGCACAAAAAAAATCTCAAATTTCTTTGCCTTTTTGAGTTGAGAATGGATATCGATCTGTCATGTACACAAAGCTCTTAAAAGACATATAGTCATAGCCTTAACTAATCTATCTTGGATAGTATACACATATTTGCAACATAGAAAATCTTAGCTTACATATCACTCAAAATAAGCTTGTATTCTTTACATGCTTCTAGCACAAGCATATTTTCAATATCTTGCTTACCTTATATTTCTTTTCAAAGTGCAATTTTCATTTCAATCAAGTTAAAAGCATTTTCCTTTGATATCTTAGTTTCCTTTTCAAACTTTGTTTTCTAAAATATAAATTAAACCACACACTTGCATGTATCTTACACATTGGTTTGGTTGGACTTCATCACCAACCACCAATTGAGACCAACAACATTGGCTTTCATCTCCAACCATTGGCTCGCCCCCTAGACACCATAGTATCCCCATGAGTATTTTTTTGACTTCATCACCAAAAACATCCCTAACCTTGAGATATACTTAGGGTAGGTTAGGATTACATGCCCCTACTCATAGGGCTACATATAATTAGTGAGTAAGCAACTATCATTTTTTACTAAGCCTACCCAAGGATGAAGTGAAAGTTTGTTTGGCCTACACAGGTCTTAGATAGCACTATCTATTTTATAAGAGGTATATAGTCTCCCCTTTGGTTACCCCGAGCCATATCCATCATTAGAAGCTATTCACCTATTGTTGCATAGTTACTCCTTGCATACCTAGATGTTGTAGGGAAATTTGCATCGACACACCTTCATAGAATACATCCATCATCCATTTTTATTTATTTTAAGATTTTCAAAATCATAAAACACAAAAAAATATAAACATCACAAAATATAAAAATTTGCAATAACAACAAAGAAATCAATCACCAACTACATAGCTTGTTAGAAATATTGAGTTGTCATTGATGTCAAAAGGGAAAACTATCCTAGGCAAATATATCTCAAGAAAAGCAAGGAAATATATTTCAAGTGATTCAAGGCAAATATATGATAAGTAAAGTATTATAATATTTAAATATTGAATTTAAATATTATAAAGTGAAGGATGAAATTTATAATATTTAATTTAAATATTATAAAGGTTGAAATATTGTAAGGTGGGCCGACCTTTTTGAAAGTAATAAGATTTGCATATATAAAATGATGAAATTCATTCCAAAGTAAGCATTCATCGAATATCTTCATGATCGATGGTGAAGGAGAAGACAAAGTGGAGGTTTTGAAGATCATAGATGAGAAATCGAACAAAGAGGAAGCATTGAGGATCGGTGGTGATAGAAGAACTATGGTGCACTTGAAGGCAGTGATGAAGGAAGGCCCATGAACATACAGTAGCCAATCCCGATGGTAGGTAGTAACTGTAGTAGGTACCAAAGTGAGATTTAAAGAGGCCAATATGGTTCAGGAAGTAGAGAATAAAGGTCAAATCATTTGTTGAAAAATAGCAAATTTTTGCTGAGAAAATTGGGCATCATTTCAATAGAAAATTTTATGAAGCCAAATGCTTTCGACATGTGGATATGATGTGGTTTCCCAAAAAGTGAAGATGGCAATTTTAGCAGCCATAGTATAGTTGAAAATTGAGGAAGGATAAATATTTAAATAAAGTGCTTGGGCATAATTTTGGAGCTTTACTGGTAAAGTCTTGGGATGGCTCATAGAAATTACAAATAAGGAGGTTGCACACACTAGCCATTACAAACACTGCCATTTGGTGTAAGAGTCAAGTGAATTAGGAGAGATGTCACTATCCATGATGGATATTTGAAGCCTTGTCAAGTTTGAAAGGTGCATTGATACAACATTGAAAAAGAAGCAAGGAAGGCAAAAAACTAGTCAAAAAAAGACATGTAGTGAGGAAGCATAACATTCAAATAGACCATATTTCATTTTAACTCCCAACCGTTGGGCTAGCCCAATCGGTTTCCAGCCAGCGTTGAGGACACTACATTGCTGCAAGTCAGAGGTTCGAATATCCTTGGCAATGCATTGAGTTTTTGTTCAATGATTTTTAAAGATTAAAATGATTGAAGCTAGAGATAGAATGTGTGCAATATTAAGAGGTATGTGAGTAAATTTTAGTGATGGTAAAGTTATTTAATTGAAATTGATTAAATAAATAAGGGAGTATTAAGGTGTAATTTTTATAAAGTTTTATTTTACAATTATTAGGAGTAATAAGGGATAATGGAAGTGTTTTGATTTGATATTTAAATAAAGAAGCAAAAAGAAAATTATATGTCAGATTTGAGAATAGAACTTAATTCCATTGTTGAGAATATTTTGGAGGCTTTTTGTTTCGTACATTTTCCATCTATTGCATGGTCAATTGGAGGTTGAGAAAAAGCAAATATAGAGTATGAAGATTAGTGCATAACTTCACCCAAGCATCCAAGTGACAAAGAAGGACAATTCAGCCATCTACAAGAAGAAGTAAAGCTTCCAACACCAGAATATCATCCTCTATATGTTCATAAGGATAAAAAAATTCTGGTAGAATACATTTTAGTTTGGAGATAGCAAACTCAATAAAAGGGAATAATTTGGAGTAGATTTTATGAGCTGGTTTTGGGGTAGATTTGACCAGGTTTTGGGAGCAGGTTTTGTGAGCAGGTTTGAGCAAGTCTTATGAGCAGGTTCTAGAGTAGATTTGAGCAAGATGATTGGTGTCTCCTATGGATTGGTTTCCACAAACTTGAGCAAGGGAATTGGTGTCTCCTGTGGATTGGTGTCCATAAACTTGAGCAAGGGGATTGGTGTATCTTGTGGATTGGTATCCACAAAATTGAGCAAGGGGATTGGTGTCTCCTATGGATGTGGGGGGTTGGGTGTGGGTGGGCCAATTTGAGGGAAAATATAGGGTATTTTTTGTGGGGTTTTTTTGAGGGGGGGGTTCCACGTAAAATATTTGTCTCTTATGTGTATAGTGATTTGTGTATAAAATATTTGTACATAAGCATTGATATTATTTGAGGTTATTGATTTGGAAAGAAAAGAGAAAAGTTTTATCTTATATTGTTCACCCCCCTCTCAGTATAATCTTGTGTTCTTCAATTGGTATCAGAGTGGTTTCCTTCATGAAAACCTATCAACTTGAAGGAAGATCTTACAAGAACACACATGGTTGGCCAAGAAGGTTTTTCATCAAATAGGGCACCACTGTTTAATGGAACTAACTATTATTTTTGGAGAATAAGGATGCGAACTTATTTTATGGCATATTGCTATGATATATGGCAATCCGTTGAGGTTGGGTTCACACCACCTACAAATATTCCCATGGATAGATATGGAAAGAAACTATTTGAAAATAAGTCCAGGGTAATGAATGCAATATTAAACGGGTTATGTGAATCATATTTTGTGAAAGTCATGCAATGCAACTCAGAAAAAGGAATATGGGAAAAATTACAAAGAACATATGAAGGGGATGAAAATGTTAAATTGTTAAAAATTCAAACCCACAAGAGAAATTTTGAAGATTTGAAGATGAAATATGAGGAAGATATTGCCAAGTATCTACTCCAAGTTGATGAGGTTGTCAACACCATTCGTGGACTTGGAGAAAATATTGAAGACTCTAATATTGTTCAAAAAATATTAAGGTCACTTTCGATGAGATTTGATGCAAAGATTTTAGCAATAGAAGAGATGAAGGATCTTAAAACCTTAAGCATGGATGAGCTACATGGAATTATCATAGCCTATGATATGAGGATTGAAAAAGATAAAACATCCAAATGGGAAGCATCATTTAAAGCTTCAAAGAATACAAAGAATAAGGAACCAGAATCAAGTGAAGAATCAAGCAACGGAGAAGAAGCTAACTTTGTGAAAAGGAATAAGAAGGGTCCAAGAAAACACAAAGATATGAATTATATGAAATGTTTTAATTGTGGTAACCTTGGTCACTATGCATCTAATTACACACAAGCTAGAAGTAGTAGCAGTGAAGAAGAAAAGGAATATAAGAAAAGTAAACAAAGAAAAAATTATCATGAAAAGAAAAATAGGCATGGTCAAAGCAAGCATAAGAAGAAAATCTTTCAAAGACACAAGAAATTTTTTTATGTTGAAGAAGTGAGCAGTTCTTCCAACATCAGTGAAGAAAGTCTCTCAAATAGTGAAAGAGAATAAATACTAGTTTTTTCCATAGAAGAGAAAGAAGATGCTCCTGTTGTCAAAGACCAAAAAGAAGCCATGGTTGAAATAGAAGAGGAACTTGTTGTTGCTCTTGAAGAGTTGAAGAGGGTTAGAAATAATAACTCAAGATTGAAGGCTCAAGTACAAGAGGATGAGAAGACAAAGGTAAAGTTGTCACAAGAACTCATTGACCTAAAATTTAAAGTTGAAGAGGTAAAGAAAATTGAAGAAGGTATGGTTGAGCAGTTAAATGCAAAAGAGTTGGAATGTGAAAAACTAGAACATGAGGTTGTCTCTCTGAGGAAGGAAGTGGAAGATTCTAATGATAAGCTACATAGGTTTTAGAAAAGCACAAAAATCATGGGTGATATTATCAAAACATAGAGATCTTTGACTATGAATACTGGACTTGGTTTTGAAGAAGGTCAAAGAAAACAAAAGGGGGAGTCAAGATCAAAAGGAAAAGAGGCATCAAAGAAAATAATTAAAGAGGAACCTAAGACCTATGCTGATGTATTGAGAAGTGGAAGCATCAAGAAGGAAGAAAACAAAGCATCATCATGGTCCAAGGACCATCACAAAAACAATAATGAGAGAACCATGCGGTAATATCCTCCAAGGAAATCAGACAGGTTTCAATATTTCTTCCATGGTTATTGTTTCTCATGTAACAAATTTGGTCATAAAGCTATAAATTGTAGGATCTATGCTAAGAATATTTTTCGATTCACAAAGAGGAATTTCAACTCATTTGCACCTCTCATGGACTACAACATCATATGCTACAAATGTAATAATTTTGGGTATACAACTAGATGGTGTAGAATGATTTTCCCTAAAATTTCAAAGTCAAGAAAAAAAAAGGATGGTCAAAATGTTCAAAAGGGTATGTCCTCCAAAGTTTTTAGGAAGAAAATAGAACAATAAGAGGAGCATAGTAATTTGGGAGTTTTACTCCCATCTCATCATTGATTGTCTCAGTAAGAGCAGGGAGTAAGGGGCATTGTCAAGTGTCTTATCTTTCAGCCTCAAGAAGCCTTTGCCATTGATGTTAAAAGGGGAGAATTTTAGTAAGCAGAAGTAGTTTGGAATTTTAGTAAGGTTGAGTAGCTTATTAGGAGGAGCAGATTGTGAATCCACTTGCAGTAAAGGAAAGCTTATTTGCAGGGTTGCCATCAATGACAAAGGGGAAGTTTGTTAGAAATATTGAGTTGTCATTGATGTCAAAAGGGAAAACTATCCAAGGTAAATATATCTCAAGAAAAGCAAGGCAAATATATTTCAAGTGAGTCAAGGCAAATATATGATAAGTAAAGTATTATAATATTTAAATATTATAAAGTGAAGGATGAAATTTATAATATTTAATTTAAATATTATAAAGGTTAAAATATTGTAAGGTGGGCTGACATTTTTGAAAGTAATAAGATTTGCATATATATACAATGGTGAAATTCATTTCAAATTAAGCATTCATAGAATATCTTCATGATCAACGATGAAGGAGAAGACAAAGTGGAGGTGTTGAAGATCACAGATGAGAAATCGAACGAAGAGGAAGCATTGAGGATAGACGGTGATAGGAGAACTATGGTGTACTCGAAGGTAATGATGAAGGAAGGTACACAAACATCCGTTAGCCAAGCCCAATGGTAGGTAATAGTGGCATCAAGTACCAAAGTGAGATTTGAAGAAGCCAAGCTAGTTCGGGAAGTAGAGAATGAAGGTCAAATTATTCATTGAAGAAGAGCGAAGTTTTGCTAAGATAATTGGGTATCATTGTAGTAGAAAAATTTGTGAAGCCAAATGCTTTCAACATGTGGATATGATGTGGTTTCCCAAAAAGTGAAGATGATAGTTTCAGTAGCCATAGCATAGTTGAAGATCAAGGAAGGATAAACATTCAAGCAAAGCACTTGGGCACAATTCTGAAGCTTTGCTAGTAAAGTCTTGGGATGGCTCATAATAGTTATAAATAAGGAGGCCATGCATGCTAGCCATTACAAATGCTACCATTTGGTGTAAGAGTCAAGTAAATCAGGAGAGACATCACTATCCATGATGGAGATTTGAAGCCTTGTCAAGTCTGAAAGGTGCATTGGTCCAACATTGAAAAAGAAGCAAGGAAGGCAACAAAATGGTCAACGAAATACATGTAGTGAGGAAGCGTAACATTCAAATACACCATGTTGCATTTTAAATCCCATATGTTGGGCTAGCCCAATCAATTTCTAGCCAACGTTGAGGACACTACATTGCTGCAAGTCAGAGGTTCAAATCTCCTTGGCAACACATTGAGTTTTTGTTCAATGATTTTTGAAGATTAAAATGATTGGAGCTAGAGACAAAATGTGTGCAATATTAAGAGGTATGTGAGTAAATTTTAGTGATGGTAAAGTTATTTAATTAAAATTGATTAAAGAACTAAGGGAGTTATAAGGTGTAATTTTTATAAAGTTTTATTTTTCAATTATTAGGAGTAATAAGGGATAATATAAGTGTTTTGATTTGATATTTAAATAAAGAAGAAAAAATAAAATTATATGTCAGATTTGAGAATATAACTTAATGCCATTGTTGAGAAGATTTTGGAGGCTTTTTGTTTTATACATTTTCCATATATTGCATGGTCAATTGGAGGTTGATAAAAAGCAAATATAGAGTATGAAGATTAGTGCATAACTTCACCCAAGCATCCAAGTGACAAAGAAGGACAATTCAACCATCTACAAGAAGAAGTAAAGCTTCCAACACCAGAATATCATCCTTTATATGTTCATAAGGATAAAATGATTCTGGTAGAATACATTTTTGTTTGGAGATAGCAAACTCAATAAAAGGGAATAATTTAGAGCAGATTTTATGAGTTGTTTTTGGAGTAGATTTGAGTAGGTTTTGTGAGCAGGTTTTGGAGCATATTTGAGCAAGTATTGTGAGTAGGTTTTGGAGCATATTTGAGCAAGGGTATTGGTGTCCATGAAATTGAGCAAGGGGATTGGTGTCTCCTATGGATTGATGTCCATGAAATTGAGCAAGGGGATTGGTGTCTCATGTGGATTGGTATCCATGAACTTGAGCAAGGGGATTGGTGTCTCCTGTGGATTGGTATCCATGAACTTGAGCAAGTAGATTGGTGTCTCCTGTGGATTGGTGTCCATGAAATTGAGCAAGGGGATTGGTGTCTCCTATGGATTGGTGTCCACAAACTTAAGCAAGGGTATTAGTGTCTCCTATGGATTGGTGTCCATGAACTTGTATATGGGATTGTTGTCTCCCATGGATTGGTGTCCACGAACTTGTATAGGGGATTGGTGTCTCCTGTGGGTTGGTGCCCATGAAATTTATTGAAGAAATATATAAGCAATATTTTACCATGGTTTTCTCCCGAGAGGGTGTTTCCACATAAAATATTTGTCTCTTATGTGTATGGTGATTTGTGCATTGTTTCATTATTGCATTGATATTATTTGAGGTTATTTCTTTGGAAAGAAAAGAGAAAAGTTTTATCTTATAATGTTCACCCCCCCTCAGTATAAGCTTTGTTCTTAACAGCTAGTAAACACCACAACCATAACAACACCCACAAAACATGCTCAAAAACTTGTTTGTTATTTGCGATATTACTAGTTTGATTAGTTAATATTTTACTCCATAAAACTATCAAAAACATAAAAATAGGCCTATACATAGTGCAAAATATTTCTGTCTATTTTCCAACTTTTTTTCCTATGTTACCTATTTTGCATAGGATCGTACAGATAGGTACAATTATTTCAATCCTATGGATAGGTACAATTATTCCAATCATACATATAGGTATAATCAAGTCAAAAACTCATAGATAGGTACAATTTCATCAAAAAATTTCTAGACAACAACAATTATTGTTTAGATCAACTTACAATCCACTTTCATAGTCATCTTCTTATCCTTTGACCTTCTAGACCGATGCTTACCATAATCCAAGATTGAAAGGAAGAGCATCTTACTATGGACCCTTCTAGGGTAACCTTACCCTCTTCAACCATCTTATTAGGGTGCTTGAAGGGAATCCAACCATTCTCAAAATTAGTCCACTTTTTCTCATAACACCTACTCATTTGACATGTTATACGAAAGGGTTTCATACTATGATCATGATCTAAGGCATCTGGATAATCATATAGATTCTCCTATGAGCCCTTGTGAGAATACCACTCTCTCCTCCTCACACCGATTAACTACCTATCATCCTTCTCCCCATCAAGGGCCACATCCTCCACATCTCCTTTTGTCACCCCTCTTTTCATCCCACGGAGCCCAATTGATTGGTATTTTGTATCCTCATCCCCATATTCCTCCTCATTCATCTTACCCATATTCACACTCCTACCCATATTGATTCATCCCCCTCCCTCCTTTCATCCATGTCAACCCCATTCTGGTATCAATAGCATCTCCTTCGTCAGACAAGAAAGAAATCTTAAATAATCTCAATCATCTCAAGATATAATTGCGCAACTATAGATGTCATATGCCTACCCATAATATAGCCAAAAATAGTTCTATAGTAACCCCAACATAATAGATCCTTCACCCTCAATTATAAGGTTAGTCATAGTTACCCCAATGCATCCTATTCAACCTCTCACTCTCCAACAATGTTCTTTGTGTCCATCTCATTATTGGATCTCTCTTTCTGAGCCTCTACCTAATATTTATTAAAATTTGTATGGTACATGAAATATACCTATACTTGAAGTCAATCTAGATGATCCTAATTATCCCAAACTAAAAATATATAACCAACATGTCTTCTACAAATGCCATAGACAAAGAGGACATGACATCAACAACTATCATCATTTTTGATACTTGGTCCAATATTTGATCGATTACAAATCCATCCAAGTTGACCATACCTTAGCCCCTCCCAATCACAACCTTAGGATTTATAGGAATCCTTAGCCTAAACATGGGATGCGATCATCACAAGTCAATGCCTTGACATTTCAACCCATACCCCAATAGATAAATCATATAAATAGTTTCCCTTACCACCAAATTTTTATTGGTACAATAAACTTTACTACACACAATCATCAATAAAATATACAATCTCCCCTATGACATGACCCTCTTGGTTCACCCCATCATCATCTATTATTTTATTGAATCTGCTCTATTTTCCCCTTCCCCCTTACTTCATAAATCTCCTACCCTTCTTGTTATTTAGTAGATTCTATTTCATTGTTGTACGATCACACACAAGTGGCTACAAATCTATGGCTAGTCATTTTCCCTCTTCTCTCTCTTTCTCCTCTCTTCCACCTTTCTCCCTTTCTCTTTCTTCTTATCTCCTTCCCTTTTCTTTTCATCATTATTTCTGCATCTTCAAATCAATTTCAAGACTAGGAGAGTTCTCTCTCTTTAAAGCAACCTTTTTATCTGGGGGAGTTGCTAATCCCCCCAATAAATCTTATCAAATGAGGGGTTCACCCATTTCAAAAACCATATTTCAAGATAAAATAAGTTCACCCCTTCCAAACCACTATTCATGATCGGGGGTATTCTTGCCCTACTAATCAATTTTTCATGACTGGGGGACCTCACTCTCGATCAAGTAATTTTTCATCAATAGGGAAGTACACCCTTTGTCAACCAATCTCATATCTAATGGGGGAGGGAAATTGAACCTCCCTTCACATTAAATCCTCACACTCTTTATTAGCTCATGATAATTCCACCAACATCTCAATCCAATCAACTGCCATGTTCAAAAGGTTACGTCATTTATCAAAGGTTGTTCCCTTTACCTCACTTTCATAAAATAATAAAATATCAAGTTCAAAAGGTTACATCCTCTCACACTCTTTATTAGCTCATGATAATTCCACCAACATCTCAATCCAATCAACTGCCATGTTCAAAAGGTTACGTCATTTATCAAAGGTTGTTCCCTTTACCTCACTTTCATAAAATAATAAAATATCAAGTTCAAAAGGTTACATCCTTTGTCAAAGTTTGTGTTAGAGTAGGTTTTTTACCTTAACTCATGTTCACCTAGGTTATTTATTTCTTTTTTATTTAGTTATTCCATGTATTTTCCCCACCCACTTATGTGTGGATATTTCATTTATCTTATTTAGATATTATGAGATGTTACATATTTATTTCTTAGATATTATGGGGATATTTTTAGGTTTGACTATTCCTAGGGGTGACATTTGGAGGGTTGATATTATTTCTCCCATAGTGGTTACATATCTATGGACCATATCACATATTCCTTTTGTACGGTGGATATTTATCCTTAGATTGACCCTATGGCTATGGTTTATCATCCTTGCCTATATAATCAAGGCACCTTCATTGTACCTAGTGCTCCATTTTTAGATCTAATATATGATATTGTTGCTCTCTTGTTTGCATATCTATTTGTAAGCTTATGTTGTCAATTTGCTTTCAAATTCTTATTTTGGTTGAATGTGGTGTTTTTGTTAACACTTGAGATCCTTGCAGCTTGGAATGATTTTATTATAATTCCTTTCATGGCATCAGAGAAATAGGTGTTGCAGTCATCCATTTGTGAGTGTTGTGTAGTTGTTTCTCTTGCAGGTTTGAAGAATGGTGTGGAAGATTCGGTTTTTGTGATCGGGTCCCTGGTGCAGTTTTTTGGCTAGTTTGTGTCACTCCTTTCATTGTAATATAATTACAAACCTCCTAAAATCTCTTCTTCCTATACTGCAATAGCCTCATTCCCTTGGATCTGTCCTAGGCATTTTTTTCTTGAGCATTTCCCTTTTTGGCAGGGTCACCAATCCAAACCATTTTTATATTTTGCATGTATATCCTGATAGAAATGTCATTTTTCTATGAATTTTTTTGGAGGTCTGTAGATGAATTTATGTGAGTTGTGCCCAAAATTTCAGCTCATTTGGATCAGTATTCTTCAAGATATCGTGATTTTACTAAAACCTGCAACTTTTTTAGTAATCTGCATATATCTTCATAAAAACTTCTGATTTTTTGCATATTTGTTTACAGATTGTGTAAAATCACATTATAGACCTTCCATAAAATTTCAGAGAATTTGGAGCTGTATTCTAATAGTTACAGTGATTTTATTATTTTTAGTAAAATTGTCTTTGTAGGAGAAATATTGAGAGTTGCTCAGAGAAATTTTTACTAGGCCTGTAAAATCATTTTTTTGATATGTCTATAAATTTTCATATTTTTTGGATTGTATTTTGATAGTTATAATGATTTTATTATTGCACTCTAGATATTGCATTGTAAAAACGGTTTTTGCACTTGAACCTTGTATATGGAGTATTGTTATAAAGTCCCATCTTCTGCATTCTTGTGAAGCTAATAAAATAATCTTTTGGGGGGGTTGTCTCGATGCTGATTTGTGCACCCTATCTGCATTATTTTGCTCTTTGGTGATTTTTGTATAATGGCTTCTTCATCTTCTTTTGCATTAGATCAATGTGAGCCATTGACAACACATAATTACCACACATGGAGACCAAGAATGGAAACAATCATTAAACACAAAGGATTATGGGCTTTAATGCTTGAAGAACAACCAGAGTTCACTAGAGAATTTGAAAAATTTCAGCACCAAAGAAAATTATATGAATGTATGGGTTTGATAGGAACTTATGTAAGTGATAGTCTTTTATTTCATTTGGAAGGATGTGACTCTCCTTTCAAAATTTGGGAAAAATTAAAAGGATTATTTGGTAAGGTGGATCACATAAGAGCCATGCAGTTTGAAGTTGAGATCACTTTTCTCAATCCTGAAGATTTTCCATCTATTGTAGACTATCTTACTAAGTTCAAGTACTTGTTGACATAGTTAAAGGGGAGTGGGAGAGACAAGAAATATGAAGAGTGTGTTTACCTAATTCTATCCAAGTTGAAAGGTCCATTCCAAATATTTGCTTCTACCTTTTTCTCTAGCATGGATTCCTTAGGTGACACATTCATAATGCATGATTTGGAGTTTTTTTATGAAAGACTTACTAGAGAAGAATCCAAATTGTCTAACCTTGAGTCTTCCACCTCTCAAAAGGCATTAGTAGCATCTAGTCCTAAGGGTAAGGGGAAATTCAAAGGTAAACCTAAGTCTTATCCTTATCCATCTCAAAGTGCCCCTAAACCCAAAGAATCTTCTAAATCCAAGAATAAGTCTAGCCTTTCATGCTCCTTTTGTGGGGGGAATAATCATGTAGAAACCAGGTGTTGGAAGAGAATGCAAGCCTTAGAGGATGCAGTCAGAAAACACAAGATCTCTATCTCCACTCCACATACTTCTAGTGAGCATGGCAAAGCACTTAATTTTGTTGGTAGATCTCAGTCAGTTGCTACATATAGTTGGGTTATAGATTCTGGTGCTTATGACCATATGACTTCTTCTAAGGAGTCATTTGTATCTCTTGGTTTGAGTTCTACTTCCAACATTGAGGTTGGAGATTCTTCATTTATTTTTGTTAAGGGAAAAGGTGACATACAAATTGATGGTGGATGCATCAATGATGCACTATATGTTCCTGACATCGCTTCAAATTTACTTTCTATTTATCAAATTTATCATTCTGGTCAAGGCAATAGTGACTTTTACACCACAAGGAGCTAAATTTAGAACCTTGTTGGAGCCTCATTCACTTGTTGCACAAGGTGTTGTTGATCATAGTTCTAGACTATATCACTTTTATGGTTTTTATGACACTTCTTTTGTAGGGACATGCTTGGTTGCTCATGCATATTATGAGAGTAAGCTTTGACATGAGAGATTTGGACATCTTAATTACATATATTTGAAGGATTTGAGCACTCATGGTATGGTTGACGGTTTATCTAAATTTTCTTGTATTGATGGAGTTTTCCCTAGATGTGCATTAGGGAAACAACACCAAGATCCATTTCCTAAGGGTAAGTTAAAAAGAGCTTCTTCACCACTTGAGCTTGTGCATAGTGACTTGATGGTTTTTTCTACTCCTTCTTTCAAAGGAGCTAAGTATGCACTTACATTTATTGATGATTTCTCAAGGCGTACTTGGGTTTATTTTCTCAATTACAAGAGTGATGTCTTTTCACACTTCAAGGTTTTTAAGGCTCTTGTTGAGAATCAATCTTCTATTTGCATAAAGAAGCTTCACATTGATATTGGGGGGAGTACTTCAATGAGTTTTTGGTTGCTCATGGTATTGTTCACCAAAATTTTGTTCCTCATACTCCACAACAAAATGGATTAGTAGAAAGGAAGAACCAAACATTGAAGGAGGTGGCTAACTACATGATGCATTCTAGGGATTTACCTCCTATATATTGGGCAAAAGTAGTTAATTGTGCGAACTACATTCAGAATCACACACCACATAGAGCACTTGAGCATTTGACTCCAGATGAGGATTGGTCTGGGACTAAGTTTGATTTCTCATTTTTAAAGTTTTTAGAATCCATGCTTGGGCCTTTGTGCCAAAGAAGCAAAGGAAAGCCTTGGATAAGAAGAGCAAACCCTTGATACGTTTTGGGTATTACAAGGACATGAGAGCTTATCGACTTTTAGATCCTGATACTCATGAAGTTATTTTTAGAACTCATGTTCAATTTGATGAACGCTTCTCTTCTCATGATTATTCTCCTTTACTTCCATCGATTGATGATTCTTCACTTCATCTTGAGGATGCCTTCTTTGAGGAGCAAGTTCATGAGGTAGTTGAGGAGGTGATGGATATAGATTCATATGAGAATCTTGTTCCTCATAATTTTGTCGCTATGCCTAGGTGGGCTCGTGCCAAAATTTTTGAGGCAACATCTTTCATACAAGATCTTCCACCCACTAGACATCATCATGCACATTCTACAGGTTTTGGAATTTTATGTCAGGTAGTTTCTGGGGATCCACAGTCTTTTTCATAGGCTCATGGTATACAGGAGTGGGATGATGTGATGACAGATGAGTATTCTTATTTGATGAAGAATCATGCTTGGGATTTGATCTCTCTTCCTAAGGGAAGAAATTTGGTTAGGTGTAAGTGGGTATACCGAACCAAATATGCATCTGATGGGTCCATTGACAAGTATAAGGCTCGTCTTGTAGCAAAGGGTTTCTCACAAGTCAAAGATATTGATTACTCTAAGAATTTTGCACCCGTTGCCAAGATGGATTCTATGCGTCTTGTACTTTCTATTGCTACATCACAGGGTTGACCAGTATACTATATGGATGTGAAGAGTACCTTCTTGCATGGAGATTTGTAGGAGGAAATCTACATGGAGCAACCTATTGGGTTTGTTCTAACTCTTCTCTTGTTTGTAGACTACGGAGGTCTCTCTATGGTCTCAAACAGACCCCTCGAGCTTGGTATGATAATATGGAATCTTTTCTTCTATATACTGGTTTAGTTCATTGCCACTCATATCCTACAGTGTATATACAACATGTTGGAGAGGATATAGTTATACTTGTCTTGTATGTTGATGATTTGCTTCTCATTGGTAGCTCTTCTTCCCACATTAAGACTGTTCAAAGGGCTCTTTCAAAGCAGTTTAATATGACAAATCTTGGTCTTTTGCACTTTTTCCTTGATTTGCAAATTTCTCAGTCAGATTCAGGGATTCATTTGAGTCAAAAAAAGTACACCCATGGTCTTCTTTAGCATTTTGGTATGGCTGATTTCAAGCCATGTCCCTCTCCTTTCTAGTTTTGGGTCTTTCTTACTTCCACTTGCACCATTCCTCTTTGTGATCCTACCTTGTATAGGCAGTTAGTTGTAATTTTGATGTACTTAACCCATACTCACCTCGATATTTCTTTTGCAGTTAGACTTGTGTCTCAGTTTGAAGATGCCCCTCATAGCAGTCATTGTAAGGCTACCAAGAGGATTTTGAGATATCTACAGGGCACTTCACACTTTGCATTGCACTACACCCGAGGTTCTACTCAATTGGTTGGATATACTGATTCAGATTGGGCAGGTTCTATGCGTTCCACTTGTGGATATATTTTTTGTCTTGGCTCTTCTTTGTTTTCTTGGGCATGCAAGAAGCAACTGACTGTTGCACTTTCATCTACAGAGGCAGAGTACAGGGCAACAATTATAGCAAGTTAGGAGGTTCTTTGGCTACAATAGTTATTGATAGATTTTGGATTCCCATAGGATTCAACAATAGTACTTTGGTGTGACAACCAAAGTGCAATTCACATTTCTCGTAATCTTGTTGAGCACTAGTGGACCAAGCATATTGAGATTCACATGCACTTCATTCGTCAGCACATTCAGGATGGAATTCTTTGCTTGGAGTACATTCCAACTCAATAATAGGTTGTTGACATCTTCACGAAGCCTTTTGCATCACCTCGCTACCTTGAGTTACGTGGCATGCTTGGGGTTTCAGAAGTTGTCCTTGGGGGGTGTTCTTGAGGACATCTTCCTTCTTATTTCTCTCTCTTTCTAGCAGGATGATTTTTCCCATGTGGTTTTTCCTTCTTCTAGTTCAAGATTTCTTCATGAATATATTGTACATGAGTACCTGATCAGGCCTTGTTACCGGGACTCATAGTGTGGATATGCCACTTTTATTCTTGGCACCTAGCTTCACTTGAGGGGGGTGTTAGAGTAGGTTGTTTACCTTAGCTCATGTTCACCTAGGTTATTTATTTCCTTTTTATTTAGTTATTCTATGTATTTTCCCCACCCACTTATGTGTGGATATTTTATTTATCTTATTTAGATATTATGAGATGTTACATATTTATTTCTTAGATATTATGGGGATATTTTTAGGTTTGACTATTCCTAGGGGTGAAATTTGGAGGGTTGATATTATTTCTCCCATAGCGGTTACATATCTATGGACCATATCACATATTCCTTTTGTACGGTGGATATTTATCCTTAGCAGATCCTACGACTATGGTTGATCATCCTTGCCTATATAAACAAGGCACCTTCATTGTACTCAGTGCTCGATTTTCAGATCTAATATATGATATTGTTGCTCTCTTGTTTTCATATCTATTTGTAAGCTTATGATGTCAATTTGCTTTCAGATTCTTGTTTTTGTTGAATGTGGTGTTTTGTTAACACTTGAGATCCTTGCAGCTTGGAATGATCTGATTATAATTCCTTTCATTTTGCACCCTTATCCTCCCTTTCACAAAATAATCAACTGCTAGGTTCAAAAGGTTGTATCCTTTGTCAAAGGTTGCACCCTTTACCTTAATTTCACAAAATAATCAACTACCAGGTTCAAAAGGTTTTATCCTTTATCAAAGGTTGTGCCCTTTGCCTCACTTTCACAAAGCAATCAACTACCTCAAAAGGTTGTGTCATGTTGGATCCTAAAAAATTCAATGCAAAATACCCCTAGAGTTAACATCCAATATATCCCATGGGTTTGTAAATTTTCTTCATATTATATTCCGGGTTAAGTATAGATTTTCTATTAGTCCATGGTATTTGAATTTTTTCTTTAAAAATAGTGTATTTTATGCATGTATTTTTTTATAAAGTCCATAGATTAGCTTTAATTTTTCTTAATAAGTCTACATTCAATAAATAGTCCTTTTTTCTTTAAAGGTCTAAGTCTAATTGGGGCACCATCCTTTTTTGTATTTATTTAGCTCATTTGTCTAAATTTTGTAATTATATTTCAGAAATGTATGATTAGTGAAAATGTCCTAAGTTTCATATAAAATATTCATGAACAAAGTCAAATAATATGATGTCTCATGTGGCATCTCCTCCTTTTTGCTAAAAGTATTGAATATTAGCTCTTATCCATGGTTTGCATTAATCTGCTCTATTAACACTCATCCAAGACATCCAAAACTTGCTCCCCTAATGTCCCCCCTCATCAAGGTCATTTCATTTTCTGAAGGTCCAAGGTCGACAGTTTTAATTCATTAGCCTTTCCAAGATCATGTCCTAAGTTTATTTCTAAAAATCAAGTCATCCTATCCATGAATCTCTCAACCAAGATGGATGGTCTACAATGATTTACTAGAAAATATATAGTGCATATTGTTGAAGTGGATGTTCCACATTTATTCTCATACCACCAACTAACCTAGGTCACTTATCTATCCACTTCTAAAAAGTCATAGTCTTCATAGTTTTGTCCTATTCTACTAAAGAAATCAATGGCTCACATTCATCCATATGGAGATCAATGATGTGTGTTCAAGGTCTAAGAATAAGATAATAATGTGGTCCATGTTTATCTACAAATGAATGTGTGGTCCACATTTACCAGTACCTCCGTTAAAAAATCTAGACCACAAGTCCTATTTCTCTTTAAAATGAAAGTCAAATCTTCAACCAAATTGTATGGCCCACATTTGTCCTTAAAAATTAAATTTAATGGATCACAAGTGATGGAAAGAACACTTTAATCTGATTGGTTGGAAAATAAGTGGTTCAAAATTACCTAGGAATCTAATGGCTTGGATCAAATAGCGAAAAAACATGATGGAAATATGTTGTCCATGTTATTTCAAAGGAATTATGTTCCAGATCGCATCACTACCAATGAATCATACATATCATATTTATCAGCAAAACATTGATGGCCTACATTGCTCAGAAGAAAAGAACATAGATGGACCAATAAAACATGCCAAAAAATGGATGGCCCATGTTTAATTACATAAATAAGTGACAAACTACCTAGATCAAATGGGTAATAAGACAAACAATTTGGACCTTGAAGAAAATTAATAAAACTAAGGTGAAACAAGATTATAACCAAGTTAAATTTAATTAAAACACAAATCTTAAGATAGATGACCCATGATCATACAAGCTAGATCGATGGTTCGTGTTTCAGGACAAATAAAGACAAATATCTTTGAGTATGACTATATAAATTTTTTTAAGGCAATAAAATGAGTGATCTAGATTTGTTCAAAGAAATATAACAGACCAAAATTGCTCAACAAAAAGTGCATCTTAAGCCCTAATTAAATGCATTGTCTACGATCATCTACACCAGAATCTACGGCCCATAAAAGCCTAATATGATGGATTTTTAAAGATCGAGTGTTATGGTTGAATATTAAAAGAGAATATAATAGCTCATAATCATTCAATATTAAGTCTATGGTTTACCTTGATCCTAGAGAAATATAACAACATAGATGAATCCTTGAAGGGAGTAGAAGGCAATGATTCAAATAGAGACAAAGCTTATGATAAAATGGAAGAAGACTTAAAGGGCTACTTTAATATGAAAATTTATCACTAAAAAAAATTTAAGGGAATAAGATAGAACAAAAGAAGTCAGCAAGGATAAAATTTAAGCAATAAGAGTAAACATGGGGCCCTTGAAAAAAATGAAACAACATGAGAGTAAGGTGATGGACTGAGAATAGGAAAATTGTGCGACCTTGGTCCAATATATATGCACCCCATTATAAGGATTGAAGGGCAAAAAAGTATCCAAGAGTAAGGCACTAAATTTAACAACTCAAAACAACTATAATTTAGTTGTAACCTACTCAAGATATTAACGATGGAGGAGATGCCAGATGGAGGGTTCAGCTAAAGGTAGTTGTAATAGAATGGATCATTTTCAAATTACAAGTAATGTAGCAACGAAGGACATAATCAAGTTTTGCATAACCAAATTTTTCCAAAGGTATAGCTAAGTGCCCTTGTCCTTGTTAGTTGTATTTCCCTATGTGACTTTTCCTTTTAACCACATCTTATTCTTCCCCATCATTATGCATTTCTTGCTAAGGAAGTATCTAGTTAACTGAGATTATTTTTAGTGGTTGGTTTGAAAGCTAGGAGGTTGTTTGTTACTACTTTTAGAACGAAGAGTGGAGTTTCTCTACATAATTTGAATGGAGAAAACTCTCTGTATATGTTTTATGAGATTTGGGTTACCCATGTGACATACAAAAATCCTTCTCAAATTGTAAAAATATTTTGATATTAATACAAATCATGCTTCCTCCTTTGTGCAATTCAATGTTCAATTATATATGTGTGTCATATTTACATATTACATTATTTGAATATGTAAATGGTGATTATATCACTAGTGAATTCAATTATGTTTGTTACATTAATTGAATGGATGTAATTGACCCAGATCTATCTTTCTCTTTCTCTCCTTTTCATTAAATATTTAAATCTTTGATACAATTACCCAATGGATAAGGCATCGATATACTGATAGGGAATAATTAGATGTTTATGTAAATCTTTATCATAATCTCTAATATCTTTATTTCATTGTAATCTAGTTGAGCATGAGCATGTATGTTATATTATAGCTCACATCTAGGGTTTCCTTACCATACATGGTCTATCTGAAAAAACTATGATAATTCTTTCCCAAGTTAAAGAGGTGGATCCACCAGAGTCCATAGTACTGATTGGATTCAAAGAATCTAAAAGAAAGTGAAAAATATATGTATCAAGAGATACCAAACCCAAAGGTACTCCTCCAATCTTGTAGAAATTTATATGTACCATTTGATTCAAATGTTAGTCCACATTTAAGTATAACGTCTTCTAGTGATAATCTGAGTATTAGTCCTAGCATTTCTCCTTTCTTGATTGTTACTCCAAACCCTGTTTCTAGTGATCCTATCATAAATATTGTAAACCCTAATGCTAACCAAAATTAGAACATAAAAAATTGGAGAATCAATAGGTATAGGCATTTTATTTTGCCTTAATATCTAAATCCCCTACCTAGTAAAGCTCATAATTACTTGCCTAAATTCTAAAGAAATAATCTTATTACTGGTGAGGACCATATTAGAGACTTTTTGTATGCCATGGATAGTCTTGAAGTGGATGATGATGTAGTCCTTAGATTATTTCTTCAAAATTTAGAAAAATATGGTCATGAATGGTTCAATAGTCTTGGGGTTGGTACTATCAACAACTTTCAAACTATAGAACAAGTATTTCTTAAAATATATGGGGAAAGAAAGAATGAACAATACCTACTAATAGAATTAGCCTCCATGAAAAAGAAATAAAATGATCCAATAGAATATTTCAATAGAAGATTCATCAAAATAAAAAAATATTCCTATGGGTTTAAGGCCTAATGATCGCTAGTCCATTTACTTCTATAAGAATGCTTTCCCTATGAAATTAAATTATGAACTAAGGCAAGATCAAGTGAACACTATTGATGAGTGTATGAAAAAGTTATTCATATAGAAAGAAACATGATTGATAAAGATGAAATGAAAGCATATTCTTTAGAACCTAACCTACTAGAAAGAAAGCCTCAAAAATTAGAGTTCCTTGTTCCCAAGAAAATAGAGGTATATCCCATAGATAATGTAGCCAATTAGTTAAATTAAATGACTGAAATGTTTACTACTCTCAACAATAGACTAGCTATAATAGAAAGAGGTAAATAAAGCAATTTTGAAGCTACACAATTTCATTATGAGAATAGACAACAAAAAAACAATAGATCTTCTACAAAAAAAATCAATAGAGATTGGAATAATAATGGGTCTACAAATAAAAATGGTGCTAATAATTGGAAAGGGAAAGAAACTCAAAAATATTTGGATGTTGTTCCCAACTCTATTCCTTCTACCAACATAGCTTTAGAGTTCCCTTTCTATTGTTCTGTTAGTGCACCACATAATTCTTCTAATTGCGATATCTACTCAAGTTTACATTCTAGCATAGATCTCAATGATCGATCCAATGAAGACATCAAAATTTATTTATGTTGGAATCAAGAAGAGGTTAAATAAATTGAGTTTGAAGGATATCCTTATCTTTTTACCACAAAATATCAACAAATAACTCTAGTATTTGAAGAGGAGCAAGTTTCAGATAAACTTCTCAATTTTAGATTTGATAAAATTAATGTTATCTAATTCAAAAATAAAATAGTGGAAGATAAGACCAATGATTGTAATATAGATGAATTTAAAAAATAATAGGCAAAGGAAATAAAGATACTAGAAAGTTGTTAGGATCCTGCTATAAAATAAACTCAAATAACATGCTCTCACACAATTGCTCGGAAATAACTCACATAAACATCACATTAATATAACATAAATTCGCATAAAGAACAATCTCACAATAGGACTGAATCGCAGGCCTCTTCGAGGGGGCAACCTCCTTCAATACTTCATTAATTTTGCAAAATATGGTTACATTGGTGCCCTTTTAGGTATTTAAGGAGTTTCCTTCCAATGTTGGCTTACATGCAAAATGCCACCTGGATTACATGCATAATGCCACCCGAATTACATGCATAGTGCCACTTTGAATTACATGCACAATGCCACCTATATACCATGTGTTACATAAAAAGGGTGCCATTTGTCATGGGCACTACCTAAGCTAAAACTTAGAACATTACAAAATATTAATCATGGGTACTACCCACGTTCACTAGGAATTATTACATCATGGAAGTTATTACATTAAGGGTTAGGATGAGATCCTAACATGCCTTTCTCCTTGAAGAAGCTTTGTCCTCAAAGCTGAAAATGAGGAAACTGTTGTTGAAGTTGATGGAGAGACTCCCATGTAGCATCCTCAGGTTGAATTCCATGCCACTGAACCAAGACCTCTGTGATGGTATGGTTACGAGTTTGATGATACAGTAGCTGCTTTGGTGCAAGTAAGATGGAGCCTTCTTCATCCAATTCGAGAAGTGTTGATGGAACCTGTACCTTGGAGCTGCCCGAAATGTAGGAGGGAGGTGTGAGTGGAGGGTGCCCGTAAACTGCCTCTGGTGGCGGTATGATAGGAAGTGTTGTACCACCATTCAGCCAAAGAAAGCCATTTTGCCCAATGAGTAGGATGATCGAAGGCAAGCAGCGAAGGTAGGTTTCCAAGCAGTTATTAACAACCTCTGTTTGACCATCCGTTTGCGAATGGTAGGCTAAAATCATTGTGAGTTGAGTCCCCTGCAACTTAAACAACTCTTGCCAAAAATTGCTAGTAAGGCTGGGATCACGATTAGATACAATGGAGGTTGGCATGCCATGAAGGCGAAATATGGAGTCAAGAAAAAATTGGGCAATAGTGAATGTTGTGTAAGGATGGGTTAGGGCACAAAAGTGAGCATACTTTGAAAGGCGGTCCACTACCACAAAAATAACAGACTTGTCTCCAGATTTAGGTAGCCCTTCTATGAAATCCATAGAGATGTCAGTCCACACCTGATCCGGTATCGGCAAGGGTGGAAGAGTGCCCAAAGAGTGCACTGTTTCTCTTTTCATCCTTTGACCTGTGTCGCAGTCTACCACAAAAGAGCGAATGTCCTGTTTCCTACCTTTCCAAAATAAGGTGCGCTTGAGTCACTCATAAGGTGGTCTGATATTGGGAGGTGTACTATCCGGAAATAATGGAATGGCATGGTCGTGAGAGCGATGCAGTGGTAGTGTGATGGGTTCTAAAAATATGGTCGCATGTTTGTGGAGAATCTGTTGCATGTCTTGTGGGATTTCACCCATTGGAGATGTGGATGGTTGGATGGAGAATAGTTGTGCAATGACCCCACATGATGATTTCTTTAGCAATTTCTCCATGTCGTTTGAACTGATAATTTGAGGTGTTCCTGTCGGGGAGCCCTTGATGATGTGTGTTTGTCCATTCTGGAAGAACTGCATCCAAAGTTTAGCAAAGTTCCAACTGATAGTGCCCAACGTACTCAACCATTGGCATCCCAAAACAATATCACATCCACCCAAATGGAGGGCAAATATGTCCTACTTGAGTTCATAGTCCCCTATCTTGATTTGAACATTACGACACTTTCCTTGACAAGATAAGGTTCCCCCATTAGCTACCATGACCTCAAAGGAATTACAATTATGGATATAGCAATTTGCCCGTTGAGCAACTCTAGGGTCAATGAAGTTGTGCGTGCTTCCCGAATCCAAAAGTATGGAAAGACGTTGGCCCTTGAAACATCCTATAACCTTCATGGTTTGAGGAGTAGTAATGCCTGCAAGGGCATGGATTGTAATTGATGTCTCAGGTTCTTGTTTCCCTTATTTTTGTGGAGGAGGTGTTTCTGGAGGGTCCTCATCCTCATCACTCTCGTCAGCGGTATCAGGTTCTCCAACATCTATCAAGAACAATTTTTTGTGTGCACACTTATGCCCCTTGAAAAACTTTTCATCACAATTGTAGCATAATCCTTGGGCACGAAGTGCGGTGGTGAGGCGCTTGGGTGCAGCAGGTTTATTATCATCTGGGTGTTGCGCTCTAGGGGGAAATGAAGGTCTATTTTGAGGAAACTTTGATGGGTGTCTTTAGGCAGAGAGTTTAGATTCGGCCAAACGGGCCAAACTGATAGCTTCCATCATAGTTCGTGGTTTCAACATTTTGACTTCGCTTGGAGTTCCATCTTCAACCCACTAATATAACAACTCGGAAGAACCCTTCACTCAATCCTCTTGTCCGATTGGCCAATTTTTCAAATTGAGCTTGGTACTCTCGGACCGACCCCGTTTGTTGTAGTTTGGTTAAGGCTCTCGTAAAGTCCTCAAACTCACTAGGACCAAATCGAGTGAGTAGTTGGGATTCAAAATCCTCCCAAGAGAGATTTGGGTAGGCCAGATGCAACCATTGAAACCAGTGTAGAGCCTCAGATTCCAAGTTAAAGGAAGCCATCTGGACTCGATGAAATATGGGTACATTATGAAGTCGAAAGAATTGGTCAACCCGACATAGCCACCCATCAACATCCTTCCCACTAAATTTGGGAAAGTCCAATTTGGGCATTCTAAAGGGTGGATCATGGTCACGATTCCTTGTAGAACTCTCAGCTTGGTATTCTGATTTGGGTGGTTCTCTTCTCAGTTTGCTGTCCACTTCTGTCAGTGCTTCTTCTAGGCGGTTGCTAGTGGCCTCATGCTCTAGGCGAAGACCTTGGACTTCTTCCCTTATGGAGTGAAAAGCCGAGTGCAAGTTCTCAATGGCTTTTGTTAGGGACTCCAAGTGTTCTAGTTCTTTTTGGTGTCCACAGGTACCCTAGGCCATTTTTTTGACCTTTTGTGACCAGTTACTAAAAATAGAATAGAATTTTTAGGACTTACTATTTTTAGTAAGTGCCCAAAAAAGTGCTTGGGTGCTATATATCAAAATGATCAGTAGAAGGAGGTGGTCACAATGAGATATATATCTCAACACTACTTTTTGGCACCCCAGACTCTTTTTTTTATCTCCTGTTTTGCTGAGTCTAACGGTCTTTATAGATTCTGATTCTGAGCTACTGAGCAAAATTTGGCTACTGGAGCACTATCTATAACTGGCCGTGTTTCACACTCAAGATTCTCTGTATTTTGTAGGTGACTGATATGACAATTTTGTTCTGACCTTGAAGACTATGAATTCTGCCTCGATCGTGTCGACCTCTCTAACTCGATCGACTCGATTGTGGATCGCCATCGTAAATTTTACTGTTATTCTCCAGACTTTCAACTTAAGTGTCACCCTCATGGCTTATCCCGAATGCATGTCCCTTCTATTATTTTTTTAGTAGAGGACTCCTTTCTCATATGCTCACTTTTGAAATGCAGGTTTACAAACATGGATGTTTGGATTTTTATTTTTATTTTTACGTTTTTACAGGTTGAAGTTTTAACAAAACCAGGGAATGCTAAGTATAGGAGTATGTACCACCCATAGGCCCTCTAATATACCGATAGTGACTAACAATAGTGCTCGGACCAATATTTCAGGCCACTACTCAAGGAGGATTCCACACATACCCTTGAGCACACTACCTGCCTCTCCGACAATACGGGAGGGTAATCGTCCGAGGATGCTGTGTCCCGTAGACTATGAGTAATACAAGGCCGAAGAGCTTCCTAATGGCTAAAAGTTTGTTTAATCCTAGATGGTCTCCCGATATACCCGAAGATACGTGGGAGCTCAAGTCCGTGCGCGAGTTCTGTCTGAGGCCTGGGTATTGGAGCCTGATCGCCCCTCACTTCACTAGACGCTTTATGGGCTATCTAGCTTAGCCAATAATGACAGATCCTTCGTGATATTTTAAAACCCCCGGTACAGGGTTTCTACCTACTCAACTAACAATATATTTTTTTGTTTCTGGTCTGGAAAAAAAAAACACTGTATTTTTTTTTGGATTTTTTTAATAAGGAAAAACAGAATGGAAAAAACACACGAAATTTATACCTAACAGGCGGATTGGATGGCAAGAATCGTTGCAGTTGTAGCAGAACTTGGACCTGGAAAGCGCTCTGATACCACTTGTTAGGATCCTGCTATAAAATAAACTCACATAACACGCTCTTACATAATTGCTCGAAAATAACTCACATAAACATCACATTAATATAACAAAAATTTGCATAAAGAACAATCTCACAATAGGACTGAATCACAGGCCTCTTCGAGGGGGCAACCTCCTTCAATACTTCATTAATTTTGCAAAATATGGTTACATTGGTGCCCTTTCGGGTATTTAAGGAGTTTCCTTCCAAGGTTGGCTTACATGCAAAATGCCACCTGGATTACATGCATAATACCACCCGAATTACATGCATAGTGCCACTTTGAATTACATGCACAATGCCACTTGAATTATATGCACAATGCCACTCGGATTACATGCATAATGCCACACGAATTACATGCACAATGCCACCTATCTACCATGTGTTACATAAAAAGGGTGCCATTTGTCATGGGCACTACCTAAGCTAAAACTTAGAACATTACAAAATATTAATCATGGGTACTACCCACGTTCACTAGGAATTATTACATCATGGAAGTTATTACATTAAGGGTTAGGATGAGATCCTAACAAAAGTATAAATGTCAATAAAATTATAGAATATAAAGTAGGTGAAGAGTCTACGACTAGGAATGATAGGCAGATTAGCAAGAATAAGTTTTTCATGAATGAGAAGATTATGAAATCAAAATATAAAGTCATTTTTGATGATTCTGATGTAGAAGAAGTCCAAAAATAGCATATAAAATTGGTAAACCAAGAGTCTGATAAGATAATTGATATCAAGAAATATCAGTTGGATGTTGACCAAGAGATTTCAAAACAAAATGAAATGATAACAACTCCTAAATGTAGAGGTAAATTCTATAAAGCATTTAGGCCAATTAATTAGTCAAAAAAACAATAAAATAAGTCTCTAAGTACAAAATATAGTGAGGATGTAACCCAATCTAGAGTAAGACCATTTTATATTTCTCTAAGGTATACATCATATTGTGGTGATCAATACATCATTCATAAATAGTGGTGCTTCAATCAATGTGATGTCAAAACAAGTAAATGATCAATTGAGTCATGCTTGTATAAATAAACACCTTTCTATCTCTGTGATGGATAATAGGCAAGTTCCATGTGTTGGCTTCAAGGTTATGCATAAGCACAAAATATCGTAAATTGGCTATATTTAGGATTTTTGAAATTTGAAATTTGCTAATTTTGGAACCTTTCACTAGGACCCATTCACCCGAAATTTACGAGGTGGAATTTTTTTGGGGTCAATTCGCCCGACTTTGATAATAATTATCCTATTTTTATTTTAATTCACCAACCACTTTCACCCAATTCAAAAGACAATTCACCTTCAAATTATAAACAATTTTGTTTTTCCCACCCAATTCACCTTCAAATTATAAATAATTTTGTTTTTCCTACCCAATTCACCACATATACTACCCATATAAATACTAAATGGGGTACCAATAAACATACATCCAAAACACCTCTGCAATCGACCGACACCTCTACAACCAATCGACACCTCTACAACCGATTAGTTGTTGAGGTGTCGATCAATTTTAGATGGTTTTTTGAGGATTTTACTAAGTTTTATGTGTAGATATCGTTGAGCTAGGTGGTTTAAAAAAATTAAAATGAAGCTCTGGATCAAAATTTATGCCTCCTAGAATATTTTTGGTAAAAGTGCACCTCTACAACCGATCGGTATAATCTGATCGGTTGTAGAGACATTTCAATTAGCCTAGGCTGATTGGTTGTAGAGTTGCAACCAATTATATTAGGTCTATTTACACACCTTTGTAACTGATCAACCTATGTTGATTAGTTGTAGTCTACAACCGATCGACTTAGGTCGATTGACATGCCTCTGCAACCGATCGATTTATACCTATCGGTTGTAGAGGTGTTGATTGGTTGCAACCATATCGATTGGTTTTAGATTTATTTTTAGGATTTTAATAATATTTTTGTGTAGATCTCATCGAGATAGGTGGTTTTAAAAAAAAATGAAAATGGAGCTCTAGATCAAAATTTATGCCTCCTAGAAGGTTCTTTGCAAAAGTGCACCTCTACAATCGATCAACATAAGCTGATCGATCATAGAAGCATGGCAATCGTCCTAAGCTAATCAGCTATAGAGTGCATAAGTTGATCGATTGTAGAGGCATTTCAATTGTCCTAAGCTAATCAGCTATAGAGTGTAGTCGATCAACTTAGGCTGATTGACACACCTCTACAACTGATAGGTAGAAGTGCAATTTTGTAGAGAACCTTCTAGGAGGCATAAATTTTGATCTAGAGATTTTTTTACAATTTTTTTTTAAAACCACCTAGATTGATGAGATCTACACAAAAGTCTTAGTAAAATCCTCAAAAAATTAATCTAAAATCGATTGACATGCTTGCAATCTATCGGTTACAGAGGTGTCAGTCGATTGTAATCATGTTGATTGGTTTTAGATTGTTTTGAGGATTTTAATAATATTTTTGTGTAGATCTCATCAAGCTAGGTGGTTTTAAAAAACAAAAATTGAAAATGGAGCTCTGGATCAAAAGTTATACCTCCTAGAAGGTTTTTTGCAAAAGCACACCTCTACAATCGATCGGTATAAGCCGATCGATTGTAGATGCATGTCAATTGGCCTAAGTTGATCAGTTGTAGAGGTGTGTTAATCATCCTAAGATGATCATCTATAGGCTTATTGACATACCTCTGCAACCGATCATCTTACGCAATTTGCAACCAATCGACTTAGGCCGATTGACATGCCTCTGCAATCGATCAGCTTATGTTGATCGGTTGGAGAGATGTGCTTTTGTAGAGAATATTCTAGGAGGTATAAATTTTGATCTAGAGCTCTATTTTCATTTTTTTAAAACCACCTATATCGATGATATCTACATAAAAAACTTAGTAAAATCCTCAAAAAATAATCTGAAATTTATCGACATGGTTGCAACCGATCGGTTGTAGATGTATCATTCAGTTGCATCCATGTCGATTGGTTTTAGATGGTTTTTTGAGGATTTTACTAAGTTTTTTGTGTAGATCCTATCAAGCTAGGTGGTTTTTAGAAAAAAAATTAAAATGGAGCTTTGGATCAAAAGTTATACCTCCTAGAAGGTTCTCTACAAAAGTGCACCTCTGCAATCGATCAACATAAGCTGATCGATTGCAAAGGCATGTCAATCAACCTAAGCTGATCGGTTGTAGATTAAAATACTAAAAAAACCCTCTACAAATGACCAAATGAAACCCTCTACAAATTACCAAAACCTCTAGAATTGTTTTTCAATTGATTCGCCACAATTTGAAATTTTTTGGTGAAAAATGAATGCAATTCGCCATGTATTTTTGGACATAATTTGCCAAGATTTCGAGATAATTCACCTTGATTTTATAAATAGATTTTGGGGTTGACCCCTTATGCATAACCCTGGTTGGCATCATAAAATAATTACTTGTCTTTTTAGACCAATGTCTTGAGAAAGGCACAATTATGGATATTACAATAGTAGATGTAGATTCTTTATTTTTCATTCTACTATCTAGACATCGGGCTAAAAAATTAGGAGTCACAATCCAATTGGATTGGTTATTTGCCACCATTCCTATGAAAGGTAAAGAAAATTTCATTCTAAGAAGATAGCCCTTCAATAAAAGCTTATTTGAATTAAGATAACCATATGATAGTATGGTCAAAATTGTAAAATTTATTGAAGAGAAAGAACCAGGAATATATTTTGTCAAGCAATCACCATTATTGATTGAAGTATTTGATGCTGAGAATACGAGTCTAAAATTGATAGTTGATGTGGATGTAAAGGCTGATAGAATTTTGACTTTTGAGCTATGGATTGACTTCTGATAGTGCAAAATCATAGGATAAAATAGGGGCCTGAATGAAATGGATTGACATAAATGGCAATTATCTTGGGATACAATACAAATTTGAATCTCTTTGCAATAACAATGTTGTAGAATATGAGGCTCTATTTTTAGGACTCATGAGATCTAAGGTTTATGCTTCAATTACATCACAATCAGTGAACATGAAGAGCATATATTGCAACAAGTCAAGCATCCTACACGTAAAGGATATAAGCAGGCTATACTGGATGAAATTGCCAAATACACAACATTCAACCTGCAATACATTCCTAGAAAGTAAATTCATACCACTGATGTATTTGGAATAGGTAGTCCAAAAAATGGGCATAAACCGATTGCTCACACCAGCAATCCATTTTTGCCTTAGCTTCCAACTCCCACTCAAATAGGAATCCTCCCAACATTAAGCTCTGATACCACTTGTTGGGTTCATTCCATTCAGATTAACGTGTGAGCAAATTAAACCAGTAGAAATAAAGCATGCAGACAAAGAAAGGACACCAAATTTATGAGGTTCACTCAACAATGTGTTGAGCTACATCCCCGGAGAAGCATCAGCATGTGCATCTTTGTTTCTACTAACAAATACAATGTACAAAGGAATTGGTGGAACCGTGCAACACTCCTTGTTGCAACACCCTCTCTAACTCCATACAGTACATTATGCACACTAGCATCTCCTCAACATGAGTTCTCCTCACCCACAACCATGTAATCTCCATCAAAGCTACAGACTGTTGTGCTATTGTTCACAATGACCAATCTGCCACATTGGGTCATTGTGAACTCTTCCCAGCACCTCCTTGTACTGCCACTATAGAATTACAATCTTGAGAGCTTTGCTCTCTACAAGCTTACAAAGGAGCATTACATTTCGTATGCCAATCCGGCATCACCTACTTCATAGGCATTACCGCCTCTCACACTAACTCAGGAATTACATCCTGACATTACTATCTGGTATTACACAACAAATTTATTTATAGTTTACACAACAACTATTACAGGCACCTATTATTATTGTTTGTTATAACAATAACAATCACACTTACTATTGTTGTAACAACATTTGTCCACAATAACACTAAATGCTAATCTGTTGCCAAAGACCTCCATGTGGTTTACAAACTGCATCTCCTTTCGAATCCAAACAAAGCGCCTCAAGTGCCATGCGATACTTTCCAACACATCACATTATTGCCATCAATGCCCGGAGACTTGCAACACAGATTTTCTCAGCAATACATAGTCATCCGTTTATTTATGGAGAATCGGGCTCCATACCAACAACAATCACCAAGTTTATAGAATCACCCACTAGATACGAGGTTCGCTTGAAGGAATTGAACGAGATGGTAGATAAAATGATTGATGGATTGAGAGATGGTGATGGAAGAATGTTGTATGAATTACTTGATTTATGATGTGCATGATGTGTGGGTGAAATTTGTTGAATTTTGGAGGAGGTAAGCTACTATTTTGGTCAATTTTATCTTCATTCCTCTTTGGGGCCAGGTGCCCATCTACGCCTGTGGCATTCCGTAGGTGTGCAGGTGCACCTGGGTGCGCCTGCAGGAATCCAGTTGCACTTGTGGATTATAGGTGTAGGCCTATGCTTGAGTGCGCTAAGGAAAGCTATAAATAGCTTTCTGATTGAATCGTGAGGCTCACTTGTGCGTTTCGGACTTTGAGGAGCTACGTCTGAGGAGTGGAGTGGGTTTTGGTGAGCTTAGTGAGGCTAGTGAGAATCAACATGGAAGCTATGGTGGTGGAGGTATCAAATTCTTTTGGTGGAGCTGAGGCACCATTTTCCCCAGTAATGTTTAAAAACACTTTGTAAAAGTTTTTTTTTTTGAAATAGTATTAATAAAAATGTTTGTTGCTGCAGTTGAGGGACATAGAGCCTCGACATCGGTTCTCTCCGCTTGTTCCTGGGATGAGGAAGAAGCTGACGGATGAGGATTGGGAGTTGTTGGGGAAGGTGGGCCTGGAGGGGGTAGCTAGGTTGGATGTTGTGAGGGTGGATGAGGGGTATCTCTCATCATTGATAGAGAGATGGGACTCTGATAGGGGGACATTCCAGCTACCGACTGGGGAGGCTACTGTCACCCTTGAGGATGTATACCGCATCCTCAAGGTGCCAGTAGAAGGGGAGAAGGTGGTGGTTGGGCATGACAAGAAGGTTGAGATGGAGAAGATGTTTGGGGATCGATGGTGGGAGGCTCGGATGGGAGATGGAGGTATATGCTATCTGAGCATGTACAAGGCGAAGGAGTTGGATGCACTCCCAACCTTGATCATGTTTGTGTTAGCAAACATAGTGCTACCTAATAGCACTGGTTGTAGGTTCCCTTGGAACCTATTGGGGTTGGTGAGTGATCTACTCACTGATCCCTGGGAGTATGCATGGGCTCCTACCTTGTTGGCACAGTTATACCGGGAGTTATATGAGGTGACACGAAGGAGGAAGGGGATTGGGTGCAGCTTCCTCCTATAGTGCTGGGCTTGGGAGCATTTTGGTGTGGCTCAGCCAGAGGGGTTGCCATGTCAGGCATGGCAGATGGGGGAGCCCTATGCTAGGTGATGGGCAGTGGTGGAGGAGGTACAACCAAGTCGAGAGGTGCATACCAGCCAGTGGTATCAGGATATGTGGTCGGGGTTGACTCGGGCTGACGTGATATGGAGGCCATGGTGAGGAGCTCTATGGGATGGTGATAGGGAGTAGCTACATCGGGTGAGGTAGGCTTGGTGGTTGATTGGGCAGAGGGATGAGGAGGTGGAGTACTTTTAGTACTCATGGGTGTTGAGGCAATTCGACTTGCCTCAGGATGTGCCAGATGAGCCGGTGTTGTATCGACATCGATGGGATGAGGTGGGGCTCCCATGTGCAGAGCCATGGTGGGTGCATATGGATGATGATGAGTCATAGGAGGTCCCCGATGTAGATGATGTCAGGGTGACTCTAGAGTATGTAGCTTGGTTTGGTGCCCAACCAGTGTGGGTACCAAAGGTGGTGAGTGATGATGCGGCAGTTATGGGGTCGAGGGGGACTCTGAAGAGGATGAGGCCTCAACGATCGATGAGTCGAAGGTGGTCGAGGGGAGCAGCCCAGTAGGATCTAGAGGATGGGGTTGGTGGATGAGGAGAGGGAGGATGATGAGGATATGGGTGAGATTTCTGAGGTGGCTAGGTTGCGGGCGGAGGTGGAGCAACTTTGCGAGGAGCGCGAGACCATGCTTGAGACTCATAGGGAGTCTTTGGCTACTATAGCACGGTTGGAGGTAGAGCAGGAGGCAGTTGGGGCTAGTGATCGGGAGATGGTCATGAGGCTTTAGGAAGAGATGTTGGCTAAGGAGCATCGACATCATATGGACTTGCGATGTCTATGGGCTAGTGAGGCGTATGCACATTCCTTGGAGGATTTGTGTATGCATCACCATATTACGCTACCTGATCCTCCTTCTTCTTCCATAGCCGAGTCATCTAGGCATACTGAGTCTAGGTAGAGTACGAGGCCTAGGGTTCCTACTAGGTCTCAGGAGTCCTCTCATGGACATTAGCTTAGTGCTTAGATGCACTATTTTGTATATGAGCCTTGGTGCTCCTCTGTAGCCTTTTTGGCGTTTATTGTATATGCGATTTTTATATATATACATGGCATTTTATATATTTGTGTTATCTTTTGTGTGAATGCTTTTGTGTTTTTATGCAATTTGTGTTTAATGTTTTATTGATGCTTAATGTAGGCTAATCATGATGTGTATGCATAATGCTTATATGGATGATTAATGCATGTGAAATGACATGTATATGAATGGTGTTTATGTGGATGATTAATGCCATCTAAATGATATTTGTTATGGATGATTAATGCAAGTAAATGTATAATGAATCTAAACTATATGAGAGGAATGCATAGTGTTCAAATGATCTTTTTATAGTTCAAAAATTTTATTGGCCATTTTTGTTGTCCATTGTTTGGCAATCGGGGGTACCGAATTTGGCTGTGTTATGCAACTTTACTTACGATGGAGATATGGTTGTTGACATGGAAGAAGATATGGATGTTGATATTGAAGAATATATGGAAGAAGATATGGATGTTGATATGGAAGAAGATATGGAAGACTGAAAGGTTTTCAAAGACTCAAACATACTAGTGTCATCAACCAAACTCACTAAGGTTGTCTAACTTTCTTTAGGACCAAATGTGTGTGCGAGTGAGGTTCAATTACCAAGTCTTGAGTATGACAATGACCCTATCCAATCAAGCACCAGTGTGTGTGCATGTGAAGTTCATTAACCCATTATGAGTAGATTTAGGCATGACCTATTATGGAGATGACCTGAGGCTAGCCTATCCTTATGTGCGTTCAGAGGTCTCCCTTTTTTGGAGGAGAGACATGTCACCTCGCATGAGCTTACTCCACTACCAGTCAAGCGTCTATAGCCCTGGTGGAGATTCACTCCATAGTCCAATGGGATTGATATTTTAGGCCTTGGGGATGACTACCCATCCTTGTTAGGGACATGTAGTATGAATCCTTACGACTTTAGTGATCAAGGGTGTTGGATTTTATTTGTTAATTTTGTATAGAGCTTTGGGGAATCAGATTCTCAACCGAAGTGTGATGAGAATTTTGACCCTATCCTTACTACTCTATGTTTTTATGTTTATGTTTGGAGAGCAATGTTGGTAGTGGTGAAAACCACTATTTTTTCTTTGGACTATGTTGCATGATGGGACAAGCGAGGATTATCTCCTTTTCACCTCAAGGTACTACCCAAGTATGGTACTAACCCTCCTTAACTCAAAATGTTCTTAAGATGTGAGGAAATGTGGTTGGTTCAAGATTGTATTCGGAATCAATCGACAATGCTCAAGACTTTCTTAGTGTGTAAATTGTGTTTTTGGTCCTAAAGAAAATTGGACATCCATTTGGAGGTTGCTTGCTACACTAGTAATGGCTGAGTGATTGAAAATCTAGGCTTTGTGATTTTGGCATATGGTATTGTTGGCTTATGTCTTTTGTTAGAGTTGCATGATTGTTTCAAACTAGGTACCCCCAATTTTTATAACTTGACTTTTTGTTTATGGCCATATCATCATTACTATGCCATATCATTGAACATGGGATGGGATGAATGCAATTTGTATAATGTATGAATATGACATGATGAATGCAAGTATGAATGTCTATATGCAAGCGTAAGTAAAATGTATGTAATGAATGTGTAATGAAAGCATGCCTATGTAAATGAAATTTGTTTTTGTTTTTTTTTGGCCATGTATATATATATAAATAGTCATGCATAGAAGAGGACCCCTAGACAAGGAAGAGCTAAGACCGGTCTCAAAAATCAATGTAAATGTGTATTGCCCCATTAAGCTTACGAATGGGTACTAGTCCTGAGAGCCAGTCGGGATAGTCTAGGGTGTCATCTAATTCTTCCTGCTTATCATTGCCTAACTCTACCTGAAAGACCTTGGGACCATTAGTGGAAGCTGATGGAGGTGAAGGTGGTGGTGAAGGAGGAATGTAGTTGGTTGAAGCCTTTAGTAATTCCTCGGATAGGATGAGCTCCGAAAAGGAGGGTGGGGAAGAAATCTGATCCAAGTCAATAAGGCTAATGTCAATTGGGATTGGGTTAGCCAAATCGTATGGATTGTGGAGTGGGGTGAATAAGTCAATAGGATTCATATTGACCTAGCGGAAGGAAGGATGGCCTGGATGAATGGGTAGATGGAACTATTGAATCTGAATCGATGTCGAGTCATGTTATCCCTGTAATAATGGACATGAAATTAATATGAGAGCAACACATATTTTTTTTGAATTGTTTTGATGATTTTTTTTTTGAAATATGTACATATGTTACAATTCTTGGCTGATGTGTGCGGCTCAAGGTGGATTACTAGGTGGGTCCGCTTGTTCTTGTGGAAGAAGTAAGTGGAATATGGGATGATGGATGGGGAACATTCGGAGGTAAAACTCTTCCTGTTGGGTGATGGGGACAATGGGTTGTGACTCCTCTTCGGAATCGTCAGAAGCATTTGACATGACTTCAAACTCTTCGTAACTTTCATCGTCGAAATCAAAGATAGGATAGGAGAAGTTGATGGGGTCATCCTCGTCTACTTCATCAATGCGAAGTTCTTGAAGGGCTTGTTCAAGAGAGGATGTTGAGGGTAATGGATGGATGGGGTGGTCTTCATCATTGAGGCTAAGATTTTTAAAGGCTTTCTCAAGAGAAGCGGTGGAAGACAATGGGGTATAGCCTAAACCGGAATGATCATGGGCACCTCTATATGGGACCTCTAAGATATCATGCATCCCTTGCTCATGGGAACCTAGACCTTGACCTTGCCAATTGACCATGTTAAAGTAGCGGGATGGAAACTCCTCCATATTAGGTATGTTGGCACGCCTAGGCTCTTTTGGTTCTTCGGGTGGGTTTGCTCTAGTTGAGCAATCCAACCCTCCATAAACAAAGTTAATGCTATTTGGAGCTGCGCTCATGTCATAAACAACACCTATGGATAAAGAATGGTCTCGGGGACATCCAAAATCCTTGGTTATGGGAATGGCTAAGGGTGTGATGGTGACGTCTTGGACCACGTACTCACCTATACCAGGATTGGTGATGTGGAATTTGACTTGGGCTGATGTGGTTGATGATGGGCACTCAGAGGGTTCTAGGTTGGTTGTGGATGGTGGTGAATTAAATATTTCATAGTCCAAAAGTTTGACTTGTGAAACATCGACTGATGGAGTGGGGTTGGATGGCGGTGTGGGATTAGATGGTGATAGATGGGGTAATGATGAAATAGAAGAAGTGGTTGTAGAAGAAGGGGTGGATGTGGTGGATGATGTGTTAATAGTAGACTGACTGTGACCACATGTACAAGAAGAAGTGGATGTTTGAAGAGGGGATGTGATGGGTAGTTCCTCTAGGATGGGAGCCTTAGAAGAAGATGTAGATGGATTAGAAGAAGGTGGATTAAGAGATGATGTGGATGGATTCGATGATGGTGCCAAGAATAAATGGGTGGAAGGTAACATGGACTCATAAGGATTTGAAATGAAATTACAATACTTAAAAGGTTCGACATCCACAGGGATGCAATGGACCTGTCCATCATGAACATATTTCAAGCATTGGTGGAGAATTGAAGGAACACATTTCATTTCCCTCATCCAAGGTCTACCAAGGAGTATATTATACGCCATGGCTCCTTCTAAGATGTGAAACATTGTGTGCAATGTTCTGGCCCCTACTTCTATGGGTAAAACAATAGTGCCAACTGTGGTACACAAAGCATCGTTAAATGCTTTGAGGGTGAATGATGATTTGGAAATGTGGGATGGAGGTAATTTGAGGTGACTAAGGGCAGCGGTAGTAATGATATTGATGGATGAGCCGGTATCAATTAGGACTCTTTTGAATGGATTTCTGTCTATTAAGGCCATTATGTGTAATGGAGGGTCTACTGATTCTGAACTCATTGACTTTATCTCAAAGTCATAGAAGGTGATTGATGGCTCCATACACGTCCTAACACTCCCTACAAAGTTATTAAAGGCATTAGAGTCTTGGGATTCTAACTCAATTGACTTGAGTATTTCCATTAAATCATCTCTATGCCTAGGGGATTGTTGGATAAGCTCATACATAGAAAGCTTGGCTGACGCCATTTTCAAACTAGTGGTTAACCGACTGGTTAAGGTTACCACTGGCCTTATTGGATGAAGGATGGGCTGATTGGATGGATTGGATAGATTGATTGGCGGAGATGGATTTGGCGATGTTTGGATGGGGGGTGGATTTGAAGGTTGTTGAGTATTTTGTTGATTTTTTCGTTGCCCTCTAGTGACCACATGGACTGCTCCTACAAAGTTTTGATATTGTTGGACATGATTTACTTGGTTAGGAGGTGCCTGTTGATTGTTACCTCCTACATTATGTTGGACCTCCCCATGGTTAGGTAGAGGTGTCTGATATATGCCCAAGTTTTGGTTTTGTGGAGCTAAGGGGTTATCCACGTTAATGGCCCCTAGGTCTATGAGGTCTTGCACTATGTTCTTGAAAACATGGCAAGAGTTAATATCATGCCCATTTTGCCTATGGTATGGGCAAAACAAGTGCTCTCTATAACTTTTAGGCCTTTTAGTGGGGTCATCGGGCCTGATTTCTGGCAAGGCTAATTTATTAGTCTCATACAACCTTCGAAATATGGATGAATACGACTCCGCTAAAGGAGTGTATTGACGTTGGGGTCGATTGTATTGGTGGTGGGTAGGTTGTTCCATAGTTGGCGTTGTGTTTTGTACTGTTGGTGCTTGTGTTACTGATGGGACCGCATGATAGGTAATTTGTTGTTGCACCAGATTTTGAGCCACTACGGGTTGGCTCATCACCACTTGATTGACTTGATTAGTTGTGTTAGCCGTTGAGGCTTGTGTTGATTTAGTTTGGCCGGATTGATTATTTCGGTATTGGCCCTTATTTTGCCATTCCTTTTTCTTAGGCTTAATGACACCTTCTTGGATTTTTATCTCCTCAATGACACTAGCCTATGCTAAAGCTTCCTCAAATGTTCTATAAGTGTTTAGTTGTAGCATCCAAGAGATGGGTTTTAAGCAACTCTTGGTAAAAAGTTTTATAATTTCTTCCATTGGTAGGGAGAATGGCAACTTTGTTATGACTGCCCTCCAACGGTTTCCAAAATCATAGATAGGTTCATCATCCCATTGTTTCAAATAATATATGTCCGATAATGATACCTTCTTTCTAATATTGAGAGCAAAATGCTCAAAGAATAAGTCCATCAATTGGTCAAAAGTATAAATACTATGTGTAGGCAATTGATTGTACCATTCAATGGCATCTGCCCCTAATGTTTGAGGAAACATTCAGAGCATAAGAGCATTATCATCGCTAATCCAAAAACATGCATGAACAAATGAACTCACATGCTCCTTGGGATCCTCAGTTCCTCTAAACTTGTCAAATTTTGGTACCATAAAATCTACCGGATATGGCGGTGATGGTACCGAAGGGTGGATTGGTTGATGGATCAGTTGGCTTAAGGTGAGCTTTTGGCTCGTTATTCCTGGTGAGTTTTGCATCAACTGATCAATTTGCTTTTGTATTGCCTAGAATCTAAGATCTTCTGCTGGAATGTGAGTACCTTGGATTATGTGGTGATTGGTTGATGGGTTGGATGGTAGATGTTGGGGTGTGACCAACATGGTATTGTGAAATGAGTTGGGTTGGGTATGGGGTGAATATTGATGGTTAAAATATGGTGATGATTGGTGAGGAGGTTGGTGGAAGAATGGATTGTGTGGTTGGTTGGTAGCAATGGTAATTGGTGTGGTTGATGTGTGGATTTGCGGTGGATTAGGGATGGAGACTATGGAAGATTGGGGAACCCATGCTGGATTTTTATTGGTGGGTGGAGGTTGATTTGGAACTGCTTGGATCATAGGTTCTGTGTGGACCAACTATTTTCCTCTTGTTCATTGTGAAAGCAACTTATTTATGAGCCCTAATGTATCCATGAGTTCTTGATTTGACCATGTGTCAAAGGATGTGGTTGTGGCTAGATGAGATGATGGAAGGGTGGATGATGATGGATGAGAGGGCATGGGCATTGTGGCTAGGTGAGATGATGGAGGGATGGATGATGATGGATGAGAGGACATGGGCATGGAGCAAGTTGCATTTGATGTGACAACTTGGTGAGGCAACATTAACATACTCCTCATATAATGGGTTGGAATAGATGGATGTGGGGTAAGTGTCTGGAACACTTAGATGTTGTTGTGGTTGGCTCGTGGAAGAAGGCATACCATATTCATAACCCAAATTATGATATCCTTGGGTAAGGTGGGAGGTAGCCAATTTGGGTTCTTCAAAACCCTCTTGGCTAAGGGGTTCTAAGACATAGTTGGAAGACTTGTAGATGGCCCTCACTTTGTCCATGTCTATGTGGGTGGTGGTTGTTTCCACATTGTGTGGAAGGGATCCTACTTGGGGTAGGGATGGATATGATGATCCAGATGAAGTAGTCTGAACCATGCTGGATAGGTTGGCTACCGAAGTAGCGGGAGGATGGGAAATGTTTTCCATTAAACAATTTTGGTTTATTACTTTCTTTTGTTGTCTCGTTAGCACCATAAAGTAGTTAAACCAAAGATTCAAAGTTTGTCAAAATCACACAGACTAAAAATTTTTTCAGAATTTAAAGTAAAGAAAACAATCAATCCTAGGTTTCACCGTGTGTGGCTTACCTCGTTCATTAATTATTTTCTTTCGTTAATGTGAGATTATTTTTTTTAGAATTGTAGGCTTGTGCATTTTGATGTAACTTAATCTTGCTTAAAGAAAACAAAGGTAAAAAGCTATGGTTGGTTGGGGCAATGAGATTCTTGTTGGTAATGACCTCCAACAAGCTTGCTCGAGGGTAATCCTATGGTTTCTAGGGTAGATATTGGTGGATGGAAATCACTGCCACCGTCACCAAATCTCAAGCAATGGTTGGTGATGAAATCCAACCACTACTGTTAAAAAGTGAATCGTGCAAGTGTGTGTGATTAATTTTATTAGATCTCTCATTCTCTATGGTGTGCAAACAATATTAAAGATTACTAACTTTACTAATCTAAATCAGAAGCCAACACAAAGATGCAAATTTCACCTAAAGAGCGCAGAGTACACCCTTAAAACCCCTTGCCTACAAGTGATTAAAATCACAAGAGCAACCGGAGGGTTCGTCCACCTCTCTGCCAAAGGGGCTAGCCTAGGGCAGGATTACTTTATGCATCAAGGTGTTGTTCCTATTTAGATATGCAAAATTTAAGTGATCTTTAACTCTTAAATGCAAAATCTAGGATGCTTTTCTATTTCATATGCACTCAAAATGCAAACAATCACCTAGATCTACAATTTTAGAACAAGAAATGAATTTTGTGTAATTAAATGCACACAAACCCTAAATGTAATTTTCTAAGGATTCTTTCCCAGATTACTTAGTGTTAAGTTCTTTTTATAACCCAAAAACAATGAAAAATTGTAGAAAATATAGAATACATAAATTATGAAATGGAGTTATGGGACTTACTCGAAAGCCTTAGCTCTGCTCCAAATCACTGCCAGGTGTAGTCGGGTGCCTATGTAGGCATAGTAGAGTGCCTGTGTAGGTGTAGTAGAGTGCCTACGTAGGCATGGTAGAGCACCTACGTAAACTCTAAAAAGTGCAATAGAATGCTGTAGAAACCCTAGCAGCAAAATCGACGACTTTTGCGCTTCTAAAAATCCCTGCAACAGACAAAAAAATCAAGTTAGCAAAGTAAATCAATTTAAATAATGAAACCCTTGTGGGGTCCCACCGTGATCGCCATTTGTAGAGCTAAAAGCACAACACCAAATAACAACAATAGATAAATAGATCTGATAAGACAAATGAAATTGCACAAGAAATATTTTATTAGATAATGGGGGGAGCTGAAAAACTCCTTTGTACAATTAATTCTGCCTTGACAGAAATGTTGTGATACAATGAATACAATCTGCTAGGGTTCTCCGAAACCCTAGCTACAATAACAAAGGTGTCTTCAACGTGCTTTTGCTCCCAACAGAATGAGTGGGCTTCAGGTATCCGTGTGTTCGGGCCACTCTGACTGCAGTAGTCTTCCAATGTTCTTTTGATTGATATTATCCAATCCTACACACACAACAAACAATAAAGTAGTTAGTAAACAAAAGGAGGGTTCCACAGTGTGAACCCTCAGAAATGAAAACCAAAAACCCTAGATCTTATGTAAACTGTATATGTAAAATGCGATAACACCAAAGGATAACAAAAATGTAGATTTACCTTGCTCGTGGTGATACTTTGCTTCGTTGTTGCAGCTCTGATGGTAGATGGCGTGATGCAATAGACTCTGATTTGTGCTTCTAATGATTACAACAGGTTGTGGCGTGCACCTAGTGATTACGACAGGCTCTGGTGCACACTTGACAGGCTCTAGCGTGAGCTTCGTAGGCTCTGGAGTGAGCCTACGATACAACAGGCATTGGCGTGCACCTGGAAAGCTCTACAGCGAGCTTGGCAAGCTTCTACGATGAGCTTGTCAAGCTCTAGAGTGCGCCTACGGGTGAGGGTGAAATCTATAGAAGCAGATTGCGTGGATGGGAAGGACACAGTGGATGGGGTATGATGGAGGTAATAGAAAATGGTTGGGGAATGGATGTGGGGACGGTTGGAACAGTTGAAGTCCTATGGCCAGCTAGGGCTTTGGATTTTCAGGGCTCTATCACTTTTTGCTTCACTAGGGCTTCGCCAATGACTTCTTCAGGATGCACATTCCAATATCAGGATTGTTGAGCGGTATTTTCACCCAATTGTGAAAGTACACTCTCCCTTAGGATTTGGGTTCCAAATCCCCTCTTGCAAAGAAGTTAAACAAATGACTTCTCCAAGGTCTCCGCTATATTAGCATTTGCATATGTGTATTAGTAATCTTAAATAAAAATATTCACTTTAAATGCTTGGAACACCTTAGTGATTGCAAGTAACTGTAAAGAAGGGGCAATGTTGGTTTATTTTACCATGAAACTTTAGTGATTGTTCATTGAACCAAAATGAAGCAAATGTGAGTTGGCCCTCATATGACCATGATGTAGTACTCAAATTGCCCCTCTTTCGTAAAATTAGAATTTTTATGAAGAGAGGGTAATTTTAGGCTCAAAAAATGGAAATTTGTGAAATGCCATAAAACATAACTCCTTCAATGAAATTGGAATTTTCATGAAGGGAATGTCATCATAGGCTCATGAATGAAACATGAAACTAAAAAAAATGAAATTCCGGCCCAAAATGGAAACTTTCTATTTTTGAATTTTTTAAAATCTGTAATAAAACAACAACTTCGATGAATTTTTAAAAATACTAAACAACTTCGAAAATGAAATCTTAAACTGTGTATTGGAAGTCTGTAGTATAACCTACGCAATGGTGAAATTATTTTTGGATTTTGAAATTTTTTTAATGTTTATTTTAATGCCTGAAAATTAAAAAAAGTTAAAATTTTTAGAAAATAAAATGCAGAAAATGAAAATGAAATGCAGAAAATGGAACACAAGATACATTCAGTTTGATGCTATCCTATTCCAACAAAACCGAAGATGCAAGGTTTTCATGCATGCAACCTAACCTATTGGACTTGCAAAACAAGCACAATCCGGATAAGCTAAGTGCTGGCTCCAAGGGTTTTAAATGAGGTTTTTCAGATTTAAATATTCGCATAAAGCAACCAAGAAAACTTGCATAAACTCCATTTACAAGCCTAAAATCTGAAAAGGGGAAAAATAGACATTTAATCTTGCATGCAAAAAATGACTCCTTTCTTTTCCATAAGATGCAACTTTTTGAAACTTCCTGTATTAAAAATTTGTCATTTTACAATAACAAAAAATTCTGGTTTTCCCAAACCAGTCAATGAAAGAAAACAACTCGAACAGGTCCAGAATGACCCTCTTTCCTTCAAATCTGCAACTCTGCTCGCAGCAGTTTCCAACCCCCTCAAAACACCCTTTCCTGGAGTATTTAAAATTTTTAGGAAGCTTTTCGTTTCATTTTCCAATGGTTGTTCGTTTCACCTTCCCTTGTGCATGCATGTGTTTTGGTTTCCAAAAAGGCTTTTCGTTTCTATTTTGTGACCCTTCGTTTCATTCCCATGGTTTGGCTTCCTCTGTTTGGTTTTCTTTACTTTTCATTTGATTTAAAAAAAATGTTTCCTTTTCTCCACATGGGCATGCGTCCGCTTCTTTCCATGTGTAACGACCATCTTAAATGATTTCAAATCATTAAAGATTCCTTATGTAATGTTTTGTCTTATTCATTGGATTTTGTCCTTATGTGACAAATTACCTTATTCAATCTTCGATTTATTCCTTATAGGTCCACGTCATTATGCAGTATTCAGTTTCACTATCCTAGTGTTCATCACTAATATCAACCACACTGTCCACTACTCTGTTCCCTTGGCAAAAATTGGATATGTCGCGAAATCGCGACACTCTTGTCTCTCTGCCTGCCTACCCATTTTGAGTCACAAAAATGCAACATGTCATGATATCGCGACACGTTTGTTTCTCTGCCTTCCTGCCCTTTTTGAGTCATAAAAATGCAACATGTCGCGATATCGTGACACTTTTGTTTCTCTGCCTGCCTGCCCTGTTTGAGTCACGAAAATGCAACATGTCGCGATATCACGACACTTTTGTTTCTCTGCCTGCCTGCCCTTTTTGATTCACGAAAATGCAACATGTCACGATATCGCAACACTTTTTCCTTTGCTTTGGACCACAAAAATGCAACATGTCACGATATCGCTACACTTTTTCCTTTGCTTTGGACCGTGAAAATGCAACATGTCACGATATCGTGACACTTTTTCCTTTGCTTTGGACCGCGAAAATGCAACATGTCGCAATATCGTGACACTTTTGTTTCTCTTCCATTTTGGTCACAAAAATGCAACATGTCGCGATATCGCGACACTTTTTCTTTCTTGTTCTTTCTCTTCTCTTTTGGCCATGAAAATGCAAGATGTCGTGATATCGTGACACCTTTTCCTCCTTGCTTTTTCTCTTTTATTTTGGCCGCAAAAATGCAACATGTCGCGATATCGCGACAATTTTTCTTTCTTGTTCTTTCTCTTCTCTTTTGGCCGCAAAAATGCAACATGTTGCGATATCGCGACACTTTTTCTTTCTTGTTCTTTCTCTTCTCTTTTGGCCACGAAAATGCAACATGTCGTGATATCATGACACTTTTTCTTTATTTTTATTTCTTTTCTCTTTTGGCCGCGAAAATGCAACATGTCTTGATATCGCAACACTTTTTCCTCACTTTTTCTCTTCTCTTTTGGTCGTGAAAATGCAACATGTCATGATATCGCGACACTTTTTCCTCCTTGCTTTTTCTCTTTGCTTTGAACCGCGAATGCAACATGTCGTGATATCATGAAAAAAAAATTCCTTGTGATTTTTTGCTTTTTCTTTGATCTTTAGCATATGGTCCACTTCGGTCTTCTTGGAAAATATGCAAAAATGTGGGTCCCCAATTTTGGGGTACGTTGTGGAGCAACCACAACAAATGGTGAATCTATTGGGAAATGCTCCTAAGAATTTTGATGAGAACTCAACCTGAACACCTTCAAAACTCAAACATAAGCGTTAGAAAATATCCCAAGAATGAAACTAGATGAGAAATACATGAAGCATTAGAATTATTAAGCATCAGCTTGGTGTGTGCAATGTGCTTCATTCCCTATCGTTTGAAACTCGTTCAACTTTCCATTGTCATTTTCACTTATGATTCGAGCTTATGAGAAGTTATGGATGATTCCTGTAGGATTTAACGTATGGTGAAGATGCTAGAGATATAACAATCTTTGCAAAGACTCAAACTTTCTAGTACCATGAACAAACATATTAAAACTGTCAAATCCTCTTAGGACCAAATATGAGTATACTGAATTAATTTACTAGATCCCAAGGTTGGTTATGTGTCACTACCATTTTGAACCCATGTGCAAGTGTAAGTGAAATTAGAGATTTGGGGAATAGTATTCCCAACCTAAGCGATATGGGAATTTAACCCTATCCTTACTACTCTGATCTGGAGTTCATTACCTCATCTTGAACAAAATGATTTAACCTGTTATGGATGAAACTGTTAGGCTAGCCTATCCGTTTGAGCAATCAGTGGTCTTGCTTTTAGACAAGACATGTTGCCACGCATGAGCATACTCCACTGCCAGTCATGCATCTATAGCCCCGATGGAGATCAACCCCATAATCCAGGATTTGACTTTACTTTTGATTTCTTGAACCTTGGGGATGACTACCCATCCTTGCAAGGGACATGTAGTACGATCCTTCCAATCCAATATCAATGATGCAATAAAAGTAGAATGAAAAAAATTTGCTTTGGAACTTCAAGTTCTTGAGTGTAGATCACGCTTTTAATTTCTTAAAGCATGATGGAGGCAAAATAGAAGCTTTGGGGAATCGGATTCTCAACCTAAGCGAGATGAGAATTAGACCCTATCCTTACTACTCCATGAAGATCAAATCAGAGCTTTGGGGAATTGGATCCTCAACCTAAGTTTGATGGGGATTTAACCCCATCCTTACTACTCTAATTTTAGGCTTTAAGCACTATAGGAGCGGTAAAAACCACTATTTTAAGGATTACGTTGCATGATATGACAAACACGAAATACTCCTTTCGCCTCACCTTTTCTTCCAAGTATGGTTTTGACCATTTTGCTCAAGATCCTCTTTAATATGTGTAAAACATGCTTGGTTCAAGATAGTTCGGGTATCATTTCCCAACCTTAGGATCCTTTTAATATATGTTATGTAATAACCCTAAGAGGATTTGACACCTTTTCAATGATTGTATTTGAAATGTAGATGCAACTGAGATGAAATGTATATGCAATGTCGAATGTAACATGAGATATGGATGAATGCATTGCTATTTTTGAAATGCGGATGGAGTATACCACCTACTTTACCATAATGTGTAAAATTGATAACTTCATGCATCACAAGTTCCAAATGATATTCTTTAATGTATTTGCGATACTCGTGGAGCTTTCTGCAATACAATTCCGATGTTTCATATTCTCTTAGTCTTAGTCAACATTCATAAGGACATAAGTTGACATCTCAATTTTTTTTTTTTTTTAAAACAAACCAAAAGTGTCCAAAGGACCAACAAACAAAACTTAAAACCAAAATGAGATCCAATCCAAAACCAAAACCAAAACCAAAACACGAAAACCAAAAGTATATACAAATGTACAATATAATACAAGATGGTGCAAAAGTTTGGATTATCATTTTTTTGGATCCCAAACTTGATGTAGCACCCTAAAATTGGCGTAGTTAAACCTTAGTAAAAAGATAAAAATTTGAATTTTAACCCAAACCACCCGTTACCCGCTCTCCTCATTTTTTGCACCATTTTTAGGATTTTTTTGACCGTTGGACGATATCATCGACGATCAGACGAAATTGTCCCAGATCTGACGAATTCGTCTAGAACAGAACGTCCAGACGATTTCATCCCAAAACTAAATTTTCATAATTAGCTTCTGTTCAACAGCTTCTCTAACTTGGGCAAAAAGCGTGTCTACATGGTTAGAGTCTTTCCCGTTGGAGATCTCCCAAATTGGGATGATCTCCAACCTCCTAACCTCTCCCTAATCCTATATAAACTAGGATTTTCTCAATTTATCCCCATGAACCCCCTAGCTGACTGATTTCTTTGCAACTTTAACTTTTCATGCATTAGAATACCTTTGCACCTTCATTTACATTGTGTATGTCAAGTTTTCTTATAGGGATTTTACTATTTTTCAGTCGGAGCAAGCTCGGATCATCGTAGGCGATTCCAAACGATTTCGGATGATCCTATCGTAGATCGGCAATGATCTCATACGATTAGAGGTGATCTCGACTGTAGTCCATATTAGGGGCAATCAGAGCCTAGATTTTGCATTTCTTTATCTTCTCTCTTCATTTCTTTATGCATTAACTTGGTTTATTCTATTCTTGCATCTTGGAGTTCACCTCATTTAGCATAGATGCATGATAAAGTTAAAACAAATTATTAAATTAATGCATTTCTTTTAATTACTATCTGGATCTATCATTTAGGAAAATTTACTATTATTTCTATCATTTCCCTTTACTTTTGTAGTTGAATTTGTGGTTTTTGGTATCTGTTTCTGTGACTGTAGGTTTCTAACGAATTCATCAGATTGATGATGATCTCGTATGATCTCAGACGACCGATCGAGATCTGAGATGATTTTGTGCAATTTTAGATGATTACATATGATTTGAGATGATTTGGACTTCTAAAAACCTTAGAATCTTCATCAGACATCTGAAATCATGTATATTTTGTCTTATTTAGTATACTCTTTGTGTTTAGCACTTATTCATGTTTTTTATATTCATATAAATCAGCATTGGCATATAGAATAGCTTAGATTCATCTTGGCCAAACCTAGGAATTGAATGATTAAAGTATAAAATGAACACATCAAACCTACTCTCAACCTAGGTGTGGAAACTGTCACTCAAAAGTTTCCTGGTGAACCCACCATCTGTCAAAAATTTACCCTTATACCCCTCCCCCAAGATGCACGACCTTCAAAGGGCCTCTCAGTCCGAGGTATTGTCCCATACTTCTCACATCCCCCTTTTAGGTGCGAATCCTATAGCCTAAAGGTAAGGATGCAAAAACATTGGAGCGATACATTTTGGTGAACCCGACGTGAAAACTAAAAACATTTTGAAAACAATCAAAAAAAAAAAAACATAAATGCATTTAGAATCATCAGACAAACAATTTAAGTTTCATATCATATTTAGATGGTAGATTATAATAAAAGACGAGTTGTCACCATTAATGTTGAGAATCAATTAGCAACTATAGAGATTACTTCTTTGCTTAGAGTATCTCAAACATATAGAGTCCCACCTTTATGGGACAAACTTAATAGGAGATTGAATCTTATTTCATCTAGATCAACCGAACTTAGGCAAATCAAGAGGTTTGTCCTAGATAGAATCCTGGATCCTGATCAAGTGACCTTATATCATGAGCTTCATAGAGCTTTCCATAGGTGGTTAGCAGATAAAAGAGCCCTTGTGTCTTCCGAGTTGTACACCTTTGAGGAATACCTCGACAATGTAGTTGTAGTACATAAATTTCTATCTCGTATAGAGGATCAAGAGGTCGTTCTTATGGATAGAAAGAGATGGAATAGAGTTCCTAGAGCTGTGCTATATCGAGAGTATTGCCATGAGCTCTATTTTTACAAGTCAGAGTAAGAAGTAGATAACATCACCATAGCACACTTTGTCAAATTTTTGAAAAACCATTTCCAATTTGAAGAGGAGCATTTCATGACTCTCGATGAACTTGATCCCATCAATGACATCTATAAACTATTTATAGAAAACTAAGCCATTCTTTTATTATTATTATTTCTTGCATTTAGTATGTTGTTTGTTCTCTTTATAATATTATCATAAAAACAAAAACAAAACAAAAATCAAAACATTTTCTTTTAAGTATTATAGTAGGTATATAATTAAAATATATACCTCCCAAATTTGTTGCAAATATATATATATATCAATATATATTTGCTAAAATCTAAATTTAAGCATAATGACTAGACTTAGGAATGGAAAATAGATTGAAGTAGAAGAAGATTGGTTAGGAAAACCAATAAATAAACCAGATGTCCTTCCTGAAGACCCAATTCAGGAAGAAGGAACCCTAGACCAACAAGAAGAAGAGTTTGTTGAAGGAAATGAACAAAGAGAAACTGTTAGAGAGGAAGGATCCTCATCCCCTAAAATATCTTCGGGAGGAGCTGTTATTTTCAAGAACATGGAACATTTTTGGAAATTTCTCAATACTAATATTGACACTCTTAATAGAGCAGTCCATATGGACAAGGATCAAATTAGTGAAACTCAAGCAACCCTAGAAGACATATATCACACACGCACTAATCCCTTGTCATTCATTGATCAAGAGAGTGATCAGGTTGGACCATCCAATTTGGATATGGCCGCTATAATCCAGAACATGCAACAACAACAGGTTACCCAACCACCTAGAGTGCCTGTTACCAAGCCTAGAGTCATTCCTACATAAAAGAAACCCTCATTCACTGCTCTGATTCACCAAGCTATTGATAAATATACCTTAAATAAACAAAAGCCTAAAATGAAACCAAACACTAATTTCCAACAATCTGGGATACAACATAATGCTACAACAAATCTTCTTCATAATACTCTCCCTACCAACCGTTTGCATAACAGCAATATAGCATCTAGTCCTTATGTCATGCCATCATACACTCACAAATACCATACTCATGTACCACCGAACCAATATGGTGGAAAAACTGGTGGAAGCCATGGTGAAACAGTTAGTCTCTCGCATGGACCAGATAGATCCCTACCGTCCCTCGTACAATCATCAAGAGATGTGTAGTCAGCCTCTAGATCCTATAGTTGTAGCACAACCATATCCTAAACACTTTCCTATGCCTGTCCTACCTATATACAAAGGAACTGAAGATCCCATAGATCATCTTTGTGTGTTTAGGATAGCATGTCATGATATATCACATGATGATTTGTTATTACTAAAAATTTTCCCAAAAAGTTTAGGAGAAATGGCATTAGAGTGGTATTATCAATTACCCACTCATTCTTTGAGGAATTTCGAAGAGACAGCCGAGTCTTTTGTGCATCAATTTAGTGCCTACATTGAAAGGCATATAACCATTAAATATTTGTACAACCTAAAACAAGAAAAAGATGAATGTTTTTCTGATTTCCTAGCTTGATGGAGATAGTTGATAGGAAAATTGCACTTTGCGTTACCTTATCGAGAAATGTTGGATATTTTTATCAATAATTCACAAGAACAACTATCCTATGAATTATCAACTGCTACCTTGACCGCCTTCGATCAAGCTATATATTTAGCTTGAAGAGTGGAAGATGCTCTCATTAGGAGAGGTCAACTTAAAAATAAATATGATGAGAAAACATCTAGAAATCAATATAAAAATAAACAAGTTGTGGGTGATGGAGTCACTGATAGTAGAAATATCGCTACTGTTAATGTTGTGAAAAAAACAAAGAATTTTATACTAAAACCTCCTGATAAACCACCCCAAGAATTTACTAGGTTAAATCAACCTCTATCAACCATTCTACCATAATTATTAGAACGAGGTTTGATACAATTACCAAATATCTGGGAACCTGATCCAACTAGACCCAGATACAGAGCTGATTTACACTGTGATTTCCATAGAGGACTAGGACACGCTACCAACTCTTGTAAAAGATTAAAACATAAAATACAATATTTAATTGATAACAATGAGATGGAGGTGCATGCCTTTCAACCTAAACAAAATCCTCCTAATAATGCTCAAAAGAACATCCCCCAAAATCAGAATCATAATGCCAATAAATCATTGGACATATTTCAACATCCTTTACCAAAACATGGTAAAGAGGTGGCTAATCAAATTGAGCATCATAATGTTCCCCCTCCTACCCGATATATAGGGACTATTAGTGGACATTTGCCTGCTCATGATCTGCAAATCTTTGACACAACTTTATCCATGGTTACGACCAGACCTCTATATAATATTCGGACACCTGATCTTAGTGATATAGAATACAAGACTAAAAGTGACATGGAAATCACCTCAAATCAATCGAATAGTTTTGAAGATGAATCAGATGCTATTCAACCTATCATAAATTCTATGGTTTTGAAAGAACCATTTCCAAGAAGAGTCATTGCTAGACCATCTTCTCACCAATTACTTTCTAATGAACAAGCCATAAACGCTAGACAAAGACCCATTCATCATCTACAAAATAATATTGTAGGTGCCATTGAAGCTGTTACTCGACAATAGGCTCAAAATTCTCAACAAGATCAAACTCATAACGATGGATTGGCTCCATTTGTTTTGAAAGTTCCTAATAAAGGAAATCACGCGCCTAATGTTCAACCTAAACCTCCTTATAATATTAATGAATAATTATCAAATACTACAACTAGAATTTCCCTTTTGGACCTTTTAAGATCTTCTCCTACACATAGGGATGAATTAATGCTCACATTAAGCCAAATGATGGTACCACAAAATATTCAACTTGAAGCCATGTCCAATACTATCATAACTCGAGAAGTTGATTGTATTGACTTTCAGGATAGATATATACCACAATATAGTTTACATAAGGATAACCCCTTATATATTACTACCCTAATTGGATATGTAGTAGTTAAATGAGTCTTGATTGATAATGGTTCATATTTAAACATTTGCACTTTTGACTTATACCAAAGATTTGGGTTTAGAAGTGACAAAATGAAAAGAACTGATATGATTATAAAAGCATTCAATGACGAAACACAAGAAACGTGTGGAGTTATTACTATCCCATTGCAAGTTGGTCCTAGAACCTTAGACATGATCATGTTTATTGTGCTTTGCCCTACATCGTACAATATACTCTTGGGTATCCCTTGGATCAACGCGATGCGATATGTTCCCTCAACTTTACATCAGTGTGTTAAATTCAAATTTAAGAATCAATTGGTTACCATTCATGGTGATCCCAGACCCTTTGATATGTGTGCTTTGGTAGAACCTATTGGAGTTCAATTTTTCCCTGCTCTGTCATCCACACATCCTAATTCTAATCATCCGTATAAACATGTGAAACACACACTCATAACATCATCTACTTTTTCTCCATCAACTCCACCTCTACATATAGTTCAACCATCTTTCGAACAAACCACATTAGGACCTCAAAAATATCCTAAACCCACAACCAATGCTTCTTGTTTTACTCCTATAACTTCCATACCTATAGATTCATCCATAGACATCTCTACAACATCTACACCTACCAGAGGTATATTTTCCGCATCCAAAGATGTAGGAAATGTTTCTTCTACCTCTTACACTCTTACTGATGAGCTCTTACCCGATTTATCTAAAATTCTTATATCAGAGAAAACAAACGTTGCTATGCAAAATTCCCACAGCCTATGGGAAGTATTTACCAAGTTGGGAGCTGTGATTTTATTTACAAGGGATATGACTGGGGAAGAATACCTAGAAATATCAAGACTCATTATGATGGATATGCTCGATGTTATTTTGCTAATGAGTATATTAAATCTAAGCCTATAATGCTTAAATTGGGATATAAAGGGAAAGGTTTGGGACCTTTCCAGAATGGTATGAAAGAACCTTTTGAGGTAGAACCATGGCTTGCCCGATGTGGTGTGGGCCTATTTCCTAGTAAAGGTCAACCCTTCCCATTTGAGGATGATGACCATCTCATATGTTACCAAGATTATTTGGATAAACATGATGCTTTGCATTTAAGGAATAACCCATTTACATGTAATATGCTATCCATAGCTTACCCTGAGATGATTGTTGAATCTGACAATGACTTGGAGGGAGATATCTTCCATGATGTCTCCGTTGAGGAATTGTTACATAAAGGATTTTATTTCGATGGCTCTATACCTAGTATAGCCTAGCTTGAGGCCACGACTCCTCAAGAAGAATTATCCAAGCTAACCTTGGAAGAATTACAAGAATTGGGTGTTTCACCCGCCCCACCTAATTTTGAGAGAGATCTACACATGGAAGTAGAAAACATCATAAAAATTAACATTGGAACCGAAGATAAACCTCACGTAATCAACATTGGATCAGAATTGAGTCAAGAAAAACAAGATAAATACATTGCATTCATTAAATAATATGAAGAAATTTTTTCTTGGACATATGAAGATATGCCAGGATTAGACCCTTCTGTAGCTATGCATCACCTAGTAGTCCATCTGGATGATAAACCTGTTAAACAAAAACTTAGAAAAATGCATCCTAAAGTGGCTTTACTAGTCAAAGGGGAATTAGAAAAACTCTTGAAGGTTATTTTTATACAAACCATTGATTATGTTGAATGGATATCGAATGTAGTTCCAATAACTAAGAAAGAAGCTACCAAAGTTAGGGTTTGCACAAACTTTAGAGATATTAATGTTGCATGCCCTAAAGATGATTTTCCTCTTCCCAACATGGATCAGATCATTGATTTTACTTCTGGAGTGGAATGATATCCCTAATGGATGGATTCTCTCGGTTATAATTAGATCAGGATAGCTCCTGAAGATCAGGCTAAAACATCCTTTATTACCCCTTGGGGAACCTTTTGTTGGAAAGTGATGCCATTCGTTTTGAAGAATGCGAGTGCAACATATCAACGAGCCATGACTTATATCTTTCATGATATGATGCATGATATTCTACATGATTATGTAGACGATATTATAGCTCGTTCCATCAAAGAAGATGATCATTTATATGACTTGAGAAAAGTATTTGATCGGTTAAGGGAATATCTTATCCGATTGAATCCAGCCAAATGTATATTTAGAGTTAAGTTCGGTAAATTATTGGGGGTTATAGTTTCTTTACGTGGCATTGAAATTGACCCTCTCAAGATCATGGCTATCACTGATATGCCCGCACCCACAAATATATCTAAATTACGAAGTCTACAAGGTAAGCTTCAAGCTATTCGTCGCTTCATTGATAAGTTGGCGGACAAAATAGGACCCTTTCTTAAGCTTCTTAAGAAATATGTCTCTTTTCATTGGGACAATGAATGAAAAGAAGAATTTGAAATCCTCAAACAATATCTCCTTAAACCACCAGTGCTTTCACCACCTAGATCTGATCGTCCATTTATCTTGTACATTTTTGCTTTAGATTTTGCCTTAGGAGCTATGTTAGCTCAACTTGACGATGAGAAGAAAGAGCGTGCTAATTATTACATTAGCAGAACCTTAATGAGTTATGAAACTCACTATACAGTATTAGAGAAGTTATGTCTCCCAGTCGTATTTTCCACACAGAAATTATGCCATTATATGCTCAGTCAAAAAACGTATGTTATTACTAAATTTGACCCTTTGCAATATCTTATGAGTTGACCTTATTTGTCTGGTCGCACAACAAATTGGGTTCTTGCGCTAAGCGATTTTGAACTCATGTTTATAGGATAGAAGTCTATTAAAGGTCAAATCATAGTAGGTCAATTATCTACTGCATCTTTAGAGTCTACCCATCCCCTCATAATTGAGTTTCCTAATGAATGCCTTACAATGGAGGCAGACCATCCAGAGCAATGGTCCTTATACTTTGATGGAGCCCGATGCATGAGTGGGACTGGTGCAGGTATTATTTTAATATCTCCATAGAAACATCTTATACCTCTATCCTTTAAATTAACATTTGCTTGCACTAATAACACTACTGAATATGAGGCTCTAATCCTTGGATTACGAGCTGCCTTGGCACTAAAAATTAAAAATATATTGGTTTTCTGTGATTCTCAACTTGTCATCAATCAAATCAATGATTTTTACTAGACCAGAGATGATAAATTACATCCATATAAAGCATATGTCTTACAATTATTATCTTTATTTGATCAAGTTACCTTGGAAGCTATTCCTCGAACTAGCAACCGTGCGGCTGATGCTATGGCTGCAACTGCATCTCTTTTTCCCTTGGAGTTAGATGACGAATATGCTACCATAATTATTTGTCAACTCCAGGAACTCGCTTCAAATAAATCATGCTTAGAACCTTTGGATGTGTTACTAATCAACGAAACTACTCCTGAACCTTGGTACACTAATATATTTAATTTTCTTCAAAATGGGACCTTTCCTGAAGGTTGTAATAGCAACCAGTGCCGGTTATTATTTAGATGAGCAAGTTGCTTCGTAATTATTGGAAATACATTGTATAGGAGATCTTTTGAAGGCATCCTACTAAGATGTTTGAATTTAGAAGAATCTAGATTAGCTTTGAGTGAAGCCCACGATGGATCTTGTGGGGGAAATTTTAGTGGTAGCGCCATTGCTAAGAAGCTCCTTAGGATAGGATATTTTTGGCCTACCATGGAGAATGATGCACATGATTATGTGCACCATTGCGATAAGTGCCAGAAACATGCTGACCTCGTCCATGTGCTTGCACAAGAACTACAGGCTATTTCATCTCCTTGGCCCTTTTCAAAATGGGGCTTAGACATCATTGGAAAAATCAACCCTGTGTCATCTGATGGACACAAATTCATCATAACCACCACCGAGTATTTCACAAAGTGTGTTGAAGCTATGCCCTTAGCTTCTTGCATTGGAACCCAAGTTTCTAAGTTTATTTTTAATCAAATTATTTGTAGGTTCAGAATTCCTACAAATCTCATCTCAGATAATGGAACTTGTTTAAAAAATAAAGATGTCAAAAATATAAAATTCAACATCATTGGTCCACTCCCTATTATCCTCAGGGTAATGGCCAAGTAGAAGCATCTAATAAAACATTAATCAAAATCCTCAAAAGATTGGTCAATAAATCTGGTTGAGATTGGCACATCCAATTATATCCTACTTTGTGGGCTTATCAAACACCCCCACAAGTACTTCACCTTTTGTTTTGGTTTATGGCACTGAAGCAGTTTTTCCATTTGAATTAGAAGTTCCTTCTTTGGCTCTGCTACTTCAAGATACTGAAGTAGGAGATGAATATCGTCCTATCAGATTTAGTCAGCTGGAACTCCTATATGAGAAGCGCATAAATGCTTTGGAGCATCTTCGTGCCTACCAAAACAAGCTCAAACGAGCATACCTCAAGAAAGTTCATCATCGATCCTTTGAGATCGGTGACCTTGTCTTAAAAGAAAATCAAATAAATACTAATGCAACTAAAGACCTTAAAGGTAAATTTAAGCCCAACTAGCTTGGACCGTATATCATCACTACTAAATTTGGCTCAGGAGCATACCGATTAGCTACCTTAGATGGTAAAGATCTTAAAGAACCTATGAACATTATGCATCTTAAGCGCTATTATGCATAACATTTGGTCATTTCATCATTTGTATATATTGTTATTCTGCATATTGTTTCATTTTAGTCCTTTATATAAATTTTTAAAAAATAGTAACAGTATTTATTCTTTCAATTCATCAATCAAAATCAAAATATAAAAACTTCAAAATCATAAAAATATTCAAAACATTTTTTTTTTAATTGTCAATTCTTGAAGTATTGCAATTATATTTTCAATTATTTTGGATAAATTAGCATTTATTTGGAATCCCGCACTTTCACACTTACATGAATAAATATCTTGATTTTATTTGGTATGATTATTAATCTCTCTTATATCAAAGTCCACAATTGAATTAAATAAAGTTCTGAGCATAGCGAACTGATCTTGTTATTTACTTGAACCAAGTATATCTCTTCACATTAAAATGATTTCATTGCAAATTCGATATGATGCTACATAGTAGAAGTGGTTTCTTGAGCGAAAAGTTTCCCCTACTATCCTATCATGCACATGGTCTAGAATATTTGAGAATTGACAAAAGGACAAGCTCACCCCTACCCAAAATAAAAATCCCTTGCTCTACAGCCAATTCGAGCAAGTATCCCTAGTATAGGAAGCAAAAGAAAAAGTCAAAGAAAATAAGAAAAAGAAAAATAGTATTTTTTACCATCGCAACAATATTTCAGCATTGTCTCAGTTCCAAGCAAAAATACAAAAAAAAAAAAGAGAAAAGAAGCAAACGAGAAAAGAAAAGCAAAAAGCAATAAAATCCTTTTCCCTACCCCTTGAAAAGAAAAGAAGGGTGAATGAGCTTGAATCCCTAGAATTCTCAATTATTTGAAAACTATGAGGTAAGCCCCATAACAGGTGGTTTGTGCCCAACCCACTTGGCCTTAGGTAATTCCTAGCATGGTGATATGCCTATCACATTAGCGACCTTCTTTTGTATAGACCTATGTCGGCTTATGGATTAGCTAGCTCTTGATGACCCGACTTACATAGTAGTCTGGTATGGTTATATGCATATAAATCATGGTCAATGAACCCTTATTTGGTTAATTCAAATTACTTGTATCAAATTATCTTGCTCAAAATTGGTGAATGAACAATACAATTGCACACACATTTGTATTTGAGAGATTTTGTATCATTATGATAAATCAAGATCGGTAATGAACTCACATTTGCACATGAGGGTTCCTTATAAATCCACATTTTTTCTTTGAGATAATTTAAAATATCTCTGCAATTCTTTTCGAATCACTTCATCTTCTTATTTAAGAACATTTGCTTAGCATAAAAACAATTAAATATATGTCTTTCCAACAAACAAAAATTTTCTTTCACATCTTCAAAAACCTAGTAAATAAAGTCATGTTTATATATTATTATTTTCTGTTTATCTCAAAACCAAAAAATCAATCATGCAATAAAACTAAAATATCAAATTCTTTTTTGGATTTCGCAATGATGGTATAAGTCTATACCTATAATTCTATGCCTAGCGCAAACCATTGTTCTCATTTTATTTCCCATTCATTTTAATTCATAAAAACATATGGCTTACATCATTATGTTACCCAATTGTGCTTTAAAAAGAACGCAAATTTTTCTATTTTATGTCATTATGTCAACATTCAATTTTGCAATGATGGTATAGTTCCTAGGGACTTATTCAAAAAAATTATCACACTTAGGAATTTATGCCTAGCAAAAATCATATTTCTTTAATATCTCATGCATAATATTTTTATGAAAATCTGAAAACAAATTATCACCATCACCATTTTTCATCATCACAACACAAAGTCTTAAGACAGTCTCTTAAGCACCCTTTTACTTTTAGCAATATTTCTATACTGGGATTAGCTTGACGACCTAGCGAGCGATGACTCCATGAAATGGTCTATAACAACGACAATATCCTTTGAAATTATTGTTAGAAGTCCCTTTTATTTTCATCAAATCACACCACAAAACAACCAATTTATTCACATCAGATTATTTTATTTACAATTTTATGGCATGACATAACATTATAATTTATTTCCAAAGACATAATTAAATGAATAATCAATCACAAAATTCAAAATTAAAGCATCATACAACATATACACAAGTCATATCATCAAAAAGATAATCTATATATATCAATCAATTATGTACATTATCTAGATTGATATGCCACAATCAATACTCGGGCATACTCAATCCCCTCAAAAAATAATAATAATATATACAATCTATAGTTTGTAGCAGCTAGCCTCGAGAAGCCCTTGAGCTCTCAGCCTCATCTCCTCTCTCGCCCTGAGGTGGAGGAGGTGGTCCCATAGAGTTTTGGGCTGTGTCTCGGGTCCTCGACGATCCCATCATGACTGACTCCGCAATGGGGGCTGGCAATGGTATCCTTTGTCCATCTAGAACCATGTCATAGTACAACCCCTGGTAGAATGCGGTCTAAGAAATAGCCCATGCCAGATCTCGAGTGCTCGCTCCTCTGCTCTGAGCCTTGAGACGTGTAGCCTTATCCTGTAGTGTCTGCACCTGAGCCTAGAGGTGGGCATTCTCAGTCGGGAGAGCCGCCATCTCACTGCTCTCCCCCACCTCGATACCCTTACCCTTATCGGGTGATGGTGGCCTCTCCCCCTGGTGATAAGGGAATCTCTCCTCCCTCCTCCCTGTCTGTTGCAACCTTTATGGAGCCTGTGCCATCCTCTAGCATCTCTCCTACAAAGATCGTCACTGATCTCTCCCACCATAACCCTGTGCTGCCTCAATAGTAGCCTAACGTCACCTCCCCATATTTCGCACCACAGCATGCACTGGACCTTGTGCCCTCATCATCTGAGGAGGGCAAATGCCTACGTACCAGGCATCGTATCCATCGACAACCCCAGCATTATCATCATCCACTGGTTGGATGGGGGCATCATCTGCGTCCTGGCTCCAGAATTGTTGCATATCTATAGCCCCTCTTAGTGTAGTATTATCCTGGACAGTCTGGGAGTACTCATAATACATGAGAGAAGGGATCCCCTACTGAAGACCGAACTATCACAAAACTCGATCGTAGCGGTGGAGCTCTACCTCTCCTCACTCCATCCTCAGCTAGTAGACTCATCTGATGTGAGCCAGCTCCTGCCCGTCCTCTTCCCACATTGGATGCTCTCTCTATGGCCTCTAGGTGATTTGGTCTAGGATGAGGTCGTCTAGCAACCTTCAAGACATCAGTAGATCTATTCACCATTGTGACACTCTCTGGAGCCACCAATAGAAAACTTGGGGCCTCTCCCGATCAATCCATGTCAGTGGGAGTCCTACCGGCCTCCGCACAGTGATGTGCTCCCAGTACCAAACTTGCAGTAGTGATGTCACAACTAGACATTGACATCCCTTGTATATGACCTTGTGCAGGATCCTATACAAGCGACACAGTATAAACCTACCCCATGCATATTTGTACCCGTGGTCTCTCATGTCACATACCACATTTGAAAGGAGCTAGGGTAATCTGCATCCGCTCTGGTGGCACAATAGTAAGCCACCCACTATCCCAAAAAACACCCGAGTCAACCTAGATGCCCCAAGCATCTGCCTCAGTGACTCGATGTTCACTCTGCCATTCTCTAGGGTGAATCTCGGGTCTCTGCTCAGCCTCATCATAGCCTGGCCCTGATTTTCCATAGGAGTCATCAACCGTCCCTATATGGGGATCCTCAAGATCCTCCATACGTCCTCTAGTATGGGAGCCATCTCCCCTATCGGTAACCAAAAGCAGGATGACCCCGGATACCACCTCTCTACTAGGGCTATCAGTAGCCCCATGTCCGTTGGTACTTGTGGCATCTTTGCCACATATTGCAATTTGACCTGTGCTAGTCGGTCACGCTCCACCTGGTCGAGCATGGCTATATCATCTCTCAGCCCCCCATATTTCCACTCCCAACTCTTTAGTAATCCCTTCTACAAAACAAAAAATAAAACAAAAAAATTCATTAATAAACCCATCATTAAAATCAATTAAATGCAATTCAAACAAGCTTAATTTCATAAAAATGATGATATCGTCCACCATTGGATGATATCGTCCTAAATTGGGTAAAATTGTCCTTTGTAGGATGAAATCGTCTCCTATTTCACAACTTGGGGATCGCCCCTTGTTGGATGGGATCGCCCCTAGTTTGTTGATTTTGCCCTCAGATGAAATCGATGATATAGGGACGATTTCATCCTAATGTCGTCGACGGCCTAAAAATGGCCGCGATGCCCCAAAACAGTCAAAATTTAAAACAAAAAATTTGCACAAAACAAATTAAAACATAATTCACTAGGATTAGATCCTTACCCATAGCCCGTGCTAGACCTCTATCGATCGGTGTGTTGTCTCAACCATTTTTGTCTGCAAAGCTCTAAAACAGTAAAAATGAATTAGGGTTTTACCCTATTTTCTTAATTTTATTTAAAACCAACAACACTTTTTTTAATTTTGTTTTTCTGTGCTTTTACCTCAAACGTTCGATTTGGGTAAAAACACGGAGGGGGCACCATAGTCAGTAGTCGTACAATTCGACCTAGAATCGTCGTCTAAAAAATGGAGTAAATTTTTTCTTTCTCGTAAAATGGGAAAAACTCATCTTTAACGCATTTTCTTCAAAAAAATCATTAAAGAGGGGGCAAAATGTAGCACCCTAAAATTGGCACATTTAAACCTTAGTAAAAAGATAAAAATTTGAATTTTAACCCAAACCGCTCGTTACCTACTCTCCTCATTTTTCACGCCATTTTTAGGATTTGTTTTGACCGTTGGATGATATCGTCGACGATCAGACGAAATCGTCCCAGATCTGACGAATTCATATGGAACAGAACGTCCAGACGATTTCGTCCCAAAACCAAATTTTCATAATTAGCTTATGTTCAACAACTTCTCTAACTTGGGCAGAAAGCGTGTCTGTGCGGTTAGAGTCTTCCCCGTTGGAGATCTCCCAAATTGGGATGATCTCTAACCTCCTAACCTCTCCCTAATCCTATATAAACTAGGATTTTCTTATTTTATCCCCCTGAATCCCCTAGCTAACTGATTTCTTTGCAACTTTAACTTTTCATGCATTAGAATACCTTCGCACCTTCGTTTGCATTGCGTATTTCAAGTTTTCTTGCAGGGATTTTACTATTTTTCATCCAGAGCAAAGCTCGGATCGTCGTAGGCGATTCCAGACGATTTCGGACTATCCTATCATAGATCGGTGATGATCTCGTACGATTAGAGGCGATCTCGACTATAGTCCATATTGGGGGCAATCAGAGCCTGGATTTTGCATTTTTTTATCTTCTCTCTTCATTTCTTTATGCATTAACTTGGTTTATTCTATTCCTGCATCTTGGAGTTCATCTCATTTAGCATAGATACATGATAAAGTTAAAAAAAATTATTAAATTAATGCATTTCTTTTAATTACTATATGGATCTATCATTTAGGTAAATTTATTGTCATTTCTATCATTTCCCTTTGCTTTTGCAGTTGCATTTTTGGTTTTTGGTATCTGTTTCTGTGATTGCAGGTTTCTGATGAATTCGTCTGACGAATTCGTCAGATCGACGATGATCTCGTCTGATCTCAGATGGCCGACTGAGATCTGAGATGATTCTATGCAATTTTAGATGATTACGTATGATTTGAGATTATTTGGACTTCTACAAACCTTAGAATCTTCATCAGACATCTGGAATCAGGTATATTCTGTCTTATTTAGTATACTCTCTGTGTTTAGCACTTATTCATATTTTCTATATTCATATAAATTAGCATTGGCATATAGAATAGCTTATATTCATCTTGGCCAAACCTAGGAATTGAATGATTAAAGTATAAAATGAACACATCAAACCTACTCTCAACCTAGGTGTGGAAACTACCACTCAAAAGTTTCTTGGTGAACCCACCATCCATCAAAAATTCACCCTTATACCCCTCCCTCGAGAGGCGCAACCTTCAAAGGGCCTCTCAGTCTGAGGTATTGTCCCATCCTTCTCACATCCCCATTCTGAGCGTAGATCCTATAGCCTGAAGGTAAGGATATGAAAAATTTGGAGCGATACACCTGATTAGAATTCTTTAAAAGACATATGATGTGATACGCATACCAAGTTTTGTAGGAATCCAACAAAAACAAGATCAAACCAAACAAAGAAAAAAACTTCCACTTGCCCCTCTCACCATACCAATTTGATTTAGTTTCATTAATATCCTATGGTGGAGTTTCAAGTTTTCAAATTGATTAGACAATTGTTGATATTCAATTCCTTTATGTCTATTCTTTAAGATGTCCATTCCGCACTTTGATTCATGGTGTAGAAATAAGCTTTCATTTTCATTCAATAAAGCCATAAAATTAATAATATTTGAATCAAACCATTCATTAGGCAAACCTTCATTCAAATTTTGCATGGTGAAACCAAAAAGGTGAGATTTTACCTTTAGCATGTTTTCATTTGTCCTTACTTGAAGAGGATTTGAAAATTCCTCTTTTCTCTCATGACATTCATCATCATGTAGCACTTGTTATTTCTCCATGACTTTTTTATCAAAGGCACCAAACTTAGGTACCCAATTGAAAATATGTCCATCCCTTTCAAACCATAAGTCTTGTCTATCTAGGGGTGGGTTAACTAACACATTTCCATGATCAATCACTTGGGTTGTTTTGGGTAACGTGATATTTTCAATTGGATCATCAATGATATCAAACCCAAATGATTTAGGTTTTTTAATTTTCTCATTTTGAAATGGCCTAATCATTGTAGCACAAGTAAGTGAATCAAGATTTTCAATTTCTTTTCCTTCAAAGGAATCTAAAGAAAATGACTCTCTTTCTTGATTCATGGTTGTAGAATCCTTATCATGCTCCAAAATTTGATGAGATTTGAACTCCTCTTCCAAAACTTCCTCAAATTGTACAGGATTTATAGTATGCTCATGTGAGGAAGCAATTGAGTTATCCTGCATATTAATTGACACAACAAGTTTGTTAGAAGATTGAGATTGATAATATTCTTCCCATTTCTTCCATGAATCATAGTAATCATCTTCCAATTTCAAGTTGTGACGCTCAAGTACTTCTTCATCTTCTGATTCATCAACATGTTTCTCATCCAATTCATCTTCACCTTCCATAGATGGTCCTGTTATTTCCAAAAGTGGGTTATCTCTTGAATTCAAATTTGTAAAGCTATCATAATCCAAATTTGTAACCCATGATTCAATTTTATCATAATTTGGAAGGTGTGGATCCTCTTGGTCATCACTTTCAAGAACATCATCCAAAGTTTCTTTCGAGAACAAGTGGTGAAATTCGATTATGTATTCAACTGCATTTGTTGATTTTCTTTCAAATTCATTTTCAGCCGCTTGTGATGGCTTCGGAGCTTCTATAATGGGATCGATTTTTGAATTTCGTGTCATATAGTTGATCCAATCCTTTGTAAGTACAACTGACCAAATCATATCCACATAAGTTTGTTCATCCAAATCCTCCTTTTTGGGTAATGATTCTAGATATTTCTTTTCCAAAACAAGATGGTGATCATTTGATTCCAACTTCTTGTTACCCATCCATAGAATTTCTTCTCCAAAAACTTCATGCTCTTCAAGAATTTTTGAATAGGTATTTACTTCAACATGAGTCACCTCAAAATCTCTTGTATCGCTTGAAGAAGCATAACATGAAACATCATTAAGATCGGCATTATGAATTTTATTCCTAGGATGATTTGGATGCATACATTGACATGCTCGCTTTTGTGGTGGAACATGCCTACATACCTTCTTAACCACTTTATTTTGCTCTTTTACTTCCGATACGAACTCTTTGGGTTGAGTGGTAGAAGTAGTAGGATTAGTTGGATTGATACCCACGGACAAAGCTTGAACATTTGTTGCAATGGTTCCATGGGTGACCACATGATTCTCTAATTGAGGCATAGTTGGATAGATGGAAGTACCTATATAAGCACATGTGGGAGCATAAGTTGGTATGGTAGGATAAATTTGATTGTAGGAAAAAATATTTGATATCAAATTTTGTTGTGCCCACGCTTGATTTACCATCGAGGTTTGATTGCAAGCCCCTAGTTGTCCTACCATAGTTGATTGCTCCGTTCCATAACCTTGTGGCCTCAATTGTTGATCTACAATCATAGCTTCTGTGTAGGCCAATGCAAGATCAGTAACCAAGGGATTCATCCTAACAAATATGGCACACCATGGATCCAATGCTCGAAAGTATATTTTAAGAGCACCACTCTCCTCAATAGTATAGGGAGAAATTAATCTCGCATAAAGCTTTCGAAACCTCATGTTGAAACTTCTCACTGGATCATTAGGTTCTCTTTTGCAAGAAGTAAATTGTTGATATATCGTGAGAGGATCAATGAGCAACCTAAATTGATTGATAAACTCATATTTCAATTGAGTCCAATATGTAATAGAACCAGTGGGTAAATTTATGTACCAATCATAGGCCACCTCATCTAGGGTTCCAAGAAACATTCTACATGCCACATCCTCATGTTCGACATTCCATCTAACTAGGATATCCACATAGGCTTGAATATGTTCCTCAACTAATGTTGGACCATTGTGTTTAAATTTGGGCAAATGTTTTTCTACGTTCTTGGGTAAATCGTGAGAATATCCACTAATGTTCAAAGGATTAACATGTATCCCATACCACGTTCCTGCAGTTGTAGCCATTAATGAAACTCAAAGAATAACTTCAAAACTAATTTGTTAGTCATGAATAAAAGAAGGAACCATGACAAAGCAGTATTCTAAAAATGTAAATTAGTTTTTGATTCACCAGATCGCATATGCGCAAGTGAAGAGCATACTCCTAGTGTTGTAGGCTTTCTGATTCACAAGATCGCATTATACGCAAGTGAAGAGCATAATACCGACAACTACATTTTAGACAAAATAATTCCTTACAAATAAGCATGAAATGACTAGCAAATATCAAACATGTAACGTATGAATAATCATGTTAGCATCAACCAAGAGATGTATCCATTAAAATAAAATGAAAGTAATTGCATGGAGACAACCTCGTTAGTCAAGACCAAAAATTTTCAAAATCAAATCAAAACACATTATTCATGTATGAACAATCAAAAGAGTTAGAACAATGCATAGCAATTCATGTCCTCCTTTTAACACTACAAGTTTGTATTGTTAAAATAGGGCTAAAGATAATAGTCAATAGGGCATGAAATATTCAAAGTTTAAATCCCTATAGCATTTAAATCACACTAAAATAAACCAATTCAAGCCCCCCTTCTAGCGCCAAAATGTTGAGTGGTATTTTCACCCAATTGTGAAAGTACACTCTCCCTTAGGATTTGGGTTCCAAATCCCCTCTTGCAAAGAATTTAAACAAACGACTTCTCCAAGGTCTCCGCTATATTAGCATTTGCATATGTGTATTAGTAATCTTAAATAAAGATATTCACTTTAAATGCTTGGAACACCTTAGTGATTGCAAGTAACTGTAAACAAGGGGTAATGTTGGTTTATTTTACCATGAAACTTTAGTGATTGTTCATTGAACCAAAATGAAGCAAATGTGATTTGGCCCTCATATGACCACGATGTAGTACTCAAATTACCCCTCTTTCGTAAAATTAGAATTTTTATGAAGAGGGTAATTTTAGGCTCAAAAAATGGAAATTTGTGAAATGCCATAAAACATAACTCCTTCAATGAAATTGGAATTTTCATGAAGGGAATGTCATCATAGGCTCATGAATGAAACATGAAACTAAAAAAAATGAAATTTCGACCCAAAATGGAAACTTTCTATTTTTGGATTTTTTAACATATGTAATAAAACAGCAACTTCGATGAATTTTTTAAAATACTAAACAACTTCAAAAATGAAATTTTAAACTGCGTATTGGAAGTCTGTAGTATAACCTACGCAATGGTGAAATTATTTTTGGATTTTGACATTTTTTAAATGTTTATTTTAATTCCTGAAAATTAAAAAAAAAAAGTTAAAATTTCTAGAAAATAAAATGCAGAAAATGAAAATGAAATGCATAAAATGGAACACAAGATACATTCAGTTTGATGCTATCCTATTCTAACAAAACTAAAGATGTGAGGTTTTCATGCATGCAACCTAACCTATTGGACTTGCAAAACAAGCACAATCCGGATAAGCTAAGTGCTAGCTCCTAGGGTTTTAAATGAGGTTTTTCAGATTTAAACATTCGCATGAAGCAACCAAGAAAACTTGCATAAACTCCATTTACAAGCCTAAAATCTGAAAAGGGGAAAAATAGACATTTAATCTTGCATGCAGAAAATGACTCCTTCTTTCTTGTCCATAAGATGCAACTTTCTGAAACTTCCTGTATTAAAAATTTGTCATTTTACAATAACAAAAAATTTTGGTTTTCCCAAACCAGTCAATGGAAGAAAACGACTCGAACAGGTCCAGAATTTCCCTCTTGCCTTCAAATCTGCAACTTTGCTCGCAGCAGTTTCCAACCCCCTCAAAACACCCTTTCCTGACGTATTTAAAATTTTTAGGAAGCTTTTCATTTCATTTTCCAATGGCTGTTCGTTTCACCTTCCCTTGTGCATGCATGTGTTTTGGTTTCCAAAAAGGCTTTTCATTTCTATTTTGTGACCCTTCGTTTCATTCCCATGGTTTGGCTTCCTCTGTTTGGTTTTCTTTACTTTTCGTTTGATTTCAAAAAAAAAATGTTTCATTTTCTCCACATGGGCATGTGTCCGCTTCTTTCCATGTGTAACGACCATCTTAAATGATTTCAAATCATTAAATATTCCTTATGTAACGTTTTGTCTTATTCATTGGATTTTGTCCTTATGTGACAAATTACCTTATTCAATATTTGATTTATTCCTTATAGGTCCACGTCATTATGCAGTCTTTAGTTTCACTATCCTGGTGTTCATCACTAATATCAGCCGCACTGTCCACTACTCTGTTCCCTTGGCAAAAAACGAACATGTCGTGAAATCGCGACACTCTTGTCTCTCTACCTGCCTGCCCCTTTTGAGTCACGAAAATGCAACATGTCGCGATATCGCGACACTTTTGTTTCTTTGCCTGCCTGCCCTTTTTGAGTCGCAAAAATGTAACATGTCGCGATATCGCGACACTTTTGTTTCTCTACCTGCCTGCCCTTTTTGAGTCGTGAAAATGCAACATGTCACGATATCGTGACACTTTTGTTTCTCTGCCTGCCTACCCTTTTTGAGTCATGAAAATGCAACATGTCGCGATATCGCGACACTTTTTCCTTTGCTTTGGACCACGAAAATGCAACATGTCGCGATATCGTGACACTTTTTCCTTTGCTTTGGACCGCAAAAATGCAACATGTCACGATATCGTGACACTTTTGCTTCTCTTCTATTTTGGCCGCGAAAATGCAACATGTCGTGATATCGCGACACTTTTTCTTTCTTGTTCTTTCTCTTCTCTTTTGGCCGCGAAAATGCAACATGTTGCGATATCGTGACACTTTTTCCTCCTTGCTTTTTCTCTTCTCTTTTGGTCGTGAAAATGCAACATGTCGCAATATCGTGACAATTTTTCTTTCTTGTTCTTTCTCTTCTCTTTTGGCCGTGAAAATGCAACATGTCGCGATATCATGACACTTTTTCTTTCTTGTTCTTTCTCTTCTCTTTTGGTCGTGAAAATGCAACATGTCACGATATCGCGACACTTTTTATTTCTTGTTCTTTCTCTTCTCTTTTGGCCACGAAAATGCAACATGTCATGATATTGCGACACTTTTTCCTCCTTGCTTTTTCTCTTCTCTTTTGGTCATGAAAATGCAACATTTCGCGATATCGCGACACTTTTTTCTCCTTGCTTTTTCTCTTTGCTTTGAACTGCGAAAATGCAACTTGTCGCGATATCGCGACACTTTTTTCTCCTTGCGGTGTTTTGTTTTTTTTTATCTTTAGCATATGGGCCACTTTGGTCGTCTTGGAAAATATGCAAAAAGGTGGGTCCCTAATTTTGGGGTACGTTGTGGAGCAGCCACAACAAGTATTCCAAGGTTTGGTCATTTGCAAATGCCCTTACTTATAATCCAACATTAGGGTTTCTTAGGTTTTTAGCTCAACTCTTTAGATTATATGGCTAAGATTAAATCACATCCTAGGGTTGAGATTGTACTTTAAGTGTGGCATGGATTTATGAATATGGACGGTGGAGATTAGATTGTATCATACGGTTGTGATTAATTGTGTTTATAAATACATATTTTATAATAAATATATTATTATTTTTTTGTAGATAAGATACTATAGCATTAATACCGGGTTTTACAGGTTGACCCAAAACATTTTACAAAAATCAGCCCAGAGCTGTTGATGAACATATCCTTACTAAGGATCCTATATATGTAAAATATACATGTCACAAAAGCAATTACATCCGGTAAGGCACATAGCCTATTATCAAAAAAAAACTTCCCATACAACATTTTTGGTATACCCAGAGAAAACACACATGCATCATAATTACAAAAAAGAAACAGACACGGATCCCTTCCTTGAGACAATGGAGAAACAAAAATTTGCAGACACACATAGCAGAGTACTGGAAAAAACTCCCATAAGCTCTATATTTATAGTTACTCTTAATAATTCTTTGGTAATTTCTTTCTTCCGTAAATGACATGCTTTGGTACCACATACTATCTTGGCCAATCAGCCTTGGAGAAGTGAACTTGCTGGCTAGATTTATGGCGGTGGCTATCTGGTGGTCCATGTGGCTTTGGTTCGAAGTCTTATATTGTCATTTCTTTCCTTCCTTGTGATTATCAACCAACATAAAATTACTAAGATGACTAGGATCTATGTTATCTGACATGTGACTATCCCCATTAGTATTTTTGGTATTTCCAAGAAACATCCACGAAGACTGACAGCTTAGATAATTTTTATTGTGAGTCCAATTCAAAAAAGAGACAAAGAATACTCCTAGCCTTTGAACTTATAGTGTCTTCCCTATTGGTAAATTTGACTATCATCCTTGGCATTCTTGTTGAATAAGCTCCTCTTTCACTCGGGAAACCGTGTTCCCATTTAAAAAGTTCATCACCATCGACACCCAAATTTGCCAGCTTATCAACAATTTTGTTAGCTTCTCGAAAGACATGTTGGGCTTTTTTGTCTTATCTTCCCTGGAAAAGGATCCTAGCCTCTTCAAAAATTGTTTTAATCCTCCAAGGAGGTTTTTTCCAATTATTGAGAAGATTTATAACATGCATAGAGTCTCCTTCTACGATCAAATTGCCTTCTAAGTCTTGAGTCATTTTAAGGCCTCTCCACATAGCTCTAGCTTTAGCTTCGTTGTTCATCCTTGTTCCTAAATATTCAAAAAATGTAAGCATCATATTCCCATTATGATCTCGCACAATGCCACCAATGCCTACTCTTCCAGGATTGTCCTTAGTCGCTCCATCAAAATTAAGCTTAAACTAACCCGTAGGAGGTAGAGACCACTTAACATTGGCTCTGGGTTTGACTACCCTAGGCACTGACTCATCTATGAAGGTTAAGCTTAAATATTGAGTAATCATGGTCTCCTACAGATGAGGTTTATAGCTATCAAAAGGGATAAGGTTCACATTCCCGTTGGCAAAGGATAGAATCTTGGCAATGATATTTTGATGATCATGGATAGACTCATTAAAGACTTTATGGTTCCTTTCTAACCACACCTGCCAAAGATAGTGATTGAGACAAATTTTCCACATGTATCTAAGTCTTTGGCTTGAAAAGTGGCAAGGCCACTGGATGAACAAATCAAGTACGATGATCTGGTTTAACCCATGAAATATTGAAGGCCTAAAAAACCCCACTTAGGATAGTCAAGGAAAAAGGGCACTCAAGGAAAATGTGATAAATGGTCTCCCAATTAGCCTTGCACAGATAACAACGATTAGTGATACAAATACCTTTACACATCATATTATCAATGGTTAGAATTCTTCCTTGGATAACCAGCCATGAAAAGATTGCAATTTTTGGAATTAAATTTTTTATCCAAACTAAGTCCTTTTGGAGGACAAAATCCTCATCATCAATCAGAAGCTTGTAAGCTAATTTAACAGTGAACTGCCCATTTTTCGTAGGAGCCCAGATCACTTGATCTTCCTTGGGTCTCATGGAGATAAATTGTTGCCTGAGAATGTTACAAAGATCATTTGATTCCACTTGAAATCCCTGAATTCTTATTTGTTTCCACTTCATTCTACCTATGTCCTCAACCATATAATCGGAGATTTTTTTGCCAATGAGTTCTTCTATGATATCTCTGATTCGAAGCTAAGTTAGGATATTGCATCAATGGTTCGTCCTTAGCCCACCTATCATTCTAGAAATTTATCCTCTCACCATTGCCTAAAACCCATATTAAACCTTTTTTGATGATTTCCTTACAATTAAGAATTGCTTTCCAAAAAGCAGAACCTCTGATTGGAACTGAGTCACTTAGAAATTCCATATTTTGAAGATACTTTCGTTTGATGATATTTGTCCATTCATTTTCTTCACCAGAAATGAGACGCTATGCCTGCTTAGCTAGTAAAGCTAAATTTATATGAGCAATTCTTCTCAAACCTAAGCCCCCATTTTCCTTGGGTCTACACACTTTGGTCCATCCTACAAGGTGTATCCTTTTTTTCTCCTCTGATCCAGTCCATAAAAATTCTTTTTGGAGTTTCTCAATTTTCTGGAAAACCTTCACAGGGGCTTTGAAAATGGAGAGGAAATATACTAGAATGCTCTGAAGAGAGGCCTTAGTGAGGGTCAGCTTTCCTGCTTGAGATAGAAGATGACATTTCCATCCGGCAAGTTTGTTTTGAATTCTTTCAATAACCCTGTCCCACATTGACTCTCTCGGAGAACCAATGAAAAGAGGGAGACCAAGATATATTATAATATAATATATTAAATATAAAATAATATTAAAATAAGCCCAATTGGGTTAGGAAATGGTGGGAAAGGTGGAATTGGGCCAAATAATTGGCGAAAAAGGTGTAATTGGGCCAAATAATTGGTGGGAAAGGTGTATGGTGGACAAGTGGGTGGTGGGATGGTTAGGATGGAGGATTAATGGCTGCAATTTGGTGTCTAAAATATCTCCACAAATATATCAAATAGCATTAGCTCAACTAGTTAAATTCCTCAAATTTCAAGGAGGAGACCAAGGTTTGAATCTTGCTAAGCGATACATGCAAAATTGCCAATCTGTTTTAATACCACTACATGGTCATGATTTAATACGAGTGGGGCCCCTTTAAATCCCATGTAACTTCCATATATATATATATATATATCCACAACGATATGTAGTAATTATGGTATCATAAGAAAATCTCACTTGGAAGTGAAACTTACTGTACAAGCATGGACCTGAGTATCAAGCTAAGTGATGCAGATTATTATTTCCTTAGTAGTGCAGATTATTACAAGTATGGAAGGAACCTTTGACTAAGCCTTAAAGTAAAGCTAGGGACAAAAAAAATTACCCCTAGTGTCTTGAGATAGATGATCTTTGAAAAAATAGTAAAAAGGCCTAGGGATAGTTGATTTGATGATGAAGAAACTAATGTAAGAAGCAACTACAAAAGTAAAACAGGTTGCCATGCTTCTAATTTTAAATCCAGGCATCAATACGAGATATCGGCCCATCTATATAAGTGACTAACATGATAAGTGTTGATGATAAGAATTGTCATTTCAAAGGAAAATTGAACCTAGATGAAGGACCCATGTTCATCCCAGTGGAAAACCAATTTTGTTATATGATTTTCATGTTCTGTTCAGTCAGTTTTACATAGAATTAACATTATTGAGAAACAAGACTTCAAGTCATCAAGCTAGAATAATGAGATGCACTGGATGAAACAGACTAATCCATATCGTCTACCTCTTGTATTTTTAAGCTTTATTGGGTGAAAAGTTCTTTTTATAATTTAAATGTTTAATTGATGTGTGTTTTGTCTGTAGTTTAAGGTTTTATAGCTTAGAGCAAAAATATTGGATTAGAATGTGTATAATGCTAATTAATTGTAACATGCATGAAAAAAACCTTTTATCAATGACGATTTGCATTTTCTTTGTTTTTTTCCTTAATTGAGGGTGGGGGGAGAAGTCACAAATTGGCTTGACGAGTTCGTGTCGAGTCTGATTTTCTCTACTATGGTTACAACCACCTTAGAGAAGAATAACAAATTGTATATTTTCCAGTAGTATTAATATTTTTAAAGAAACTAAGCACCTAAATGAAAGTTCTTGTTGGAACTAGGGTTTCAGAGGCTAGCGCAGAGGCCTAGAGAATATTTTTGTGCATAAAACACCATCAGAGAGGATCATTATTATTGAAGGGTCTTTCAATAGTAAGGATCATGGCCAAGAATGGGATTCATAGGTACTTTGATACCAGATCCTCCAAAATAAGGAATCTCATACCGAGATAAGCTATGTGGAACCCAAGATAGCTTCAATGACTATAAAACACAAGCAAGGACAATCATAAATTCCATGGGGAAGCAAAAAAATGAGGATTATTTTCTTGGAAGGGTGAATAGATTTTTACCACAAGCAAAAGAAATACCAATATTGGAAATAGAAAAGGACTGGATAGCTGAGCATATAGTTTATAAGACAAAACACAACCTAATAGGTAAATTGTTGGGTTTTAGATCATCTGTGCACTTCCTCCACACATGAATAAGGAAACAATGGCATCTGGAAGTAGAATACGAAATTCTAACTCTACCAAATGGGTATTTTTCTATAGAGTTCACATAAATTGTAGTCCAAAAAAAAGTATTTAATGGAGGGTCGTATCATCATGAGCCAGCGGGACTATTCCTGCAACCATGGAATATGGGATTTAACCCGAGTGCGGAACCAACTGTAGTACCAATATGGGTAATATTATTTGCCCTTTCCCTTGAATTTTGTAAAGAGGAGGTACTCGAGGTAATAGGCAACTTACTAGGTCATTATCAAGGTAGATCAAGAGAAACAATTTTAGGAGGATCGACAACGTTTGCTAGGGTTTGTGTAGAAATGGACCTTAGTAAACCTCTTCCAATAGAGATAGACCTAAAAATAGGGGATTTTTTCTGGCTCTAACAACTGGATTATGAGGTTATTCCATTCAAATTTCGAGTGTGCCATGCTCATGGACATCTGGCTAGAATGTGCCCAATAGTTAAGGATCATCAATTTGAACAAGAGAGGACAAAATCAAATACTAACATGGTGGGTCAATCTCTTTAAAAAAAGGTAAATTAGAAGGAATTAAAAGTCCCAACAGACTCTAATGACTTCCAAAAAGTAATCAGAAGACCAAACAGAAGAAATCAGCAAAGTAATCAGAGACAAGGAGAAAAAGTAGGAAGAACAAAAAATAAATATGAGATATTCAAAAAACTGGGAAGCTTGGAAATAGAAGGGGATTTTCAAATGGAAGGATTAGAGGAGGATACTCAGCAAGTCACACCGGTTGATTAGGAACAATACTCCAATCTAATTTCAGGGAGCAAGAGCAAGCAAGGAGCAAAACCAGACACAACCTCTCTCATGGAAGAGGAGATTCAACCCACGAGGGAGACCATAGGAGGGGAAATAGAGCAGGGGATAGTCTTAACTCAAGAAATAGAGATGAAAGAAGGAAATAACAAAAAATACGACCCTACTTTAGGGATTCATCAAGTGGATAAGAAACAAAAACTGAACCAATCTATAGGGATGAAGTCAAACAAGGGAAAGATAAAGGAACAAGGAAGAAATTTGAACCAGAATGGAAAGGTAAAATTGATAGCTGATTTTTTCTCTCTCAATTTTCAATGATATTAATTACTTGGAATGTGAGGGGTTTATGCAACTACCCCAAACAAAATATATTTAAATACATTATCATATATATGAGTCCAGATATAATTTTGTTATAGGAAACCAAAATGCAAGGAGAAGACTTACAAAAAAATAAACAGGAGGATATGGAAAAAAGGAGAGATCCTTACTCAATCGACATAGGGAAAATCAAGGGGATTGGCCACTATGTGGAATCACCAACTATTCCTAGCGCTAGAGCGACCTCCATGAGAGGTGTTTTGATGGTTCGGTTACAAAATAGGAAAAATGGGAAAAATTGGACTATAGTTATCATAGATAGTTAGATTACAGAGGGATCAATGCGTAGCCATCCAGACTTTCAGAGACAACTACTTGGAGGACTAATGGATTGTGGGATGAGACTTCAATGCAAATATTAGAATAGAGAAACAACAAGTGGGAAGATTTATGTTGGATAAAAAGGATAGGTTCTTTTTAGCAATAACGAATCAAATGAATCTAATAGATATCCCAACTATGAATAGCTCCATGACTTGGACAAAAAGAAGAAAGGAAGGGGAGAGAGTCAAATCTTGTTTGGATTGTTTCTTCATGGGGGAAGAATTATATCTGCATACCAAGCATCAAGCGAGGGTCATGGATAGGCTTTATTCAAATCATTTTCCAGTAAGCCTTACCATAGAAGAAGATAATCATAAAGTTGCAGGAACTTTTAAATTTGAGCTATGTGGCTGAAACATGAGGAGATGGAGGACTACATAAAGGAATTATGGGAATTAGGGAAACCAATATTTGGGATAGCCCAATTCAAACTCCACAAAAAACTAAAATATGTAAGGACCTAACTGAAGGAGTGGAGTAAACATAAGGACTCACTAGAATCTAAAAGAATGAAATCAAGGATCCGAAGTAGAATATTGCTTAGGAGATAAAACAAGGAACTATTACGGAATATCTGTTGCAATGTGAGGCAAAAATTATTAGGAGAGAGGAAGCTTTGGAGGAACAAGAAGATATTTATTGGAGGTAAAGAGCCAGAGTTACATGGTTAAAGGAGGGGGATCAAACCATAACTTTATTTCATATGATAACAATAGCTAGAACACAACATAATAGAATTATAGGTCTTACAGATATGATGGGTCAAGTAAAAACCAATGGAAGTGAAATGAAAACTATATCAAATCAGTACTTCCATACTCTTTTCAGTAGCAATGAAATTTGAATACATGGCAGGATAATACACTAGAGGCAGTTCCGCAATTGGTCAAACTTGAACACAATAAATTATTAATGGATGAAATTTCTTTGGAATAAACATCGCAGATCATACAAAAAATGCAAACAAGAAAGGCCACAGAACTAGATGGGTTCCCCATTGAATTTTATCAAAAAAATTGGAAAATTATGAGCCAAGCAGTGGTGGATGCATTGGAGGAAATCATACAAAGTAAGCAAATGTTTAAAGCCTTGAACCATACTTTTATCACTTTAATTCCTAAGGGCCCACCTAGTGAGATAATTAATAATTATAGGCCTTTTTCACTATGTAATGTAGTATAAAATATATTAACAAAGATTATGGCAGAAAGGTTATTTTAGGTGAGCAAGGTGGTTTTGTTGAAGGTAAAAAAATTCTAGATGGAATAGTAGTGGCCCAGGAGGTGATACACACAATGTCCAAGCAAAAGGACCTAGGTATGTTTATTTAATTATATCTTTCTAAAGCCTATGATAGAGTATACTAGTACTTTATACAAAGGAATTTAGAAAGAATGGGCTTTGAAGAGGGTTTTATAGACTAGGTAAAAGCATGTACACAAACTACATCATTATCAGTTCTGATAAATGGCAATCCCTCTCCCATGTTCACCAAAGGAAGGGGGCTGAGGCAAGGGGACCCTATTTCCCCTTACCTTTTTATCCTTTATGCAGACGTTCTAAGGAGATTGTTAAAAAAATGGAGACAAGAGGGGAGGCTAAGCGATTTGAAAATAAGTTCTCTAATTGAGATAAATCACCTCCAGTTTATGGATGATACTGCTCTTATTAGTCAATTCAATCTCCTAGTAGCAAGAAATATAATAGAATTTCTAGATGGGTATAATCAAGCTACTGCACAAAATTTTAATGAAAAAAATTCACAAATAGTTGTTTTAATACAACGAAGAGTGTGGTCTACTGTAAAGGATGCCACTTACATTATTGGTGATGTGACTCGGGTTCAATACCCATGGTGGATGTGTAGAAGAACTAGAAGTACTACTCAAAAAAATACAACGAAGAGGGTGAGAGATAAAATTATACAATTGTTGAACTTCATGGAAACTCTTTTACCCATACAGTATTTAGGAGTACCTTTATCTGCAAAGAAAAAAAAATCAAGGAGTGGAAAGGGTTGATTGACAGACTACAAGCTAAGTTGAGCAACTAGACACACAAATGGCTAAGCTTGGGAGGAAGGCTTACAATAATTAAAGTTGTGCTACAAGCCCTCCTAGTTTATAAATTTTCCATACTTTAGGCTCCAAATGGAATTCTAAAATATATTGACAAACACACAAGAAATTTTTTGTGGTCAGGTGCAAGGGGAGAACAAAAATTAGCACTAGTTGGGTGGGAGAATATATGCCAACCAAAAAAATAAGGATTGGGGATAAGATCAACATCCCAAAGTAGCAAGGCACTAGCAGGGAAGCTATACTGGAGATGGATTATAGCTACTGGGGGCTTATGGAGTAGACTATTACAAGCCAAATATTATCCAAGAGTGGTTGAGAAAAACATCCCAAGACTCAAAGTGGAAGGAGAGGGATCTACAATATGGATAACAATGGAATCAGGCCAGGAGTTAATAAATCCATACCTATATTGGAAGTTAGGGGATGGAAAGGATACTCTGTTTTGGGAGGATTCATGGAATAAATCCCAACCAATTATTCAGGCATTTCCAGATATGGGGAGTTGGAAATTAGAGCTCCAAAATATAGGGTGGTGGAAATCCTCTTACTATATGAAATTATGGAATCAACATGTGCCAAACTTACTACAATGGAAACATCCCCAAGAATGGCCAATTATGGGGATAGAGGAACTAACCGAAAAACTATGGAGACATCTCCAAAGACACCCAATTAAGGATGGTTTCAAGAGGGATATACTTGGATGGGTAGGAAGCAAGTTGGGAATCTATAAGGCAAAGGAGGGATACAAGGTAGGTTGTGGATATGAGATTGCTTCAACACTACTTACATGGATATTTGTTTGGCAAAATGAATAATGGCCAAAAATTACCATTTTCTCATGGTTGATTAACCATAGAAAGTGTTTGAAATTTGATAATTTGATAAAAAGAGGTTTCTACGGGCCTTCCAAATGTGTTATGTGTGGAAATGCATATGAGACCTTGAATCACCTCTTTTTTTGGTGTTCTTTTTCCAAAGACATATGGATCAATTGGTGGAGGCAAATGAGATAGCGTTGGGAAATCTTTGGGAGCCAAGAAAGCTTTTATGAGAAATGGAAATAGTGCAACTTTAATACTAAAACAATGAAAATGGCATAGAATCTAGGACCTAGCTTCATATGGTGGTAGTTATGGCTAGAACGAAATGTACACATATTTAGATAAGAGCACATAACAAGGGATCAAGTATGGGAGAGGATTATGAGTAAGGTAATGGAAACACTATATATTATATTACAAGAGAAAAAAAACATAGAAATAGAGTAAATGACTATTCTAAGGAGCTTTAGAATAACTATAAAATAAAAATAACTAAGGGTTGTATGCGCAGGTGATATCTCCTCGAATAACAGAGTGGAGATTGCCTCCTAGAGAGTGGGTGAAGGCTAACACGGATGGGGCTTATGTCGATCGATTGTAGAGGTGCGCTTTTGTAGAGAACCTTCTAGGAGGTATAACTTTTGATCCAGAGCTCCATTTTCAATTTTTTTTTAAAACCACCTAGATCGACAAGATCTACACAAAAATCTTAGTAAAATCCTTAAAAAACAATCTAAAACTGATCAACATGGCTGCAACCGACCGGTTGCAGAGGTGTTGGTCGGTTGTAGCCATGTCGATCGGTTTCATATTTTTTTTGAGGATTTTAATAAGATTTTTGTGTAGATCTCATCGAGCTAGGTGGTTTTAAAAAAATTAAAATAGATCTCTAGATCAAAAGTTATGCCTCCTATAAGGTTCTTTGCAAAAGCTCACCTCTACAACCAATCGGTATAAGTCGATTGATTGCAAAGGCATGTTAATCAACCTAATCCAATCTATTGTAGAGGTGTTTCAATCAACCTAAGCCAATTGGCTACAGGGCAATTGACATGCCTCTGCAACCGTTCGGCTTATGCACTCTACAACTGATCAGCTTATGCACTCTACAACCGATCATATTAGGTCGATTGATACACCTCTACAATCGATCAGCTTATGTCGATCAATTACAGAGGTGCACTTTTATAGAGAAATTTCTAGGAGGTATAAATTTTGATATAGAGATTTTTTTTTAATTTTTTTAAAACCACCTATCTCGATGAGATCTACACAAAAAACATAGTAAAATCCTCAAAAAACAATATGAAATTGATCAACATAGCTACAACCGATCGGTTACTGATGTATCAATTAGTTGTAGCCATGTCAATTGATTTTCGATGGTTTTTTGAGGACTTTACAAAGTTTTTTGTGTAGATCCTATCAAGCTAGGTGGTTTTAAAAAAAAATTAAAAACGGAGCTATGGATCAAAAGTTATACCTCCTAGAAGGTTCTCTGCAAAAGTGCACCTTTGCAACCGATTGACATAAGTTGATAGGTTGTAAATGCACATCAATCAACCTAAATTGATTGACTGCAAAGTAAAATACTCAAAAAACCCTCTACAAATGACCAAATGAAACCCTCTACAACCGACCAAAACCTCTAGAAATTTTTTTCAATTGATTTGCCATGGTTTGAAATTTTTTGGTGAAAAATGAATGCAATTTGCCATGTATCCTTGGACATAATTTACCAATATTTTGAGACAATTCACCTTGATTTTATAAATATATTTTGGGTTTGAACCCTTATGTATAACCCTATCCTCCATCGCCATAGCTATTGCAACACTTCACTTCACCTCACTCACTCCACTCCACTTCACTCCCTCAGATGTAGATTTTGAAATTCACAAACACAAAAATAGATATATTTTTCCTTCTGTAGGTCATTTATAGTTGTTTCAGGTGCATTGAAATTCCCATGGGTGCTCCTAGGCACATTGAAACACATCCCTGTATTTTGAAACAGTCACACTCTAGCAGGCATTTACACATGCGGTTAGCGCCCATCGGTGTTTGGCATCAAAATTGATAAAAGATAAAAAATGATCCAAAAATGTAGCTTACCTCCACAAAATATTTCCAAATTGCATCCATATATCACTTTCATCATAATATCATGTTTTGTGAAATTCCAAGCTGATTTGGATGCATAATTTTTGTTTGCACCCAAAAGGCGTAAAATCGCTTATCAATTTTCAAAATGCATCAAAATAGTCCAAATTTTCACAAAACAACCATAATCATCATTATAATAATTAAATATTCACCTCACCATAATTTTCATCCATAAATTATTATATTTGCACATTTTTCCAAGTTCATACACAATTTCAAGTGAACATCATATCTAGAAGTTTATTCTATTTCCTTGGCGATTGCAACGATTTGAATCCATGCAATTCAGTAATATGAATAAGTCACCATAAGGACACTTGGTCATCTTCATAATCATATATCTCACTTTTCAAAAACAAAATCACTTTTGGTCCCTCATTTTATGAGTGAGACTATGTCAAGACCAATTTGCTTAACAGTTATCATTGATGGTGTTGTCCATGGGGCTTGAAACATGGATAAATCACACTACATCATTCTCTTCAACAATTAGGAATTGTGTAGAGTCATCTAGGAGAGGCCTCCTAGCAATAATTCGATCTTAGGGTGATTGGTTCCTGATATTTTACATTTTCATCACTTTGCATTTCAATGACGTTGAAAGGCAATTTCTTCAACAACATGGAATCACCCCAAACTTGGGGTAACCAAAATTTTATTTTTATTTCCCACAATGGGATACATATTACATTATCATGGCATCTACACTTGGTAAAAATCCCTTTATCTATTGGGGCAAAAATAGAATCAATTATTTGCATTTACACCAACCCCCTCTCTTCATTGGGGCAAAAATAGTATCAATTTACATCATTCATATCATCCACATTTACATCATTCATATCATCTACATTTACATCATACATATACATTTATACCATTCACTTACATGTTCATTGTATAATTCTATCAATTGGCTCGTGAGATTCATTCTTCACTCACTCGCCAATTGAGGGGTTAAGTTACACAATCAAATGGTTATACAATTACATTCTTTTGTCTTCAAGTTCATCTTCTAATTCCAATGAAAGAAATTTGATTCATCATCAAGAAAAACCAGTTGTCTCGTATTTTTGCACCACATTGTATTTTATGCAACATTGTACAAAAAGGGACATCTATAGACACTAAAATCTAGCCACTTGTGATTCATCCGTAACCTCCCACCATAATTATCTATTACTTATATATATATATATATATATATATATATATATATATATATATATATATATATTATTTTGTTTAATATATATTTAAATATTAATATTTTATATATTATATTTATATATATTTAATAAATATATATATATATATATATATATATTTATATGAATTAATCCCAACCATCCATCATGTTTTAATCTTAGCCATCCATATGCCTTAATCCATGCCACTTGCCTCGATTTAATCTTCACCCTTCCTCATGTTTTAATCTCGATCGCTCAAATTGTGTCGTTGAAACCCTAACATGTTTAAGGGAAGATTATAAAGAGGAGTCATTTTGATGACTCAACCCCTAAGTACTTTTTGAAGCCTAACACTTTTGAGTTCCCTAAGTCCCCTAAGTTCTTCTTGGAGGTCTTAAACCCTAGCCCTATCATTTTCATCCTCGCCCCCCATCGTCGCCATTTGCATCTTTTGCATCCACTGTTTCTCACCTAACATAAACCAGATCTGGTTCTACAACTCTCTCCTCAACCATCGAATGCCCACTAGAGCCTATCGAGCACCCACCTGAGCTTCCTGAATGCCCTCTAGAGCACATTTGAGTATTTTTGGTCAACACCAAGTACCTGCAAGCATTTTTTATTCTAGATTTGTAGCTCTACAGCCCTCGAGTGTTGCTAGGGCATCTATGTAATCCTCATCTGCATCATCAACAAATATAGAAATAGTAGGTTAGTGTTGTTTGACAAGGTAAATAGTTTATTGCACTTATTTTACATTTTTATGCTTTGTTACAACTTTCATTGCAATACTAGGGTTTAGTGATTTTATTGCTTCTAAGGGTCTCACGCAGTGGAGCCCTCACAAATATTACTGATCCTTGTTATTGTTGGTTGTGTGCAGGTGTAAGAATAATATTCGTTGGAAGCTATTGAAGCTTGGGTGGCCCTACTTAGGATACACAAGCCCACCCACAAATCTATTGGGATCGAATCAAGCACGAAGACACCACCATTATTTTCAACTAGGGTTTTAGAGAACCCTAGTACTCTATAATTTTGTATCAAAAATAAGCATTGTAAACCCCACATTTGGGGCATATTGATTGTAACAGTTGAGATCCACCCACAATAATAAAGAAATTCATATTGTGCAATATTTATGTGTTATGGTGTTTATTTCCATTTCATAGTTTGTATTGGTGTTGCTTGATTTTGTATTCACACTTTCATTAATGGATATTGCATGAATAGTTTTAGAAGTCTCTTATGCTATTAACATGCTTATTAGTTAGCCATTATCATATATATAATATTTTTTGCTTATTTCACTACTTGTGGGCGCATTTCATTCAAGTTTATAGCATCAAAAGCTAATAGTGGTATCAAAGCACATGGTAGATCAAGAGAAAATAGAAAGAGCCACAAGAAATATTGGAAGAAGATTTTAGGAGTAGTTCCTGATAGTAAATAATTTGGGATAATTATCACCATCCGAAAACAAGCTCAAAGGAGAAGTATTTGGCAAGAAGTTTTCCAAATATTGGAGGATAAATTGACTACTTAGTAATCTAAAAATTTTAGATTTAAGAACATCAAGAAAGCAATGTTTTGGGTAGCAAGTTAGAGGAGTTTCAAAGCTACAAATAGGTGAGCTAAAGAGTTGTTTTGGATAGCCAAGAAGAGCTGCAATTTCATCTAGTACAAGGCAGTATTTAGGTGATCCAAATCACCAAGAACATCATCATCAAATCGAGGTTGAAAAGGTATGCAAATTAGGTGCAAAAGGTTCATTATTTGAACTCTAATATTTGGTTCATTATTAAGTTTATTAAGCACCAATTTTGAGGTTTAGAAGTTGCATGAAAAGGTTTCAAATTTAAGGTCTTCAAGGCAGTGTAAAAGTTGAGTTTTACAAGGTTAAAACCTACACATAAAAATAGAAGAAAAATATATTTCAAGAGAAAGAAAAATACCAATTTTCTATTGTCTATTCAAAGCAAAAGAAGACATTATTTTAGAGCACAAATTAGATATTTTATAGTGTTGAGTATAGTCATCAAGTGGTAGTTTCATCGATTTTGAAGAGTAAAAGAGAAGCACCTAAAGCATCAATAGATACATACAGCAAGATAGACATAGCACAACATCGATTTGAAGCATTTTTTAGCACCTAAATCCTTATTGCAATAGAGAAAACTGTTGGAATAAGTAATGCAACATTGTGTAAATTATTCTTAGACTAAAATATAAAATCTAAAGAATAATATTTAGAAAATAATTCTATGTAAAAATATTCTCACCCAATTAATAAATAAAATAAGGGTGCTAGGAATATTTAATTTCTTGGGAAAAAGTTATTTCCCTTTTTCTAGCAAATATTAGAAAGTAACTAATCACTTTCTAATATTTGATAGATGCCACTTATCACATATCTCAAAAATTAGATTGTGATAAAATTAGAAAGTAACTAAAGCACTTTCTAATATTTGATAGATTGTGATAAGATTTAGGGTTGTAGTAGAAAAACTTATCTTTAAATTGGGGTGTTTTCTACTACATATTATCATATCTTATCGTATCTTGTCATATTGACTTGTGTTGTAGGTTATGTTGATGCATATTGTTGCATAACATTGAAGCATTCTTGTACTGTTGGATCATTGAGTAATATAGTGAGCTTCATAGTGGATGTTTCCCTTCTTCATTTGAAGTAGTGTTTTACCACTTAATATTAGTGTTGTGGTTTTTTTCTTTTTTGTGTGTGATTGATCATGTGAAGCATTCTTCGATCTTGGGGAGACTTTATTTGTCTCACATTTTGTATCAGAGCGGTTGGGATCTCCATCAAGTGTCTTCAATCTTTTAAGGTGAAAAACCCATTAAGGTATATATATTTTTTGCATGCATTTGATATTTGGGTATTTTATGTAAACTTATTTTGTAAATCTACCATTAGAGTTTACAGATTTATTATGTTTTTAGATCTAGTTGTTAGATTTTTTGCAAACAGTATTTTCATTTTAAATCTATAAAAAAAAATTGGCATTAAGCTTTTGCTGGAAAGGTTTTTGGAGCCAAACAAACCCCATGGTTGCGTCCGGAAGACCCAAAAACCCCTATTTCCATATATAGTCATTTTTTTTATTTAAAAAAAAAATAGTCGGCTATATATATATATAAACAATTTTGCTTTATAAAATTGTTTTGTTTAAAAAAAAAAAAACAGTTTTGTTTTTAAAAAAAAAAAAAAACAGTTTTGTTTAAAAAAAAAAAAAAACAGTTTTGCTTTATTAAAAAAAAAAAAAAACAATTTTGTTTAAAAAAAAAAAAAAAAAAAAAAACAGTTTTGCTTTATATAAAAAAAAAATAGTTTTGTTTTTAAAAAAAAAAAAAAAAACTGTTTTGCTTTATAAAAAAAATTAGTTTTGTTTTTAAAAAAAAAAAAAAAAACAATTTTGCTTTATAAAAAAAAAAAACAGTTTTGTTTTTTTGAAAAAGTTTTGCTTTATAAAAATCTTTAAACTTTTTCATGCCATTTTTTTAATTAATAAAATAAATTTTATTAATTTAATTGCATTTTTTTAAGCAAATTTTTTTTTAATAAAAATTATTATTATTCTCCTTAAAATGCAATATTTGTTTGTCTCACATTAACAATGGTTGTTTGTGAGTTTGCTTGTTTTGCAAGATTATCCAAGTATGTTTTGGAGTATACAAGGCAATTTCGAATCAATTTTTTCACTCTCTTCCCCTATTTTTATTAATTTCTTCTAATCTCTCTCCAGTATTTGCTTGAAGCATACTGTAAATTAATATAACTTGTATCTCTCATTATGAAAGTAAAAGAGAATGAAAGTGAGAGTGAGAGAGAGAGTGTGTGTGTATTTGTGTCTCCACTATCTCTTGTTCATCTTTCTTACATTTTGCATCTCAACTAATCTAACTACTAACTTGCTACTAAACAATCTACTAACCAACTAACTTACAATTTACTAATTTTTATATTAATCAATAAGGTTAAAAATGAATCAACTTCCTAACCACAACTTTAGTATTTAATTAAAATTTACTTAATCTTGCAACACAGTTTATATTTGCTAAACACCTATTGAATCCAAAAGAATCTGCTCTATTGGTAGCAAGTCCTTTTTGGGTCCTCGTACCCGTACCCTTTTGGGTAGCTTGGTTGACCTTGGGTGAGATGAATTGGCAATTCATTAGGCTATAGCAAAACCTTAAAATGAACACTAACTTATTGACTATCTAACATTTAACAAATGTTTTATGGTTCAATTCAAGTTAGTTTATTTTGTTGCAAGATGATTGTTATGGTTAGTTACCTTCTTATTGCAAGTTAATCTATTGCAAGTTGATCTTGGTTTATTCAATTGTAATATGGTTATAGTTGTTTATTGCAAGATGGTTATAGTAGTTCATGATTATCTTTCATGATGAAATATCAGCTATTGCCTTTGCTAAAAATCATGTAATGCATCAAAGGACAAAGCATGTTGAAATCCAAGCCCATTTTATCAGAGAGAAGGTATTGGATGGGACTATTCAATTGGAGTATTGCCCATCATCTTCTAATTATGTTGATTTGTTCACCAAACCTCTTTCCAAGGAGCAATTTTGTAAGCTAAGGGACTCACTTGGTTTGGTGAAGTTTTCCTCAAGGGGGAATGAAGTGTAGTTACACTTGTGTGATGACAACTTCATCCTTATGAGGTGTTTTGTGCTATATATATGAGTTGATATTTGGTGGTATAATTACTTTTTGCATATCTTTTGAACATGGTACTTTCTTGTTTGTCTTGTGTAACTTTTGTACATGTTACTTTGTAGATGGCATTGTGCAATTATGGTATATGATGCAATTGCTTTATGCGACTCTTTTACATGGTACTTTCTTGTTGCCTTGTGCAACTTTGTACATGTTTTTTATGTAGTTGGCATTATGCAATTGGTTTATCATGGTACTTTCTTGTTAGCATTTATGCTACTTTTATACATGATATTTTATGGTTGGCTTTATGCAATCGGTGTGCACACTTTATTATTTTCATATACCTTATGCAACTCTTGTACATGGTACTTTTTTGTTAGCCTTGTGCTACTTTTGTACATGGTACTTTAGAGTTTGCATTATCATGGTACTCCTTGTTTGCTTTATGCAACTTTGTACATGATATTTTTTGATCAACTATATAGCACGTGACTATAAGTATGGCTTGGCATCTTTTTGTGATGACTTATAGTTCACTATTTGTTATATCAGTTTTGTTATCATCTTTGGATATTCATATATGCTATGGTGAATATATTTATGATGATGTATCTAACTAATATTATGATGAGCTACTTGTAGCTTGCAGGTACTTTTGTTTGGGGTTTTGCAGGCTTACTGAAGACACCCTTGTGATGTTTTCTTCTTGTCATTTGCAACCACTTGTGGTTGATGGATGGCTTTGTAAGCTGCTTGTATCTGAAGCTACTCCGTTGGGGGCTTGCGGTATCTTTTTGGCCCATTTTGTATTGGTGCCTTATTATAGACCATTCTTGGTCATAGAAGCTCATTGTAACTATATTACTCATTTGTTTTCATCCCCGTTTGTATCTTTAGGGGAGAATGTTTCTTTGTCTCATAATTCCTTTCCCCAATATTGCATTAAGGGGGAGTGTGGGAATATGTAATGCAACGTTGTGTAAATTATTCTTAGACTAAAATATAAATTCTAAAGAATAATATTTAGAAAATAATTCTATGTAAAAATATTCCCACCTAATTAATAAATAAAATAAGGGTGCTAGGAATATTTAATTTCTTGGGAAAAAGTTAGACAACATGGACCACCATAAAGATTAGAGCAATGCAATGGATAGTGGATACATAGCAAGTCCAAGTGGTAGCACCAAAAAATATTTTAAACACCAAGATAACTAGTGCTAAGGGAACCTGTGGTCACATTGAAGCTCATACAAATTTATCAAGTTGAAGTAGATTCAACTCATCACATCCATAGGAATAGTTATTAGGGTTTGAGAAGCTTGACCAACATTGAATGAGCACCATTGGTTTGAGAAGTGAACCCTAAGCATTAGAATGTGTTTGGTTCCAAGTGGTACAATAAATTCATTACATAGCACGCTCAATAGACACTCATTAGAGTAGGCATTACATTCACATATGAGAGCCTACAAAACGAAAAGTGAACAACATTACAATCAAGAAGGCATTGAGAGAATTGGAAGATGCTAGCAAGGAATCTATCGAGCATTGAATCACAGTTATAGTGGAGTCCCAGAAAGGAAGGAATTGCAATCATCATCCTTATTCATTTCAGATTCATTGCCCAATCAACACGTAAGTAAAGTCTATAATAGGAGCCATTACAGTTTTATTGTTCATAATTGGTGATTGTCATTGAAGGATCCAGTAGTATTGCAGGAAGTTTACCAATTCATAGGCCTTGATAGGTCATGTGGATGCTTTAGGAACAAGCAAGACACTCTAGGAGGGTGAAGATGTTATTGGAATTTTTTATTCTATTTGAAGGACAATGAATAGTCATTGTAGAAGAATGATTTTGAGCATGCATCGAAACCAAATAAAGCGTTGAATGTTGTAATATCTAATGGGATAGTGAGAGAAGGAATATATTGCATGCACATCATAACATAAAGAAGGGGTGTTTCTAGCCATTACAACATAAGCAATAAGTCATTGCAAGAGTTCACCAATGGTAATGTTCACCTTGTCAAACGATCGCAAAAAGAATTGATTATTGCAATGATTGATTAGAATAGACGTTAATGAAACCATTCACTTGGAACATTACAAAGGAAGAATTTCATAAAATTTAAAGTCATCATTTTGCGTGCACATCAGAGTCATTTTTAGAAATTTTAAGCAGTACCTAAGGGGAACCACGTGGCTACCTCCATGCACAAGGGCAGCGAGTGATAGCACAATAAAATGAAGGACCATTAAACCTGCATCAAAAGGAGAGTGAGCATAAGGAACCATATCTTCTATCATTGAGTCGTTACTCTAAGTAAAATCATCTTTGAAATAATCATTAGTGACACAACTACGAGGGAGATATTCTTAGGTTTTTTATTAATCATTACAGTTCCTATAAATTAAGAGTTTTTGGGAGCCATACATTGATTAAGCAAGGTTTCAATACATAAGAACACGTACAAGGATCCCCCAGTGAGGAAGAAAGATTCATCCTTAATATAATGAGCCAACATAGCAAATGACCATTAACCAAGCATAATCGTTATAGTGTATAATCATTGAAGTGAGCGGTGTTGAAGATGTTACATTCACCTTTCAAGGTAGAGATGCTACCACTTGGCATAATGAAAGAGAGCACCAAAATATTCTAATATTTCAACAACTACATGTGAGTTGGATATCCTTATTTGTTGCATTCTTTCCTAGGAGAAGGTACTTAGCAAATACACATGGTACATCAAGTCAACTAAGCTGAGTAGGAAGAATATTTTCTAGGTGGGAACCATTGCACTTGAACACATAGAGGAAAGGATGAGTCAAAAATTCAAAAGGAGGCAAATATTATATAATGCATCACTTGGAAGTCAAAATATGAATTCAATCGGAACATCACAAAGAGGTTTAATTTTACCTATTTAATATATGCTTTCATTGAGTTATAAGGTGCAATAATATAAGGTTAAATTTAATTATTATTGCATTGGATAAATAAGCTTAGTGTGGGTAAAATTTTACATCCTTCACCCACTCTTCCTTTCAAGAAGTGATCCCCTCTACCTGAAAAGAGTCCACTTATTTTTTTAAGACATTATTGGATGTGCGAAAGGTACCAAGTGGTGGTGGTAGCAGTCATGGGTGAACCAAAGTGTTGAATGAATGGTGGAATGAAGCAGGATGGGTCATAGCATGACGAACTTTGTCCTAAGAAGCTTGGGTGGAATATTCCAAAACACCTACCCAATTGATTGGGAGAACATTCTGAGGGGCTAGCATGGGCAGACAAATTGTAAAAATTTGCCCTTGTAAAAAAGATAGATTGCCACCCATCCTGGTGGGAGATGCAAATATAAAAGGGATAGGATATCAAATAAGTTCTCGCCCTCACCCCAGTACCTTTGCAAGCAAGAAAAGGAGCAAAGGAAGCACCCGCACGATATGTAAGTCTCCCACAACCACCCAAAACTCAAGTGGAATATGTATATGCAGTTGTAGCAGTTCAGATACCTAACAATGTATGTAGAAGTGATTGATTTTTTATGTGACACTCCTAAGGTACCATAGCATCTGTCATCCACCACCTCAACCATAGGATCACCAATCAATGATAAGGATGAGGTAGCTAAGCATTAATGACTTGGATATATATATTGAAATATCCAAAGAATCAGACTAATTTTCAATCATCTACCACCTTCTAGAATATTGGTGCTATCCAAAGGAACAATGTACTAGAATGGTGCTCACCTGCTATGAAAGTTATCTTCCCACCTACCACCATTAATGTCTAGATTTTGAAATCCATGTAAATATAGTTATAAATAGTGGAATATTGGTCATTCTAAGGGTGGCTCTTTAGCCATTATAATTCTTATGTAAGGTTTTTCCTCTGTAAATATAAATTTTGCATTATTTTGTCTTTAGTTGCATCCTATTGTTCTTTATAGGATGTATGAATATGCAATTCTTTAGTCGCTTAAGTCATCTTGTGTTATTCTGGTGGATTTCATGGGGTGTTCCTAAGTGACTAATTCAATGCTCACCTAGTGACTCTGACTCCACCATTACAACTAGGACCTTTGAAGACTGGTGCCTTGATGGCTTGGTCATATTTCCCCAGTGGAATGACCTCAGTCTCATCAATCTCCCTTAGTTGCATGATATTCTAGAAGCCTCCTTAGATGCCCTACAAAATATAGTGGCACCAAGGGAGTTGTGAAGGAACACCTTGAAAATATGGCTATCCTTCACAAAATTATACACAAATATGTAATGATCAAGTTTTTTGTGGCTTCCCTTAAAGGTAGAGCATGGGTCTGGTACAAGACCCTATAGCTGAGAAGCATCTCTACATGGGCAGATTTGGTGTAGCCTCTCATGGATATGTTTGGAGAAGTGGAGGACCCCTTCCAATCTCTGAACCAATTCACATTTATCAAGAGGAGCCCTCTTGAAAGTGTGGCGGACTTCAATATCCATTTTGAAAATATTTGGAAGAGGATTCCACTACAAATCCTCCCAACCTCCACCCAGGTGCATCTATTCTACATCTGGGCTCTTGGTCCTAATATCAGTCTTCTCCTACACCAATCAGGGGAAACTTGTTTTCCCCAAATCTATGAGGAGGTTGTTAGAGCTAAGCAAGTTCTGATGTGGAGGGTCTAACTCACCAATCTCCTCCAAGAGTTGGTACCAAATCATAAAGTGGGTATAGACCAGGAGTAGGTCTATCATGAAGCCCACATCCATGAAGATGGTATTACCAATAAACCCCAGATCCTTGGGGAGCTAGGCAATGATGTGGATGCTCATGAGTGATATAAGGACTCGATGGTGGAGGAAGATTCAATAAAGTGATTGGCATAACTGGAAAATATTGAAAAGGGATAACATGAAAATTTGGTCCATGACAACTCACTACCTGAAATACATAATGTGATGGCAAAAGATATTGTCACCCTAGATTTCGAGGGCCTGAGTGTTTATACACTCAGGAAAGAAAAGAAAAAAAATGATTTTATCATAATTCTAAGTTAGTGGTAAAATAACCAGATAGATCACAAACAATACCTCAAATACAATGTGATCTGGTTTGGCCACTATAGATTTAGAGAATGATTTGCATCTGACACCCTAGCTCAAGCATGCTGGTCACACCATAATTTTATGGCTAATAAATAAAACCTTGCATTATGTAGGGCCAGCACATTGGGAATCACAAGTTTTATCATTGACCATTGGTGCAACAAGATCCTATGAAAAGTTACTGCTTGGTTAGGCATTAGTGGGCATCAACAAGAATTTTCCCAAAAAAAAATTGGAAATATAACATTCCTCTCCATCTCTGTGTTGTCCTCCTATTTTTCTATTCTTTCATCCATTGTTGTCATGACCCTGTAGCCCAATGGATACATTCAACAATTTTTAAAATCCTCTCAAATACCCCCAGGAGCTACAACAAGCCTTGGAACTCACAAATACAGGCACATGCTATAAATGGCCCCTATAGTAAGATGAAAATGAGTCCAAAAGTGTAGACCACAAGTCATGGTTGAAGCAAAATGGCCTCCTAGTTGATAAGAGCCAGTAAAAGAGGATCATTGTTGGATTGTGTGAAGAAAAAGGTTTGGGATAGAAGAGATGAGGAACATTGGCAATATGTTTACCCTTGGAATTTCCTAGGTCTTCAATGGGTTATGTTTAGGGTGATTCAATCCATAATTATGCCTTGTGAAGAAGGGTCAATGCACCATCGGTTTCACTTGATAGGTTTTGGATTACTTTTTCCTTTGTGTCTCCCTGTCTCCCAACCCTTTCCTTCTCTTCACCTTCTTTTCCCCCTTGTTACCTATAACTCTCTTGATTGGTAACAAATATTTTGTCGTCTCTATTGCTTCCTCACCCCTTTTCCTCCTATGTATATCTTGCAGCAAGCTTCTTAAGCATTTGCTTATTGTTTCCACTTCTTGTATTCCTACTGCTCTTGTCCACAATAATTCTCTCTAGGTTGGTTGCCTTAGCCTTATCTTTCTGGTTTTCTTTTCCTTGTTGCTCCCTTCTGCTCTCATCGGTTGAACCCCTGTTCCTTTTCCTTCGCTCTGCTTTTCGTCATGTTAGATGTCTTTTTTGTTGCCTTTTTTTTACGTCTTCTCCTCCATCACGTGCTCATTTTCTCTATGCTCTTCCTTCCTCTCCTTTGTTTCCCTATTGTGATTGTAATATTTCCTAATCCTTCTAGATTCCCTTTTTTTCACGAGATGAAAAATTGTTATAAGTCACCAAAGTGTGGGTGAAATTTTGCATCCTTCACCCATTTTTTCCTTCAGGAAGTGATTCTCTCTATCTAAAAGGAGTCCGCTCATTTTATCCTCACCGCAAGTGCCCTCACCGCAAGTGCCCTCCCGAGCTTGCGAAGATCGTTGCAGAGCTTGCCAAGCGCATGTATGCATATGTTGTATTGCAATCTCCCTCCAGAGCCTGTGAAGCTTACATCTGAGCCTACTATTATCATTGAAGCACAAATCAAAGCCTACTACGTCTGTTGTCAGAACTGCAATAACAAAATAAAATATCATCACAAGCAAGGTATATCATTATTGTGTTATTCTGTTACATGATCTATAGATTTCATATGCTAGTTGATCCATTATTAGTTAGGGTTTACTGATATCTGAGGGTCTCACACTGTGGAGCCCTCACAGGTGTTATTAATCTCTTTCTCAGTTTGTGTTTATGTAGATCTATAGGTTCCATCTATTGTTGAATGGCTGCTAAAACTGGAGTGGTCTAGAATCAGATATCTAAAGCCCACTCATTTCGTTGGAAGCGAGGACACACCAGTTGAAGACACTTTATTATTGTAGCTAAGGTTTCATAGAACCCTAGCATCTTGTATATCTTTGTATAAAATACTCATTGAGTACATATCGTATCAAAAGGAGTTTATTAGATCTCCCCTCGTTTATTGAATAAATTTATCTATTTGTGCAATCTTGTGTTTCTTTGGGTTATTTGATTTCTTTATTGTTTAAGTGTCATGTTCTTGTCTTCACAAATGGCGATCACGGTGGGACCCCACAAGGGTTTCATTCTTTAAAATTGATCTACCTTGCTAACTTGATTTTATTTTTGTTTGTTACAAAAAAATTTGAAGCGCAGAAGTCATCGATCTCGTTGCTAGGATTTTTGAAGAATTCTACAACACTTTTAGAGATTACGCAGGCATTCGACGGTGACTGTAGACAACCACAGGTGCTCTACTGCACCTACACAGGTGCCCTGCTATGCCTACACAGGTGATCGACTGCACTTGGTAGTGATTTCGAGCAGAGCTAAGGCTTCCAAGTAAGTCTTATAACCCTAGTTGTCATTTCATTATTTACGTATTCTGCATTTTTCTCTAGGTTATCACTATTTTTGGGTTATAAAAAAACTTAACACTAAGTAATCTGGGAAAGAATCCTTAGCAAATTACATTTAGGGTTTGTGTGCATTTAATTACACAAAATTCATTTCTTGTTCTAAAGTTGTAGATCTAGGTGATTGTTTGCATTTTGAGTGCATATGAAATAGAAAAGCATCCTAGATTTTGCATTTTTGGGTTAAATATCACTTCAATTTTGCATATCTAAATAGTAACATCATCTTGACACATTAAGTAATCTTGCCCTAGGTTGGCCCCTTTTGCAGAGAGGTGGACAAACCCTCCAGTTGCTCTTGTGATTTTAATCACTTCTAGGTAGGGGATTTTAAGGGTGTACTCTGCACTCTGTAGGTGAAATTTACATCTTTATGTTAGCTTTTGATTTAGATTAGTAAAGTTAGTAATATTTAATATTGCTTGCACACCATAGAGAATGAGATATCTAATAAAATTAATTACACACACTTGCACGATTCAATTTTTAACAATAGTGGATGGATTTCATCACCAGCAACTGCTTGAGATTTGGTGATGTGGTAGTGATTTCCATCCACCAATATCTGCCCTAGAAACCATAGGACTACCCTAGAGCAAACTTGTTGGAGGTCATTACCAACAAGAATATCGTTGCCTCAACTAGCCATAGCTTTTTACCTTTGTTTTCTTTAAGCAAGATTAAGTTACATCAAAACACACAAGCCAATAATTCTAAAAATAATCTCACATTAACGAGAGAAAATAATTAATGAATGAGGTAAGCCACACACGGTGAAACCTAGGATTGATTGTTTTCTTTACTTTAAATTCTGAAAAAAAAAATTAGTCTGTGTGATTTTGATAAAATTTGAATCTTTGGTTTAACTACTTTATGGTGCTAACGAGACAACAAAATAAAGTAATAAATCAAAGTGGTTTAATGGAAAACACTTCCCATGCTCCCACTACTTTGGTAGCCAACCTATCCAGTATGGTTAAGACTACTTCATCTGGATCATCATATCCATCCCTACCTCAAGTAGGAACCCTTCCACACAATGTGGAAATAGCCACCACCCACATAGACATGGACAAAGTGAGGTCCATCTACAAGTCCTCCAACTATTTCTTATAACCCCTTATCCAAGAGGGATTTGAAGAACCCAAATTGGCTACCGCCCACCTTACCTAAGGATATCATAATTCATATTATGAATATGGTATGCCTTCTTCCATGATCCAACCACAACATCTAAGTGTTCTAGACACTTACCCCACATCCATCTATTCCAACCCATTATATTAGGAGTATGTTAAAGCTGCCTCACAAGTTGTCACATCAAATGCAACTTGCTCCATGTCCATGTCCTCTCAGCCATCATCGTCCATCCCTTCATCATATCACCTAGCCATAATGCCTATGCCCTCTCATCCATCATCATCCACCCTTCCATCATCTCATCTAGCCACAACCACATCCTTTGACACTTGGTCAAATCAAGAACTCACAGATACATTAGATCTCATAAATAAGTTGCTTTCACAACGAATGATGAGTTTCATTGTTCATTCATCATTTAATAATTATGTGTGTCAATCCAGGGCGGTGTCCAAGGCTATATACGAAAGAAGAATCTAACACGAAGGATCCAACATGATAAAGATTAGTTCATTCAAAAAACAAGCTTTATTGATGGATCAGTTAGCATTTGGGGAGTTTGTTGTGACCTCTAACTCGTAATAATTGAAATTAACTCCTATTTACCTTTGTAGAAATAAAATTGTAGGAAATGAAATTGCAGAATCTGAAATGATAGAAAATGAAATGTTGCTAAATTGAGAGTGACAGAAAAGTAAATTGCAAAATTAAAAACACACGCACACTTGCATTAAATTAAATCATCTAGAGAATTTAAAAATAGAATTTTAACTATTGCAAAACCAAATCAACAATTACTGCAAAACTAAAAAATGACAAAAATCTAGAAATTGCTGTGAAATGCAAAAAATGCTATCAAAGGCTGAAAACTATGTTGAAAACTACTAAAGAAATGGAAAACTGGCAAAATTCTGCTAATCTACTGCAGCAAGAAATCGGCAAGAAATTCTATCAGAAATTGCCTTCCTCTAGCCCTGCAAGTGGCCCTTGCTTCCATAACCAGAAGAAGGTGAGAAGTTATGCTAAGAAAATCTAGATGCTAATCATCAACCTCAAAATGCCAATTGATATCTGAAGATTGCACCTTTTTATTCAATCTGAAACTGCATTACAATAATGCAGGAAAAACCTGCAAATTACTGTTTTGCTACAAAGAAACTTCACTCTATGCTAATTTCGGTATTCTATTGCCTATCTATCTATATGTTCAACCATCTAGGAGCTTTCTTATTTATAATATAATGTTGATATGCTTGGTTACTAATTTGTAGGGATTTACAACTGATTACATAACTATTTTCTAGAATGTAGGAATTTGCTTTGTCAAAACTTTATCCATTCATCATTGTTGGGCTGCATTTGTTGAGGAAATCAAGTTAAGATGAGTTGGGACAACCTCCTGGTCAATTGCCAATCATTTTCTCCACTGATTTATCACTTTTTTACCACTTTCGGTTGTTCCTACACTATTCCCTATTCCTGCATCGAAATAATAGGCAGGTGACAATTCATTGCTTATTTGCACTCCAAATGCATAGGGAGGAAGTTGTTGACCGTTTGGATTATTTTCCCTTATCTTGTACACCCTTCTGCATTGGTGGCACATGTTGGAGTGATTGATTCCAAGCCCTGTTGTATATGCACAGTTGGCTGGAATTTGCATGACTATGTCCTGTATTTACCAGATTTCCTACATTTTAGCCTTTTGATTTGCTGTTTCCATTTGCATCACGTGGCAATGCTGTCAAGTGGAGAAAGAGTCATGCATATTCTTCCTCAACTGTTTCCAAGCATTTACCTCTTATTTATTTGACAAATTCCATGCCTTCCTTCAAAGTGACAGGTGGCTGGAATTTGTAGGGACTCGTGGACTCTGTTGTTTCAATATTGCCAAAACATGCCTAGATGCCCTTTTGGAGTGCTCATAACTTGTTCATCGTAACTCCATTTTTTACCAAATTATGTTTCTTGGTTATATGAACAACATTGGGTTCAATTTTCAACTCTTAATTCCTCATAAATTACTCTCTGCATCGATGTCAAGTTGGCCTTTAACACAAATGTTTACCAGCATTTCCAGCGGTCAAAAAGTGTGAAACTATCATTTTGCAGGCTCCATAACTTCTAGGTTACTTGTCCATATGCCTTCAAATTTGGGTCATGTTTTCTCTATATTATGAAGTACCATTGGTATGAATTTGGTACCTTAAATCACTCTGGATCATTCCTAGTAGATCCACCAATGTTCCCTTTAACGCAGATTTGCACCTGTTAACAGCTCCAGAAAAGACTAAGGCATGAACAATGAGCGCAGGAATGAACAATGAGTGTAGGAATGAACAATGAGCGCAGGAATGATGTAACCTTCATAACTTTTTATCTATATCTCGGATTGAATTGCTTCAAAAAGCAAAGTTGTAGTTCTTGATGAGAGGAATCTATTCATGCCATCAGAATGTAATTGCAATACATGTTTTATTTACTACCTAATCAATCGAAACAGATGCATAAAATGCTGAAAACAAGTCAAAATAGAGGTATAATGTTCCAAACATAAAATCATGCAAACATGTAACAAATAACATATTCTAATCACTATTTGGCACTTTAACTTTGTCATATTTAATATTATGGCAGTTTTTATATGTCAATCATAGTGTAATAATGAGGCATTTCTAGGCCTCATCATTCCCCCCAGCTTGAACTGATGAATGCCCTCATGCATCCTAGTAGGCCCTAGTAAGATGAACAACATAATTTTTCCACCTACTACCTGAGAAAGTTCTTACTGCACTACACCAAGCATTGTAGTTCCTGCAATTTTTTTTTTTCTTTTTTTTCTTTTTTTTTTTCTTTTTTTTTTATTTTCCTTTTTTTTTCTTTTCTTCCTTTGTACTTGTGGTAGAACTTTAAGAAACTTAATATCTAATGTGCCTTACTTTTTTGCAACATTTTCAAGAATTTCTGGCATAATTTGTCTCATTTTGAAGCTTGCTCTAGAATGAGACTGTTGTTCCAAAGTTGCTCTGGAATGAGACTGTCATTCTGAAGATGTGTCAAAAACATGCTGAAATGGCCGCCTATGCAAAATTTAGCTGCAAATTCTAGTGTGGGCCCATCTTTAGAGTGTATAAGCCTTCCATAACATCAAAAATTCTTTTTCCATGCTATTTTTTATTTTGTTTGTTGTTGTTTTATTGTAGTAGTAGTAAAACAGAATTTTCAGGTGCATTTCGTCCTTCTCAAATTTATGAGGTATTGGTGGGACATTTTATTCTGAAATCTGCCCTACTAATAAAGATAAAATGGTTGTCATATATGTCCCAAAATCAGGTTTTTCACAATTTTGAATTTCCTATGCAACTAAGGGCAGAAGGGGGGTGTTTCTTGACATTTTGAACAACATGTTCCATTTTTTTTAACTTGCCAATATTGTATGAACTGTTTATGCCAAATATTGATTATCATATACTAAATGTTAAATGCTTACCATAACTAAATGCAAGAAACACATACCTTACTGTCCTGAAAATTTATCATCCACCTTACAAGCTGCTTCTGATGATGATTTTTTTCTGAAATAAGAACAACATAGGTGCAGTAGGTGAGACTTGTACAATGGTAGAATAATGATGGGTGGATCAACAAGGCAATGCATGCCAGAAAACTAGTTTTCATGCAAGCCAACTCAGCAGCGCCTCCGAGAAGGTTTTCACTACTAAATTATTCATTTTTTTTCTCTCTTTTTTTTTTCTTTTTTTTTTATCAGAAGAGGCTGTCATTTCTAGTTTTCAACCAACTTCTATTTTTTTTTCGACTTTTTTTTCCTTTTTTTATTTTTTTTATATCTTGTTTGTGCCCATGAAGGAATTTCACAATTTTCTTGAAATTGTGCCCATGAAGGAATTTCACAAACAAGATTATTTCCTTCCTTTTTTTTTCGTATTTTTTTCAAGGCTAAACAAAAATATGATCATTTGGAAACCTTTTCAAAAGAGGAATCCTCTTCTATCATATGCAAATGTGACTGTGTGAAAGATTGAGCAAATTCCTTCTTTGTGAGTGGTTTATGGTACAACTGTAAAAGATGTCAATTCACTACTAATGTCCTTCTTAAATCATCAACTGAAGAAAGTTGAACAACTCCATTCTAAAATCCTTGTTGCTCTTAATGTGATCATCATGCCACATTTTCCATTTTTGTTGAATGAACTCTATTTGGTGAAGTGCTTCCAACCAAAGTTCACTAACTGCATTCAACTACAAAATCTATTTTTTTTGTACCTGCAACAACTCAATGCCAACTGCTAAAGATGCATAAAGTGTTAGTAGAGAATTAGGATGTTGGATCAATACATCAAACAAATTTACTTCTTGGTTTTTAGTCAATCAACTATTGTTGTTCAAAGGTTGTTTTGGCTGCATTTCAGTTTGTTTTGTACCAAGATGTTTTGAATTGGTTCTTGGAGAATGATGCATTAATGAATTAAGAGAACAATGATATGGTGGAAAAGAATGGAAAATCGATGTATTTTTACCAAAAACAATTCTTAAAAGAATTAACTTTGATAAATGGAAAGGAAAAGATGCAAAAAAAATGATGACATCCATGTGACAAGTGAAGAAAATTGTTTTGTATTGGAATGGATGACAAATTTTTAGAATTTTGTTTTTCATCATTCCATAATAATTTTTGAACAGTGATGGTTCATCTTTAAAATCTGAATTCTGAACATTTTCATCAAAAATAGACTGTTTGGATGAATCCATCTCTTCTACATTATCCTTTACAATGATGGAGGCCAAAATTGAAATGTCCATTTCATTTTCCTTATATGTTTCACAAAACCATGGGCATCCTAGACAATCATACTTAGGTGGACTAAGGTTTCCTACAAGCAAGTTTACTCTTTTACCACTGACTTGTATGTTTTTAGGATATATTTTCTTCTTTTTTCTTGGTTTGTTAAAATATATTTCTTGAACAATTGTATTAATGATTGGCACATCTTTAATAGCTTTAAGTAAAGGGACTATAACATTTAAATGTTTTAATTCCCTTATCAAATTTGATTTCAAAGATGTTAGTTTTGATATTTCAAACTATTCAAGATATGATTCTTTTTGTGGGAGATTTTCTTTTTCTTCTTCTTGTTTCAGTGCAGATTTGTTTTTATGTGCATGCATTTTAGCTCCTATTTCTACACTGGTAAGTGGAATATGTTCAAGAAGTTGTTTTCCTAAACACAACTGATTTTTATGACAGTCACTAGCATTTATTATGGTTGTATTTTTTGATTTAGCCATAGAGACAAGGGTTACCTGTTTAACATTGTTTTGATCGACCACAGGTTGAGCTGAAAATAGAGGTTGTTTTTCATTTTGTTGTTGTTGTCCATGAGAGAAACTATGGGTATGAGTGGGCAATAAATTTGATTTCTATGTTTTATAATGTTGCTGCCCTTTGTGCAATTTTTTTTGTTGTCCCCATTGATATCTTTGCAGTTTTGGCTGCAACCATGGTGGATGTGGTTGATTCCATTGTTGTTTCATCCATCCATGTTGAGACCACTCTTGGGAATATGCCCATGATGGTTGACTCCAACATTGTTCAAGTGGACCTTAAGCATACCATGGCATATACCAAGGATTATTTCCCCAATGTATAGGAAATTGAGAAGCATTCTGATATGGAAACTTAATAAAATTATCTCCTTGTCCTTGTCCTACAAAATTGAATTTTTTCATAGGTTGAGGCTGTTTTTCAAAGACACTTTTGAGTTCTAGCAATAAACTACATTGATTTTTGGAATTTCCTTTTGGACAAATGCTACATATAGCTGGTATAAATGTTTTGTTCAAAGGACAGTCATGAACAGAGTGTTGTTGCTCACATCTTGAACAATAGATAACTGAAGGTTCAATAGATTTACTCTTTTTTTATACTTTTTTATCAAGATGTACAATAATATCAGCTTTAGCAAACTCTTTCATGCATTCTTTCAAATCATGTTTATCATTACCAATTCTATGTTTTCTATGCCTTGAATGAGAATAATTTTTGCAAAGTTTAATGATTTCCTGGATTTCAAGTGCATTTGCATCACCTCTTCCTAAAATATCCAATGCATCTCGAAATTCATCTTGTAGTCCCCTTAAGAATATAATTTTGCACATTTCAGGTTCAACACTACCACATCTCTTATGAACAAAAAAAAATCTGTCTACATAATCTTCTAAGATTTCATTTTCCTTTTGTTTCATTTCAAGCAATTCATTGTTTTGATTCTTGACTTGACAATATTCTTGGTATCTCTCAAAAAATATATTTTCCATCTCATTCCAGGTTCTAATTGAATCAGGTTCTAAGGTGATAAACCATCGTAGAGCTGACTCTTTAAGGGTGGAAGGAAACAATTTGAGCTTTTGATTGTCGTTAGTGTAATCATGAGCTTGACACACAATTTTAAACTCAAACAAAAATAAATCAGGGTCTTCAGATGTAACTCCCTTAAAATTTGATAACATAAAAGGTGAAATGACCTTCATGGGAGCATTTTGATTAGGATCTAATTGGATGGGATTTTGAAAAGTTTTGGTAGGTGTACTAGTTGCACTAGGTTGGAGCACATTACTGGCTCTCCCTAAATTCTCTTGTGAGCCTACCCTTATAGGTTCCTAATCACAATTAGATATCCTGTTAAACTATCTTTATTGTATGGATTTGTCAAGAAAAAAAGGTGTTGAACTATTGATTGTTCCTCCTTGTGATGATTTCTCAAAGGATCCTACAGTTCTGGACATAGAGGATTGTAATTCTTTGAAAGTTCCAACAGTTTTGGAAATCATAAATTTGGACAACTTTGACATACTTTCAACCTCTTGTGAAATTTTTCTTCCTATGGTAGGCAAAGGATTTTTCATACTTTGACATCGTGCTTTCACATCCTTTAACCTATTCATATTTGCTTGTTCTCTAAATGAACTGAAATGGAATTTACCAACAACTATTAATTATGCTAGTTATTATATTCATATTTCATTCTAAAGTTCACAACTTAGCACACTAACAATTATTGGACTGCTTTCCTCTTCTAACAACACCTATCCCCAACAACGACGCCAAAAATGATGAGTGTCATTTTTCATTCATCATTTAATCATTATGTGTGTCAATCCAGGGCGGTGTCCAAGGCTATATATGAAAGAAGGATCCAACACGATAAATATTAGATCATTCAGAAAACAAGCTTTATTGATGGATCAGTTAGCATTTGGGGAGTTTGTTGTGACCTCTAACTCCTAAGAGTTGAAATTAACTCCTATTTACCTTTGCAAAAATAAAATTGCAGGAAATGAAATTGCAGAATCTGAAAATGATAGAAAATGAAATGTTGCTAAATTGAGAGTGACAGAAAAGTAAATTGCAGAATTGAAAACACACACACAATTGCATGAAAGTAAATCATCTAGAGAATTTAAAAATAGAATTTTAACTACTGCAAAACCAAATCAACAATTACTGCAAAACTAAAAAATGACAAAAATCTGGAAATTGTTGTGAAATGCAAAAAATGTTGTCAAAGGCTGAAAATTGTGTTGAAAACTACTAAAGAAATGGAAAACTGGCAAAAATCTGCTAATCTGCTGCAGCAAGAAATCAGCAAGAAAATCTATCAAAAATTGCCTTCCTCTAGCCCTGCAAGTGGCCCTTGCTTCCAGAACCAGAAGAAGGTGAGAAGTTATGCTAAGAAAATATAGATGCTAATCATCAACCTCAAAATGCCAATTGATATATGAAGATTGCACCTTTTTATTCAATCTAAAATCGCATTACAGATAATGCAGGAAAAACCTGCAAATTACTGTTCTGCTACAAAGAAACTTCACTCTATGCTAATTTTGGTATTCTATTGTCTATCTATATATATGCTCAACCATATAGGAGCTTTCTAATTTATAATATAATGCTAATATGTTTGGTTACTTATTTGTAGGGATTTACAACTGATTGCATAACTGTTTCCTAGAATGCAGGAATTAGTTTTGTCAAAACTTTATCCATTCATCATTGTTGGGCTACATTTGTTGAGGAAATCACATTAATATGAGTTGGGACAACCTCCTGGTCAATTGCCAATAATTTCCTCCATTGATTTGTCACTTTTTGACCACTTTCGGTTGTTCCTGCGCTATTCCCTATTCCTGTGCCAAAATAATAGGCAGGTGACAATTCATTGCTTATTTGCACTCCAAACGCATAGGGAGGAAGTTGTTGACCATTTGGATTGTTTTCCCTTATCTTGTACACCCTTCTGCATTGGTGGCACATGCTGGAGTGACTGATTCCAAGCCTTGCTGTATATGCACAGCTAGTTGGAATTTGCATGACTATATCCTGTATTTACCAGATTTCTTACATCTTAGCCTTTTGACTTGTTGCTTCCATTTGCATCACGTGGCAGTGATGTCAGGTGGAGAAAGAGTCATGCCTATTCTCTCTCAACTGTTTCCAAGCATTTACCTCTTATTTATTTGACAAATTCCATGCCTTCCTTCAAAGTGACAGGTGGCTGGAATTTGTATGGACTGTGACCTATTGTTTCTAGCTGCCAAAACATGCCTAGATGCCCTTTTGGAGTGCTCATAACTTGTTCATCGTAACTCTATTTTTACCAAAATATCTCCACATGTTCTTGGTTATATGAACAACATTGGGTTCAATTTTCAACTCTTAATTCCTCAAAAATTACTCTCTGCATCGCTGTCAAGTTGACCTTTAACACAGATTTTTACCAGCATTTCCAGCTGTCAAAAAGTGTGAAACTGTCATTTTGCAGGCTCCATAACTTCCAGGTTACTTGTCCATATGCCTTCAAATCTGGGTTATGTTTTCTCTATATTATGAAGTATCATTGGTATGAATTTGGTACCTTAACTCACTTTGAATCATTCCTAGTAGATCTACAAATGTTCCCTTTAACGCAGATTTGCACTTGTTAACAGCTCTAGAAAAGACTAAGGCATGAACAATGAGCGCAGGAATGAACAATAAGTGTAGGAATGAACAATGAGCACAGAAATGATGTAACCTTCATAACTTTTTATCTATATCTCAGATTGACTTGCTTCAAAAAGCAAAGTTGTAGTTCTTGATGAGAGGAATCTATTCATGCCATCAGAATGTAATTGCAATATATGTTTTATTTACTACCTAATCAATCGAAACAAAGTGCATAAAATGCTAAAAATAGTCAAAACAGAGGTATAATGTTCCAAACATAAAATCATGCAAACATGTAAAAAATAACATATTCTAATCACTATTTGGCACTTTAACTTTGTCATATTTAATATTATGGCAGTTTTTATATGTCAATCATAGTGTAATAATGAGGTATTTCTAGGCCTCATCAACAACAAGAGGAAAATAGTCGGTCCACATAGACCCTATGATCCAAGCAGTTCCAAATCAACCTTCGCCCACCAATCAAAATCCAGCATGGGTTCCCCAATATTCCATAGTCTCCATTCCTAATCCACCGCAAATCCACACATCAACCATGCCAATTACCATTGCCACCAACCAACCACACAATCCATTCTTCCATCAACCTCCTCACCAATCATCCCCATATTTTAACCATCAATATTCACCACATACCCAACCCAACTCATTTCACAATACCATGCTGGTCACACCCCAACATCTTCCATCCAACCCATCAACCAACCACCACATAATCCAAGGTCCTCACATTCCAGTAGAAGATCTTCGATTCCAGGCAATACAAAAGCAAATTGATCAGTTGATGCAAAACTCACTAGGAATAATGAGCCAAAAGCTAACCTTAAGCCAACTGATCCATCAACCAATCCACCCTTCGGTACCATCACCACCATATCCGATAGATTTCATGGTACCAAAATTTGACAAGTTCAGGGGAACTGAGGATCCCAAGGAGCATGTGAGTTCATTTGTTCATGCATGTTTTCGGATTAGCGATGATAATGCTCTTATGCTCTAAACGTTTCCTCAAACATTAGGGGGAGATGCCATTGAATGGTACAATCAATTGCCTACACATAGTATTTATACTTTTGACCAATTGATGGACTTATTCTTTGAGCGTTTCGCCCTCAATATTAGAAAGAAGGTATCATTATCGGACATATATTATTTGAAACAATGGGATGATGAACCTATCTATGATTTTGGAAACCGTTGGAGGGCAGTCATAACAAAGTTGCCATTCTCCCTACCAATGGAAGAAATTATAAAACTTTTCACCAAGAGTTGCTTAAAACCCATCTCTTGGATGCTATAGCTAAATACCTATAGAACATTTGAAGAAGCTTTAGCACAAGCTAGTGTCATTGAGGAGATAAAAATCCAAGAAGGTGTCATTAAGCCTAAGAAAAAGGAATGGCAAAATAAGGGCCAATACCAAAATAATCAATCTGGCCAAACTAAATCCACACAAGCCTCAATGGCTAACACAACTAATCAAGTCAATCAAGTGGTCATGAGCCAGCCCGTAATGGCTCAAAAACTAGTGCAACAACAAATTACCTATCATGCGGTCCCATCAGTAACCCAAGCACCAATGGTACAAAACATAGCGCCAACTATGGAACAACCTACCCACCGCCAATTCAATCGACCCCAACGTCAATACACTCCTTTAGCGGAGTCGTATTCATCCATATTTCAAAGGTTGTATGAGACTAATAAATTAGCCTTGCCAAAAATTAGGCCCGATGACCCCACTAAAAGGCCTAAAAGTTATAGAGAGCACTTGTTTTGCCCATACCATAGGCAAAATGGGCATGATATTAACTCTTGCCATGTTTTCAAAAACATAGTGCAAGACCTCATAGACCTAGGGGCCATTAACGTGGATAACCCCTTAGCTCCACAAAACCAAAATTTGGGCATATATCAGACACCTCTACCTAACCATGGGGAGGTCCAACATAATGTAGGAGGTAACAATCAACAGGCACCTCCTAACCAAGTAAATCATGTCCAACAGTATCAAAACTTTGTAGGAACAATCCATGTGGTCACTAGAGGGCAACAACAAAATCAACAAAATACTCAACAACCTTCAAATCCACCCCCCATCCAAACCTCACCAAATCCATCTCCACCAATCAATCTATCCAATCCATCCAATCAGCCCATCCTTCATCCAATAAGGCCAGCGGTAACCTTAACCAATCGGTTAACCACTAGTTTGAAAATGGCATCAACCAAACTTTCTGTGTATGAGCTTATCCAACAATCCCCTAGGCATAGAGAAGCTTTAATGGAAATACTCAAGTCAATTGAGTTAGAATCCCAAGACTCTAATGCCTTCAACAACTTTGTAGGGAGTGTTAGGACGTGCATGGAGCCATCAATCACCTTCTATGACTTTGAGATAAAGTCAATGAATTCCGAATCAGTAGACCCTCCATTGCACATAATGGCCTTAATAGATAGAAAGCCATTCAAAAGAGTACTAATTGATATCGGCTCATCCATCAATATCATTACTACCACTGCCCTTAGTCACCTCAAATTACCTCCATCCCACATTTCCAAATCATCATTCACCCTCAAAGCATTTAACGATGCTTTGTGTACCATAGTTGGCACTGTTGTTTTACCCATAGAAGTAGGGGCCAGAATATTGCACACAATGTTTCACATCTTGGAAGGAGCCATGGCGTATAATATACTCCTTGGTAGACCTTGGATGAGGGAAATGAAATGTGTTCCTTCAATTCTCCACCAATGCTTGAAATATGTTCATGATGGACAAGTCCATTGCATCCCTACGGATGTCGAACCTTTTAAGTATTGTAATTTCATTTCAAATCCTTATGAATCCATGTTACCTTCCACCCATTTATTCTTGGCACCATCATTGAATCCATCCACATCATCTCTTAATCCACCTTCTTCTAATCCATCTGCATCCTCTTCTAAGGCTCCCATCCTAGAGGAGCTACCCATCACATCACCTCTTCAAACATCCACTTCTTCTTGTACATGTGGTCACAATCAGTCTACTATTAACACATCGTACATCACATCTACCCCTTCTACAACCACTTCTTCTATTTCATCATTACCCCATCTATCACCATCTAATCCCACACCTCCATCCAACCCCACTCCGTCAGTCATTGTTTCACAAGTCAAACTTTTGGACTATGAAATATTTAATTCACCACCATCCACAACCAACCCAGAACCCTCTGGGTGCCCATCATCAACCACATCAGCCCAAGTCAAAGTCCACATCACCAATCCTGGTATAGGTGAGTACGTGGTCCAAGACGTCACCATCACACCCTTAGCCATTCCCACATCCAAGGATTTTGGACGTCCCCGAGACCGTTCCTTATCCATAGGTGTTGTTTATGACATGAGCGCAACTCCAAATAGCATTAAATTTGTTTATGGAGGGTTGGATTGTTCAACTGGAGCAAACCCACCCAAAGAACCAAAAGAGCCTAGACGTGCCATCATACCTAATATGGAAGAGTTTCCAGCTCGCTACTTTAACATGTTCAATTGGCAAGGTCAAGGTCTAGGTTCCCATGAGCAAGGGATGCATGATATCTTAGAGGTCCCATATAGAGGTGCCCATGATCATTCCAGTTTAGGCTATACCCCGTTGTCTTCCACTGCTTCTCTTGAGCAAGCCTTTAAAAATCTTAGCCTCAATGATGAAGACCACCCCATCCATCCATTACCCACAACATCCTCTCTTGAACAAGCCCTTCAAGAACTTTGCATTGATGAAGTAGATGAGGATGACCCCATCAACTTCTCCTATCCTATCTTTGATTTCGACGATGAAAGTTACGAAGAGTTTGAAGTTATGTCAAATGCTTCTGACGATTCCGAAGAGGAGTCACAACCCATTGTCCCCATCACCCAACAGGAAGAGTTTTACCTCTGAATGTTCCCCCTCCATCATCCCATATTCCGCCTACTTCTTCCACAAGAACAAGCGGACCCACCTGGTAATCCACCTTGAGCCACACACATCAGCCAAGAACTGTAACATATGTACATAATTCAAAAAAAAATCATCAAAACAATAAAAAAATGTGTTGCTCTCATATTAATTTCACATCCATTATTATAGGGATAACATGACTCGACATCGGTTCAGATTCAATCGTTCCATTCATCCAGGCCATCCTTCCATCCGCTAAGTCAATATGAATCCTATTGACTTATTCACCCCACTCCGCAATCCATACGATTTGGCTAGGCCAATTCCAATTGACATTAGCCTTATTGACTTGGACCGGATTTCCTCCCCACCCTCCTTTTCGGAGTTCACCCTATCCGAGGAATTGCTAAAGGCTTCGGCCCACTACATTCCTCCTTCACCGCCACCTTCACCTCCATCACTTTCTACCAATGATCTCGAGGTCTTTCAGGCAGAGTTAGACAATGATAAGCAGGAAAAGTTGGATGACATCTTAGATGACATAAATCTGATCCCAACACCACACCAACTTGAGGAAGGCTCACATATGTCCATTGAAGATACCATCGATGTGAACCTTAGTTCAGATCTCGACAACCCCCAAGTTGTCAAGCTTGGCAAAAGCTTAACACCCGAAGAACAAGAGCAATTCATTGCTCTCCTCAAGAAAAAGAAGGAAGTGTTTGCATGGTCCTACAAGGATATGCCTGGCCTTGATCCTGACCTTGTGGTCCATAACCTCACCTTGCATCCTGACGCCAAGCCGGTCAAACAAAAACTTAGGAGAATGCATCCTACCGTGGCCCTCATAGTTAAAGAGGAAATACAAAAGCTATTAGACGTACATTTTATTGTTCCTATTGACTATCTTGAGTGGTTGTCAAACATGGTACCCATTCGTAAGCCTAATGGGGTGATACACATTTGTAATGACTTTCGAGATCTAAATAAAGCATGTCCTAAGGATGACTTCCCTCTTCCAAACATTGATACTCTTGTCGACACCTACACAGGCCATGAAATGCTTTCCCTCATGGATGGTTTTTTAGGATACAACCAAATTCGAATAAATCCTGATGACCAGCACAAAACGACATTCACAACACCTTGGGGAACATTTTTTTTTAGGGTTATGCCCTTTGGTCTCAAAAATGCAGGAGCTACTTACCAAAGAGCCATGACCTACATATTTCATGATTACATGCATAAAATCATCGAAGACTATGTAGATGATCTCTTGGCTAAATCTAAAACTCGACAAGAACACATTGATGTCTTGGAAAATATTTTTGATCGACTTCTAGAATACAAGGTGAGGTTAAATCCCAAAAAGTGTGTTTTTGGTGTTACCTCTGGCAAACTTCTAGGATTCATTGTCTCCAAAAGAGGCATTGAAGTGGACCCAAATAAGGTCAAGGCCATCATGGAAATGCCACCCCCAACCAACATCAAGGAATTGCGTAGCTTGCAAGGCAAAATTCAATCAATCAAACGTTTCATCGTGCAACTTTTCGATAAGTGTAGGCCATTTAACCACTTGCTACAAAAGGGGGTGTCATTCGTATGGATAGAAGAATGTCAAAAAGCATTTGATGACATCAAGCGATACCTAACTTCATCGCCAGTCTTAACTCCTCCTAGGTCGGGGGTCCCTTTTCATCTATATGTCTCAGCTACAGAGGCTGCTTTAGGGACAATGCTTGCACAAAAAAATGAACAAAATCGAGAGCAAGCAATCTATTACATTAGTCGAACATTGGTGAGTTATGAAACACGATACGCTTACGTAGAAAAACTATGCTTAGCAGTGGTCTTGGCCACTAAGAAACTCTGACATTATATGCTAAGCCAAACAACCTATGTCATAGCTAGAGAAAATCCTCTGCGTTACATGATGTCTCGCACTTATAACAACACTCGTACCGCTAAATGGATAATGCTCCTCACAGAATTTGATCTCAAATTTATTAGCCAAAAATCCATTAAAGGTCAAGTTATAGCCGATCAACTCGTGGAAGCTCCACTACCTAGTGATCATCCTTTGGTTATTGAGCTCCCAGATGATTCGGTATTTTTAGTCACTGAATTAGAAGAAGATGTCATTCCAAAGGAAGATGTCGATATCACCTTATTCTTTGATGGATCCAAGTGCGAGAAAGGTCAAGGTGCAGGAGTTGTCTTTCATACACCACAAGGGATTCCCATCCCCTTATCATTCAAGTTAGACTTCTCATGCACAAACAACATAGCAGAGTACGAAGCCTTAATATTAGGTCTTCAATCAGCTATAGCTATGGGTATTAAGCGTATTCGAATATTTGGGGATTCTCAACTTGTAGTAAAATAGGTCACAGGAGAATACCAATGCAAAGAACCTACCATCAAACTTTATCATGAGGTAGCAATGAAATTGCTCTCAACATTCGAATGGTATGAAATCAACAACTTACCTCGTTCGACTAATAGATTTGTAGATGCAATGGCCTCTCTTGGATCCTTGATTCCAAAGAATGACTTAGGAGAGGTACAACCCCTAATAATCTCAACAATCTCTAAAGCAGTCATGGTTCGTGCTGACCCCACAGATGGAAAAGACATTTGCTTTATCCATACGAAACCATGTGAGTCTTGGTCAAGCCCCATAGTAGCCTTCTTAAAATTTGGAACACTCCCATCAGACATGTCTCGGTCGGCCAAACGAGCTTTCAAGAAAAAAGTAGCCCATTTTGTTCTCTTGGGTGATGTGTTGTATAAATAGGGTTATGATGGAATCTTGCTTCGTTGTCTCAAAAATGGTGAGGCCCAAAGGGCTATACAGGAAGCTCATGATGGTACTTGTGGTGGTCATTTTAGTGGAATGGCCATTGCAAAGCGTCTATTACGCATGGGTTATTATTGGCCCACAATGGAGCACGACTATTGCACCTATGTCAAAAATTGCAAGCAATGTCAAACACACGCCAATTTAACTCATGTACCATCACAAGCCTTACAACCTATACAAATCTTTTGGCCCTTTTCACAATGGGGCCTAGACTTAATTGGAAAAATCTCACCTTCTTCTTTGGGACAACATACATTCATCATTACTGCCACAGAATACTTCACAAAGTGGGTTGAGGCCATACCTCTAACCAGTACGACAGGACCTCGAATTGTGGATTTCATACTCCATCATATCATCTGTCACTTTGGCATTCCCTCTAAGATCATCTCGGATAATGGCAAGTCTTTCAAGAATAAGGATGTTCGAGCACTTTGCGAAAAGTATAATATCCAACATAGTTTCTCAACTCCTTATTACCCACAAGCAAATGGACAAGCTGAAGCTACCAATAAGACCTTGATTGCCATTCTTAAGAAACTCGTCAAAGAAAATCATAAATATTGGCATACACAAATTCCTCTGGCACTTTGGGCTTATCGAACAAGCATCCGAATGCCAATAGGAGCAACACCATTTTCCTTGGTCTATGGAGCAGAAGCTATTATGCCTCTTGAGCTCGAGATTCCCTCCTTACGAGTTTCCTTGCAGGAATTCATAGATGACGATACAACTAGACAAGCACGACTTGACCAACTCACTCTCCTAGATGAAAGGCGAGTCAATGCACTAGAACATTTAAGAGTTTATCAAGACCGCCTAAAGCGTGCTTACAATGCTAAAGTCCATCTTTAGGAATTTCAAGTAGGGGATCTGGTACTCAAAGAGAACCAACAGAACACCAATGCTTTGCCACATCTTCATGACAAATTTGCAGCCAATTGGTTAGGTCCATATATAGTCACTCAAAAAGTGGGTAATAGTACTTATAGACTTGTCGATCTAGAGGGAATAGAGGAACCCGAACCACTTAATGTTCTACATTTAAAGGTATTCTATTGTTAAAGGTAACACTTTATATGTACATATACATGGCTTTTAAAAAAAAAATCATTCACATAGGCATTCCCACATTGCATACATTCCATTTGCATTTACATTTAGGCATTTGACATGCATTTTCATTTTTGCATTCATGCATTGTTTCATTCGCATACATTAAATCATACATATTCCATTGCATTGTACAATTTCCATTTGCATATCAACACTCCATTGCATTAGGCATATACATTTGCATCCATCCCATCCCATGTTCAATGATCATTTATAGTAATGATGATATGGCCATAAACAAAAAGTCAAGTTATAACAATTGGGGGTACCTAGTTTGAAGAAATCATGCAACCCTCACAAAAGCCATATGTCAACCACATCATGTGTCAAAAATCATAAGGCCTAGATTTTCAGTCACTCAGCCATTACTAGTGTAGCAAGCAACCTCCAAATGAATGTCTGATTTTCTTTAGGACCAAAAACACAAATTATACACTAAGAAAGTCTTGAGCATTGCCAATCGATCACAAAACAATCTTGAACCAATCACATTCCATCACACCTTAAAAACATTATGAGATAGGGGGGCTAGTACCATACTTGGGTAGTACCTTGAGGTGAAGAGGAGATATCCCTTGCTTATCCCATCATGCAACATAGTCCAAAAATAGTGGTTCTCACCACTACCATAATTGATTTCCACAACATAAACATAAAAACATAGAGTAGTAAGGATAGGGTAAAAATTCTCATCACACATCGGTTGAGAATCCGATTCCCCAAATCTCTATACAAAATTCATAAATAAAATCCCAAACACCCTTGATCCCTAAAGTCATAAGGATTCATACTACACGCCCCTAACAAGGATGGGTAGTCATCCCCAAGGCCTAAAATATCAATCCCATTGGACTATGGAGTGAATCTCCATCGGGGCTATAGACGCTTGACTGGCAGTGGAGTAAGCTCATGCGAGGCGACATGTCTCTCCTCCAAAAAGGGAGACCTCTGAATGCACATAAGGACAGGCTAGCCTCAGGTCATCTCCATAATAGGTCATACCTAAATCTACTCATAATGGGTTAATGAACTTCAGTGCACACACACTGGTACTTGATTGGATAGGGTCATTGTCATACTCAAGACTTGGTAATTGAACCTCACTCGCACACACATTTGGTCCTAAAGAAAGTTAGACAACCTTAGTGAGTTTGGTTGAGGACACTAGTATGTTTGAGTCTTTGAAAACCTTTCAATATTCCATATCTTCTTCCATATATTCTTCCATATCAACATCCATATCTTCTCCCATATCAACATCCATATCTTCTTCCATGTCAACAACCGTATCCCCATCGTAAGTAAAGTTGCATAACATAGCCAAATTCGGTACCCCCGATTGCCAAACAATGGACTACAAAAATGGCCAATAAAATTTTTGAACTATAAAAAGATCATTCGAACACTATGCATTCCTCTCATATAGTTTAGATTCATTATACATTTACTTGCATTAATCATCCATAACACATGTCATTTAGCTGGCATTAATCATCCACATAAACATCATTCATATACATGTCATTTCACTTGCATTAATCATCCATATAAGCATTATGCATACACATCATGATTAGCCTACATTAAGCATCCATAAAATATTAAACACAAATTGCATAAAACATAAAAGCATTCACACAAAATATAACACAAATATATAAAAGGCCATGTATATATATATATAAATCGCATATACAATGAATGCCAAAAAGGCTACAAAGGGAGCACCAAGGCTCATATACAAAATAGTGCATCTAAGCACTAAGCTAATGTCCATGAGAGGACCCCTCAGACCTAGTAGGAGCCCTAGGCCTAGTACTCTGCCTAGACTCAGTATGCCTAGATGGCTCGAACATAGAAGAAGGAGGATCAGGCAATGTAATATGATGTTGCATACACAAATCCTCCAAGGAATGTACATACGCCTCCTTGGCCCGTAATCATCGTAGGTCAAGCTGATGTCGATGCTCCTTCACTAGCATCTCTGTCTGAAGCCTCATGACCATCGCCTGATCACTAGCCCTAACTACCTCCCACTCTACCTCCAATCAAGTAATGGTAGCCTACAAACAGAATCCCCATAAGAGCACCCTATGAGACTCAAGAGTAGTCTCTCGCTCCTCATGAAGCTGCTCTAGCTCATCCCACAACCTAGCCATCTCAGAGATCTCACCCATCTCCTCATCATCATCCTCCCTCTCCTCATCCACCAACCCCATCTCTGGAACCTATTGGGCTGATCCCCTCGACCACCTTCGACTCACTGATCATTGAGGCCTCATCCTCTTAGGAGTCACCCTCGACCCCATAACTACCGCATCATCACCCATAACCTTTGGTACCCATACTGGTTGGGCACCAAACCAAGCTACATACTCCGGAGTCACCCCAACATCATCTACATCGAGGACCTCCAACTGCTCATCATCCTCCATCTGCACCCACCATGGCTCTACACATGGAAGCATCCCCTCATCTCACCGATGCCGATACAACATCGACTCATCTGGCACACCCTGAGGTAAGCCAAATTGCCTCAACACCCATGAGTACTAGAAGTACTCCACCTCCTCATCCCTCCGCCCAACCAACCATCGAGCCTGCCTCACCTGACGTAGCTGCCTCCTATCACCATCCCATCAAGCTCCTCACCATGACCTCCATATCACGTCCACCCGAGTCAATCTCGACCACATATCTCGATACCATTGGCTGGTATGCACCTCTCGACTCGATTGCACCTCCTCCACCACTGCCCATCACCTAGCATAAGGCTCCCCCATCTGCCATGTCGGACATGGCAACCCCTCTGGTCGAGCAACCACAAAATGCTCCCAAGCCCAACACTATAGGAGGAAGCTACACCCAATCCCCTTCCTCCTCCTCTACGTCACCTCATAGAGCTCTCGGTATAACTATGCTAGCAATGCAGGAGCCCATGCATACTCTCTAGGGTCGATGAGTAGATCACTCACCAAACCCAATAGGTTCCAAGGGAACCTACAACCAGTGCTATTGGGTAGCACTATGTTCTCTAATACAAACATGATCAAGGCTAGGAGCGCATCCAACTCCTTCACCTTGTACATGCTCAAATAGCATATACCCCCATCCCCCATCCAAGCCTCCCACCATCGATCCCCAAACATCCTCTCCATATTTACCTTCTTGTCCTGACCAACCACCACCTTCTCCCCTTCTACTGGCACCTTGAGGATGCGGTATACATCCTCAAGGGTGATAGTAGCCTCCCCAGTCGATAGCTGGAAGGTCCCCCGATTAGAATCCCATCTCTCAATCAATGATGAGAGGTACCCCTCATCCGCCCTCACTACATCTAGCCTAGCTACTCCCTCCAAGCCCACCCTACCCAAAAGCTCCCAATCCTCATCTGTGAGCTTCTTCCTCATCCCAGGAATAAGAGGAGAGAAGCGATGTCGAGGCTCAATGTCCCTCAACTACAACAATAAAAATATTTTGTTAGTATTAATACTACATCCATAAAAAAAAACTAAATAAAAGAACAAAATGTCTTACCAAGACAAATGGTGCCTCTGCTCCACCAACAACATCCAAACCCTCCACCGCCATAGCCTCCACACACAAATGCCCACTAGCCTCACTAAGCTCACCACACCCACTCCACTCACCAGACGCAACTTCTCAAAGTCCCAAATGTGCAACTGAGCCTCATGATTCACTCAAAAAGCTATTTATAGCTTTCCTTAGCGCATTCAGGTGTAGACCTATGCCTACAAACCGTAGGCTCACGTGGGCTGCGGGCACCTAGGCACACGGGCCTACAGAATAGCAGGCAGCCACAGGGCATCAAAAAGGCATAAAGACAAAATCACTCAAAATAGTAGCTTACCTCCTCCAAATTTCACCAAATTTCATCCACATATCATATACATTATAAAATTTGATTTTGTGAAAACAAAAATTGTTTTACATGCATATTTTGCGAGAACAAACCAAATTCTTCAAATACACATATCGCATTACAAAACCTGTCAATTGAGGTCAAATTTTCACAAAATTGACATTCCATCAAATATTCTTCCATCATCATCTTTCATGAATCACTCATCATACATCACATTTTTGTCTTGTTGAGTAGATGGTAAGCGAACCTTGTATCTAGTGGGTTATCCTATCAACTTGGCGATTGCAGCGATTTGCATCCATGCAATTTGGTAAGATGAATAACCTACAATAAGGACACTTGACCATGATCATCATCAATTATCTCATTGTCCAAGATCACAATCACATTGGGCACTTCACATTTTGGAGTGAAACCTTGCCAAGAAAAATTTGCACAACTATTGTCATTGATGGCCTAGTTCGTGAGGCTTAAAACATGAACACAAATCACCCAAATTTCATCATTTTCATCAAAAACCTAATGATCGGCACTAGCTAGGATGATTAGTTCCAATTGTGAGAACAGTCACCAACAGGCTATCCACGGTACTCTGCATCATCATACTTGCATATCAATGGCCTCAGAAAGCACACTATTCAACAACATCGAATCATCCCAACATTTGGGGCAACCACAATTTGATCTCGATTTCCCACAATGGGATACATATTACATGATCATGACATCTACACTTGATAAAACCCCTCTTCCACCATTGGGGCAAAAATGGTATCACATTTTACATCATTCATATCATCCACAATCACATGGTATTATACACCAACCCCTTTTTCCACCATTGGGGCAAAAATGGTATCACATTTTACATCATTCATATCATCTAAAACAATCACATAACATTGCATTACATCATTCATCACTTGCACAAAATTCTTTTTCAATTGGCTCGTGAGATGCTTCTCATTCACCAATTGAGGGGGTAAGCTACGCAAATTCCAAAAATTCTTTATTCTTTTGTCTTCAACATCAGTGCTCAAATCCAACAACAGAGAGAAGTTGCTTCTACCCATAGCCCATGTAGGTGTCTCGTATTTTTGCACCATATTGTGTTTCACACAATATGGTACAAAAAGGGGCATCTGTAGACACCAAATTACAGCCACTAATCCTCCATCCTAACCATCCCACCACCCACTTGTCCACCATACACCTTTCCCACCTTCAAAAGGCCCACTTTAGCCCTTTCCCGCCATTTCCTAACCCAATTGGGCTTATTTTAATATTATTTTATATTTAATATAATATTTTATATTATATTATAATATATTTATTATAAAATATGTATTTATAAACCCAATTAACCACAACCATCCGATCCAATCTAATCTCCACCGTCCATCTTCATTAATCCATGCCACACTTAAAGTATAATCTCAGCCCTAGGATGTGATTTAATCTTAGCCACATGATCTAAAGTGTTGAGCTAAAACCCTAAGAAACCCTAAGGTTGGATTATAAGTAAGGGCATTTGCAAATGCCCAAACCTTGGAACCCTGATATTGTAACGTGCATCCTGAAGAAGTCATTGGCGAAGCCCTAGTGAAGCAAAAAAATATAGAGTTCTGAAGATCCAAAGCCCTAGCTAGCCAATAGGATTTCTACTATTTTAGTCATCCTCCATATCTATCCCCTCATCATTTTTTATCACCCCCATAATTTCCCATCCACCACATTTGTCGCAACCCTCATGATCTACTTCTGCAAATTTTATCCTCATCGTAGGTGCCCTCCCGAGCTTGCGAAGCTCACTGTAGAGCTTGCCAAGTGCATGCCTATGCTTGTTGTATTGTAGGCTCACTCCAGAGCCTACGAAGCTTGCATCTAGAGCCTATTGTTATCACTGAAGCATGAATCAGAGCCTGTTGCATCACACCATCTATTGTCAGAACTACAATAACGAAACAAAATATCATCACAAGCAAGGTATATCATTATTGTGTTATTTTGTTACATGATCTATAGATTTCATATGCCATTTGATCCATTATTAGTTAGGGTTTACTGATATCTGAGGGTCTCACACTATGGAGCCCTCATAGGTGTTATTAATATCTTTCTCTATTTGTGTGTATGCATATCTATAGGTTCTATCTATTGTTGAATGACTGTTGAAGCTAGAGTGGTCCGAAATCGGATATCTAAAGCCCACTCATTCTATTGGAAGCGAGGACACACCAGTTGAAGACACTTCATTATTGTAGCTAGGGTTTTGGAGAACCCTAGCATCTTGTATATCTTTGTATCAAATACTCATTGAGTACAGATTGTATCAAAAGGAGTTTATTAGCTCCCCCCTCGTTTATTGAATAAATTTATCTATTTGTGCAATCTTGTGTTTCTTTGGGTTATTTGATTTCTTTATTGTTTAAGTGTCGTGTTTTTGTCTTCACAGAAACTACTGGATGGGCAAAAGGTACCAAGTGGTAGTGGTAGTAGTCATGGTCAGACCAAATTGTTGAACGAACAACATAATGAAGTTGGGTGGGTCATAGCACGGGCGGACTTTGTCCTGAGAAGCTTGGGTAGAACATTCCAAAACACCCACCCAACTTATTGGGTAGACATTCTAAGGGGCTAGCATGGGTGAACAAATTGTAAAACCTACCTTTGTAAAGAAGATAGACTCCCGCCCATCCTGGGTGGGATATGCAAATACAAAATGGGCGAGATGTCAAAGAAGTTCCTGCCCTCACCCTAGGACCTCTGCAAGCAGGAAAAGGAGCAAATAAAACACCCGCCCAACATGCAAGTCTTCCATCACCACTTGAAACTCAAGTGTAATATTTACATGCAATTACAGTAGTTTAGGTACCTGACAACGTACATAAAAGTGATGGATTTTTAGCATGACACTTTCCAAGGTACCCTAGTATCTATCATCTATCGCCTCAACCAGAGGATTTCCAGTCGAGGAGAAGGTTGAGGCAACTGAGAATTAATAACTTGGGTATAAATGTCAGAAGATCCAAAGGCTCAAATTAATTCTAAAGCATCTACTACCTTCTAGAAGATAGGTATTATCCAGAGGAACAGTGTACCAGAGCAGCACTCACTTGCTATGAAGGTCATCTTCCTGCCTACCGCCATTAATGTCCAGATTTTGAAATTCATGTAAAAGTAGTTATAAATAGTGGAATGTTTGTTATTCCTAAGGGTGACTCTTTAGCCATTATAATTCTTATGTAAGGTTTCCCCTTTGTAAATACAAATTTTACACTATTTGGTCTCTAGTTGCATCCTCTTGTTCTTTACTAAATGTATGAATATTCAATTCTTTAGTCGCTTAAGTCATCCTGTGTTATTCTACTATCTGGATTTCATGGGGTGTGCCTAAGTGACTAAGGGGGAGCATATTCATTATATGGTTTTGGGATTTATTTATGGTAATACCGCCTGAACATGAGCGCTCTTATTCTACATCCTGAATCCATGCACCTTTTCATTGGTACTAGAGAGCTAGGACAAAAATATTTTTGGGTGATTTTTTAGGTGCAGGACTTGTGTTTCTGATGGGGTATTAAACTTGTATAGGTCTTTATGTGGTTATACCCGTCCTTGTGAGTTATGTCTATGGCCTTTTTATTTTTTATTTTTTCTTTCCCTTTCCCCTATTTTGTAGTGTAAAGTAGATGGAATCACCCTGAAGGAACCGGCCTTCTTCGGATATCATCCAACCCATCCTTTCGATGTGGTGGAAGTTTTACACTGCTTGGAACTGATTCATCCATCCCACCCTATGCACGGTGTCGGATTTTCGACCAATGCTTAGTTAATTAGAAAGCAAATAAAAAACAAGAAGTTTATATCCTTACTTCAAAAGTGCATTAGTTGAAATACGAATATCAAATATTTGCAAATAATTAAGTAGGAGATATAAGGCTTTCAACATTGGAAAATTGAAACACTAATTTGCAAATATTATTACCTTCTAAATTTCTATATTAGGGGGATATAAGGTGTTCTACACCAAACTTTAAACTATTGAAATTTAGAAAATTATACCATTGAGATTTGAAGGATATAGGAAGTAAAATATTGAATTTCTTGAAAGTTGGAAAATAAAAAATTTCATCTCCCTAACATCATCACTAGGAGCCAGGTGAATCCTACTGAGGGGTCATCCCACAAACCAGGGGAATACAGGAAAAAAGGAGAACATTTGGATGTAGGGGTGGATATATGTGAAACTCTTTAAACTGAGGAATATGGCAGTCTGATTCTACAACAAATTGCCTCCCCCCAGTTTAGTCCTAAACAAACCAGGAGCACTGTGAAGTCTCCTATAAATTTTTGCAGTGAAAAAGAAGAGGGAGAATATCAAATGCTGAGCATCAAAAAAATAAAACTAATAATGATATCGCCAATGGAAAACAAAGAACCTTGTTTCAATAGGGTATTCCGGGTTTTGAAGACAACAAATTAGGAAAAACCCCTCAAGGGAGGGGAGAGGAAGAAATCCCAAACAATCTAAATGAATTTCCTCAAATGGAAAGTGAGAGACCTCAATGTCCTGCCCAAACACAGGGAATTCAGTGCAATAAGAAATCAAGTGAATCCAACTATTATCATGTTGCAAGAAACAAAAACTGATGAGATTCAGTCAAAAAAAGTAGCAAAAAAATTTGGAATCAAGGGGAGATGGTTTGTAAATCATCTAGAGGAGCGTCTGGAGGCCTTATGAATTTGTGGGATCCCAGGTTAGTAGAAGGTACCATTATTCAGAAATATGACAGGGTTCTTAGTGTTTTATTTAAGGAAATAAACAACAACAGGTCATGGATCCTTTCAAATATTTATGCCCCAACTTCAATTCAATGGAGATCTCTACTATGGGAGTACTTAGGCAATCTGAGTGAAATCTTCCATAATGTCCCCTGGATTCTAGCTAGGGATTTTAACACTCCTCTTTACCCTTCAGACAAAATGGGTGAAAATGGACCACCTATCAGGAGCATGGATGAGTTCAATGACTTTGTGAGCTCCAACATGTTGATGGATGTAAAACTTAGAGGAGCAAATTATACCTAGAGAAATTGACGGATAGGTGTCATCTCATTCAATAAAGGCTTGATAGGTTTTTTCTATCAAAGGAGGCTACAACTCTATTCGGTTTGCAAGCCCTTCCTAAAATTACCTTTGATCATAATCCCATTTTGTTGGATATCCCTAAATCTATGTCCTTCAATAAACCTTTTAGATTTCAATCTATGTGGATCAAACATTCCAATTTTAGAGATAACTTAATTTAGTGGTGGTAGCAACCTATCAGGGGTAGTGCAGCTTTTAAACTTGTTGGCAAATTAAAGTTTGTTAAGGAAAATATTTGAACTTGGAACAAAGAGGTCTTTGGGAACCTCTTTGAAAATAAAAAATAGGTTGTTGAAATTTTGAAGATAATTGATCATAGGATTCAACATGGTGATGTTGATGAAACTACTAGGCAGGAGGAACGGACAAAACTAGCAGAGTTTCATAATATTTTGGCCTGTGAGGAAATCTATTGGAGGAAAAAATCAAGGGCTCTTTAGTTGAAATATGGAGATTCAAATTCCAAGTTTTTTCACGTCACCATGCTTAGAAACAGAAGCAATAACAAGATAAAAATTTAAAAAAAATGTAGATGGTTCTATTACTTAGGACTTAACATAAATCAGAAAGGAGGTAGTAACTTATTTCAATTCTATCCTTGGTCAGGAATCGTAGTGCAATGAGGAGGACAAAGATATTCTCTTGTAATCCATTCCTAGCATAATAAATGAGGATATAAACCTTAAGCTTATAGCTCCCTTTTCTTATGAGGAAATTAAGGAAGCCTTGTTAAGCATAAAGCCAGACAAATCCCCAAGACCCGATGGATTTCCCCTCATTTCTATCAAGATTTTTGGGACATCGTAAGTGAGGATGTAATTTCTACTGTCAGAGAAATCCAAGCAAGAAATCATATCCCAAAAGGTCTCAACTCTACTTTTATTTCTCTAATTCCTAAGAAGCAAACCCTTGAATCTATGGCTGGCTTCAGGCCAATCAGTCTATGAAATGTTTATTACAAGATCCTAACTAAAGCCATTGCAAATAGAATGAGAGAAGTTCTTCCCCGCATCATAGATCCATGCTAGGGAAGCTCTATCTAGGGTAGGTCAATCTTGGATGGAGTTATCACAGTTCATGAAGCTCTGCACTCTGCTCATAATACTAACAAGTCTATTTTTGCCCTCAAGCTTGACATGAACAAAGCATTTGATAGGCTAAATTGGGAATTTTTTATTATTGTTCTCCTTAAGTTTGGTTTTCACAACCAATGGGTTAATTTGATCAAATAATGCATTTCTAAAGCATGGTTCTTGATTATGGTTAATGGAACAACTGCTAGTTACTTTCAAATTCGTAGAGGAATTCGGTAGGGGGACCCTATCAGCCCCATGTTATTCATCATTGTGGTAGAAGCTTTAGGTAGAACCATAAAAAATGCTTGCAGTTCAAGGCTAATATCAATAATCAAGGAAACATCTCTCACTAGGGTTGTTTCTCACCAAAAAATTGTCGATGATACCCTTCTATTGACTAAGATGTCAGTGGTTGAGGTCAAAAGAATTAAATACATCCTGCAACTATACGAGGACGTTGTTGGTCAGAAAGTTAATTTCAGTAAAAGCAAGTTATATTTCTTGAACTCCCCCATTCAGATACAAGGAAGGATTGTAAAAATTTTAGGGTGTGATATAGAAAACCTCCCCACTTTGTATCATGGTCTCCCTCTTTTCATTGGTTCTCCTAGAGAGTCAATGTGGGACAGGGTTATTGAAAGAATTCAAAAAAAAAAAATTGGATGGAAAGGTCATCTTCTATATCAAGTAGGAAATCTGACCCTCACTAAGGCCTCTCTTTAGAGCATTCCAGTCTATTTCCTCTCCATTTTCAAAGCCCCTGTGAAGGTTTTCTAGAAAATTGAGAAACTCCAAAAAAAAAAATTATGGACTGGATTAGAGGAGAAAAAAAGGATACACCTTGTAGGATGGACCAAAGTGTGCAGACCCAGGGAAAATGGGGGCTTAGGTCTGAGGATAATTGCTCATATGAATTTAGCTTTACTAGCTAAGCAGGCATGGCACCTGATTTCTGGTGAATAAAATGAATGGATAGCTATCATCAAACAAAATTATCTTCAAAATATGGAATTTCTAAGTGACTCAGTACCAATCAGAGGTTCTGCTTTTTGGAAAGAAATTCTCAATTGTAAGGAAATCATATAAAAATATTTAATATGGGTTTTAGGAAATGGTGAGAAGATAAATTGCTATAATGACAGGTGGTCTAAGGACGAACCACTGACACAATATCCTAATTTAGCCCAAATCAGAGATATCACGGAAGAACTCATTGGCAAAAAAGTCTCTGATTATATGGTTGAGGATAGAGGAAGAATGAAGTGGAAATAAATAAGGATTCAGGTATTTCAAGTGGAATCAAATGATCTTTGTAACATTCTCGGGCAATAGTTTATCCCCATGAGACCCAAGGAAGATCAAGTGACCTGGTCTCCTACGAAAAACGGGCAGTTCACTATTAAATCAGCTTACAAGCTTCTACTTTATGACAAGGATTTTGTCCTCCAAAAGGACTTAGTTTGGATAAAAAATTTAATTTCAAAAATTGTAGTCTTTTCATGGTTTGTTATCCAAGGAAGAATTCTAACCATTGATAATATGATGTGTAAATGTATTTGTATCACTAATCATTGTTATCTATGCAGGGCTAATTGGGAGACCATTTATCACATTTTCCTTGAGTGCCCTTTTTCCTTGACTGTCCTAAGTGGAATTTTTAGGCCTTCAATATTTCTTGGGTTAAACTAGCCATCGTACTTGATTTGTTCGTCTAGTGGCCTTACCCCTTTTCAAACCAAAGACTTAGATACATGTGGAAAATTTGTCTCAATCACTATCTTTGGTAGGTGTGGTTAGAAAGGAACCATAAAGTCTTTAATGATTCTATCCATGATCATCAAACTATCATTGCCAAGATCTTATCCTTTGCCAATGAGAATGTGAACCTTATCCATTTTGATAGTCGTAAACCTCATCTGCAGGAGACCACTATTGCTCAATATTTAAGCTTAACCTTGTTAGATGAGTCTGTGCCTAGGGTAGTTAACCCCAGAGCCAATGTTAAGTTGTCCCCACCTTCTACAGGTTGGTTTTAAGCTTCATTTTGATGGAGCAGCTAAGGACAATCCTTGCAAAGCAGGCGCTAGCGGTATTGTGCGAGATCATAATGGAATATGATGCTTGCATTTTTTGAATATTTAGGAACAAGGACGAACAACGAAGTTGAAGCTAGAGCTATGTGGAGAGGCCTTAAAATGAGTCAAGACTTAGAAGGAAATTTTATCATAGAAGAAGACTCTATGCATGTTATAAATCTCCTCAATAAATGGAAAACATCTCCTTGGAGGATTACAACAATTTTTGAAGAGGCTAGGATCCTTTTCCAGGGAAGATAGGATAGAAAAGCCCAACATGTCTTTCGGGAAGCTAATAAAGTTGTTTATAATCTGGCTAATTTGGGTGTCGATGGTGATGTACTTTTTAAATGGGAACATAGTGTCCCGAATGAATTAGAGGAGCTTATTCAACAAGAATGCCAAGAATGATAGTCAAATTTACCAATAGGTAAGGCACTATAAGTTCGAAGGCTATGAGTATTCTCATCTCTTTTTTGAAATGGACACAATAAAAATTATCCGAGTTGTCAGTCTTGGTGGATGTTGCTTGGAAATACCACAAAGACTAATGGGGACAGTCACATGTCAGATAACATGGCTCCTAGTAGTCTTAGTAATTTGAGGTTGGTTGATAATCACAGGGCAGGAAAGAAATGATAATATAAGACTTCAAACCAGAGCCACATGGACCACCAGATAGCCACCGCCATAAATATAGCCAGCAGGTTCACTTCTCCAAGGTTGATTGGCCAATATGGGATGTGGTCCCAAAGCATGTCATATACGAAAGAAAGCAATTACCAAATAATTATTAAGAGTAACTGTCAATACAGAGCTTGTGGGAGTTTTTTTCAGTACTCTGCTATGTGTGTCTGCAGCTTTTTGTTTCTCCACTATTTCAAGGAAGGGATCTGTGTCTATTTATTTTTTGTAATTATGATGTAGGTGTGTTTTCTCGGGGTATACCCAAAATGTTGTATGGGAAGTTTATTTTTGATAATAGGCTATGTGCCTTACCATATGTAATGGCTTTGGCGGCATGTAGATTTTACATATATAGGATCCTTAGTAAGGACATGTTCATCAATAGCCCTGGGCTGATTTTTGTAAAAGGTTTTGGGTCAACCTGTAAAACCCGGTATTAATGCTATAGTATCTTATCTACCAAAACAAATATGCTTTCACATTACCTAATGATATAGGAAAAGTAATGTAGATGGCATTACTTTCTAATGAAGTTCTAAAAGATAAGAATAGAAGACAAGAGAACATGATAAAATATTTGAATAACAAGTATATTGATGAAACAAATGCTTTGAACAATAGGGTTGGTGATATTACTAGTGAAGCAGAAAAAGAGGATTATTCTATACTTCAAAAATGCATGCAAAGTGTTCTTAATAATGTTGATGATTACTATGAATATTTTGTTACTATACCTATAAATCTATGGAGAATAATCTACAAAGGAATTGTCAATCTTAATGTTTCTAAGATGAGAGAACAGTAAAAGGTTGAAGAGATGAAGAACAAGATAGAAATAAAATATGCTTCTAATGATACAAATGATTTAAGGCCCATGGTGGTAGATTCATGTTTCAATACTATACATTCAAAATCATTGATGATTTATGCATGTTACGATAGTAGTGATTTACTTTTAAAGGAATATAGATGCAAACTATGATTCTTGTCAAAATGAAAGGAAATATTGCAATGCAAGCATTGACACTAGTGATTTAGAATTCTTGACTAAGATAGAAGAACTTGTTACAAATATTGATACTATATGCAATACAAGTGATTTAAATAAAGATCATGATAGTGCAGAAAAAGCCTATGCTATTAGAATTGATGAAGGTATAGATGATAGTGATACACAAAATCATATTGATACTAACAAAGATCATTTCTATGATTATATTGATCACATTGAGAATCATACTAACGTATTTTGTTAAAATCTAATAAGATATGAAGATATAGGTTTGGAAAAACATGAACAAGGAATCCAAGAACCAATTGCACCAAAAACTAGATCAAAGTATGAAGGTCTTGAACATATAGGTCAAACTAGTAACAATGAGCAAGGAACTGAGTTTATAATAGAAAAATAGTGATATCAAATTAGTGATAGAGACTAATAGAAACAGTAGTTATGAAGGATAGAATAGTCAAAGGGATTTGGTAATAGAAAAATAATGCAATCATTGTAACATATATGGGCATAAGATAGAGAGATGTTGGAATATTCATAGTTGTAAAATTTGTGGAGGAACCAATCATTCTCAAATACATTGTTGGTACAAATAAAATCATTTCTTTGAATGGATATACACAATGACAAGAAACTTTATTAATGGATTTTCTCAAATATATTTCTCAAGGTTTAGAGATGGGCATAAGAAAGGTATGAACTTCTTTGACCACAGAAGTAGAAATGAAACTGTTACAATGCCAAAGTTAGAATACAAAGTCAAGCAAAAATATGAAGCTCAAGCAGAAGATCAAATCCAAGGTCACTTGAAGAATGAAGATAAATACAAAGATCCATATTGAAGACTAAAGTCTTCAATAACCAAATAATGTAATATAGAGGGGTGTTAGAGTATATTATATTATTTGGTACATGCCAATGTACCACCTTGGATACATTATTAGACTAGGAGTTTATCTTAGGTTAAGGTTTGAGTAGTTACTTGAGGAAGAAGCAATAAATGCACAAGTGTTAGAATGTGCAATGATATAAAAGGACAAGTATCCTTAGTTAGGTGTGCATGTGCACAAGTGTCTATCATGTAAAATGCACATGTGTCCTTAGGGTAGGAAAGTGAAGAGTCACATACTAGTATATATTTGTGACTCAACATTGTAATTAGTAATGAAGCATGCATTGTCCATAGCATGCACTAGTAGAGTAGTAGAGAGAGCTCCACATATTGTATCAAGTTTTAAATTTTCATGAGCTTTCATTAATGGCTATTGCATGAGTATTTTAGAAGTCTCTCATGGTATTTACATGTTATTAGTTAGCCATTATCATAGATATAACATTGCTTTCTTATTTCACTACTTGTGGCTGCATTTCCTTCAATTTTATAGCATCAAAAGCTAAAATATTCCCTCAATACAATACCTCTATGCTTTCTTTTCCCAATCCTCTCAAATTTTCCATCCCCCATGGAGAATAGCGGTCAAGGTTTTTGAAGGACTTCCTCCTTCCCATGCATGCTAGCTTGCTAAAAGGCTAAGGTAACGTTTCATTACCAAGAGAAGCTCCAACACACTTCAACGTGCACCATCTTCCAACGTGCACCATCTTTCCAACATACCCTTAGTAGTATTTTTATAATTAATTAATCTAAATTAATTTAGACTTACTAATGTTCATAAAACAAAACTTTAGAGAACCTTTCTCCTAGCTCATTAATTAATATCATTACCTTTTAATGTTAGTTTTATTTACTAACATTAGTATAATATAATCAAATTAATTACTCATTAATTAATTTAATCAATATCGGATGTTAATATTAACCATTAACATCAATATTAATATTCCAAACATTAATGCACCTGGGGGTGCAGTGCAACGGTTTGGGCTTTGGATCTTCTTCAGGAGGTCCAAGGTTCAAACCATGGTGTGGGTGAGTGTGTGAGGGGGTGGGTGTGTGTCTCCCTGGTGGAGTTGTTGTAACAGGTTGGGGGATTCCTGGTCAAAACCCCTATATCTTAATATTACTAAAAAAAAATATTCCAAACATTAATAATACTAACCTTATTATTAATACTTTATTGATTTAATTAATAACCAAACAATTCTATGCTTCAAAACACAAGCATCACAAAACATTTTGCAAATAGAATATGCAACAATATTTTCCTTGAGTAGAAGGCTTTACGATAATTGAAACGCTATCACCCTCATACTAAAGATGGCTCTTTTGCTTAATAGAAATATCCTTGCCCAATGTGCATTCAATCATACATATATGCAATGCATCTATATGAAGGATTTATTTTTACCCTTGAGCTCTTGATGAGAATGTCATCCATCATTTCCCATTTTCTCTAAACTTTGGTGGTTTTCTCATACCAATCCACCCATGAGAGTACCTATTCCTACAACCACAATTTTTATCAATAGTACCATATTTAAAAAGTAGTATAATCAAATCATAAAACACATCTTGATAACATAAAATGATATTATAGGTGCAGTAAATCAATGGAACAAAGTGATAAATTTATCTATAGTATTCTCGAAAGGGATGCAAACCCTAGGTGTAGTCAAGCACTGAAGGAAGAGGGTTTCTCATAAACCATATCTTTAGTCTGTGAGAAAACCTCTTCGGTCAGAAAAAATATCTCTTAGGGATATTTGGGTTTGTGGGTGGATGAACCTCTGCCCTCTATCAGGATTTTAGAGGATGAATTTGGGTTATATATTATTGATCATGAAGCTTGAATAATTTTTTGCAAACTCAAGGGCAAAAGACCAAGCCTGGAGGAGCTCGAAGGATACATCAAAGATTGGTGGACCAATATAGAATTCCAAGTAACTCTCCTACCCAAATTTTTCTTTTTTGTTTGCTTTTCTAATTTAGTAGATAGATATAGGGTAATGGATTATAGATATAATTGGGTTTTTGAACAAAGGGGTGTCTATATAAGACCTTGTAATCCTAGTTTCAAACCCTTTACATAATAAGTTAACGGCTTCCTAGTCTAGGTGAATCTTTATGCTCTCCCTATAAATTTTTGGAGAGATAAGATATTCACCAAAATCGATAAAGTCATTGTTGCATTCCAGTATATGGATGCCCAAATAGAGGAAATTTTATCCAATAAAATTAATATGAGTAAAGCAATATTGGTTGTTTGGATGGATTTTTTAGTTCCTAGACCTCAATCCATTACTGTCTCCTCAAGCAAATGAGAATGGATCCAAAATAATAAACATGAAAACCTTTAATATGTTATGGTTTTCAACAATATGGCCACCTAAAGAAGAGATGTTTGGTCATCCAATTGTGTTTTTATTCCTCCTTGGTGGAGGAGAAGGCCCTACATGCGAATGATTCAAAACCTTCAAATATCCCAGTTCAAAAGAAATCAGTTCATCCTCCAGATACACCAATTGTCTAGCAGAAATCATGCAAGCAACAAAATACTCAACCCCAAAGGAGAATTTGAATCAGATCATTGATAAAAGTCAAATGGTTACTAAATACCATTCAGATGGTTCCATGGAAAATATTATCGCCTCGGATGGTATTCTTGAAGCTAATTATAAAACAACAATGATGATCATTTTTTTGAAAATGAAGATCCTACAAAATGTGTTACAACTAGATATTACCTTAGAAACTTGAAGTGCAAAAATATATTCTTAGATCTTGCCACTCTAAAGGAGGAATAACCTTTGCTATAGAAGAAAAATAATTGAACTAATTTCCTCTTTTATGGATTATTGTTATATTTGTTTTCCTTATATATGTTAGAGTTATGTGTCATGTAAGGGTTGTTCTTGTTATTAGTTCCTTCAAAAAAATAGTTGATTATGGAAAATTAAAATTTTGAGGAATATGGAGAATATCTTTGATAGAAATGCAAAGATGGGTATTCTTTAATTAAATTGTTAGAAATGTAATGAGAACAATATAAAATTTTATTTTTGTAATGGGAGTGGCCCCCAATAGAAGCCATACATACCTTCTTAAAAAAAACATAAAATGATATTGTGCATTAGATATCCACACATCAATACATAAATCAAATATCAAGAATAATTCCTACCAAGGAGGTTTGTTACATCAATAGGATCCTATTTCCCACTTGAATTACCAAATAAGTGTGCAATCAAACATAAATCTTAATCTCATCAACACTCTACTCTTCTAACAAACCATTCAAGCTACAAGGATTCATTAATCTAATATCTTCTAGGTCTACAGTCATTTGTAAGCCTTACTAGGAACTAGATTAATAGAACTTTGTTTCCTCTCCTGGTATATTAAAAAGACATGCAATCAAAAATTTGTCCCATCATCCATATGGCAATGAAAACGTGGCCTCAAGTTCCCATTAAGACAAGTAGATATTCTCTATCCATTTGTGAAATTTCTCATATGTGAGTTAATGGATAGAAAACTTCCTCATAATTGGCACAATAGGTAACATTTCCACCACAACAACCTTGATTTTCCTTATATATCAGTGATTTCCTTGGCTATTCATGTCCTATATCTCACATATATAATTCATATATGTACGTTAGATAAGGGACAAGAACGACCGACAATAATCGTGGATATAGTAGGGAACTGAAAATATCATCACCTCATACTCATACTAACATTAGTGACATCCTTGAACCATCTTATATATCACCAATTGGAATCGAGTTCCTTGTTTCGATATTTCACATATATCTAAACTTTTATATGTGTGCTAGACAATAAAATAGGGATGACAAATCCACTTGTCGATGTATTAGACAATTCAAGAAACAAATCATTCTATATCAAATTCCTTTCTTCCACCATCACATATCTCATTCATAGATTGATAGGAAAATGTTGGTATGATGTGACCCACACCTCGTATGCCTAAAATAATATGTAAGTGTGATAGGCAGAAAATCGTGTCGTATCAATATTTCCTATTGATCTATGAATTGATAGGAATAGCAATCAAACTTTATCATAAAATATCCTTGTTGATTTGTAGACTATGAGAAAACATTGAGACTTAATGGTCAATACTTTGCATACCCATAATTTTTTATGAGTACACCAAGCAGTAGATAATTAAATCTCTATGCTTTCTAATAGTCTACAAAGTAGCATGGGGACATTTTCCTTGTATTTAAAATTTTGACTATTCGCCATGCTAGAGTATGGACCTTCAAAGAAAGATGATTCGTTTAACCATATTTTGTGCATATAAAATTCTTTGTACATACACTATGTAAAGGTGAAGGGTCTCATATTTCCTTGGATGTCTATGTGATAGCATTATGCACAACCTATACATTTGTTGTTATACATTTCTCACAAAATCTTAGATCTTTTTATCAGAGAATTGAATCTTAATCTCTTCTTGCAAAACATCCCAATCTCTTCTATATCAATACTGTAATTGAATCCTCAAGATTAATTTTCTCACATATTTTTAAATATTTGAATATGCATTAGGTAATAATCCCCAAGCTTCGAACCTCATATTAATATATTGAGATATCTATGACACAATTATCATCTTTCAACTAAGTAAATCTTCTCACAAAAGTCTTACCTCTCTTCACACATCAAAGATGGCTCTAGGTCTCATATTTGTTCCTCACATATTTGTAAATATTTACATACGTGTTAGGAAAGGGACCTGTGGACATGAATGCCCTATCTAATGTGTTAAAATATCTAGGACATCATTATCAAGCAATCACAAGTCTTTCATCTTTGGTAATAGAAGCACAACCCAATGCACCCTTTAAGCAAATTGGCCTATCATATTCACTCATGTTGCATACTCATCATTACATTTTGGGTATGACAACCAAGGAATATGATTCTCTAAGTCACTGCCATTGGAACCTTTGGTAGTGCTCTTCTCACAAACAATTTTTACCTTTCTTTACATGTCAGAGATGATTTTGAGTCTCAAGTCTAGTCTCTCATGTATTTGTAAAGCTTTGCATATGCATTAGGTAATGGACTTGTAGACCCAAATGTCCTCTTTGATATGTCAAGAGATCTAATACACCATCATTACCTATCAAACAAATCCCTCATATTTATGATTAGAATCAAGGCCCATTGTGTCCTTCAAAGTAGACTAGCTTATCATATTCATTTGGAATATATACCCATGATTATACTATGAGTATGATAGTAGAAGCATATGATTGTACAAGTTATCAGCATTGGCACTTTTGACAATGTTCTTTCCATAAAATTCTTAACTTTCTTCACACATCAGAGATGATTTTCTAGGTCATAAGTCTAGTTCCTCATGTATTTTTAAATCTTTGCACATGCATTAGGTAATAGACTTATAGGCCTATATTACCTTCTCTAATATGTTAAGAGATCTAGGACACATTCACCATATAGTTTTCATCACATTTTTGTTGGCAATTTGAGTTATTTTGTGTTTTCATTGATGTCACATGGATCACATTGAGTTTTGGTGGCAAAAGCACTTCATAAATAATCATTTATGATATTTTGGAGAGCATGGATATTTACAAGGTTTTGTGGCACAAGAGGCATATAATATTTAATTTTTAAAATATTATATTAATGTTTTTTATTAAAACCAATGGTAAAGGTTTTTATTTTTTTATTTTTTTAAGCGAAAAACCCCTTGCGAGGTCGCCTTGGTCTGAGAGACCATGAATAGGGGGTTCTACACTGTCAAAGTCACCCGGGAGTCGCACCCGACCCTGCCCGCACCAACATTATCAATTAGATTTTTGATACCCAATTCAACTTTTTGGTAGGGTGGAGATTTGAACCTGGGACCTCCCTTGGAGGATTTCCCTCTCCTCTCCAACTCACCTACAACACCTGGGTTTGGTAAAGGTTTTTATTAAAACCAATGGCAAGGGTTTTTATTAAAACCGATGGAAAGGTTTTTTATTAAAACCAACGAAAAGGGTTTTCATTAAAACCATTGGAAAGGGTTTTTCATTAAAACCACTATGCTAAGAATTCTCCAAATTATGATGGATGAAAATGTTTTCCAATAAAACCTAGGTGCAAGAATGAAGGAGATATCCCAATTCAAAGTTAAAAGGTGAATTATTAAATTTTTATTTAATAATTAGAAGGTCTAAGGTTGTATTATATTATCCATCGATGTGCAAAGGTTGGGGAGATAAATAAATATTCACCGACATCATTCGAAGGCATGGAGGTGCATATAAATAAAAGGTAAAAACCTTTGATTATTGAAGACTTGACATAGCGCATGAGAGAGAGTCGTCGAAAGGGGAGCAGCGAAGAAAGAAGGATAAATAAATTTCAATTTGAGAGGAAGGTCAAGTAAATAGTGTGGGAAACTGATGTCACGTAGGAGCCTATAGCACAGTTGGTAGTGCAAAAAATTTGCACAAGGCAGATTCGTTGTTCGAATCCCGCCTAGGGTAAAGTGTTTTGCTAAGGAAGGCAACTTAAGTTTTTCAGATTTGAGCGCAAGAGAAGTTGGGTGTTTGGGATTAAATTCCAACGTGGGTTGATGCCCACATGGTAAGCACCTCACAGTGCTAGGTGAGAGGAATAGATTTCGACTCCCGCGAAGGTGTGAAAGCGCATTGATTTTTGGCAAGGCATTGACGATTTCGAAGGTGTGAAGGCACATTGATTTTTGGTAAAGCATTAATGATTTTGAAGGTGGTGAAGGCGCATTAATTTTGGCAAAGGCATTAACAATTTTGAAGGTTGTGAAGGCTACGAATTTTGTAAAAAGGTATTTATCTCTAGCGCATGGTAATATTTGATATTGCCAAAGTTTTGGTGCATTGAAAATCATTTCTATTATAACTAGGGAGTCATAAGGTATTTAGTGAAAATAAATGATTGATGTATGTGCTTAGGGAGTTATAAGGTGTGAAGTCAAATATTTTTTATTATTGTATGTGGATTTATAATGTGTGGAATTAAAAAAAAATATATGTGCTTGTTGTATATGTTAATGAAATTAGGGAGTCATAAGGTTGAAAAGTGTTGAACTTGTTATATGTCCTAGTACATGATTTAATTATGAAATTAAACTAGGAACTTGAGACCTAGTTAATTGCTACCTTGAGTTAGAATACATGCACATGAGTTAGGGTTTGAATTTGAAGACAAATTGCTTGATTATGTGCCTTGGCTATTGAGAGGAAGTGGATGGATTAGAAAATCAATTTTATGGATAAAATTGATGTTTAATTTTCATGATTGCTTTAGTGGAGTTCATTGAGAGTGTTGCCATTATTGAGGAGATCTTGCTATTGCCTTGAGAAGCATATTTTTGGTTACTTTTTTAGTACATTACCATTATTTGAGACCATTTGGGATATAATTTGCTAGTCACTTATGGATACATTTGTCTTTTATTTGAGTATATCATTGTTGGCTATTTGAGAGTCTTTGCTTGAGAGAGTTGTGCTTGTTTCTTGAGAGATTATTAACATTGCATGAGGAAAATATTATTGAGAACCTATTGCTATAATTTGTGGAGATTTTCCTTGGTTGGTTGAAGTCCTCATTGTTATTGCTTGGAAAGGTATTCATTAGGGAGCTCATTTTCCATACATTTGAGAGTACATTGTTGAGCATTGTTGTTATTCATTTTGAAAGTACATTGTTGAGCATTGTTGTTATTTATTTGAGAGTACATTATTGAGAATTGTTGTCATCCATTTGAGAGTACATTGTTGAGTATTTTTGTCATCCATTTGAGAGTACATTGTTGAGCATTGTTGTCATCCATTTGAGAGATCATTTGTCATACATTATTGAGATCATTGTGGGTCATTGTTGTCATCCATTGAATAGTACATTTGCCATTCATTGTTGAGCACATTTTTTAGTACTGTCATCATTCATTTGTTATCCATTTTTGAGTTCATCATTGAGTCTTTCCTTGGTTAATTTGTAGTTGAGATTTGAGTGCTACTTGAGAGTCATTGGTTGAGCATTTGGGAAGGCTTTTGGAAAAAAAAAATTAGATAGATTTGAGACAACTTTTGTGCATGATTGGTTGAGTCTTTGGGAATGCTTTTGGGAAAAAATTCTTGGATAGATTTGAGACAGGTTTTGTGCATGATTGGTTGAGCCTTTGAGAAGGCTTTTGGGATAGATTTGGGATGGCATTGAGCAGGATTGTTTGAGCCTTTTTTGAAGGCTTTGAGAATAGATTTGGGATAGCATTTGAGCAAGATTGTTTGAGCCTTGTGAGAAGGCATGGAGGCAGATTTGTGAGCAATGAAAGAGATAGGATAGAAATAGAAAACACATCAACACTAGTTGCCTAGTTGAGTAGATCAGTGGATATCCTAGCTGAGTAGATTAGTAGATATCCTAGCTGAGCATATCAGTGTATAGCTTAGATGAGAAGATTAGTGGAGAGCCTAGCTAAGCAAATCAGTGGATAGCCTAGTTGAGTAGATCAGTAGATAGCCTAGCTGAGCAAATAAATGGATAGCCTAGCTAAGCAGATCATTGGAGATCCTAACTGAGCAGATCAGTAGATATCCTAGTTGAGCAAATTAGTGGATAGCCTAACTGAGCAAATAAGTGGAGAGCCTAGCTGAGCAGATTAGTGGAGCCCACCTGAGTAGATCAGTACATCCTAGCTTTGAGTAGATCAAAATAATCATTTGTATTGGGATAAAGATCCCTATTTATTTGTAAAATATTATAAGAATATTATCTTGTGGACTACCCCACATTGGGGGAACCATGTTAAATATTGTGTCTCAATTGTGTGTGGTGATTTGTACACTTGCTTAATATTGTTATCTATATTATTAATGCACACTGCTATATTTGGTTATTGCAATTGAGGACACTAATTTATATTGGTTTGGAAAGAAAGTAAAAATTGGGCGTTATATTGTTCACACCCCCCTCTCATTATAAGCTTATGTTCTTCAATTGGTATCAAAGTAGGTTCCTTCAAAAATGCTAACATCTTGAGGGCAAATTCTACAAGAACACATATGGCTTCATAGAATGGATCATCTACAAGTAAGGCTCCATTATTTGACAGTAACAATTATGCTTTTTGGAGCATGATAATGAATAACTATTTGATATCACAAGGATATGAGGTATGGCAAATGGGTGCAAAATAGTATAAGGTTGAAGGTGATCCTGAGACAGATAAGACTATCAAGAATTTGGTTGAGATCAATGTAAATGTAATGAATTGTATTCTGAGTGGGCTACGTGAGATAAATTTTATAAAGTTCATGGTATATAATTTAGCTAATGAAATGTGGACCAAGTTACGAAATACCTATGAAGGAGATTCCAATGTAAAGTTGGAAAAACTACAAACTCATAGAAAAGATTCGAAGAATTGAAAATGGAAGATTCTAAAAATATTACAAATTTCTTGCTTCAATTTGATGAGATTGCTAACAGCATGAGAGGCCTAGGATTTTATATGAAAGAATCAGATGTTACTCAAAAGGTTTTGAGATCACTTCCCATGAATTATGATGTAAAGGTTTCAAAAATAGAATAAATAATGAATATCAACAAGCTAACAATGGAAGAACTACAAGGAACTCTCATAGCTTATGATATGAGGATAGATAAGCATCAGGCTCCAAATAAAGAAATTTCATTCAAAGCTTTAGAGAAAAATAAAGGGAAAGATCCAGAGATAGATAAAGATTCAGATAATGATGAGGAAGCTAAATTCATCAAAAGAAAAAAGGACTCAAGGATATATAGGGATATGAAGAAATTCAAATGCTACAAGTATGGTGATTATGGTCACTATGCAAACAAGTGTCCACATGAAGAAAATAGTGATGATGAAAAACATGGTCGTAGAAGAAAAGAAGAAGGAAAGATTAAGCATGACAAATATGACAAGTACAAGCAAAGCAAACATGAGAAGAAGAAAAGTTTTCGTAAGACAAAGAAAACTTTCTACATTGAAGAAGCAAATGATAGCTCAGACCACAACGATAGAGACAAGTCAGATTATTAAAAGGAAGAACATATATTCTTAGGAATAGAAGGTGAAATAGAACAATGCTTTGTGTGTGGTCAAAGAGATCATAGATCAGGATATTGCAATGGCTTCAATGATAGTGAAGATGAAATGACACATCAAGGAAATATGCATGGTCAAAGAATTCATGAGAGTTTGTTTGCTATAGAAGATGATAATGATCTCAGTGATAGTAAAGATGAAGAAGTCTCACTTTTGGTAAAATAAAAAGAAGAGGATGAGCCAAGAAAACAAAAATCAGAAGTCAAAAGGCTAAAAGAAGAAATCAGGAATCTTGAAAATAAGGTTCGAACAGATGTCAAAATTAGAGAAGAACTACATCAGACAATCAGTGATCTAAGATATGAGCTTCAAGATGCAAAAAGGATAGATTAAAGGATGAATGTAGAACTAAGGATAATGACGACAATACATGACACATTAGATGAAAAGGTTTAAAAAGGAGTGGAAACATATTTTAAGGTTGTATCTCATTTCCAAGAAAAGTCACACTCAAAAGGAAAGGAAGTTCTAAAATATGAAAGCAAGGAAGCACCTAATATTCATGAAGAATTTTCCAAAGCTCCTATGGATCCAGATATCCAGTTTGGATATTTTTTGAGATAGGTGAATCAAGTTCAAGAGGCAAATAAATTCTTGAAGAAGAAAGCAAGGAAGAAGTTAAGGAAGAAGATTTGGATACCACAAATAAGGATCAAGGATACAATGTACAAGTCAAATATGATCACAAGGATAAAGGTCAAGAAAAGTATGAGGAACTAAGGTCTTTTCAAGGACATTGTTATTCTTGTAATGTATTTGGACACAGGGCTATACATTGTAGGGTCTATGGATCAAAGAAAAATTTTGATTTCACTAGAAGGATCTTCAAAGGAAGAAGATATGGTTTTCAGGGACATTTCTTCTTATGCAATAGGATTGGTCATAGAGCTTCTCAGTGGAAAGAAAATGAGAAGTATGGTTTTGATTATAGAGCTACACAATTCAGAGGTCATGGTAAAAATGATTATGAAAACAGAACTTCACAATACAGGGTTCAGGAAAGGAATGGATATTGAAATGGTTTCAAGAAAGAATTCGGGACATGGGCACCATCCAAAGGCTACAATATCAAGTGCTTTAATTGTAATAACTTTGGACATATTTCAAGATGGTGTAGGACTCAATTCCAAATAGGTTCAAGGCAAGAAGGTCAAACAGGTTCAATGCAAGAAGGTCAAACAGGCTGAAGACAAGAAAATCAAGTAACTTATCAAGAAAAGGAGACCAAAAAGATGTGGAATGAAGTTGACAAAGGAAAGGAACAAAGTAATATGGGATTAAATGTACTCCCATACCAAAATTAATCATCTTAAGATATAATATGGGGAGGGCTAAGCTTAAGAGTCATATATTTTAGCCCCATTGGTGTCCCTTTTTCCATTGATGTCAAAGGGGAGAGATTTGAATAAGGGGGAGAGCATTGAGTTAGGGGGAGTAGCCTCCAAAGAGATAATTGATATAGGGGGAGCAGCCTCCAAAGAGAACATTGAGATAGGGGAGCAACCTCCATAGAGAGTATTGAGTCAGGGGGAGCAGCTTTGATTTTCATAAATGGCTTTTGTAGTTATTTTGGTGATTTGAATTAGAGGTGTTGCCATCAATGACAAAGGGGGATATTTTTGGCAATTTGAGTTATTTTGTGTTGTCATTGATGTCATATGGATCGCATTGAGTTTTGGTGGCAAAAGCACTTCATAAATAATCATTTATGATATTTTGGAGAGCATGGATATTTACAGGGTTTTGTGGCATAGGAGGCATATAATATTTAATTTTTTAAATATTATATTAATGGTTTTTATTAAAACCAATGGTAAAGGTTTTTACTAAAACCAATGGCAAGGGTTATTATTAAAACAGATGGAAAGGTTTTTTATTAAAACCAACGGAAAGGGTTTTCATTAAAACCATTGGAAAGGGTTTTTGATTAAAACCACTATGCTAAGACTTCTCCAAATTATGATGGATGAAAAGGTTTTCCAATAAAACCTAGGTGCAAAAATTTTCATGACAAAATTCAAAAGAATGAAGGAGATATCCCAATTCAAAGTTAAAAGGTGAATTATTAAATTTTTATTTAATAATTCTAAGGTCTAAGGTTGTATTATATTATCCACTAACATGCAAAGGTTGGGGAGATAAATAAATATTCGTCGACGTCATTCGAAGGCATGGAGGTGCATATAAATAAAAGGTAAAAACCTTTGATTATTGTAGACTTGACATAGCGCATGAGAGAGAGTCATCGAAAGGGGAGCAGCGAAGAAAGAAGGATAAATAACTTTCAATTTGAGAGCAAGGTCAAGTAAACAGCGTGGAAAAGTGATGTCACGTAGGAGCCTATAGCGCAGTTGGTAGCACACGAACTTTTCACAAGGCAGGCTCGTTGTTCGAATCTTGCCTGGGTAAAGTGTTTTGCTAAGGAAGGCAACTTAAGTTTTTCATATTTGAGCACAGGAGAAGTTGGGTGTTTGGGATTAAATCCCAACATGGGCTTACGCCCATGTGGTAAGTGCCTCACAATTCTAGGCAAGAGGAATAGATTTTGACTCCTGTGAAGGTGTGAAAGCGCATTGATTTTTGGCAAGGCATTGACGATTTCGAAGGTGTGAAGGCGCATTGATTTTTTGCAAAGCATTAACAATTTTAAATGTGGTGAAGGCGCATTAATGTTTGCAAAGGAATTAATGATTTCAAAGGTTGCAAAGGCTATGAATTTCATAAAAAGGTATTTATCTCTAGCGCATGGTAATATTTGATATTTCTAAAGTTTTGGTGCATTGAAAATTTATTTCTATTATAACTAGAGAGTCAAGGTATTTAGTGAAAATAAATTATTGTTGTATGTGCTTAGGGAGTTATAAGGTGTGAAGTTAAATATTTGTGATTTTTCTATGTGGAGTTATAAGGTGTGGAATTAAAAATAAAAGCATAGATGCTTGTTGTATATGTTAATGAAATTAGGGACTCATAAGGTTGAAAAGTGTTGAACTTGTTATATGTCCTAGTGCATGATTTAATTATGAAATTAAACTAGGAACTTGAAACCTAGTTAATTGCTACCTTGAGTTAGAAGACATGCACATGAGTTAGGGTTTGAATTTGAAGAAAAATTTCTTGATTATGTGCCTTGGCTATTGAGAGGAAGTGGATGGACTAGAAAAATAATTTTATGGATAAAATTTATGTTTGAGTTTCATGATTGCTTTAGTGGAGTTCATTGAGAGTATTTCCATTATTGAGGAGATCTTTGTTGTTACCTTGAGAAGCATATTGTTGGTTACTTGTTAAGTACATTGCCATTATTTGAGACCATTGAGGAGATCATTTGCTAGTCACTTGTGGATACATTTGTCTTTCATTTGAGGAGATCATTGTTGGTTGTTTGAGAGCTCTTTGCTTGAGGGAGTTGTGCTTGTTTCTTGAGAGCTTATTAACATTGCATGGGGAAAATATTATTGAGAACCTATTACTATCACTTGTGGAGATTTTCCTTGGTTGGTTGAAGTCCTCATTGTTATTGCTTGGAGAGGTTTTCATTATAGAGCTTATTTGCCATACATTTGAGAGTACATTATTGAGCACTGTTGTTATCCATTTGATAGTACATTGTTGAGCATTATTATTATCCATTTGAGAGTACATTATTGAGCATTGTTGTCATCCATTTGCGAGTACAATGTTGAGAATTTTTGTCATCCATTTGAGAGTACATTGTTGAGCATTGTTGTCATCCATTTGAGAGATCATTTGTCATACATTGTTGAGATCATTATGGATCATTGTTGTCATCCATTGAAGAGTACATTTATCATTCATTGTTGAGCACATTGTTGAGTATTATCATCATTCATTTGTTATCCATTTTTGAGTTCATCATTGAGCCTTGCCTTCGTTGATTTGTGGTTGATATTTGAGTACTACTTGAGAGTCATTGTTTGAGCCTTTGGGAAGGCTTTTGGGACAAAATTTTTGGACATATTTGAGACAACTTTTGTGCATGATTGGTTGAGCCTTTGGGAAGGCTTTTGGGATAGAATTTTTGGACAGATTTGAGATAGCTTTTGTGCATGATTGGTTGAGCCTTTGAGAAGGCTTTTGGGATAGATTTATGGACAGATTTGGGACAGCATTTGAGCAGGATTGTTTGAGCCTTTTATGAAGGCTTTGAGAATAGATTTGGGACAGCATTTGAGCAGGATTGTTTGAGTCTTGTGAGAAGGCATTGAGGCAGATTTTCTAGTAGTGAAAGAGATAGGACAAAAATAGAAAACACATCAACACCAGTTACCTAGCTGAGCAGATCAGTGGATAGCCTAGTTGAGTAGATCAGTGGATATCCTAGCTGAGTAGATCAGTGGAGAGCCTAGCTAAGAAGATCAGTGGATAGCCTAGCTAAGTATATCAATGGATAGACTAGCTGAGCAGATCAGTGGATAGATTAGATGAGAAGATCAATGGAGAGCCTAGCTGAGCATATTAGTGGATAGCCTAGCTAAGCATATTGGATAGCCTAGCTGAGCATATTAGTGGAGAGCCAAGTTGAGAAGATCAGTGGAGCCCACCTGAGCAAATCAAGACAACCTAGCTTTGAGCATATCAAAGTAATCATTTGTATTGGGATAAGGATCCTTATTTCTTTGTGAAATATTATAATGAGATTATCTTGTGTACTACCCCACATTGGGGGACCATGTTAAATCATGTGTCTCAATTGTGTGTGGTGATTTGTGCACTTTATTACTATTGCTATCTATGTTATTAATACACACTGTTATATTTGGTTATTGCAATTGAGGATACATTGATATTGGTTTGGAAAGGAAGTAAAAAGTGGGCACTATATTGTTCATCCCCCATCTCAGTATAAGCTTATGTTCTTCAATTTTCTCATTCATCATTAACATTTCCAACTTATTAAGGAAAAACCTGGTTTCAACATGTCAAAACAAGATACTTTGCACATAAATTCTAGGAGCAACCAGCCCACCACTATTTCTCATGCACTTCCCTTTCCTACTTGGGGGTACCCATAAGGATATGCACACAATAAATTTATTTTTTATTCATTTTCTCAATAAAATATTTTGGGTATGCCACTCAAAGCGTGCATTTTCTTAGTAAATCCTTTGATTTTTCCACTCAAAGCATGCATTTTCTCTATAAATCCTTTGGGTATGTCACTCAATGCATGCATAAAATCCCTTGGATATGCCACTCAAAGCATGTATTTACTTAGTAAAATCCTTTGGGTATGCCACTCAAAGTGTACATAAAATCCTTTGGGTATGCCACTCAAAGTGTACATAAAATCCTTTGGGTTTGCCACTCAAAATATGCATAAAATCCTTCAGGTACACCACTCAAATCATGTATTTTCTCAGTAAAATCCTTCAAGTATGCCACTAAAATCATACATAAAATACTTCAGGTATGCCACTCAAAGTGTAAATAAAATCCTTTGGGTACGTCACTCAAAGCATGCATAAAATCCTTCGAGTATGCCACTCAAAGTGTACATTACTAACTATCACTAACATCTAACTTTACTAACAATAATACATATATCTTATACATATTACAATCATCATGTCTTAAGTGCTTGTCTTTTATGAGGCATCCTATGCCACCATTTAAGCATGATGAGATTCTAATTCTATTTTCCCTAGTGCTTGTCCATTATCATGGCTCTTAGGCTACCACTCTGTTGTAATCACAGTGACACTGAGAGGGGGGTGAATCAGTGTGATCTTTAAAATTTCTAATATATATAGTTTTAAATCCAGTAGCTATTTAAAACTGATAAAAGAAATATCAAATGCAAGCAAGAAAGCATGACACACAACACAGTAATTTAACGAGGTTCACCAATGTGGCTACTCCTCAAAATGACTGCTTGGACTACCATCCAAATCCAGCCAATGCAAAGCTACAACTTTACAATATCTTTTACCAGCACCAACTGGAAGGAGCACCAACCCCTTAGCTTTATCTGTTTCAAACAGAATGGAGCACCAACTCCTAATTTACCAGCACCTACTGGAAAGAGGCACCAACCCCTTATGCCAAGCTGCAACTTGGAAGTCAATAATGATAATGAAAATTATAGAATAAAACTTTCACGTTATTTCTCACAGTCTGTTGTTTCTCTGCATTCTGTTGCTTCTATGCAAAATGCTTCGCACTATCCGACCGCTTCTGTGAACTTCTTCGCACTCTCTGCTGCAATCAGATGATCGATCACTTCTGCTGTCTACGCGCTATCACTTCGCACTTAGAACTCAACCTCTGCACATCGCGCTCTTAATTCACGCAATCACGATATGCACACTTCGCTTCAACTCGAACTACGACTTCGCACTCAGCTTGAAATGATATGACTCAACATCTGCACCCCGCGCACCTCATTCGCACAAGTTCGATATGACTCGCTCTCTGCTCGACACGAACTTCACTTGCACAAACACTCTACTCGCATTCGCACATTATCTTCACACCATATCTCAAACTCGAAGTACCCCTCCTTTTTATAGAAGAAATTTCAGGAACAAATCTTAAACAACAGTCGGCTGTAACCCTAAGAATGTCGGCTGCAAAACCCTAGAAATTGTCAGCAAACCCTAGAAATTGTCGACTGCAAACCCTAGAAATTGTCGGCTACAAACCCTAGAAATTGTCGACTGCAAACCCTAAAATTTGTCGGCCCAGATTCAACTTTGTCGGCCTCAACTGCTACTGCCACCTCTGTCACCTTCCTGTAACTATTGCCGTGAAATAGAAACATGTCGCGATATCGCGACACTTTTTGTAGCCGTACGCCTTCTTGTCCTTGCTATCGCGAAATCGTGACCCTTTTGGCCTTTGATAGCTTTGCCACCGTTCTTGTCACGAAATCGTGACACTTCAAACTTTTGCTGACGTCATCCTCATTCTTGTCGTGAAATCATGACGCTTTCGGCTTCTAGAGGCTTTTCTTGCAACCTGTCATGAAATCGTGACACTTTTAGCTTTCGCTGATGTCATCCTCATTCTTGTCATGAAATCGTGACGCTTTTGGCTTTCGTACATTTCTCGCTTCATGCACTAGCGAAATCAAGACATGTAGCGAAATCGCTACAACTTTGTGCCTTATGCTTCCAACTTTGCTTCGACCCATGAAACTTTGACTTGTAGCAAAATCGCTACACCTTTGTGCCTTGCACTTTCGACTTGTAGCATAATCGCTACACCTTTGTGTTCTACACTTTTGACTTGTAGCGAAATCGCTACACTTTTGTGTTCTGCACTTTTGACTTGTAGCGAAATCGCTACACTTTTGTGTTCTGCACTTTTGACTTGTAGCGAAATCGCTACACCTTTGTGTCTTGCAGTTTCGACTTGTAGCGAAATCGCTACAACTTTTCCACTTAACACTTTCTCCTTGCTTCGGCCAGAAATTTCAACATGTAGCGAAATCGCTACAACTTTTCCACTTAACGCTTTCTCCTTGCTTCGCCAGCAAAAATCCAACATGTAGCGAAATCGCTACAGTTTCTCGACTTAGCTTCTTGGCCTCCAACATGTCGTGAAATCATGACACTTTCCTTGCCCTTCTCTCTCCTTATCTCTCTCATGTCATGAAATCGTGACATTTTTCGCTTCTCTCTCCTCATTGTCGAAATCAGACATTTTGCCTTCTCTCTCCTCATTTTGTCGTGAAATCATGACATTTTGCCTTCTCTCTCCTGTCAGAAATCGCGATAGAAAACATGTCGCGATATCGCGACGCTTTTCTAACTTGTCTTTTTCTTCGAATTTTTGAAACTGGGTCACTTCTGTTTTCTGGAATTGCACTTTACATGATCCGACTATCCTTTGAACTTCTGTCCTCTCGCATCCGAATGACTCCTGAACCGTCTATCCACCGCATCATTAGATCTAACTCGCCTGTGTTGACAACAATGACAAACTTCTTGCAACACCTTGCTCAACAATCTCCCCTTTGGAATTGTTGGCAACACCTGTGTACATTCCTGTAACTCTTCTCCCCCTTTGTCAATAATACCAAAGGGCTGTTGCAGACTCCCCCTGAGTCCATCCTCACAATTCTCAGGCACAATTTGTTGCATCTAGCACAAATTATGATCATGAGCAAAAGAATAGTCAAATACTCAAATGCTCCCCCTGAGAAAGTGATCCCTGTAGCTAGTCACTTCTTGGGAAGTGTGACTACTCCTAATTTGCTTCGAAGGTACTCAAACACTTCCTTGGGCAATGGTTTTGTAAAAATATCTCGCTACTTGTTCTGTAGTTGGGACAAAATCCAATTTAACTTCTCCTTCTGCAACTTTCTCCTTCAAGAAATGATACCTTATAGCAATGTGTTTTGTCCGTGAGTGCATAACTGGATTCTTGGAGATGTTAATTGCACTGGTGTTATCACACTTAACTGATATTGGTTCACCGAAATTAATTCCAAGATCTTTCAAAGTTTGTTTCATCCATAAAACTTGAGTACAACAAGTTGTTGCTGCAATATATTCTGCCTCAACTGTTGATAAAGAAACTGACTCTTGTTTCTTGCTGTGCCAAGCAACCAACCTGTCACCGAGATAAAAAGCACCTCCACTTGTACTCTTTCTGTCATCAACACATCCAGCCCAATCTGCATCTGAATATGATATAAGAGTGAAGTCTTTGCCTTTTGGATACCACAACCCATACTCCATGGTGCCCTTGAGATACCGAAAAATCCTTTTAACTGCTGTCACATGAGTCTCTTTGGGACTGGCCTGAAATCTAGCTACCATGCAAACTGCCTACAGAATATCAGGTCTAGTAGCTGTTAAATATAGTAAACTTCCAATCATAGATCTGTACATGGTTTGGTCTACAGGTGGAGATTTGTCTTCTTTACTCAATTTGCAGCCTGTTGTCATGGGAGTGCTAATTGGCTTACAGTCCTCCATAGTGAACCTCTTTAGCATTTCTTTCACATATTTGATTTGGGAAATGAATATGCCTTTCTCATTTTGATTAACTTGTAGCCCAAGAAAGTAAGACAGTTCACCAATCATAGACATTTCAAATTCATTCTAGCATCTTATTTGCTAAGTCTTTACAAGATTCATCTTTGTTGTCGCCAAATATGATATCATCTACATAGACAACAAGAACAATGAGATGCCCACCTTCTGTTTTCACATACAGATTACCGTCCACTAAACCTTTCTTGAATCCCTGTTGAGAGAGATAGTTGTCTAGCCTTGCATACCATGCCCGTGGTGCTTGTTTTAATCCATATAATGCTTTCTTTAATTTGCAGACAAGGTTAGGATCCTCACTAATTTGAAAGCCATCTGGTTGTTCAATATAGACCTCTTCTTCAAGTTTCCCATTTAAAAAGGCAGATTTTACATCCATCTGATAAACTCTGAAGTTCTTGTGGACTCGCTAAGGCCGTAAACATTCTAATTGCTTCTAATCTGGCCACCGGTGCAAAAGTCTCTTCAAAATCAATGCCTTCGACCTGTGCATATCCTTTACAAACCAGTCTTGCTTTGTTCCTAATGACCTGTCCGTCTTCATTTAATTTGTTTCGAAATATCCATTTGGTGCCGATTACATTCTTATTTGCAGTGTCTAGGTACTAATTCCCAAGTTTTGTTCTTTTCAATCTGATCTAACTCTTCATTTATTGCCTTCATCCACCTATCATCTTTGCTTGCTTCATCTATGTTTTTGGGCTCAATGCTGGATAAAAGAGAGTAATTACTTATTACTTTCCTTCTTGTCCGAATACCACTGTGGGATCTCCAATTATTTGGTCTCTTGGATGATTTTTCTGCCACCTTGCCTGTTTTGAATTTCTTGTTTTCTTGCACCTCCGAGTCATCGACTAATTCATCCGAATCAAACGTAGATTTATTTTCTGTTTCATTCACCTCATCTCCTTCAAAGACTTCTTCATAGATTGGGTAGTTTTCCTCAAAGTCAGCCTAATCGTTTCCCACCTTCATAAAATTTAACATCTACACCGTCCACAATTTTCTTGAGTCTCTTGTTGTAGCATTTGTAAGCTTTGCTTTTTGATGAATACCCAACAAAAACACCTTCATCTGCTCTATCTTCAAACTTCCCAAGGTTGTCATCAGTTTTTCTGATGTAGCACCTACAACCAAATACTTTGAGATGTTTTGTTGTTGCTTTTCTACCAAACCACAACTCATAAGGTGTTTTGCATTCATGAGTTCTTAACATATATCTGTTTTGGATGTATACTGCAGTGTGAACTGCTTCTTTCCAGAATCTATCTGCTATTTTGTTTTCTGCCAACATGGTGCATGCCATTTCTTGTATAGTTCTGTTCTTTATTTCTACTACACCATTCTCGCTGGGGAGTTCTAGCCGCTGAATATTGTCTCCTGATACCATGTTTTTCATAGTATTCTGTAAATTCATTCGAAATGAATTCTCCTCCTCTGTCTGATCGTAAACATTTGACCCTTTTTCTTGTTTCATTCTCAACTAGCTGTTTGAAGGATCTGAACATTTCAAAAGCTTCTATTTTATCTTTTAAGAAAAATATCCATGTCATTCTGGAATAATCATCGATACACAAGCATAAAGTATTTGTCGCCATTTATGCTTTGAGTTCTCATGGGTCCACATAAGTCAGTATGAATAAGTTCCAAGGGCCTGCTAGTGTGGTACTCTTTTGTTTTGAATGAGACTCTGGTTTGCTTTCCCTTCTGACAAGAGGCACAAACATTGTTTGAAGGTTTTTTAATGATTGGAATATCTCTCACCGCTTGTTTCGAGCTGATTTTCACCAAATTATCAAAACTTATGTGTCCAAGCCTCTTGTGCCACAGCCAGCTTCTCTTCTTCTTGTCCAATGAAACACGTACCTTCTGAAGTTTCTGAGAGTGTGTACAAATTTCCAGACGTCCTTGAACCAGTTGCTATCAATTTCCCACTGTTTATTTTTTTGACTTCACAACCCTGCTTTTTGAAGACTACTTCATGTCCTTTATCACAGATTTGATTGACACTTAACAAAGTTGTGTTTCAAACCATCCACAAATAAAACTTCTTCCGACTTGATTTTCCCTTCACTAATTTTGACAGATCCTTTTCCTATTATTTTGGCTCCATCATTATTTCCAAACTTCACAGAGCCACCCTCATATTTCTGTAGTTTTTCAAATTTTTGTTTATCACCTGTCATATGACTTGAGCAACCACCGTCAAGAATCCACGGTACACATTTATTCTGAGCCCTGAAGGTTGTCTGCACTATTAAAGATTCATTTTCTTCCCCGAGCTGTTCTTTCTGTTTCCATTCTGTTTTGACTATGGTATTGGGCTCTAACTTGGATTTCCCCTTTTCAGAATCTTGCACATATCTTTCAAAAATAATTCTATTATGTTTTGCCCTATATGGTTGAATTCTTCTTTTCTGAGATTGATTTGAAATAGAAGTACTATGACAGTTTTCTAGCAATGTGCCCAAAGTTGTGACAATTAAAGCATTCTACCGCATAACTCATTAGAGGAGCAAAGGTATTTCTACTAGTGAAACTTCTTGGACCTACATTATACTTGCAGTAAGCAATTTTATGCCCATAACCATTACATTTGAAACAGAAACCATAAAAGTAATGATTGAACCTGAAAGATGGTCTTTGCCAAGTTGTTGCAGGAGCCTTAGATCTTCTTTTCTTTTGATGTGTGACCTTGGTAAAGCCATCATTGTCAGTTCCTATTTCAGGACTGGCATTACTCCTTTCTTTTGCCTCGATTTGTTTTTCTTTCAACAACCCGTTTCTTGTCTTTACTCTTTTCACATTCAACATTGCTTGCCTTTGGTCCGTTTGATGATTCTCCTTCAATAAAGCCCAGACCGAATTTGATACCTGCGGGTCTTTGATCGCTTAGGATTTTGTCCAACTTCATCGAACTTTCTTCACGTTTGAAATGGCAGCTAATTTTTTGATCCAGCTCTTGTATCTGTATTCGAAGACCAACATTTTCTTCTTCCAATTTGCAACATGAATCTATCTTCATGGTTACCTGAACTTCAAGATCTTCGGACATTTTCTTGTACTCTTCTGTCTGTGTTTTTAGACCGGTTATAATGTCATTTGCATCCTCAAGCTTCCTTGACAGTTTTTTATTCTTTCTTTTCTCATATTTCCATTCCATAAGAGCAAAAACCAGCTCACCTTCTAAATCAACTTCAGCCTCAGCTTTTTCAATAGACACTTTAGAGTTCATTCCTTCTCTCTTTTCTAGGTTTTCTGCCTCTTCTGATTTTTCTACTTCAAACGCCATAAAGAGAGCTTCACTTGTTCCTTCTTCGGAGTCTTCACTAGAGCTGTCCTCTCGAAGAATCTGCATTTCGGGAGATAAAACTTTTCTTTTCAAATTGCCTTTTCTGAAGTTTGTTTTCTTCCTCCATTCACTTCTTTCTTGATGCGGAGTTTCTTCACCTTTGTTCTTTTCATTGAGAGGACATTTTGTCACAAAGTGTCCAATGCCTCCATAGTTAAAGCATTTAAATGGTAGCTTTCCTCTGTATTTTCCTTTTCCTTTTCTCAGCTTTTTGACAAAATTTGCTTCCATTTCATCCGATACATCCTCTTCTTCAGACTCTTGTTTTGTGACTTTGCCTTTTAGGGCTTTGAAAGCCGCTTCTCTATCTGTGGGATTAGACCTTCCTATTCTCATTTCAAAAGCAGTCAAAGAACCATGCATCTCATCCATACTAAAATGATTTAGATCTTTGGCTTCTTCTATGGCCGAGACTTTAGAATCAAATCTAGGAGGGAGCGATCTTAATACCTTTTTCACGATAGTAGCATCGTTTATATTTTCGTCGAGACCTCTCGATTGAATTGGTGATCCCATTGACTCTTTGCATGAAAGTCTCTATGTTCTCATCATTGTCCATCTTTAAAGATTCGAATTGAGCTCGATGTGTTTGAAGCTTGGCCTCCTTGATCCTATCATCTCCTTCATGAATGTTCTCTAGTTTATCCCATACATCTTTTGCTGATTCACAATTTATGATCTTGACTAGCTCACTATCCACTAGTCCACACATGATGGCATTTTTTGCTTTTGAATCATTTTCAAATGCCTTTTTACCAGCAGTGTCTGTTGGAGCGATGGCGGGAGCTTTGTAACCATTAACTACCGCACCCCGTATGTCAAAACCCAAAGCACTGAGATATGTCTGCATTCTAATTTTCCAGAATGCATAATTAGTTCCATCAAACAATGGTGCTTTGTTCGAGGAGAACCCTTCACCACTTGCCATTGCGTCACTTCCAAGATCACCCTAGCTGTTTGAGCCTATTCAGGAACCTAGCTCTGATACCAATTGTTGTAATCATAGTGACACTGAGAGGGGGGTGAATCAGTGTGATCTTTAAAATTTCTAATATATATAGTTTTAAATCCAACAGCTATTTAAAACTGATAAAAGAAATATCAAATGCAACAAGAAAGCATGACACACAACATAGTAATTTAACGAGGTTCACCAATGTGGCTACTCCTCAAAATGACTGCTTGGACTACCATCCAAATCCAGCCAATGCAAAGCTACAACTTTACAATATCTTTTACCAAAGACCAACTGGAAGGAGCACCAACCCCTTAGCTTTATCTTGTTTCAAATAGAATGGAGCACCAACTCCTAATTTACCAAAGACCTACTGGAAAGAGGCACCAACCCCTTATGCCAAGCTACAACTTGGAAGTCAATAATGATAATGAAAATTATAGAATAAAACTTTCACGTTATTTCTCACAGTCTGCTGTTTCTCTGCATTCTGCTACTTCTACGCAAAATGCTTCGCACTATCCGACCGCTTCTATGAACTTCTTCGCACTCTCTACTGTAATCAGATGATCGATCACTTCTGCTGTCTGCGCTATCACTTCGCACTTAGAACTCAACCTCTGCACATCATGCTCTTAATTCATGCAATCAATAATGCACACTTCCTTCAACTCGAACTACGACTTCACTTAATGAAAAACTCAACATCCCACCTCATTCACACAAGTTCGATACGACTCGCTCTCTCTCGACACGAACTTCATTTGCACAAACACTCTACTCGCATTCCCAATTATCTTCACCTAACTTCTCAAACTCGAAGTACCCCTCCTTTTTATAGAAGAAATTTCAGGAACAAATCTTAAACAAATGGGTAACCCTAAGAATGTCTGAAAACCCTAGAAATTGTATCACAAACCCTAGAAATTATCGATTCAAACCCTAGAAATTGTCTCAAACCCTAGAAATTGTGCCTGCAAACCCTAAAATGTCGGCCGTATTCAACTTTGTCGCCTCAATCATCCCACCTCTGTCACCTTCCTGTAACTATTGCCGTGAAATAGAAACATGTCATGATATCGTGACACTTTTTGTAGCCGTACGCCTTCTTGTCCTTGTCGTCATGAAATCGTGACCCTTTTGGCCTTTGATAGCTTTGCCACCGTTCTTGTCGTGAAATCGTGACACTTCAAACTTTTGTTGACGTCATCCTCATTCTTGTCATGAAATCATGACGCTTTCGGCTTCCAGAGGCTTTTCTTGCAAACTGTCGTGAAATCGTGACACTTTCGCTTGATGTCATCCTCATTCTTGTCATGAAATCATGACGCTTTCGGCTTCCGTACATTTCTCGCTTCATGCACTAGCGAAATCAAGACATGTAGCAAAATCGCTACAACTTTGTGCCTTATGCTTCCAACTTTGCTTCGACCCGTGAAACTTTGACTTGTAGCAAAATCGCTACACCTTTGTGCCTTGCACTTTCGACTTGTAGCATAATCGCTACACCTTTGTGTTCTGCACTTTTGACTTGTAGCGAAATCGCTACACTTTTGTGTTCTGCACTTTTGACTTGTAGCGAAATCGCTACACTTTTGTGTTCTGCACTTTTGACTTGTAGCGAAATCGCTACACCTTTGTGTCTTGCGTTTCGACTTGTAGCGAAATCGCTACAACTTTTCCACTTAACACTTTCTCCTTGCTTCGGCCAGTGAAATTTCAACATGTAGCGAAATCGCTACAACTTTTCCACTTAACGCTTTCTCCTTGCTTCGCCGAAAATCCAACATGTAGCGAAATCGCTACGCTTTCTCGACTTAGCTTCTTGGCCTCCAACATGTCACGAAATCACGACATTCCTTCTTCTCTCGCACCCTTCTCTCCTCATTTTGTTGAAAAATCATGACATTTTCTGTTCTTCTCTCTCCTCATTTTTGTCGTGAAATCATGACATTTTTGGCTGTGCCTTCTCTCTCCTCCATTTTGTCATGAAATCGCGACAGAAAACATGTCGCGATATCGCGACGCTTTTCTAACTTGTCTTTTTCTTCGAATTTTTGAAACCGGGTCACTTCTGTTTTCTAGGAATTGCACTTTACATAATCTGACTATCCTTTAAACTTCTGTCCTCTGGCATCTGAATGACTCCTGAACTGTCTGTCCATTGCATCATTAGATCTAACTGCCTGTGTTGACAACAATGACAAACTTCTTGCAACACCTTGCTCAACACACTCAGGAATGGAGCCTCAACATCTCAAAACATTTATCCCCAAATGTTTTTATGCTCAAAGGATAACACTAAGGGCATTACTTAAAGATAAAAAGTTACCCCACAAGCATTCTCTAGGCTCAAAGAACAACACTTAAATTGGGATTATAATGAGTGCTTGTATTTTATTAGGTCTAAAGACCATCGCTCATACAAAAACACATCTAAGTGCTTGTCTATTATTAGACTCTCAGGTCACCACTCAAGAAAGGAATTATTTTCTTATAGCATTTATCCATTATTCAATCTTTTATACCACCACTAAAAGTGAAATAAATGATTATCCAAATTCTTGATATCTAATTAACAATTATCACATCAAATTATTGCATCTCTCATTTTGCATATCAAATCAACAACTAAACCAAAATCAACATCACATCATCAAAAGACAATCATCATCAAAAAGGTCGACATGAAAAGATGAATATATAGCATAATATCATAATTGCATATAATGGCTCAAAATCATACATACCTATAAGATAGGAGTATCACAATAGCAAAATTGATTTACCTATCCCCCATCCTATGCAAAAAGAGAGGATGTACTACATGATTAAAATTTGTACACTCACTCCTAAAAGCGTAGGTCTAATAGCTAGATCCTATATCCCTCTACCAGGTGTTGACGGAGGAGGTAGAGACCTAAAACCAACTGATCACTATGAATAACAACTCATAAATGAAGTCCTCAATCACGTTCATGATGGTGATGGTTGTTAATACTCTAGAGGGATGATTGAGAAATAAAGTTGTTGATAATATATAGCTTGAGTCCTCTCCCTCCCTACCTCCACCTCACTCCATCCATTTTAATTATTGCTCCAATGGACCAATCACCACAACCATCATGCCTAAATCTACCCCTTGTCCTATCCTCAAAAGGGCCTTATCTCTCTCTTGGGTAACGCAATCCATAGCAACCTGCATCTTGGCTAAAGCCTCACTACAAGGCACTAGCTCATGTGTCAATCGATTTATCTCCTCTTGAGCTCTAACAACGTTGTCCTCCTGTGCAGCCTCTACTACTACCAACCACTCTCTAACCTTATGGAAGATCATAGTTAAAGCCTCTAGCTTGGCCTAAGTACCCTCTATAATTGATCTACTAGTGCTAGCTCCACTAAAAACCCCTAGCACCATAAGAACCATGGTTAATGGAGGGATATCTAAATGGGTATACTTGAACCTTCTCACCCTGGTCCTCTCCCCTAGTTGCCTGCCTCGCAACCCTCTTGTCCTTCCAATCCTTCCCTATTTTTTGCCATATATCCCTATGAATCCTTGTCATATCCTCCACCATCGCATCACACTCTATCAAAATCTTTGTCGATGTCAGCTAAGAGGGAAAAAATATAGCATACCATAACATGTATCCCTCTATCACCCTAAGATATTTTGCAATCAATTCTAGCATCTCAGGATCATCTGTATTTACCTCAATATGAGAGAATACGTCAGTAGGCTCAAACCATCTCTCCTGAGTATTCCATTGCAACCATACCTCTTCTAACTTAGGTAACCCTTGAACTCCCCCAAATTGTTGTAGCACTCGATCATATCAATACAACTCAAAAAACTATCCTCTATAATCCAACCATTAGATCCTCCTTATTCAAGTAAAATTCCTCCTATCATTTTCCCATCTATATTGGCCCCTCCATGGATGCCATATAGTCTATGCAACGCTTAAATCATCAATAACCTATCAAGCCTACACTAAAGTACATTGACTAGGTCTAACATTGTATGCCCATGAATACACTATAGGCCTCTCTGTCCTAGGTCTCCTACCCCCTTCTATTGTAAACCGCCTACTTTTTATGTGCTTCCAAGCCCACATTTGAAGAAGAGTTAAACATACTAGGCTCTTATCACTTCAATGTACCATCCGATATAATTTTCGGTATAGCCATGCAAAATAGCTATACCCCATGCATAAACAGTCCCACAATCATGTAGGCCAACTATCACCACTTACTATCCCCAAAGCATAGTCTACCTACTAGTGTCTACCATAAAAATCCCAAACATAATGAAACACAACAACATCGAAAGATGATCTATGTGTCCTCCCTTATACACATCATTATTGTGTATTCTCATAGGCATCCTTGTAAACATCTCTTCCCCCATCAAAAGTTACTTCTCGATTTATTATCCTTCCCAAGGTGGATTGGGACTCCTTGAATAGGAACCTAAGGAATGTGCCAAACATCCTCAAGATTCATTGTTATCTCCCTTGTAGGTAACCTAGAAGTGTTTTTCAAAGGATACCACCCCTTTGTAAATGTTGTCAAGAGTGGATGATCAAACTCCAACTTGAGCATATATGCCACATGGTCCAATTTTGTGGTTGTCAACATTGCATAATCATGAGCATTAAGTCCACTAGCCATAATTTTGTGCATCTTCTTCAATTGTCACTCTTTGCTCACTAACACCTTCATCCCTTATCAAAATACAAACCCAAGCCTCGTCAAAAACACTCTAAGAAAATTTTTCCACTTAGCAAATTTTCCATAAGTGGCACAAATGCCACTAGTGAATTTGCCACAAGTGACAAAAATGCCACTAGCAAATTTTCCACTAGTAGTAAATTTACCATAATCTTCGAAAAGTGTCAAAAAATGATCCAAAATAATTAAAAATATTGATCTCGATTTGTGATCTTACCCATAAAACCTTCTTCGAAGCCAACATCATCCCTCAAACCAAGTCAACATGATGAGGGAGTCTCTTGTTAATTGTGATTGATCTCTAAGCCTCCTTTGCATGAGCTCTCGCTCTTTCTAAATTTGTGAAGTGAAAATTACATCCATTTTTCCTATTTTTCCTCTTTTAACCTACACACCCACCCTAAATCACTTTCCTTTTCACAAATATTTATCCATTTTATCCAATCTTTCCCTCCTATTGAGACTTCTCACCAAATAAAATTTGGAAAAAATTCTCGAGGGGGCACCCATGGGGCATATGGGGCATGAATGTTTAGATACCACAAGGCATATATCACCAAATTCGAAGAAAACATGCAACAATGACATTAAACAACTAAAAACAATCACAATCGTAATCATCTCTTCAACATAACATTCCAAGACACTAGTAAGCATTACAATGTCAAAATTGGATTCTTATAATTTATTTTTGATACAATTTCATAGAAATCATATCAAAATTGGGGCAAAATATAGACACCCAATTTTGACACACTATCCAAGTAAACTACATCAAACATCATACCAAACATAAATAGATAGTCAATCAACTTAGCCTAAGTGATTTGGGCATCATTTTTAGCCCTTGTCAAATTTGCCACTCCTTGGAAAAAATGCCATTGGTAAATTTACAACTTAGTTGCATTTTTGCAAAAAGTTATTTTTTGCCCCCCAACTAATCAAATTGACCATTGGTCACAATCACCAATCCATGACAAAAACACTAGTGGTGATTTTGACCTAAAGTGGAGATTTTTCCAAATGATCAAAATCCTTCAACATAAGCTAGAGGTATGTGGATCCCCTTGTGTCACTACCTCCTCTGATACCGCATGCTCCAACAATGAACCAGGCCTAAAAATTCAAATTTGGTCCAAAAACCTAAGAGCATATCACACCTAATTTTCCCTCTCAATTTCTCCAAAAATCTATAAATGTATCTATTGGTGTAAGCATTCCACAAGCAATTGGAGCTAAATTATATTCTACCAAAATTTTCATACTCTCTCATTAGAATTATCTCATTTGGAGCATATTTATCAAGCATTTGGAGCATGTTGTAACACCCCTTATTTGGTAGAACTCGTTATTGATAATGAATTATGTATTGGTGTGAATTTTTAACTACATAGCTTCATTTTATGATGTCAATATGATTGGGTAATTGTACTTTATGCTTGGAATATGGTATTGTTGATATATTTGTGGGTGTAGGACTAGGTGCTCTCACTGGTGGGATCATATGGGTAAACCACCTAAATTGAGAGATATTTTGGGAAATGATGGTGATGATTTATTCATCAACAACTCAGGGTAACAAAATACCCTTCATATAGTTGCATTGCATTTGCATGACTCACACCATTGGGCTAGGAAGTTGCTTGTGCAATGAGTCTCCTTAATAGGTTGGTGGTAGCAATAGACTATCTTAAATATATATATCCACCTACTTAAGGATAAAACAATGGTGTGTGATATTGTGTGTTTGAATGGCATGTATGCTTATGTATGGTAAGCATAGAATCAATTAATTAAAGGAATATTAATACACTTAGTATTATTAATACTTGAGAATAATAATATCAAGGTTAATAAGTAATATTAACCATTGATATTAATAAAGGTTGTAATAAAATTATTTAAAGCAAGATTAAAGTAAATTATAATGATCCACTAAGCTTGGTAAGCCTTCATAATTATATTATCATGCTTAGTAAGCACTTGGCTTTCAAGATAGTAAAGGTGGCGAAGTAAGGAACGTCTTCTTGAAAATGTTCCAAATGTTATCTTGGCCATGCATGGTGGTCACACCTTGGCTATTGGAATAAGTAAGGGTTGAGTTTGGAAGGAGGGGACTATTGAAGAGAGGAGCTCAGACCAGGAAAAGAAGCAAGAATGGTAGTGCTTTTCTAGATTGAACCAGTATCTTAGGCTAAGGTAGCACCTTCAAAGTATAGCTTGGTTTTGCTTGATTAATATTCTTTGATGCTACAATTATTATATTAGCTTTTGCTATGTTTTGACTTGGTATATCTTCCTAAGTGCATACCTGATTATGCTAAACCTATGACTTTCCTTTGGTACATTTGCTTGTGATACTTTCTCTTGCTTTGTTTTGCCATGTTGTCTTTCTTGTGGTTTTGAATGTTATATGTCATCAAGGTAGTAGTATGGTTATGTCCCCATCCTTTTCATCATATTTTGTTTTGTCAACCCCCATATTGAGTGGTTTTGGAGGATCTTTTAAGAGTTGGATTGTATCTTTGCTTGCTAGTCTAGCTATTTTGGATATCATCATTTTTTGTTTCAACCTATGTGATCTTATAGAGTCAGATCTGGATAGTTTGGTATAATCATTCCATGTCATCACTTGGACAGCATGGTCATGTTCTTTGGATGGTTAGTTTGGAAACCTTGGGTGGCACCTATGTTTTCCATTATCTTGAACCAACGTTCCTATGTCTGGTTGGAGTATAGACCTAGTGGTGTGTGTTCTGGTTATTGTGGGTTGCTCTATTATTGGTCGACAATATGACACCGCACGTAGGGTGGGGTGGATAGATCAGTTCCAAGAAGCATAGAACGATCACTACATCAAAAGGATGGGGTAGATGATCTCTAGAGAAGGTCAGTTCCTTCGAGGTGATTCCAACTACTCTACATCATAAAATAGGGAAAAGGGAAGGCAAAAAGAAATAAATAAAAATGTTGTATCCATAACTCATGAGGATGGGTATAGTCGCATCAAGACCTATGCATGTGCAATACCCCATCAGAAACACAATCCCTACACCTAAAATATCATCCAATGATATCTTTGTCTTATCTCTCTATCAATAGCAGATGGGAGGCGAATTCTAGTACCGATGAACAGGTGCATGATATCTAGGATGCAGAATCAAAGTGCTCCTATTCAGGTGGTGTTATCAAAAATAAACCTCCAACCCATATAATAAATATGCTCCCCTTAGTCACTCAGGCACACCCCATGGAATTCAGATAGTAGAATAACACAGGATGACTTAAGCAGCTAAAGAATTGAATATTTATACATTTAGTAAAGAACAAGAGGACACAACTAGAGACAAAACAGTACAAAATTTATATTTACAGAGGGAAAACCTTACATGATAATTGTAATGGCTAAAGTGTCATCCTTAGGAATGGCCAGCATTCCACTATTTATACTTATATTTACATGGATTTCAAAATCTGGATATTAATGGCGGTGGATGGGAAGATGGCTTTTATAGTTGAAGAGCGCCACCCTGGTACATTGCTCCACTGGATACTGTTAGTATTCTAGAAGGTAGATGTACTTGGTTGAATATGAGCCTTTAGATCTTCTGATGCTTCTACATAACTGATCAACTCTTAGCTACCTTGTCCTTATCCTTGACTAGCGATCCTCTGGTTGAGGTTATGGATGGAAGATACTAGGATACCTTGGGAGTGTATCTCTAGAAATCCATCACTTCTATGTATGTTGTTAGATACCTGAACTGCTACAACTATATGTACATATTCCACTTGAGTTTTGAGTGGTGGTGGGATACTTGTATGTCGAACGGGTGCTTCCTTTACTCCTTTTCCCATTTTTGGAGGTATTGGGATGAGTGTGGGAACTTCTTTGAAATTCTACCCCTTTTATATTTGCATCTTCCACCTGGGATGGGCAGGATTCTACCTCCTTTACAAGGGCGGGCTTTCATGATTTATTTGCCCATGCTAGCACTTTGGAATGTTTGCTCAATCAGTTGGATGGGTGTTTTGGAATATTCTACCCAAGATTTTTAGGAAGAAGTTCACCCATGCTATGACCCTCCCCACTTCATTCTATCATCTGTTCAATACTTTGGTTCGCCCATGACTGCTACCATTGCCACTTGGTACATTTCGCCCATCCAGTAGTACCTTCAAAAATTGAGCGAAATCCTTTTGAATAGAGGAAATCACTTTCTGAAGGTAAAAGTGGGTGAAGAATGAAAAATTTCATCTACACTTTGGTGACTTGTAGGGGTTTTTCCATTTTGTGAAAAAATGAAACCCAAAAGGATTAGGAAATATAACAATCACAACAGGGAAATTAAGGAGGGGAAGGAAAGGCACTGAGAAAAGGAGGATGAGACAAAGGAGAAGACACAAAGAGAAAACAAGTGAAAAAATAAATGGAAGAAACAAGATATCTAACACATAAAAAAGCAGAGTGGATAAAAATGAACAAGGGCTCAACTGACGAGAGTAGAAGGGAGAAACAAGTAAAAGAAAGCTAGAAATACAAGGTCAAGGTGGCCAACACAGAGAGAATTGTTGCAGACAAGAGTAGTAGGAAGAAAAGTAGTGGAAACAACAAGTAAATTCTTAGGGAGCTTACTATAAGACACACACTAGAGGAAAATGGAATAGGAAGCAATAGAGGTGACGAAACCTTTGTTACCAGTCAAGAGAGTTACAGGCAACAAAGGGGAAAAGAAGGTGAAAAGGAGAAAAGGGCGGGAAAATTAGGACACACAAAGGAAAAAATAATCCAAAACCTATCAAGTGAAACTGATGGGGCATTGACCCTTCTCCATGAGACATGCTTACATATTGAATCACCCTAAATGTAACCCATCGAAGACCTAGGACATTCCAAGAGCAAACAGATTGCCAATGTTCCTTATATCTTCTATCCAGACCTTTTTCTTCACACAATCCAGTTATGATCCTCTTTTACTGGCTTTTATCCATCGAAAGGCCATTTAGCTTCAACCACAACTCATGGTCTACACTTTTTGGACTCATTTTCATCTTACTATAGGGGTCATTTATAGCATGTACCTACATCTATGAGTTCCAAGGCTTATCGCAGCTCCTAGGGACAAGTGAGAGGTCTTGAAAATTGTTGAATGTATCCATTGGGCTATGGGGTCACAACAATGGATAGAAGAATAGAAAACTAGGAAGACAACACAGAGATGGAGGAGAATGTTATATTGTTAGGATCCTGCTATAAAATAAACTCAAATAACACACTCTCACACAATTTCTTGGAAATAAACTCACATAAACATCATATTAATATTCGGAACAAATTACACATTATAACAAAAATTTACATAAAGGAACAATATCACAATAAGATAGAATCGCAGGCCTCTTCGAGGGGGCAACCTCCTTCAACACTTCATTAATTTGCAAAAATATGAATACATTGGTGCCTTCTCGGGTATTTAAAGAGTTACCTTTCATGGTTGGCTTACATGCAAAATGCCACATGGATTACATGCATAATGCCACCCGAATTACATGCATAGTGCCACTCGAATTACATGCACAATGCCACTTGAATTACATGCACAAGGCCACCTTACATAACCTATCTACCATGTGTTACATAAAAAGGGTGCCATTTGTCATAGACACTATATAAGCTAAAACTTAGAACATTACAAAATATTAATCATGGGTACTACCCACGTTATTTAGGAATTATTACATCATAGAGGTTATTACATTAAGGGTTAGGATGGGATCCTAACATGTCCTTCCCCTTGAAGAAGCTTTGTCCTCAAAGCTGAAATGAGGAAACTATTGTTGGAGTTGGTGGAGAGATTCCCATGTAGCATCTTCAGGTTGAAGCCCACGCCACTAAACCAGGATCTCTGTAATGGTACGGTTGCGAAGAGTACGAGTTCAACGCTCCAACAACTGTTCAGGTTCAAGTAATATGGAGCCTTCTTCATCTAATTCAGGAAGTGTGGATTGAACCTATACCTGTGTGCCCACAACTTTCTTGAGAGCGAAAACATGAAAAACCAAATGAAGCTTGGAAGTAGGTGGGAGCGCCAATTTGTAAGTTGTGGTACCAATCCTTTGTAGAACCTGGTAAGGGCCATAAAATTTTGCAGTAAGCTTCTAGCACCTACGGAGTTGTAGGGATGATTGTTTGTACGGCTAAAAGCAAAAGAAGACCATATCACCTACATCAAAACTATGCTCAGAACAATGTTGATCAGCCTGTTGGCGCATCTGATTCTGGGCCATGTTCAAATTTTACTTAAGTTGGCGAAGGACCTCGATGTGTTGACTCAGAGTTTTTTCGACGGCCTGGACCTTGGAGCTGCCAGGAATGTAAGAGGAAGGTGTAGGTGGAAGGCACCCATAGACCACTTCAAATGGTGTGATTTTTGTTGCGGTATGATAGGAAGTTTTGTACCACCATTCAGCCAAGGATAGCCATTTGGCCCATTAAGTGGGATAATCTGAGACAAAGCAACGAAGGTATGTTTCCAAGCATTTATTAACAACTTATGTTTGACCATCCATTTGCGGATGGTAGGTTGAACTCATTTTGAGCTGAGTCCCCTACAACTTAAACAACTCTTGCCAGAAATGACTAGTGAAGGTGGGATCACGATCAGATACAATGGAGGTGGGCATGCCATGAAGGCGAAAGATGGAGTCAAGAAAAATTTATGCAACAATGGATGTTGTATAAGGATAGGCAAGGGCACAAAAGTGAGCATATTTTGAAAGGTAGTCCACTACCACAAAAATAACTGACTTGCCTCTAGATTTAGGGAGCCCTTCTATAAAGTCCATGGAAATGTCAGTCCAAACCTGATCCAGGATAGGAAATGGCTGAAGAGTGCTCGGAGAGCACACTGTTTCACCTTTCATCCTTTGACATGTGTCATAGGCAGCAAAAAAAGAGCGGATGTCCCGTTTCATACCTTTCCAAAAGGTGTGCTTGAGTTGCTCATATGTTTTAAGGAACCCTGAATGGCCTGTAGAGGGAGTGGCATGCAATTCCTTTATGAGGAGCTCTCAAAGTGGGGACTTATGAGGTAGAACTAGGCGTTGATGGTAGCGTAGATCACGGCCTTTCCAATTATATCCTTGTGTAGAATCTGGATCATCCATTAGTGAGGCTATCAAAGCTTGCAAATATGCATCCTGACATGCTTCTTGATGTAAGGAATCAATCCATTGGGGAAGTGGTGCTGAGATGGCACACAACATACTTACGGTCTCCATTTGGTGAGAAAGAGCATCAGCCACAATATTCTCCTTTCCATTTTTGTAGGTGATATCATAATCATAGCCCATGAGTTTAGACACCCACTTTTGTTGGTCAAGCATGGCAACTCTTTGTTCCAAAAAATATTTGAGACTTTGATGGTTGGTTTTGATGGAGAAGTGATGCCCAATGAGGTAAGGTCGCCAATGTGTGACTGCATGCAATATGGCTAACATTTCCTTAGCATATGTGGATTTCCCCATGTTACGATCAGAGAGTGCCTTACTAGTAAAAGCCACAGGTCGTCCTTCTTGCATCAATACTGCCTCAATACCATGACCAGAAGCATCACTTTCAATGACAAATGGTTTACAGAAATCTAGCATGGCTAAGACGGGGGTGGTGGTCATAGCATGCTTGAGTTCAATGAAGGCTTGTTCAACAGGCCCTGTCCAAGTGAAGGAATATTTTTTCAACATGGAGGTGAGGTGGGCAGCTATCTTCCCATAATTGTAGAAAAATTTGTGATAATAACCTGTAAGCCCTAAAAATCCTTGAAGTCCCTTGAGGGTGTGAGGTTTCGGCCACTCTTGAACTACTTGGATCTTCTTAGGGTCAACCTTGACGCCATCCTATGAGACAATGTATCCCAAATACTCTACTCAATAAGGCCAAAGGAACACTTAGACCTTTTGGCAAAAAGGTTATGGGTGACCAACAACTGTAAAGTTTGATCCACATGATTGAGGTGCTCTTCCCATGTGTGGCTATAAATCAAGATGTCATCAAAGAACACAAGGATGAATTTTCGCAAAAAGGGCCGAAAGATGTTGTTCATAAGACTTTGGAATGTAGAAGAAGCATTTGTGAGACCAAATGGCATTACCAAGAATTCATAATGACCTTCATGAGTGTGAAAGGTATTTTTGGGGATGTCCTCATCCTTGATCCGGATCTGATGGTAGCCAGAGCAGAGATCAAGCTTATTAAAATACATGGTCCCATGTAGTTCATCGAGTAGTTCATCAACCACTGGAATAGGAAATTTATCCTTGATCGTAGTCTTGTTGAGTTCCCAATAGTCAATACATAGGCACCATAAGCCATATTTCTTGGGAACAAGTAGGACAGGCGAGGAGTAGGGGCTAGTACTAGGTCGGATGACACCAGCCTTGAGTAATTCCTATACCAATTTTTCTAGTTTTGATTTCATGGCATGAGGGTACCTGTATGGCCTGATATTTTATGGTGCACTACCCGAGAGCAATGGGATAGCATGGTCGTGAGAGTGACACGGTGGTAGTATAGTTGGTTCTACAAAATATAGCATCATGTTTGTGTAGAACTAGTTGTAGGTCTGATGCAATTTAGGCCATTAGTGAAGTGGTTGGTTGGATGGAGAAGAGTTGTGCAATGACCCCATGTTTTGATTTCTTTAGCACTTTCTCGATACGATTGGAACTAATGAGGTGAGGTGTTCCTATAGGGGAGCCCTTGAGTAAGTGTGTTTGTCCATTTTGGGATAATTGCATCCAGAGTTCTGCAAAGTTCCAACTGAAAATGCCCAACATACTCAACCATTGGGATCCCAAAACCATATCACATCCCCCCAACTGGAGGGCAAACATGTCCTACTTAATTTCATAGTCCCCTATCTTTATCTTGACATTGTGGCATTTTCCTTTACAAGGTAATGTTCCCCCATTGGCTACCATGACCTTGAATGAATTACAAGTGTGGATATAGCAATTTGCCTACTTAGAAACTCTAGGATCAATGAAGTTGTGTGTGCTTCATGAATCAATAAGGATGGTAAGATGTTGGCCCTTGAAAAATCCCACAACTTTCATGGTTTATGGAGTGGTAATGCCTGCAATAGCATGGACTGAGATCTCTGCCTCAGACCCCTGTGTATCTTCTTTCTATGGAGAAGGTGTTTCAGGGAGGTCCTCATCCTCATCACTTTGGTCAGTGTTAGCAAGGTCCTCAACATCTATCAAGAACAGTCTTTTGTTGGCACACTTATGTCCTTTACAAAATTTTTATCACAATTATAACATAAGCCTTGGGCACGACGTGCATCCATATCCTTTGTAGTCAGGCGCTTGCGTGTAGTAGGTTTACTTGTATCGCTCCAAATTTTTCACACCCTTACCTTCAAGCTATAGGATCCATGCCCGAAAGGAGGATGTGAAAAGGATGGCACGGTACCTCGGACTGAGAGGCCTTGCGAAGGTCCCGCCTCTCGGGGGAGGTGTATTATGGTGATTTTTTGACGGATGGTGGGTTCACCAGGAAACGTTTGAATGGCAGTTTCCATGCCTAGGTTGGGAATGTGTTTGATGTGTTCCGTTTTATCTTTAATCATCCAAGTCCTAGGTTTGGCCAAAATGAGTCTAAGCTATTCTATATGAAATGCAGATTTAAATGAAGACAAAAACAGATTTGGACAGAAAAATAGAAAGAACAAGATGGATTAAAGACCCATACCTGATCCGGATGTCTGATGAAGGTTCTGATTTTTGAAGTAGTCAGGATCGTCTGGAATTCGACAGGATCGTCTCCTATCTAACAAGATCGTCTGAGATCTGACGAATTCATCAGAGACCTGCAAATAGAAAAACAGATGCAAAATACAGAGAATGCAACTATGATAACAGAGGGTAATGATGTAAAATGACAGTAAGAACATTAAAATGATGATAATAAGCAAAAACACGAATGCATTATAACGATCTAATGACAATTTATGCTTTTATTATGCATTAAAGCTACATGGGTGAACTCCAAGATGCAGAATAATAAAGAATAACCATAGAATTAACTAAATGCAGAATAAAGCAAGAAAAAGGATGAAGAAATGCAAACTCTAGGCATTGATTGCCCCCAATGTGGACTGCAGTCGAAATCGTCTCGAATTGGGTCGAGATCGTCCGAGATTGTACGAGATCGTCTGAGACGAACTGAGCTTGCTCCGGCTGAAAAACAATGAAGTTCCTGCAAACAAACTTGAAAAAATGTGAATGCAAATAGTGATTTAAGATGGTCTAGTGCATGTAGAATTCGAGTTACAGGGAATTTCAGCCAGGGGGATGCTAAGGGGAGGGCCTAGGATTAAATAGGCTTAGGAGGGAGGTTAGGAGGTTGGAGATCATCCCTATTTGGGAGATCTCCAACGGGGAGGGTCTCTAACGGCACAGACACGCTTCTGCCCGGATTAGAGACGTCGTTGGAACAGAGACTAATTGTGAAAAATTAGTTTTGGGACAAGATCGTCTGGACGTCCTAGCCCAGACGAAATCGTCCGATCTGAGGCGATATCGTCTGATCGACGACGATATCGTCAAACGGTCAAAACAAACTCTAAAAATGGCATGGGAAAGGAGGAAACGGATTAAGCGGCGGTTTGGGAGCGATTTTGGAGGTTGAAATTTGAATTTGAATATTTACTAGAGTAATTGTAATTATTAAGGTTTTATCGCGCCAATTTTAGGGTGCTACATTTTGCCCCCTCTTTAGCGAATTTTTTGAAGAAAATGCGTTAAAGATGAGTTCTTCTCGATCTACGAGAAAGCAAAAATTATTCCCATTTTTAGGCGACGATTCTTGGTCGAATCGTACGACAGCTTACTATGGTGCCCCCTCCGTGTTTTTACCCAAATCGAACGTTTGAGGTAAAAATGCGAAAAAGCAAAATTTTTAAATGTTTTTAATTGTGTTTTGAATAAAATTAAGAAAAATAGGGTAAAACCCTAATTCATTTTTTTGTTGTTTTTGTTGTATGGGGGTACTGGGAGGAGATGGGAGTGGGTTTTTTTTGTTTGTTTTATTTTTTTGATAGAGGATTGAGTATGCTGAGGTATAGATTGTGGCATACCGATTCGGTTTTGATATGATGTATATATATTTGTGATATATATAGATGAGATATTTTTGATCATATGACTTGTGTCTTATGTATTTTTATGATGCTTTTAATGTTTTGATTGATTGATTTGATGATTCATGTAATTACGTCGTTGGAAATATTATGGTTGAAATGTCATGCTTGAAAAAATTTAAATGAAATAATCTGATGGAACAAATTGGTTGTTTGTGATGTGATGATTTGATAAAAAAATAAAAGGGACTTTTAACAATAATTTCAAAGGACATTGTCGCTATTATAGACCATTTCATGGAGTCGCCGCTCACTCGGTCGTCAAGCTAATCCCAGTATAGAAATATTGTTAAAAGTAAAAGAGTGCTTAAGAGACTGTCTTAAGACTTTGGTGCAATGGTGCAAATGATGATGATGATGGTTTGTTTTCAGAGTTTCATAAAAATAGTATGCATGAAATAATGTTAAAATGATTTTTGCTAGGCATAAATTCCTAAGTGTGATAAAATTTTTGGATAATTCCCTAGGAATTATACCATCATTGCAAAATTGAAGGTTGACATAATGACATGAAATAGTGATAATGTGCATGCTTTTTGTCAAAAAACATAATTGTATAACATAATGATTTAAGTCATATGGTTTTCATGATTTTCAAATAAATGGGGAATAAAAATTGGTACAATGGTTTGCGCTAGGCATAGAATATGTAGGTATAGACTTATACCATCATCGCGAAATCCAAAAAGAGATAGTTTTATTGCATGGTTGATTTTTAATAAATAGAAAATATGAAGATGAGGACTTGCGCTAGGCATAAAATTCCAATTTTGGTTTTGGAACTATACCATCATCGCGAAAGTCGACAATATATATATATGTGTGTTTTGATTGTATGGTTTTGAAAGAAATTTTGATTTTTTTATTATGCATGTAGTTGTCTTTATACTAAACAACTGTACTTTAAAGAAGAAAATGAATTTATTCCAAACAATTTGCAAAAAAATATTTCAAAGTATCTTAAAGACAAAAGTTAGATTTATAAGGAATCCCATGTGCATATGTGAATTCATTTCCAATCTTGATTTATCATAATGATACACAAAATCTCTCAAATACAAATGTGTGTGCAATTGCTATGTTCATTTACCAGTTTTGAGCAAGATAATATGATACAAGTGATTTGAATGAACCAAATAAGTGTTCATTAACCATGATGTAGATGCATATAACCATACTAGACTACTATGTAAGTCGGATTATCAAGAGCTAGCTAATCCATAAGCAGACATAGGTCTGTACAAAAGAAGGTCGCTAATGTGACAGACATATCGCCACGCTAGGAGTTACCCAAGGCCAAGCAGGTTGGGCACAAACCACCTGTTATGGGGCTTACCTCACAGTTTTCGAATAATTGAGAATTCCAAGGATTCAAGCTCATCAACCCTTCTTTTCTTTTCAAAGGGTAGGGAAAGGGATTTTATTGTTTTTTTGCTTTTGCTTTCTTTTGCTTTCTTTTGCTTTCTTTTGTATTTTTGCTTGATAATGTTGTAATGATATAAAATAATATTTTTTCTTTTTCTCTTTTTCTTGAACTTTGCTTTTTCTTTTTTTTTGTTCTATGCTAGGGATACTTGCTCGGATTAGTTGTAGAGCAAGGGATTTTTATTCTGGGTAGGGGTGAGCTTGTCCTTTTGCCAATTCTCAAAGATTCTAGACCATGTGCATGATAGGATAGCAGGGGAAACTTTTCGCTCAAGAAACCACTTCTACTATGTAGCATAGCATGGACATTACAAATATAATCATTTTATTGTGAAAGGATGTGCTTGGTTTAAGTAAATAACAAGATCAATTCTCTGTGCTTAAACTTTATTTAATTGAATTTTGTGGACTTTGATATAAGAGAGATTAGTAATCATGCCGGATAAAATCAAGATATTTATTTTTGTGATTGTGAAAGTGAGGGATTCCAAATAAATGCTAATTTATCCAAAATAATTTGAAACATATAATTGCAACATTTGTAAGAAGATATATATAAATACTTTTTGAGAAGTTTTGAGAATGTTGACTCTCTCTTTCTTCTTTATGTTGTTTTGGTTTCGAAAGAGTCAAGAATATTGTTGTTTTTTTATTTTTATTATTATTTTTTTTGTTTTTGAAAGAATTAACAAGTGCCATAAATAAATACAACAAGTAGTTTTGAATATTTTGATGATTATGAATGTTTTTGGTGTTTTTGAATTTAATTTATGAATTGAAAGAAATACAATGTGATTGTTTTTTGAAATTTTTTATTTTTATATGAATTTTTAGATGATGGAATTGGTGGTATATACAAGATGATCTATATACACTATACAAGGTTATTTGAGTATAGCATGTCTAAGGTTGCTTCAAAATCAAAGGAGGTTTTGAAGGATAATTTGGTTGTGTTGAAGGTAAGAACAAAAGGTGATGAATAAAAGGTAGTGATAACAAAAGCTTTGTTATAATGTAGAATAATGTAGCAAAAGATTTGACTTTTATATGTGGAAAATTGATCATGTTACAAAATAAAATGTCAGAAGGATAAGAAAGTTCTTCATTCTTATCACTATCTTCCAAGTCTTGATAAGATGGAGGGAGTATATGTGAAATATATGCATGGGTGTTATTTGGTAAACAAGGATGATCATATATGGATGAAGAAAAGTGATGGATAGAAGATAATTGTGATAATAGAGAATGTATAGAACTTGATGTTTCAACCATTAAATATTCTTCAAATGGTGTTGGGTCACCATGTATGGTAACAATTTTATTTGCAAGTTCAAACTTCAAACATTGGTGAAGAGTGGAAGGGACAACCCTCATCGTATGAATCCAAGGACTTCTGAGAAGTAGGTTGTAAGGTGAAGGGCAATATGCTACATAAAACAAAGTATCCAGGATCTTGGATCCAATATTAAGGGGAAAAATTATAGTACCTTGAGCTTCTTGAATTTCATTGTTAAAAGATTTTATAATAACATTTGATTCATTAAGATCTTCTTCCTTTGATTTGAGTTTTTGGAATAATTGATAAGTGCATAAATTAAGAGAGGAGCCATTATCTACCATGATAGTTTTAACAAGTGTTTCTTTACTAGATCCTGTAATGTAAAGATAGGAGTCTTCTTGTGGAGTAGAGGAAGGAATCTCCTCATCATAGAATGAAATATGGTTAACCTCAAGAGGGTTTACACCATTAATTATGTTCTTAGAGAAAATATGATGAGGAACAAATTGTTGGCTAGGTATCTTGAACAAAGTTTCCTTATGAGAACTTTGTAATACTTCTAAAAGGGATATCTTTGCTTGAGGATTAATCACTTGTTGTTGGCTATCAAAGTGGATTTCAGATTGAGATTTTGATTCTAAAGATGAGCTTTCTATGCTTACATTCCATTTTGGATCATTCTCTAGAGCCAAAGATAGTTTTGAAGGTTGGTCAAATGAGGAATCCATATCTTGAATATCGGATTGAGTTGATTGAACTTGAGGTTGCTCATTTGTAGTTTCTGTTACAATATTAATAATATCATCATGATGGGACACATTAACATGCAATATTTGATTGGTTTCTTGTTGTTGATAATTGAATAGGGGTTCTTGGGAGATCCCCATGTCTTGATTGATTATTGGTATTTGTTGTGTAGGAGTTTGATTGTTTACTGGAGATTTATAATCAGTTGTAGATTGTAATTCCTTTATATTAAAAAGACCCTTATCAATCAAATCTTGAATTGCACATCTTAAATCTTTACAATTTTGTGTCATATGTCCATCTACTCTATGATATTCACAATGTAGCTCAGTTTTAAACCAAATTGTTGTGGTATCAAGTTGTCTTATGGAAGGGAGTTCAATCTTATTTGTATCAAGTAAATGCTTGAGAATTATATCCATTGGTTGATTGAGCTTAGTAAATTTACGTGATGAAGGTTTTCGAGAGGTTTTTGATACGTGCCTTAGGAATTCAGTCATAAAAGGACCTAATGGTTTCTCACCTCTACTTTCTTTATTATGGGTAGAATGATGATAGGAAGATTGCGAAGTATGAGGTGAGTGCATGGTAGAATTGGAAGAATAAGTATTTTCTTGTTGAAATGGATGTGTTGTATTGAAAGAAGAATATTGAAAGGGTGGAGGAGGATTGTATGTGGATTGATAGACATAATATGGATATATGGGAGAATAGATAATATCGTTATGAAGAGGATTGGCAAAGGGATTTTCTTGTTGGGGTAAGGATGAAAAAATGAGAAAAGTGTGATGGAGGTGGTGTTGAATAGGGATGAGGTTGGTCATAATCAACAAATGTATTTGGCTGAATTCTTCCAACATTACTAATGGGCTCATATTGATTTGAGTAAAAACTCATGGTTTCTTTAGTACTTCTAAAAGTAATATTTAATATCTACTATTTAGAATTGAATCTAAAACATACAAACTTGAAATGATGATTTTGTTATTTTTTTTTTCTTGTATACATATATATATTTTTATTTTTTTTATATTTTTGAATCAGAAAGATGCCTATGTTATTCACGTCGGGTTCACCAAAATGTATCGCTCCAAATTTTTCACACCCTTACCTTCAGGCTATAGGATCCGTGCCCGAAAGGGGGATGTGAAAAGGATGGCACGGTACCTCGGACTGAGAGGCCTTGCGAAGGTCCCGCCTCTCGGGGGAGGTGTATTATGGTGATTTTTTGACGGATGGTGGGTTCACCAGGAAACGTTTGAATGGCAGTTTCCACGCCTAGGTTGGGAATGTGTTTGATGTGTTCCATTTTATCTTTAATCATCCAAGTCCTAGGTTTGGCCAAAATGCATCTAAGCTATTCTATATGAAATGCAGATTTAAATGAAGACAAAAACAGATTTGGACAGAAAAATAGAAAGAACAAGATGGATTAAAGACCCATACCTGATCCGGATGTCTGATGAAGGTTCTAATTTTTGAAGCAGTCAGGATCGTCTGGAATTCGACAGGATCGTCTCCTATCTAACAAGATCGTCTGAGATCTGACGAATTCGTCAGAGACCTGCAAACAAAAAATAGATGCAAAATACAGAGAATGCAACTATGATAACAGAGGGTAATGATATAAAATGACAGTAAGAACATTAAAATGATGATAATAAGCAAAAACACGAATGCATTATACCGATCTAATGACAATTTATGCTTTTATTATGCATTAAAGCTACATGGGTGAACTCCAAGATGCAGAATAATAAAGAATAACCATAGAATTAACTAAATGCAGAATAAAACAACAGAAAAAGGATGAAGAAATGCAAACTCTGGGCACTGATTGCCCCCAATGTGGACTACAGTCGAAATCGTCTCGAATTGGGTCGAGATCGTCCGAGATTGTACGAGATCGTCTGAGACGAACTGAGCTTGCTCCGACTGAAAAACAATGAAGTTCCTGCAAACAAACTTGAAAAAATGCGAATGCAAACAGTGATTTAAGATGGTCTAGTGCATGTAGAATTCGAGTTACAAGGAATTTCAGCTAGGGGGATGCTAAGGGGAGGGCCTAGGATTAAATAGGCTTAGGAGGGAGGTTAGGAGGTTGGAGATCATCCCTATTTGGGAGATCTCCAACGGGGGAGGGTCTCTAACGGCGCAGACACGCTTCTGCCCGGATTAGAGACGTCGTTGGAACAGAGACTAATTGTGAAAAATTAGTTTTGGGACAAGATCGTCTGGACGTCCTAGCCCAGACGAAATCGTCCGATCTGAGGCGATATCGTCTGATCGACGACGATATCATCAAACGGTCAAAACAAACTCTAAAAATGGCATGGGAAAGGAGGAAACGGGTTAAGCGACGGTTTGGGAGCGGTTTTGGAGGTTGAAATTTGAATTTGAATATTTACTAGAGTAATTGTAATTATTAAGGTTTTACTACGCCAATTTTAGGGTGCTACATTAATATCCACCAAATTTTGGGTATGAAAAGGAAATGGTCGGTTTGGAGCAAACCATGGGGGGCACCTTTGGTTTGAGAGTTTAGAATTGGCCAAATGGGCCAAACTGATAGCTTCCATCATGGAATGTGGTTTCAACATCTTTACTTCAGGTTGGAGATCCCCTTTTAACCCACTGATAAAACAACTCGTGAAGAACCCCTTTGTCAATCCTCTTGTCTTATTGGCCAATTTTTCAAATTGAGTTTGGTAATCACAGGTTGAGGATGTTTGTTGGAGTTTGGTCAAGGCCCTTGTGAAGTCCTCATACTCACTAGGCCCAAAGCATGTCAGTATTTGGGACTCAAATTCCTCCCAGAGAGATTTGGGTTGGAATTACGTAACCATTGGAACCAATGTAGAGCCTCATATTCCAAATTGAAGGAGGCCATCTGAACTCAATGATATATGGGAACATTATGAAGTCTAAATAATTGATCAACCCTACATATCCACCCATCAACATCCTTCCCATTAAATCGAGGGAAGTCTAATTTTGGCATTTTAAAGGATAGGTCATAGTCATTCCTGGAAGAGTTTTCAGCCTAGTGTTCTGTTTTGAGTGGTCCCTTATGGAACTTGCTACCCATATTTATCAGTGTTTCTTCTAAGCAAGTGCTAGTGGCCTCATGATCTAGACGAAGACCTTGGACCTCTTCCCTTATGGAGAAAATTTCCAAGTGCAAATTCTCAATGGCTTTGGTTAAGGAGTCCATATATTCTAGCTCTTTTTGATGTTCACGAGTACCCTGGGCCATTTTGGAACCTTTTGTGACCAGTTACTAAAATTAGAATTGGGTTTCAGGACTTATTATTTTTAGTAAGTGTCCAAAAAAGTGCTTGGGTACTATATATCAAAATTATCAGTTCAAAGAGAGGGTCACAATGAGATATATCCCACAACACTACATTTGGGCATCCCAAACTTTTTTTTTATCTCTTGTTTTGCCGAGTCTAACGGTGTTTACAGTTTTTTATTTTGAGCTACAGTGCAAAAGTTGGGTATTGGAGCGCTATCTATAATTGGTCTCTAGTCACTCGCTCACTATTTTTCTCAGCTTGGATAGTCTCTCTAACACTGCTTACCTCACTAGTCTGAATATGCTCTATATTTTGTAGGTTATTGTTATGACAGTTCTGTTCTGACACTAAAATTTGTAGTCTCTGACCTGACTTTGCTGACCTGACTGACCTCACTGTTACTACCACTATAAATTTAACTGTTATTCTCTATACTTTCAACTTAACTATCACCCTCATATTTTATTCTGAATCCATGCAATGTATGTTATTTTTTTGGTAGAGGATTCATTTCTTATATGCTCACTTTTGGGAATTTGGAATGCAGGATTACCACAGGGAGTTTTGATTTGTGATTTTGTTGCAAGTTGAAGTTTTAACAGAACTAAGGTATGCTAAGTAAAGGAGTATGTAACACCCATAGGCCCTCTGATATACCACAATGACGAACAATAGTGCTTGGACCAATATTTCAGGCCACTAGCCAAGGAGGATTCCACACATACCCTTGAGCACACTATCTACCTCTCTGACAATACAGGAGGATAATCGTCCAGGATGTTGTGTCTCATAGACTATGGATGATACAAGGCTGAGAAGCTTTCTACTAGATAAAATTTTGTTAACCCTAGAATGGTCTCTCGATACACCCAAAGATGCATGGGAGCTCAAGTTCGTGCACGAGTTTTGTCTGAGGCCTAGGTATTGGAGCCTGATCGCCCCTCACTTCACTAGACGTTGTATGGGCTATCTAGCTTAGCCAATAACGATATATCCTTCATGATATTTTAAAACCCCCGGCACAGGGTTTCTACCTACTCAACTAAAAAGGATTATTTTTTTTTTTGACTGGTATTTGTCTTTTTTTTTGATAAAAAAAAATTACACGAAAATAATAGAGGATTATACCTAATAGGCAAGAATTATTACTGTTGCAACAGAATTTGGCCTTGGAAAGTGCTCTGATACCACTTGTTAGGATCCTGATATAAAATAAACTCAAATAACACACTCTCACACAATTGCTTGAAAATAAACTCACATAAACATCATATTAATATTCAGAACAAATTACACATTATAACAAAAATTTGCATAAAGGAACAATCTCATAATAAGATAGAATCGCAGGCCTCTTCGAGGGGGCAACCTCCTTCAACACTTCATTAATTTGCAAAAATATGAATACATTGGTGCCTTCTCGGGTATTTAAAGATTTTCCTTCCATGGTTGGCTTACATGCAAAATGCCACCTGGATTACATGCATAATGCCACCCGAATTACATGCATAGTGCCACTTGAATTACATGCACAATGTCACTCGAATTACATGCACAAGGCCACCTTACATAACCTATCTACCATGTGTTACATAAAAAGGTTGCCATTTGTCATAGGCACTATATAAGCTAAAACTTAGAACATTACAAAATATTAATCATGGGTACTACCCATGTTATTTAGGAATTATTACATCATAGAGGTTATTACATTAAGGGTTAGGATGGGATCCTAACATATATTTCCTAAACCATTTCTAGGAAAATCCTTATTGATATCCTTCGACGCTTGACCAAGTGGCAACTTTTCATAGGACCTTGTTGCACCAATGGTCGATGATAAAACTTGTGATTCCCAATGCACTGGCCCTACATAATGCAAGGCTTTATTTATTGGTTGTAAAATTGTGATGTGATAAGCACGTCTGAGCCAGGGTATCAGATGTAAATCATCCTTTAAATCTACATTGGCCAAACCAAATCACATTGTATTTGAGGCACCGTTTGTGATCTATCTGGTGCTTTTTCCACTAGCTCATAATTACAATAAAATCATAATTCTTTTTGCTTTGTCTGAGCTTTTGAGTGCTCAGGCCTTTGAATCCTAGGGTGGAAATGGCTTTTACCACCATATTTCACCTCTCAGGCGATGAGCTGTTAGGGACCATATTTTTGTGTTGTTCCTTTTTAAGATCGGCCAGTTGTGCTAATCTTATGGTTGACTCTTTCTCCGTCTTGAGGCACTCCTCCTGCTCATGAACATCCACATCCTTTCCCATATCCCTGAGGGTCTAGGGTTGATTCGTCATGCCATATTCATGGATGTGGGCTTCATGATAGACTTACTCTTGGTCTGTGTCTACTTCATGATCTGGCGCTACCTCTTGGAGGGAACTAGTGAGTTGGAGCCTCCACATCAAAACCTACTCAGCTTTGATAGCTTCCTCATAGATTTGGGTAAAATAATTTTCTTCTAATTGGTGTAGGAGAAGATTGATATCAGGATCAAGAGCTCAAATATAGAATATATGTACCTAGGTAGAGGTTGGGAGGATCTGCAATGGAATCCTCTTCCAAATATTTTCAAAATGAATATTGAAGTCCACCACACTTTCAAGAGGGTTCCTCTTGATAAATGTGAATTGGTTCAAAGATTGGAAGGGGTCCTCCACTTCTCCAAATGCATCCATGAGAGGCTTCACCAAATCCACCCATGTAGAGATGCTTCTCAACTATAGGATCATGTACCAAATTCATGTCATGCCTTCAAGGGAAGCCACCAGTAGCTTGATCATTGCATCTTCATGCATGATATTGTGAAGGATGGCCATAGAAGCCACATTTTTAAGGTGTTCCTTCATAGCTCCCTTGATGCCACTGTATTTTGGTAGGGCATTGAAGGTGGCTTCTGGAATATCATGTCGATGAGGGAGATTGAGGGGACCAAGGTCATTCCACTAGGGAAAATATGGCTAGGCCATCAAGGCACTAGTCTTCAGAGGTCCCAACTATGATGTTGGAGTCAGATACAAAGTCACCAGGTGAGCATACTATCTCCACCAATGAGTTCAATGTTGATCACCATATCTTGAGTCTTTTGGGATGTTTGGATCTTTAGAGTGGGTGGGTGACTGATCTCATGATTTGATCGTGCTATGTAGTTAGAGCCGCTAGGTGACTTTTAGGCGATTTGGGTAAATAAAAGAGCCATCAAACTCTAATTTCTTGAAACATAAAAACCTAGTGAATTCCCCAGTAGAGTCACCATAAACTGTTGGTCAACAATCCAACATCACGCACAGGGTGGAGCAAATGGATCAGCACCAAGTATCATAGAACAATTGCCACATCATAAATATATGATGGATAATATCTGGAGAATATCGGTTCCTTCAAGGTGATTCTAGCTACTCTACACCGCAAAATAGGGAAAAGGGAAAATGAAAAAAATAAATAAAAAGGTCATATCCAAAACTCACAAGGATGGGTATAGCCACATCAAGACCTATGCAGGTGCAATACCCCATCAAAAACACAAGCCCTACACCTAACAAATCACCCAATGGCATCTTCATCTTAGCTCTCTATCAGCGGTAGGTGAGGCAAATTTCAATACCGAAGAACAAGTGCATGAGATCCAAGATGCAGAATCAGAGTGCTCCTATTCGGGTGGCTTTAGCAAAAATAAACCCCCAATCCATATAATGAATATGCTCCCCCTTAGTCACTCAAGCACACCCCACGGAATCCAGATAGCAGAATAACACAGGATGACTTAAGTGGCTAAAGAATTGAATATTCATACATTCAATAAAGAACAAGAGGATGCAACTAGAGACCAAATAGTGCAGAATTTGTATTTACAAAGGGGAAACCTTACATAATAATTGTAATGGCTAAAGAGTTACCCTTAGGAATGGCCAGTATTCCACTATTTATAATTATATTTACATGAATTTCAAAATCCAGACATAATGATGGTGGGTAGGAAGATGGCTTTTGCAGTTGACAAGCACTGCCCTAGCACACTACTCCACTGGATAGTGTTGATATTCTAGAAGGAGGTAGATGTACTTGGTTGAATCTGAGCCTTTAGATCTTCTAATGCTTATGTTCAATGGATCATCTCTTAGCTACCTTGTCCTTCGATTGGCAATCCTCTGGTTGAGGCGACGAATGGCAGATACGCACCTTGAGAGTGTAGCATCAAAAATTCATCACTTCTACATACGCTGTTAGGTACCCAAACTACTGCAACTGCATGTACATATTCCACTTGAGTTTTAGGTAGTGGCGGGAGACTTGTATGTCGAAAAGGTGCTTCCTTTTCTCCTTTTCCTGCTTGCGAAGGTACTGGGATGAGGGTGAGAACTTCTTTGACATTCCACCCCTTTTATATTTGCATCTCCCATCCAGGACGGGCGGGATTCTACCTCCTTTACACGGGTGAGCTTTCACGATTTGTTTGCCTATGCTAGCACTTTGGAATGTCCACCCAATAATTTGGGTGGTTGTTTTGGAATATTCTACCCAAGTTTTTGAGGATGAATTCCACTTGTTCTATGACCCACCCCGCTTCATTCCATCGTTTGTTAAACACCTTTGTCCATCCTTGATTGCTATCACCGCCACTTGGTACCTTCTACCCATCCAGTAGTATCTTTAAAAAATGAGCGGACTCATTTTGAATAGAGGAAATCACAACCTGAAGGGAAGAGTGGGTGAAAAATGCAAAATTTCACCCACACCTATGTATCGTTCTTCTAAGTTGTATATTAAGGATTTTTATTTTAATTACTTTAAGATCAGTGAACTTAGTAAATAATTTAAGCCATATCATTTTCTATTTAATGTTATATTTGTAACAACTCATATTAGATGGAAAATAATAAAAATAGAGTTCTATTAATGAAGTCGAATCCTTTGTATTTTATGTATGCAAGAGTTTCTAGAGAAAGTTATATATGTTCCTTTCTTTAATGAAAAGTTGGCATATGTCTTTTAATGTTAAAAACTTAGGAAAGATGTATCTTCAATAGATGTAATCAAGTGTTTTTAATATCTTGATTAGGAATGAATTTTTTGCTTTAAATAAAGAAAAGTTAATTGTTTTCGCTAGTGTCTTGAGGGAAGAAAGAAAATAAAAATCAACTGTAGTGGTTCCTAATACTTGTGTGGCTAAAGCCATTATAGGGAAGATTCTCTCCTTGGTTGTTTGTATGTTTAATGCACATGCATGGTTGCTTGCAATTTAGGTAGAACATGGTAAATTGCATTGCATATACTATTATATAGAGAGTTGTCCTGATCCCTAAGTATTCTCCAATTCATGGGAAACCCTTTTCATGAAGAAGGTTGTAGGAAGAATATGGAAGGAAGACTACCTAGGTAGATGGCTTGCATTATTTGAAAATTTAAGATGTTTTAAATAGGAATTTCATAAAATGAGCACTTTCTAGTTGGATATTTAGTTTCTTTTGTAAGAAATTTTGATTATTGAGCAAGATCAATAATGTCTAAAACATCTACTTTGGTGAACAACTATTGTAACTCTTTAAGGAGCAATGATGGTTTTGTAATTTACCATTTTTATTTAAATATGATGCTTGTTTCCTTGGTTATATGTTAGCACTTGAATTAATTAAGTTTTATGTAGCTTTCAGACAATGAAATGCTTCATAGTGATGTTATTATTGAAGCTATGTTTTGTAATATGAGATGCTCTTAGATTTTAGTTCTCATGTTCAATTATGGTGCTATGGTTTAAAGTATGATGTTTTAAATAGAGAGAGTATTTATATTTTACTTGAATTTTCTCTTGGGGTTTGGATGAGTTCTTGGGTTGATCTAGAACTGCATTTAGGACCCTAGTCAAGCAAATAGCCCAATCCTAGGAGGAGTTGCACTGATGCAAAAACCAGGTAAACGTGAATCCTAGGAGTTGTGAGAATACAATAGCTAGGAAACTCATAATTTTGGAAGGATTTGTGTGGATGCAATAGCCAAATTATTGTGAATTGAGGTACCTTAACATGTAGGATCAGGTGTTCCACAACTACAAAGGTTGTCCAAGCCATTCACAAGATAGCAGTGGTGGTACCTTGAACAAAAAGGCTCGGGTGACCATGTTCATTACCAATTGAGTGGTAATGACCTTAGTTAACCCAAGTAGGTGTGGTAACTAAGCATCAAGGCTTACACCTGAATAACTTACCTAGATGAGCTTAGGTCAATTTTGGGAATAGGCATCCCCCTTTAAGTGTTATGGGTCTTAAAGGATAATACCTACGCTATGGTCATGTTTTCCTATACTGTGTAGGGTATATGAAATGTGGGGGGACTACTTTGGAATATTTCTAAATGTGGAGGTTTAGCAAGATGAATCCTAGAGAATACGATATGTTGGCCACTCATGTCCACTGAGTGTCATCTACAATGACTAAAGCTCAATGTGGCAAAGCCTTACGAATTATGAAAATAAAATATATTAGGATGGTTATGAACCTTACTTGTATATATATACCTTGGGTTGGTTTTGTGGGTTGTTACACAAGTCAAGCAATGAAAGGGGGCATTGGAGCAAGGGAATCATCTTTGAAGGAGAGGAAGCCATTGCTAAGATTTTATAGCTTTCTTAGCATCCCTTTGATTTCATCTTCTTGTCTTCATTTTTGAGCTTTTTCCCTCTTATTTTGGTCTTGCTAACATGGATTTTACATTTGCATTCACTAATTCTTTATCTCTTGTCTATTTATAATTTTGAACACTCTTTTTTGAAGCCTTTTATGTTTATTTGCATTTACCTTCATTTATAGCAAGTTTCTTCCATTTCATAAGCAATTTCTCTTTCATTATAGCATACTAACATCATTTTCTCTTTGAATCCATGCATTTTAGTCATTAATATCTTTTATTTTGGAGGCATTTATCTTTTCTTTCCTCTAACTCATATTTACTTACAACTCTAACCTCTATTTATCTTCTCTTCCATGCTTATTTTCACTTCATTTTTTAGATTACATGCACATTGAACTTCTTATTTACATGTTCTTCACTTTCATGCATTTTAAATAATATTTTAATATCATATTGTTTCCATTTCACATTGTCATTTATTCTTCCATAGAATTGAATCCCTTCTAGTTTTGTCTTAGAGGTGTTTTAGGATTCCTCTTAGCATCCAGGTCCCTTTGCATCTCCATTTGGGGGTATGTCTAGGCATTTGACAAGTCATTCACCTTCCTCTTAGATTCATTCACCTCCCTCCATATGGTTTTCAAAATTGATAGCAATCCTCTTTACATTCTACATATCTCCAATTTGTAGGCCTTATATATCAAATATCTCATCTACTTTCCCAAATTTTAGAATGATTTGACCCACATAGCTCCAAATTCTGACCAAAAATTTAGTCAGCCTCCATCATGAGGCATAATCGCCACTACCTACAACCATTGGTGAATTTGACTTAATGGAATTACACAAAGCAAAAATGCCATTCTTTGTCAAAAATACCACTAGCAAATTTGCCACTTTATGGTGAATTTAACAAATATTGCTTCCACTTCAAAAAGTTCAAATTCACACTCAAAAAAGTTATAAGAGAGGGTCTAATTAGCTAGTAAAATAACCTATCACTTCTATGCACTTAGACAAACCCCCAAAATACTCAGTTGCAAAAATACCATTGGTAAATTTGATAGGTTGTGGTGAATTTGATCAAGCACCGATTTAGGTAGCCCTACAACTTGATGCCCCTACGCTTGCTTTTATTTCATCATTTTCACTTTGTAGATCTTTGTTTCTTGCTCAATTGTATGTTTTCAGCCACATTTACTTTGTAAAATAAAGGAACCTTAGTGCAGATCCTTCTTTTAAAAACACGCTTCAACAAAAATTGAAATCATATAGTTTACATCCAAAGTTTATTTGTTGCATATTCCTTTGTTGCCTTTAAAATAAAATAAAATCTTATTTAGAATAGTCATAATTTGAATAAAAAAGGTATACTAGGCTAGCACTTGTTTTCTTGAATTTTATGGGATTGCATTTATCATACACTTTAGGTGACCTCTGCTTTAGGTTTGAATAAGTTTTATCTTATCAAAGCTCAATAAAGAGTTGGATTAGAGATCCAAAACCTTATGTGTTTTTTGAATTAACTTGTTAAATATCGCATAATAATAACATCAACACAACACATAGCCACATTTTTAATACATGAGATAGAGCCTACTTGTGTTGAAGATTCTCAGATATTTAGGGTATCCTTTCAAAAGAGACCCTCAAATGGGAAAGCAAGGGTTCCATTGGATCCCCCCACATGTGTGTGAGGTTCAAATCTACACAAACTCTACCTTTGGCATTAGGACCACCTGGTATAGCCCTAATGCCATCAACAATGCATAGTTAGCCTTGTTTAGCAATCTTTGAATGGTCTTGAGAGCATGAGGTCTCTCTACACTTGAGGGTTTCCTATCGTACTTGCATCCAAGTTATCTCAAACATTGTTAGTTCCACTAGCATTAATGTTATGTTATGTAGAAATGAAAAAAAATTGGTCTATCGAACCCTAGCATAAAAGCTCCTCTAGGCAAAAGCATTTTCAAGGCATGATAGCATTGTCAAGTGTGAAAGCACCATTGGTGCATGATAGCAGCACTATCATGTGATAGCCTTATCACTTTCTTGTGATATATTTTTTAATGCAAAACAAAAGTGCAAGTTGGTATTTGAAAGCTTATCAATATTGATGCTCTGCCACCTAGGGTTGGTGCTTGTACCACATCTGCATGGTTCTCTAGTCACACCTAATAAGCCATTGAAGTCAACAATCCAAATCATGCTCTAGAGCTATTTTTCTTATCTCTTATGCAATGAAAATGAATTCATTTTTACACCCCGCTCCTTTTACCCCAACCTCCTAGGTCATTTTTTATGCTTATTCTTTGTCTCTTATCCTTGTGCCAGTGTGGATCATAATCAAGTTTATTTTCCTCAATCTAACTTGATTTCTCCTTTGAAACTCAAGGGGACACAATGGGGCATGGCAACATTAAAATTTATCCAATACATAATTTTTAATATCACTTCTAAGAAAATAACCACAACATCAGTCATCTAGCATCATCGACCATAAAGAAAATATTTCTATCTCAAAATTAGGGTATATATGTGTAGACACCTAAAAATGTCATGTTAAAATTTATCCCATGTCAATATTTTAATAAATTTGCAATTATTTTAATTAATACATTGCAACCTTATAAATATCTATATTGATTATCCTATCCCTTTTAATCATCATAAGCCCCCTCCTACGCTTAACCCATGGTCTTAATGAGACCATCCCCCTATCCTAACCCATGATCCACCTCACCATAGTTAGTATTAACTCTCCCTCACCCATAGTTGGCATTAATTTCCCTCTCTCCTCCACATTCCTTGTGCATTAATGCACATGGGTGAGGATTCCCTCCACCCATGGTCATTAATGAGGCATGCCACTCCCATATCTTAAATTTATTAATGGAGCATGCCATGTGGGTGAGGATTCTCTCCACCCATGGCACACAACAACCTGTAAACTGACATTTCATCCAAAAATGAGCAATTTTTTTTTGTGTTTTCATCTTGTTTTGATGTTATTTTAATGTATTTTTTATAGGTTGTTTTCTTGCACCTTCTCGTGAAATAGGTGCTTTGTATTTTTGTTGTGTGTAGGTGTTGAAAGGATCTACTCAACCTAGGGTGGTCGATGTGCTCAAACCCATCCCTCCTCGAGGTGGTGAAAGAAGACAATATGCCAAACACTATATTATAAAAAGGGATTTGATTTTAGAAGACCCTCATTGTAGCCCAAAAGGGGCATTGAAAAAGATATCATTGTAAAATATTTGTTGATTAATAAAATGAAATGTTTTCTTCACTATATTTTTGCGATCACGGTGGGACTCTTTAACCCTTAACCACACAAGCATTTTTATTTCATAGGATTGTAAAAACTTTTGTTTTACCATCATCCATTTTCTATCTTGCCTTGTGTGCTTTTTAATAGTTGTTTTACTTAATGTTACTTACATTTTATGCTTTATATTTTGTTTGAAAATCAAAAATTTATTTGAACCTATCCAAATCAATCCCATCCAAGTTATTTCATCATTCAAATCCTCTATGCAAGACTAGCAAAATGGTCTTGTAGGCAAAACCGATAGAAAAATCTTGCAATAAAAACCAACAGAAAAATCTTACAAGTAAAATCGGTAGGATGGCCTTGTTTGAGCTCAAAACTGAGACCTCTTCTTTCAGGTATATAGTTCTCAACAACAAAACACATCCATTCAGGTGAGTACAAGGTAAGAACCTTTGCTTTTTGGTTATCTATCATCAATCAATCATCCTTAAATGCCCTTTTAGGCCAAATCAACAATCGTGGGGGTATCCAAAGGTATCGTTCCTTCCCAACTAATCCTCCATCAATCAATCTATTTTAATATTTTATCACATGATTTGTATTTTATCATTTTCAAGTTGCTTTTAATATTTTTATTAGTTAGCAATCATTGTCTTTTTTTTACTTTTTTTTCAAAATGTAATTTCTAACTGGTCTGTTTGTTAATTTTTGTAGAAAATCTTATCAGACTAGATCCAATTGTAATAGAGAGCAAAATTATTTCTCAATCAAGACCATCAAACCGATCTTGCAGTTAAGACCATCAAACTAGTCTTGCACATAGATCTAGTTTTTGGTTAAAGTTTTGTACATCGACTCTAGCCATTTTCAACAAGCAATTGGACCTCAAAAAATCTCATCAGACTAGATCTAACAATGATAGAAAGCATAATCTTTTTGAATCAAGACCATTAGATCGGTCTTGCACACTGAGCCATTTTTGGTTAAAATTTTGTACATCGACTTCGACCATTTTTCAACAAGCAATTAGACCTCAAAAAAAATCATCAAAATAGATCCAAAAATGATAGAGAGCAAAGATATTTCTTAGTTAATATTTTCAGAATGGTCTTGTAATTAAGACCTTTAGATTGATCTTGCAATCAAGACTAGCATAACCATCTTGCACATAGAGCTAGTTTTTGGTTAAAATTTTGTACATCAACTCCAACCATTTTTCAACAAGTGATTGGACCTAAGGTAGGTGTTGTTATCTTCCATTTTCAAATTCAATTCACAATAAACTCTTGAGATAAGATCTTTGTTTTGTTTACAATCTTGCATTATCACGTTTTACATTAAATAGGAATATTGGCTCTCGTATGCTCTCTCCTCACACCCTAGGGTGATCTTGGAGATCAAAAGGGAGTCATTTTTCCTCAATCAAAGAACCACACACACACTTTGCATCATTTCACATTAAGAGGTTTCTTATCTTATGTATGCTCTTCCCTTGTACTTTATGTGACCTTGGGAATAAAAAGCGAGTAAGTCACCTTTCATCAAAGAACCTCATCATGTCCTTGTTTTCTTAGTTTAGATTTCATTTGGTGTTTCATTGATTTTGTAGAATACATTAGTATAGATTTCATTTTTAGGATATTGCTTTTTCAAGTCATTTCTTTCTACTTTTTGACTTTGTACATTTTCTTTTTTTGTTTGCAATCTTAGGTAAGCAAATAGCATCCTTATATTAGCATTTGTTTCTTGTATCTAGTCTAAAAAAGTGTTGCATTTGCATTTTAGGATAGTTTTTGTTTGTGCATCTTAGTTAGACAAAATCAAAACAAAACAATCAAAACATAACATAAATCATATTTGCACAACACGTTTTGCAAAAACTAATCTACAACATTGGATTTCATCACCAATTATTGATTGCCTCTTTTAGACACCATAATTAGTATGCATAGTTTCCTGGACTTCATCACATATAATATGACTACCCTTGGCATTATATTAGGGTTATTTTGAGGTTAGAGGCCCATGCTCATAGGGCTAAATAATTAGTTTGTAGCTATCATTTTTATCTAGCCCGATCGAGGGTCAAGCGAAAGCTGACTAGGGTGACATAGGTTCTAGACATCCCTACCTCTTATACCTCCTAAAAATGGTATTGAAGGTATTTTTGTCTTTTTAGATACCTTGAGCCATCCCACCTAAGGAATATTTTTGGCCATTTATGTACAAATTATCTCCACATAGTCTTAGGTATATTAGGGAGCATGCATAGACACACCTTGTAGAACTCCCTTATCCACATTTTGTAGATTTCAAGGTAGATCACATCAAAACATAGAAAAAAAAGTAAAAATAAAAACCCAAGCAACATCAAACACACAATACACTTTCAACGATTCAAACACTTTTACTTTTTATTATTTGTTGTTTGTTTGCTTTGTATCTAGTCTCTTATGGTTGTCACTTGAATTCAAGCTAGAGCACAATAGCAACATTCCATGGATTCATTTGAGATGATTCCTCCCTCTTTCATGACTCCTTTAACTCATTTAGAGAAGGCACCCATCATCACCCCCTTGTATTCTATCCAATGACTTTTATAACTCATATTCGAGTAATGTGGTGGATCATGGATCTTTGTCCTACAACCATGGCCTAATGAATTAGGCCACCGATATTGTTTTATCCTAAACCTCTAGTGAGGGGACTTATTTGTCCTCCTACAACCTAAATACTCTTCATTTTAAGCATGGTGATTTTCAACGTTTTACCGCCCATGTCATAATTGTTTTACCCCTTACTTTGTCTCATTCTCCTTTGCCTCCTCCTCCTTTGGAGCATTATCCCCAAGTCTTGTTGTCCTCGCTTAAAGTTCTTGATCTATCTTTTGGTCCTTCCTAAGAGCAGATCCACTATCATACCTCCCATATCATATTCATTACTATGCACCCTATCATCAACCAAGTTGTGGGCACTATTTTAATCATCCCTAATCCTTATGGTGCCTCTTCTTCGAATATTGCTTCATCATCACAAAATCTTACCTCTGGATCACCCTCTTCATTCATTTTATTTGATTCCACTTTTTTTCTTGATTTGCATACGAATGTGGTTTTGCATCCTTCTTTTTATATTCCATCAGTAACATTTTAGTTTTCCAATCCACCTCAGGAGTCCATACCTTCCAATCCAATACCTTTTGCAAAATTTTCCACACTGAATAATCCTCTTTTTGCTAGCACGTATTTTGTTTCTTCCTTTGTCACTCAACTTTTCTTCTCTCCTACTTCTACTACTTTCTTGCAATCTTATCCTACCCCCTATACTTATTCTTATCCATACCCATACCCTCTTGAGCCTTCCCCTTTTGCTACCCATGTTGCTCCTACCCATATACCTCAAACCACATCTCTGATCAAGATTCAATACCTGGAAGACCAAGATAAAAGTTTAGAACTGCATTCAACTAGCTATGGATATCAAAAGCCCATAGATAGCTAAATTTGTAATGAATCCATTAACCTATTGATCTGAATACATCAGTACCCTTACAAGTTTATAATACCTAAGTTTGAGAAATTTAATGGGAAAGAAGAGCTTAAGGAGCATTTGAGGAATTTAAGTCTTTATGCTACCAAATATGTGGTAGTGATTTCCTTATGTTGTAAATTTTTTCCATGTCCCTTGGGGATCAATCTTCAGATTGGTTTAATAACTTGCCTCAACACAACATCTTTACTTTTGAACAATTGGCTAATCTCTTACTAGAACATTTCTCAATCAATATTCAGAGAAAAAAATCATCATCAAATTTGTATAGTCTTCACTAATTTGACGATGAGTCGATCAATGATTATGTTTCCAGGTGGTGTGGGGTTATTCATGATTTAATATTTCCATTCCCTCTACTGAGTTAGTAAAGATGTTTGCTAGGAGTTGTGCTAAACATATCTCCACTACCTTGCAAATTCAACAACACCACTCTTTTGAGGAAGCCATTGCCCAAGTGAAATTCATTAAGGAAATCAAGATTCAAGAAGAGAAATTTAAGCTTTGAAAGAAAGAGCACCCCAATAAATTTAAAAAGGGCAATAACAACATTAACCAATCCCAGGATTCCAAATTTAACCTAGTGTTGAGTACTCCAACAACCCCCCCATAATAGAGTACTCAACCTCAACAACATAACTTCCAACCCCAATCAACCCTCGTGTAGACAACCATAATACCTTCTAATCTACCTTCTAATCGCTTCAAGTATCCTCCCCATCGACCTCATAATTGGATACCCATATCTAAGCCATTGTCCAATATTTTTCAAAATATTTATGATGTAAAATTATTTCCTTGCCAGATATTCACCTTGAGGATCCCAATAGGGAGAAGCCCAGGTGGTATAAGGAACATCAGTATTGTGTCTACCATCAACAAAGAGGTCATGACATTAATAATTGTTGCACCTTACACCATCTAGTTTAAGATATGATTGATCAAGGGTAATTAATAATGGATAATCCCTTAGCGCTCTCCAATCAAAATATTGGTATTTATCAAAATCCATTACCCCAACATGAAATGCACCAACAACAAACATGTTCCTCAACCTCTTCAACTATACCTCAACAAACTAACCATAAGAATGGTATATCATCTGACCAAGATTTTGTGGGTATGATTACTCCTTCTCATGTTTCTCCTTGCCCACCTCCTATACCTCTTGGATCTAGTCCTAGTCCTCCCCTTCCTTATACCTCTTCTCCATCCCCTTTGCCATCTTCTCTTGATCTATCCATTCCTTCACCCACTCCTCAAGAGTGTTACTCTTGGGAGCAACAGGCTTCTTGGTATGATTCCCAACTCATGAATCTCACATCTTTTGCTTCCTTCCCGCCATTGGATAGGCTATTATATCCCCTTTATTGTGACCTGCTTCTACATATTTCTTGACTGATCCACCATCTTTGTCAAATCCCATAATTCTAAGGTATTCCCCTCACCTGCAAGTTAGAGGTCACCCCATGTGTCAATTCACTTGTCTAGTCCTGGTCTGGGGGAGTACATTTTCTAGAATGTCATGTTCTCCCATCCTAACATAGAATCCCTTAAGGCTTTCGATCATATTAGAGATGCACCACTAGTTGTTGATGCTATTATTTCTATTGGCTCCTCATCCAATCATGCTAATTTTATGTTAGAAGGAGTTGATATCTCCTCTGCCAATTCTACCTCTAAAGAGTGCAAGCCACCATTTTGTAGAAATATTAACATCAAATCAAATTACCAACAACCACATTCATCGCACTCAACATCCAAGCCAATCATTCGTTTCATCATCATTTGGTTTTCTTTTATTTTTCTTCCTCTCCCAACCCTACTTTTGTTTATTCTTTCTTAAAGTGCCCTACCATTATTGTACGATCATGCTACGATCGGCTACATACCTATGACTAGTTCTTTTTCCTCTTATTTTTCTTTCTCTTCCTCTCTCTCCTCTCTCCAATTCTTTTTAACTTCTTTTCCTCTTCTTCTTTCTTTCCCACTTGCTTTTTCTTTTCCCTTCATTTATTCGCTCTCTTTTTTTCTTTTGTCTGGGGAAGTTGATCCTTCTACAATCAATTTTGCATCTACAACAGTTGAATTTTGAGCCATCTTCCATTCTCTCATCTATATTCATTTTATTCCTCTTTCCCATCATTCTTTGTAGCACATCCATTCCTCACATGCATACATCATTGCGCTATGGCTCCTAATATATATTTTTTAGTCACCTTTTGGATAGGTGATTATGAGTTTCAAAATTTTGATTTGTGTTATTTATCAATGATATACATGTTGTACATATTGGTTTCATGTCTATGGTATGTTTTTGTTTGTTCATGTCCACTTGTCACCTATCCCCATGTCTTGTTTTATCCACCATGTTGCACATACATTTGATTGTTTTTTGTATTTTGCTCGTTTTTCTATCCTAGTTGTCCCCATGGTCATGATATTTTGATCAATTATCTTCTTTGAGTGATTGGCCTAGGAAGTTATTTCTACCAAGAAACCATTCTTAGTGTTTTGATCACACTTTGTTGAACGTCATCATGTTCTAAAGGGATGTTAGGCCTCCCCTAGCTAACTTGAGTTCTTAATTGGACCAAGCACATATCACACATTAATCATATTTTTAGTTTTGGGAAGACAACACCATGAGTGGTCTAGTCGTAAAAGCGAAATATTTCTCGCTCATCCTATCATTCCAATAATTCAAACTTGAGGATCCAACAAACAATTGCAAAAACAAAAATAAAATGATGAAAGAAAAAAATAAAAAATAAGATATCCATATACTGGTCCCCTCTAGTATTTTAGATGCCTCCATTGGGGCTATAGACACCTAGTAATGGAGCTATATCGAAGGATTATGGGGATGACCTCCATTAGGGCTATAGACGTTTGACTGACAGTGTAGTATGCCCTTCGAGTGGAAACATGTATGTTACATTAGCGAACTTCTTTTGTATAGACCTTTGACTACTTGCGGATGAGCTAGCTTATATTGGCTTGAGTAACACTTGGTTAGTCCAACCTTACTCAAGATAGAAAATGAATCTCACTGCACACACTTCATTCCATGGTTGGCTTAATCTTTTTCAAGATGGTATAGATTTATCTAATATATTGATTGACCGTTTGATGAGTTTGATTGTCGCACCTAGGGTATTTGAGTTTCCTGAAATACTTTTTGGGTTCAAAAACCCTAAGATATTTGAGTGATATACATATTGATTAGCCATCATACATTGTACATATTTTCGTAGTCTCACTTTGTCTCACTCTACTTTTGTTATTTTTTGTTATCAATTTATTTTGTATAGTGTTCCGTACATGTGATCTTTTCCATTCTATCCAAACGAATCTTGCCAAACGATACATGGATAATATCCAAAATTTGTTGTAATACCACTATGTTGTGATGATGTAATATGGGTGGGGTCTATTTCAATCCCATATAACCTATTAAAAATTAATAAATCAAAAATAAATCAAATTTAAAATCAACCAAATAAAAAAAAAACACATCCTCTCAAACCTACACCTCATCAAATCATCCATCCATCACATCCTAGCATGGTACCCCTTGCATGATCATCATGTCAACCATTGTTACACAATGATTTTTGGTCATGCGCTTCAATGTTGTTTTTCATTTCTTCCTTCATCATCTCACTACTTGCAGGGGTAGATATTACCCATAAATGTCACCTTGAACAAACCCAATATCCAAACGCTCAATCCTAAAATTGCATGTGTCTAATAGATTTTCTTGAGATTATCATTAACCCTCCTCTGCTGGGGCAAAAGGTAGAATTTCTCTTCTTAATCAAACTCGAATTTAATCTCGATTTAGTAGGCTCCATACCAATATTTGTATGGTTACTCATATGCTCGTTACATCAAGGTGGCAAAGTAAGTCCACTTATCTAATTGATGCTCGCATCATGAGGATACCTACCCTTGGATGGTTAGCTTGCTAAGTCAAATGAGCTCATCAATCTATCAAAAGCAAAGTTTTAAGGATATTTATCCCTTCCACAATTGGGACATCCTACATTGTTTATGATTTAAGGTAATCTTGCATCTTCTCCATCAATTGTCATTATGGCATGCTAAAGGCCTTGGTTAACCATCACCAACCATCATTCATTCATCCTTGTCATCATTGGTATGTTCATCTTGTGTCATAGATTTTTTCACTACACCGTGTTTACATATAATATAGTACAAAAAAGGGGTAAATGTAGACACCTAAAAATATCATGTTAACATTTATCCCATGTTAATATTGTAATATATTTTATTTTAATTAATACATTGCAACCTTATAAATATTAATATTGACTATCCTAACCCTTTTAATCATCCTAATCCCTCTCCTACGCTTAACCCATGGTCTTAATAAGACCACCCCCCTATCCTAACCTATGATCCACCTCACCATAGTTAGTATTAAATCTCCCTCACCCATAGTTGGCATTTACCTCTCTCCTCCATATTCCCTGCACATTAATGCACATGGGTGAGGATTCCCTCCATCCATGGTCATTAATGAAGCATGTCACTCCTATCCCTCAAATTCATTAATGGAGCATGCCATGTGGGTGAGGATTCTCTCCACCCATGGCACATTAATGAAGTGCATCATAATATAATTAGAGAATGATGCACATTTGTCTCTCCAGCCAACCAAGTGGAGGAAGTCAATATTCCTCCCCTTTCCTCACCATGCCACTTGTCCACCATGTGGCTTCATCCTCATCATGATCCTCAACCTTGGGAAAAATTATAAATAGGTGTTTATTTCCTTTATTTTTGAGATAAGCATAGGATACAGTAGTGAAACTCTATCGAATTTTAGATGGATTATATGTTGTAAGAATTTGTATTGCTAATTATGAACATTGTGTGTCTCTCCATGCATGTTTTTATTTTTATGAAATTGTGTGTAGGTTATAGCATCAATGAGCATCAAAATCAGAGCACAATTTCCTACAAGCATACAGAATATATCCCTTAGAGCAAAATTTCATTTATCCATTATAGTCAATATCGGTAGAATGGTCTTTCTTAGCAACCAAACACAACAACCTGCAAACTGACAAATCATCTAGAAATGTGAGTAAAATTATTTTATGTGTTTTCAGCTTGTTTTGATGTTATTTTAATGCATTTTCATAGGTTATTTGCTTGCACTTTCTCATGAAATAGGTGCTATTGATTTGTGTTTTAGTTGTGTGTAGGTGTTGAAAGAATCTACTCAACTTGGGGTGGAACGTGCATACAAATCCATCCCTCCTCAAGGTGGTAAAAGAAGATAATATGCCATACATTATATTGTAAAAAAAGCTTTGGTTTTAGAAGACCCTCATTGTATCCCAAAAGGGGTATTGAAAAATATATCATTATAAAATATTTGTTGATTAATAAAGTGGCATGTTTTCTTCACCACACTATGTCAATTTTTGATGCATTTGTTATGCAATCAATGCATCCAAAAGGAGTAAATTATACATCTAATTTTGCACATAGGGTTGATATTCAAGTTTGGCAATCCTTTTGTTGTGGGCCAAACAAGGTTAACTTTTTCCTACTTTTGTCACATGCCCGTGCATTTAATTATCAACCCAGGGAGCTTCGTAAACTTGCAAAGGGTCTGAATAAGATTGCTTACAATACCACTTGAGATGAATCCGCTAATCCTACTGTTGGGGGGTGTTTTAAAAATGGTTGTCAATCACACATTCCTCAATAATTTACGTAAGAAGAAAATAATTAAATCTACAGAAATGAAACATTCACACATTCCTGAAAATGAATCTACTGTAAATACTAGAAATATTAATGAGGTAAATGATCTTTCAAAAGCAATAGACTAATCTAGAAAATGGAAGAAAAGTGGGGAACAAATACTGGCTTGGAGTGGGCCCAAGCTCCAGTAGCTTCCTCCCAGCTTGAACACAAGCTAGAACTCTTAGAACTGTAATATATTTATCAAAGTGTTACAATATCTATCTACCTCTGTATCTCTATATGAATCTATCTCAATCTATATATCTCAGAATGGTCTGCACGCATTTATATAACACACCCACAGAAATTTTGTTACAAAGAGGTTACACCAGTTGATTCATCCCAAACTAAATTAAGACAGTCTAGCGAATACAATCGACGTCTTCTTAAAACTGGCATTTGGTTCTAACAGCGGCATGTTCACTGATTGGTTCGTGCTTCGCCTGGCATTGGTAATATATTTTCATATGTTGGTGCGATCTCCGATTTAGCTCTACATGACATAGAGTTGGAACTGCACCAGCTGTTGTTGTCCACGTCATGCAAATCTGGTCAACGGGCAAAGAATGGAGGTGCCTTCCTTATGAGGAAGGCATCTTATTGTCGTGGCGCCTTCCTGGATGAGGAAGGTGCTTCCCTTCTATTGGTGCCTTCCTATGGGAGGAAGGCGGTTGCCTTCTAGTGGTGCCTTCATTATAGGAGGAAGGCGCTCGCCTTCTGTGAGGAAGGCGCTCGCCTTCTGTGAGGAAGGCGCTCGCCTTCTGTGAGGAAGGCATGTCTTCTAGTGGCGCCTTCCTTATGGGAGGAAGGCACTTTGCCTGTCATGGCACCTTCCTTATGGGAGGAAGGCACTTTGCTTGTCGTGGCGCCTTCCCATTGGTGCCTTCCTTATGAGAGGAAGGCACTTCCTTCCCTTTGGTGCCTTCCTAGAGGAGGAAGGCACTTTTTCTTTCCTTGGTGCCTTCCTGGAAGAGGAAGGCGCCTTCTTACTCTTGGTGCCTTCCTGGAAGAGGAAGGTGCCTACATTCTCTTGGCGCCTTCCTGGAAGAGGAAGGCGCCTACTTTCTCTTGGCGCCTTCCTGGAAGAGGAAGGTGCCTATGTTCTCTGCATTGATCCCCATAGAAACAAAGTGCCAGGTCCATCAAGAAGACCTTGACTGATCCAAATCTAACTAAACCAACTGCAATTCCATAAAACACACTGAAAACACATAATTTAGATAACACGCATAATTTCATCAAATATCTATATAATAATTTATAAAAGTATGCAATCCTTATTATACAGTCGCATAATGATCAAGAAAATGTGTACAAAATATGAGCATTTTTGGTGCTCATCATCCCCCCACGCCTAACATATGACACACCCTCATGGCATCTAAACTACAGGTAGCCCGGTTGATCCTTCATTGTTGCCATTTCTTGGAGGGTTCGGCTGCCCCTGCGGCCCGAGTCTGTCTCTTCTGCACACTGGCATCTGAAGGTGTGGCTCACCTTTTCCTACGTGAAATTGAGGGTGTGGCTGTCGATTGTCCCTTTCTCATTCTTGCTAGTACTAGCGGTGATCTAGCCAGTGTCATCTTTGCTGACTAGAATGTAGCTTCAGCAGCTTGCTAGAGGTCAGCGTCTGGAGGTCTGACTGCTGCTAGAGGGATATCTAAATTATCCCCCCTGGAAGGTACTAATTGGGCTTTGTATAATCTGGCCGCTTTAGGAGTAAGCTCTACGTTCTCTTTTACAATGGCAGTGGCCTCCAATTGGGGGCCATATACCCCCCATCATTCCAAATATCTTCTCATCATGGAGGGTCATCCCTGGGATGAACCGTAAATATCCCAGAACTGGCTGTCCTCTGTCAAATTAACGCAAATGCCAGAGTCTCCTCTCATCCTCAAGGCTACCTTCCTAGCCTCTTTGGCTGCTTTCATCTCCTTGAGCAGTCGTTTGAACTATTTTTGCCTTTCGACGAATGGCTGCATATCCCACTCGTCCTCTTCTGGCTCAGCAAAGGTCATCTTCACCTTATTTCAATCCATCCTGGGCCTTTTTCCTCTGGCCTCTATGAAAAATACGGTGGCTCAAATAGGGGTCTTCTCTTTCTCCCTAGCAGACATCTCCTCACTCTGAGGGGCCTGCTCTGGAGCATTCTCTTTATTCTATGTTGTTATCTCTAGGGGTGATCCTTCGTTCTCCTATCTTTTCAGTGTCAACCCCTCAGGCTCTTCTCCTTCTTTAGGTCTGGGGAGTTCCTCCTTATCCTCTAGTCCTGTCTACTACTAGAGGCCCTCGCCCTACCCTATATCACTTAGGACGATGACAAGGGGTATTATGGGACTTCTCTCTCCCTCATTCCCAAAAATAGAGGAATTCTCCCCTGCCTTCAGGCTGCTCTATCGGGCGTCCGATCGAATTTCCCTCGAAGAAAATACTCGTTCGGTAGATGTGGGAGAATTCATCAGGACTTCTTTCTTCCAATCAGTTTGAGTGTACACATCCCTTATTTTCGTTCCCCTATCTTGAAGTAGTTGGTTTTCCTCTCGCAACTGCTAGACCAACTACTCGAGCTGGGCGATCCGTCTGTCTCATTCCTTCAACTCCCTTGCATGCTTGTTCTAGCAATCCTCCAAAATTTGCTAGGTCATCCAGCAATTGGTTTGCCATTCGAGTGCCTCCTCCAAGGCCGCATCGACCTGGTCATTATTCCTAGAAGTCCCTGCATCTTGTGGGCTCCGGTTCATCAATTCCCAAAGGGTTTGGGCTACAATGTCTACTTTTGGGTTGCTCTGTTCTTCCTCTGTCGAGAGGAGTCATCGTAGACGTTTCCTCCTGGGGACTAGTTCTTTCGGGTGAAACTCGTCCTCGTCACTAACAAGCGGCGCTCCTTCCTCCTCACGCTCAGGCACTTGGTGAATGCCCTCTTCCCTATATGCTCTCGGGTACTGGTGACTGCCCTCCTTCCTCTATGTTTTTGGGCACTGGTGACTGCCCTCTTTCCTCTGTGAAATAGGGCAATGCCAATTGCCCAATGCTCATTATTTCCTCTACAGGGCATCCCTTGTATTGCCCTGCTTTAGCAATAGTATTATGTTGCCTTTCTTGGCCACCATCTCCCTCAGCATCGAGGTTCTGCCTCTGTGCTACTACATGGCAGGCTAGTGCCGATATCAGGCCATGGTGGGCTAAGGCAAACGGTGCCCCCTTCTGGTACTGAGCCGCTTCATCCTTCAGAGCATTCACCAGGTAGAAGGGCACATTTAACTTTATTCCATGCACCAGGTGATTGAGAAACTGCACATGATTAGCATGCAAATGGGTATATTTCCTTATGCATGTGAAGAATCGAGCAACCTGCTCGAATATCTTTCACAGATTCATGGGGAGGTTGTTTTTGGGTAACCCCTCCTTGTCTATCTGCACATTCTCTCCTAGAAATAGCACCTTGATGTACGGCTTTAACAGTTCACCTTTGTATACACATTCCCATATGAGGGGCAATCTAGTCGCCTATGAGATGAACTCAGGGGTGACTGGAATTTCTACTCCTCGTACTTGGGCCACATCGCCCCTCAAGGAGGCAGCAAACTTCTTGGCTACCTCCATGTCCTGGCCCTAACTGACCAGGGTACAGTATTCGAGCCATCCCTCGGCCTCGAACTATGTTTTCACTACTCCTTTGATTTCGTTCGTATCACCTGGTTCATTCTTCTTCACTGCGTGATTCTTAGACCTTCCTCCCATGGCACCTTCTTGTACTACTGCTATTTTTTTCTGTCCTTCCTTCCTCAGGAAGGCACCTTCTTATAGGGAAGGTGCCTAACCCTAGTAGTTATGGAAGGCACCATATCATTGGCACACGGTTTCGGATATAGGGGGATATGATCTTTATGACGATGGTATCTTTTTCGGTACTGCATATTTTATAAATAATTATATAAAATTTTGAATTAACATGCACATACCTGATTCAATGTTTCAGGCGTCATGAAGGCCACTGATTCATCAATTTGTGACACGAGGGAGGAGTATGGTCATCTAGTGCCACTCATTCGTATGATGCTTCATTCCACTCGAGGTGTTCGGGAGGCCTGAGTGCTGGTTGTATGCAAAAGGCGTTCTTTGGTACCTTCCCCATGTGGAAGGCGCTGATGTGGTGCCTTCCCGATGTTGTCGATGCTTTCTGAAAGGATGTGCCTTCCAATGATGGAAGGTGCCTCTGATTGGATGTGTCGTCCGGTGGTGGAAGGCACCTTCTTGATGATGGCACCTTCCTACTACGAAAGGTGCTCCTGATTGGGTGCACCTTTTTGATGTGGAAGGCACCTCGGCCTGCATGCGCCTTCCCGATGATGGAAGGCACTTCGGTCTGTATGCGCCTTCCCGATGTGAAAGGTGCCTCTGGATGGATGCGCATGCGCCTTGGATTTTTTTTTTTTTAATGGTGCCTTCTAGCCATGGAAGGCGCCTATATATATATTTTTTTTTTTTTTTTTTTTTTTCTTTTTTCTTTTTTTCTTTTTTTAGAACTGTAAGAACTAGGTTGGGCGCCTTCTTTATAAGGAAGGCACCTTCTTCTGGTAGGGTGCCTTCTCTATAAGGAAGGCACCTTCTTCTGGCTGGGTGCCTTCTAGATGTGGAAGGTGCCTTCTTCTGGCTAGGCACCTTCTTTATAAGGAAGGCGCCTTATTCTTGTTGGGCGCCTTCTGGATGTGGAAGGTGCCTTCTTCTAGCTGGGCACCTTCTAGATGTGGAAGGCGCCTTCTTCTGGATGGGTGCATTATTTATAAGGAAGGTGCCTTATTTTGGTTGGGCACCTTCTTTATAAGGAAGGCACCTTATTCTGGCTGGGCGCCTTCTAGATGTGAAGGCGCCTTCTTCTGGCTGGGCACCTTTTGGATGTGGAAGGCACCTTCTTCTGGCTGGGCGCCTTATTTATAAGGAAGGTGCCTTATTTTGGCTGGGTGCATTCTTTATAAGGAAGGTGCCTTATTCTGGCTAGGCGCATTCTGGATGTGGAAGGCGCCTTCTTTTGGATGGGCACCTTCTAGATGTGGAAGGTGCCTTCTTCTGGTTGGGCGCCTTCTTTATAAGGAAGGCACCTTGTTCTCGGCAATCATGTTATGATTAACTGGGAAAGGGTGATCAAGCCTTTCCAGTCTTGCTTCATGCTACCTTAGCTTCTACCTACGAGCCGGTGTCGAAATGTTGAGCCAAATCAGGCCTGGTTTCCCAGATACCTATCCCTCGTGTTGTCAGGTCCTCCACCTACAAAAAACAATCGAAAAATAAAATAAAATAAAGGCAGTTAGACGCATTTCGTGCCTGTTAGGCCCTGGTTTAGGATACCTACAGCTTGCATGTGGGCGTTGTCCCTGCAAAAACACACTATATATAAAAAAAAAATCTACATTAACTAATTTTGGGTGAGCACTTCCATGCCCACCATTTCACCTATGATATTTTGGTCCAGATCTAGCAAGATGGGGTCTCCCCCATTCATATTCTGGATTCTACTTGTAATGTTTTGGATGTATTATAGGGGCGTAGTCGGTGGCCATTGACTGTGAACATGGTGTTTACTGTCATTAATTGTCTTAACGTGCATCGCCTCATTCTTAATGAGCTCTATCACCTCATATGGCCCTATCCATATCTGCATTAATTTGCCCTTCCTCTCTTGGAATCGAGAATCGTACAACAATACCCATTCCCCTTCTTGGAACTACTTCAGCTTAATGTGGCTATCATGCCATCGCTTTCTTTGCTTCTGTATAATTTACGTTCTCTATAACGCATCTAATCAGATTTCGTCCAGCTGATGTAGCTATTGAATCCTTTTTTTTTTAGCTTCATCCAAGCTCAAATTCAATTTTGAATCCGTTCTCAGCATCTTGATTTCAAATTCGATGGGCATCATCGCATTTTTCCCATAGACCAGTTGGAAAGGTGTAAAACCTGTGGTGGATTTCCACATGGTGTTATATGCCCAGACTGCCTTCGGAAATCATGTAGCCCAATCTTTCCTGTGTTGCTGCATGGTCTTCATTAGGATGTTCTCTATTTCTCTGTTTGTCACTTCCACTTGCCCATTTGCCTGCGGATGGTAGGGCGTAGTTTTATTGTGCCAAACTCTGTATTGCTCCATCAGTTCCTCGATCAACTTGGAGGTAAATTGAGGCCCTTGGTCTGTTGTTATCTCTCGAGGGACCCCAAATCGTGTAAAAATATGAGAAAATAAGAAATCGGTGACCGTTCTTTCCTTTGAATCCCTCAATGCTTGTACTTCAACCCATTTGGTAACGTAATCCGTACAGACCAAAATAAACCTCCTCCCCATCGAAGGTGGATTAAATGGTCCCACGAAGTCCATGCCCCACTTATCGAAAGGTTCCAGGTGTACCTAAGGCTGGAGGGGCATTTTGTCTTGATGGGTTGGTCTGCCCATCCTTTGGCATTTGTCACACTTGTTGGCGTGCGCAGTCGCATCCTTAAATAGAGTGGGCCAAAAGTACCCAGCCTGTAGGATTTTGTAGGCAGTTTGTTTCCCTGCAAAGTGTCCTCTGCATGGCTCGTCGTGACATGCTTTGAGTACTTCTGAGAACTCTTGTTCTGCTATGCATCTTCTTATAATTTTTTCACGTCCTATTTTAAATAGGAGACCATCCATCCATAGAAATGATGCATTTTTTCCATGACCGTTTGCTTTTCTCGATAAGAGAGAGCAGGTGAGGTCCTTCCAGTGGCCAAGTAATTGGCTATATCTGCATACCACGGGGTTTGGTCACTAATAGTGAACAAATATTCACCTAAAAATTGGTCTTCCACTGCTTGATGGTCTGCTGGTATCAATGTGGACAGAAAATCTACCACGACATTATCCTTTCCTAGTTTGTCGACTATGGTGATGTCGAATTCCTGTAGTAGCAATAGCCATCTGATGATTCTTCTGCCAATAACCAACTTGCTCATTAGGTAGCTAATAGCCACCTGGTCCGTATGGACAAAAACCTTATATCCAGTGATATAGTGGCAGAATTTTTTTATAGCATGGACAACTACTAGAAATTCCTTCTCTATCACTGTGTAGTTGAGATCTACTCCTGCCAAGTTTTTACTGACATAATAAATGGCATAAAATTCTTTGCCATCTTTTTGCTCAAGGACTGCTCCAATCACACCGTTGGATGCATCACAGTAGATATGGAACGGTATGACCCAATTTGGTCCTCTTAAAACTAGTGCAGATATCAGTTTCTCCTTAAGCAATTGGAACATTTCTTCACAATCTTTTGTCCAATTGAACTCCACATCCTTAGATAATAGAGTGTGCAGTGGTTTGGCAATTTCACTAAATTCGGTGACAAATCGTCGATAGTATCCGGTTGATCCAAGAAAACTTCTTACCTCCTTCTATGTTCTAGGGCTAGGTAGGTCTCTGATGACCTCAATATTCCTTTTATCAACTTTTATTCCTTCTGCAGAGAGGTGGTGCCCCAGTACAATGCCTTCTTGCATCATCATAAAGCATTTTTTTTATTACTTAGGGACAAATTATTTTCCTTGCTTCTGTTGAGCACTCTTTCCAAATTCGTCATTGCCTCCTCAAATATTTCTCCATAGATGGTGAATTCATCCATGTATACCTCGACCCTGTCTCCCATCATGTCTAATAATATGCTAAGCACCACCCTTTGAAAGGTGGCAGGTGCTGCAATACCCTATAGGCAAACGTTCCCCATGGGCAGGTGAATGTTGTCTTATCTTGATCTTCTTCTCCTATCTAGATCTGGTTGTATCCACTGAATCCATCCAAAAAGGAGAAGTACTTCCTCCCCGAGAGTGTGTCCAAGACCTGATCAATGAACGAGAGTGGGAAGTGGTCTTTCTTGGTTGCTTTGTTCAATGCTCTGTAGTCCACACAGATTCACCACTTCCCATTCTTTTTAGGGACCACCACTAACGGTGATACCCAATCGCTATCAAAAATCAGATATATGAATCCGACAGCCAAGAGTTTGTGCAGTTCTTCCTTGACAATGTCTTTCATTATCGAGTTCATTCTTTGCTGCGACTATCGACTTGGAGTTGCCTGATCATCTAGATAAATCTGATGGGTACAGATATTTGGGCTGATTCCCTGCATATCTGAGTAATCCCATGCAAATGCTTGTTGGTGCCTTACCAGGAGCTCTTCTAATTTTGTCAGTTGTGTGGGCGTCAACCTACTACTGGCATTTAATGTTCTTCTTGTCCCAACGTGTATCTGTCAGACATGGTGATCTTGGGATCTAGTCAACGGTGATCCAGGTACGAATATGGAGGGTTCTCCATGGAGAAACTCCATAATAGCACCATCTTCGTCCTCTTTTGTCAACTCCTCCAATGTCATCACCAGCTGGATTATGGACAGCTCTGTATTTCCATGCTCGATGATCATGGGTTCTGCTACTGAGTCGATAGACTGTGCTGGAGGCGAAATGGTCAACGTTTTAACGTTTCACCCATCGAAGATGGTCATCAACCCATCCTGACAGCTAATGTAAGCATCAACTGTTGCTAGCCATGGCCTCCCCAATATGAGCGGGTAACCGCCCAGCCTAGTTTTGGATTACAAAACTAAAAAGTAGGTTGGGTATTCCCATGCACTGATTGTTACTATCACGTCTTCCAACATCCCTTCTGATGATACGATCGATCGATCAGCTAGCTGTAGCACTGTCATGGTGGGTTTCAAGTTTATGAGCTGTAGCCTTTGCATGGTCTCCTAAGGCATTACAATGATGGCTGCTTCAAGATCGACCAATGTATTGGACAGGGAATGTCCCTCAATTTTTACAATCAACATCGAGCTGCCCGGGTCAGCATACTTCGGATGGCATGTTTTTCCCATCATCAAATCTACCAGTTTACCCACGATGTTGATAGTCTGGGTTGCTTTTCATCCCAACTTCCTCAGACACATCTCTCTGATTGCCTTGGTATATATGGGAACATCTCGGATTGCTTGAAATAATGGAATTTTCACTATGAGGTTCTTCAAGCTTGACAAGATGTCAAATTCCGACTATGTTACTTTTCTCTGTTCTTGCAGTCGGTTAGGAAATGGAGCCTTCACTCTCTCAAGTGTTTATTCCTCTTCTACCAAAGATGTTTCTTCTACCTCTTCCTCCTCTTCTACCAATGGAGGTGTTCCTACTCCTAGCTGCCTACCTAACCTAAGCTGAATATTGTACATAGGATACATCTCACCCTCCATGTTGTATGCTGGCTGGTTCACTCTGTTGTTCGGATTTACCATCGGTTGTGTGGGTAGCTACGCAGGTCTCACTACTGGCAATGTCGATAAATTCTATTGGGGTTGAGCAAGTGCTACGTTCTGTGGAGCCTGATTCCACATAGTATGGCCTCTCCACTGTTGCCCCGAATATGGATATGGCATCCATGGCTGCTGGTTCGGGAATGTTGTTGGGGGTGCGTTAGACCAGGGTGATGGCCCCCACCACCCCATGTTAGGTGGTTGAGGTGGTCCTTGGTGCATGTATGGCCCTCCCCCATATGGCGGCATTTCGGTTAGCATATTCCTTATAGGGGGTTGTGGCCAACTCTTCCTATTGCCTATGAAATAGGCATCCATGCTTTCAGCCTCCTCCTAATTACTGGGCAATCGTGGGTACAATCAAGTTTTATGATTCAGCTTGCAAACTGCGCATACTTTAACTTTGTTCTCTGGGCATGCATTCTTTGCATGCCTCCCTCTACATTTTGGATAGAAATAAGCTAATGTTGTGTCATTCTCTTGCTTCTTTTTCTCTAATAGCAATGTATCCATCTGCAATGCTAGAGATGAGAGCATTTCACTCTTTAAATCCTCTAGCATGTTACCTATTTTTGTCTTTGTGACTGAAGCAATTGCTTTCATGGTTCTGGAGGTGGCCTTGCCTCGCCTTCTTGATTAGTTTTGGCATAATTGTTGGATGTCTTCCATAGCATGCTGGTATACATCACCTCCGGAGATCATGTTAAGAGCCTCTAGTGATTCATTGGTAAGTCCTCTTAAGAAGATGCTTTTGAGGGACTTATCAGATAGTCTCGCGTGAGGAGATCGTTGAAGATTAAATTTGAATCTCTCCTAGTACTCCTCAAGAGACTCATCTTCTTTCTGTGTCATGCTCAGGACCTCCTCCCTGGAGTCTCTTGCTCTCCCGAAATCTTGGTATTGTTCTAAAAAGAGCCTCTTCATCTGGTCCCAAGTGGCAATGTGTTTGTCTCCCAAACCGATGAACCACCATAGAGCTACATCGTCTAATGTAGAAGGAAAGAGTTTCAACTTCTACGTATCAGATTTGTAGTCCACAGACCTGCATAAGACATAAAACTTAAATAAAAATAGGTCAAGGTCCTCAGTCGAGTATCCTCTAAAGGACGAAAGGTGAGCAGGGGATATGTTTTTCACTTTAGCATCTCCTACTCCTTCCTCTATCGTAAAACTAAATCCAGATGAGACCTCATCATTATCAGCCATTTTTTCAAGAAATGTGGTTTCTAATGCAGTACTTATGGCCTTATGAATGTTTAAGATTTTCTAAGTCAAAGCTCTAAGGTTGTCTGGTGAGATCGTTCGATCTTCTATAGCCTTCCACAACAGGGCTTCTTCTAAGGGAGTCCTATTAAATAGGGGATTTATGATGATTCATTCTTCCCCACATTGATGGGATGAGGAGGCACTTTGCACAAAGTGTGATTCCTCACTCTAATGGATTGTTGGTGGGTCGAGCGAGTCTAATTCAAATTCAGAATGCTCGACTGACTCTGGTTCTGATGGATTGGTTCTTACAAACTGACCATCTGATCCTCTTATTCTCGAAGAACTCGTACAAGGTCAGATGGAAGGTTTTAGGGTATTGTAAATAATCTACTTGAGACGCTTCCTTGACAACGGTGCCAAAATGTTGCGGGCCAAATAAGGTTAACTTTTTCCTACTTTTGTCACATGCCCGTGCATTTAATTATCAACCCAGGGAGCTTTGTAAACTTGCAAAGGGTCTAAATAATATTGCTTACAATACCAGTTGAGATGAATCCACTAATCCTACTATTGGGGGGTGTTTTCAAATTGGTTGTCAATCATTCATGCACTCCTCAATAATTTATGTAAGAATAAAATAATTAAATCTACAGAAATGAAGCATTCACACATTCCTGAAAATGAATCTACTGCAAATACTGGGAATAGTAATGAGGTAAATGATCTTTCAAAAGCAATAGACTAATCTAGAAAACAGAAGAAAAGTGAGGAAGAAATACTGGCTTGGAGTGGGCCTACGCTCCGGCAGCTTCCTCCTAGCTTGAACACGTGCTAGAACTCTTAGAACTGTAATATATTTATCAAAGTGTTACAATATCTATCTACCTCTATGTCTCTATATGAATCTATCTCAATATATATATCTCATAATGGTCTACGCACGTTTATATAACACACCCACAAAAATTCTATTACAAAGAGGTTACAACAATTGATTCATCCCAGACTAAATTAAGACAGTCTGGTGAATGCAATCGACATCTGCTTAAAACTGGCATTTGGTTCTAACGACGACGTGTTCGCTGATTGGTTCGTGCTTCACCTGGCATTGGTAAGATGTTTTCATACATTGGTGCGATCTCCGATTTAGCTCTACATGACATAGATTTGGAACTGCACCAGCTGTTGTTGTCCACATCATGCAATTCTGGTCAATGGGCGAAGAACAGAGGTGCCTTCCTTATGAGGAAGGCATCTTATTGTCGTGGCGCCTTCTTGGAAGAGGAAGGTGCTTCCCTTCTGTTGGCACCTTCCTATGGGAGGAAGGCGCTTGCCTTCTAGTGGTGCCTTCCTTATGGGAGGAAGGTGCTCACCTTTTGTGAGAAAGGCACATCTTCTAGTGGCGTCTTCCTTATGGGAGGAAGGCGCTTTGCCTATCGTGGCACCTTCCTGTCGGTGCCTTCCTTATGAGAGGAATGTGCTTCCCTTTGGTGCCTTCCTGGAGGAGGAAGGCACTTTTTATTTCCTTGGCACCTTCCTGGAAGAGGAATGCGTCTTCTTACTTTTGGTGCCTTCCTGGAAGAGGAAGGCGCCTACGTTCTCTTTGCGCCTTCCTGGAAGAGGAAGGTGCCTACTTTATCTTGGCGCCTGCCTGGAAGAGGAAGGCACCTATGTTCTCTGCATTGATTCCCATAGAAACAAAGTGCCAGGTCCATCAAGAAGACCTCGACTGATCCAAATCTAACTAAACCAACTGCAATTCCACAAAACACACTGAAAACACATAATGTAGATAACATGCATAATTTCATCAAATATCTATATAATCATTTATAAAAGTATGCAATCCTTATTATACAGTCGCATAATGATCAAGAAAATGTGTGCAAAATATGAGCATTTTTGGTGCTCATCACCTTTCATTAATTAGCCTTTCAATCAACCAAATTGAATCAACCTTCCTTTTACCCAAATTTGGAGCATTTATTGTTCCAAAAGTGATAGCATTGGGGAATTAGTGATAGTGTCATCAACTCTATCACAATCTAGAGATATTTTTGTAAAACCTTTCAATTTTAAACTTTCTCACTCATTTTTTATCCCCAATGATCAAGAGGTGAAAGTGACACCTTGAACATATTGTCAACTTTATCACCTTCTAGAAATTTTGATTATCATGTGTCGAAACTAATGAATTTGACTTCCTATCTCTCTCAAATTGCTCATCGTTAATGAACCAAATTTTCAAAAACTATATTTATAACTCTTGTAAAAATCCCAAATCCAAGAATTATCATTTATCATCTTCTTCCATTAATGGATTCTTGATCCTTTTCAAATTCTCACCATCTCCAATATTATCATATTCAATGTAATTCTTCTCCCAAGGAGCCATCGTCATGTATAAACCAACACTTGGGGTGATCATTTCATAAAAAGTTTGAGTAACAAAATTCTTTTAAATTATTTATATAATCATAGGCACATATCATTTTGCATGGCAAAATTATGCCAAAATCTTACCATGATATTGTGAAGGTCATCTTTGCAAGAATTCAAGCTCTTTTTCCTTCCAAGTTCTCTCTTAGCATTCTTGCAAGCATCCAAGTAATCAAATCTACCAGCTCTCAAGCAATCAAGTCTTTAAGCATCAAACATAAAGTCTTCAAGCTCAGGAATTCAACCACCATCAACAAGCAAGCTAGCAAGCTTCCAACAAGGGTAAAACAACCTTATGTCTTGGGTTTTTTTCTTTCCCCTTATTTTATTTTGGCTCTTCTTTGTTCTTATAGCTTTATGCTTTACCTTATTGTATCTAGAACTAATATTGCATCTTACACTTGCATATAGTTAAGCAACATTTTACCATTTAATATTATAGGGCCTTTGTGCTCCCAAGTTAGATCCCTTCATCCTAACTATCATAATCTTAGCTTATGTTACATTTAATTTTATTGTTCCACTCTCTATAGAAAAAGCATCATTAAATTGCATGTCAATGTTGTTGTTGCTCTTTGGTTTACATAGAGTGAAAGCACCATCATAAAGCAAAATCATCAATGGCACTATTGTGACCTAATGGCACTTTTACCACCTGGTATTTTTTTAGGTATTCTATCATTTTATCATTTCTATCTATCTAAACAGGGATCTCATTGCTATCCAAGGAGGTCCAATATCCTCTGCCATCTTATATAAACCCTCTATCACTAAATTTATATTTTTTAATTTGTTTTGTAGGTTGAACAATAACACCATCAATAGGAAATAGCGTTGATGATGCTTTTGTAGATTGGCAACACTTCTGCATCTATGGTATAGATAAGTTCTACCCTAAATATTTATCATTTAAGCATTTAGTACTTTGATTCTATTTGTTGACTTACAAACTAGGTTTTGTTTTCTGCTTATTAGAAAAGTAGACAAAAAGGAAAAGAAAGAATTAGTTAGTCTTAATCATATTAGGGACCAACTTAATCATTGAGCTTTAGAATTTAATAAAAATCATATATAGTTGCATCATGACATTTTTTTGTTGCATCTTCTTGCACCCTTCCCTCTTGAAAGATAATTTGTTATTTCCTTCCTCATAAAAAGCAAAGAGCATTCTTTGATTGTTGTATTTGTATGTACATGAGGTCTAAATTAGGGTTAAGATTAGATAAAATAATATCTTAGGATAAATGTAGGTGTTCTTCAACTAATACAGTAAACACAAAGTGCACACAAACTTCTCCTAATTTCAAAGTGGCATAGAGAAGAGTGGAAGAGCATCACAAAGTGGTCCTTCATGACATATTTCCCATTTCCCTCCATCATACCTATGTGCACGCATAAATCATGATGATTCATTATTTATGAATATTACTCATTTACATATTTTCCAAAAGGTTATGTCATTCATAATTTTCTTATACATTACCTTGCCACAATTAATTATAAAAAATGAAAATAAAAAAATATAACAAGAAAATAAAGTAAGTACATGAAAATATCTCTCCCTTTGTGTGTGTTTCTGTGTGTGTAATGGTACATATACAATCATTGATGGGTATGCCAAAGATTTATAAATCCATATATTTCTACTCTACATACATCCCTATGATTTGCACTCCTATCAACGATGTTATTGCACAATACATTCCATACCCTAAAATATCATTCTCAAGTGCTAAATTCAGGTCCTATATTGCTTTGATCTAGACTGCAACTCAAATTATACAACCTACGCATGGACTAGGTACTCCCTCAATGTGGCTATCTTCCTCAAATGTATCTCTATCACCCTAGTATGGTCTTTTTTCATCCTCTATCTCTCATTTTCCCATACTAACCTAGCCCTAAATAATACCATCTTCTCATCAAATCCACCCTGACTTGTCTAACCTTCCAAGAGCTCCTCTACATGATATGCTACATAAAAACAACCATATGTATCCCATCCAACTAGGAAAACTCTACAGATGATGACCTAGTAACAACATCAAGTGAAGTCAAAGTGGTTATCCAACAGAAACTTTGCATGATCAAGTTCCTCCATCCATCTAAGGTACTTGGATTTACATTTCATGTCAATTAATCATTTCATTTCATTATCATGTAAGAGTCCAAAAAAATGTCAAGTCAAATGCTAAATTTATAAAATACGTAGGTTGTTAGGCATGTCGCTAATGTCCATAGTAATCAATATTGTACGCCAGGGATTTGGGTGTGGGGACACTACCTTCGCCTTGGCCTGGGATTGAAGGAACAGGGGCATGGGTAGGTGAAGGGGTCTCAACAGGCTTATCCTGGTCAGACGACTCAGGAGGAGTGGGGTATGCAGGATTGGACTGGCAATGGGCAGTTTTTGAGTGGGGGATTTTTATCAGAACTATCTGCTAGAAAGCTGTTGCATGAAGAGCTTTCTATGATCTGCCCATCACAAAAAGGCAGATCATAGATTACCTCCTGAGATACTGCAATATCACGGCCTGCATAAATGACCTGTATACTAGAGCCCAACATGCAGACATCGAGCAAATTGATCGGTTTTGAGTGTTGATCAAGGCACTACAAGATCTGGAACCTTTCTCGAAGAGTGCCTGGTCCCAGGTTCACCGAACCATGAGGAAAATTCATGAGCATCTTGCCCCTTCGTCGATGCAGGAAGCCGCTCCAGAAGAGGTAGCTCCAGAAGAGGGGGCCAAAGATGAAGAGGGAGCCGAAGAAGAAGGAGAACGACAACCAACTACAAAAGCACTCCCAGAGGAAGAAGAAGGAGAAGGATCGGGAGAGGACTCTGGCCCAATGGGAACTGGTCTAACTTTTACCCGAAAGCAAGCACCTAAAATGTTGACAATTTTGTCACATTTCTCAAGGGGTAGAAAAAGAAACAAGTTTTGTATAGTGTTGTGTAAATTTTTGCTTTGTTATTTTTATTTTAAAAAGTTGTAGCAATTTTGGCTTCCAATGCCACCCATTTGTACATAAAGTAGAAAGGAAAGAACTTCACTGGAAAACAAGCTAGAGAAAAGAGCTTCGCCGAAGGAAAATAAAAATAGCTTCGCACCCGAAGCATTTCTTGCATTACTTCGGGTAAAATTTTTGCGAAGTAGTTTTCGCCGAAGTAAAACACAAGCAAAGAGAATGAAACTACTTCGCGCTCGAAGCATTTCTAGCAGCTACTTCGGGCGAAAATTGAGTGAAGCGGTGTTCAGAGGAAAAGAGAGCTTCGCACCCGAAGCATTTTCAATACTACTTTGGGTGGAGTTTTTTGCGAAGTAATATCACCGAAGTAAAATACAAGGATGGCAATAGAAGAACTTCGGGCCCGAAGCGCTTCAAGCAGCTACTTTGGGCAAGATTTCTGCAAAGCAATGTGCCAAAGAAGAAATACAAAGGAGAAGACAAGAAAACTACTTCGCATCCAAAGTATTTCCATCAGTCACTTCGGCCAGAAAATCAGCGAACCATTTTTACTTCGACGAAAGTCATTGCGAAGCATTTGCTTTGGCTAAGCTTTCGTATGAAGTACTTCCACCCAAAGTGATGGAGGTCATAAAGAATGAAACATCTGCTTCGGCCAAAATCTTCTCGAACCACAGTTTTGAAAAAGGATCGCAACGAAGCATTTCTCGAAGGCATCAGCGAAGTAATTTAATCAGCGAAGCGGCAAAGAGGAAGAGACCCATTTTGCGAAGTAAATATGCTTCGGCACTCCTCAACCCCGAAGTAGTTTTGCGAAGCTCAGTTTTGCGAAGTATAATCCAAGGAGGAGTTTTGCTTTAGCCCAGAACCATTGCGAAGCGAAGTGGTGAATGAAGACTTAGCGAAGCATTTCATGGGCACGTGTTCCAAGTCAGGTATTTTCTCGAGGCGATCAAGTGCCTCATAAATGCAATTTTTCATGCCCAGCAAGCCCGCTGCTCATTTTTGGCAATCAAAAACAAAGTATCAAGCCATGATGGAGAGCCCGATGAGCATGGCGGCCACTCGAGCACCGCACCCAGAGACCAAGGACGTCTAGACGACTCATCAATGCACCTTTCCATGGTTGACCCGATTGCAGTTGCCATTTTTGGTAACAAATTTGAAAGCTCGGTCATGAGAGCCTCGGGGAGCCGATTCTCAAGGCTTGAGGGCGTACTCTTCTTCGCTATGTAATTATGATTCAGAGGCCCGGGTCCTCTATAAAAACTTAGGCATTGTAATGGAAAAAGTGGGGGAACTATCTGCTAGAAATTTGTTGTAACTTGATGTCCTACAATTAATACTAAGAGGCTTTGAGCTCAATTCTTCTCCTTTATGTTGCCTTCTATGCTTGATTCTTTTATCTCTCCTCGTTTGTATGTTGGATGCTGAATCTTGCATCCGGTGTGTGATCGGGGACTGTGTCTTGAAACTCGTTCTGAAGGATACATAGGAGTTGAAAGACATCGTATTGGCTTTCTTTTATGTTGCCTTCTATGCTTGATTCTTTTGTCTTTCTTCGTTTGTATGTTGGATGCTGAATCCTGCGTTCGATGTGCGATCGAGGAATGTACCCTAAAACTCACCTGAAGGATACATAGGAAAATCAATATTGCATTCCTTCCATTTATCTTTGGTGTTCTTTGCTTTTATTCAAGTTTTTAGCTGGTGATCGTGCTTCTTGTTCTCTCCCACCTTACATTACCGATTTCTCTAACCCTAACCCCTTTTATCCCTTTCCTGCACTCTTGTCTTCAAATACCCAAGTAGTTTAGTATAGGAGCCGGCCTTTCTCCGAAGATTGGCACGAGGGGCATCTCTTCCCTTTGGCCTTTCAATGTTGGTCCAGGTCTAGGGTGCATCCATTTACTCAAAATCCTTACCTAGGCGAATTTGATGACCAATAGTTTTTGGCATGCCCGATGGGACCAACTGTATCTATCTTAGAAAGATCCATAACCATTCAAGGTCCCATACTTTAAATATCAAACCCGTCTTCACCGGGGCCAATAGTACTAACCAGTTCCCGGTGTGACCCGGTCAATCTCACCTGATTAGTGGTAGTGAGGACCGATGCCCTCATTACCGAAAGACTCTTAGCATCTAGCGACTCTGTTTACCCAAAAATCTCTAAGTCATAAAGACCAGTACCTAAACCCGTGCCTTCATGGCAAAAGTCCCCATGTTTTAAGGAAGCCCGAGTTGGTGAATCTCTGGCTTGCCCCCATCTGTCAAAATCACCTAGCTATTCTAACTGAGCTGAAAACCTAGATTCCTTCATCGTAGATGCCTTTTAAGCTAAAATAAAACGTCCCAAAAAATCAAGGCCATTGCCATAATGGAAGAAGCACGTTATCCTAGTTGGAATGCTCGTTCCCCTCTGAACCTTCAGGGTTATCATAAAATTCCTAGAGGAGCCTTGCATACATTGGCGAAATATGATGGCACTAAGGGAATGGCCCAAAGGCACCTTGAAGACGTTGCTGCGTTGGCAAACCTCCACAACATAATCCACGAAGATGTTATGGTGAGACTTCTGGTCATGTCTCTGGAAGGAGAAGCAATGTAGTGGTTCAGATTACTCGAGTATGAAAGCATTTGCTCATGGAGCGATTTAGCAAAAGCATTGATCAAGACATTCAATGGATCTCAAGATCCCTCCCATATTTTGATGGATTTGCTCGCTATCATGAGAGCACCTCTGGAGAGCATCACGGACTTCAATGTCTAATTTTGCAGAAGTTGGAAGAGTATTCCAATGGAGATCCAACCGACGCATGCCCAAGCTCACCTCTTCTATGTTCGTGCCTTTCACCCGGACATACGCCTTCTCTTACTACAATCAGGTGAATGAAGATTTCCTTAGATATTTGAGGAAGCAATACAAGCAGAACAACTCTTGTTCCTATCTAGAAAGTGGCAGTGGGGAGAAAACCCATCACTGTTCACTACTCCTAGCCATCCTGCATAGTATTCATCATGGTAGACTCCTTGTACTGAGCATAGGTTTGAGATGCAGTCATTCGGAGCTCAAGAAACAAATTTTGCCCAAGAACAACAATGGGAATATGCAAGCTTTGACCCAACAATGAACAATGTGGCCGCTTGCAATCTCCATCAGAAGGTAGTCCAAGGAGAGCAGTCTCAAGCGGTAAGACCTGAGAATGAGGAAGGCACCTTTTTGCACCCTTTTTGTATCCCAAGGGGCGAGACACAAGAACTCAGCCAGAATCCATTGAATGTGTCTCAAGAAGCAGAAGAAGAGGGAGAACCAGATGCAGAAACGCTCCCAGAGGGAGTGAGAGGAGAAGGGTCTGGAGGTGCCTCTAGCCCAATAGATCAAGGCTAAAGGTTCTCCCACCCAAACGAGCTCGTTGCCCCGCGAGCCGTCAAGAATGTTGATAGTCTTGTCACATTACACAAGGGGTATAATATAAAAAAAAAAATTGAAATCTCCTTCGGGGATTTTTACCCAAAGTAGCAGCCATGAGGAAGTAAAGGGCCAAATCAAAAGTTCAAAAAAAGGCACGAAAGAGCTTCGCACCCGAAGAATTTCTAGCAACCACTTCGGGTAGAAATTTTGTGAAGTAATTTTCCAAAGCACAAGCTTCGGTAGGTAGTCCTTGCAAAGCATGGCAAAGGATAAGTACCTCGGGCCCGAAACGCAAAAGATCAGCCTAAAGAAGAAGTTCGCCATGAAGCATTTCCAAGTCCGACCCCAACTTCGTCGAACCAATTATGTGCAGGACGGGAGCATTTAAAGTACATCTCGAGAAATGTGCCGACTATCACCTTGAAAAGAGCTTGAAGCATACGAATTTAAGGCAAAGGTGGCAGGGCATGTCCCAAGGCAATTCAGTTAAATCTCGCACCCAAGTACAAGATGTGCTTCCAATACAAGATGTAATCATTAGGGCGTGTAACTCTACATACGATGCCGCTGGATAGCCAATCGGATGGCGCAGCAATTTCCTAGGCCACTAGCATAGGTTTAATTATGGCAAGAACCATAAATAGGGGTAGTTGCCCCTTAAGGCTATAAAGGGTAGGCTTTAGCAAAGAAGAAGTTATTTGAAAGTGCAAGATTGAAAGCACATTGTTTGTCTACGAATTCTACTACCACTCGTCGAGAAGCTCCCTGACGTCGAAACAGTCTGCGTTGTTGGTTGCTGCCACAATCATACAACATGGGAAGGAAAAGTTCTACACAGAAAGAAAAGGAGCCAGAGGCGACGACGCCTAAAAAAATGAAAGGTTCGGAGGAGAAAAAGTAGAGACCTAAGAAGGTCAACCCGAACCTCCACCCAGAGAAACAAGTTGTGGAAGAAAGAGAAGAATCCAAAGATGAACAACTTGTAGAGCCACCAGTTGACAGGTGGGAGAAAATTAAAGATACAAAACTCTCAAGAAGCATGGCCAAGCTCAGGTACACTATCGACTTTATGAGGAGCAGGCTCTCTGCTGACAACAAGAGGGTCACCGCATATTACTCCCAAATCTATTGGTATCTGACTCCTCCTGTGCACCATTGCCCTGAGCTGATTTACGCTATCGCACAGAACTATCAACCAGCTTCCAGGCAAGTGCTGAATGCCATTGGTCACAAGTTGTTCTCTATCTAGAAGGAGGACGTGCAATTAGATTTTGCACCGTAGCAAGGGCCTCCGAAGGGGTACACGATTCGCAATGTCATTTTGAGCAAACAAATGGAGAAGTTTACCTTGAACAACTACGTGCTGAAATTCCTTTGAGAAAATCTCAAAAGTGGGCTCCCTTTAGGCAAGCTGCCTCAAATACCCCTACCCTTGGAGGCCTTCAAGAACACAAATATTTTTTCCATCATTGCATGGGTGGCGGGCCTATCAACCGATGCTTTGGTGCACCCTTGGCAGGTGTCCTTGGCCGAATGTATTTCCAGAGGGGAGTTTTATGCCCCCGATGCTTCGAGGTCGAACACCAACCCAGTCTTCTTCGATTAGGCAGAATGGGTAGCCCGAAACATGCACACGCGGCTTATCGCTATGAAGAACTCTGGAGCATAGCAGCACTTCAGTCCATGCTCTTTTCTTGTATGGATTTTCTTTTACCATACACATAAGAATCTTCCTCATGTTGCAATTACATCGAGCGGCAAGGATGGAAATCATTTGCCTGTATATCAGTGGACTCGCCTCCTATTGAGGTTGGAGTCCTATTATTCTTTCAATCAAAAATTTTTGGGACCCGCCATGCAATTGTTTACAGGGTCCAGCCCTCGGGTGCCCCTCAATTTGAGAGACAGGGTGGTATAGGCGAGGAAAGAAGATGTATTCCAGCTAACATAGGGGCTCATGATACACTTGTTCGGCTTCGTGGGGAAGCCCTTCCTACTACCTATTTTCCCATCCGAGTACCAATTCATGTTGGAGGTCGCTCGACAGAGTGACACAACCAATGAGATCTATGACCATGGCCGAAAGTGGGCCCCCACCTATGATTTCCCCTTTAGGATGGGGGTGATTGAAGTTTTCGCCTTGAAGCAGAACATTTTCCTAGAGGAAAAATTGGCTAATTTTGGCCTGCTCCAGATTCCTCAAAGATGGCTTTATGATCCCATAGGGGTGATGAAAGATCACTTGAAATGTAAAAATTTTCATGTCTGCCCCCATCCCGAAATAATGAAGTAGAGAAACAATCCCAACGAGAGAGATCTAGAGTGGCATTTAGAAAGGATGAGGACATTGCCTCCCTGGCATGACTTTTATCCCATGGAAATAGAGTTCGATCCTGATCAATACCCATTTCCAACCCCAAATTCCACATTCTGGAGGAAGGCCAAGGATGATCTGAAGGAAGAATTGAAGAACTGGGATGAGGACCAATTGAGGGAATGGTGGATAATGAGAGTCCATTGTCGAAATATGAATTCCTACGGACTCTTGACAACGGATAGGGACTTCACGATCGTCTATGAAACTAAGGTTGGATCTTGGAAGCCCATATCCTTTGTCGATTTTTTCCCTCCAGCTACCCCAGGATCGGGCGAAAGTCCAGGGAAGACTGATGATGCCTCGGGAGTATAGGAGAAAGCTGAAGCTGCGCCAAGGGTACTAACACAAGTACCATCTGAGGCTACAAGCACCGAAGAATCAAAGCAACCATTGAAAAGGAAGAAGAGGAAAATTCTAGAGCAAATACAAGCGCCTTCGACCCATCCAAAGCGATCCCGTATAGGGCATCCGAGTCTTACTGTCGAACAACCTACGCCAGTCTCGATCGAAGCAAATAATGAAGATGTTGTGCCACCAAATGCCAAGATGGTCCCAAAAATAGATGTTATCAATGTGGAGGAACTCCTCCAACAGGAAGGGGATCCTGAAGTAGAAGTCTTGGAGGTCGAAGGTGCCGAGGCCCAAAAGGGCCAAGAGTCGATCACGCAAGAAGTTACCATGGTCACTTTGCCAGGAGGGCATGCAGGTACGCACTCTCTCCCTTTCGCCTCGATCTCTGACACATCCACCATGGTCCCGGTTGAGGGTCATCATCAACCCTTTCCCCCCTACAAGGCCAATCATCTCTCCAAGCATTGCCTATTTCTCTACCTAACCCCATTCCACCCGAGTCATCCGGCCAAGACAAACCTGTTAAAACACCTTCGCCCACCCACACCACCGATCCTACCATCCTCAGCCAGGGAGAAGTCAATACCTCAACATCGAACCCTGAGACCCAGGTTCCCATCATACACGGTGATGTCCCGCTAGCCGAGGCCCCCGCTACACCTTTCATCGAACCTTCTGGTGAGGCATTCCCCATCAACCCTTTATATTTGTTTACCCCTTCGACTGGAAATCCAACCTCATTTGAATCTGAGTTGTCTATAATAAAGGAACGTCCTCTAGCTAAAAAGCTACTTCAGGCCCGACAAAACATAGAGAAGATGCTAAAGGAGGCTAGGAAGAAAAGAGGGCGCTCTCTGGCCCAAGTTGAGAAATGTGCAGTCTTTGATCTAGAGGTAGGAAAATTGCACAAAGTGAAGAAGGTCCCTAGGGTCCAGAAGCCTCTGGATGAGATGACCCCAGCAAATTATGATTATCAGGAGAAAACCAAGGACCTGGATCACCTGAACATAGACAATGAGTCTTTGTCTATGCATGTGGGGGTCGAGACCTTTCGAGCGCATGCAAACATTGCAAATCAGCGTAGATTCGAAGCAGAGAGCGCCAATATTAAGCTAGAGGAAGAGTTGGCAAGAGTCCGGTCCAAGCTAGCAGACGTTGAAGAGCAGTGCAAGCTGATGAAAAAAGAAGCACATGCCCTAAAATCGCAAATAAACCAATTGGAATGTACAGCTGAAAATCGAGCACAGAGACAGGCCGAGAATGAACTAAGGGCAAAAGAGCTCGAAGGAAATATTTTGCAGATGTAGAACCAGCTGTATGAAAAGGAGGGCCTAGGGCTGTGTGACAGGAGTAGAATCAAGGAGATTCACTCGCATTTGCTCAAAAACTTTAGATCTCGGGCCTCCAATGCTCTTTCAATTTTGGCCTACATTATGGAAGCCCGGGATGCCACTGTCGAAGGAGGGCCAAGTATCAAGACTTGCAGGTCCCTGCGATGGGCCGAACAGCTAGGGACTGGTCTACAGCCCGAGCCACAGTATGCGCTTTCTTCTCTAAGGTGCAAAAAATGCAAAAGGTAAAAGACCTCCTAGATATATTTGAGAACAAACATCGCACATCAATGAGCTATTTTCAGGATCTCTCTTCCATGGGCTTCCCAAGTTTCATAGACGATGACGGGCATCTCCTGTCCAAAGAAGAGATTAAGCCAACATGGCTTCAGTTTGAAGGCGACGTCTCGGAGATAGATGGATGGGCAGAGCCCATCACAGAAAGGCAGATCATAGATTACCTCCTGAGATACTACAAGATCGTGGCCTGCCTAAATGACCTGTATACTAGAGCCCAACATGCAGACATCGGGAAAATCGATCGGTTTTGAGTGTTGATCAAGGCACTACAAGATCTGGAACCTTTCTCGAAGAGTGCCTAGTCCCAGGTTCACCGAACCATGAGGAAAATTCGTGAGCATCTTGCCCCTTCACCGACGTAGGAAGTCGCTCTAGAGGAGGTAGCTCCAGAAGAGGGAGTCAAAGATGAGGAGGAGCCGAAGATGAAGAGGGAGCCGAAGAAGCAGGAGAACGAGAACCAGCTGCGGAAGCACTCCTAGAGGAAGAAGAAGGAGAAGGATCGGGAGAGGACTCTGGCCCAATGGATCAAAGTTAAAGGGTCCTCCCATCGAGATGAGCTCGTTGCCCCACGAGCCGCCAAGAATGTTGACAATTTTGTCACATTTCTCAAGGGGTAGAAAAAGAAACAAGTTTTGTATAGTGTTGTGTAAAATTTTTGCTTTGTTATTTTTATTTTGAAAAGTTGCAGCAATTTTGGCTTCCAATGCCACCCATTTGTACATAAAGTAGAAAAGAAAGAACTTCACTGGCAAACAAGCTAGAGAAAAGAGCTTCATCGAAGGAAAATAAAAATAGCTTCACACCCGAAGCATTTCCCGCATTACTTCGGGTAAAAGTTTTGCGAAGTAGTTTTCGCCGAAGTAAAACACAAGCAAAGAGAATGAAACTACTTCGCGCCCGAAGCATTTCCAGTAGCTACTTCGGGCGAAAATTGAGCGAAGCGGTGTTCAGAGGAAAAGAGAGCTTCGCACCCGAAGCATTTTCAATACTACTTTGGGTGGAGTTTTTTGTGAAGTAATATCACCAAAGTAAAATACAAGGATGGCAATAGAAGAACTTCGGGCCCGAAGCGCTTCAAGCAGCTACTTCGGGCAAGATTTCTGCGAAGCAATGTGCCGAAGAAGAAATACAAAGGAGAAGGCAAGAAAACTACTTCGCATCTGAAGTATTTCCATCAGTCACTTTGGCCAGAAAATCAGCAAACCATTTTTACTTCGACGAAAGTCATTGCGAAGCATTTGCTTTGGCTAAGCTTTCGTACGAAGTACTTCCACCCGAAGTGACGGAGGTCATAAAGAATGAAACATCTGCTTCGGCCGAAATCTTCCCAAACCATAGTTTTGAAAAAGGATCGCAGCGAAGCATTTCTCGAAGGCATCAACAAAGTAATTTAATCAGCGAAGCGGCAAAGAGGAAGAGACCCATTTTGTGAAGTAAATATGCTTCGGCACTCCTCAACCCCGAAGCAGTTTTGCGAAGCTCAGTTTTGCGAAGTATAATCCAAGGAGGAGTTTTGCTTCGGCCCAGAACCATTGCGAAGCGAAGTGGTGAATGATGACTTAGCGAAGCGCTTCACGGGCACGTGTTCCAAGCCGAGTATTTTCTCGAGGCGATCAAGTGCCTCATAAATGCAATTTTTCATGCCCAGCAAGCCCGCTGCTCATTTTTGGCAATAAAAAATGAAGTATCAAGCCATGATGGAGAGCCCGACGAGCATGGCGGCCACTCGAGCACCGCACCCGAAGACCAAGGACGTCTAGACAACTCATCAATGCACCTTTCCATGGTTGACCCGGTTGTAGTTGCCATTTTTGGTAACGAATTTGAAAGCTCGATCACGAGAGCCTCGGGGAGCCGATTCTCAGGGCTCGAGGGCATACTCTTCTTTGCTATGTAATTATGATTTAGAGGCCCGGGTCCTCTATAAAAACCTAGGCATTGTAATGGAAAAAGGGGGGGAACTATCTGCTAGAAAGTTGTTGTAACTTGATGTCCTACGATTAATACTAAGAGGCTTTGAGCTCAATTCTTCTCCTTTATGCTGCCTTATGTGCTTGATTCTTTTATCTCTCCTCGTTTGTATGTTGGATGCTAAATCCTGCGTCCGGTGTGTGATCAGGGACTGTGTCCTAAAACTCGTTCTGAAGGATACATAGGAGTTGAAAGACATCGTATTGGCTTTCTTTTATGCTACCTTCTATGCTTGATTCTTTTGTCTTTCTTCGTTTGTATGTTGGATGTTGAATCCTGCGTCCGATGTGCGATCGAGGAATATACCCTAAAACTCGCCTGAAGGATACATAGGAAAATCAATATTGCGTTCCTTTTGTTTATCTTTGGTGTTCTTTGCTTTTATTCAAGTTGTTAGCTGGTGATCGTGCTTCCTATTCTCTCCCACCTTACATTACCGATTTCTCTAACCCTAACCCCTTTTATCCCTTTCTTGCACTCTTGTCTTCAAATACCCAAGTAGTTTAGTATAGGAGCCGACATTTCTTTGGAGATTGGCACGAGGGGCATCTCTTCCCTTCGGCCTTTCAATGTTGGTCCAGGTCTAGGGTGCATCCATTTACTCAAAATCCTTACCTAGGCGGATTTGATTACCAACAGTAATATGAGTCCCTCCTTTGACCTTTCCTCCCTCCTTTCCTTTTAGAGCAAACACCCTCCTTTGTGACTTCCACTAGAATGTCCATTAACCCCATAGATGATCACCTTAACCTAATTCACTCCATGGGATGAATCTTCCACTTCAGAATCCCCCTATATAGGGGCACCTATCACATCTACCCTCCTCTAGACATGAGGTCCTTCTTACTTCTCACCTTGCTCCTCATCTCTATTGGAAGTGCCACATTATTTGGTGCATTTTAAGATTATCGCAAGTGTCATATATATAATTTAGATTAGGGTGTGTTTAATATTTGAGTATAGTAGGTATCGTGTTAGTAAGTGTGAGTTATATAACCGAGGTGTCATTTTAGTAATTGTGGAGTTATCATTCGTGTAAGGGTTTATATTTTAGTATGTGCAATCATGATAGTATTTGTCATATGTGGATATGTGGAGTTAATATTTTTTATTTCTCAATCATAAATACAAAGTGTTATATCTCTCGTGTGTTTGAGGAGATAAAATATTTGTGTGAGTGTAAAGACCAAGATTCTTGTGAATGTGAAGAGTCTTTGTTGGTCACAAATCTGCCACAGGAAAGGATTTTGTACATGTACGTGCCCTAGACCTGGACCAACATTGAAAGGCCAAGAGAAAGAGAAGTCTCCCGGGCCAATCTCCAGAGAGGGCTGGCTCCCAAACTAGTCTAAACTTGTTTTAAGATAAGGATGCAGGAAAGAAATGGGAAATGTAGAAAGAAATGGGAAATACTAGAAAGAGATGGAAATATGGCCGAAGCCGGTAGTTGATGGGGAACAACCTCAAATAGCAAATAATCTCAAACCAGATCTCTAAGATAAGTGACAACAGATTCTTAGGATGCACATGTAGAAATCGGATCAAGCATTAGCCACAAGTTTACCTTCAATAAACTTCAAACATTCAAATGAAAATACAGCCAAATTTAGAACAACAGAATTCAGCTTATATTTCAACACTGGATTAAGCAGAAGTAAATCACATAGAAAGCAAAACATAAACAACAGTTTGGATCACCGATTCAAAAGACACTAAGAATAGAGTAAAATGCATCTAGGATTTTTACTTTAATTTTTGTAAGAAGGTTCTCCTCCTTTTGCTTGAGATTTTACATTAGTATTTATAGAGGCCTTCCCTCTTCCTTTCGCATTACAGCATTTAATACATAAAACATATTTCGAAGAAGAGGTCCATGAAATGTGCACTTGAAAAGAGGAAACCATCCCCCTTAATCTGCCTTGAACCAAGGGACCATATTTCTTCATTAAATGGTCATTATCGGGTAGGCTAGAAGTTGTTAGGAGATCACGAACAAGAGCTTTTAATACTGGAGGCATCTTTAATTTTGGTGGCATCAAAAACTGCCTCATGTTCTTCCATCTAGCGCACATCGGTAATCAGCAACATTTAATCTTTGAGCCTCTTTGACCACGATCTCAAAATTAGTTAGAGAGCTTTTACTTGATCCTTATCTTCTTCTCACGTTCTCCTATGCAATTCTGATGGAAAAATGCGGACTGAACTGTATCGGGCCTTTGTTGTTGCTTCTGTCGTGAAAATGAGACAGGTCACGAAAATGCGACATGTCGCAAAATCATGACACTTTTACCTTACTGCTTCCTGTTTCTGCCACCAGTTGAGAAAATGTGACATGTCGCGATATCGCGACGTCTTCTCTTAGTTTGTCTTTCTTTGCACAACATGTCACGAAATCATGACATTCTCCTTTGTCTGGCTTTGTTCGCTGCTCGAAGTCGCGAAAACTCAGCATGTCATGAAATCACGATATCTTCTTCCTTCTGTGTCCTTTTATTTTGTATACCTGCGAAACTACAACATGTCACGAAATCACATCTTTCTCTTCCTAGGCCTTCATCTTCTTCAAGTAGCAAAAATGGGACATGTCGCAAAATTGTGACATTCCGTACTTGGCATTTTCTTTCTAGCTCCTTCATCGCGAAAAATGTGACATGTCGCGATATCGCGACAATTTCTTTCTGCCTTGTACTTGTCAGCTTTTGTTCCACAAAAACGTGACAAGTCGCGAAAACATGACATGTCACGAAATCATGATATTTCTCTATGCTTTGCCCTTCCTGTCAAACATGTCACGAAATCGCGACAATTTCTTTCCTTCTCTGTCGTTGCCGCTTCCTGTCGCGATATCGCGACAAGTTCCTCCTACTTGACTTCATCTTCAAAAATGTTGTGAAATCACGATATCGTTCTCCACCTTGTGTTTATCCTTCAGCCCTTCCGCGATAACGTGACATGTCGTGATATCGCACCATTTCATACCATCTGCTCCTTTCTTGCTTTTTTATCATGATATCATGACACTTTTCATTGGTGCTCCCCTTGGCTGCTGTATGTCACGATATCATGACATTTTCCATTACTCTGCTCTGTAACCACTACGAGTCGCGAAAATGCGACATGTCGTGATATCGTGACAGTTTTCACTTGAGTTCTCCCTCATCGCAACAAGTCATGAAACTCCAACATGTCGCGATATCGTGATAGTTTTACTTCCTTGCTTCCTTTGGCTGCTTTTAGCCACGAAAATGTGACATGTCGCGAAATCGTGACACTTATGTGTTTTGCTTTGTTTTTGGTATGGATGCCGCTCGCGGGGTATACAGTTTTGTTGTATGCATGAACCTCAGGCCTTTATCCATTGGGCAACAGAGTCAAGAAGCTGGAGGGGTAGAAAAAGTGAATGTTGGTTGATGTTGGACATCTCTACGGACTACTGCAATTAGCTCTTACTGGCGCTCGGCACTCAGAACAGAATCTTCAACAAAAATTTGTGTAAGAGCAAAACTTCCCTTATTTCTTGAACGACTACATTTTGCCTAGCTCGGTGGAGCTGGGTAATCACCAGGTGTTGTGCAAGGATCTCCATGGTGGTAGTGAAAAGCACCTAAGTTACAAAAATGGAAATGAATGGAATGATGACCAACGAATGTGCAGGCCATGGAATGGGAATGGTGAATGATGGAATGGTGGAAGATGGAGGAGTATAACTGATAGATACAGCAACTGAAGAGGGTGCTGCCCAACTGCTGGAATGCTATGAAAATAGATAATGAAATGGAAGTGGATGGAATGGAGAAAGTGGTAGGAACTATGGAGAAGTGCTCAAAAGACAAAGGATTAGAAGAAAAGGAAAGAAGAAAATGGAACATCAGGGAGGGGAGTATAAACAACAGTAGTGGCTTGATTATTTGTAGAAGGAGTAGGAGAGGAAGGGAATGAAGTAGGGGGGAAGTGGAAGAAAGAAGTAGAGGAAAGCCACTATCTGCTGGGAAGGAAAAGGAAAAGATAGAGAAATAAACATACCTACGGGCTCGCGTGCAAAAGGAGCCGAATTTAAAAAAAAAAAAATCTTTTTTTTTTTTTTCTTTTTTTTTTTTTTTTTTTTTTTACTATGTACACTGTAACCCCTGAATTTAGATGTGAACTCTTGGGAGAGACACATACCAGAACATGGATCTATGATCTCTTGGATCCCAGACCTTGAACAGACACTCATTGGTCTCCCGATTGATAATCAGCTCAGAGTCACCAAAGATTTGCAACTGTCGCGCTCCAAGTATCTCAGCCTTCTTGAGACCTAGGCATAAAGCCTCATATTCTATTGTATTAGTTGTGCAGCTCTAGGTCAACTGGTATGAAGAATATCATTGAATTCCAAAAGGTAATACTAGAAGGGCATTAAAATTGAGCATTTGAAAACTCATCCTCCAAGCAAAGCTCATCCAAGACTTCATCCATCAAATTAGGATTGTCCAATTCTTCAGTTATCATGTTGACAGAATGTTTGGACTTTTCTTCCTCTTCCATATTCTCTATATGAAAAGTAGAAGGCTTCTGATTGTAAATACGAATTCTTCATCCTTTGAAAGGAATCTCCAAGTGAGAAAAATCTAGAGAAAGGTAGCCTCCCAGCTTGGCAGTGAATTCTCTCGACAAACACATCCTGAAATATGGTTCAAATCAACCACAACTACCTCCTGAATTACTATAATTTGAGGCATACTATGTAGAGCAATAGGAACATCCTTGATTACACCCACTGTTTTCACAGGAGTCCTATCCAACTGCAAGACACCAGGGCTACTTCTTTTATACTCCATACCCATGACTTCACAAACTACCTTTGGCATGACAGTTGCGCAGCACTAGAATCAATCATACAGTTGTGCACAATCCAACCCTCCATCCTGAGTGACAAATAAAATGGGGGTGGTCTATTTTTTCCAGTGGCTGAAGAGGTTAGAGTTTGATACATAACTACCTGGGCTAGAGCCTTCCCCTTACTTTGTATGATTTTTAGAGATTCTTGTAAGAGATTTACCTATCCAAGCAGCTGCAAGGTGTCATACAGACTTACTTTAGTTGGTATCCTTTTTAGTTCTTCAACAATGTTGTACTCCATCGAGATATGCTCTTTCCCTCCACTGGAAGATTCAAATTTTCTTCTATATTGTTGGGTGGCCTCCACTCGTTACCGTTTAGTCAATGATGGATACTGCAGCGTCTTTGTAGCTTATTCCTTTGTTTTTGCTTGCGGGTGAGGGACAGAAGCTTGTTCCTTCTCTTTTGCTTGTGGTGGAAGCAGATCCTTTGATAAAACAGGTGGTTGTTGTGGAGCTAGAGGATCATGAGACTTTGCAAGTATTTTCTGCTTTGTTGCTTGCGCAGGAGACACTTTCAATGGCTCCATCTTAGCCGGATCTACCAACATTGGTTTCTTTCCGCTGCGTGTCAAGAGTGCTATGTGTTCCTCAAGAGACCTCACGAAATTAAGATCCACCTCTCGAATCATGTTTACACGGCTTCCCACAAGAACTTGCAAATAATTTTGGTGGACCATACAAGTGGACTCATCATGTGGATCATTGCAGGAAGAACACCAGTAAGAAGGCTCATGTGAAACTTCAGAAGGGCCAGCCTCTTCACTTACCAGGATCGCTAAGTTCCTCTCAGATACTTTCTCTATAGCCTTATTAGGAGAAACTTGCTCTCTAGTTACTTCCAAAAAAAATCTTCGTGGCTGAGATTTCCTCTCCGCATTTATCCGCTCCATAGATGTCACCTTGTTAGTGAGAGATCTCATGGCTGACTGAATTTCTTGCAAAACAGCCAATTGAGGATCTGGGCTAGAGGACACAGGTGGTGCAGGTAGAGGTAATGGAACTGGTGGAGAGGTTATCTATGGAATGGGAATCATAGGTACCGAAGGTATGGTGGGATTCCATGAAGATGAAGGGTATATGGATGGAACAGTGTAAGATGTGGAGACTACACCTGTATGCTGATATTGTGGAAGCTCGAGAAAAATAGGCATAGTCATCTTCGAAGGCAATTTCCCAACGGCAATCAGATCGGCCTCAACCTTCTGTGCCTGGGTATATAGGGCAGGAAAGGTTTTAACACCGGACATCCTAATACTCATACCAATATCTGAATGGAAAGCCCTAAGAAAGTACAATGTTGCTTGTTCATGAGTAGGATGAAGACCCTCAAGAACTCTCTACCAAGTTCGGGCAAACCTAACATTGAAATCCACTATCTCCTCCTGAGGATGCCTCTTGATATGATTAAATTGATGCACTAAAGAAAATGGGTCTGCTTGCTCATTGAACCCTTGGATTAACATCTCTGCTAATTGATCCCATGAATTTATGGAGTTGGGAGGCAAGGATCTATACCAGCACAACAACTTACCTCGGAGCGATAGGACAAGCAATTTGATCATGACATCTTCGTCTATGATATTATGAATTGAAGCCAAGGTTGCCACATCTGACACGTTCTCGTACATGGTCTTTCTAGTCCCATCGTATGTAGGCAAGGCTTTTAGTGCTACAGAAGGAACTGGATTCTGAAAAGACACGTCCAACACTCCCGAATTGTTCCAAGCAGAGAACTTTCACGGCAAAGGTTGTTGACCAACCATTTGCATCGTAGGGTTTGGATCTACTAGCAAGCTCGTAGCAGTACTGGGAGGAGTCAGAGATGGCACAAACTGACCCATTGCCTGCGAAGAAACAGCAAATGACGAGTTCATAGAACTTACCAATCTTGGGCGCTCCCTCCAGTTCTGAACATCAATCTCAAAGAATTCGACTGGATCTTTCGATTCTTTGGCACTTGATCTTGTGATCATGAAGCGAAGATGCAAAGATTTTCACCAGCTTCAAGATTGGAAATTTCTAGGTACTAAATAGTCACCTTCAGCAGAGTCACCAAATGAACTTACAATCTCTGCTTTTGAGGTCAAGACAGTTCATCAATATCTTGATTCCTCCGAGTGTCAAAAAAAATGGAACTTGTGAGTCCCACCGATTATGGATCTTTCTGAGACAGAAGCAGTCTATCCCACCAGGCGTGCCAAAAACTGTTGGCACAGGTGGGCTTGTCAACTTGGAATAAAACTTATCCCACCAATTATGGATCTTTTTGAGACAGAAACAGTCTGTCCCATCGGGCATGCCAAAAACTATTGGCATAGGTGGGCATGTCAACTTGGAATAAAACTTATCCCACCGATTATGGATCTTTTTGAGACAAAAACAGTCTGTCCCACTGGGCGTGCCAAAAAATGTTGGTCACAAATCTTCCATAGGAAAGGATTTTGTACATGTACGCGCCCTAGACCTGGACCAACATTGAAAGGCCAAGAGAAAGAGAAGTCTCTCGGGCCAATCTCGAGAGAGAGTTGGCTCCCAAACTAGTCTAAACTTGTTTTAAGATAAGAATGCAGGAAAGAAATGGAAAATGCAAAAAGAAATGGGAAATAATGGAAAGAGATGGAAATATGGCCGAAGCCGATAGTTGATGGGGAACAACCTCAGATAGCAAATAATCTCAAACCAGATCTCTAAGATAAGCGACAACAGATTCTTAGGATGCACATGCAGAAATTGGATCAAGCATTAGCCACAAGTTCACCTTCAATAAACTTCAAACATTCAAATGAAAATACAGCCAAATTCAGAACAATAGAATTTAGCTTATATTTCAACACTGGATTAAGCAGAAGTAAATCACACAGAAAGCAAAACATAAACAACAGTTTGGATCACCGATTCAAAAGACACTAAGAATAGAGCAAAATGCATCTAGGATTTCTGCTTTAATTTCTGCAAGAAGGTTCTCCTCCTTTTGCTTGAGATTTTACATTGGTATTTATAGAGGCCTTCCCTCTTCCTTTTGCATTACAGCATTTAATACATAAAATATATTTCGAAGAAGAGGTCCACAAAATGTGCACTTGAAAAGAGAAACAATCCCCCTTAATCTGCCTCGGACCAAGGGACCATATTTCTTCATTAAATGGTCGTTATCGGGTAGGCTGGAAGTTGTTAGGAGATCACAAACAAGAGCTTTTAATACTGGAGGCATCTTTAATTTTGGTTGCGTCGAAAACTGCCTCATGTTCTTCCATCTAGCACACATCGGTAATCAGCAACATTTAATCTTTGAGCCTCTTTGACCACAATCTCAAAATTAGTTAGAGAGCTTTTACTTGATCCTTATCTTTTTCTCACGTTCTCCTATGTAATTATGATGGAAAAATGTGGACTGAATTGTATCGGGCCTTTGTTGTTGCTTCTGTAGCGAAAATGAGACAGGTCGCGAAAATGTGACATGTCGCAAAAATGTGACATGTCGCAAAATCATGACACTTTTACCTTACTGCTTCTTGTTTCTGCCACCAGTCACGAAAATGTGACATGTCACGATATCACGACATCTTCTCTTAGTTTGGCTTTCTTTACACAATGTCATGAAATCATGACATTCTCCTTTTTCTGGATTTGTTCGCTGCTCGAAGTCGCGAAAACTCACCATGTCATGAAATCGTGACATGTCACAAAATCGTGACATCTTCTTCCTTCTATGTCCTTTTCTTCTGTATACCCGTGAAACTGCAACATGTCACAAAATCATGACATCTTTCTCTTCCTAGGCCTTCATCTTCTTCAAGTAGCAAAAATGGGACATATCGTGAAATCGCGATATTTCGTACTTGGCATTGTCTTTCTAGATCCTTCATCGCAAAAACGTGACATGTCACGATATCGCGACAATTTCTTTCTACATTATACTTGTCAGCTTTCGTTCCGTAAAAATGTGACAGGTCACAAAAACGTGACATGTCACGAAATCACGACATTTCTCTGCGCTTTGCCCTTCCTGTCAAACATGTCATGAAATCGTGATAATTTCTTGCCTTCTCTATCATTGCCACTTCCTATCGTGATATTGTGACAATTTCCTCCTGCTTGGCTTCATCTTCAAAATGTTACGAAATCGCGACATCGTTCTCCGCCTTGTGTTTATCCTTCAGCCCTTTCGCGATAACGTGACATGTCGCGATATCGTGCCATTCTGTACCATCTGCTCCTTTCTTGCTTTTCTATCGTGATATCATGACACTTTTCATTGGCGCTCCCCTTGGCTGCTATATGTCACAATATCGTGACATTTTCCATTACTCTGCTCTGTAACCACTGCGAGTCGCGAAAACGCGACATGTCGCGATATCGCGATAATTTTCACTTGAGTTCTCCCTCACCGCAACAAGTCAAGAAACTTCAACATGTCACGATATCGTGACAATTTTACTTCCTTGCTTCCTTTGGCTGCTTTTAGCCACGAAAACGTGACAGGTCACGAAAATGGGACATGTCGCAAAATCGTGACACTTCTGTGCTTTGCTTTGTTTCTGATACGAACGTCGCGAAAATGCAACATGTCGCGATATCGCGACACCTTTGCTTTAGCACAAAACTTAGTTATTTTGCATGAATAGTAACAAAAAAAACAATGTGGCAAAAATGCCAACAGTCTCCTATCCAATGTGTATATATTGAAGATACAGTAATGTAATATGTGCTTGAAGAAGCTTGCAAACTACATTGTATTTGTAGTGCTTGAGTTTATATTTTTCAATAATATAATATGTGAATTATTGTTCATTGTAAGAATATTTTTTGTTGAGATATTTTAAGATCCCATGGAAATATTGGATTGCAAATAGTAGTATCCAAGCCATATTGGGTGGACTTAATGAAAGCCACAATGAGTATATAATGAGAGAGGTAGCACTGTTTGAGAGATAATATTTGAGAAAATTATATTTGAAAGGAGCCAAGCCTTGTAGAAGGAAGGCCCACATTTGTGGAGGACAAGCAATAAGAAGATATTTATATGTTGAGTTGTCTATTATAGTCCAAGAGCTAATACATAATGAAAAATAAAAGAAAGATAACCCTATGAAATCTTGATTGGAAAGAACATCAATCAATGCATCCGAAGTTGGAGGAGCAAGGATTGATGGGACTGAAAAAATAAGGCACACCTTATTTACAAGTTATCTTACAATATATAAGCATCAAGCTTAGGAGGGAGATATGACAAGTGTCATAAGCTCCACTCCAAGTGTCTTTTAGAAGACACCACTCCAACTCAAATTGAAGACAGGGACAAGTGGTAGAAGATAAATGTCAACCTGTCAATTATAGGCATAGTGCACATTATAACAATAATAATATTCTAACATCCCCCCTTAATGTGTACTATCCTAAAAAGATAATTCAACATTAGATAATATTCCCCCTTAATGTTGACTTCTTTTACATAGATATAGCAAATTGCTAAACTGAGAAAACTTTTCTTTCCCAAGTGACTTGGTGAATATGTATGCCACTTGATATTGAGTTGGTACATACTCCATGTGTATAATGTCTTCTTGGACCATTTCTCTGATGAATTGATGATGGATCTCAATGTGTTTTGTTCTAGCATGGAAATTTGGATTCTTGATCATCTTGATGGTACTTTGATTGTCACAATATATATATATATATATATATATATATATATATATATATATATAGTTGAACCGTGTATGAATAGCCCAATATCCTAAAGTAATTGCCTCAACCATATTGCCTCCTTAGTTGCCTCAACTGCTGCTCTATATTCAGCTTCTGCTGAAGATAATGAAACTATGTTCTGCTTCTTTGTGCTCCATGAAATAGAGCCCTAGCCCAACTGAAAGCAATAACCTGATGTGGATCTTCTAGTTTCAGGGCAACTTGCCCAATCTGAATCTATGTAGCCAACCAATGAAAAATCATCACTTGATGTATAGATAAGGCCATGATGAGGTGTGGCCTTGAGGAATCTCACAATCCTCTTAGATGCTATCCAATGGCTCTTCTTAGGATCCTACATGAATCTGGAAATAAGGCCAACTAAAAGCAAATATCTGGTCTAGTTGAAGTTAAGTAGATCAAACTTCCAACTAGCTTCCTGTAAAGGGTACCATCAACCCTTTCTTCATCATCACTATTGACCAATTTCAACCTAGTTTCCATGGGAGTGAGAGAGGGCTTACACTCCTCCATGCGAAACCTCTCCAAAATAGACTGAATGTATTTAGCCTGTGAGATAAAAATATTACCAGGCTTTTGCTATACCTCTATGCCTAAGTAATAGTGGACGAGGCCTAAATATCTCATCTCAAATATCTTTCATAAGTCCTCCTTGAGCAACCTTATTCCTTCTATGTCATCACTTGCAATGAGAAGATCATCCACATACAATGTAACCAAAATGATGCGGTTCCTCCAATGTTTCGCATAGAGAGTAGATTCTGTTGCAGATCTAGTGAAACCAAGGTTGAGAAAATAGTAGTCAATAAGGCACACCTTATTTAAAAGTTATATTACAATATATAAGCATCAATCTTAGGAGGGAGATATGACAAGTGTCATAAGCTCCACTCCAAGTGTCTTTCAGAAGACACCACTCCAACTCAAACTGAAGATAGGGACAAGTGGTAGAAGATAAATGTCAACCTGTCAATTATAGGCATAGTGCACATTATAACAATAATAATATTCTAACAAGGATGACATTGGAGGAGAATTCATGCACACCTAACAAAGCTAGGAGTGTGCCAAAAAGAGGACATCTAATTGAAGACATGATGAAGTTGAGAGTGCACCAACAAGTAGGATAATTGAAGGCATTGTGAATATGTTGGAATAAAACCAGGGTAGTGAAGAGTGGGAGAAAGAGTCAAACAGTGTCCTGAAACAACAACAATTATGTGAGAAAAAACATAGGTCTAACACTCAGAGATGGCAGGTTAAAAGTTATAGTATGGGCATAATACAGATTGATGACAGTCAAAACGCTCAATCCAGTATTATTTTTAGAAGGTGAAACACCTAGACACATTAGAGAACATGGAAAATAAGGAGGAGTGGCACCCTATGAAAGAAGCAAGCTAAGGTACATGTTTTAATTCATTACATAATATTTTTTATTTACAATATAGTTGATTTATTTGATATATTAAGGAGGCATTTATAAAGAGTGGTAAGGGAAATATTAAAATGAAATTATAGTGTTAGTGAAATATGAAGGATAAAATAATTAAATAGAGTTAATAGAAGGCATTAATTATTGAAGGAAATAAATATTAAAATAATTTATTGAAGAAATATTAAAGAAGGAAATTAATTATTATTGAAGGAGAATATTATTTTGATTAATTGAAGAAAATTGAAGTTGAAGAACGAGATTTTTTTTTTGCTAAAGAACAAGGGATTGTACTCGGGTCCACCGCCTTGACAAATCACAACTCTCTTCTTTAGAGCTTGAGATTTTACAAATAGATTCACTTCTCATCTCAATTAAGATGCTATAGCTAGAAACCTACATCATTTTATATAAAATGCTTGAATTCTTGATTTTCATTTTTTTGGATTTTTTATTTATTTTTTGTGTGAATACAAATATTCCATAATTTAGTATCCTTCTTGATATTTTCCTATAGTAGCCTTCACAATTCCAAAACTTAACCTCTATTACCCATTCATTGCATCTTAGTAGAGTAACATTTTCAAAACATCACACTATCATAGTCTGCTTTACCAAATTTGGATTGTTAGTTTCCTTCTTGAAGCACAAGTGCAACCACAAAAATTATAATAAATAGTTTATATGAAAACACATTAATGTTATTAAAATAATCATATATTACCAATGGAAAACATTAAAGTAAATCTTAATCATTATTTTATTCAAGCAATCAACATTTTCTTGTCAGCTTCAACTAAACTTACTACTTCCTCTAACCATGGAAAAGAGAATTTAACTTCATGATCCTCAATTAAAATCCCTCTATTGGCTAGCCTATCTGCACATTTTTTTCTTCCCTTAATATATGTGTAAACTTGATTTCTTCAAACTCTTTAGCAAGATATTGAATTTCCACAATTATCTCTTGTATATTCCATGGAACCTTTGCTTTCCTCAAAATTGCATTTATTACTATAAGTGAATCACCTTCCATCCATACTCTATTCCATTTCATTTGTTTGCATATTTTAATCCTTCTAAATCCACCTAAGCTTCAACTTTATTACTTGTCTTAAATCCACTATTGAAAGCGTAATGAGATAAAATCTCTCATCTATTATTTCTAATTATTCCTCCTCCTATTATTGGTCCTAGATTTCCTTTAGATGCTCCATCAAAATTCAATTTGACCAACTCCACATATGGTGATTTTCTCTTTACATTCTTTGTCATCTCTTTGTTTCTCCTATACCCAACATCATAATTGCATTTGATGACTTGACTCCATCTATCAAGGTTTTCTACTTTTAGATTAGGTATTGGGTGATTTGATAGGGTTGGATTAGACTCTTTTGTGGCTAAACATTTCTTACTTTCCATTACCTCTAAACTACTTTCCTTTTCTTTAAATATTCTTTTATTCCTTTCTAGCCATAAAATCCAAAGTATTGTATCTTTTGATATATCCCAAATTGTTTGTAAAGCCTCACTTTTAAAAGTGCTTTGTCATTACTTTAACCATTCTTCAATTATGTCATTCATCACCATGCATTTATCAAACATATTAAGAATCCATTGCCATAGTTTCCAAACTATTGAGTAGTGTCCCAAGAGATGGTCTATACTCTCATCCTTTTTACAAAGAATACATTGTGAGGGGACATGAAAACCCCTTTTAATAAGGTTATCCTAGGATAAAATTCTTCTTTGACCTACTAGCCAAACATACATTTTGACTTTAGGAATGTTTGGGTTATCCCAAATATCTCTTCATATTCTTGCTATATTCCTATTTTTTTGGTGCTCTACATTATAAGTATTCTCTTGAGCTATTCAACTCCCAAATCAACTTATCCTCAACTCCCCTCAAAATAATAATTGTTGTTATCTTTCTACTCAACTACCTCCTAGCATCAATGTCTTGTATACTTGTTAAAAAATATTTTTTCCATTTGTATCTTCCTTCCCGATCCTTGTACAAAATATTTGAAACCTTATCACCATATTTGTCTTGAAGTAATCTCATCCAAGGTTTCAAAATTGGATCTATATTGAGTGGTTTTTTTATCACATCAAGTATCCATCCAAATGGATAATTTTTCTCCATTTCCCACCACCTATCTTAAACCCTTTAATCACTAGATCAATAGATTTTTTTTAACCATTCCAAAGTGTAGAACCATTTGGTAGAGAGAATGTAGTAGATATTAAGCTTGGGTCATTGGACTCAACATACTTAAAAGAATTCTTGTCCATTATCTTTGACTCTCTTTGTACATTATCCATATTACTTTTCCCCTAATATCTAAGTTTAAACCAAGACCTCCCCTAGTTTTATCATCACACACTATGCTTCAATTCACCAAAGGAAATTTCCTTTTATTATGTAATCTTGACCACAAAAGGATCACATAATATAGATTAATTTTTTTCTATTGATTTTGACATAATATATAATGATATATACTGTGTTGGAATGGCTTGCAAGATTGACTTAATTAACTACACTCTTCTTGCTAACAATAACATCTACCTTTCCTTGTCGGAAATTTATTTTGAACTTTATTCATAACTAGATTCCATAATTCTATCCTCATTCTCCCCATCAAATAAGGGTATCCCTAGATAAGTTGTTGGTAATTTTGCTTCCTCTAACCTACAAATCCCTCCTTTGATTTTAGATAGAGTGTTTAAGAAGTAAATTTTAGGTTTTTTCCTATTAACTTTTTTTCCCGATGCTCTTTCGTATTCCTTTAATATGTTATTCAACGCTCTAGCCTCATTTATCATTCCCCTCCCAAAAAGATTTGTATTATCTACAAACTATTGATGGGTGATGTTCTTGATGTAATTACTAGTGTTAACTCCACTTATAAGCCCATCTTTGTTAGCCTTATTCACGTTCCTACCTAGAACCTCTGCCATAATAATGAATAGATATTGTGATAGAGGATCCCCCTGTCTAAGACCTTTCTTGGCTTTAAATGATTATGTTACTAACCCATTGACCAACACTAAATATGAAATTATAGAGATACAAGCTTTAATCCATATAACTCATTTCTTCCCAAATCCAAACTTTTCTAATACTATAAAAAGAAAATCTCATTTAACCTTAAAATAGACTTTACTCATATTAAGTTTTAAGATCATTGTTTTCTCTTTTCTTGAAGTTGTTGAATGTATAACTTCATGAGCTACTATGATCCCATCTAGAATTTGTCTCCCTTTCACAATTCCTCCTTGCTCTTTTGAAATGATTTGCCTAACAATGACCTTTATTGATTTACCATCACTTTGGAGATAATCTTATATATCATAATACATAGGCTTATGGGTCTAAATGAATCAAACAATTTAGCATCCTTCTTTTTTGAAATCAGGGGAAGATATACTGCATTTACTTTATAAGGAATGTATTGTTTTACCCTATATTGATCCACTACCACCAATAAAGAATCCCTTTACTATATCCCAATTATGTTGGTAAAATGTTGCAGAGATCCCATCAAGACGTGGGGATTTATCCTTATTAAAAGAGAAAAGAGCTAAATTAACTTCTTCTATAGTAATAGGCTCCATCGATTTTCTATTATCTTCATTCATTATAACTAAAGGTACTTCTTGTAGAAGTTTATCATTAAGAACTTTAGACTCCTCTAATCCTATAATATTATGATAAAAAGACCTTAACTCTTTTCTAATTCCACTCTGGTCTTCAATCCAAAACCTTTCTATTGATTTAGCTCTACTAATTCTAGATTTTGATTTTTGTACTATAGTCATTCTATGAAAAATATTTGTATTTTTATCTCCTTATTTTAACCAAGTCTATCTTGATTTTAATTTCCAAAATTTCTCTTCCTTATTCAAAATATTACGATATTCACTAAGCAACTCCCTTTCCTCCGAGCTTGGATTATTATGATCACCTTTTTAGAATTTTAAACATTTATCTTTTAGTTTTTCTTTCTTCTCAAAAATATTTCCAAAAGTGTTCTTGTTCCATTATTTTAATTTAGATATCATTGATTTCTTTTTTTTTGAAAGTGCATACAACCCACATTTCTTGAAGAATTCTACATTTGTTCTATTATATCAAAAAATTGAGGATGGTCTTCCCACATCTACTCATATTTAAAATATGATCTTTTTTTAATTCACTTACCACCATTTTAACTCTTGTTGGCTAGTGATTTGAACCAATCCTTGTTAAGGTATTAATTTTAGCACAAGTTCCTTCATTTAGACAATGATCTAAGAGTATGCATATATCTATTTTTTTTGCTATTCGGTTATAGCCTCTCCTGTTATTAGTCCATGTATAGTTATCCTCTTCAAACTCAACCTCCCATAGATTATTATTTTGAATAAAAGCTGAGAAATATCTCATACTTTGGGTTAATTTCTTAATTCCTCCAAATTTTTCATCTAGCTTGGTTATAGCATTAAAATCTTCTATGATTGTGAATCAATTTTATTGGTATTTACTTCTCATAAAGGCTTCAATCCCGCTCCAAACTTCTAATCTACCTAACTAAGTTGTAGGTCCATATACATTGATAAGGATGAAACAAATATCTACAAAGTAGCATGTAACTAAAGAGGTTATCCAAGGCCTAGTTAAATGAATGGTTATATGGAGGTTCTAGTAGGATTACAACAAGTTATATTTCCCCTTGTCACTCCTTCAAAATCGATACCATCCCATTCACATCTCACCCATACTACTTTCATAGTTTTGGAAACTTCTTCTTTTGTCATTTTAGTTTTCTAGATACAAAGAATATCAGGCTTATTACTTAAACAAAGGTCCCTAATGCACCTTTGCTTTGAGGGGATATTAGTACCCCTTATATTTCATGATATGATAATCATGTCTCATTAGGGACTATTGGCCCCTCCTAAGAATTACTAATATCATTTTTGTTGTTTGGTAAAGAGAAATTCAACCAACTTAGTTTGTGTTCCTTTCTCTATGTTTGCTCTTGCTTCCCTAGATCTCGCTTGATAATTTAAGGGTTTTCCTCTTTTTGCCTTACCTATATTAGGAGTAGGTTTTATTATTCTATTCCTCAATATTGTTTCACAACTTTATTTTTCATCAAATTTATCCTCTCCTGGCTCTACTATAGAAGCTTTTGACTTGTCTTGCTCATTTTTTGGTATTTCCTTATTAATGGTAGAGGTATTAACATCTAACACTGCATTTTATTTATAATTTTTTTTCTTAAATGGTGCATGGTACTTCAAGAGAGTCTTCAAAATTTGATGAGACACATTCCTTAGGTTCATCAAGAATATTCTTCCTTAAATTAGGATCATACTAAATAGATGATTCCTTGTTAATATGTTGAACCTATTGTACCGTGTCCTGTAAGCTTTGATCTGATTTTTCTTCATAGGCTAAAGCCTCAAAAGAGTTGGTATTTCTTCCAATATCCTTCCTTATTTGCCTCCACTATTTATTTGCTTTTATTTTTCTAGATCTATTTTTTGGAAGTTGAAAATTATCTTCATCCATATCCATTGTAAGTTTCTCTTGTGTTTTTCTACATATGATTTTGTTGAAGTCTTATTAGGGCATGATTTCTCAATATGCCCCACATCATGACATCTTATACATCTAAAAGATATGTTTTCATTATCTATTATTTGGATCCACATCTTATCCCCATACTTAGAATGATTTATTTTGGTAAAGATTTACTTATCAATCATGACCAAAATCCGAGCATAAATAGCTAAAAATCCATATTTTGTAGTATCTAAAATCTCAAGGAATTCTCCTAGAGTGTTGCCTGTTGCCTTGAAGGTATCTATTTTCTAAAATTCAATAGGTAATCCATATATCCTAAACTAGATTGGTACTAGGAATAAATTTACATTTTTAGGTGAAAAAGCCTTCATGCCAACGGGTAAGAAAGAGTCTTGCTCTTCCCATAAACCAAGGACCTCCTTTTAGGATTCTATATTTGTCTTACCTAGAAAAAAATGGTTAGGAATAAACCTTTGTGAAGAAATTATAGAATCACTCTTGGATACTTCCAACTCCTATCAATCCATTTTCTCAAGGTTGAAGCCCTTGGCTAATACCCATTAAATTTACCAAAAATTATCCTATCTTGGAGCAACGAGGATTAAATCCTCTATGGTGCACTAATTAACCTTTACCACCAGAGATGATTCTAAGGAGTTAGCTATAAATCAGTCCATGGAAATTTACTAGAATATCCTATAGCGAATACAATATTTGATAAAAAAATTATAATAATTTACATGCAAAATTTATAAGATAAAGAAGGGAAAAAGAAAATTAGCTAAAAAATTCTATGCCTAAATAGAATGTCATGCCTCACTAAAGTCCTAGCCCTTCATTTATCCTTCCACCATCCGAACCCTAGCTGAAAAATATTTGCAATTTTATTTTTTGTGACTTGAAAAATCGTCATTGCCCTTGTTTCGGATGACTGACTTCACGAGATCGTATCTCCCTTAATATTCTTTAGTTTCCTTCATATGATCACTCATTTTAAAGCTATTCAAATTTTTCACAAGTTGGTCCTAGAATTAGCTAAAATTGATAACCCTTCATAAATATATGGCTCTTAAAAGATGAGATGTTTAAAAAAAAAAAAAATCCCTAATCCTTTGTAAAGCTAGTTGAAGAACGATATTAATTGAAAGAAGATATTGTTTATTGAGAAGACATAGTCATTTGAAGAAAATAATAAATATTAAATTTGGAGTTAAAAGGACTAATTGGTACACAGGTGTTGTAGGTGATTTGGAGAGGAGAGGGCAATCCTCCGAGGGAGGTCCCAGGTTCAAATATCCACCCTACCAAAAAGTTGAATTGGGTATCCAAAATCCAATTGATAATGTTGGTGCGGGCAAGGTCGGGTGCGACTCCCGGGTAACTTTGATGGTGTATAACCCCTATTCGTGGTTTCTCAGACCAAGGCGGCCCCACAAGGGATTTTTTTCTTTAAAAAAAAAAGGACTAATTGGAATTGAAGAAAGAATGAGAAAGTTGAATAAATTTAAAGATTAAAGAAAATTCGAGTGAAGAAAATTGTTTGAAGTAGAAACATTAATTTTGGAGTTATTAGGTTGTAAAACGCAAAGGAAATATTGCTAGAATTGAAATTAAAAGAAGGAAGCAAACTATAAGGCAAAAAAATAATCAAAACCATACTTCATCATAAAGTATGGATATACAAGAACATGAATTATAAAAAACAAATGAAGAAGAGAAACAAGCTAAAAATTCATATTTTCAAGAAGTTGAAAAATTCTTAGATGATCAAGATGAAGATTATATGTCACCAAAATTAATATTGTACTCACAAACAATTCTCAAAGAAGCTAAAGATGAAGATTTTTCAATACTTAAAGACTACTTCAATATTGTTATTGATGAAGTTGATGATCGCTCTATTATCACATTACCTACTGACATAGGAAAGATAATATATATAACATTACTCTCTCTTGAAAACAAGAATAAAAGACAAGAATAAATGATTAAAACTCTTTAAAACAAGCCTATGATGAAATATGTATGCTATAACAAAAATGAATTGCGAAGTATGACAATAAGTATATGTTGTGATATGGATGACCTACTTCACAAGAAAGATGTAAGTTGTGATACTATAGATTTAAGACCCATGGTGACAAATGCATGTTGTGACACTAGTGATCTTAATCAAAAGGAAAACAAGAATTGTGATTTGAAGTCCATAAAGGACTATGCAACTTGTGATACTTATTATTTGGGATTCACGGTAACAAATACAAGAGAACTTGTTTCAAGAACAGACATTGTATGTGACACAAGGGATTGGAACATTGTTCGTGAAGACAAAGAGTGTGCAAAACGTATATGTGACAATAGATATTGTAATGATACCAATAATAGTGATAAAGAGATTGGTATAGAGTTTTTGATAGGATATAGTGGTACAAATTTTAATTTTTTTTGGCAAGAGAATATTGTAAAGGAAAAAATGAAGACTTGAGACAATCAGGTAACAAATGTGGATGTTGTGGAAGGCATGGACATAAAATAGAAATATGTTGGGATCTTCATTGTTGTGCAATTTGTGAAGGTAACAATCATTCTAAAAATTAGTGTTGGTATATATATATATATGAATTATGGATGGATAAGCATACACAAATGGGACAAGATGAAAGAAATTATAACAAGGTTATCACTAAATAAAATTCTTCATGATTTTGTTTTCCAGTTTCAAATATGACCAAAAAAAGGTTATGAACTTCTTCAACAATTGATCCAAAAGTAACAAAATAAGAACAAGCCAGAGAGCATCAATAAGATGAAAGCACATGAAGGCAAAGGACCTTCATACCAATTAATGTAGTATTACATTATTTGGTACCTTTCAAGATTATTGCAAGTACCTTGTAAATAATTTATATTAGGGAGTGTTTAATATTTGAGTATAGAGTAGGTGTCATATTAGTAAGTGTGAGTTATGTAAGTCAGGTTTCGTGTTAATAAGTGTGAAGTTATATGTTGTGTAAGAGTTTATATTTTAGTATGTGCAATCATGAGAGTCTTTGTCATATGTGGATATGTGGAGTTAATATTTGTTATTATGTGATATTTCTCATATGAGAAATATGAAGTGTTATATCTCCCATGTGTTTGAGGAGATGAAAAGTTTGTGTAAGTGTAAAGGTCAAGAGTCTTGTGAATGTGAAGAGTATCATATCCAATGTGTATATATTGAAGATAAAACAATGTAATATGTGGTTTAAAAAGGTTGCAAACACAATGCATTTATAGTGCTTGATTTTATAGTTATTTCTAATGTTTTGTGTGATTTGTTGTTCATTTTGAGAATATTTTGTGTTGACATATTTTAATATCGTATGGAAATATTGGATTGTAAACACTTTATAGTCAAAAGTATCACATTGATTAGAATCACATCCTTATTTGAGGGCATGTTTGGTTCCCTCCTTTGATTTTCTCCTCTCTCCAACCTTGCCAACTCCTTCTCTCTCCCCTAAATATGTCTCAATATAGATATAAAATTATCAAGAACTGACCATTCTAATTTCAATTTTCTATATAATCATGATATGGTATGGTCCTCCATGATATACTTGTGGTGTTCATAGACTCTCTCTTGCCAATTAACCTCCTTAATTTTAGAATCATCCACTATCTCAACTAGATATAGATGCGATGTCATGTCCTTATTAGGACCCGTCTCCTCAATTATTGGGAGGTAAGCCAATTGTGTCCTCCTATTTGCTTCCCATGCTCATTGGTAAATCAACAACTCTCCTCGCTTGATGTCTCATAGAAATCCATCTAACTAATATTGGGAGAATCTCTCATAGATCCACCCCATCAAAAGTGCCATCGAGCCTATCTCCACATGATCCATCTATCTCATTATGAAGAAGTCATGGAGGAGATTAGCTAAAATTTATTCCCCATACAAATCTCTCACTCACTTGATGACCATATATATACATATCCTAATGCATAACAAGTAATGGTTTGTTATTTTGTTGCATAAGACTTCTCCCCAAAGCAATAAAATAACTACCTTTTGAAATTTGGATGTCTAGAAGATCCCACATCGACTATCCTCACTATCACCTTTGTATGTCTCTTAGCCTATCAAGTATGTTGCATAAGTAGGGTATGTGGATGGGACCATCACCAAATATCTCCAAGATTCCCTAATGATGGGTGGTCCCAATAACTCCCACACATCATCTAACAAGATACCAATTTTTTGTCACTCCCCTAAACATCCATCTAAAGTTGTTCAATTGATGCTCCTACTGCCTTAATACCTCTTCCACAACATCACTTTGAGGTTGCACATAAGGCTTCTAGTAATCTCTATAAGCTTATACTTTTGAAAGGCCTCCTAATCATAACTATTCAATATTTCTAATACCTTCACAATTCAAATGGAATCCCTGTCCCTCCATAATTGTGTCTTTTCCCTCCCAAAATATCCCTTAGGAGCATTGTCACCTCTCCATTCCATCCAATCACCTACAACATAACCAAAATCCAAGGCATTAGTCTAAAGGCATATAATAAAAGCTCGATAAACAATTTTTTTGCAAGAATTTGACTATATCATGCATTGAATATGTGTTTCTATTCAGAGTGAGAGCATCGCATGAGAATAATGCTCAAACAAGGGGTCATTGTAATCTCATGAGTGCTGACCCAAGGCCTTGAAAAATCTCAATCGATGAGAGTGTTTCCTATTATATAGTGACACTCTAATAAAATGATACAAAAATAAATTATACCTCAAGCAAGAAAAAAATTTCAAAGACAAAGCATGCATGTAAATTCTACAATTGTAGACAACCTTATACATATAAAAAAACTCAATTTCATCGACAAATAAAAAAACTCTAATGCAAGCCTTTTATTTTAGGTAAACCAAAGTCATCACCTAATTAGCCCATTTCTATGTCCAATGCAAGATTTATCTCCATAAGCATTTATTAAATTCAATTTTAAGTCTATTTAGTGGATTAAAATTTCAAATTCAGCCTCAAAAGGCTTACTTCTCAAATACATCCTCCTTTGGTTGATAGACACAAATTAGGTAATATAGTTGTCCTTATATCCCCTCATTCGCATCAACAAGATCATCATAGAAAATCTCTAAGCTTTTCCAATCATAATCAACAAACACTCAAGTTACTCTCAAAGTGCTCAAAGTAAAAAAATTCAAGTTTTCAAATAGAGAGGTGTGACCCCTGTCACTTAAAAATTTGCATCCTAATATGAAAAACTCAACCTAAGACACTCATTCTCGTACCATATCCAAAATCATTGATGTATACCACCTTGCAAATTCATATGCAATCAATATTTCTCACTAATCCATGGTGGCCTTCGGACCCCATGACGCTCTTATTATGTTATATTTTTTCAATGTTGTAAGTTCAATATTTATTTTCTCGATGATGAGCACCAGATATGCTCAAATTTTTGTATATGTACTAATGGTTTTTGTGTGGAAATATATCATGAGTTGTATATTTTTATGAAACATTATGTATTTATTTAATGAAATCATGTGTATTATCTAATCCATGTGTAAAGTGTGTTTTGTGTAGTTATTTTCCTGATTTTATCGTCTTTTGCTCAGTTGAGGTCCTACATGGACCTGGCACGATTCCGCTCAAACAGATGAAGACATATTGAAGTAGGCATCTTACTGAAGTAGGCACCTTATTGGGGTAGGTGCCTTACTGAAGTAGGTGCCTTATTGAGGTAAGCGCCTTACTAAAGTAGGTGACTTACTAAGGTAGGTGCCTTACTGAGGTAGATGCCTTACTCAAGTGGGTGCCTTACTAATGTAGATGCCTTACTCAAGTAGGTGCCTTACTAAGGAAGGTGCCTTACTGAGTTAGGCACCTTACTCAAGCAAGCACCGAATTATACGTGTTGACCAAACGGTTGGAGAAGGACCTAGTTGACCATCGTTCCACATCATCTATGAAAAACGGTTGATGATCGAGTTGTCCCAGCCAGAGTGGATGAACATGTAACCACTCATGAAGCAGAACCGTAACGAAGCATAAATCATCCAATTACCAGGAAATGACATAGAGCTAATTATCGTGCATTGACTACAGTAACCAAATTATCCCAATTTAGATTGCAATCAAGGCACCTGTTGTAATAGAACTGCTACAGGAAGGCCTGTGTGTGGTATATAAACACACAGACTTATCTGTAGCAAGAGAGGCATTTTTTAGAACATTATTGCATGTATTATTTTTTGCATTGTTAATAAAAGCTTGAGCATTCTTTCATCTGCGTATTGTCTCTGTGATTCGTTGGGCAGGATTTGATGAAGCTCAGGCCCACTCCAAGCCAGTATTCCTCCCTTGCTTCTTAGTTATTTCCATTGATTTAGTTATGCATGATAGCATGTTCATTTCTTATATTAAGTTTAATTATTTTAAGAGTTGTTTTCTTTTTATGTAAAGCATGTTATTGATTTCAGAGTGGTGTGTTTACTTTTATGTATCTTATTTATGTATGAGTTTTATTGGTGTGGACTAATCAGTCACTATTTTACAAACATCCCCCAATGATAGTTGAACGGATTCATCTCAAAAGTGGTAGTGTAAGTATTCTCAACCATGGCACTTCGAAAGTCTATGAGCTCCTTCCTTTGATAATTTAAATGTGAGTGTTGTGATAAATTTAGGGCATATTTAACCAGTATTGGCACACAATATTTTTTCATCGTTTTCGGGGAAGAATCACTAGCCCTTAAAATCTTTTGCTTGACCTTATATGAGTCTGCCAAGAAAAAGAGGACCCGACAGTCGTTTTATAAGACAGATTCCAGCAAAAAAGTTAGAGTCAACCGAAGACCTAGAGTTTGAATTAGATTCTCTCGACTCATCACCATTAGTCCACTGGAGTGAGCATCCTCGCTTCGTGAAAAGTGCCTCCTCTTCTCATCAACTTGGGAAAGAATAGATCATCCTGAACCCATTATTTAGAAGAACACCCTGGGAGGAAGCCTGTGGAAAGTTGAAGAGGATCAAACCGTAACACCAGCTGACTTGAAGGCTCTAATACAAAAAGTTCTGAGTGACTGAATGGCCATAGAAGCTACATTAGAGACCACATTTTTGTTAGTCAAAAAGTGACTAACTACAGAAAAACAGTTGATGCACCTTTTTGCATATTTTCCAAGAAGACCGAAGTGGCCCATATGCTAAAGATCAAAGAAAAAGCAAAACACCGCAAGGAGGAAAAAGTGTCGCGATATCGCGACATGTTGCATTTTCAGTGGTCCAAAGCAAAGAGAAAGAGCAAGGAGGAAAAAGTGTCGCGATATCGCGACATGTTGCATTTTCGTGGTTCTAAGAGAAAGAGAAAGAGCAAGGAGGAAAAAGTGTCGCGATATCGCGACATGTTGCATTTTCGCGGTCCAAAGCAAAGAGAAAGAGCAAGGAGGAAAAAGTGTCACGATATCGCGACATGTTGCATTTTCGCGGTCAAGAGCAACAAAAAGGAGCAAGGAGGAAAAAGTGTCACGATATCGCGACATGTTGCATTTTCATGGCTAAGAGCAAAAAAAGAGAGCAAGGAGGTAAAAGTGTCACGATATCGCGACATGTTGCATTTTCGCGGCTAAGAGCAAAGAGAAAGAGCAAGGAGGAAAAAGTGTCGCGATATCGCGACATGTTGCATTTTCGCGACTAAGAGCAACAAAAGGGAGCAAGGAGGAAAAAGTGTCACGATATCGCGACATGTTGCATTTTCGTGGCTAAGAGCAACAAAAGGGAGCAAGGAGGGAAAGATGTCGTGATATCGCGACATGTTGCATTTTCGTGGCTAAGAGCAACAAAAGATTCCAAGCGGGAAAGAATGTCATGATATCGTGACATGTCGCATTTTCGTGGCTAAGAGCAACAAAAGAGAACAAGAGAAAGAATGTCGTGATTTCGTGACATGTCTCATTTTCGTGAAGAGGCAGAAGAGCAAAGCAAGAGACGAATGTCACGATTTCGTGACATGTCTCATTTTCATGGCTGGAAGTGGCAAAAGAGCAAAGTAAGAGACGAATGTCATGATTTCGTGACATGTCTCATTTTTATGGTTGGAAGCGAGAAGAGCAAAGCAAGAGACGAATGTCACGATTTCGTGACATGTCTCATTTTCATGGCGGGAGGCAGCAAAAGAGCAAAGTAAGAGACGAATGTCACGATTTCGTGACATGTCTCATTTTCATGGTTGGAAGCGGTAGAAGAGCAAAACAAGAGACGAATGTCATGATTTCATGACATGTCTCATTTTCACGGCTGGAGGCGGCAAAAGAGCAAAGCAAGGAAAGAATGTCACGATTTCGTGACATGCCAGCTGTAAAGGAATAAAATGTATTTTTGGCAATCAAAGGCATGCACTGACACCAAGAAGTGATTTCTGACATGATTATCAAAAATCTAGGATAGAGCGAGGCTTGCAGATGATTGAAAATGTGATAGGCTCGTCTAGAATCTAATCTGCAGAGAAGATATCTAATTCATAGAAGACTTGTTGTGTATTATTAGAAACTGTAGATGATTGCTTGTAAAATAGTAAGATGTACTTAGAAAAAGATACTCTTTTAGGGTATATATAGGGGTGAGCGACTCCAAAAAAAGGTCGGCTCTTGGACGTTTACAAGCTTGATGTACATGTACTGGATTACAAGCAATAAAATATTTCTTCTTCTGGCTTCCGAAACTTCTATGTGCAAGTGTATGTATCTGGTGTTTTAACTTTTATTCATTCTAAGTTTTATAATGTATCTGTTCTGAAATCTGGACTGTGCATGTATAAATCTTGTTTCTAGAGTTGAACATTAAAATATATTTACATGCTTTTAGATGAACATCTAAAAGTCACACTCAGGAATTCATGTTTTCTATAAAGAAGATATAAAGAAAACTCTGAAAGTAGTAATCTGCATCATCAATGTTTGTTGTTGTCTAATCTGTACCATGAGAAAAGTTTCTAGCTTAGGCTATATTTCCCTTATCTCTTGTTCCCCTTTTCTCTAAAAAACTCAAAGGAACCAGCCTTCTCTGGAGACTAGACAGATGATCTCAAGCAAGATCTGTCTATTCAATGTTGGCAAAGTCTAAGGCGCAACACTATTAACCGAAGGCAGATTTTGTTCCAACAATTTTTGGCATGCCCGATGGGACCAGCAATCCCACAGTATTGTATAAGTTTTGGTGTTTTACCTTAAGAGCCTTTTTGTTTAAAAATCTCAAGAAAAACCACCTAGCGACTCCATTGCAATTTAGACCATAAAAGAAAGACCTTGTCTAAAAACCTTCTGGTTATATAGCCATATGATAACCAGATCCCGAGCTAGAAACTCTGAAGAACCTATCGAGTTCTTTGAACTACATCTCGAAAGCCTAAAAGCACACCCTATGCTAGCCGCATGATCAAATCCGCCCGACACCATTAGCACCTCTTTAACACCCATTGTAGGAGCATCTGCAAGCAATCCCATAGCAGTTGTAACTCCTTTAGCAATCATGGCAGCCACCCCTACCCCAACCCATCTTGTGTGGAATCAAACTGGCCCTTTGAACTTGGGAACACACCACCAAATTCCACAAGCTGCACTAAAAGCATTACCGACCTTTGACGAAATAGGAAAAACAATAGATGAGCACTGTTTAGATGTATCATCGCTAGCATCTATTTACAACATCACTCAGGAAGATGTAATGGTCAGATTGTTGATTATATCTTTGAAAGGAAAGATGCTCTATTGGTACAGAGCGCTTCCCACTGGATCCATTACTTCTTGGGCAGTACTTGCTGGCCGTCTGGTCGATGAATTTAATATACATGCGGATCCTTTCACATTGCTGAATCAATTCACTATCATTGAGAGGCATCCACAAGAAGAAATCCAAGATTTCAACATCAGATTTACTAGAACTCGTGATAGAGTACCGCAAGGCCTAAAACCCATGGAAGAACAAGCTATATGCTATTACTTAAGGGCTTTTGATTCAGATCTCAGTATGATAATAAGGCAATCCCGTGTAACCACTTTTCCTGGGATCTATTTAGAGGCAGCAAAGGGCGAAGCTGATCTCATCGCTACAAAAAGATATCCATCAAAGAGTCTATTGCCAATTGTACCAGAGCTTTCCCAAGCATCAATTTCTAAACTGCCTATACTCCCATCAACATAGGCTCTCCCATCTATAGCCGCACCTCCTACATTCCTTGCATTACCAGCTACACCCCTTGCATCAACTCCCCCAATGATCAATACATGACCATAATTGATACAATGAAGACATTGTCAAATGAAATGGCATCCATGAAAAAGAGAGAGGCTGAATGGAATATCCAAGCAAGAAGATTTCCATAGATACAAAAGGAAGGTGCTTCAACAAGCAATAGGGGACAAGAGAGACCGAGCATGGTATATACAAATGAGACAATGGAGGCCGAAGAGCCTCCCACTGATTCTAACTTTTGGTGTACTACATGTAACGATCCACATGGGGAAAGTTCGTGTATGATACACCAACATTATGTACAAAGTATAGCAGTTGAAAAGAGTAAAGAAAAAATGAAAGGCCATGTAAATATAATTAGAGAGAAGGACCACAACTTCATGATGCCTACAGTAGAACAGGTTTCAGTTTTGACAAGATCGGGTAAGAAACCACTGCAAGTAGACCCTAAAGAGCTTCAGCCATTGAATGTTTCCCCTGCTCCCAAGGAAGTTCCCAAAGAAACTCCTAAGGGAAGTCTCCCTCAGGAAAGAAAATATCAGTTTCCAACCAAAATTCAAGGGCAAGAAACACACAAAGAATTTATTCCTCGGGGGAAAATGAAACCCAAGAACAGGCTAGGGAAAGGTTGAGATTCCCCTCGCTGACAAAAAGGCAAAGAACTGAAGCTACCCAGGGATACAAAAATAAATATGAAACTTTTGCCAAAGAAAGAGAAAGAATAGTTGATTCACCTACATTCAAGTATAGTAGAGGAAATGAAAAAGACTCCTTCTAAGGCAAGTATGTATGATGCTCTTCAAATCCTGGGTCAAATCGATCTCCTACAGGAATCCCTAAGAACAATGAAAAATGGAGGTGGGACTGCATCATCTTCAAAAATGGTTCTAACGAACTTGACGTCTGCCACTGGTAAGAACAGGCCACCACCCTTTTATTTGTCCCTTCAAATGGAAGGATGGGTTGTCCACAACTGCATGATAGATTCAGGCGCTGCTACCACTGTGATACCCAAAGAAGTATGTGATATTATGGGAATGGAGTACACTAGGAGTAGCGCAGGCGTCCTACAGTTAGATGGTACTCCAATAAAAACTGTAGGAGTGATAAAGGATATTCCCATACGGCTGCATAAAATGCCTCAGATGACAGTCATACAAGAGGTAGTAGTCGTAGACTTGGAGCCCTATTTTGGTATGTGTCTATCCAGAGAGTTCACAACAAATATAGGAGGATACTTATCCTTAGATTATTCTCATTTGGAGATACCTTTCAAAGGTAGAAGGGTCAAGATTTTTAATGAGAAACCATCTACGTTTCATGTAGAAAATATTGGTGAAACTGACCGTGTAAATATGATGACTCGAAGAAACAATAGAAGAAGATCTAATGGAAGAAACATTAGAAGAGCTCCAAGATGAGGACGAGTTTTCTCTACAGAATTTTAATGCCATGATAGAAACAGAAATAGGAAACTATTCTATTGAGAAACCAAAAAGAAAATTGATACCCTCCCTAGAAAAGGATGGTTCTGTGAATCAATTGTGGAAGCTTTTCTTTGATGGGGCTAGGTGCAAGAATGGAGTCGGTGCCGAAATAGTTTTGATTTCTCCCACCGGAGAGGAAAAGGTTTTCTCTTACAGGTTGACTTGGAGTTGCTCCAATAACACAGCAGAATATGAGGCCCTGTGCTTAGGGTTAAGAAAGGCTGAGAAATTGGGAATCAAACAGTTACTCATCTATGGAGATTCAGAACTTATTGTGAATCAAGTCACCAAAAAATGTATAAGTAAACAACATTATTTGAAGGCTTACAGGAACAAAGTGTGGGATCTCTTAGAGGCCTTTGAGGCCCTAAATATAAATTTTATCCCTAGAGAACAGAATACCCACGCAGATTTGTTAGCTTCAGTGGGAGCTAATTTTTGTCCTGTAAGTAATGTTATTCGAAGTCTAAAACTGTTAGACTTATATACAGGCCTTCAGTGCCTGATAAAAATATTTTCTCGGCAAGTTTTTGAAAATGATGAACAGATATCTGGATTTCTTAATCCATGAAATGAATTGCTCAACCAACCGGGATCTGCAGGATGAAGAGGAAGAGGATATTATTCAGTTAAAAAACAATCATATTCCTAAGGGTCTCATCACCCTTGAAAGCCTGTTTGATAACAATGATAGAGCAGTTGGCCAGAAAATCAAGGTCGATAAACGAAGATACAAAGATGTAGAGTTGGAGCCAGGAAAAATGATTAAGGTTGGAATCAGTTGTACAGAAGAGGAAGTGAACCAGATCAGAGAATTGTGTAAAAAATTCCCTGACATCATAGCTTGGGTGTATAGTGATCTAAAAGTGTACAATAAAGATGTTATTCAACATACCATAGAATCAGAAGAAGGAGCTAAGCCTTTTAGGCAAAAGCAAAGACCAGTGAATCCGAAGATAGAATCTTTGATGAAACAAGAACTGCTAAAACTCCTTCAAGCTAAAATAGTATACCCTGTTAAACACTCCACCTGGGTGGCAAACTTGGTACCAGTCAGGAAGAAAAATGGAGATATCAGATTGTGTGTAGATTTCAGAAATCTGAATAGAGCATCACTCAAAGATCATTACCCGCTACCTCAGATTGACCAAATTCTACACACAGTTGCAGGAGTAATGCAACTCTTACAGTTAGAAGAACAAAGAGAGCAATCATACAATCACAATCAAAAGCATATGGCAGATACTGAAGGATGGTTCAACAAAAAGACAACTGCCAAAAAATTTAGAGTGGGAGACTTGGTTTTGAAATGGAATGTAAAGAAAGCTAAGCCAGGTAACCATGATAAATTCGATGCTTTCGGGAGGGACCATTTGAAATTGTTTCAGAGAAACAGTTCAATGCTTTCGAGTTGAAAGATCAAGATGGATTGGTTCTTCCCATCATGGTGAATGCATTTCACCTAAAGTTATATTTCTATTGAGAAAGCAGAAAAGGAATTATATGTACAATATAATATAAGTATATTCAGACAATATTTGTAAATATTACCATTTTTCGGCCTTAACAAAAAATTTCAGTCGCAGCCAATCAGAAGTCGACATTTTTTTTTAATAGAGATACTAAGGTATAAAGGGAGTTTTGACGAGGTAATGTTCACTTTTAATCTAAGTGCATTTTCCTGTGTTCTTTGTCTTTCTCTGAAAGATTCTTTTTACAACTGCATTGTTGACTCCGTTTCCCAATGGATGAAGGCCTGGTTCAAAATTTTTGCAAGCAAAAAATTCCCCGGAAGGCGCCAAGAATGTTAGTCAAAAAGTGACTAACTACAGAAAAATAGCTGATGCACCTTTTTGCATATTTTCCAAGAAGACCGAAGTGGCCCATATGCTAAAGATCAAAGAAAAAGCAAAACACCGCAAGGAGGAAAAAGTGTCGCGATATCGCGACATGTTGCATTTTCGCGGTCCAAAGCAAAGAGAAAGAGCAAGGAGGAAAAAGTGTCACGATATCGCGACATGTTGCATTTTCATGGTCTAAGAGCAAAAGAAAGAGAACAAGGAGGAAAAAGTGTCGCGATATCGCGACATGTTGCATTTTCATGGCCAAAGCAAAGAGAAAGAGCAAGGAGGAAAAAGTGTCACGATATCGCGACATGTTGCATTTTCGTGGTTAAGAGCAAAGAGAAAGAGCAAGGAGGAAAAAGTGTCGCGATATCGCGACATGTTGCATTTTCGCGGCTAAGAGCAACAAAAGAGAGCAAGGAGGAAAAGTGTCGCGATATCGCGACATGTTGCATTTTCATATCAAAGCAAAGAGAAAGAGCAAGGAGGAAAAAGTGTCGCGATATCACGACATGTTGCATTTTCACGGTTAAGAGCAAAAAAAAGGAGCAAGGAGGCAAAAGTGTCGCGATATCGCGACATGTTGCATTTTCATGGCTAAGAGCAACAAAAAGGAGCAAGGAGGCAAAAGTGTCGCGATATCGCGACATGTTGCATTTTCGTGGCTAAGAGCAACAAAAGGGAGCAAGGAGGAAAAAGTGTCGCGATATCGTGACATGTGCATTTTGGGTAAGAGGACAAAAGAGAAGGAGGAAAGAATGTGCGATTTCGACATGTCATTTCGAAGGGAAAAAGAGAAGGAGAAAGAATGTGATTGCGACATGTCTTTAAAGAAAGAAGAAAAAAAAAGATGTCACGATTTCGTGACATGTCTCATTTTCGCGGTGGAAGCGACAGAAGAGCAAAGTAAGAGACGAATGTCACGATTTCGTGACATGTCTCATTTTTGCGATGGAAGTGGCAGAAGAGCAAAGTAAGAGACGAATGTCACGATTTCGTGACATGTCTCATTTTCACGGTTGGAAGCGACAAAAGAGCAAAGTAAGAGACGAATGTCATGATTTCATGACATGTCTCATTTTCATGACGGGAGGCAACAAAAGAGCAAAGTAAGAGACGAATGTCGTGATTTCGTGACATGTCTCATTTTTGTGGCTGGAAGCGGTAGAAGAGCAAAACAAGAGACGAATGTCACGATTTCGTGACATGTCTCATTTTCGCGACTGGAGGCGGCAAAAGAGCAAAGCAAGGAAAGAATGTCACGATTTCGCGACACGCCAGCTGTAAAGGAATAAAATGTATTTTTGGCAATCAAAGGCATGCACTAACACCAAGAAGTGATTTCTGACATGATTATCAAAAATCTAGGATAGAGCAGGCTTGCCAGATGATTGAAAATGTGACAAGCTCGTCTAGAATCTAATCTACAGAGAAGATATCTAATTCATAGAAGACTTGTTGTGTATTATTAGAAACTGCAGATGATTGCTTGTAAAATAGTAAGATGTACTTAGAAAAAGATACTCTTTTAGGGTATATATAGGGGTGAGCGACTCCAAAAAAAGGTTCGGCTCTTGGACGTTTACAAGCTTGATGTACATGTACTGGATTACAAGCAATAAAAGATTTCTTCTTCTAGCTTCCGAAACTTCTGTGTGCAAGTGTATGTATCTGGTGTTTTAACTTTTATTCATTCTAAGTTTTATAATGTATCTGTTCTAAAATCTGGACTGTGCACGTATAAATCTTGTTTCTAGAGTTGAACATTAAAAGATATTTACATGCTTTTAGACGAACATCTAAAAGTCACACTCAGGAATTCGTGTTTTCTATAAAGAAGATATAAAGAAAACTCTGAAAGTAGTAATCTGCATCATCAATGTTTGTTGTTGTCTAATCTGTACCATGAGAAAAGTTCTAGCTTAGGCTATATTTCCCTTATCTCTTGTTCCCCTTTTCTCTAAAAAACTCAAAGGAACCAGACCTTCTCTGGAGACTAGACAGATGATCTCAAGCAAGATCTGTCTATTCAATGTTGGCAAAGTCTAAGGCGCAACACTATTAACCGAAGGCAGATTTTGTTCCAAAAGTTTTTGGTACGCCCGGTGGGACCAGCAATCCCACAATATTGTATAAGTTTTGGTGTTTTACCTTAAGAGCCTTTTTTTTTTAAATCTCAAGAAAAACCACCTGGTGACTCCGTTGAAATTTAGACCATAAAAGAAAGACCTTGTCTAAAAACCTTCTGGTTATATAGCCATATGATAACCAGATCCTGAGCTAGAAACTTTGAATAACCTATTGAGTTCTTTGAACTACATCTCAGAAGCCTAAAAGCACACCCTGTGCTAGCCGCATGATCAAATCCGCCCGGCACCATTAGCACCTCTTTAACACCTACTGTAGGAGCATCTGTAAGCAATCCCATAGCGGTTGTAACTCCTTTAGCAATCATGGTAGCCACCCCTGCCCTAGCGCATCTTGTATGGAATCAAACTAGCCCTTTGAACTTGGGAACACACCACCAAATTCCACAAGCTGCACTAAAAGCATTATCGACCTTTGACGGAATAGGCAAAATAGCAGATGAGCACTATTTAGATGTATCATCGCTAGCATCTATTTACAACATCACTTAGGAGGATGTAATGGTCAAATTTTTGATTATATCTTTGAAAAGAAAGATGCTCTATTGGTACAGAGTGCTTCCCACTATATCCATTACTTCTTGGGCAGTATTGGTCGGCCGTCTGGTCAATGAATTTAATATACATGCGAATCCTTTCACATTGCTGAATCAATTCACAGACATTGAGAGGCATCCACAAGAAGAAATCCAAGATTTCAACGTCAGATTTACCAGAACTCGTGGTAGAGTATCTCAGGGCCTAAAACCCACGAAAGAATAAGATATATGCTATTACTTAAGGGCTTTTGATTCAGATCTCAGTATGATAATAAGGCAATCTTGTGTAACCACTTTTCCTGGGATCTATTTAGAGGCAGTAAAGGGCAAAGCTGATCTCATCGCTACAAAAAGATATCCATCAAAGATTCAATTGCCAATTGTACTAGAGCTTTCCCAAGCTTCAATTTCTAAACTACCTATACTCCCATCAACACAGGCTCTCCCATCTATAGCCACACCTCCTACATTCCTTGCATTACCAGCTACACTCCTTGCATCAGCTCCCCCCAATAATAAATACACGACCATAATTGATACAATGAAGACATTTTCAAATGAAATGGCATCCATGAAAAAGAGAGAGGCTAAACGGAATATCCAAGCAAGAATATTTCCACATATACAAAAGGAAGGTGCTTCGACAAGCAATAGGGGACAAGAGATACCGAGCACGATATATACAAATGAGATAGTGGAGGTCGAAGAGCCTCCCATTGATTCTAACTTTTGGTGTACTACATGTAACGATCCACATGGAGAAAGTTTGTGTATGATACACCAGCATTACGTACAAAGTATAGCAGTTGAAAAGAGTAAAGAAAGAATGAAAGGCCATGTAAATATAATTAGAGAGAAGGACCACAACTTCATGATGCCTACAGTAGAACATGTTTCAATTTTGACAAGATCAGGTAAGAAACCACTGTAAGTAGACCCTAAAGAGCTTCAGCCATTGAATGTTTCCCTTGCTCCCAAGGAAGTTCCCAAAGAAACTCCTAAGGGAAGTCTCCCTTAGGAAAGAAAATATCAGTTTCCAGCCAAAATTCAAGGGCAAGAAACACACAAAGAATTTATTCCTTGGGGGGAAAATGAAACCCAAGAACAGGCCAAGGAAAGGTTGAGATTCCCCTCATTGACAAAAAGGCAAAGAACTAAAGCTACCCAGGGATACAAAATTAAATATGAAACTTTTTCCAAAGAAAGAGAAAGAATAGTTGATTCACCTACATTCAGTATAGTAGAGGAAATGAAGAAGACTCCTTCTAAGGCAAGTATGTATGATGCTCTTCAAATCTCAGGTCAAATCAATCTCCTACAGGAATCCCTAAGAACAATGGAAAATGGAGGTGGGACTGCATCATCTTCAAAAACGGTTCCAACGAACTTGACGTTTGCCACTTGGTAAGAACGAGGCCACCACCCTTTTATTTGTCCCTTCAAATGGAAGGATGGGTTGTCCACAACTGCATGATAGATTCAGGCGCTGCTACCACTATGATACCCAAAGCAGTATGTGATATTATGGGAATGGAGTACACTAGGAGCAGCATAGGCATCCTACAGTTAGATGGTACTCCAGTAAAAATTGTAGGAGTAATAAAGGATATTCCCATACGACTGCATAAAATGCCTCAGATGACAGTCATACAAGAGGTAGTACTCGTAGACTTGGAGCTCTATTTTGGTATGTGTCTATCCAGAGAGTTCACAACAAAGATGGGAGGATACTTATCCTTAGTGTAGCACCCTAAAATTGGCACAATTAAACCTTAGTAAAAAGATAAAAGATAAAAATTTGAATTTTAACCCCAAACTACCCGTTAAACCGCCTGTTACCCGCTTTCCCTATTTTTCATGCCATTTTTAGGATTTGTTTTGACCGTTGGATGATATCGTCGCAGATTAGACGAAATCATACCCGATCTGATGAATTCGTCTGGAACAGAACGTCCAGACGATTTCGTCCCAAAATTGAATTTTCATAATTAGCTTTTGTTTTAACAGCCTCTCCAACTTGGGCAGAAACGCGTCTACGCAGTTGGAGATTTTCTTGTTGGAGATCTCCCAGATTGGGATGATCCCCAACCTCCTAACCTCTTCCTAATCCTATATAAACTAGGATTTTTCTAGTTTATCCCCCTAAACCCCTTAGCTGATGGATTTCCCTGTAGATTTAGTTCCTTATTCCCTCGCACTACTGTTTGTATTCTGTATTTTGTATTTTCTTGCAAGAACTCTGCTGTTTTTCAGTCGAAGCTAGCTCGGATCGTCGTGGACGATCTCGGATGATTACGGACAATTTTGTCGAGGAGCACAGACGATCTCGTACAATTGGAGGCGATCCTGACTATAGTCCAGATTAGGGGCAATCAGAACCCAAAGTTTGCATTTCCTTAGCTTTCCTGCATTTTTTCTGTTGTATTTCTGCACTCTTTCAAATTATTATGTTTATGCATCTTGGAGTTCACCTCATCTAATATAAATGCATGATAAAATCAAAATAAATTGTGAAGTTGATGCTTTTCCTCTTTAATTACTGTTTGGATCTGTCGTTTAGACAAATTTATAGTTATTTATGTCATTTCCCTTCGCTTTTGTAATTGCATATTCGGTATTTTGTATCTATTTATGTGATTGTAGGTTTTTGACGAATTTGTCTGACGAATTCGTCAGATTTTAGACGATTCTGTCTGATCTCAGATGACCTTCTGTGATTTGGGATGATCCTATGAAATATCAGACGATTATTTACGAATTAAGGCGATCTGGACTGCTACAAGACTCAAAATCTTCATCAGACATCCGAAATCAGGTATGATATATTCTAGCTAGCATACTCTCTGTTATTAGCATTCATTCCTATTTTTTGTATTCATTTAAATCACCATTGGCATATAGAATAGTTTAGATTCATCTTGGCCAAACCTAGGAGTTGAATGATCGAGTATAAAAATGAACACATCAAACTCACTGTCAACCTAGGCGTGGGAACTGTCATTCAAAAGTTTCCTAGTGAACCCACCATCCATCGAAAATTCACCCTTATACCCCTCCCCCAAGAGGCGGGACCTTCAAAGGGCCTCTCAGTTCGAGGTATTGTCCCATCCTTTTCACATCCCCCTTCCGGGTGCGGATCCTATAGCCTGAAGGTAAGGATGCAAAAACTTTGTTGCGATACATTTTGGTGAACCCGACGTGAAACAAAAACCTTTTGAAAATAAAAATAAAAAAAACAAAACATAAATGCATTTAAAAAAAAAAAAATTGCATATCATATTTAGATGGTAGACTATAATAAAAGACGAGTTGTCACCATTAATGTTGAAAATCAACTAGCAGCTATAAAGATTACTTATGTGCTTAGAGTACCTCAAACAAGTAGGGTTCAACCTTTGTGGGACGAACTTGATAGGAGATTGAATCTCATTTCATCTAGAGCAACCGAACTTAGGCAAATTAAGAGGTTTGTCCTAGATAGAATCCTGGATCCCAATCAAGTGATTTTGTATCATGAACTTCAGAGAGCTTGCCTAGGTGGTTAGCAAATAAAAGAGCCCTTGTGTCTTCTGAGTTGTATACCTTTGAGGAATACCTCGATAATGCAGTTATAGTACATAAATTTATGTCTCATATAGAGGACCAAGAGGTTGTTCTTACAAATAGACAGAGATGGAATAGAGTTCCTAGAGTTGTGTTATATCGAGAGTATTGCCATGAAATCTATCTTTACAAATTCGAATATGAAGTAGATAATATCACCATAGCACACTTTGTTGAATTCCTGAAAAACAATTTCCAATTTGAAGAGGAGCATTTTATGACTCCTGATGAACTTGATCCTATCAATGATATCTATAAACTATTTATAGAAAACTAAGCTATTCTTTTATTATTGTTATTTCTTGTATTTAGTGTACTGTTTGTTGTCTTTATAAGCATAAAACAAAAATAAATTAGAAAAATAAATAAAAACAAAACAAAATCATAACAAAAAAATCAAAACATTTTCTTTTAAGCATTATAGTAGGTATATAATTAAAATATATACCTCCCAAAATCTGTTGCAAATATATTAATATATATTTACTAAAATCTAAATTTAGACATAATGACTAGACTCAGGAATGGAAAACAAATTGAAGTAGAAGAAGATTGGTTAGGAAAAACCATAAATAAACCAGATGCCCTTCTTGAAGACCCAATTCAGGAAGAAGGAACCTTAAACCAACAAGAAGAAGAATTTGTGGACATAAATGAACAAAAAGAAAATGATAGAGAGGAAGGATCCTCATCTCCTAAAATAACTCCAGAAGGAGCTGTTACTTTTGAAAACATGGAACATTTTTGGAAATTCCTCAATACTAATATTGGCACTCTTAATAGAGCAGTTCATATGGATAAAGATCAAATTAGTGACACTCAAGCAACCCTAGAAGATATATATCACACACACACTAATCCTTTGTCCTTCGTTGATCAAGAGAGTGATCAAGTTGGACCGTCCAATTTGGACATGGCTACTATAATCCAGAACATGCAACAACAACAGGTCACCCAACCACCTAGAGTACCTGTTACCAAGCCTAGGGTTATTCCCACACAAAAGAAACCTTCATTCACTGCTCTATTTCGCCAAGCTATTGATCAATATACCTCAAATCAACAAAAGCCTAAAACAAAACCAAATACTAATTTCCAAAAATCTAGGATACAACATAATGCTACAACAAATCTTCTACATAATACTCTTCCTACTAATCATTTGCATAACAGCAATATAGCATCTAATCCTTATGTCCCGCCTTCCTACGCTCACAATTCCCATACTCATGTACCACCAAACCAATATGGTGGACAAACTGGTAATCTGGAAGCCATGGTGAAACAGTTAGTCTCTCGCATGGACTAGATAGATCCCTACCGTCCCTCGTACAATTATCGAGAGATGTGTAGTCAACCTCTAGATCCTATAGTTGTAGCACAACCATATCCCAAACACTTTCCTATGTCTGTCCTACCTATATATAAAGGAACTAAATATCCCATAGAGCATCTTTGTATGTTTAGGATAGCATGTCATGACATATCACATGATGACTTGTTATTACTAAAAATGTTCCCAAAAATTTTAGGGGGGATGGCATTGGAGTGGTATTATCAATTGCCCACTCATTCTTTGAGAAATTTCGAAGAAACCGCCAAATATTTTGTGCATCAATTTAGTGCCTATATCGAAATGCATGTAACCATTAAAGATTTGTACAATCTAAAACAAGACAAAGATGAGTGTTTTGTTGACTTCTTAGCTCGATGGAGGCAATTGATAGGAAAATTACACTTTGTGTTACCTTATCGAGAAATGTTGGATATTTTTATCAATAATTTACAAGAACAACTATCCTATGAATTATCAAATGCTACCTTGACCACCTTCGATCAAGCTATAGATTTAGCTCGAAGGGTGGAAGATGCTCTCATTAGAAGAGGTTAGCTCAAAAAGAAAGATGATGAGAAAACATCCAGAAATCAATATAAAAATAAACAAGTTGTGGGTGACGGAGTCACTGATAGCAAAAACGTTGCCAATGTTAATACTGCAAAAAAAGCAGAGAAGTTTATATTGAAACCTCCTGATAAACCACCCTGAGAATTTACTAGGTTAAATCAACCTTTATCAACCATTCTCCTACAATTACTGGCACGAGGTTTGATCCAATTACCAACTATCCAGGATCCTGATCCAACCATACCCGGATACAGAGCTGATTTACATTGTGATTTCCATAGAGGACCTGGACACGCTACCAACTCTTGTAAAAGATTAAAACATAAAATACAAGATTTAATTGATAACAATGAGATGGAGGTGCAAGCCTTTCAACCTAAACAAAATCCTTCTAATAATGCTCAAAAGAACATTCCCCAAAATCAGAATTAGAATGCCAATCAATCATTGGACATATTTCAACATCCTTTACCAAAGCATGGTAAAGAGGTGGCTAATCAAATTGAGCATCATAATGTTCCCCCTCCTACCCGATATGTAGGGACTATTAGTGGACAATTACCTGTTCATGATCCTCAAATATTTGACACAACTTTATCCATAGTTACGACTAGACCTCTACATAATATTCGAATACTTGATCTTAGTGACACCGAATATGAGACTGAAAGTGACATGGAAATCACCTCAAATCAATTGAATAGTTCTAAAGATGAATCAGAACCTATTCAACCTATCACAAGTTCTATGGTTCCAGAAGAACCATTTCCTAGAAGAGTCACTACTAGACCATCTTCTCACCAAATACTTTCTAATGAACAAGCCATAAACGCTAGACCAAGACCTATTCATCATCCTCAAAATAATATTGTAGGAACCATCGGAGTACATTACCAGACAACAGGCTCAAAACTCTCAACAGGATCAAACTCAGAACGATGGATCAGCTCCATTTGTTTTGAAAAATCCCCATAAAGGGAATTATGCGCCTAATGTTCAACCTAAGCCTCCTTATAATATTAATGAACAATTATCCAATACTACAATTAAAATTTCCCTTTTGGACCTGTTAAGATCTTCTCCTACCCATAGGGATGAATTAATGCTCACATTAAGCCAAATGATGGTACCACAAAATATTCAACCTGAATCCATGTCCAATACTATCATAACTCGAGAAGTCGATTGTATTGACTTTCGGGATAGAGATATCCCACAACATAGTTTACATAAGGATAACCCCTTATATATTACGACCCTAATTAGGGATGTAGCAGTTAAACGAGTCTTGATTGATAATGGTTTATCTTTAAACATATGCACTTTTGACTTCTACCAATGATTTGGGTTTAGAAGTGACAAAATGAAAAGAACTGATATGATTACAAAAGCCTTCAATGACGAAACACAAGAAACGTGTGGAGTCATCACTATACCCTTGCAAGTTGGTCCTAGAACCCTAGATACGATCGTGTTTATTGTACATTGCCCTGCATCATACAATATACTTTTGGGTCGCCCTTGGATCAACGCGATGCGAGAGGTTCCATCCACTTTACATCAGTGTGTTAAATTCGAATTTAAAAACCAGTTGGTTACCATTCATGGTGATCCTAGACCCTTTGATATGTGTGCTTTGGCAGAACCTGTTGGAGTTCAATTTTGCCCTGCCCTATCATCCACACATCCTAATTCTCATCATCCACCCAAACGTGTGAAACACACACCCATAACATCATCTACTCTTTCAACTACACCTATACATATAGCTCAACCATCTTCTGAACAAACCACATCAAGACCTCGAAAAGATCCCAAAATTACAACCAATGCTTCTTGTTTTACTCCTGTATCTTCCATACCTATAGACTCACCCATCAATATCCCTATAACATCTACATCCACTACAGGCATCCTTTCCACATCCGACGATGTAGGAAATGTTCCTTCTACCTCTTATGCTCTTACTGATGAGCTCTTACCCGATTTATCTAAAATTCTTATATCAGAAGAAACCAACACTGCCATGCAAACTTCCCTTCTTTTAAATAATCTCCCACCCTCTCCTCGTACCTTGGGCCTCCCACGACCTATGGTAAGTATCTACCAAGTCGGGAGTTGTGCTTTTATTTATAAGGGATATGATTGGGGAAGAATACCCGAAACATTAAGACACATTGTGATGGATATGCTAGATGCTATTTTGCTAATGAGTATATTAAAGCTAAGCCCATAATGCTTAAACTGGGATATAAAGGGAAAGGTTTGGGACCTTTCCAAAATGGTATAAAAACCTTTTGAGGTAGAACCGTGGCCTGCCCGCTGTGGTGTGGGCCTCTTTTCTATTAAAGTTCAACCCTTCCCATTTGAGGATGATGACCATCTTGTATGTTACCAAGATTATCTGGATAAACAAGATTCTTTGCGTGCAAAGAATAATTCCTTTACCTCCAATATGCTATCCATAACTTACCCTGAAATGATTGTCGAATCCGATGACGAGTTGGAGGGAGATATCTTTCATGATATTTCCATTGAGGAATTGTTATATAATGAATTTTATTTCGATGGCTCTATACCGAGTATAGCCCAGCTTGAAGCTACGACTCCTCAAGACGAATTATCCAAGTTAACCTTGGAAGAATTACAAGAATTGGGTGTTTCACCCGCCCCACCTAATTTTGAGAGAGATCATGGAAGTTGAAAACGTTATAAAAATTAACATCGAAACTGAACATAACCCTCACATAATCAATACTGGATCAGAATTAAGTCAAGAAAAACAAGATAAATACATTTCATTTCTTAAAGACTATGAAGATGTCTTTGCTTGGACATATGAAGACATGCCAGGTTTGGACCCTTCCGTAGTTATGCATCATCTAGTAGTCCATCCGGATGCTAAACCTCGTTAAACAGAAACTTAGAAAAATGCATCCTAAAGTGGCCTTACTAGTCAAAGGAGAACTAGAAAAGCTGTTGAAAGTCATTTTTATACAAGCCATTGATTATGTTTGAATGGATCTCAAATGTAGTTCCAGTAACTAAGAAAGAAGCCACTAAAGTTAGGGTTTGTAAAAACTTCAGAGATATTAATGTTGCATGCCCTAAAGATGATTTTCCCCTTCCCAACATGGATCAGATCATTGACTTTACTGCTAGAAGTGGAATGATATCCTTAATGGATGGATTTTCCGGTTATAATCAGATCAAGATAGCTCCTGAAGACCAGGCTAAAACAGCCTTTATTACCCCTTGGGGAACCTTTTGTTGGAAAGTGATGCCATTTGGCTTAAAGAATGCAAGTGCAACCTATCAATGAGCTATGACTTATATCTTTCACGATATGATGCATGATATCCTACATGATTATGTAGATGATATTATAGCTCGTTCCATCAAAGAAGATGATAATTTAAATGACTTGAGAAAAGTATTTGATCGGTTAAGGAAATATCTTATCCAACTAAATCCAACTAAATGCATATTTGGAGTCAAGTTCGATAAATTATTAGGGGTTATAGTCTCTTTATGTGGCATTGAAATTGACCCTCTCAAGATCGTGGCTATCACAGATATGCCCGCACCCACAAATATATCGAAATTACAAAGTTTACAAGGTAAGCTTCAAGCTATTCGATGCTTCATCGATAAGTTGGCGGACAAAACTGGACCCTTTCTTAAGCTTCTTAAGAAAGATGTCTCTTTTCATTGGGACAAAGAATGCCAGGAAGCATTTGGACTCCTTAAGCAATATCTCCTTAAACCACCAGTGCTTTCCCCACCTAGATCCGATCATCCATTTATCTTGTACATTTATGCTTCTGATTCTGCCTTAGGAGCTATGTTAGCTCGACTTGACGATGAGAAGAAAGAACATGTTAATTATTACATCAGCAGAACCTTAATCAGTTATGAAACTCGCTATACCATATTAGAGAAGCTATGTCTAGCAGTCGTATTTTCTACATAGAAACTACGACATTATATGCTCAGTCAGAAAACATATGTCATTGCCAAATTCGACCCTTTGCGATATCTCATGAGTCGATCGTACTTATCTGGTCGTACAGCAAAGTGGTTCTTGCGCTAAGTGAATTTAAACTCACGTTCATAGGACAGAAGTTTGTTAAGGGTCAAATCATAGCATATCAATTAGCTGCTGCACCCTTAGAGTCTACCCGTCCCCTCATCATTGAGTTTCTTGATGAATGCCTTAAACTAGAGGCAGACCATTTAAAGCAATGGTCCCTCTACTTTGACGGAGCCCGATGCATGAGTGGGGCTAGTGCGGGTATTATTTTCAATATCTCTGCAAAAACATCTTATACCTCTGTCCTTTAAATTAACATTTGCTTGCACCAATAACACTGCTGAATATGAAGCTCTTATCCTTGGATTACGAGCTGCCTTGGCATTGAAAATTAAAAATTTATTGATTTTTGGTGACTCAACTTGTCATAAATCAAATCAATGATGTTTATCAGACCAAAGATGATAAATTACGCCCATATAAGACATATGTTTTGCAGTTATTATCCTTGTTTGATCAAGTTACTTTGGAAGCTATTCCTCGAACTAACAATCGTGCGACTGACGCTATGGTCGTAGCTGCATCTCTTTTACCCTTGGAGTTAGACGATGAATATGCTACCATCATTATTCGTCGACTCTAGGAACCCGCTTCAAGCAAATCATGCTTAGAACCTTTGGATGTGTTTCTCATCAACGAAACAACTCCTGAGCCATGGTACACTGATATATTTAATTTTCTGTAGAAAGAACCCTCCCTGATGGTTGTACTACCAACCAGCGTAGGTTATTACGTAGACAAGCAAGTCGCTTCATGATTATTGGTAATACCTTGTATAGAAGATCTTTTAAAGGCATCTTACTGTGATGTTTGAATCTAGAAGAATCTAGATCCGCTTTGAATGAAGCCCACAATGGATCTTGTGGGGGGCATTTTAGTGGTAGCGCCATTGCTAAGAAACTCCTTCAGATAGGATATTTTTGGCCTACCATGGAAAATGATGCACATAATTATGTGCAACATTGCGACAAGTGCCAGAAACACGCTGACCTTGTCCATGCGCTTGCACAAGAACTGCAGGCTATTTCATCTCCTTGGCCCTTTTCAAAATGGGGCTTAGACATTATTGGAAAAATCAACCTTGTTTCATCTGATGGACACAAATTCATCATAATCGCCATCGAGTATTTCACGAAGTGGGTTGAATCTATGCCATTAGCTTCTTGCACTGGAACCCAAGTTTCCAAGTTTATTTTTAATCAAATTATTTATAGGTTTGGAATTCCTACAAATCTCATTTCAAATAATGGAACTTGTTTCAAAAATAAAGATGTTAAAAAATTATGTCAAAAATATAAAATTCAACATCGTTGGTCTACTCCCTACTATCCTCAGGGTAATGGCCAAGCAGAAGCATCTAATAAAACCTTAATCAAAATTCTTAAAAAATTGGTCAATACATCCGGTCGAGATTGGCACATTCAATTATATCCTGCTTTGTGGGCCTATCGAACTAGTGTTTGAACCCCCACTGGAACTTCACCCTTTGTCTTGGTTTATGGTGTTGAAGTTGTTTTTCCCTCTGAATTAGAAGTTCCTTCTTTAGCTCTACTACTTCAAGAGACTGAAGTAGGGGATGAATATTGTCTTTGGCGATTTAGTCAGCTAGAACTTCTAGATGAAAAGCGCATCAATGCTTTGGAGCATCTTCGTGCCTACCAAAACAAGCTTAAGAGAGCATATCTCAAGAAAGTTCATCACCGATCCTTTGAGATTGATGACCTTGTCTTAAAAGAAAATCAAAAAAATACTAATGCAACTAAAAACCTTAAAGATAAATTTGAGCCCAACTGGCTTGGACCATATGTCATCACTACTAAATTTGGATCGGGAGCATACAAATTATCTACCTTAGATGGTAAAGAACTTAAAGAACCTATGAACATTATGCATCTCAAACACTACTATGCATAAAATTTGGTCATTTCATCATTGTATATATTTGTTTTGCATATTATTTCCTTTTAGTCACTTATTTAAAATGTTTCAAAAACAATCACCTTGTATTTCTTTCAATTCATAACTTAAAATCAAAAACATCAAAAACATCAAAATCATCAAAATCTTCAAAAACATCTTTTATTTTTGCACCTGTCAAATTGTGCAGTATTGCAGTTATTTTTGGACAACTTAGCATTTATTGGGAATCCCGCACTTTCACATTCACATGAATAAATATCTTGATTTTATTTTGGTATGATTATTAATCTCTCTTATATCAAAGTCCACATTGGCATTAAATAAATTTTTGAGCATAGAGAATTGATCTTGTTATTTACTTGAACTAAGTATATCTTTTCACATTAAAATGATTTCATTGCAAATTCGATGTGATGCTACATAGTAGAAATGGTTTCCTGAGCGAAAAGTTTCCCCTGCTATCCTATCATGCACATGGTCTAGAATCTTTGAGAATTGACAAAAGGACAAGCTCACCCCTACCCAGAATAAAAATCCCTTGCTCTACAGCTAATCCGAGCAAGTATCCCTAGCATAAGAAGAAAAGAAAAGTTCAAGAAAAAGAGAAAAAGAAAAATCTTATTTTGTATCATCACAGCAATATTTTAGCATTATCTCAAATATCAAGCAAAAATACAGTACAAAAAAAAAAAAAAAAAGAAGCAAAAAGAAAAACGCAAAAGCAAAATGCAATAAATTCCTTTCCCTACCCCTTGAAAAGAAAAGAAGGGTGAATGAGCTTGAATCCTTGGAATTCTCAATTATTCGAAAACTGTGAGGTAAGCCCCATACTAGGTGGTTTGTGCCCAACCCACTTGGCCTTGGGTAATTCCTAGCGTGGTGATATGTCTGTCACATTAGCGACCTTCTTTTGTACTGAGACCTATGTCGGATTATGGATTAGCTAGCTCTTGATAACCTAACTTACATAGTAGTCTGGTACGATTACATGCATATAAATCATGGTCAACGAACATTCATTTGATTAAGGCAAATTACTTGTATCAAAGTATCTTGCTCAAAATTGATGAATGAACAATACAATCGCACACACATTTGTATTTGAGAGATTTTGTATCATTATGATAAATCAAGATCGATAATAAACACACATTTGCACATGAGGATCCCTTATAAATCTACATTTGTTTTTGAGATAATTTAAAATGTTTCTGTAATTCTTTTTGGAATAGTTTTATCCTTTAATTTCAGAATTTTTGTTTTAAAGCAATTACATACATCTTTTCACAAAATCACAAAAATGATTTCAAACAAAATTTTCATATTATTATTCTGTCTATCAAAAGTCAAAAATTCATCTTGCAATAAAACCAAAATATCTATTTTCTTCTTTGGATTTCGCGATGATGGTATAAGTCTATACCTATAATTCTATGCCTAGCGCAAACCATTGTTCTAATTTTATTTTCCATTTATTTTAAAACAAATTCATAAAAGCATATGACTTGCATCATTATGTTACACAATCATGCTTTAAAACGAACGAACACTTATTCTATTTCATGTTATTATGTCAACATTCAATTTTGCAACCATGGTATAATTTCTAAGGAATTGTTCAAAATTTTATCACACTTAAGAATTTATGCCTAGCAAAATCATATTTCTTTTAGTATCTCATGCATACTATTTTTATGAAAATCTGAAAACAAATCATCAAACCATCATTATCTCCATCATCACAACACAAAGTCTTAAGACAGTCTCTTAAGCACTCTTTTACTTTTAACAATATTTCTATACTGGGATTAGCTTGACGACCGAGTGAGCGACGACTCCATGAAATGGTCTATAACAATGACAATGTCCTTTGAAATTATTGTTAGAAGTCCTTTTTATTTTCATCAAATCACACCACAACAACCAATTGTTTACATCAAATTATTTCATTTCAATTTTACAGCATGACCTCAAATTATAATTTTTCCAAACCACATAATTACATGAATCATCAATCAAACAAGCAAACAATTCAAACATTGAAGCATCATAAAAACATATGAACAAGTCATATCAAAAAGATCATATATATATATATATATATATATATATATATATATATATCATCATATTAAAATTGGATTGGTATGCCACAATCTATACCCTGGCATACTCGATCCTCTCAAACATCTATACAATCTCTATGCAGTCGATAGCCACCTAGCCTCGAGAATCCCTCGAGCTCTCAGCCTCATCTCCTCCCCCGCCCTGACGTAGGAGGTGGTCCCATAGAGGTTCGGGCTGTATCTCAGGTCCTCGTCGTCGATCGTGAGGATGTCCTCGATGATCCCATCATGTCCGGCTCTGCAATAGGGGTTGGCAGTGGTACCCTCTGGTTCTCTGGAACCATGTGATAGTATAGCCCTTGGTAGAATGCGGTTTGAGCAATAGACCGCGCCAAATCTCGAGTGCTCACTCCTTCGCCCTGAGCTCTAAGCCATGTAGCCTCATCCTGCAATATCTGCACCTGAGCCCGAATGCAGGAAACCTCAGCCCAAAGAGTCTTTGTCTCGTTGCTCTCTCCCACCTTGACACCCTTGCCCTTATCGGGCAATGGTGGTCTCTCCCTTTGCTAAGGAGGTAGTCCCTCCTCCTTCCTCCCTGGCTGATGTGGTCTCTAGGGAGCCCGTGCCATCCTCTAGCGTCTCTCCTGCAAAGACCGTCACTGCTCTACCCCGTCACGACCCTGCATTGCCTCAATAGCAGTCAATCGTTGCCTCACCATCTAGCGCACCACGACATGCATCGTACCCTACACCCTCGTCATTCGAGGAGGGCAAATGCCTGTGTACCATGCATCGTACCCGTCGATAACCCTAGCGTCGTCACCATCCACTAGCTGGATGGGGGCATCGTCTGCATCCTGACTCCAGAAAAACTACATATCTGGAGCCTTGCTTAGTGTAGTACTATCCCGAACAGTCCAAGAGTACTCGTAATCCCTAAGAGAAGGGATCCCCTGTTGTAGATCGAACTATCGTAGTACCCGATCGTAGAGGTGGAGCTCTACCTCTCCCCGCTCCATCCTAAGCCAGCAGACTCACCTGATGTGAGCCAGCTCCTGCCCTTCCTCTGCCCACCTGAGGTGCTCTCACCATGGCCTCCAGGTGATCTAGTCTTGGATGAGGTCGTCTAGCAACCTCCATGACATCGACAGATCTATCCGTCGTTGTGACCCCCTCTGTAGCCACTAGTAGAAGACCCGGGGCCTCTCTCGATCAACCCTTATCAATGGGAGCCCTACCGACCTCCGCACTGTAATGTGCTCCCAAAACCAAACCTATAGTAGCGATGTCAAGACCAGACATCGACCCCCCTTGTATACGACCCCATGTAGGATCCTATACAAGCGGTAAAGTATAAAGCTGCCCCATGCAAATCTGTACCCGTGGTCTCTCATGTCGCAAACTATGTCTGAGAGAACCCACGGTAGTCTGCACCCGCTCTGGTGACATAGTAGTAAGCCACCAACCACTCCTGCCAAAACTCGAGTCAGCCTAGATGCCCCAAGCATCTATCGTAGAGACTCGATGTTCACCCCGCCCTTCTCCAAGGCAAAGATCGGGTCTCCAGTCAGTCTCATAATCGCCTGGCCTTGAGTGGCCACAGGCGTCATCAGTCGTCCCTGTATGGGGATCCTCATGATCCTCCATACGTCCTCTAGAGTGGGAGCCATCTCCTCTGTCGGTAACCGAAAGCAAGACGACCCCGGATACCACCTCTCTGCTAGGGCTGTTAATAGCCCCATGTCAGTCGGTACTTGTGGCATCTCTGCCACATGCTGTAGACCGACCTATGATAGTCGGTCACGCTTTGCCTAGTCGAGCGCGGCTATGTCATCTCTTAGTCCGCCGTATTTCCATTCTCGACTTTTTAGTAACCCTTTCTGCAAAACAAACAATAAAACAACAAAAATCATTAATAAATCAATCATTAAAATCAACTTAAACACATTTTAAAATCAAGTTCAAGATGATATCGTCCACCATTGGATTATATCGTCCCAAATTGGGCAAAATCGTCCTTTGTGAGGATGAAATCGTCTCCGATTTCGCAACTTGGGGATCGCCCCTTGTTGGACGAGATCGCCCCTAATTCACTGATTTTGCCCTCAGACGAAATCAACGATTTAGAGACGATTTCGTCCCGATGTCGTCGACGACCTAAAAATGGTCGCGATGCCCCAAACAATCAAATTTAAATCCAAAAACTTGCACAAAGTTAAATCAAACCTAATCTACTAGGATTAGATCCTTACCTATAGACCACGTCGGACCTTTGTTGCTCTGTGCGTTATCTCGACCATTTTTTCTCTCTATAGAGCTCTGGAACAGTAAAAATGAACAGTAAAAATGAATTAGGGTTCTACCCTATTTTTCTTAGTTTTATTCAAAAAGCAATCAACATTTTAATTTTGTTTTTCAGCATTTTTATCTTAAACGTTCGATTTGGGTAAAAACATGGTGTTGAGCAAGGTGTTGCAAGAGTTTTGTCATTGTTGTCAACTCAGGCAGTTAGATCTAATAATACAGTGGACAGGCAGTTCAGAAGTCATTCAATGCAGGCTGACAGATTTTAGGGTTTGCAATTGACCACATTTAGGGTTTGCAGCCGACCATGTTTAGGGTTTGCAGCCGACCAAGATTAGGGTTTGCATTTGCATAATCAACCGACTACTATTAGGGTTTTCATCTCAAAATCTCAAGTATATAAGCGGGGTTGTTTGGAGATTTAGGAATCCATCGGGTGAATGTTGAAGTGCGAGATGCGGCCGTAAAAGCGCAGATAGCATAGAATCGACGAGATGATAGCGAAGTGCATAATGTGAGCTAGTTGTGTCGAGTTGTTCGAAGTGCGATTGTGAATGCACACAAAGAGTAGAGTGTGGAACGACACAGAGTGTGCGAAGCGTGTGAGCAGAGAAAGCGAGAATGTGCGAGAGAGCGCAAAGGGCAAAGTTGATTACAAAGTTTGGCTGTAGCACTGCAACAGATTATGTGAAGAGATTGCGCAAGAAAGAGCAGAGTGTGCGAGAGATTGCAAAGGTGAAGTAGATCGGTTAGAGTCTTGCAATAACAAAGGTATTTGTCAAACATTTTCATTCAAAATTGAAGTCCAGTTGGTCTTTGGCAAATTAGGGGTTGGTGCTCCTTTCTATTGGTGCGAATAAATAAGGGGTTGGTGCTCCTTCCAGTTGGTGCTTGGTAAACAAATTGTAAAGTTGGTGCTTTGCAAGAGGCTGGATTTGGATGGTAGTCCAAGCAGCCGTTCTTTTTGAGGAGTAGCCATTTTGGTGAACCTCGTTAAAAATCTATGTTGTGTGATGTTCTCTTGCTGTACTTATTATATTTGTTTATAAGTTTTAATTGTTGTGGTTTTTAGAGCTGTTAATTCATGGATTTGGAATGCCACACTGATTCACCCCCCCTCTCAGTGCCATACTAAGTACAACAATTGGTATCAGAGCCAAGTTCCCTTTAAAGGCTAAATCGGCTAGGGTTGATCTTGGATTAATACTCTAATGGCAAAGAAAGGCAAGAATGGAACCATGAGACACAAGAAGAAAAGATCACACGGGGTCATAAAAGAAAATAAAGATAAATTCATTATTTTTGTAGATTCAAGAGATGAATCAAACAATGGAGAAAATGCCAAGAGTCAACTCGATCATAATGCGGGTTCTCAAGGTTCAGAATGTTTTGATCAACTCCGGCATAATGAACGTCAGTGTTATGGGTTTAGTAGCAGTGAAGATGAAGAAGAAATAGAATCAGAACGAGAATGTAATAAAGAAGAAATTAATGCAGAAGCAAATTGGAATGAAGATCAAATTATAGCTCCAAGTAAGAAGAATAGAACCTCCTTCAAAAGGACATCTTAGCCAGTTTCAGTTTTTGTGGTAGAGGAAATTGAACCAGAAAAGGCAGAAGGGGTGAACACTGAAGCAGATAATAAAAACCTCAATGCTTGAAGTAGACTGGGAAGGTGAGTTGATCTCTGCTCTTGAAGAGTTGAGTATAGAAAAGAAAAAGAACAAAAGACTTGTCCAAGAAATTGGAAGAATATGGGGATGAGATTGAAAATCTGTTCTTACAATTCCAACGAGGCCAAGAAAATAGAAGAAGACTTGAAGTCACGAGTTGAATGATAAAGTCAATGTGTGTAACAAACATGAAGAGGATTCTAACAAAGTAGTTAGTAATCTAAAGTCTGCAAGTAGAAGAGTCTAAAAGGATTGAGGAAACTCTCGGGTCGCGAGATCAATGAGAAAGAGATTATTTGCCGCAAACAAGAAGAAGAGATTGTTTCATTGAAGAAACAACTAGAAGAGGCCAATACAAATCTTAAATTCGAGAAGAGCACAGAATTGCTAGATAAAATGATAAGTCATCAGAGAAGCTCCACGATTAAGCATGGTCTTGGATATGAAGGTGAACAACCTGTATCTTCCAATTCTGCAGAGAAGAAGTTCACTGTTGAAGGGTCCGAGCAAGAAAAGGTTAAAGTTGTATCTTCAAAAGAAAGAAAATATCAAAGGAGATTTACTGACAAAGCGACCACAACAAAAGAGGTTCTACCACTCTCACTTTTTTCATACTAACACTTTTAATGGCTATTGTTTCGGATGTAACCGGTATGGTCACAAGGCAACTTATTGTGGATTAAATAATAAATCAAAGAGTTATTTTGGTCGAAATACATCTGCATATACGAGTGAACACTTTGTACAATGTTTTCAATGCAATGGTCATGGGCACATAGCAAGGTTTTGTCCAAGCGCTTATGTATCAAATCTAAGGCAAAACAGTAGATTTCATAAGACGCAAAGAACACAACACGAGACAAGGAAATAAATCGAGGTTCATAGAAGAAAGGAAAATAATCATTCATCATGGATGCATAAGAGACAACCACACGAGAGAGATATTCAAGTTCATGCAATGATGCAAAATAGGGACGCGGGTGAAAAATCCAAGCCCGAGGTCAAGAAAGTGCGGAGAAAGAAAGAAGAGAGGAAATCGTGTCTCCTTGAACTAAAGGAGGCTGCTCTTCTCTTGCACTAAGCAACTCCGGGTAACACATCCTCGGGGGGAGCATTTTGAAAAAGGTTTTATTTTAATGCTTCTGTATATTTGTGCGGGTATACGAGGATGAAAGACCGGCAGTTGGGCTTTTGTGGTATAATTGTCAAGTGTGTTGGTTGTTCATTTAGTTGTGTGTGGAAGTGCCATGAAGGGTAGTGTTTGCATTGAGAATCTTCACCATTGGTAGTATTGCTTATGTCATTGTTGTTTTGTTGATGGTTCTTACTACCACTGATTATAGCTATGGATTATAACAGTTCAGATTGTTTTTGTTTATTGAAAGAATGCTTGCCCCAGCTGCGTATTTGTGTTTTGATAATAGCAGCATGTTTTTGTTCGATGCTTGATGTGAAGATTGTCAGATCTTTCATTACACCTTGGTGAATATATTTAATTCACAAACAGTTTTGTTTTAACTTTTAATATAATGCCAATTCAAGGATAAGAAGTTTGAGGCTGAGTAAGGTGCACTACGGTTGGCCATAAAGTGTTTGACAAAATGTCTTCTTTCGACATGCACAGTTGAAAGTAAGAGTTGGCGATAAAATTGCGAGTCTTTGGACAAAAATTGGTACGAGATGTGAGTCACTTGTCAATTCTATTGATAGAAGTGAAATCGGCATGTTGAATGGGAAGATTGAAGAAAAAGTTTATAATGTGCGCCAGATGATTTCCAGCCTGGTGATGAATGTTTGAGGTGCTTTTATAAAGAATTGAGGTAGTCTGCTAGATTCTCACTGCAGAGAAAGACAAACAGCTGTCAGTAGGTTCAAGTCTGTTGAGAATATTCAAGATGTATATGCAGATGTTGTTTGCATTACAGAGCAAAAAGTTGGATAGTTAAACGATCAGTGTATGCTTTCACTAAAATCGGTGGACAAGTTTGAGATTGCAGAGCAACGAGAGGGTTGAGGCTCGAGAAGACGGCGTGAATTGAAGTGGCCACATATTCCCAAGAATAGTCTAAAATTTGACTAGCCATTGGGATCAAATTCTCACGGGGGGGCATTTGTGCATTTGTTCATCTTATTGATCATATCCATGATTTTTGCTAACTATTTCAATGTGGTTTTGAGAATGGTGTGTATGGACTCAGGGGGAGTCTACAGCGGCCCTTTGGTATTATTGACAAAGGGGGAGAAGAGTTACGAGGAATGTACACAGGTGTTGCCAACAATTCCAAAGGGGGAGATTGTTGAGCAAGGTGTTGCAAGAGTTTTGTCATTGTTGTCAACTCAGGCAGTTAGATCTAATAATGCAGTGGACAGGCAGTTCAGAAGTCATTCAATGCAGGCTGACAGATTTTAGGGTTTGCAATTGACCACATTTAGGGTTTGCAGCCGACCATGTTTAGGGTTTGCAGCCGACCAAGATTAGGGTTTGCATTTGCATAATCAACCGACTACTATTAGGGTTTTCATCTCAAAATCTCAAGTATATAAGCGGGGCTATTTGGAGATTTAGGAATCCATCGGGTGAATGTTGAAGTGCGAGATGCGGCCGTAAAAGCGCAGATAGCATAGAATCGACGAGATGATAGCGAAGTGCATAATGTGAGCTAGTTGTGTCGAGTTGTTCGAAGTGCGATTGTGAATGCGCACGAGAGAGTAGAGTGTGGAACGACACGAAGTGTGCGAAGCGTGTGAGCGAGAGAAAGCGAGAATGTGCGAGAGAGCGCAAAGGGCAAAGTTGATTGCAAAGTTTGGCTGTAGCAGTGCAGCAAACTGTGTGAAGAGATTGCGCAAGAAAGAGCGAGTGTGCGAGAGATTGCAAAGGTGAAGTAGATCGGTTAGAGTCTTGCAATAACAAAGGTATTTGTCAAACATTTTCATTCAAAATTGAAGTCTAGTTGGTGCTGGCAAATTAGGGGTTGGTGCTCCTTTCTGTTGGTGCAGATAAATAAGGGGTTGGTGCTCCTTCCAGTTGGTCTTTGGTAAACAAATTGTAAAGTTGGTGCTTTGCAAGAGGCTGGATTTGGATGGTAGTCCAAGCAGCCGTTCTTTTTGAGGAGTAGCCATTTTGGTGAACCTCGTTAAAAATCTATGTTGTGTGATGTTCTCTTGCTTGTACTTATTATATTTGTTTATAAGTTTTAATTGTTGTGGTTTTTAGAGCTGTTAATTCATGGATTTGGAATGCCACACTGATTCACCCCCCCTCTCAGTGCCATACTAAGTACAACACACGGAGGGGGCACCATAGTCAGCATTCGTACGATTCGACCAAGAATCGTCGTCTAAAAAATTGAGTGTATTTTTGTTTTCTTGTAAAACGAGAAAAACTCATCTTTAACGCATTTTCTTCGAAAAATTCGCTAAAGAGGGGGCAAAATGTAGCACCCTAAAATTGGCACGGTTAAACCTTAGTAAAAAGATAAAAGATAAAAATTTAAATTTTAACCCCAAACTGCCCGTTAAACCGCTTGTTACCCGCTTTCCCCATTTTTTGTGTCATTTTTAGGATTTGTTTTGACCATTGGACGATATCATCACAAATTTGACGAAATCATCCCCGATCTAATGAATTTTTCTGGAACAGAACGTCCAGAATATTTCGTCCCAAAACCAAATTTTCATAATTAGCTTATGTTTCAACATCCTCTCCAACTTGGGCAAAAACGTGTCTACGTAGTTGGAGATTTCCCTGTTGGAGATCTCCCAGATTGGGATGATCCCCAACCTCCTAACCTCTTCTTAATACTATATAAACTAGGATTTTTCTAGTTTATCCCCCGAACCCCCTAAACCCCTTAGCTGACGGATTTCCCTGCAGATTTAGTTCTTTATTCCCTCGCACTACTATCTGTATTCTGTATTTTGCATTTTCTTGCAGGAACTCTACTATTTTTCAGTCGAAGCTAGCTCAGATCGTCGTGGACGATCACGGACGATTACAGATGATTTTGTCGAGGAGAGTAGATGATCTCGTACGATTGGAGGCGATCTTGACTGTAGTCCAGATTGGGGGAAATCAGAACCCAAAGTTTGCATTTCCTTAGCTTTTCTACATTTTTTTAGTTGTATTTTTGCACTCTTTCAAATTATTATGTTTATGCATCTTGGAGTTCACCTCATCTAATATAAATGTATGATCAAATCAAAATAAATTGTGAAGTTGATGTTTTTCCTCTTTAATTACTATTTGGATCTGTCGTTCAGACAAATTTATAGTTATTTCTATCATTTCTCTTCGCTTCTGTAGTTGCATCTTGGGTATTTTGTATCTATTTTTGTGATTGTAGGTTTCTGACGAATTCGTTAGATTTTAGACGATTCTGTCTGATCTCAGATGACCTTCTATGATTTGGGACGATCCTATGAAATATCAGATGATTACGTATGAATTGAGGCGATCTGGACTGCTACAAGACTCAAAATCTTCATCAGACATCCGAAATCAAGTATGATATATTCTAGCTAGCATACTCTTTGTTATTAGCATTCATTCTTGTTTTCTGTATTCATTTAAATCACCATTGGCATATAGAATAGTTTAGATTCATCTTGGCCAAACTTAGGAGTTGAATGATCGAGTATAAAAATGAACACATCAAACTCACTGTCAACCTAGGCGTGGAAACTACCATTCAAAATTTTCTTGGTGAACCCACCATCCGTTGAAAATTCACCCTTATACCCCTCCCCCGAGAGGCGGGACCTTCAAAGGGCATCTCAGTCCGAGGTATTGTCCCATCCTTTTTACATCCCCCTTTCGGGTGCGGATCCTATAGCCTGAAGGTAAGGATGTGAAAAATTTAGAGCGATACACTTAGATTATTCTCATTTGGAGATACCTTTCAAAGGTAGAAGGGTCAAGATTTTTAATGAGAAAACATCTACGTTTCATGTAGAAAAGATTGGTGAAACTGACCGTGTAAATATGATGAATGAAGAAACAATAGAAGATCTAATGGAAGAAACATTATAAGAGCTCCAAGCTGAGGACGAGTTTTCTCTACAAAATTTTAATGCCATGATAGAAACAAAAATAGAAAACTATTCTATTGAGAAACCAAAATAAAAATCGATACCCTCCCTAAAAAAGGATGGTTCTATGAATCAATTGTGAAAGCTTTTCTTTGATGGGGCTAGGTGCAAGAATGGAGTTGGTTTCGGAATAGTTTTGATTTCTCCCATCGGAGAGGAAAACGTTTTCTCTTACAGGTTGACTTGGAGTTGCTCCAATAATGCAGCAGAATATGAGGCCCTGTGCTTAGGGTTAAGAAGGGCTGAGAAATTGGGAATCAAATAGTTACTCATCTATGGAGATTCAGAACTTATTGTGAATCAAGTCACCAAAAAAAGTATAAGTAAACAACATTATTTAAACGCTTACAGGAATAAAGTGTGGGATCTCTTAGAGGCCTTTGAGGCCCTAAATTTAAAGTTTATCCCTAGAGAACAGAATACCCACGCAGATTTGTTAGCTTCAGTGGGAGCTAATTTTTGTCCTGTAAGTAATGTTATTCCGAAGTCTAAAACTATTAGACTTATATACGAGCCTTCGAGTGCTTGATAAAAATATTTTCTCGGCAAATTTTTGAAAATGATGAACAGATCATTGGATTTCTTAATCCATGAAATGAATTGCTCAGCCAACCGGGATCTATAGGATGAAGAGGAAGAGGACATTATTCAGTTAAAAAACAATCATATTCCTAAGAGTCTCATCACCCTTGAAAGCCTGTTTGATAACAATGATAGAGTAGTTGGCCGAAAAATCAAGTTCGATAAACAAAGACACAAAGATGTAGAGTTGGAGCCAGGTAAAATGATTAAGGTTGGAATCAGTTGTACAGAAAAAGAAGTGAACCAGATCAGATAATTGTGTAAAAAATTCCCTGACATCATAGCTTGGGTGTATAGTGATCTAAAAGTGTACAATAAAGATGTTATTCAACATACCATAGAATCATAAGAAGGAGCTAAGCCTTTTAGGCAAAGGCAAAGACCAGTGAATCCGAAGATAGAATCTTTGATGAAACAAGAACTATTAAAAATCCTTCAAGCTAAAATAGTATGCCCTGTTAAACACTCCACCTGGGTGGCAAACTTGGTTCCAGTCAGGAATAAAAATGGAGATATCAGATTGTGTGTAGATTTTAGAAATCTAAACAGAGCATCACTCAAAGATCATTACTCGCTACCTTAGATTGACCAAATTCTACACACAGTTGCAGCAGTAATGCAGCTCTTATAGTTAGAAGAACAAAGAGAGCAATCATACAATCACAATCGAAGCATATGGCAGATACTAAAGGATGGTTCAACAAAAAGACAAATGCCAAAAAATTTAGAGCGGGAGACTTGGTTTTGAAATGGAATGTAAAGAAAGCTAAGCCAGGTAACCATGATAAATTCGATGCTTTCTGGGAGGGACCATTTGAAATTGTTTCAGAGAAATAGTTCAATGCTTTTGAGTTGAAAGATCAAGATGGATTGGTTCTTCATATCACGATGAATGCATTTCACCTAAAGTTATATTTTTGTTGAGAAAGCAGAAAAGGAATTATATGTACATTATAATATAAGTATATTCAGACAATATTTGTAAATATTACCGTTTTTTGGCCTTAACAAAAAAATTTAGTCGCAGCCAATCAGAAGTCGACATTTTTTTTAATAGAGATACTAAGGTATAGAGGGAGTTTTGACGAGGCAATGTTCACTTTTTATCTAAGTGCATTTTCCTGTTTTCTTTGTCTTTCTCTGAAAGATTCTTTTTACAACTACGTTGTTGACTTCGTTTCCCAATGGATGAAGGCCTGGTTCAAAATTTTTGCAAGCAAAAAATTCCCTCGGAAGGCGCTAAGAATGTTAGTCAAAAAGTGACTAACTACAGAAAAATAGCTGATGCACTTTTTTGCATATTTTTCAAGAAGACCGAAGTGGCCCATATGCAAAATATCAAAGAAAAAGCAAAATACCGCAAGGAGGCAAAAGTGTCGCGATATCACGACATGTTGCATTTTCGTGGCTAAGAGCAACAAAAGGGAGCAAGGTGGCAAAAGTGTCGCAATATCGTGACATGTTGCATTTTCGTGGCTAAGAGCAACAAAAGAGAACAAAGAGGCAAAAGTGTCGCAATATCGTGACATGTTGCATTTTTGTGGTCCAAAGAAAAGAGAAAGAGCAAGGAGGAAAAAGTGTCGCGATATCGCGACATGTTGCATTTTCGCGGTCAAGAGCAACAAAAGGGAGCAAGGAGGCAAAAGTATCGCGATATCGCAAAATGTTGCATTTTCGCGACTAAAAGCAACAAAAGAGAACAAAGAGGCAAAAGTGTCGCGATATCGCGACATGTTGCATTTTCGCGGTCCAAAGCAAAGAGAAAGAGCAAGGAGGAAAAAGTGTCGCGATATCGCGACATGTTGCATTTTCGCAGTCAAGAGCAACAGAAAGGAGCAAGGAGGCAAAAGTGTCGCGATATTGCTACATGTTGCATTTTTGCGGTTGAAGGCGGAAAAAGAGTCCAAGCGGGAAAGAATGTTGTGATTTCACGACATGTCACATTTTTGCGGCTGAAGGCGACAAAAGAGTCCAAGCGGGAAAGAATGTCGCGATTTCGTGACATATCACATTTTTGGGGCTGAAGGCCGTAAAAGAGTCCAAGCGAAAAAGAATGTCACAATTTCGCGACATGTAGCATTTTCGCGACCGCCTAGAAGAAATAAATGAAAAGACATAAAGATGTCACGATTTTGTGACATGTCTCATTTTTGCGGCTGGAAGTAGCAGAAGAGCAAAGCAAGAGACGGATGTCGCGATTTCGCAACATGTCTCGTTTTCATGGCTGGAAGTGGCAGAAGAGCAAAGCAAGAGACGGATGTCGCGATTTCGTGACATGTCTCATTTTTGTGGCTGGAGGCGGCAGAAGAGCAAAGCAAGAGACAAACGTCGCGATTTTGTGACATGTCTCATTTTTGCGATGGGAGGCAGCAAAAGAGCAAAGTAAGAGATGAATGTCGCAATTTCGCGACATGTCTCATTTTTGTGGCTGGAAGCGACAGAAGAGCAAAACAAGAGACATGTCGTGATTTCGCGACATGTCTCATATTCGTGGCTGGAGGCAGCAAAATAGCAAAGTAAGGAAAGAATGTCGCGATTTCGCGACACGCCAGTTGTAAAGGAATAAAATGTATTTTTGGCAATCAAAGCCATGCACTGACACCAAGAAGTGATTTCTAACATGATTATCAGAAATCTAGGATAGAGCAAGCTTGCCAGACGATTGAAAATGTGATAGGCTCGTCTAGAATCTAATATGCAAAGAAGATATCTAATTCATAGAAGACTTGTGTATTATTAGAAACTGCAGATGATTGCTTGTAAAATAGTAAGATGTACTTAGAAAAAGGATACTCTTTTAGGGTATATATAGGGGTGAGCAACTCCAAAAAAAAGGTCGGCTCTTGGACGTTTACAAGCTTGATGTACATGTACTGGGCAATAAAAGATTTCTTCTTTTGGCTTCTGAAACTTCTGTGTGCAAGTGTATGTATCTGGTGTTTTAACTTTTATTCACTCTAAGTTTTATAATATATTTGTTCTGAAATCTGGACTGTGCACATATAAATCTTGTTTCTAGAGTTGAACATTAAAAGATAGTTACATGCTTTTAGACGAATATCTAAAAGTCACACTCATGAATTCATGTTTTCTATAAAAAATATATAAAGAAAACTCTGAAAGTAGTAATCTGCATCATCAATGTTTGTTGTTGTCCAATCTGTATCGTGAGAAAAGTTCTAGCTTAGGCTATGTTTCCCTTATCTCTTGTTCCCCTTTTCTCTAAAAACCTCAAAGGAACCAGCCTTCTCTAGAGACTAGACAGATGATCTCAAGAAATATCTGTCTATTAAATGTTGGCAAAGTCTAAGGCGCAACACTATTAACCGAAGGCAGATTTTGTTCCAACAGTTTCCTAAAAAATGGTTGAATAAGTCTCATCTAGATTTGGCTTATCGATAGAGGAAGGAGCAGGGGAAACCAAAATGAAGAACATATCCCTTACCCATCTTCCTACATTTAGGGTATACCCAACCGAAGACCCTGACCTATTTTTGTTTAAATTTGACGTGTTGTACAGGTTTGTCAACTACAAATCAAACCCTTAGAAGTTGAAGCTCTTTCTGTCGACATTAGACAACTCAACTCTACGATGGTTTATCGGGTTAGGGAAAAAATAGATCACCACATGGGAAGATATGAGGAAGCTCTTTCTAGAGCAGTAACAAGACTTCAACAGAGCATGGGATTCTAGGGAGGAAGTCCTTAGTATGACACAAAATGAGGACGAGTCTCTATAAGAATACTAGGAGAGGTTAAATTTCAACCTATAGCGATATCCTCACACAAAGCTAGGAGATAAGTCCCTCAAAAGCATTTTTTAAGAGGACTCAACAATAAGTCGCTGGAGGCACTAAACATAATTTCGGGAGATGTTTACCAGCATGCCATGGAAGATATTCAATAACTATGTCAGAATTACTCGCACAGGATAGGCAAATCGGCTCCTAGGACCATGAAGGTGATCGCATCGATCACAAAAATAGAGATAGGCAACATGTTGAAATATTTAAAGAATGAAATGCTATCCTCTCTAGCACTGTAGTTGGATACGCTCTTTTTGGAGAAGAAGAAACAAGAGAACGATGTAGTGTTGACCTATTTTTGCCCAAAATGCAAAGGAAAGCCAACTAGGAATGCGTACCCAGAGAACAAGGTCAGAGTATGTTCAGTTTACCAACAAAACCATAAGACCCGACTATGCCCACAACTACCCAATACCAAGGAGGAGGCTGACGTAACTGAAGCCTATTTTGTGGGAAATCGAATAAATTGGTAGCAACCCCCTATGGGGAATATGCCCACGGGGATGCCGCCCTACGGAATAGGACCATATATGCCACAAGGGCATCCATCGCCATCCAATATGGGATGGTGGAGACCGCCTCCTTGGACAAACATACCTCCAAGAGCCGCATTTCCCAATCAGCAACCATGGATGCCATATCAGCACTCTGGGCAACAGTGGAGGAACCATGTTTCGTGGAACCCCACCCCACAAAATATAGCATAAGTTCCACCTCAGCAAGGCTTATCGGCCTTACCTACGGGGAGACCTACTCAGTTACCAGCACAACCAACGGTGAAACCGAATAATAAGTTAAACCAACCATCATACCAAGTAGAGGGAGAGATGTATTCGATGTATCATATCAGTTGTAATCCTATTCAACTTAGATCAGACAAGCAGCTAGGATAGAGGCACCTCCCCTGGTAGAAGAGGAGGAAGACAAGAGATTCCCCTCTTATAGAAGAGGTGGAGGAAGAAAAAGTTGTTGAGAAAATAGAGTCTCCATTTCCTAAACGGTTGTAGGAACAGAGGAAGCCGACACAGCAAGAATTTGATATCCTCTCTAGCTTGAGGAATCTCATAGTCACTATCCCACTTTTTCAAGCTATCCGAGATGTGCCCATATACACCAAGGCGATAACAGAATTATGTCTAAGGAAACCGGGATATAAGGCGGTACAAACCATCAATATCATGGGAAAATTGGCTGACTTGATGATGGGGAATGCATATTATCCCAAATATGTAGACCTAGGTAACCCGATGCTGATGGTGAAAATAGGAGGGTATTCATTAGCGAATACCTTAGTTGACCTGGGTGCAACCATCAATGTGATGTCGTAGGAGACCATGCAGAATATGAAGCTTACAAACCTAAAACCCACCAAGATAGTATTGCAACTGACCGACCGATCAATCGTAGCGCCAGAAGGGATGCTTGAGGACATCATCGTAATGATCGATGCATGGGAATACTCAGCGGACTTCTTGGTGCTACAATAAAAAATGGGACTAGGTGGTTACCCACTCATCTTGGGGAGGCCATGGTTACCTACGGTTGACGCCTACATCAACTACCATGATGGACTGATGACCATTTTGAATGGGTAAAACATCAAGAGATTGACAATCTCTCCTCCTACACAGTCTATGGACATGTTGGGGGAGCCCACATCAAACAATCAAGAGGATAGTTCGTTATCTATGCTCCAGCTAGTGATGGCATTAATAGAGTTGGAGGAAGAAGACGACATCATTACGATATTCCTTCAAGGGGAATCCTTCCTCTCAGTTCCTGAGTCATCATTGGTCGGTGCTTAGGACCACCACACTAGGCAAATTGACATTGAGCTTGGTAGAACATTGAACGTCAGTCGTGGGTTAAACCCCACACAACTAATATAATTTAAGGAGCTCCTAACTAGAAACCAGCAAGCATTCACCTGGGATTATTCGGATATGAAGGGAATCAACCCAGATATTTGCACTCATTGAATTTACCTTGAAGAATAGGCAACTCCAGTCAGACAACCATAGAGAAGGATGAATCCATCCATGAAGGAAATCATCAAAGACAAGTTACAAAAACTCATCTGTAGGATTCATATACACAATCTTCGACAACAAGTGGGTGTCACCACTTGTGGTGGTGCCCAAGAAAAAAAAATGGTACATCTGTGTTTATTACAGATCGTTGAACAAAGTGACTAAGAAAGATCACTTCTCGCTTCCCTTCGTTGACCAAGTCTTGGACACGCTATCCGGGAGGAAATACTTCTTTCTGGATGGATTCAACGGGTACAACCAAATCCAGATCAGGGAAGAGGACCAGGACAAGACAACGTTTACCTACCCATGGGGAACGTTTGCCTACAGAGTGCTGCCCTTCGAGTTGTGCAACACACCAACCACCTTCTAAAGGGTGGTGTTGAGCATATTTTTGGATATGATGGGGGAGGCAGTAGAGGTATATATGGATGACTTCACCATTTATGAAGAAACATTTGAAGAAGCGACAACGAATTTGGAACGTGTAATCCATAGATGTGAAGAGAACAACTTATCCCCCAATAATGATAAATGGTTTATGATGATGCGTGAGGGCATAGTGTTGGGACATCACCTCTCGGTAGAAGGGATTAAAGTGGATCAAAAGAAAATAGAAGTTATTAAAGATTTACCCAGCCCAAAAATGCAGAGGGAAGTGAGGAGTTTTCTCGGATCTGTGAGGTACTACAGATGATTCATCATCGATTTCAACAAGATTGCCAAACCGCTGCACACCCTCCTAACGAAGGACATAGAATTCATATGGACAGAGGACTATGATTAGGCGTTTTAGATGCTGAAGGAGAAGCTGATTTTTACCCCAGTTTTGCGGGGTTCAAATTGGGTTGTCCCATTTCATATATATTGTGACGCATTCAATAATGCAATTGGAGCAGTCCATAGGAAGAAATATGGCAAAGAATTCTAAGTCATTTATTATGTCAATAAGAACTTAGCAGGGGCTGAGCTCAATTACACGATAACAAAGAAATAATTTCTCGTAGTAGTGCACGCCATCAAAAAATTCCACCACTACTTCACTGGGTACAAGGTGTTCGTTCACACGAACCATGCGACCATCAAATACCTAATGACTAAACCAACGATCAGTGGTAGGATAATCAGGTGCCTTTTACTGCTGCAGGAATTCGACATTACCATAGTTGACAAGCTCGAGAAGGACAACGTAGTCACGGACTTCCTGTCTAGACTAATCCCAGCAGATCACATAACGGTAAAGGACCAGTTCTCGGATGAACATTTGTTTGTCATCAACGAACAAACGTCGTGGTATGTGGACATCGCCAATTATCTGACCACTGGTAGAACGTCCCCTGCTCTTTCATATAGAGAGAAGAAAAAGGTGACTGAAAAGAGTGTTTCCTTTCAATGGATTCATGGCCTCTTATTCAAAACAGGGCCCGACCAAATCGTAAGGAGGTGTGTAGCAGAGCATGAGTTTTCGGAGATACTTAAAGCCTATCATAATGAACCATGTGGAGGGCACTTCTTAGGGAGAAGGATTGCATATAAGGTATTAAAAACTAGGTATTTTTGACCTGCTCTATTTTAAGATGCAGCCACATACGCCAACAGGTGTGACAAATGCCAAAGAATAGGCAGGCCGACCCATAGGGACAAAATGTCCTTTCAACCTCACATACACATTGAGCCCTTCGATAAATGGGGGATGGATTTTACTGGACCCATCAACCCACCTTCAACCGAGAGGAGATATATTCTAATCTGCATAGACTACGTTACTAAATGGGTTTTAGTCCAGGTACTGAGAGACTCCAAGGAGGGGAGGTAACCGAATTCTTGTTCACCCATATTTTTATGAGGTTTAAAGTGCCCAGGGAAATTATAACGAACCAAGGGCCCCAATTTACCTCTAGGCTAATTGAGGAGCTGATGGAGCAGTATCGTGTTCGGTATAACAAGACTACCCCTACCATCCACAGGTGAATGGGTAGGTGGAGGTAACCAACAAGGAAATAGAAAACATCCTGACAAAAATCGTGCAACAACATAAGAAGGATTGGGCTACAAGATTACCAAAGGCAGTATGGGCGTATAATACATGGAAATTGACCACAGGCTTTACACGCTTCCAACTGGTAAATGGAAAAGATGCAATGATACCCATCGAGTTCGAAGTTAAGACACTCAAAATAATGGTAGAAATGGACCTAATCCTGGATGAAGCATAGAAGAAACGAATTCAACAGTTGAACCAACTGGACAAATTTTGAATGGACACCCTACAAAGAATAAAAATCATGTACAAGCAAAGGAAGTAGTGGCATGATCGCCACATAAAAACGAAATAGTTCAAATAAGGAGAATGGGTAATGTTGTATGACTCCAGGTTCCAGGAGAGGAAGGAAAAATTGATGTAAATATGGATGGGACCGTACGAGGTGGTGGAAATAATCAAAAAATATGTTGTGCGAGTCAAGATAATTGACGACAACAACACCATTCTAACAGCCAATGGCCATCGGTTGCATCCATACCACACGTCTGAAAGCTTGTTGGTGGAAGCCAAAGAAGGCATGGGGGAAACCCCATCCAAGTAATTTTTTTTCAGAATTCTCAACAACATGGTGGACATGAGGTGTCCACCAAAAATAAATTAGTATAGTTTCCTATTTTTAGCTTATGATGTGTTTTGCAGGTATAACGTCCGCATGCAAGTTGCAAGCATCCTGAGAGCCAAGGCCTAACAGGAACGGATTGCGTTTAACTGCATTTTTTGTTTTATTTTCTTTTTGCAGGGAAATGACCTGATTGCTCAAATAATAGGCATCTTGGGGGACAAGGCCTAAACTGGCTCAACATCCATGGACCTGCACGATAGAAAGATAGTGTTGATCTAGGCATGGAGTGGGCACCAATTCCCCGCAACGAAAAAATTATGCACCCTCTTGCCTGGACAAAATAGACGTTGATGTAGTACAAGGAGAAATTCAGGAGGCTTGATCAATGTCACATCAATAGACACGTCAACCATTGCTGAATTTTCAATGATGAAGGAACGAACAACTCTGGAAGGGAGGCACCTTACTTCGGTGTCTTACTCCAGAGGAGAGATGCCTTACTCCGAAAGGGAGGCACCTTGCTCTGCCAAAAATGCACCACCCCGAAGCATTCTTTCATTTGGTAGTATGAGGAGAGGCGCCTTACTCTGGCACCTTACTCTAAAAGGGAGGCACCTTACTCTGAAGGAACGACACCTTACTCCACCAAGGATTTGCCACCCTGGAGTGGCTTTATCGAAAAATATATATATATATTTTTTGTTTCTTCAAGAAGGCACCTTACTCTAGCACCTTACTCCGGAGGAGCGACACCTTACTCCGCCAAGGAGGTGCCACCCCGAAGCTTCTTTCAAAAAAAAAAAAAAAAATATATATATATATATATATATATATATATATATATATATATATATATTGCCAAGGAGGCACCATCCCGGAGCGTTCCTTATGGTCAACTGGTGCCTTACTCAAGTAGGCGCCTTATTGAGGTAGGCGCCTTACTCAAGTAGACGCCTTACTGAGGTAGGCGCCATACTCTAGCGCCTTACTCAAGAAAGTGCCTCGATTGATTCAAAACACATGCGTAACTTGGCAGTACGTGGAGCAACCAAAGCCAACACCATCATCTCACATGATGGAAATCTGAAAGCACCCAAAAATATTTTGAAATCATTGGGCAGGATCTCTGCACGTCCTAAGGTCAACCGTTGAGGAGCTATGCATCCCAACCTGAACCAATAGGATCCATTACATTTTCAGTGCAGGCCCTCGAGCGAACCAAAAATACCATACCCAAGGTGACATAATCAACACATGGGAAAAATATTATCGAGTACCAATTCGGCATACTCCACACAACATGAAATGACCAATCAAGTATACGCATGATTTTATTTAGATATATATGATATGCTTCTTTGAAAATAATATCGATGCAAAAATTGAATTCACCCTTCATGCCTAATATGTCGTGTTGGAAGTTAATTCGAGTGGCGTACCCTGCCAACCCCAATGCAAAAATGATTTCCAGAGTTAGGCACCTGAGTTTATAAAAAACGCCTTACTGAGGGCAGAACATCAAACCAGTTGAAATTGGCAGGGAATTCACCATGGGAGGACGATCAAAGAATCATGTGCTCAAAAAGAATGAGCCCAGTGGCACTAAGGGAATTAGGGGAGAAGTCTGAAATCAATTCAAAGCAATCGGGTGGATGAATTACTGTTGCTTGGTCAGCCAAGACCAGGACAAAGAGGCGACAAATAAATTTGTTGTTGTTGTGAGTGGAGGAGTTTCCGGATTGCACGAAATGGTAATTCCAGTCACCCCAGAGCACATCACTCATGTCACTGACATTCCCCTTACTAGGGAATGCACATATAAAGACAACACAATAAAGAAGTACATAGAACTGTTGCTCAGAGGGAATGTCCCCTTTGACCAAAGTGGGCTTCCAAAGCAGAGACTCCCGATGCACCTAAGGAAGCTCTTTGAGCAGGTTGTGAGATACTTCACATGCACCAAGAAGTATTCGCACCTGAATGTGAACCATATGTAATTTTTGAACCATCTTGTGCATGGGCGAGAAATTAATGTCCCGTTCTATCTAAAAAATGCCGTATAGGACAAAGCATCACGATATCAGAGAGGGGCAGTCTCTGCCTTAGCCCACCATGAGCTAATTACAACCCTGATACACCATGTGGAGGAGCACAGGGGAAGCTCATCGACGACTAGGGCTGAACACTCTGGTGCGCAAGAGCTGAAGAGAACTTACAGAAACATATTCTAGAAATAATGCAGAAATAATAACTAAGGAAATAATGACACCATTCAATGCACATATAACACACAAGATTTACCCTGGTTCACCCAATTTGGGCTAGTCCAGCAAACAAGAGTCTATCCTCCTTGATATATTATTCTCTCTCTTGTCCCTCAAATGGGGCATTACAATAATTATATAAGGAAACTCATACAACCCTAAACCACCAAGTGGTATTAGGGTACCGTGGATACAACACCATGGGCTAAACCACCCACACCCACTAACCACCCACCAACCGTGGGAATCCCGGGGGCCGCTCCAAAAGTAGCGATAAAAGTAGGTGAAAAGTAGCGATAAAAGTAGCGTCACCTATTACGTAATCACCTTTACCGTAGCCGGGGATCCTTGGGTGCCTCCGGCACCCGGACCCCCTACCCGTCGTCTTTTGCGCTGTAGTGCACGTCATACAATTCTTTTCCGGCAAAGAATGAGACATATCCAACATTCTCCCACTTGTTGAATACTTTGCCAGACCCATTTCAATTGAACAGAATCTAAACTTTTCGGTGCTTACGGCCTTGGTTAAAGCATCCGCAACATTTTCCTTGGTGTCTACCTTTTCCGGCCAACACTTTCCTCTGTTCAAGCATGTCCCTACGAGAAATGGAACTTTGTATCAATGTGCTTCGTTCTTGAATGGTAAGCGGGGTTCTTTGCCAAAAATATGGCACTCGATCATCACGAGTTTATCTTCACGGCTCCTTGAAAGAACCCAATTTCAGCACATAGTCTTTGCGGCCATACGGCTTCCTTACTTGCATCAGTGGCAGCCATATACTCAGCTTCAGTAGTTGAAAGAGCAACAACAGTCTGCCTCTTGCTCATCCAACTAATGGCCCCTCCGAACAAATTGAATACATAAGCACTAGTAGATCTTCTCCTGTCCAGATCTCCACCCAATCTGCATCAACAAACCCTTCTATATCCAATTGTCTGTTTTCTTTACCGTACCCTCATAGCAGATTGTAAAATCGGAGGTGCCACGCAAATATCTAAACACCCTTTTCCACGACGAGTCCAATGCTCTTTACCGAGGTTTAGACATATATCTACTCAAGACTCCCACTGCATGGGCAATGTCTGCTCTAGTACAAACCATGGCATACATTAAACTACCTACGACATTTGCATAAGGAATATGTGACATTTCCTCTACCTCTTCTTCTGTTTTTGGACATTGTTCAGCAGACAATTTTTCACCTAAAGGAATAGGTACCTTCACCGGTTTGCAATCCTGCATATTGAACCTTTTCAACACTGTCTCAACATACTTTTTCTGATCCAGCCACAACCTTCTGTTAGAGCGATCTCTTTTTATTTGCATACCCAATATAAAATTTGCAGGGCCAAGATCCTTCATGTCAAATTGTGATGCCAACTGAGACTTTACTTCCCTGACCAGTTTCTTGCTATTTCCAATTAGTAACATGTCATCAACATAAAGAACTATAATGACAATTACATTACCAATTTTCTTTGAATACACACGGTGATCAGCATTGCTACGAACAAAACCAATTCCTAAAACATAAGTATCAAATTTTTGGTACCACATTCTAGGTGATTGTTTCGAGTCCATACAATGATTTCTTTAACTTACATACCAGATCCTCCTTTCTGCAATAGTGAAACCTTCAGCTGCCTCATATAGATTTCTTCCTCCAAATCTCCATGAAGGAATGCAGTTTTCACATACATCTGTTCTATTTCAAGATCAAGTGCAGCAACCACAACTAATATAAATCTAATTGATGTTAGCTTTGCAACGGGAGAAAGAACTTCACCATAATCAATTCCTTCAACTTGGGAAAAACCTTTAGCAACTAGGCGAGCTTTATATTTCTCCACTTTACCTTCAACATTCTGCTTCTTCTTAAAGATCCACTTGCAACCTATTGCTTTCCTACCACTTGGTAATTTCACTAAATCCCATGTTCTGTTCTTTTTTAGGGACATCATTTCCTCATCCATGGCCTCTTCCCAATGGTTTGCCTCTCCAGAATTAACGACTTCTCTAACTGTTCTAGGATCTTCATCGATAACAGATAGTACAAAAGAAGTAGGAAAAGCAGATGGACTGTACCTTTCAGGTTGCCTCCTTTCCCGTGTTGATCTCCTTACCACAGGTGTATGAACCTCTTCTTCATCCTCTTCCAGATCCTCACCTGTATGCTCCTCTTCCATATCCTCATCTGTATGCTCCTCTTCCAGATCCTCTATTGTCTGATAGTTGTCCATGAGATCAAATTGGACCGTTCCAGGTTCCTCTTCTGTAACTACCTTCCTAGAATCATTGATCATCTCCCTAAACACCACATCTCTACTATACATTGTACTTTTAGTTTTTGGATTCCAAAGCTTATATCCTTTAACACCATCTTTATAACCAATAAAGATACATTTAACGACCTTATTATCTAGCTTACTTCTTTTCTCCTTTGGAATATGCATGTATGCATCACAGCCAAAAACTTCGAGATGTGAAATAGATGGTTTCTTACCAAATAGAGCTTCAAATGGAGTTTGATCCGGCAATGCTTGATGTAGGTGACCGATTTCGCAAGTAACATGCTGCACTCATTGCATACGCCCGGAATTCTGTGCCAAACCTGCACCACTGAGCATACTTCTAGCCTTCTCCATCAGTGATCTGTTCAACCTCTCTGCAACTCCATTCTGTTGAGGTGTATATGAAGTAGTCTTCTGTCTTGCAATACCACATTGCTTACAAAATTTCTCAAATATATTAGAACAATATTCCCCTCCATTATCAGACCTCAACACCTTAATCCTTTTATCAGTTTGATTCTCAACAAGTGCTTTAAATTCCTTAAATTTTTCAAACACTTCATCTTTGCTCTTAAGAAAGTAAATCCATGCATATCTTGAAAAATCATCAACAAAGGAAGCATAATACCGTGATTTTCCAAGAGACGGCATAGGAACGAGGACCAAAAATATCACTTGTGGATCAAATCTAGTACCCCACTAGATCTTGTGGCATTATATGGAAAACTAACCCGATTCTGTTTACCATAAATACAATGTTCCACGAGAACTCGAGAAGTCATTGAGTAATTAGGGATACCATGAACCATACCTTTTGTGTACTAGGTACGCAATCCCTTTTCTCCAATATGTCCCATCCTTTGATGCCGAGTGTTGAGCTTTTATCGGAATCAACCTCGGGAGCAGGTTGAGCTATTGCACTCATTTGTCATAGTGCTTCCCAATAGCTTATACAATGTTCCAATCCGAACTCCCCTTGCCAACACCATTGATCCACGAACCATTTTGCATGAATCCTTGCCAAAACTGACATTCATCTGCTGCATCGGCCATTTTGCTTACCGAAATCAAATTTCTAGCAAGTCCCGGAATATGCATCACACCTGGTAGGGTCTTAACCCTACCATCCTGCAACAAAATTTTCACTCTTCCACGACCCATGATTTTTAGTGGTGAATCATCTCCCAATAGTACCTCCCCTCCATCATATCTTTCATATTCACTGAACCACCCTCTATGAGGAGTCATATGAAAAGAGGCACCGATATCAATCAACCAATCATTTTTATCTGATCGTGTGGAGCATGATGAGGAGGATGCCAGATATACATCCCCTGCTTCATCAATGGATTTATTCATCTCTGTGGAAGTCGATTCATCAGACTTTTTTCAGGACTCGGCTTTCTTTGATCTGCAATCCTTCTTCATATGACCAGGCTTGCCACAATTCAAGCATTTTCTCTCAAACTTCCCTCGAGACTTGGATCTACCTTTAGACTTAGACCTATCACCATATCTAGATTTGTCCTTCTCCTTGGCACGCCCTCTCACTGTTAGGGCTTCCTTAGATGTGCCCTCCATGGCTTTTCTCCTCATATCCTCAGATAATAGAGATGCCACTATATCTTCAAACTTCAATGTGGATGAAGTTGTACTACCAATTGCTACTACTAAGTTATCCCATGAATGCGGTAAAGAGCATAACAAGGTAATGCATTTATCTTCCTCACTCAACTTAATTTCTATGAGATGTTAGTTGACTTACCACTGTATTGAATGCATTCAGATGATCTGCAACCGAATCCCCGTCATGCATCCTAAGATTGTACAGTTTCTTTATGAGGAATAATTTGTTCACTAGGGACTTCGATTGATACAAAGCCCCTAACCTCTCCCAAAGATCCTTTGTTGTAGCTTCTCCCGAAACATTGATGAGCACCGAATCTGCAAGACACAGTCGAATCAGACTCCTTGCTTTTCGATTCATCTTCTCCCAATCTTCATCGAAAATACCCGTAGGTTGTGTTGTTTTTGAAATAGCAGCCCACTGATCTCTGTCCACGAGCATATCTTCCATCTTTAACTTCCATAGCTCAAAACTTTTGCCGTCAAACTTCTCGATCTCTATCCTTGAATGATTTCCTAACATTTTTCCTTCAAACTCCTTCTGCGTAACTCCCACTCCAGAATAGGTTTCCTCTCACTCCTAGAAACCCTAGATCTTCTTCAAACGGATTTAAACCCTAGCAATAAAGGCGTCCCCCTATGGCTAATGACTTGGCTCTCGATACCAAATGAAGAGAACTTACGAAACATATTCTAGAAATAATGCAGAAATAATAACTAAGGAAATAATGACACCATTCAATGCACATATAACACACAAGATTTACCCTGGTTCACCCAATTTGGGCTAGTCCAGCAAACAAGAGTCTATCCTCCTTGATATATTATTCTCTCTCTTGTCCCTCAAATGGGGCATTACAATAATTATATAAGGAAACTCATACAACCCTAAACCACCAAGTGGTATTAGGGTACCGTGGATACAACACCATGGGCTAAACCACCCACACCCACTAACCACCCACCAACCGTGGGAATCCCAGGGGCCGCTCCAAAAGTAGCGATAAAAGTAGGTGAAAAGTAGCGATAAAAGTAGGTGAAAAATTTTAGTCGGCTCCGCCGGCTATTCTCAGCTGGTCTTCGCCAGCATCTTTCACTTTCACCGCATCCGAGGGCGTCCCCCTACGCACCCCAAGCCATCACCTATTACGTAATCACCTTTACCGTAGCCGGGGGTCCTTGGGTGCCTCCGGCACCCCGGACCCCCCTACCCGTCGTCTTTTGCGCTGTAGTGCCTGTCGTACAATTCTTTTCCGGCAAAGAATGAGACACATCCAACAAGAGCAGGCAGTCAAAGCAGAGTAAGAGGTCGAATTATGAGGAGCGGGCGAAGAAGTTAGGGCCAAAATTTTCGATGCATCGAAGCAGAAAACAATAGAAGTAGGACATAATGTTGAATTGGGAGGAATATTTGAGGAGGAACACCCTTGATTTTCACTAGATGCTATGGAGGAAGGGCAGATTTCTCTGCCCAATTATACGAAGGATAGGCTGTAATCCTCCAACCCTAAACCCACAACACGACGAACAAAGCACATACACGGTTGGAGACGACTACGATGCTTAATCCTCTCAAGTGAGGAGGAAGAGGAGGAGGTAGAGCTTGGCTTCACGGCCCAAACCCTATAAAATTTGGTCACTCGTAGTTCGTAAGACCCGTAATCCTCAGCAAGCTGACAATAACAGTTCGAGGTGTCGATGAAAGATGACCACACTAAGCAAAGTGAGAAATTCATGATGCAGGCACTATTCAAAGAATATAAGGAGATGTTTGCGAGAAGAATTCAGAGATAGGAGGCCACCATTACCAAATTTCAACAACTGATTCAACAGCTCAAGGCAGAGAACTAACAATTGTAGGTCAAGGCGATCGAAAGGCGAGATGCCTCTACCAAAATTGATTGAGCACTTGAGGTACCCACAAAATATCCAACCTCACCAGAGAGAGTAGTCTCATCTGAGTCATTCAGGTCAGATGCCCGAAATTAGAGGTAGGGGAAGGTTCGTGCACCTCTGATAGGGTAATTGCAGAGGAACAGGGGGATTTTGTTTTTTAAATAGAAACCCTTGTTATCAACATCGATGATGATGAGGAGCCTTTAGGGCAGAGCCAAGGGCAAAACCTTGAACTTGAGGATAAGAAAGACTCTCTAGAGTACCAAGTACCCAAAATTGGGGGACCGCTGCTCGAAGAACCAAAAGAGCAGGCACTAGGTGACCAGGAAACAGGGGGAACAACCACGGGGGGCCTAAGATCAGAAGAACAAATCCTCGGATCCTCTAACAAGGAGGCAACCTCTATGAGAAAGGAAGACCTCCGTACGTAGGTCATCGTAATACTAGATAGGAGAAAGGGGAAGGCACGTCAAACAACGCAGAAGAGGGCCAAAAGAAAGGCTAAAGTGATGTTTGTTGAACTGAACCCCAATTAAGACGAAGAATGAGAAAGATGTGTGCGGGCCTTCACTGAGTGGAAAGAATGATTTGAAAAACTTTGTAAGGAGCTCGAGGAGGCAAAGGCAGCTAGGAAAACTGCCAAAAAGGCCAAAAGAGGGCCAGGCATCTATGTGAACCCTGCTACGGATGATCAATTTTGGGATATCTATGGTTCGTCGTAGGGTGGGCCCTCCAAGATGAGGAAATGGTTGGAAAGACGAAGGATATATGAACCAGAGGCAGAGGCGACAACAATCATAGAAGAAAACACCGACCTCACCCTCGAGGAACTTTGACTATATAAGGCCAGCGTGGTCGTTCGAAAAAAGGGATGATTCCAACATTCCCTTCGGAGAGTTACGTCCTCAAATTGTTGACTTATTGCAGGAACCAGAGGCAACCTTCCAGAAGGGAGAAACGATCATGGCATTAGTGCCCAACATAGGTGCTAGGCCAAACATGATAGGGAGACGGAGCCAGTGTAACAAGAAGCCAACACACAACGAAGGCCAACCTAGCGCAACCAGAAGCTAACGTAGGTGAAGGACGACACAACCCAAGGATGCCCTACAACAAACTAGGGCCCCTCAGTAGAAACAAAAGCCTCAGTATGGAGAGAAAGCCAAGGCCACCAACAAGAAAAGGAAATAGGGAACAATGGCCTAAGGCGCATACTGAAGTATGCACCTTACTAAAGTAGGTGCCTTACTGAGGTAGGTGCCTTACTCAAGTAGACGCCTTACTCAAGTAGGCACCTTACTAAGTTAGGCACCTTACTCAAGCAAGCACTCGGATTATGCGTGTTGACCAAACGACTAGAGAAGGACCCCGTTGACCACCGTTCCATGTCATTTGTGGGAAACTATTGATGATCGAGCTATCCCAACCAGAGTGGATGAACACGTAACCACTCACGAAGCAGAACCGTAATGAAGCAAAAATCATCCGATTGCTAGGAAACGATGTAGAGCTAATTATTGTACGTCAACTACAGTAACCGAACGATCCTAGTTTAGACTACAACCGGGGTGCCTGTTGTAACAAAACTGCTACAGGAAGGCTTGTGTGTGGTATATAAACACACGAACTTATCTGTAGTAGGAGAGACATTTTTTAGAACATTATCGCATGTATTATTTTCTGCACTGTTAATAAAAGCTTGAGCATTCTTTCATCTGCATATTGTCTCCGTGATTCATTGGGCGGGATCTGCTGGAGCTCGGGCCCACTCCAAGCCAATATTCCTCCCCTACTTCTTAGTTATTTTCATTGATTTAGTTATGCATGATAGTACGTTCATTTCTTAGATTAAGTTTAATTATTTTAAGAGTTGTGTTCTTTTTACGTAAAGTGTGTTATTGCTTTCAGTGTGGTGTGTTTACTTTTATGTATCTTATTTATGTATGAGTTTTATTGGTGTGGATGAATCAATCGCTATTTTACAAACACCCCCCAATGATAGTTGAACGAATTCATCTCAAATGTGGTAGGGTAAGTAGTCTCAACCATGGCACTTCGAAAGTCTACGAGCTTACTAGTTTGACAATTTAAATGTGAGTGTTGTGACAAATTTAGGACAAATTTAACTAGTGTTTGGCACCCAAAACTCGATGCACTCCATTCTTGCTTTACTTCGAGGTAAAACACGCACCTCATGGGGTGGGATGTATAATAGAGAATTATATTCTAGACTTAACATTAACATTTATTAAATTATACTTAAGGACGAGCTCAGGTGGACTAGGTAAGTAGGGATTAAGGTTAACCCCTTGGTACATACTCACTGACTAACCCGACTAGGAGTAAGATTGTTCATAGTCCTTAATAGATCTCTACACTCATTAGATTGCTGAGGACAACCATGTTCATCCCTTGAACTCCTTACCTATCATAAGTCAACATTCCCATAAAAAATAAGTGACCTCTAGAGATCGACATTTCAACCTACTCCTCTAGGACATCTAAAATCATCTTTTGAGCTCAAATTGACCTAATTCTTCCCATCATGAACCGATGCTATGGTTCAAATATAATTAAAAAAAAAAATTATAAATAGTAGGTCAAATAACCATTTCCAAACATTGTTCAACAATTACCTTTTGCATATCTAACAATTTTTTGGGCAAATTACTTGCTTCTTTAGAAGCCAAGGAGAAGATGCCTTGTGGTTCTTCTCTTTTTTCCCTTCTAAGACAAGATATCCAAGACTACCCAAGGCTAACCCCACAACAATAACATTATAAGAAATACCTTGTTCTTTTTCTTCCCTAAAGTAGCATAATGCTTCTATCAAGGAGTCATTTCCCCATGGCCACCTTGGTCAAGTCTCTTCATTAACCAATTCAATGCAAAAGCAATGATTATGGACTCCAAGGACACTCTCATCTTCATCAAGCATATTAACCAAGTGCACTCTCTCTCCCCCATTCTCCCACACTTTTTTGCACTTAATTACTATTGTGTATTGGGTATTTTCTACTTTACTTTCATTGCATTCTTAGTCTATTACTTGCACTACCTTGCTTTTTCCTCCTTTCTCTAGCTATTGTGTTTGTCTATTCTTAATGTACCCTTCGTGTTCTAGCTTTAGCTTTGCCCATATATTAGATCCAACTAGACCATCCCAAATCATATCCTTGAGATTACACCTTTTTTGAAGTTTTACCTAGATGTAACTTGATCTCTTTGTCTTATCCAAATCTCAATAAAACAAAACTTAACGTTACATACGATCACTACTAAGAAGCCTATATTTGACCAAAAATCATTTTGAAGGCAAAGATGCTCATAACCCATCTAAGGACCAACTTACAACAACTTGGGTGTGAAATAAACATATATAAAAGACCAAAAGAGGAATGAGAAGAGAGGTTATGTACCTTTTCAATATCAAAAGTAGTTGAAATAAAATAGTATTTTATTTTGGAACATGAAGCATATAAAAATATTCAAACAACTGTAATACTTTAACAATAAAATCAAACTAGCAATGCAGAAACTTACAGTCCGACAATCAAAGGCAAATCACCAAAATGAGTTTTCAGATGAGGAAGAAACTTACAGTCCGACAACTACACCACTCATGTGGGCACCAAGACTTTGTGTGCAAGAGCTAATGAAGATGAAAGAGAAACTTGAAAGCATGGAAAGGAGGGAGAAATTAAGAGAAACTAAATCGGATGAGGTTATAAACACCATTCGAAGGTTGGAAAAAGAAAACAACCAGCTCAAGGAGCAAGTGTCAAAGCTACAAAACCTAGCAAACATGGGTCAACGTGAATGGCATGTCCTCAAACAAGCCATCCATCCCCCAATCAATGATGCAATAGAGGTGGAAAAAACAAATGCAAATCAAATAAAAGAGGTAAAGAAAACAATCCAAAACATTGAAACAAGAGAAAATGAGCTACGAAATGAATTAGCAAAGACAAAGACATGGTCTCAAGTAGTAAAAGAACCAGTCAATCAACAAAAAGAGTTGATAGAGAAGCAAGTAAAAATTCAAATAACCGAAGAGAAAGAAAGACATGAGAAGTTAACAAATATAATCATCAAAGGGTTGAAAGATTATGGGGACAGGGAAGACACAAATCGTTTAACCAGGAACTTCTTGTCAGATCGGTTACAATGGAAGGGTCAGATAAAAAAAGTAAGCAGAATTGGCAGTCTGAGAGAAGGAGGCAGAGATAGACATATTCGGGTCACATTGATGAGCTACGAGGATAAAATAAGGTTACTTAGAAACAGAGGCATGCTGAGAGGGTCACAATTTTATTTAGATGATGACCTAACATTTTTACAGCAGGAAGAAAGAAATAAGGAATGGGAAAAGGTGAGGGCAACAAGGAATGAAGGGAAACAGGCATATTTAAGAAATGGAAAGGCATACATCACATCTAAACAAATCCAAAATAAATAGGGAGTATGGCCCGCCCGGGAACATCTTACAATGGTAAGTTGGAACTGTAGAGGTTTCCCTTGGAGAAGAGGACCCGGTTAGGGCCCATTGCTAGAGACAAAGATATAATCATATTGACAGAAACACATGAACACGATGGATGTAGGACTCAGAATTTGTGGGATACAAAAAAATAGCAGTATGGAATAAAGCAGCAGAAAATGGCAAAGGGCATGGGGGTATTATGGTTTTAATAAAAGAGGAATGGGATAGGGTCATTAAAATTGAAAAACAAGATGAAAACAAACAGTACATTTGGATAAAGATCCTAGAAAATAAGTCAGTTATTAGCATAGCAAGCATGTTATTTTGCTCCCAAGAATTCTAAATTCTATAAGAAACATGACCTTAATGAAGAAGACCCATACTCCTCCCTAAAAAGAGACATTTCAATATACAGGAAGTTGGGAGATATTATATTAATTGGAGATTTCAATGCAAGGACAACAAATAAGCAAGCTAACATTCTAGAAGGTAACGAATATATTGAGATTAATCCTCTTTGGATGCCAGAAGAGGAAAATCAACAGTGGACCAGGACTTCAGAAGATGAGCATGGGGCTATCATGCAATATGGAGAAGAGTTGTTAGGTCTTTGCAACATATACAATTTGATTATTTGCAATGGGATGAACAAATGGAAAAATTCAGGAAAGTATACATGCAAAACATATAAGGGACAAAGTGTAATAGACTATGTAATATGCTCACAGAATTACATACCAAAAATAGAGGAGCTAGAAGTGGAAGATTCTCCAGTGGAACTTAAGTCAGACCACAACCCAATTGTTATGAAACTTCGAATGCATGGAGACAAACCAAGGGAAAAAAACTTGCAAGGCAATCAAAATAAATATCCTCACAAGGGAAACATTCTCTTAACAGATGAAAATCGGCAAAATTTTAGAGCAGTATTAAATAATAAGTTACAAGAAAGGGAAGAACTACATCATAGTAGTAGAGATTACAGTAAGAGTGAATGGTTAATGCAAGTTATTCAAGAAGCTCTAAAAAAATGCAAGAGAGCTAAACCTAAAAAGAAAGAAAGGAATAGCTTCCCAACCAACCCATGGTTCGATGAAGATTGCAAAAAAATGCGAAGATTACTAAAGGAACCAACGGGTAAAACAAGAGCAAACAAAAAAGCATATGAGAAACTGGTAAGGGCAAAAAAAGAAGAATACACTAAAACAAGGAGGGAAGAATTGATTTATTTAGGGAAGCATGAACCAAAGAAATTTTGGAAGGAACTAAGCGTGAAAAGGATGCAAACTGAAAATAACATAACAGTTAATCAGTGGTTGGAGTATTCAAAACAACTGTATCAACGTAGTAACCAGCAGGAGACACCACCTACTATCATTGTCAAGAAAGAACTTTTCACAATTGAAGACATTATTCAAGGGATAAAAAAGTTAGCAACTGGAAAAGCCCGTGACATAAACAATCTTCAAGCAGAGCATATAAAATGGGGGGTAGATATCTTGGCACCGCAAATCAAAGAAATTTTCAATGAGGTCATACAAAATGGCTTCCCTACCGAGTGGACAACTAGCTTGACCATTCCTTTGTTTAAAAGTGGAGATGTAAATAATCCCTCAAACTATCGAACTATCATGATCAACCCTCTCTTTGCAAAGTTGTTTGGGAGTATGATAGAGCGGAGGATCAACAAATAGATCAACAAATAGGCGCAAGAAAAAGGAAAGAGAGCAAAGGGGCAAGCGGGTTTTAGGCCCAAACACTCAACTATTGATCACTGTATCACGCTCAGACACATAGTGGAAAAAATATGGGAGAAAAAAGAGGAGGCTTTTTGTTGTTTTGTAGACTTCAAAAAGGCATTTGACACAGTGCCTAGGAAAAAATTATGGAGCGAGAATGGAAGAACTAGAGGTTCCAATTCACTACAGGCAGGACATCACGAGACTATATGAGGATGTAAAAGCTAGAATCGGAACACAGGAAGGGTTATCTCGAATGTTTTGGTAGGACATAGGTGTCAAACAAGGTTGCCCTCTATCTCCGACCTTATTTGGGTTACACAGTACATTGACAAGTTAGAAGAATGGATAAACAAATTTGGGGGAGAGGGTGTGCATTTAGCCAAATATGTGGTAAAACTCCTCATGTATGCAGATGATGTAATTCTTGTGGCCAAAACAACCAAAGATCTAGAAGATCACCTTCAAGCTCTAGAACTCTTTTGTAAAGAAGTTGGGATGCAGGTGAACACGAGCAAAACAAAAATTATGATTTTTTCAAAAAAAAAAGAAGAAGCAACAACTCAAATTTCAGTTTGCAGGAGAACCGCTTGATGTAGTAGTAGAATACAAATACTTGGGCATAGACTTTCATGACAAACTTAATTGGAATACATGTAGGATGAAAAGAACTCAAAGTGGTTGGAGAGCACTATATGCATTTCAAAACAGGTGTAGGAATGCCGAGTTGTGGGACTGGAAGACCACCAAGGTCTTATTTGGCCTACTTGTTACACCGGTTCTCGTTGTATGGTTGCGAGGTGTGGGCTAGTGGCACAACAAATGCAAAATGGAGACAAATAGAAAGGATTCAAAAATATCTAATCACAAACTTTCTCAAAATTAAGGCCACAACCCCTTATGAAATTATTCTAGCTGAAACCGGAATGTTCCCTTTAGAAGCAATTGCTATGACCAAGTCGTTATGTTACTTGAAAAAAACAGAAAACATGACAAATGATAGATGGCCTAGAGCAAGTTAGGAGACGAAGAGTTACATAGGCGAAAGAATACGTGGATGAAACAAAATCGAAATGGATGAAACGTTGGGAAATCAACATAAATGAATGCCCAAATGTCAACAAAGACATTAAAAATTATGTGAATGAAAAGTTCAGAAGTGGAATGTGGAAAAATGCAAGCAGGAAAAGACAATATTATATTGCAAATTTTAACCCAACGTATGACCACAAGGAAAAAGCGTATATAGGCGCCGAAATCAAGTGGAAGGAAAAAATACTCATTGCTCGATAAGGACTAGCTCTCATAGGCTTAGATGTGAAACTAGGAGATGGACAACGCCCAAAGAACAATGGGAAGAAAGGATATGTACTCTATGCAAAGACAAGAGGCGGTAGAGGCAGAGGAACACTTCATCTATAAATGCCCGAGTTTTTCAGATATCCGTGACAAATACAAAGAAACACTTGAGAACGAGTTTATTACAGATTTATTTGAAGACAAGAAAATAAAAAAAGTTGGAGAATTGCTAACACAAATCAACAGGAGAAGGAACAACCTTCTCAAAGATATTAAAGATCATATGATATGATTTGAGTAATTGTACTTCCATATTTGAGGTCTCATAGACCATATTTGGGTCTCGCGGACGTAATTAAAATCTTTCATTCATTCATTCAACAACTATATTACTTTAACAATAAAATCATTGCAAGAATTATTAAAAAGAAAAAAAAAAAATATTCATCAACATCAACAATATAAAAAATAATTAAATCCAATTCTAAGATTGAAGATCACCTTTCTTTATAAAATTGTTATTCCAAACACTACATGTTAAACAACTCTCCCAAATTCTACAAAATTCTATTGTATAATATAAATTTCTTTAACCAAAGAAAACAAACCAACAGTAAAAGCTTAATGTTATAAACCAGAAAACACATATTGAAAAAAATCATATTAAAAATTTAAACATTATTAATGATGTGACCTGGGTTCAATCCCATAATAAATGTGTATAAAAAATATTACTTTACAAACGAGCGGCCTTAAATGAGGTAATCAAAGGGCATTGTTGGAAACAAAGCCAGTTAGAACAAACAGGCCGTAGCGTTGATTCTAAAACAAAGGTCATCATCAATGTTTGTTAGCTGATATGTGGCTTAGAATTCTAAGCTATCACGAAGGAGCTTACAACTGTTCAGGAATACCGGCTATTCAATTTTATTTTTAACCCCAGATGATATTTAGTACTCTTCCCCAACCCCTGTACTACACGCATTGTCTTACGTGGGGGAGCATCTCCCTTTTGTAGGAATAATAATAGTCAACAGGCATCAAATGTTAGCACCCAAGGTGTGCAGGTTCTCACTTCTGCAATGTTCTTATCCCCTATGTTGTGGACCACCATCTCGGATTGGTGGGATTGCCTCTTTACAGGGCAGGACCTTGATTTTTCCAAAATCAATTGCCTCTTCCTTGAAGTTCAGTCAGTCTAAATCTGTATATTCATCTAGGTATCTGGGGATTCCAGGCAGGCGAAGACGGTATTCAATGGATTCTTCAACAGCACACTCCATACAAAGGCTTGTGCCCATCTCCGCCCTGGAAGATGCCAAGGGTGGAAATGGGTGTCCAACCACACCTCAGGAAGAAGATGGTAAGACTTTTGTTAATTGTATAATATATGTAAGAGGCCTATGTGAATTAAATGATTACCTCTGAGTCTGCCATGAGATTGCTAGTATGGCCAATGAAGTGGGAAGCAGAGTTTTAACAATACACCCACTCTGTTGCTGTGATTTCATTTCATTTCATTTTGTTTATTTTTTCTATCATGGATACAGTTTACTGGTCAAATATAAAATTGATAAAAAACAAGAAGCTCTGAACGTCTCTGAAGTGCCCCATAGTTAGGATGATTTAGCCTAGGCTGCAAGTGCCAAAGCATCCTCCAGACAGAAACCATGAAAGAGTATGGACATGACCTTTATATAAACCGAGTTATACCGGTAGCTGATTGAGACCAGGTGACATCACATGCTTAAGTGAGTGGTAGATTTTAGAGGGGGAGAACCTGACAGGGAAGTGAAGTAGACACTATGGCTAGTAGATATTTTTGATTTTATTTTTGAGGTAGTGAGGCTCAGGGCTTAAAAGCTAACCCATGCTTATCAGGAGACTTTCCAGTATCTAGAAGTCTTGTCCGTACTTGGGACGTGAATGAAGTGCTAGGTTCTTGGGATAATTGCCTTCTATGTCTAATGAAAGAATAAAAAAAAAAGGCTTTTAATCTCCACAAGGCCAAATAGGCTATGGGATTAAAAAAATACAGTATTAATAATCAACACATATTATCTCACTTGTTCATCTAGAAAAGAAACAGGGTTGTGTGAAATTACGAACTCTGACCCATCATTCTTCCTTTTGGAGGCACTGATCTTTTGCTTGACGATAAATTCCCCTGCTTTCTATATTCTTGGTTTCGCAAAGAGTTCATGCATAGTGTCCACTAATATATAGATTGTGAATTGAGTCTCGCGTAAAACAGGGCCATTATCAAATGACGTCTCACTTCATCTCCTATTGAAAGGAGTAGCTTCCTCCCTACAATTGAGGAAAGGATAAACCTAACGGAATAAGGGGAAGGGAATAATATAGATGTCAAAAGATTATCGACTAGTTATATAGATGTCAAAAGATTGTGATACCTTGCTAGTTCCTTCCTTTACATTGGCTTTAGTTCTTTGCCAAATGGAATAAACTACAAATGCTATGTCTTTTATCGGTAATTAATTTGGGCACTAAAAAGCCTTCTAGCAGGGCTATTCTATTGCAAGTTGGTGTGGGGCATATTGAGGTATCTGAGATTCTGAATACTAGGGGCATATTCTAACCCTCTATATAGTTTGATTTCCCTTTGTACTAAGAGTACTTGATCTCTTCCCATTAATTCATGCAATTTTCAGCAATTCATTACATCCTAAAACTGCGCTGAACCTACTTATTTGAATTATCTCAACGTTGAGTTGATCATTATTTATGAAGGGTCATCTTATTTCTGGACTAGCATTTTGAGGTTTGGACCGTTCAGTACATAGGTGTCCTGTTTTTGGAAGCTACTTTAGTCTGTGCATTCAACTTTGTATTTGGTATTTTTTTGAAAAGGAGTTGTTTCAAAGATGCATTCTCTCTGGAAGGTCATAGTACTTAATTAGGAAGTTGAAAAGCACCTTAAGTGTCATATGGAGTTGCAAAACATCTTTTTATAAGAAGAGAGTTACAAGCATGTAATAGCCTGTACCTAAAACCAATAAGTCATAAAAAAGGCTTAGAGCTTTAGAGGAAAAGTTTTTTCTACCTTTCTTTTACTGGAGAATGTGTTCTACTGGTTGTCTATGAGAGATTAATTAATGATTTCCTTGGCCAAGCACAATGCCTGTATTGCCCTTGCAAAGGTTAGGCCTGAATTGCCATCCTTATCTTGTCAGGATTTATGTATTGTCCAGAAATGATACTTTCTTCTCTCTCTCTCCCCTAAAAATTACCCAAAATAAAGTGTGGTACACCTTTACCCCACTCATGTAGATCTTGCATTTATTGTGAGCATATGCTTGTCTCTTTATAGGATCATCCACTGGTCATGGTACATAGATATCAGCTCTTTATGGATCTTCTATATACCCTAGGCCATAGATCATCATTTACGGGATCTTGTACTTAGCCTGGGCCACATCATCCCTAGTAGGAATCTCCATTAAACATAGAGAATATATATGATTTGTTACTTGATGTCAGATGTATCATTTACCATGGGTCATAGATATCAAAGATTATTGGAAGAAATATTCAGTTATAGGCTTTACGGTAAGCAAGTCAATCGCACCAGAAAAATACTAAGCAATGTGCATTTAAATAAATATTTAGTTAAAATTAAATACACAGCCTTTCCATTCCATTCAGAAAAGTCAACAGGTCAGTCACATAACTTATTCAAAGCTTAAATTCGGTGCTGTTCCTTAATCTTGCTGCTGTAGAAAAGTCAACTGAAGAATTGCTGGGCAACATTGTAAATTCTGGTTAAAATGTCTCCATCAGGTCAGGACATGGCGGGTCTGTCCATTTAGTTGGTCAATCAATCAAAATCAGCATTTATGGAAGAAAACTCCTAGAAATTAGTGGTTCCATAGAAGTTGATGATAACCGTACAAGGGTTGAACATAAAAATCAACTCTACTGCAAGTTTCAATGAAATGATAGATCTGGCAATGCTAGTCTGACTTTACCTTGCTGATTTTGTAATCTTCTTTCGCTTCTTATCCTTGGATGTGCACTGGGGATTTGGAGAGGTAAGATTGACTGAATGATGTCATTAATTGCAACTTAAGCATGTTGATATCATAAGGGTTGGGCAAGGCAAGAATAGATTAATTAAATAATTGGGCACTTAAGCCTGTTGGGCAGGAGAAAGAAAGTGAACACTTCTTGACCCAACATTTTTAATAACTGCGGATGCTTAAACTATGCAATTATAAGTATATACACAGTATAAGATCAAAACAGCAAGCAGAGAGCCAACAAAGTCCAAAGCAGGCCCCCCTGTGGGAAACGGGCATCTGCATCATGTTCAACCTGGAAGGAAGGGAAACAGGCCCAAACCATAACAAAGTTGGAGCATAGTGAATTGTCAAGACAACATAAACTAGTTATCAAGCACACAAAGCATAACACATGCCATATATCATGGTTAAGTAAAGCATCCACTGGAGAAGAACTACAGCAGCAGATCCTTGGCTGACTAGACAGTTCTTCCTCGAGACGACTAGGTGCTTCAACCTCATTCCCTTTTAAGGCAATGTCTCCAACAGTTTCATCTGTACAGGCCATCTGTCTTTAAATTTGTGGTAGAGCACATTCTGTTGAGTTGAACCAAGTGCGTCAACCTCTTTCTTTTTTAAAAGAGTGTCTCTCACGATCTCACCTGTACAGATCACCTGAAAGTAAGTGTTGCAATAGAGCACACCCTGTACCTTGTTCTCTTGAGGAAGAAATGAATTTGTGTAGTCAGCCAAGGATCTGTTACACTAGTTTTGCTTGTCTCTCCTTGGGTCACTAGTTTAAGTTGTTCTTGGGCCTGTTACCCTTCTGATGGACCATGACTCAGGTGCCTGTCTCCCATGGAAGAAGCCCTCCTTTGGACTCTATTGTTTCTCTACTTACTGTTTTTGACTGGAACCTGTGTATATGGTTATATTTACATCGTAAAAGTATCCTCATTTTTAAAACATTTGGTCAAAAATTCCTCTCTTTCTTCTCACTGACATGCTTAAGTCTTGACTGAACTCTTGCTTAAGTTTTGAACAACTTGACTGGCATTTACTTGCTGATGTCAGCAAAGGAGATAATTATGAGAACAGGTGTAATTTTCATGTCATAGATGAGTATGTAATGTTGAAAAAATTTATTCAGACATCCTTCTTGGTCTTTGTCCTTATCTCATCCTCTATTATCAGTATATTGTAGTTAACTGTTTCCTTGTAAAAGTCCAACTTAGACCATTGAATAGAACACTTCTATTGTTTAGATTGTACTTTTGGAGAGTAATCCATGTTTGGTCTTAGTGATGATGTTTTTAAATTATTATTTTTGGCTGTTTTGGGGTTGTTTTTTATATCTTCACTGGGCTAGTTACCGACGAGGCAGTTTTCCTGGTAATTTGTTTGAGTATTTGAAGCAATTGTCGTAAGTCCCCTTGTACTGTTAGATAACTACAATTGCTATATGTTTAGAAGGGATTGTTGTGGCTTTATAGTTCACCAAGACATTGCCAGTATAGTAGCATTCAGGAGTGCTTGATGGGAAATGAAGTTCTCTTGATAAGATATCCTGTGGAGGTCTTTTAATGGAGGGCAACTACTTGCTTTTTGAGTTTTCTCTGGATAGTTTAGTTTTCTAAATTTTTTTGTTACTGATATCGATTTTAAAGGGTTAAAGGATTCTGTGTTCTTTTGGAATGGGCCTACTTTGCACGCCATATTAAAACTTAACATTTAGATAGATTATCTTGGACCTGTACAAATTTATGCTTCTGTAACAAGTTTGGAGGAGTTCAAAAAGTACTCACTTGTAATATTGAGTCTAAAGCATAGGTGTCTCATATGTTAAAATGTGATCACCGAGGTATTCCAATCATATTGCAACAGATGACTTTTCCCCTGATAGCAGAGCCTTTTTTTTGTGTTGGTAGTAAAGGTTTCATTTATATCTAATACAAATGTGATGGACCATTTTCTCTCCTAACTGTATGCAGTCATGGGAATGCAATCATTTTTGTCTGCAATACAATCCTCTGTGAGCACGCAAAGGATAGTGGGTTTTAAGCATCTTATTAAACCCTTTGGATATGGAAGAGGATTGACATATCGCCAAACCTATCAATGACATTTTGTGATAGTCTGATTTGACATTCATTGCCATTATTGGTTATCCTATTACGAATGTGCTCATTCATGCCTCCAACTGGTGTGGTATTGTAGTTGTGCCTACTTAGTGGCATATCATGATTCTGCCATTAACATTCTTGAAGTGAGTTCAAATGGGATGCTACATCATTCATTTTATAGAAACTAATGAGACATCAAGCCATACATTGAGTGTCTCGAGTATAACTTTCTTAACTTTAACTGTAATGTCTACCGTATAGCTAATACATAATGGATGGTATCTTTAATGTTCTCTTCCATTTTATTGAAGAGGGCATTACTGTCTGTGTCCTAAACATCACCCTATGGTTAATCTATAGGGCTCCATGTATGATAAAATCCTTAATGCATTATAAATACAATAATTTTTTCTTATAGAGTACAAATGTTATGAGGAAAGAAAAAACAATATCTTGGGCAAGTAATTTTATATTGAAGAATAACTTGATCTTGTTAACAATGTAGATGTTATTTTTCATAATGACGTCAACAATTCCACCTAAAACGGATGAGCTATCCCCTATGGTTGTATAAATCCCTCCTTTCGTATTCTTGTTGTCTTTATATAAATGGGGAAGTCCGCTTAAAATAGGTTTCTTATTTCTTCATCTTTGTTTTGTAAGCTGCAGCATACAGTGCAATCTCTATGTCCCCCCAACTTCGAGGAAATGCATGAAAATGGGAACTAATTTGGGTGTTTATATGTTTTCGTTCGTTTGTTCTGTTGTTGACTTGTGTCATGGTGACCAACAACATCAGGTGTAGAAGTTCTAGCTTCAAGTCATCCTAGAGGCTCCGATTTGGCAACAAAGTGAAGAGCGGGTTGTTGGCATTATAGTTTATTGTCATCTAAGTAAAGATAGGTGCATCATATATTTCTAGAAAGCTCTCTAAAATACTTTTTCATTGTTTAATCCTGCTTCAAATATAGTCTTTTTTATTCTGTTTTTCTCATAGTTGTTTGTGAAGGTCATAAGTTCATGCTGTGGCATAAAAAGGTAGTTTTTTGTGTCATGGTAGTACTCATTAAACATAAGCTTTTTATGCATTGTTGGAAACATAGTTGAGAAAATCGGAATCAGCAAAGAATTGGAAAAAATTGGGAATCGGCAAAAAAACGGGGAAAGAATCGGCAAAAAAAAAAACCGAAGAAAACAAAAATTTTCATTGAAAAAAGTTTTTTTCATGCATATTACAATGAATTAACATTATGCAATCAAATAATGCAATAAAAACAATAATTCATGTCAAGACATCATACAAGGCTCAAGCTTTAAGTACACATGAATGTGACAAAACACATCTTGTATTGCTTATAATATGAAAAGGTACAAAGTTACAAGTAACAACAAGGAAAAAAGGATTTCATTTTTTATATGCTTGCACATGGAAACAAGTAACAACAAAGTTACAATCACTTGAAAAACAGGAAAACAAACCTAAATCCTAAACCAAAAGGCTACGGTTGAGGGTTTAAAATTGAAACATTGACAGCTGAAAAATGGGCTTGCATACATAGTTATCAGGCAACAATATTTACTTAAAAAGAGGAGGAAAAAAAACCCTAAACCCAAAACCCTAGGGCCTAGACTAGGGTTTAGGGTTTAAACTTCAAGTTCAAAGTTCAAAGTTTCAAATTCAAACATTAACAGCTGAAAAATGGGCTTGCATACATAGTTACAAGGCAGCAATATTTACTTAAAAAGAGGAGGAAAAATAAAAACCCAAAACCCTAGGCTTTAGGGTTTAAACTTCAAAGTTCAAAGTTTCAAACATTAACAGCTGAAAAATGGGCTTGCATACATAGTTTTTTTTCAATTGGTTATATGGGTTTGAAACGGGCCCCACCCATATTACATCATCACCACATGTGGTATTACAACAAAGCTTGGATACTATCCATATATCTCTTGGCAAGATTTGAACCTTGGTGGTCTCCTCTTTAAATATTGAGGAATCTAACCAATTGAGCTAATGCCACTTGATTGGCTTGCATACATAGTTATCAGGCAGCAATATTTACTTAAAAAGAGGAGGGAAAAAAAAAACCCTAGATTAAGGTTTCAGGTTTAAACTATAAACTTCAAAGTTCAAACATTAACAGCTGAAAAATGGGCTTGCATAAAAAAACCCTAAATTGGCTGCAGCCTAAATATATATATATATATATATTATTTAAAAAAAAAATTGATGCAGAATTTTTGACGATTTTTTCGAAAAATCGGCAAAGAATCGCTGACTCGTCGATTCTTTGCCGATTGCATCGGCTTGGCAGAAAATAGGCAAAAAATTGTGATTCTGCTGATTTTTTGCCGATTTTCTCAACTATGATTGGAAACTTCAAAGCTCAGCTATACAGTATTACAAAGTGAAATGGTGCATTATTCATTTAGTGTTCTCATGGTTCTTGGGCTGTAACAAAAGGTGGTAGATTTGCACAGTGATTGCGCTTATGGATGGACATGTATGTTTCCTACCTTAGCAGTCTAGCCTAACATTACATATTGTATGAATTTTGTGAGAGATCTTGTTTTATGCTTGTTTAATTTCTTTCTAAAGAATTAGAAAAGACTAGTTGTAATTTACTTTATCTGTACTATTTGGAATTCAACTAGACCACTCATGCCTTTTTCTTGTAGAGGAATGGTATACAAGAATGAAACATCTCTAGAAATTTCCATCTATATCTTTTGAATTTTCTTATGGTTTATCTAGCTTATTGTTCATTTCTTATGATCGCATGTATTCATTCTTTGTTTTCTCCAGAGTCTTCTGGCTATCGTCTTCCTGCAGCAGATCTTAGAAAGATTGTTGATGCACCCCCAAATCCTGCATTGTCCTTTTCTCCACACAGAGATAAGATTTTATTTCTCAAGCGCAGGGCTTTACCTCCACTCTCAGAGCTTGCAAGACCAGAAGAGAAGCTTGCTGGAATCCGTATTGATAGCAGTTACAATGGAAGAAGCCGTATGTAAGTTTTCTCCTCATTTTTCTTTTCTAGGAATTCATTCCTTTTTACGTGCACTTCAGCTTGTTAAAGTAGAATTGCAGTCCCTCCAATCCCAAGTAGTTTCATGGTATTTATTGGATCTAAGATATTTTCACCATGTTTGTTACTGTTAATTGTCTCAGGTCATTTTACACTGGGATAGGAATCCACAAACTGATGGATGATGATACTTTAGGACCAGAATTAGAAGTCTCTGGCATCCCAGAAGGTGCAAAAATTAATTTTTTAAGTTGGTAAGAGATTGAGGCTTGCTCCAGACTTTTTGATTCTTTCTAAAATGCAAGTCAATGTTTGAAGATCTTCTGTCTTCAATGGTAAATGTCGCCATGCTAGTTGCCTTCTATGATGTTTTTTGCTGTATGTTGCTTTGGGGTGTGAATGTGCAAAACATTGTCGTGTTTGATGCATCATATATGGGAGCAAGCACTGACATGTAACAGAAAGGGGAATTAGTGCACAGTAAGTGTTGTAGTTCCATACACTTTGAAGTTGTAGAGAAGTCTATTTTTAGTTAAATCTGATCAAGATATGTTTAAAGGATAGTTTATACTTAGATTATTAAGAAAATAATTCCACATCCTTTGTGAGAGTTCAACTCTAAAATGCTAAACATCATGTTTTAGGTCTAAGGTACGTCATAGTTGCAGATTTTTAACTTAGACCAGTATTTTTACTTGCATATTTCATTTATAACGGTGGAGCCCCTAACAACTGAAACCAATTTCACAAGGAAGGATTTTACAACTGTAATTTTGTAAAACTAGATAAACATTGTTATACTGTACGCACTTCCACAGGGTAAGGTAATAGGGCTATATTTGGCTTGGTGTGAAGTAAGTACTCTATTAGATATGATTGCTATGGGTCATTTTGTAACAAATAAAAATACCACCAAAACTATTTATTAAATGTTAGAACCTCAAATGCAGTAATAAAGTAGATGATATGACTAACTGTAGCCTAATCATATTTTTGTGGTTGTGAATGAAAAATGATTAACGGCATTGGTGGTGGCATAGCCAAACTAGCAGCTAAATTGCTAGCCTCGGTATTCATATTTTGATATAGGATTCATAGGAAGTGACCTATGGAGCCAACAGTAAGAATATGAGGAGGCAGACTTTGACTGTAAATGGTTAATTGATCAAGATAAAGGAAGAAAATGATATGAATTATCTAAGGAAGTATTCCCTTTCATGATTTGCTATCTTATGTTTATCAATGTGGATGTTCATATATTATAATGATAGAAGAGAAACACAACTTGCTATATGCTGCAATTTTTTGACTCATTTTGAATGCCAACTTTTTCTAGTCATTACTTGTGGAAGTCTGTTCTAAAGTATGGGTCTGCACTCCTGCAGCTTAGAGGAAATTGCTTCATCTCTATGTGGACCAGGAACAAACAATAGTACTTGATTATCTGATGAGTACAATTTTATGAATTTCTGAATGAAGAGAACTTTAGGAGTGGTGTATATGGATGCTGTAAGAATAAGGTTTTTCAGTTGTTTGAAGACAAAGCAAAATGGTTGTACTTTTCAACTACATGTTTCTGATTTTCAATGGGGAGCAACTTGCATAAGATCAATGTAGTACATTTTGGATGCCAAAATGGGAATCGACCTATTTTTAAGAGGCTGTCTCCTGTCTTCTCTTACTGAAGAGAATGTGATGAGAGGCACCAAAATTAAAAGCATATGAATCTAATCAAATATGCAATCCAAAGCAAATAATGAAAGCTTACCATACACGAAATGAAGATAAGGTTTTCTCAATAGGGAAGCCCTTCAAGGGAAGAAAATCTTACAATGATATAGATCCTCTTCACAACCTTAACAATTTTAGAAGAACCTAAATATAGAAGAATATAGTGGAGTGGACTCTTAACATGTATCTACTCTTTTAAAATGAGAGAGATGACTCTACTTAAGGGGTAGATAAGATAATTCTATTAATGTCCACAGATGGCCAAAGTAGGCCAATGGAACTCCTTATAAGGAAACTTTTCAAATTACGATGCATTGTAGTAACCGCAAAGAACTACAAAAATAAGCTAAACTGGAGTAAAGAATCTAGTTTAAACTACTCTCTAGTGGAACAACTGTATGGCATAAAATTACAGCCTCATGGGTTACCCAAAATGGATAAATCCTAACATGCTGAAAGTAATGACTAAGGCAGAGCTAAAAGTTGAGGTACAACAGAGATATAAAGTAGCTCCAATGGATCTAAGCGCCAACGTTATTCCATAGTGGGCTGTAAAATAGAAACACAATTTTTGTCATTATCAACTATCCCAAAAGGGCCAACACAGGATCTAATGATGCTCCTAGCATAATGGCTAGGACAAAGAGGGCTTGGTTGGTAATCCTGGTTGGACATAGAGTTCGACGCCTGAGGACTCTTATAGCATCCATGGATGTGGAACCAATAGAAGAGGACAAGCAATTAGTAAGCTGTGTCTGTCTACAACTCCTCGCTATGCGAGGGGTGGTGAAAACGCGATGCCAAAGAATTACAGCCTTGTCCTGTCAAAAGCAAGAAGAAATAATAGAGTAGCCACTCTTGTATGTAGACAAGGGCGCATAGATATCATTAAAATTTTGGATAGTTGTAGCTGCAAATCAGTGCTTATTACTGTTGACTGCAAAGAGTGAAAAAATGAGGTGATTAGTCAAGTAGTAGTCTGTCTCCCTTGTAATAACTGACGCTGAGTGATAGCTACCCTGAAGTAAAGAGCCAAGCATCTTTGGTTAGGATTGCTAAAAAAGTGGTAAGTGATCCACCTGTATCTCTATACAAACAATAGTATTTCCCTCGAATTTCATAATAAACAGGACACTTGAAGATGAAATGTTCTTCAGTCTCCACCTCCCAAATAGAGCAAAGACGACATACACTATCCTCTCAAGGAATATGGTGGTCTGTCTCCATCCGCAACTGATGTGAGCATACTTTGAGTTGACCAAGAGGAATCCTAAGGCTGTGTGTCCAATGTCGCTTGACATAATTAGGAGGAGTAATAATTCTATTCCCAATCCTTATGAAATGCTTAGTGTAGAAGGCCAACTTAGGACTAAGAGGTTGAGATGGAGCGACCCAAGTGATCTGAATATATTGTCAATAAACATCATCTTTGACTGCTTGATTAATTACCCTCTTATCAGGAAGAAGGCAGGGAGGAGCATTTAAAGAGTATTTGAAAGGAGGTAATTGATCTATGGAGATGCCAACTGACTGAAGTAGAGAAATAACATCCGAGTATTATCCACGTTGATGACCAAAAGAGCCCCTAGTGGTAATGCATTGTGAGAAGTAAAGTGCCAAATATGGGTATCTCTTCCAGCCTGAGGTGCAGTCACCCATGGATCTAAGGCAATGAAGCTGGAAAATAATTCTGAAGATGCTCTCAAGGCAAAGAGGATAAGCACCAAACTCAGCCTGAACAATACATTGGGGATTGTTCTTTTACATCGGATAAATCGCTGAAGCAAAATAGTTTGGACCCTCTCAATGCGATCCCAATCAACACACCCTAGACTTGGACCCCAAATATCAGATCCATAAAGGACTGTGGGTTTGATGATGCAATCAAAGAGGCGCATCTTTGTAGGTATGTCTTGAAAGTGCTGTTGGAAGCATTGGCGTTCCAAAACTGAGAGAGATGCGTATCCCTTGCAAAGAAGTGACTGAAGCTGGCTGAAGATTAAGATTACAACTAACACCATCATGGCTAATGCCACCTTGCAACATGTGTATGGTTAAGTGTTCATAATCGTCAAGGACGAACGAGTATGTGTGACTAGTGTAAATGGGAGCTAAACTTAGATGGTGTTCTACATATTCCCCCTCGTGAGGAATATTTATATAAGACAAAAGATACTTTCCACCTCATATGAGAGTGTCACCTTATAATAAGTCAAAGGAGGTGTAGAGATTCCTACTTACATATTCTCATAATAAATGGGTTCAAATTCATTTGAGGATTATTGATCCAGAACCTAACATACTAACTTAGGACCTAGGATCAAATATTAGACCTAAATAATTTTTTACCAAGTAAGAGATATATTTCTTGCTTCTCTCTGAATTCTATGTTTAAATACATCCCTTGTGCATGGATTTTGCACATGAAGGTTTGTTGCTGATGAATTTCAGATTATAGATTTGATAGAAAGGGTGTGTTTGTGCATTGCATAAGCCATAGAGGCCTTCTTAGGACAGTGATCAAGGATTGCGTTGCAGGTATGAGGTAGTGGCACTGAAGACCATGGTGGTTCAATCAAGCGAGGTGGCTATGTGAAATGATTATGCAAAATTTTATGTTGCACTAATGAATGAGGGATATATTTAAAAAAGAAATGTTTGTATGGGATTGAAACAAGCCCTACCCATTTTACCCAATGATCGCATTACTGTGGTATTTTAGTAACATATTATTTTGGTATTATAACAAACTTTATTATCATGTCATCCATGGGAACTATATCCAAGTAGGCTCTTTGTGAGCTACAGATTCTCACCAATCAGAGTTCAATCCCGTGGGTGAATGGGGAACATATTTTAGCTATGAGCGTCGTCGAGGATATTATTATTGACCATCCTGGCACATAAGTTACTCTTTTGTTTATTCTGCTAGGAAAAATGAGAGGTATGACATTAATAATGACCGAAGTTGCTTGAGTATTTATAAATAATTTCGACTGCATCTAGCCATGGGATGGCTAAAGAACTATGTAGCTATTACATATCTGTATTATTTTCAAGATTGTGTATAGATTAGATCACTGATCATAGAAGCAAAATTAGGGCATACATACACGTTTAACTTGAGATTATAATATAATTATAGGTTGGGATCGATGAAGCTAGAGAATCTAGAACAAGTAGCAAGCTCTTTGGTAACAAAGAAGAATTGAAGCACATATGGGTTCATTCACTTGGTGAAGTGAAACAAGAAAAAGCAGAAGATCTAATTAATTTGCATTCTAATCTTTGTCTTGTATCTTGCAAAAAAGAACAATACACAAGAGGGCAAACAAAAGATTGGGTTGTGGATCCTAAAAATCCTGATTTAGATATTTCCATGGCTGCACCTGATCTTGAAGATGAGGACTAATCTTCCACTAGATCTGCTGTTGAAGCCACAGGAGTTGGGTCTTGTAGTTTGGTACCTGATTTTGATGACTTGGAGCATTACAGTTTATAGTGTATCCCATGTAGTTTAGTTTTGCATGACTTGTATAGCCTGATCTATAAAGGTTGAGCTTTGACATTAACCATTGTACTCTATATGAGATTTAATAATTAAATGTGTTTCCATCTATTTCCGATCTCCTTGATTCAATTTTGCCTACAAAATCTAAAAATTATTTTGTACATTTTTTAATTAGGAGTTTCCTTTCATGTATCTGTGTTTCCAAAGAGTTTTGAGGACTTGTGTTTCCTAAGGTGTTTCCATTTCAGAAACTTTATTTGTTTCCAAGTTTTGTGCAACTTAGCTCAGGGCTAAATTTGTGCTAGTTGATGTGGCTTACACAGATCAGCTTGTGGCGGAATGTTCAGTAATGTCTTCTCTTTGTGGCCCCCCTTCAATTAAAGCGGGAGGGGGGGGGGGGTTTGGCCAAGACCAACATTGTACTTGTGTTGGCACATAAGACCCTTCACACCTGGCAGGTGATCTATTTATTATATAATGATCCAATAACAAGTTGGTTTGATGGTTATTGGGATCCTTGCCCTTGTATTGTGGGTGGTATCTAGACTTCCATCATTTTGTACATCAGCTGGAAATTTTTTTCATTAGTAGTGAAGTATTTTGGTCTCCAAGGGTACTGTTTCAAATATTTGTTTTCCTTTTCATTTCCTTGTGTTCTTTTATTTTCTTTTGTGAATCTGGGTGACGTGTTGGTCCTGTTCGATTCTCTCTCAGCTATTGTGAATTTCTGTAGGAAGATGATGGTTAAAGTCAAAATAATTCTTGTTTTGGCCCAAGAGTTGAGCCTCTCATATGCTAGGGGTTGTCGTAGCTCATGACTTATGACCAAGGCCCATGGCATGGTGAGGGTGACCTAGTTGACAAAGCATTGTGCCCCTTTAAACCTGTAGTACAGGTGGCAAAATAGAGGGGACATTATGCCCAAGCTTAGAACTAGAAGACCGAAAATGGTAGATGTGATGTCTATGATCTTGTCGAAAGTGCTCTCATAGTAGCAAATGGTCTCAACTAACAGCTAAATTAAATGCATGGTGGACAACATGCCCCAATGACTAGATTGATCCTAAAAACTAAAGAGGTGACATTGTGTCATTTAGAGCAGGAGTGAATGTAAACACTAGCCAGAAGATACACCTCAAAAAACCCTCATCGTGACACAGCATGAGAACTAAGATTCTCCACTGCAAGGATTGCAACATCTTCCTTGGCGGACATGAAGTTGTCAATCATGGCCAAAACCAGTTGGATCACATTGAGCAAAATAAATGCTTATAGATGGCAAACAAGTGTTGTTTAAGCAGGATCCTTGCTAGACAAGACTTGGAATTTGATGGATGCTTATGTTGGCTTTTGCAGGCTCAAGCGACAGCTATTGCTTTTCAATGGGCCTCTCTTCAAGGGCAGGCTAAACACACTTGATACATTGCCTACATTTTCCAGCACATCATTGTTGTCATCTTTATCAACATCTAATTAACAAAAATGGTTGTTGGAGTGAGTCGTGACTATGGGTTCTCCAACATATGGTGGAGACTGAATCCAGGATGATTTTTTATAAAAAAACCAGGCCACTGCTATGACTGGTAGCGGATGACCAATATTAAGATTAGGAGGGGTGGTTTTCAAAGGGAACCCCTCTCAGCCATTCTAGACTACCATTTTAACAGTTAGGAACATGGTATTCTGTAAAGTTTTGAATACTATTCTCAAACGATCGATTGTTTGGCATTCAATATCTCACAAGACTATCTCCAATATCTGCCTGTCCAGTTGCTTGTTTGTTGTTTTGTCTTCCATTTTACCTCCTCTATCTTGGCTGGGATTAACATTTTTGCCATAGCTGCGTTGGCAACCTTAGCTTGTAAACATTTTATATAAAATGATTTTCATATTGGCTGCAACAAAATGTGGCTTGTGATGGCTGGGTTGGGAACCTAGGTTATAAACATTTTATAGAAAATGATTTGTGTGTCGGCTGCAAGAATATGGGGCTGGAGATGTGAAAATATCCAGGAAGGCTAAGTGTTTAATCCTTTGAGATTCTTTTTGAGGTTACAGAAATTTGATTGTATTTTTTCTAAAATTTAATCTAAATATTTTTTTGAGATATGTGAGATTATTATTTTTTAAATGTATAATTTCCTTACAGAGAATGGAGGCAACATGAGAAGAGAAGCTTTAAAACGTTTGAAAACATTATGTTAACCATTGGTTTTGCTTTGTTCTGTCCCTTGTTTGGTTTAAAAAAATAAAAATAAAATAATAATAAGAACATGATCTTCAATTTTATTTCTTATGATCATATGGGCTTATTTGCATTTTTAATGGTGTAGCTAGTAAGGGAAACTTCAAACATTCATTTTGATGTTGAGGCATGATAATGAATGCTTGCCATTGACTGAAGTGAGTGAGGCTTTTCTTTAAATTTTTTTTTCCTCCCTTTTCTTTTTAATATAATGTTGATAGCTAAAAATGGTCATGCATGTGTTGGAATTGTAAAAAGTAAAGGGTTCATAATTAATGTTGATGATAATGATGATGTTTATTATCCCTCAAGATGGTTAAGGTCTATGAGACATAGAAAGAATCAATCTGTGAAAGCCATGTATCTTTTAGAGCATCATTTCTATGTTTGAAATGATGGAGATAAAAGTGCCAAGACTTGATTCTTATCCGAAGAGCAATGACGTAATGAACCCTCGGTAAAGTTATCTGAAGAGCAAATTAAAAGGAAATGGTTTTCCTTTTCAGCTTATGATATCACATATCTTACAAATTCATTTATGTTAAAGACATTTTCAGGTTAGTCCAACATCTGGTCTCCCAATGGAGGTCATACATGTTGGTCCTGATTTTAGCAATATGCGTTTTCTTTTTTAGACTAACAATGTTGGAAAAACAATCTTCATCCCTAGTCCAAGGTCAATGATCTCTTTATAGTACTTCAGCTTCCTTTATCAATGATTTCAAACGATGTTTTAGGAAAACAATTTTGATCCCCCAGTTCAGTGTTGATGATATCTTTATAGTTCTTGAGCTTCCTGTTGTCAAAGATTTCGTTGTCGTTCTTATCAATTAATTGCAGTGAATAAAGTCCATTACCTGTGTGATTGTTCTCTCTCTTGGTAATGTGGATACTTGGATCATCTATTACTGTGATGTTTTGTCAAAAATATAAGATGACCGAGTCACAGAAAGGGCATAGGTGGTAGTGGTTACTCTTTTGATGCATACTGAGTCTGTTAATGATTTTAATTTCATTATCTTTTATTTTGTGTTTTACTTATCTTGAACAGGTCACGCGATGGTAGACATCTGTCTTTCTGCATTCGATTTGATCATGTGAGAATCATTAATTTTGTATCCCTATGTCCATTCAACTACCTTTTTGGAGTTTTGTTTAGCTGCCTATGCATAATATGTTCTTACCAAAAAGTTTTGATTGTGTTTTCTTAGGAGGATAACACAAGCAGTAAGTTGAGTCTTTGGATTGCAGACGTAGAAACAGGCCAAGCCAGGCCTTTGATTGGCACATCTGAATTCAACATAAATGCAGTTTTTAACAAGTAAGTCTTCAGTAGCAGGAATGAAAAACATCTTGTATTTTGTTTATTCTATGTTCTAAATAGAGCAATTATGTTATAGTACATTAATGGTGAGCCTGCCTGTTTAATTTTCAGTTTTATGTGGATTGATGAATCCACACTAGTTGTATGTACCATACCTTCATCACGTGGAGAGCCTCCAAAAAAGCCATTGATTCCATCAGGTCCAAAGATTCAATCTAATGAAGAAGAAAATGTGGTGCAAGTGAGAACCTATCAAGACTTGTTGAAGGATGAATATGATGCAGATCTATTTGATTACTATGCGACAACTCAGTTACTATGGGTCAAATTAGATGGGACAGTGAAACCTATAGGGCCACCAGCTGTGTATACCTCAATAGACCCTTCTCCTGATGGGGAATATCTCATAGTCTTCTCAATTCACAGGCCTTACTCATTTAACGTCCCTTGTGGAAGGTTCCCCAAGAAAGTTGAAATATGGACTTCAGATGGGAAATTTGTCAGGGAATTATGTGATTTGCCTCTTGCGGAGAACATTCCAATAGCTTTTAACAGTGTTCGCAAAGGCATGAGGTCCATCAATTGGCGACCTGATAAGCCTTCGTCGCTTTACTGGTATTGGCCGAATCTTGAAAATTATTTGTATAACCATTTTCCACTTTTTCTGCCTTCTTGCTTTTCTGTGGTTTTGATTTCTTGCTAACAGGTCCTTTCGGTTTACTGATTAGCTTTCCTTTCAACTATTTTTTTATTTTTTGGAAAGTTTTAGGTAGGAGAAATTTCTGGTTGTAAGGGTCTGTAATTGGCTTCCATAAGTTCCATCTTATGCAAATGTGTATGCTTCTTGTGTATCTCTTGATTTTTTATCCTTTGTTACAGGGCAGAGACACAAGATGGTGGTGATGCAAAGGTGGAAGTTTCTCCCCGTGATATCATTTACATGCAGTCTGCTGAACCACAGCCTGGCGTGGAACCTGAGGTTCTTCATAAGCTTGATCTCCGTTACGGGTGCTTACACGAACTCTTTTTTGCTCATTAATTGGCACAAGCTTGTTTGTATTGTGGCAAAGAGTTTTTTTTTGCTTCCTATTTACAACATTTTTCCTCCCTCTTCTTATTAACAACATTTTGAAGTCTCAATATGAAAAGAGAAAAATATTGGAACATAACAACTTATTGATCAAACATGCTAATGCTCTGGGTGATGCAATCAATTGGACTAAAATTTTAAATCTTAGATGTCAACACAAATAAATTTTTAAGTAGTGTTGGTTATACAATATAATATAACTGGGGCTATAGATGACATTGTGATAATAAACTCTATATTTACTGGCTAAATTATTCTTCTAATTAACATGGCTGGAAGATTGTGTGAATTAAAGGAGACATGGACAAACAGCTACATAATTCATTACTGCAATTCATGTTTTGCAGGGAAAAATGTATGAATACATGTGATTAGTTTGATGTTGAAGAGATTACAGACATTCTGTTTGCAACATAAGCATATAAATCTTCTCAATGTAGTTACCATGAGCACTTCAGCCAAATCGAGCAATTTGTTATCCCAAGTTGTGGGCAAAGCTATAGAACAAAACAGTTGTAATGTTAGACAGTTTTAAGATTACCTCATTTAATGGTAAGGGTTCCTTGTACATGGAGCCTCTTAACATCCAAACCGGGCCTACAGGCCTAATGGAAGATAATTTATCATTCGGTAATTTTAGGGGACAAATTAACGAAGGAAATAAAGGTAGTGGCGAAGCAGAGTATTCTACATAATGTTTATGGTTAAATAACTATAGAGGTGTACTCTATTCACACCAAATTTTATTTTGGCATGATAACCCACAAGTGTATATTTTGATTTGAAAAGCATTTATCATATCCTTTCTAGTGCGAACAAATCCATTGTGTTACTGTTAATACTTATATTTAGTTCAAGCGTTAACCCCATAAGCCTTGCCTGCATACCCATATTGATCAAAGTGCCATATTCTGTAAGGGTTGTTGTAAGAGAGTGCCACTTACAGTACAGCATGGTGCCTCATTTCCAACTCTTTCTAGTCATTGCTTGAAAACTGTAGTGTATATTGGCCCCTACCTTCTTATGTTTCTTAAAATACCCTTCTATTATATTATATCCTTATATTATTGTAATATCAATATGTATACCCTTATTTATTAATAACCTACGGAATCTTTATTTATTAAGAGGTAAGTATGAAGGGTTATGACTTTTTATATTATACCCCTTGGATCAGATATATGTACATCTCTACCATTTGGTGGAGAGAGTATCCATCTATCTGTTCATCTGTCTTTTATATACAACATTGTATATTGAATACTTAATGGATTTCATCATCATGTAATAGACCAATTGGTCCATTACAAAAACCTTCTTGATTTTATTTATATTGAACTACTAAGCTTTTTACAATTAATATTCGAGCATTCCAAAAACCAAATGAATTAAGAAAAGATTATTTCAAGGATCTGTGAATTTTATATGAATAAGAATTTTGGAAATTTTGACTTAAATTGTTCTTTTGTAATCAGTTTATTTGCTTTAGGCAATATGACTACTAAATTGCAATTAAGGCTTCTCAAGTTTTATCCATCCTTGGATTTCTGAAGTTGAAAATGTAACACACATTCTGAATTTTGCTTCAAACTTTACTATATTCTGGTAAGCCATTTTCAGTCTCATGCATTGATAAGCCATGTCAAAGGCTTCTAATCAGAGTAAGACACTATTCTGACTCGAATGAAACCATTAGCTTTGATAAAGATACCTACATTCAGTTTATCTTGTATTTCTGTAGTACCATAACTACTCTCTTAAAATGTTATTTTATTTACAGGGGAATTTCTTGGGGTGATGAAGATTTGGCTCTGGTTTATGAGTCATGGTATAAAACAAGGCGTACACGGACGTGGATAATATCTCCGGCGAATAGAGAACAAGGGGCTCGTATATTATTTGACAGATCCTCAGAGGATGTTTACTCTGATCCAGGCTCACCAATGCTTCGAAGGACTTCAGCTGGAACATATGTTCTTGCAAATATAAGAAAGAAAGATGGAAGTACACATCTTCTGTTGAATGGAAGAGGGGCAACACCAGAAGGAAACATTCCTTTTCTTGATCTTTTGACCATGTGAGATTTTCATAATTTTATTTAGATCTTAATTGCTTGGTATGTGATTGTGGAGTTACTGTAGAAGCATATGGTTGATATTTTTGTGTACTGCTGAGATGAGTGCTTGTGATCAGAAGCACAGGGGAAAAGGAGCGGATATGGGAAAGCGACAAAGAAATATATTACCAGACAGTTGTTGCTTTGATGTCTGATCAGTGTGATGGGGATCTGGATCTTGATAAACTCAAAATTCTTTTTTCAAAAGAGTCAAAAACAGAAAATCCACAGTACTTTTTGCAGGCTTGGCCAGATAGAAGAATTAGCCAAATTACAAATTTCCCTCATCCATATCCCCAACTGACTAAACTGCAGAAAGAGATGATTAGGTATAAACGTAAGGATGGAGTGCAGCTCACTGCAACTCTGTATTTGCCTCCTGGTTATGATGCATCGAAAGATGGACCTCTTCCAACATTAGTATGGTCTTATCCGGGAGAGTTTAAGAGTAAAGAAGCAGCTGGCCAAGTTCGTGGTTCTCCAAATGAATTTGCAGGAATAGGACCTACATCACCACTTCTTTGGTTGGCTAGAGGGTAAGTAGTATGTTCTTTATTTTATACATTGAGATATAGTGCTTACATTTGCAAGGTGAGCATGGTCCATTGAAAGTGGGGAATAATATTTATTTTTCACAGCTAAAGAAAATTAATACCAGCATCAGGTAAAGAAGCTTGTTTGTTTGTATTTTTGTACTCTTTCAGTGTATTACAAATCTTTGGCATTTCCATTTGTGTTTGTTTGAGAATGTAATTACTTCTTACATCAAACTAATGTCTTCCCAAGAAAATGTATTTCTGGAAATATATTTGCACCTACTAACGCAGGAGACATGCCAGCAGTTTATCTATCATTTTGTTCTTCAATGATATGTGGTCAAATATGAATCAAAAGAGCCATTATCTAATCAAATGACATGAGCTCAACCGGTTAAATTCCTAGACTTTCATGGAGGAGACGAAAGTTCAAACCTTGTGAAGTGATACACATATAATTGCCAAGCTGTTGAAATACTACTATGTGTCACAATGTAATACGGTGGGGCCTGTTTCAATTCCATATAACCAATTAAAAGAAAAAAAGCCATTATCTATGCAGATCCCTAGCAGTGCCTCCCAGTATTATCCCGGCTAATGCATGTTTTTATGTTGACTTAAAAGTCAAACCGATATGGAGTCTTGGCTCTTTGCTTGGGAAACTGTCAGGATTTCAGGATAACTATTCATATTCTCATGTGACAGTGATTGATAAGAAGGAAGAACTTAAGGTTCTTACTTAACATTAAGACAGTGATTGATAAGAAGGAAGAACTTAAGGTTCTTACTTAACATTAAGAACTTATTCTCATGTGACAGAACTTAAGGAAGAACTTAAGGAAGAACTTATTCTCATGTGACAGTGATTGATAAGAAGGAAGAACTTAAGGTTCTTACTTAACATTAAGACTGTTATGAGAGGTCAGTGCTTTAGAGGACAAGTTTTGGAATGAAAGGGCCTCTTATCAACTTATTAGATTGTTTTACAATTTGCATTTTTTAAATCTCTTTGATTTATTCTTTCTGAAACAAGTGCTTTGGTTTCATTTGATATAATCCAGATCTTTCAGTCAGGCATCTTTGAGTGTAAAGAAAACAAGAGTGAGCAATCCTAGGAGCTTCTCACTCAGTTGTTGACCTGTAATGGAAGGAATTTGTTGCTTTGAGTGTCATGCCGACCACTTTGTAAGAGCTTCCATGATCTATTGCACCCCTTTTCTAGTATTCATGAATGTCTTGAAGAACTAGTGGTTGCATTAACAAACTTTGATGCTAGGGGGGGTATCATGTTGTGAGATTTTGGTTTCCTTGTTCTATTTAGCAATTTTAAGGGAGAATTTCAGCCAATGACGAACACCTCTATTACATATCATATGTAATTATAAAAATGTGTGTCTTAAGTGACAAGTGATGTGACTTCTGAATGAAGATGCTTATGGGAATATAGTCCAGGCTCTTAAAATGTGCTACTTGCATGGTTCTTGATTTTCAGCTGTTCTAAACCTCCCAAAGAGATAGTCACCCTACCTATCTCTAGACTTTTCTCATGCTGAAAAATTCTAGTACCAAAACATGACATGTACCTACCATTTCTTAGGAAAAATGGCCCAGGAACTAGTGGGCTGAAAATAAACATCCAGAACACATGAAATTCCATTTCTGACCCAAATTACTCTCTCTATCTGAAAGTATTTTTTGACTTTTTCTTGGAAACATGCCTTGGCTTTTTAAAAAATTCTTGCTTCCTCATAACATGTATCTAGACTCGTTTTTCTTTTTTTCAATGAGTTTACACAGGTTTTTGTGAGAGGTCCCGATCCCCTTATACTGAGTGTGGTTTGAACCTTTGGCCTCTCAAAGCCCTTACCACTGCAGTAAGCTTGCAGCTTAGACTCATTTTTCTTAAAAAGGTCTTCTTTCTTCATTGTTTCTTAGGCATTCCTGTGGCAGCCAAAAGACAACAAATCCTTTAATAACAAAAGATATGAACTTGGAAAAGAGTGAAAATGTAAAAAATATTAAAGAAAATGAATCCCTAAAAGCCAAAGAAATCTACTATATCATTCACTTCTGAAATCCAAGTATCATTATTTTAATAGAGAACTTGAACTGTTGGAGGGTTGGATCGCAGGACAAATCTTGGAGGCTACGCTTTGTTAGGTAATGTAAATTTCTCTCAATTCTATCCTCTTCTATGTTGTTACAATAAATACGTTTTGCACATTTTACATACAGTTTGAAGTGTGCTTGTTCTGTAACAATGGAAGTTGACTTATCCTTTTAAATTTGTTTCATCTTTAATAACTGCCAAAGATGTTTTGATTTTTGGATGAACCATTTTTCTCTAAGATTATTTCTACTTGACATGGGCCACCACGTATATCTCCCTTTTGCTGTTTGGATACAAGGAACTAATATCTGTTTGGTTCCCTAAATATGTTGCCTTCCACATGGATGTGTTTTCATTTGGATACAAGGAACTAATATCTGTTTGGTTCCCTACATATGTTACCTTCCACATGGATGTGTTTTCAATGGTCCTTTTTACATGATATGACTATTTGTAAAAATGGAAATCTTGTGAAGCTTATGATGCACATTGTGCTTAATCATGAATTTACTCAGTGCTTCACATAAATTGTAGCATGAGGAAGCAATTTGAGAAATGAGTGGGTGTGATTAGTGGATTTTAGTTTGTTGAGAAAGCCAGGTGCTCGAGGCTTGTGGTTCATATGATCTTACCTATACCACGTTTCTGTTGATTAACAGAACCAAATAAAAAAACCTCAAACAATTGGTTATGACTTTTTATTCTATGTTGACATTTTAATGTAGTGACAGGTTATGTAGAGTGTTTTGGCTTTACTGATAGTGTGCACTACACTAAAAATTGAAGAGTTTTGTTAAGAGTGTTGACCATATGTTCAAGGCCCGAGATTTATTCGTTGTAGGGGACTGAAAATTGTTGTATCCAAATTTGAGAAAAAAACATTGACATAATGAAATTATTTAGTCAAATTTGAAATCAACTATCAAAATTCATATAATATAAAATTGTAAAAAGTTGTAAGTTTTGTTTGTAATAAAATGACGAGTCTTAGCTTTCTTTTATTCTTCTCTTATGTTCCTCAATGCATACATTTGCATTTTTTTTCTTGTTATTCATACGAAATATTTGAGTCTTATTTTCTATATTATATCTACATGCCTCTGTAATTTGTAGCTATGGCCTCTATAGTTGTATTTCTTAATGATCTTGTTCTGTAGGGTAAAGTTGCTGCTAGGTTACCATAAAGGCTTGTGAAAATTGATCCTTAATATGTTCGACAGCTTTACCTATTTTATATTAGTCTATAATAAATTGAATGATTTTCGGTACATTCTAGAAGAGTACCCAGGCATATCTATGCTAGTCTCTTATGAAAGCAAGTTTTAGTCCAAATTAAAAAATATGTTGCAAAAAGTTGAATTATCTACATCCCACTCTAGATATGGAAGTGAATGAAGAAATTTTGTTTGTATGGAATATTTACAGTATTAACATTTCAAATGCCCTTTGTCCAATTCTAGTCTAAAAGTCTTCTGGCAGCTGGAGAGTATCCGGAAAAATATCCATATGTTTTTTTTTAATTAAATAATTTTATTTAATTTTAAAACAAACTATGTTTTTCTAAACACTCAAATTCTGTTTTAACAGGTTTGCTATTTTGTCTGGACCAACTATTCCAATAATTGGAGAAGGAGACGAGGAGGCAAATGACAGGTATTGCGACTGAACTATTCCCATTGTCTAGTTCAGTGTTTGAGGCTACAAGGTGGATGCAAGGGATGAATATAGCATTCTTTTTAAGTTTCAATCATACGTATTTTTTTGCTGTTTATGAACATTTCAACTTCAATCAATCTCTTTGAGTTTCCATTATGATCTGCTATGTGTGCTTTCTCAAGTCACATGCATTGAATGGAAAATCATGGGCAACTACTTTCCATATTCTGTTTCTAAACTGCATATTTGCCTATCAAGTATGCTCATCAACTTGAAAGTTCAATATTACTTTGAGCCACATAATTTCATATTCATGTGTTTGTTATCTTGACACTTGTTAAAATGACATTTATACGGATATTAATTTCCCTTAAACATTGTAGTCAGACTCCTGTTTCAAAGGTCACTCAATACATGCATCTCAAATCTTTTTTTATTTTGCTAGTGTTAGGCTCTATGAATGTTGTGGGCCAGTTTTGGACTGCCAAAAAACTCTTTTAACAGGGTTGCCCTTAATGTATTCTGAATGGGTATACATGAGTATTTACATATTCAAATGTAGAAGAATATATATTCATACATAGGTCAGAGGAGGGAGGGAGAGAATGACTACAAATAAGCAACGGAGGATAGGGTGTAAGGACTTGTCTCTACATAGCATCCTTTAACTGAGCATGTTTAATTGTGTATGTTTCATGCTTTACCAAGTTGGAAAAGTTTTGTCCACGGAGCACAGATAGAAGACAAGCAATATGACCTTGATAAGTATTCACATTAATATTAAAGGAGAGACAACATTTAGGTATTGCAGAATAATGTCCATTTGGACATGTTGGTCTATATTTAGCTTATTCAGGTTTAATATTTAATTACATCTTCAAATACTGAGATGTCATCAATAATGTCATGAGGATTAACTAGTTCAACGAGGTATTATAACTATTTGATGGTTATATACCCTACTCAACTACACCGCATTCTCACTTCTTTTTTCATTTTTGTCCTCTAGTCCTCTTGTTATTGTTTATTATCTCTTTTCTATTTGAATGTTCAATTCTTACATAGCATTAAAACCCATGCTGGGTATTTGGGAGGGAGGTGCTTTATTGAGGTGAGAGTATCTAAGAACAAATGAAGAAGTATAATATCATCGAGATGCACTGTGTTATGCAAGAAATCATAGCATGCATTTCAGGGATCAATAGGCTTTGGAAGACCTCGAAATCAAAGTTTGAGTTCTTTGGCTTTATTGAGGTGAGAGTATCTAAGAACATATGAAGAAGTACAATATAATCGAGATGCACTGTGTTATGCAAGAAATCATAGCATGCATTTCAGGGATCAATAGGCTTTGGAAGACCTCGAAATCAAAGTTTGAGTTCTTTGGCTTGACATGTCCTTTCCTCATCAAATTTGGCTTGCATTGCTAACTCCACAATGGGAGGAGTCTTTTTGCCCTTGACCACTTGAACTCATGAATTATGTTCTTCAACTTGTTTTTGAAGTGATTATTGATAAGCATTTGACTTGTTTTTGAGATTCTCGTGTTTGACAAGGATCTCTTTTTGCTTGTGTTGTATATCATGAACAACGTTTAGTTTGACAATCTTTTCGGTTGCAGAAGTATGAGGTCGCTCAAACTGTTTTAGTTTGACAATCTTTTCAACTTGTGCCTGGATTTGATGACGTGGGGCCTAAATTGTGGTGTCCTTGCAAACCTGGTTTTAGAGTTGTTATATTTGCTGTTAAACTCAATACCAAAATGTTCAGTTTCTGCGATCCATTTGGGATGTAGTTTAGAGGCTAGTCTTCTTCTTTAGTCAAGAGTCATCTTCATACACAAACTCATGCACTGTAGATACTCTTTGGATAACCTATTTCATCTCCTTGATAAGGGTTTGGTTAATAAAGTGGTTAGGGAGAAGGTATATCCACAATATATTTAGTAAACTTGGGTTGGATCTTTCTTTTGTAGCCTCTTAGTCGTAAGGTGGATTTCTATGTTGAGGATTTCCTTCATCGAAGGTACATTACCTATCCTAACTATCTTTGGCGTCATTGCCCTCATGGCCTCACCAATTACAGATTGAGACTAACCCAGATATTCCTCGAGGTAACAGTGTTTGTCGTCTTTGTTCTCTCAAGCAGGTGGAAATGTAGGAGCACTTTATGTACAGGTCTCATATCTACTTTACCATTGCTTATGTAGACTTACGAGAGTTGCTTACTACCTTTTTCCATTACTTCGTCTAAGGTGCCTTGGCTCTTTACCTTCAAAGATTGGTCACTTTTAGGTGCAAGCTTCACAGGGAACTCCAATGACTACTCAGATTAATTGCTGCCTCTTTTCAGCCTACTCTAGTCATTGGAGGTATCAGTTGACACTTTAATGCTGCATTTGTCCACACAGGCAAAGGTAGATCAGCAAAGCCTGTGATTCCCTATGTGAGAAGCTACCAGGTTACTGCCATCCACTTTTTCTCGCACTTGGTGACGTGGATACAATATTATTCGGCAGTGAGGTTTAGGTACTCTGTCACCCCTCCCCACAATCTAGGATGCTTGAATAGATGCACATTACCTTTTTTCTCTTGACATATGTTGTATTGTTGGCCATGGATGGCTGGCGATCTTTTGGGAGAGATAGCTTGCATTTTTCAAGGATTGGTTACGAAGGCTGACATTATCTAGGCCATTCTCATATGGTCCTCACCAAATCATGTTGGGTTCCTTTTATGGTGATTGATGAGGATTCTGGTCTTTCTGCCTTGCATTTTGATACAAATAGGGCCAATGTTGGCTTCCACATGTAGTCTCATTCGACATTTGTTACACCTTTGGTCTTTCTCGTCATTTCTTCTTTGGCAACTAGGTTTCTTTCCTGGCTATGTGTAATATATGTATTTATCTTTTCTCGTATGTTTAGGTTTCACCTCTTAGATTATTATGATTATTATTTTTCCTTGTTGCTTTTCACCTTCTCTTGCTTTTAAGGTGCTGGAATTCCTTGAAAACGACTTTACTATCGTAACTTTTGAGTCTTGTTGACATACTTCACTCATTCTTGGATATGAACATATAATATCTTTCCCTTTAGTACCATATTTAAGATTTGAGAAGTCCATTTGTTCTTGGGGGGCAGTCTTGCATCTGAAGCTTATCTGCTTTGCAAAGAAAATATTCTTGAATCAGAATTGTCCTTATTTTAGGCATAAAGCAAATGGAACAAAGAAATAAATGGCGATATTTAATTGTTTTGAGATAATGGATATATACGACAAGACAATTCAATTGAACCATACTACATTGGCCAATGCCCTAACATCTGAATGGGCTTTAACTGTCCCCTCCATTTTAAGAATGAAGCAAATAAATCAAAGAAATAAATGATGATATTTTATTATTTTGCGAGAATGGATATTGATGATGACAAAATTCAATTAAACAGTACTTTGACATAAATAACTAGTGTGATCGCAATCACATATAGATGAGGATTGAATGGCCATGGAAATGCAAAATTATATGCAATTTTGATTTAACCCTCTGCAAATGAAAATAGCTCAACTTGAGGGCACAACTTCATCACAGCTTCTGCCCTGAAAATAGCACAAACACCTTAATTTCAAACTTGGCACATGTTGCTGAGGGCAGTAGTAGTACTATTTCCGCAAGTCAACTTTGAACTAGCATGAATATTAATGTCTGGCTTGCACTGTTCAAATACGAAGTGTCAAGATCTCAAATGGTAATGTAACACTGTAGTTTCAAATTTGCATGTTGTCTTGCCCTAGTTTCTGTTCATCTGCAAAATAAGGTGTCAAAATATTGAATTTGATCTGCAAAATGGGGTCAATTTCCTTACAAAACAATGGTAGGTTTCAACACAATTATAACTAGAATTCTCTGCTTCAAATACTTCTACTTGCAATTTGTTTTTGGACAGTTTTGAATAGGGTTTTAAAGAACTTACCAGGTTCAAGAAATCATTCACAGTGTCTAAAGCTTAAGCCACGTGAATATAATTGATTCTTTCAGGCTTTTGTTTCTGTGGGTTCAACAACATCCTCCATGACTGTGAGCAGATTTTCCTCAAAGTACAAAATGGCTTTTGATATTTCTTAAGTGGTATTTGCATTGACTGCATTTTGAAATACGGAACAAAAACCTTCATTTAGGTGCTTAGTTTCTTCAAAAATCTTACTACTTCTGGAAAATCTGCAATTTGTTATGCTTTTGTAAGGTGGTTGTAACCATATTAGAGAAACTTGGACTCGACACGGACTTGGCAAGACAATTTATGACTTCCCCCCAACCCCCCCCCAAAAAAAAAAAAACCAAGAAAATGCAAATCGTCATTGATAAAAGGCTTTTTTCATGCTTGTTGCAATTAATTAACATTATACACATCCAATATTTTTGCTCTAAGCTATAAAACCTTAAACTACTGACGAAACACACATCAATTAAAGATTTAAACTATAAAAATAACTTATCACCCAATAATCTGTTTCATCCAGTGCATCTTATCATTCTAGCTTGATTACATAAAGTCATGTTTCTCAATAATATTAATTCTATGTAAAACTGACTGAACAGAACATGAAAATCATATAACAAAACTGGTTTTCCACTGGGATGAACATGGGTCCTTCATCTGGGTTTGACTTTCCTTTAAAATGGCTAATCTTATCAACACTTATCATGTTGGTTAATTACATAGATGGGCTGATATCTCTTATTGATGCCTGGATTTCAAATCAGAAGCATGACAACCTGTTTTACTTTTGCAGTTGCTTCTAACATTAGTTTCTTCATCATCAAATTAACTAGCCCCAGGCCTTCTTACTGTTTGTTCAAATATGCTAGGGGTAATTTTCTTCTGTCCCCAGCTTTACTCCAAGGCTAATTCAAAGGTTCCTTCCATGCCTGTAATAATCTGCACCACTAAGGAAACAATAATCTGCATCACTCAGCTTGCTACCAAGGTCCATGCTAGTACAGTAAGTTTTACTTGCAAGTGAGATTTCCTTATGATACCATAATTACTACATATTGTTGTGGATCTCTCTCTTTCTCTCTCTCTCTCTCTCTCTCGCTATATATATATATATATATATATATATATATTGGTTATATGAGATTGAAATGGGCCCCACCCGTAATAAATCATGACCACATAATGGTATTACAACAGCTTGGCAATTATGCATATATCGCTTGACAAGATTCAAACCTTGGTCTTCTCCTTGAAAGTCAAGGAATTTAACTAGTTGAGCTAATGCCATTTGAAATCTTCGTGGAGATATTAGTACCATGCATTATCTATAATACCAAATGAAATTCACTTTCCATTTAGGATTGATCCAACCCAATAGGCATTATACGTGGGACTTTGTCCTGCTGTCATCAGTTTGCCAGTATTGGAATTGTGGTCAATCGCTAACTTCACTTCTGTCACATTCTCATCCACCTGTTGAATATTTAGGTATATGACTTGGTCATGAGGATTTTAAGCCCAATGAACATATTCTGTAAAATATTTTTTGTTGAAGTAATTTTTGCTTCCATTGTGGGAGTGCTTTGTGGTAAGTGGTTGAGGAGTGCGCAATGGGTTAATATTACAAAAATCATTTTCTGTAATTGTTTCCTTAGGACATAGACAATGCAATGGATGATAGACAATGCTCCATGCTTTATGTTCTGGGAGAATTTGGTCAGTCAATGCCATAACACATCTTGGCCCTTTCCAAGCTTTGGGTGGCTGTTGGATTCTTGAATTCTGGAAAAGATTTGTGTTTAAGGATGCAAATGCATGTTTCTTGTGGCTGTCTTCACCTCCTCTCAACTCTCTATTTCACTGAAAACAGTAGAAACGAAGGTCACTGCATTCCAGTTTCTGCATGAAGTCCATTGCAGCCGAGTTTTTTTCTCAGGATTCATGAGTCTGGTGAGTTTTTCCTGAGTTTTTAAAAAAACTTGCCTAGTCAAAAAAAAAAGTTGCAGGTCGATTCAAAGAGTTTCATAACTATTTTTTTTGCTAGAGAACAAGGGGTTGTACTCGGGTCCCCCACCCTTGACAAATCACAACTCTCTTCTTTAGAGATTGAGAGTTTACAAACAGATTCAATTCTCATCTTAATTGAGTTGCTATAGCTAGAAACCTACATCATTTTACATAAAATGTCTGAATTTTTGATTTTCATTTTCCGATATTTTTCAAATTTCTGTGTGAATACGAATATTTCAGAATTCAGAATCCATCTTGACATTTTCCTACAGCAGCCTTCACAATACCAAAACTTCACCTCTACTATTTATGCATTGCATCTTAGTAGAGTAATATTTCCAAAACATCGCACTATCATAGTCCGCTTTACCAGATCTGGATTGCTAGTTTCCTTCTTGAAGCACAAGTGCAACCACAAAAATTATAATAAATAGTTTATATGAAAAGTTATAACACATTTTGTTAATAAAATAAAGCAGATATTACCAATGGAAAACATTAAAGTAAATCTTAATCATTATTTGATTCAAGCAGTCAACATTTTCTTGTCAACTTCAGCTAAACTTACTACTTCCTCTAACCATGGAAAAAAGAATTTAACTTCACAATCTTCAATTAAAACCCCTTTATTGGCTAGCCTATCTGCACATTTGTTTCCTTCCCTTAACGTATGTGTAAACCAGATTTCTTCAAACTCTATAGCAAGGTCTTGAATTTCAACAATTATGTTCCATGGAGCCTTTGTTTTCCTCAAAATTGTATTTATTATTATGAGTGAATCACCTTCCATCCATACTCTGTTCCATTTCATTTGTTTGCATATTTTTAACCCTTCCAAAACCGCCCAAGCTTCAGCTTCATTATTTGTCTTAAATCCACTATTAAAAGCGTAATGAGACAAAATCTCTCCTCTATTATTTCTAATTATTCCTCCTCCTCCTGCTGGTCTTGGATTTCCTTTAGATGCTCCATCAAAATTCAATTTGACCAACTCCACATTTGGTGGTTTCCACTTTATATTTTTGTCTTCTTTTTGTTTCTCCTGTACCCAACATCATAATTCCATTTGATGACTTGAATCCATCTATCAAGGCTCTCTGCTTCCAGATTAGGGATTGGGTGAGTTGATAGGGTTGGTTTGGACTCCTCTATGGCTAAACAAATCTTCCTTTTCATTACCTCTAAACTGCTTTCCTTTCTTTTATATATTCTTCTATTCCTTTCTAGCCATACAGTCAAAAGTATTGTATCTTTTGATATATCTCATATTGTCTGTAAAGCCTCACTTTTAAAAGTGCTCTGCCATTGCTTTAACCATTCTTGAATTCTGCCATTCATCACCATGCATTTACCAAACATATTAAGAATCCATTGCCATAGTTTCCAGACTATTGAGCAATGTCCCAAGAGATGGTCTATACTCTACTTCTTTTTACAAAGAATACATTGTGAGGGGCTATGAAAACCCCTTTTTATAAGGTTATCCCAGGATAAAATTCTTCTATGACCTACTAGCTAAACAAACATTTTGACTTTAGGAATGCTTGGGCTATCCCAAATATCTCCTCCATATTCTTGCGATATTCCTATTTTGTTGGTGCTTTACATTATATCCACTTCTTGTTGTGTATTCTCCTGAGCTATTCAACTCCCAAATCAACTTATGCTGGGCTCTCCTTGGAATAATCACTATTATTATCTTTCTACTCAATTGCCTCCTAGCATCAATGTCTTGTATACTTGTAAAAAAATCTTCTTTCCATTTGTATCTTCCTTCCTGATCCTTGTACAAAATGTTTGAAACCCTATCACCATATTTGTCTTGAAGTAATCTCATCCATGGTTTCAAAATTGGATCTAGATTGAGTGGTTTTTTATCACACTAGTATCCATCCAAATAGAATTTTTTTCTCCAATTCCCACCACCCATCTTAAACCTTTAATTAGTAGATCAATTGATTTTTTTAAACCATTCAATAGTGCTAATGGAAGCTTCTAGTGGAAGCTTTAAACCCATATTAAGTATGTTGTCATTCTGGAAGCTTCTAATGAGTTCCATTTTCACATAATTAGGTATGTTGAACAGTTGGTGGCTAGTGCTGAGGCTGCAGTTGATGAAGTTATAAGACGAGGGGTAAACTCTCCAATTTATCTTGAATTGAATTGCTTCTAATATTTGTAAACTTTAACAACGATGCTTGTAATTGCTATATGCTTGCTAGAATAACTTGTATGGATGTAGGTTGCTCATCCAAAAAAAATTGCTATTGGAGGTCACTCATATGGGGCATTCATGACAGCCAACCTCCTGGCACATGCACCTCATCTTTTTTGTTGCGGGATTGCTCGGTCAGGAGCCTATAATAGGACACTTACTCCCTTTGGATTTCAGGTGAGCTTTACTCATGACAAATCAAGTTAGTACTCTTAAGCTTATATTGTTTTCTCAGTACTGTTCTAATATGCTCATTAGACTTGAATGGAATTTGTTTTTAGAATGAAGAGAGGACACTATGGGAAGCAACAAGTACATATGTTGAGATGAGCCCATTCATCTTAGCGAATAAAATAAAGAAACCCATCTTGCTAATACATGGAGAAGAGGATAATAATCCTGGAACACTCACAATGCAGGTATGGAAATAAATTTACAATGGTGACATATTGCAATTTGATTTGCATTTAGTGTTTGGCGTGATGATGTTTTTGACATACACACTTCTTATTCCATGGATGATACCTGATTTATTAAAATCATTTGCACTGTAGAAGGCTGTGTGTTGTACTTTTTATCCTTCGTATTATTGTTTGATGGTAAGTCACCGTAAAACTATAGTCCCTCTGTGTTTGTTCTTGATATGCCCTTCTTAATTCTCTCCAACAAGGAATCATGTTATGCATGTACCAAAAAATGACCTTCGCCATTAAAGGCATTGTTTATTTTTTTCAACCACTGTGATGAGCTTGGGATTTCAAAACACTTAAATACCTACCATTCAGTTACTGATAATTTTCTGACAGTGTTTCATGCCACCCAAGTATTAAGAACTTAAGATCCTGGGATTTGTTGCATTCCCTGTTTTGATACAAGGTAGATAATGGGCATGGGTGATTCATGAATATAAATCTTGGGTCTGGAAATAATAGAACATTTTGCTGTTGTTGGATTTCAGGATTGTTTTAGGCTATGGATTGCTATTGATATTCTTCAGATAGCCGGTCCTGCAAATTTCTTGATTTATTGCTTCATAATCCTTGCAGAAATACTTAGAAGTTGCATTCAAATTGATTTGGGGCCTTGTGATAGGAGGTCAACTAGATTTCATGCAAAGCAAAATTATTTGGTTCGAACTCTCTGCTTATCTTTTGGCAGTAGTGGATAAGATTACTGACTTGTATGTGGTAACCACTGTTGTACTAACCCATGGTAGAGGGTAAATACAACACTAGAGACAAGTGTCCTCTTATAGACAGCTGTAGCCAGTGAAAAAGAGCTATCTTTTGTCTTCTTAGGGAAGCTTTGAATGTTGTTGTTCCACTTTCTATGGCAACTCTGATTTGGCCCATCTTTTACCGTTTTGTTCTGCAATATTTATTGCAGCATCCAGAATTAGTCATACTTCACTATAGACAGTGCTCACGCTAGTCTTCTGTGTTTAGATGCTGCATTGCCATGAAGCATGTTTTTTTGCACTGGGAGTAAACACTAGATTTGGTTAAAACTTCAGTCGTTTCTGGTCATTAATGTCCATATGCTTGTTTGTTTGCATGTGCTGGCATGTATGTACTTGTTTGTTGGGTTTCTCTTCTCTCCTCTCTTTGGGTTTTAATGTAACAAATAAAAAAGTACTTACTGGTTCATTCTTGGTATGTTGGCTTTGTAAACATTGCAGTCAGAGCGCTTTTTCAATGCACTAAAAGGGCATGGTGCGCTCTCTCGCCTTGTGATTCTTCCTTTTGAAAGCCATGGATACAATGGGCGTGAAAGCATAATGCATCTTCTTTGGGAGACTGACAGATGGCTACAGAAGTTTTGTGTAAATTCCCCAGACACCAATCTTGATCCAAAGTCTTCAAGCCAAAATGAGAATGTTGATGGAGGGAAAAAGTATGCATCTATTGGGAAGGGAGGAAACAGTAACCAAGAAGAAGAATTTGAATATTCTTTCTATTCAATTCCCAGGTCATCTTTATGATAAATTTTTTATCAACCATCTGATGTGGTGAATGGCAAAGCTTATAGAAGTTGCCATTTGTGCTCAGCATTTCACTAAAATCATAATTTCTCTTGTTGTTTTATGTAACTTAATTTTTTATGGTCACTTGTTGCACTCATGGCAATGGAAATGTACAGAGGGAGATGTTTTCTCCTCCTTCAGTAGTTTCCGCCGTTTTATGAGAACTGCATGTCAAATTTAAATCTTCATTTGAGCATATTCTGCTATCATCTGCATGTATACTTTGTCTTTGATGTTCAGTTGTATCATTATAGTAAATACATTACCCACTAATCTCCTTGCTGCATTACTTCCATAATGAAATGGGCCTTTTGCAAGCATAGAGACATTACACTGCAGAGATACAGAAAGCTTTTAGTTTTCGTTGTTCAGGTTGGTACAACAATGATGGATCCTGCTCTTTGGGATGAGCAAATTAAGAATGAATTTTTTTGCCAATGCTTAAAAGTGATGTTAAAGATCAAACTAAAGCCTTTTTATTGCTCCTTATTGCACATGCATCCACACACAACTTCCATCAGGAACATTGTTATTTGAGGCTAATTAAGAGCTGTTGAAAGAGAAAATTCACTTGTGCCAAGTGAATTCATCCCCAGTGACAGGCAAGGAGGCTTCGGTTTGCTCCATCAATTATTGGCATCCAAGTCAGTTGGAGTTGCTTGATTAACCACAATTGCATGGTACACTTCTATTGGATGAGGTATGAAAGCAACTTCGAAAACAAGTGAAGGTTATTTTGAATGACTTTTGAAAAGCCTTATTAGTGCATTATTTTATCAGATATTTTTACAATTATTTCAGAACAAAAAAAAAAAAAACAAATCAATTTCAAACACAACCAATTTAAAGAGGCAGATGATCATTTGCATGTGGCTGCCTAGCTCACCTTTTCACCCAATCTATCATTCTCTAATGGCCAAGGTTATCCCAAGAGTGCAAAATTTCTCCCAAGGTGGCATCATCCTCAACACATGCATGCAATGACCAGAAAATAATTACATAGAAGAATTCAAAGGAACTACTGTCCCAATAATGTTCCAAAACAAGAAAGAGAAAGCGGCAAAAGGTTCCTCACCAAGGCCTGCGATGGATCAAGGTTGTAAATTAGTGGCACTATAACCTTTACCTTCTAGGGGAAAGTATTTTAATCCATAGTAGTCAGTCTCACGGGAATAACTAAAGAACAATAACAGATGTCATCCTCCTTGTTGGGCCAGTTTCTAAGTCATGACCCTATAAACCATATGTCATGGCAAAAATTCTCACATCTACACTATGCCGATTAACTGAATGTCTTGCAAGAACTGGTAAAATGCTTTTCTACTAGTTAACAAAGTTATTAATTTCCACTAACAATAATAGGAGTAATACAACACGTTCTAAAAATATAAAGCAAAACAACCTTAATTTCTTTGAATTTCACACAAACTACTGAAAAGCATTCATACAAGGAAAACATAATTTTTTTGGTTGAATTACTTTAACAGCCGGAGTATACAGTTGGAGACACAATAGGGGTCACTTTTTCCACAAGTTATTTGAACTAGGGTCTCCGCAAGTAATTTGAACTTGGATCTTTGCAATAAAAACCCAAAGCCATATCAATAAGCTGCCCCAACAGGGACAAAAGCATACATTTAATATGGAAGACCTACCTCTAAAAGCTTAATTAATTGGGTATGGTTAAAACGTAAGACCAACAATACATACTCCTTTTTCATACTTTAGTTCGTGGTATGGTTAAAACGTAAGACCAACAATACATCCTCCTTTTTCATACTTTAGTTCGTGGTATGCTTGTGACATAAATCCAACGACACATCCAACTTTCTCATACTTTGGTGCCTTACCCAAATTGGATGATAATTTCATCATTTATTTTGATCTTAAATATCCTGTTATCTATGTAAGGAGTTTTTTTTTTGGAAAGGAATCCAGAGAACAAGAAGAAGTATATGGCTAACAATTGCTATATCGGTTTCCGTGGAATGTAAGGAGCACTGGTAAGAACAGCAGCAGGAGGTAGAGCTGAATGCAAGGAGAGCCGGCCGTGGAGCGGGTCAGCAGCGCTGGAAGATTGGGAGGACGACCGATAGGACCCAGAATTGTGAGCGGTGGACTGGCAGAAGAGATCCGACGGTGGAGCTGAGATCGGAAAGAGCTGTTAGAAAATGTTGGGCTAGGAGGATGCAGACAATTCGCTAGGGGTGTTTGCAAAGAGAAGATGATGTTAGCCTTGCTTTACAATAATAAAGCGTTGGTACGAAATTCGGCGGAAGACCAGGGCAGCCATGGACATGAGATTTGCAGCAGTCAAGAAAACTTATGAGCGCGAAGACGACAGGGAGTCTTCCTCGACAACGAGGTCTTGTAATCAATAAACCTAATTCCTTCACTCTACTAACATTTCTTCTTGTGTCTATCGTTTGAGTGTAAAATCCTAGCAAATGTGGAATTTAAAACCCTAACAGCCGCTACAACTCCCTATCAAATGGCAATACCCTAGGAGGACTTAACTGCGATTGTGTGCATTTGAAGGGTTTGCTACCGCGAGGGTTGGGAACGGTAAAAGGGTTGGAAAAGATTTACAGATATAAGGACATATAAAGTGAAACCTCTTACATTCTTTATCTTTGTGAACAACTTAGGACCTCAAGCCCGAGGTTTGTAGGTGTTCTTGTGGCATATAATATGGTGCTTATATGTTGTATATGTAATTTCAATCACAAAGGCTTGGTTAGCCATAAAAGATTTTTTTTTTTCAATTTGTTAAAACTTCATAGTTCTTGTCGTTTGGGTAGGCTACAATCTGTGCAAGTTAGAACTTAATGGAAATACAAATGGAGAACAATTGTGGGATTTCACAGGTCTTAAAGCACAACCTTGGGCTTGCTCATGAATGGACAATAGAAGAACAATCTGTTCTAGAAGAGGGCCTTCAACAGTTTGAAGGAGAATTCGTCATGTTTAAATATCTTAAAATTGTTGCTATTTTGCTGGAAAAAACAGTACGGGATGTTGCACTAAGGTGCAAATGAATGTCAAAGATGTCTAAGATCTCAACTTTGGGATTGAAGAAAGGGTCTAAGGGATACAAAGAGGACAAGGAGAAAGATGGGTCACTACTACAACTACCATTGCAACTGTTACATCCGTCACATAGCCCTTGGTTTCAAGATGTCTCACCAACAAGATGTATCAACTCATTAGAGGGTTTGGAGGAGGCATTTGTAGAGGGTTTGCTGGCAAGTTCAGTGCAAAATAGAGCATTGGTTGAGGAGGGGAAAGATGAGAAGAACAGACTAGGGCTATGGCCACTAAGGATGGAGTCATCATCACACGACGTGTATCTTAACTCTAAGGTTGTAAAGACATGGGTTAAGAGGACAAATTTTCAGAGTTTTTTATTTTTTTATTTTTTTTTGATGAGGCTGCCACCATGGGGAGAAATAGAGGGTGATAAAGACAATCAGACATTATCTATCGAGGCTATTTTTTGCTAATGCAAACACTAATAGAGAGTCCCCCAAACTTGAGGCTATAAGGAGAATGTAAGATTTTAAAAAGGAAGGAAGATTTAGGGGTTTTCTAAAACAAGGTCATGAAGAAGTAGTGGACTACTCAACGAATTCTTATGAGGATGTCTCCATCTATGATTGTGGAAGGAAGTTTGAAAGAAGGAAGTCTCCTTTAGAAGTGTTCAAGAATGGGCCTAAGCCAAGGATGATTTTACAGGAAGACACACAACTCTTGGACAAGAGTGTTGATTGGGATATGTCCTCTTTAGAGCAAGTTCAAAATAGGCCACAACTTTTGATCAAGGCTTTGAGGGATAAAATAAAAATTTAAAAGGAGGAAAGTCAAAGAAGAATCCCTTGGACGCATGTAAAAAGGCAACCAAGTGCATTCGAAGGAAGAGTAATAGAGCAAAATTAGTTAAAGGAGAAGATGTAAAAATGGGGACGTCATTGAACTCTCAGAGAAAAAGCTTATTGGGAGGTTCTATGGGCGTGGAATTTTTGAAAAATCTTTGGCAGATTGGATGGCCAGGGAATGGATGGAAGTTCTAGGGTATGTGCCCATATATTTATTTCTAGTAAGAGGATGGTTATCATTTTAGTTCAGGACTAAGGAAGACGTGACAACGATTATGCCAAAGAAATGGTTTTGGGGGTCAACTTTGTTAATTCTCAAACTGTGGGACTCTTGTTTTGACCCTAGGTCCACTCGAATACGTTCTCCCCTGTATAGGTAAAGTTACCAGGGTTGCCATTAGAATTTTGGTCTAGAGATGTTTTCCAAGCCGTAGGCAACTGCATTGGTTCTTTCTTGGAGCTGTATGAGAGGTATCAGTCCTCATGCATGAGGATAGTGGCCAAGATTCTTGTTGATTTGGATTGGAGAGAGAGATTGGTGGGGGAAATTGTGTTGAAGTATAACAAAGGGACGCATGTTCAAACCCTAGACTATATTGGTGTGCCTTTTAGGTGTTCATGTTGTCATAATTATGGGCATATTGCAAGGGATTGCTCTCTTAATTTTTCAACGAAGGTTTGGCGTCATAAGGGAGACGGAGGGATCTTTAAGGGTGAGAATGAAATGCAATTTTCTCTTCAAGCAAATAAATTACAGTCTGACTATATTATTGAATCATTGCATAAGGAACACAAGCTAGATAATTCAGGAAAAAAGTTGGTTCATCGGAGCTACTCTACTATTCCATTTGTTTAGATTCCTTCATCTTCTACTTTCCACCTTTTCCCAATGTTGGAGTTCCGACTTTAGGTCACTTTTGCATCATTATATATAGATATAAATATAGATCAACCATGAAAGAAAGCACCAACTCTTCACCCTCCCGAAGGAGAATGAGCATAGTCACCCCTACAGATAGCAGGGCATCTATATCGACCAGATATATCAACACTTTGATAGCTTGAATAAAGAAATGCGCTAGAGATAAACTCTCTTTTATTAAGTTTGCCTTCTCCCATTTAAAGTAGGGTCCTAATCACTACATGGCGAATGAAGTCCCCAGGAACTATCTTCTTTTCCTAGATCCGGAATGAAATGAGGTGGCGACTTAGCTTACTCACTAAATCATTCTGGTTAGCACCCACCCGCTCGGTGGGAGCTCTAGTTTAGAAATGAGGTCCCTACTATAGAAAGGGGGGGTGGGCAGGAGGAAATTGTATAAAATGTATGGTGGATGGGGATGGAAGGAGTAAATTGCTAGCAAATAGAAATATTAAGGTCGCTGGGTCCGTCCTGCTCCCACCCGAACCCAGACCAACTCACCAAGCTTGGTTGCCCCCCTTACCCCAACTATTCCAGGTGGGGTTTCCTTGGCCTGCCTACTCCAAAACCTGCTTAATCCCTACATCATTTCATTTTGGCCGGAGAGGCCTATCTATAGTAGGGAGCCCCCACATCCGTTGTTGTGGAACAACTAAGTCCTACTATAGAAAGGACATGCCCCCTCCACTTATTATTCCATTTTCACTTCGAATTGCTACTTTTTCGACACAGGATATTCATCCTAGTCATTATGGGCGTATTTGTTCGATTACTATGTCTGAAGGAATGAATGTTGGACTTGTTGCATCGTTATCTATTTATGCAATGCTTGGTCAGTATGACTCTTTACAAAGTCCTTTCTATAAGATATTTGAGAGATCGGAGGAAGAACATATGGTTTCTCTATTACCGGGAGAATATGAATATAATTAGATAGCTATGGGAAATTATTTGGCGTTAAATCACGGGATTCAAGAGGAACAATTTACTCTAGCTCAATATCGACAAGAATTTTTAGTATATGCATGGGAGCAAATCCAATTCAAAAGTCTTTTTCCTTCCCAATATTTTTCTGTTGGAGTTTGCCTTGTTCCTTTTCTTGAACATAATGACGCAAATCGTGCTTAAATGGGTTCTAATATGCAGCGTCAAGCAATTTCATCCTTTCAACTTGAGAAGTGCATTGTCGGAACTCGATTGGAGGGGCAAGCAACTTTAGATTCAGGAAGTGTAGCTATAGCCGCACAAGAGGGAAGCATTAAGTATATTGATGCTGGAAATATTACTTCATCCGTTTATCGAGACACTATAAAAAAAGGAAAAGAACAAAATTGGTTTATATGAATGTTCTAATAGCAATACTTGTATACATCAAAAACCCCAAATTCGTCAGGGGGAATATGTGAAGAAGGGGCAAATTTGGTGGACAGTGCGACTACAGTAGGGGGAGAACTCTCATTGTGAAAACAAATATTAGTGGCTTATATGCCATGGGAAGGATATAATTTTGAAGATGCAGTACTTATTAGTGAACGTTTGGTATATGAGGATATTTATACTTCTTTACGGATCGTAAGATATGAAATTTTATTCTTTACCCTAGGATCAAATTGGTTATTGGGCGGTCAAAATTGTGATCGGTGTTCCTGAGGCTATTCCTGTAATAGGATCGCCTTTGGTAGAGTTATTACGCAGAAGTGTTAGTGTGAGTCAATCTACCTTGACTCGTTTTTATAGTTTACACACTTTCATATTACCGCTTCTTACTACTGTATTTATGTCAATGTACTTTCTATTTCAGGTCCTTTATAGAGAGGAAAGATAGATTTTGAATGAGTATAAATGAGTATTCATAACCCATCCTTTTGTTGAGTAATGACAATATATCATTGCCGAGAATATTACATATTGGAAATATGGAAATAAGAAACCATGCTCCTCGGAGTTCCTCGAATTTCTCCTTTCAATTTTGAAGTATTATTCATCCAATACAAACAATTGAAGTAGATCCTCAACTCAGACGAAGAAGATGGATTATGGGAGTGTGTGACTTGAACCATTGCTCAGGTCTTGCAGATACATTCTGCAATCTGCCTTATAAAAATAAATGTGTCTCTGCCCCAATTTTCTTATCAGAAATAGGAAGTCTAGAACCTGGGTAAAAGGCATCGGTCGATTTGTTATGTTCCATGAGAGTTATTTCTATGATCAAATCCAAATTAGGAAGGGCTCCGTGAGATCTGGGTAATAGTGTACCATAGTAAATAACATATACTTTTCTTATCATAGTATGAAAAGACTATTGGAGTAAAAGAAGGGATCTAAGGAAGGAGAAAGGCTATGCTTTTGAGATATATTCGTGGGGATAAACACGGGTTACAAGGAATAAGATGATAATGGCTAGTGTATATCATCTTACAAAAATAGAGGATAATGCAGATCAACCTGAAGAAGTATGCATAAAAGTTTTTGCACTAAAGGAAGACCCCAGAATCCCATATGTTCTCCGTATTTGGAAACGTGCTAATTTTTAGGAACAAGAATATTATGATATGTTGGGAATATTTTATGAAAGCCATCCATGTATCAAACATATATTGATGCCTGAGAGTTGGATTGGTTGGCCTTTACACAAAGATTATATTGCACCTGATTTTTATGAGATACAAGATTCTCATTGAATGGAGTAAAAGTAAACAAGTAAACAACTTTTGCTTTTATAATTATAGATCTAATTGGGATCTTCCATTTAAGTTGGAATGAGATAGAAAAGGCCATAAATTAGTATACATTTGTATTCTAATACATTCCTGGATATGGTAGAAGGATGGATGAAGAATATATTTTATTGGTACACCACAAATGATATACCATGTACATCCCATGTATGAAAGGAAAGATCCAATTTGATCTTGTACTAGTTTTAGTAGATAATAAATTTATCTATTTTTCCTGTCAAATCTTCTCATACCTTTGATTTCTCAAAATTTAGTAGGTTTGAATGACATTTTCTCAAAATAAAAATGTATATCTATGGTATAGAATGAACTTCTAATTTGAGGATCAAGTTGAATTTTAAATTAGAAGTTCATCTCATAATCTCAACCTATTCCCTCCCTAGGATATGAGGCCAAATATACTGTTTCTTTAATTTAGTAAGAGAAACGCTTAATGAATAGATATATTTTAAAAGGTCTTTTGAGCAATTGCAATAATATGGATCATTGCTATTCCCAGTATAGCAAATGCTATTGAACATACAATCATACTTACTTCGATTGAATTTTTTGAGATTGAAGAATATATTCTATAATTTTGGACGTGAGGATTTATTTCTTTGTTTCGTTCAGTCATTAATAACATTATTATTTTTAGATAACAATATATAGAAATAACACTCATAAGGGCTCCTATTAAAACCAATAAATAAGAGCTTGTCTGCCATCCACACCAGAATAGATAAATTTTTCCAAAAAAGCCTTCCAATGGGGGAATGTACCCCAGAGATAACAGACAAAGAAAAAGCTAAAAAAGTGTCTCATATATAATCCTGCAAAATATTGAATGTTATTTGTTCATGTACGTAGACCAAATAATATAATATAGGCAAAAGTTCCTAGATTCATGAAAATATAGAATATCATATAAGTTATCATGCTTGCATATCCATTATTTGAGTCCCCATCAATGATTCCAATAAGGATATATCTAATTTGGCCTATGGACGAATAGGTAAGCATACGTTTCATCCTTGTTTGAGTAAGAGCGATGAAATTACCAATACACGTTCATATGCCCAGATCGAGTACTGGTAGAAAGAAGCTTTTAAAATTTTGCCATAGATCCGTGTTGTTTTTGTTCCCGAATCCAAGGCTTAGAATTTGAAGGTGCGTAGGAGAACGAAGATTCTATCAACTTAATGTTCGTGCAGGTTGGATATTTCACCATTGGGAGGAACCCATCTACAGAGCTACCACCTTCTTCACCCATGCAATAGGGATCAAGTATCCTTTTAATATAATAGCCCGATCTCCCTTTTCCAGTTTTCCATGCTCTTTAAAAAATCGATGTCCAACCTATTCACACGATACCCTCGCGAGCCTCTACTTTTTGGAGGCATTCGTTCTATAGAAATATTTCACCTTTCCCTCATGGTACTTGTTCGCTAGTGGTTTCTATCCCTAGCACCGAATCTGGTACTTTTGATTTGATTTGAAAAGGGTGGGGTCGCTTTAATGTAATAAGATAATTGAGGCACATTATTTATTAGATAATAGCGACTTTATCCTTTAAGGTCTACTCCCTCATTCCTTATATTTTCGAGGGGTTATGAGCATATCTATCCACCATGACTGGTTGGCGTCACGCTCCTCTTCATTCATAATGAGGGGACCAGACGCTTTTAATCCTCAGGTTATCCCCATATATGATAGGAATTTGATTATCTATGGCGGGCAACCATAGATATGGCATCATATTAATGTGAGAAAGCCTTCCCCTTTAAAATTGAGAGCTCTTTGGACAACTTGGTGAGAAACTTGCTGTCGGATCTGTCCAATTGCTCTTTGTTGTTCAAAGTGAATGGTCTCATTCTTGGATTCCTCTAATTGTTCCAAATTTGCAGAAGCAACTTTGATGAAATCCTCTTTTTCTCATTCTATTTGGGAGTATCCAATTAACTGGATTTCGCCCGCTCTCTTTTCTACTTCCCGTTAGTGAGCTCGAGCTTGTTCGAGCTAATTGGAAACTCCTTTATATAGTTCTTTTGAATTTAGAATAGTACTCATTTTCTGTTTACGATTATCTAATAGATTACTTAATGAAAGTAGATTATCTATTCATTAATTGAACAATTTATAATCTCTTCCCAAATCGAACATGAACCTTTCGATTCATTCGACTCTCCTACTCAGTTTTTTTTATGGGACAATGTATAAATCCCTTTTTTAACCAAGTATGACCCTTCCGTTCATATTATGGAAGAATAGGATCAATCTATCAAAGACCGAAATCTCCGAAGGGCTCCTTCGCAAAAAGGAATTTTTGATTATTGACAAAGTTGTTCTTGTGTGTGTGTTCTTTTCCTCTTTCTCTTTCCTTCTTTCTCCTCTTTTCTTTCCTTACCCCTTAAATTCCTCTTCCTTAAAGGAAGTAGATCCAGACCTTGGATTAGACTCTGGTAAATTTTTTAATAATGCTTCGCAAGTAAATCTCTTTGAAATTGATTCCTCTCTTCAATTTTCTTGTGGTCAGGAAGGTTCTATGTCCCCAAAAACTCATAGGTATCCCCTACAATCCCTAAAAGGAAGAATAGGAATAAGAGAAGAAGGATTTGGGGGAGACCCCAGTAAAGATGTGGGGGATAGAAGTCTTACTAGTAGGAGGGGCAAAAGAGTTTTTCCTTTATTGGCTAAGAATAAAAGCCTATGTGAAGTTCAACAAGCCAAGCAACTATACTTAAAAGGGATCCTTAGAGCAGGGATTTCCCATACATAGTTAATCAATGAAAGTACTATCCTTTAATATTCGAGGGATGGGCAGTTGTGCAAAAAAAGCTGCTCTATGCAGGTTGGTAGAAATTCATAATCAAAAGATTTTGCTAATTCAAGAGACAAAAGGTTTAGCTATGATAGTGATGGAAGATATGAGTAAATTGCTTAAAGGATGGGATTTTTTGGCCCTTGATGTTGTAGGAGCCTCATGAGGAGTGGCTACAAGGTGGAAGGTAGACTAGTTTGGGCTAACCAAATTTGCAACCAAATTTGCATTACTTGAATCACGAGTAGGGATTGAATTATTTTCAGTGGAGCTTGGGGAAACAGTGACAGTGGTGAACATTTATGACCCATATAAATATAGGATGTAGTATTGGGATAAGCTTATGGATCAAAAGTTTTTAGAAGTTAATAATTTAATTTTAGGGGATGATTTAAACTTAACTCTCTCGAGGAGTGAAGTATGGGGTTCTGCTACTAGAACTAATCCATTGGCTAATTACTTTATCCAAAAATTTGAATCCAAGGGGTTGGTAGACTTGGTGCCTAAAAAATCTATCCCAACTTGGAGAAACATGAGGATAGGAGTTGATAGATTTTCTAAGAGGTGAAGAACACAAGCTTATACTGAGAGGGGGGTGAACAATATAAGACCACTTTTTACTTTTCTTTCCCAATCAATATTATGCAATGTAAAGATAGCAATATCAATAACAGTAATCAAAGCAATGCACAAATCACCACACACAATAGAGACACCAATTTAACGTGGTTCACCCAATGTGGGCTACTCCACGGAGAAAATATTTCACTAAAATTTTCTCAATCAATCTCTTGGGAATCCTTTCCCTATTACAATGTTTATGGACCTCTGTCCAAAGGAGACACCAATCCCCTAATCAAGTTAGTGGATCTCTATCCATAGGAGAACTCCTTTCCCCTTAGCTCTGATTGGTGATCTTCTAGAAGAACTGTTGCCCCCACTACTCTAGCTAATGGATCTCTATCCACTGAAGACACCTATCCTCACTGCCCTGGCTAATGGATCTCTATCCACTAGAGACTATCATCCTCTATACTCTATCACCTTCAAAGCTCTATCTCAAATCTACACTAAACATAGTCCTTCGATCTAGCACAAATATTCTCAATATCTATCTCTGGTCTGGCACAAACCTATCCTCAAATCTACACCAAACTCTATCCTTGAATCTGTACTAAACATAGTCCTTCGATCTAGCACAAATCTATCCTCAATATTTATCCTTTGATATGCACTAAACTCAGTCCTTCGGTCTAGCACAAATTTTTCCTCAATATCTATCCTCAAGCCTTAACATAAAGCTTGATCTAATCTTAAATCAACTCTACTAGATCTACCCCAAATCTTAACTCAAGGTTTGAACAAATCAATCAATCAACTCTGCTCACAAGTCTACTCAAAGACTTATCTCAAATATACCTTGTAAGCTTCCACAAAAGCTCACACTAATCTATCCACAAGTCCTCTCTAGAACTTGTCCAAATCTGCTCAACAAGTCCTCACTAGAACTTGTCCAAATCTGCTCAACAAGTCCTCACTAGAACTTGTTCAAATCTGCTCAACAAGTCCACACTAGAACTTGTCCAATCTCATAGAAACATAAAGAGAATTGTTAGAGACTCAATATGCTTCACATTCATCATAATGCTCAATCACTTTCAATTACTCTTTTAGAAACATACAAAGAATTGTTAGAGACTCAATATGCTTCACACTCACAAAATCTCAATCACTTTCAATCTCTCTTTTATCACATAAACATATAGAGAATTGTTAGAGACTCAATATGTTTCACACTCATCAATACTCAACCTCTTTCTCAAATCAATTTAGAATATAGAATAATTTGTTTTATAGAACTTGAACTATCACTTCACACATCCACTTGACTAGGCTCAACCAACTCTACTCAACCAATCACTCAATGAAGTAATCCTTGCTCACAAACCCTAGTCCAAGCATATGAACACTCACTCAAAATGTTTCCAACAATGCTTATCAACCAATCTCACATAACAATGATACTCATGTTCTTTCCAAACCCTAGTTCAAGTTCTTCACTCAATCATTCACTTCAACAACAATGCTTATAAACCAAGGTGCATAGCATTCATTTCACAATAGCTCAACAACTCAATAAGGAAACCTAATCAAGTCCTTTTCACTCCAAAGTTGTTTTCCAGAAAACCAACCAATCAACTCAACCAAGGAAGAATATGCCCATACCTTTTTCTTTGATGAAGAATGATCTTCAAAACCTATTTCAATTATCACCACTTTCTTTTGCCAAGTACAAAGGGTTAGATGACAAGAATTATCACCCTAACACTTTTCACAATTTACCTCAAACACAAAGATAAATTAAATCCCAAATACACCTTATTGCTCCATCTCAACAATAAATTTCAACATCATAAATTTCATCAAAATCCCCTTTAAAATATAACACAACTTCTACTTATAACTCCTTTCTCAATATTGCATTTAAATTGAATAATTCACTTTAACACTAAATGCAATAAATTAATTTTCACTTCCCTAAGGTAAAAACAACAATTACCCTAGCAACATTTACCATTTACCACTTAGGTAAATAAAAACATTACTCACACCTTATCTCTCCAACAACCTTAGCATAGGCAATTAATAAAAAATTAAATTATAAAAACCTTGTTCCACTCCGCAATTCATGGGATTCGATCTTGCACCCTATGCTGCAGTAGCGCCTTGGCCGTGGCTTCCATGCCGTGTGAGCCAAGCGCTCACCTTGCTCCACTAAAGTGCAATGTGCACTTTATCTTCTTCGCCTTCCTTAGAGCCCTTTGGCTCCTTCTCCAACATGTCTCTTGCTTCCACGTAGCGCTTCGAAGGTGCTTCCCTTTTTGAATTCACATGAGCCTTTTGCACCGAGTATTGTGGATATTAATCGAATTGCACTTCCAATGTTTTTGGCTAAGGTATAAATACCTTTATGCCTTTGTTCCATGCATGTCGGTGGAGGTAATTTATTTGAGGTCGGCGCTTATGACTTTGCCTTTAAATATTTAATTTATAAATTATTTAAATTCTTTAGAATTTAAATATTATAAATTAATATTTAAATATTTTGACTTTAGGGTTTAAAGCCTCCTTGGGTTTTTATGAAAAACCTTTTATTTTTGCTCATCCATGGTTTAAATAAAAACCCTTCTACTTATGCTTCACATAATATTAAAAATAAATATTATGAAGCTCTTTTGCCATCAACCTTTTGCATTGCTCCTTTTGACCTTTTGACATCAATGGTAGCTTATTCCTTGACATCAATGACAACTTCATGCCTTGACATCAATGACAACTCCATGGACTCAAAATGTCCAACAATCTCCCCCTTTGTCATTGATGGCAACCCAAATTATTTTTACCAAACACTTGACCTTTTTCTTGTTCTACTCCCCCTGGGACATTGCTCCCCCTGTCTCAATGCTCTCTCCTTAAACCAAATCTCTCCCCCTTACTCAAATCTCTCCCCCTTTGACATCAATGGCAAAGGGTCACCTTTGGGGCTCGGGGCTAAGAATGAGTCTCTTAGCTTAGCCCCTCCCCCACCTCCTCTTGAGGTGGTTAATTCTAGGGTGGGAGTATTTCTACTCCCAACAAGCACTGGTCTTTACCTTTATCCTCTTTCCTTCTCATCTGATCCTTCTGATTTCTTTGATTGTTCCTATTTTTGTCCCTGTCCATGTCCATATTCCTGTTCCTATTCATGTCCATATTCTTGTTCCTGTTCATATCCATATTCTTGTTCCTATTCATGTTCCTGTTCATGCTTGATTCTGGAATGTCTGCTCTACACCACTTTGTTGTATGTCCATCATTATTGCATTTATAACACTTAATGTTATTATTCCTTGGAGGTGCAAATATCTTAGGATTTCTCCTGGTGAAGCCATATCCTTTTCTATCATGAACCCTGCAATTCATTGCCTTGTGACCAAACTGATTACATGAGTAGCAATACCCATGGAAAAGTTATCTGTTCCTGAAATTCCCATATTCCTATCTTTCATGTGTCCTACACTATGAAGCCATGTGCCCAAATCTATGACATGAGAAACATCATCCATTGAAACTTCCTTGTCTTGACCTCATTGGTCTCTTAGTCTCTCTTAACCTATTCTGATTGTTGTTCCATCTGTTTCTTCTTTGTGCATTGTTCCTTTCCTTGTTGAACTTTCTATTGTCCAACTCATCCTCAAAAGTCTCACTTTCTCTTACATTGTCTTCTTCTAAAGTTTCTTCTTCTTCAGAACTTGAGGTTGACTCTTCTTCTTGTTTCTTTTGAGTTTGTTCAAAGCCAAGACCTATCTTGTTTGTTGACCTTCTTTGTACCTTGATCATCTTATCCACAATATTTGAACTCTTTCCAAACTTGTGTAGCTTATCCTTGGATTTTTCTAAATCTTCCCTTAGTAGAGCTACTTCTTGTTCTAACCTTTCACATTCTAAGACCTTTGCTTCTAACTTATCCTTGAACTTCTTTGTCTTAGCCATTGACTTATTTAGATCCTCTATAAGCTTTCCTCTCTCTTCATCACATTCTTGAAACTGAAATTCAAGTTTAGAGTTTTGCTTTCTTACCTTCTTTAATGTGTCAAGAGCATAAATAAGTTCTGCTTTAAGATCAAATCCTTCTTTTTCTGATTCTTCCTCTATTTGTTTGCCTTTGGAAACATCTTCATTCTTTTTTGACTTGTCTTCTATAGGATCACCTTCTTCTTCTTCTAGTGCCATTAGAATATTTTCTTCTGGTCCTTCAAGTGTATCTTCATATTCATCATCACTAAAACTAAAACCATTCCTTGTACAACTATCTTCAAGATGTCCAAAATTACCACATCTAAAACACTTGAGAATTATTGGTGACCTTTTCTTGACTTCTTTTTTTCTTCAATCATAAATAGGACTTCATATTTATCATTATCTAAAAAACTATTATCACTATCACTTGAGTACTTACTTGCCTTGTCTGCATAGTAGCTCCTCTTTTGTCTTTGAAAGAACTTCTTTCCTTGTCTGCCTTGTCCATCCTTGCCTTTCTTTTGGTACCTGTATCTTTCTGATTCCCTGTTCCTGTGATCCTATTTTTCTTCATCATTGTTATTTTTAGCTTCTTGAAAATCAGTTGCATAGTGACCATACTTTCCACAATTGAAACATCTAACTGATTTTGCATCTTTAAATCTTCTTGAATCTTTATTCCTTCTGCCATAATTTGCTTCTTCATCACTGGATGACTCATTGCTTGATTCTGACTTCTTACCCTTTGTCTTCTTAATTGCTTTGAATGTTGCTTCCTTCTGAGGATTAGGTTCTCTTTTGTTCTCAACTCAAAAGTTGTAAGAATACCAAGTAACATATCTCTTGTCAAAGAATCACCATCTTTTGATTCTTCTATAGCAGAAATATTTTCACTAAATATTTTTGGAAGAGATCTTAAGACCTTATCACAAACATCTGATTCTTCAACATTAAGTCCAAGTCCTTGCATGGCATTAACAACCTCATCTACTCAAAGTAGATAAGTACTAATGTTTTCCTCATCCTTCATTCTTAATTCTTCAAATTGTCCTTTGAGATTTCGTATCTTTGCCTTTTTGACACCTTTATCTCCTTCATATATACTTTGCAACTTATCCCAAATTCCTTTTGCATATTTACAATGCATAACTTTTATGGACTCTGTTCTATGCAAACCTCTCAAAATTGCATTCATTGCTTTTGAATTGTAATGTTGTAGAAGCTTACCTTCCTTATCTATAGGTGGATCAACTGGTGGTATGTATCCATTTTCAACTGCTTCCCAAATTTCATTGCCAAGTGCCATCAGGTAAATCTTCATTCTCATACTCCAATATATATAATCACTTCCATCAAATACTGGTGTTGAATTATCTGATGATCCATTCTTAGAATCCATTGTGTTCTTGAAAGATTTTCCTTCAAGTTGTTAAACTCTTCCGAAGGAACCCACTCTGATACCAATTGAAGAACACAAGCTTATACTGAGAGGGGGGTGAATAGTATAAGACCACTTTTTACTTTTCTTTCCCAATCAATATTATGCAATGTAAAGATAGCAATATCAATAATAGTAATCAAAGCAATGTACAAATCACCACACACAATAGAGACACCAATTTAACATGGTTCACCCAATGTGGGCTACTCCACGAAGAAAATATTTCACTAAAATTTTCTCAATCAATCTCTTGGGAATCCTTTCCCTATTACAATGTTTATGGACCTCTATCCAAAGGAGACACCAATCCCCTAATCAAGTTAGTGGATCTCTATCCATAGGAGAACTCCTTTCTCCTTAGCTTTGATTGGTGATCTTCTAGAAGAACTATTGCCCCCACTACTCTGGCTAATGGATCTCTATCCATTGAAGACACCTATCCTCACTACCCTAGCTAATGGATCTCTATCCACTAGAGACTATCATCCTCTATACTCTATCACCTTCAAATATCTATCTCAAATCTACACTAAACATAGTCCTTCGATCTAGCACAAATCTTCTCAATATCTATCTCTGGTCTGGCACAAACCTATCCTCAAATCTGCACCAAAATCTATCCTTGAATCTATACTAAACATAGTCCTTCAGTCTAGCACAAATCTATCCTCAATATTTCTATAAACTTGAAAAATAATTATACACTAAACGTCAGTCCTTGGTTCTAGCACAAATCTATCCTCAATATCTATCCTCAAGCCTTAACATAAAGCTTGATTTAATCTCAAATCAACTCTTCTAGATCTACCCCAAACCTTAACTCAAGGTTTGAACAAATCAATCAATCAACTCTGCTCACAAGTCTACTCAAAGACTTATCTCAAATCTACCTTGTAAGCTTCCACAAAATCTCACACTAATCTATCCACAAGTCCTCTCTAGAACTTGTCCAAATCTTCTCAACAAGTCCTCACTAGAACTTGTCCAAATCTGCTCAACAAGTCCTCACTAGAACTTGTTCAAATCTGCTCAACAAGTCCACACTAGAACTTGTTCAATCTCATAGAAACATAAAGAGAATTGTTAGAGACTCAATATGCTTCACATTCATCACAATGCTCAATCACTTTCAATTACTCTTTTAGAAACATATAGAGAATTGTTAGAGACTCAATATGCTTCACACTCACAAACTCTCAATCACTTTCAATCTCTCTTTTATCATAGAAACATATAGAGAATTGTTAGAGACTCAATATGTTTCACACTCATCCATACTCAACCTCTTTCTCAAATCAATTCAGAATATAGAACAATTTGTTTTATAGAACTTGAACTATCACTTCACACATCCACTTGACTAGGCTCAACCAACTCTACTCAACCAATCACTCAATGAAATAATCCTTGCTCACAAACCCTAGTCCAAGCATATGAACACTCACTCAAAATATTTCCAACAATGCTTATCAACCAATCTCACATAACAATGATACTCATGTTCTTTCCAAACCCTAGTTCAAGTTCTTCACTCAATCATTCACTTCAACAACAATGCTTATAAACCAAGGTGCATAGCATTCATTTCACAATGGCTCAACAACTCAATAAGGAAACCTAATCAAGTCCTTTTCACTCCAAATTTGTTTTCCAGAAAACCAACCAATCAACTCAACCAAGGAAGAATATGCCCATACCTTTTTCTTTGATGAAGAAATGATCTTCAAAACCTATCTCAATTATCACCACTTTCTTTGCCAAGTACAAAGGGTTAGATGACAAGAATTATCACCCTAACACTTTTCACAATTTACCTCAAACACAAAGATAAATTAAATCCCAAATACACCTTATTGCTCCATCTCAACAACACAACTTCTACTTATAACTCCTTTCTCAATATTGCATTTAAATTGAATAATTCACTTTAACACTAAATGCAATAAATTAATTTTTACTTCCCTAAGGTAAAAACAACAATTACCCTAGCAAAATTTACCATTTACCACTTAGGTAAATAAAAAAATTACTCACACCTTATCTCTCCAACAACCTTAGCATAGGCAATTAATAAAAAATCAAATTATAAAAACCTTGTTCCACTTCACAATTCATGGGATTCGATCTTGCACCCTATGCTGCAATAGCGCCTTGGTCGCGGCTTCCACGTCGTGTGAGCCAAGCGCTCACCTTGCTCCACTAAAGTGCAATGTGCACTTTATCTTCTTCGCCTTCCTTAGAGCCCTTTGGCTCCTTCTCCAACATGTCTCCTGCTTCCACGTAGCGCTTCGAAGGTGCTTCCCTTTTGAATTCACATGAGCCTTTTGCACCGAGTATTGTGGATATTAATCGAATTGCACTTCCAATGTTTTTGGCTAAGGTATAAATACCTTTATGCCTTTGTTCCATGCATGTCGACGGAGGTAATTTATTTGAGGTCGGCGCTTATGACTTTGCCTTTAAATATTTAATTTATAAATTATTTAAATTCTTTAGAATTTAAATATTATAAATTAATATTTAAATATTTTGACTTTAGGGTTTAAAGCCTCCTTGGGTTTTTATGAAAAACCTTTTATTTTTGCTCATCCATGGTTTAAATAAAAACCCTTCTACTTATGCTTCACATAATATTAAAAATAAATATTATGAAGCTCTTTTGCCATCAACCTTTTGCATTGCTCCTTTTGACCTTTTGGCATCAACGGTAGCTTATTCCTTGACATCAATGACAACTTCATGGACTCAAAATGTCCAACAAGAGGTTGGATAGATTCTCAATGGCAGAGAATTTGGTAAATGACACTTACAAATTGAAGTCTTAGATTGAAGTTGGAGGTGAATCTGATAACTCCCCTATCATGCTTCTTTTAATAAAAGAGAAAAAACCACATTGTCCTTTTAAATTTAATTCTGAGTGGCTAAAAGAGGATAACTTTGTATCTCTAGTCAAATTAAAATGGGTGAAGTTTGATTCTAGTCTAAAAGAATCCGCCAGTATACAATTTGCAACAAATTTAAAAAGGGTTAAGGTAGCAGTGGCTCAATGGGCCCATAAAAATAAATTGATGGATGAGAAAAAACTGAGGGAGATTGAGGAGGATCTTGCAGTGTTTCTAGTAGATGACTTTAAAAAAATAAATGGATGATGAAATAAGGTTTAAGTATAAAATTTTGGAACAAAAGAAGATTAGATTTTTGGCAGAGAGAGAAGCATGATGGACGCTCGAAAGTAGAGCATTATGGATTGTAAATGGGGATGAGAAAACTATATTTTTTCATAGCTTTGCAAACCATAAAAACATCAAAATACAATTTGGGAGTTACAGGGACAAGATGAAAGTAAAGTCTTCTTTAAAGGAATAACATATAGGGTCAACTATACAAGGATCCTAGTCAAGTTAATATAGCTGAAATAGTTAAAATAGATTCTCTCTTTCCTAGATTTATATATGAGGAAGCCAATGATAAATTGATTAAGGAAGTCTTAAAGGAGGAGCTCAAAGTTGTTTTAGCCTCTGTCCAAAAAGAGAAAGAGCTTAGGACTTGATGGGTGGACTGTGGAATTCTTTCTTGGGCTCTATGACATTTTGGAGTTTGACCTACTCAAGGTTGTGGAGGAATCTAGGCTAAAAGGAAGGGTAAATGCAATTTTCAACTCTACCTTCATTGCTCTTATTCCAAAAAAGGACAATCCTTCTTCCTTTGATGATTTTAGACCCATTTATTTATGTAATTGTGTGCATAAAATCATAGCAAAAATAATTGCTTCAAGAATTAAAAATTTTCTTCTCTACTTCTATATCTATTGAGCAATTTAGTTTCCTACATGGTAGAAAAATTCATGAAACAATTGGTGCTGCTCAGGATAGTCTTCATACCATAAAATCAAAGAAACTACCAAAAATAGTGATGAAGTTGGATCTCTCCAAGGCTTTTGATAGAGTAAATTGGCTATATTTAAGACTCATATTGGGTTCTACGTGCAGATGGTGAACTAGATTATGGGATGCATTTTTTCTATTTCTTTTATAGTTTTGGTTAATGGGTCAGCCTCTCAATTCTTCAAAGCTTCTTCGGGTATTAGAAAAGGTTGCCCCTTGTCACCATTGATATTTCTTTTGGTAGATGAGGGATTAAGTAGGTATATTATATAAGCAAAGAGGAAAGGAGCAATAAAGGGAATTAAAATAGGTAGAATAGTGGAATTCACCCATCTAACATTTGTAGGTGATGTTCTTCTTTTCACAGATGGAACAATAAGAGCTATTGAGAAGTTAAAATAGTATTTAGATTTTTTTTATTTGGCAACAAGTACATAGATTAATGCACATAAGTCAAGAATTTCTTTCAATTGTGTGAATCAGAATCAAACCATAACAATAGGTCAAATTTTCCCCTTTAACATATTTGATCTTCAAGAGGGGTTTAAATATCTAGGGTTATTTTTGAAACCCAATGACTACACTAAACAAGATTGGAATTGGTTGATAAAGGTGGAAGGAAGAATTAATATTTGGTGCAAAAAATGGCTCTCTTTGGGGGGAGATTGACTTTGGTCAAGTTTGTGTTGGAGGCAATACCAATATATTGGCAATCTTTGGCTTATATACCAAAAGGAGTTTTGGAAAAAATTAGACAGTTAAGCTATAGATTCTTATGGATAGGGAAAAGGAAAAGGGAAGGTATTCCATTGGTTAAATGAAAATCCTTAGCCAAGCCCAAGGAAAATGGAGGTTGGGGACTTAAGAACATCTTCCTATTTAGCAAGGCTCTAGCAACAAAGTGTGTCTGGAAGATAATATCAAAGGAATACTTATGGAATAAGATTATACATGAAAAGTATTTAGAGCCACTCACAGTTGAGGAGTGGATAAGGACCCCAATTAAGAAAACATGTAATGTTTCAATCTGTTGGAAGGTAATGATTCATGTATTTTATATTGTTGGTGATTGGATTGCCTGGAAAATGGGGGATGGTTCAAGAATAAGACTAGGATTAGACCCTTGGATAGGTTGTGGTGATATGCAAAAACTATCAAACAATATAATATAGACCCTAAGAGCACAAGGGATTGGAAATCTTGCTCAAGCAACTAATCTAAAATATTCTACAAACTAAAGTCAGGGATGAAAGGAAGTAACAATGTTAAGGCTTTAGGGCCAAGAGGCTAACCAATGGGAAGAATATGTGGGGAGACTTATAGTTGGACATATCAAGTTACGAGAGGAAATTAATCAATTGGTATGGATAAAGAATGGAGCTACAAGGGAGTACACTCCAAAGTTGGGGTATAAGACTATTGGAAGATAGCAATGACAATCCAACATGGTGGTGGAAGACACTTTGGAAGAAAAAATCCATTGAAGACAAGACTGTTCCTATGGCTTGCCATGAAAAATAAGGTTCTAACATGGGAGGTTTTACAAAATAAGAATTGGAATGGTCAAAGGTGTCATTTATTTAAGTCAAACAATGAAACAATTGATTATTTACTAGTTGCTTGCTCCTTTACTAGACATGTATGGAGGGAGGTTATAACACAGTTAAATATTCCTATAGGATGGCAAGAAGATTCCTTAGGAGAGTGCTTAAAATATTGGTTTTATAATAGGTCTTACAAAGGTTTTATAGTTTTCCCATTGTTTGTGTCTTGGGGAGTATGGTTAACTAGGAATGCTTTAATTTTTCAAGATCAAGAGAAGCCTACTTGGCAGGTCTTCTCCCAAATCATTGGCAGATTCAAAAACTATAAGATTTTGGTAACAACAAAGGTAAAAAAATAAATCATCCCTCAAAAGATTGATAAATCAGGAGCCTGGGGTTTTTTTGATGGGGCTATACAAGGGATCCTTAGAGTTTGTGGAGCAGGGGGATTACTATATTTTTCTGACTCTCATCATTTTAAATTCAAGGTTGGATTGGGAGAAGGTTCTAATAATTATGCTAAAATTATGGCCCTCAAATTGTTGGTTCAATTGGTAGAATCAAAAGGAATACAAAAAATTCAAATTTATGGAGACTCGCAGGTGGTAATAAATTGGATGCTTGGTGTTTTTAGGATGGAAAACATGATTCTACAACCCATATTCTCTCAAATAAAAGAAGTTGTGAATCAAAGTGAAGCTTTTACTTTTTGGCATATTTATAGAGAACTAAATAGGGAAGTAGATGAACTCTCAAAGGAGGCACTTCATATTGATCCAGGTATGTGCTTAGTACAAGAATTTAATGAGGGCAATGCACTACAACTGGTCAAAATATCTATCTAGGGGATTAGTACACTCCAATTAAAGCAAGCACATATAAAGCAACTTTTTTCAAAAAACTCAAAAGTTAGCGATTTAAAGGATAGTGTTTGATAAATTGCAAAGGTGCCTAAGGTTAGAACTTAGCATGATAGAGATAGCTAATTATGATGTATAAATGACTTGATTTTTAAGTCACTATTGAAATTTTGAAGAAATGCCAAAGAGGCATATGAAGAATGTAATTTCATATTTACTTAATATAAAATTACGACTTTTTTCTAAGCAAAAAAAATGTGAAGAGTTTTTTTTTTAAAGTTGTATGAGGATCTAATATTTTATTTTGATCTTAAATATCCTCTTAACTATTTGAAGAGTTTTTTTTTAAATTATTATATAAAATTCACAAGCTCATTTCTTGAACTCCAAATTTATTATTATAATTTTTTAAATTTACCATGAAATCTAAGTTTAATATTAAAAATATTTAGTCTAATAATAAAGAGGTATCTTTTTTTTGATACTATTAAGAAAAAGAGGGTTTTGAAAGGAACCCCACAACCTTTTACAAGAGATAAGCCCTAGGGACCACCACCAAAGAACACAAACAAACACCCCAAGGGTGAACCAACGAAACAACCAAAGAGACAAGAGCAGACAAGAGGAATGAACAAAAGGGCCGAAGAGAACCGAGGAAGTTCTACTCCGAAGCACCAAGGGATCAATCCCACGTCCACCGTGTCGCTTCAAGGGTAAGGATTCAAAATTTAAAAATTACCAATGACTCCACAAGGCACATGCCATGAGGAGAACCACATACCCAATGGGAGGGTGAAGGTACAACAATTATTACCAATGTCTCCAAAGGCACATGCCATAAGGAGATCCACATACCCAATGGGAGGGCGAAGGTACAACAAATAAGAGTGAAGCCAATCACACACAAATGACACCATAAATTCCATGTACCTGCAACACACTACCAAAGATCTGCGGAGGCATAAAATGGTCCACCATGAATGCAACCCATGAATAAACCTTTGAAAACATTTAAGGAACTTCATCTCTGATGCGACTAACGATCTCCATGGGGAAATCCTCTTGCAAAATAGAAAATCCCTGGGAAAAAACACCTAGATTCACCAATAAATTGACCATCGCATTGCCCTCTCTAAGCACGTGCTCAAACACCACATTATCAAAGGAGCGGGAGTTCCAAATCATTTCATTAATAATATTAGACACCTTCCAACCAGGTTGACAAACCCCTTTAAGCATATTAATCACTAACAAAGAGTCACCTTCGATTATTGCATTACGGATACCAAGGTTTTTTAAATGCATCACAACCCATGCCTATGCAAAAATGGAAGATTTAGTACCAAGATATCCAAAATAAGACCACCATTACTATCTCGAATCACTCCTCTCGCCCCAGCAAGGCCGGGATTCCATTTAAAAGGTCCATCAAAGTTTAATTTAAACCAGTCTGTAGGCTACGAGGACCAAAAACATGCCTTATCGAGTCAAGGGCAGGTGGAGGCTGAGCCAATGACATGAAACCTAACCATTCCTCGAGTAGATCAAAATTTACCTGGAGCAATCGAAGGTCGGGTGCTAATATTATCTTGATCCGATTGGATAGGATTTTTGTTTCTAATTCCACTGTTAGCCTTTTTGGAGATGCTTCGTTGTCTACTCTTCCGAGGATTGGGTCCGACCACAATACGATTTGCCTCAAAGTTCCTAATCGATTACCGTTCCTGCCACGACCATCCAATTTTGATATGATGTGATGTTCCCAACTTGAATTTGAAGCCCATTTGAAGGACTGGTGGCAGGGAGATGTCTCTCATGAAGGAATGGTTAAATTGGGTATCTTTTGGATGCACAATCAAAATTATAATATTATAGCTATTTTACCTAAATATCAAAAGTGTTGATAATATGAAATTATCTATGTACATATCAAGCTAAGTGGAAATAAATCTTTACTAAAATTTTTGCTTATATTAATGTTCTTGTTATAATAATAATTCAAAAGGTAATGGAGGTTTTCAATTAATTAAAACCTTAGACTAATCATAAGGAGCCTTTCAAAACTAAGATGATGCATTTTTCACTTGTTAATTTTATTGAATCTCACCTATGGATAATTGCAGTTAGTAAATCACACACACTTATAAGTTAGTAAATCACACTCACTTATAAATATGTGTGATAATAAATATAATTGTATGCATCCTTATATCATTTCAATAGCATAGAGCACAATAGAGAAATGACCCAGATCTCATATATCAAGATCTATTATTACCCTAAGATGTGAAAAATATCAAGGTCTTACTATAATCCATATGAATCATATTTTAAAAAAGGTATCTTTAACAAAGAAATAGTCATGATTAATATCAAAACTTACATCATGTTATTTAAAAATAACAAGTTTAATCCAATTAAAAGGTAATGATGTATGAAAGTCTAATATGCAAGAATATCATCTTATCCTGATGAGCTAAACTTCAAGCTTATTTTATTTCTTTTAGGGGGATTTAATTTGGTCCTCTATCTGCACTTGTAGTTTGTAGATGCGACCATCCAACACATGTATGAGATCCACATTCATAGCACCATCCATCATGATTCACAACCATATACAAATTCAACATGAGTGAAATTTGAAATAAACATTGTCAATGACTCAATACAACTGCATGAAACACATTGTGGTACCAAGATAAGTTGGGTGGCATGGCTAAATGATAGGCCACTAGTTTTATTATTTCAAGGAACTCAAAAGGTTGCACAAACTAAGGTTCCAAATTAAAACCCTTGTCAAATATATAGGGCTTTTATTGGGCCTTAGACTTAGGAACAACTTCCATTCCACATCATAAGTGTGATCTACTTTCTTAGAATTTTCCAAGATCTTTCTTCACTCCACCTTGCAAATGCTTAACATTGTAAGCCACCCACTCCATATCTTCTCAACATTGGCCCAGTCACAATTCTATCTTCCAATCTATCTCAACTTAAAGTGTCCAACACAAATATCCTACAAGACCTCATGAGCCATGCATCCTCAACTAAATTGATATACCCCTTCTAATGGATCTAAGAATCCATCATATACATTCTAAGCATATCTTACAACACTAGAATCAACCTCTCTATGTATCTATCCAATGTGTTAAGTTATACTAAAATAGAGTTTTGGTAGCCAATCTCTTGGGAAGTGGTTTCAAATCATGAAGTAAATAGAGGATCCTTATTTGAGATAGTCTTTGGGGTCGTAGCAACATATGAACTTATCACTCTAGCAATGGTGAATGGAACATAAGGGGTTCAAATGGTATGAAAATGGGATAACTTAGTGAACTTATTAATCACAATAATGACATAATGATAATAAATAGATATAGGTCGGCCAATAATAAAATCAATGGAGACCACGTCCCACATTCACATAGGAATATCATATAAATAAAACAATACAACTAGATGTTGGTGCTCTCCTTTCACTTTTTAACACTCTAAGTAACTAGAGACATACTTTGCAATGTCATGCCTAATACCTAACCAAAAGTATAATTACCTCAAGCTTGTATAATTTTTTTTTACTCTAGGATATATAGTGTAGAGTTTAGTGTCTCTCTACCATGATCAACTCTCGTACACCATATTCATTGGGAACATATCTTAAATTAAAAAAGTGATGTAATCCATAAATTTCTAAATATATATTTATTTATTTGATTGTCTTGATCCTACTTGCTTTGCTAGATGATATCCTTTTCTATACCCATTAGCACCACTATCACTCAACAACTACTTGAGGATGTGCCTTTTAAAATCCATTAGTATATATACGGTTGAATACAAATGATATACCTACAAAGGGTGTCAAAAAATGTGTTCACTTTTCCTTTAATTTATAAAATATTAAAGTCATACTCTCACCAAAACTCCACCCACCTTTAATATTATCTTAACCATCTACCCAACAAGAAATGATGGCACATTAAAAGGCCTGAAAATTTGCTGTTAGGTACAGATAATGTTTAGGAGAGTTGACCTCATGACCATTGAGCTTTCTACCCTCATAAGTAATCACTCAACCATTCCACATGAGGCATCCTTAAGTTCCTATATAGAAGCGTGCATATATAAAAAATTCTTAATTTGGATCCAATACTATTAGAATTAGATCACTAGTAATTCCAACATCAAGAAGGTTGTCTAACATCTACCTATCCACTCAACTTCTTCCCTTTCCTCTAAAGTGAAGTGATGGTATGAAACACCTCAAAAAATCCTTACATAAATATTTAGAAACACCTTGCCAATCCTATGAAACTTTGCATCTCTATGAAATTGATGGCTTTAGGCCAATCTATGATAACTATGATCTTGGCGGGGTCCACAAAAATAACCTTGCTAGAAATATTGTGCCTTAATAATTAGATCTCCAAATAAAAGGAAGATCACTTTGAGAGCATATCATAAATCTAATACCATTGTAAACACTAAATTACCAGCCACATATGCTCCTCATATTCCTCGAGTGCAAAAGTAGATTAAAATATCATTTAAGAATCTGTTTGCCTACAATCCTCCTCTAGGTTTTGTCGATAAGTCACACTATCAACTACATTGCTAGAAGGATGCACATTGTGGATGTGAATACTATTGTTTTTGAGAAGAAAGTGCTCTTAGAGGTTCCCGTTGAGGAAAGGGCTTAGAGCCCTTAGCTATAGCATCTTAGAAAGATCAAATATGACTACTCAAAATATTTTTTGGCCTCATATCTACTTACAAAAAATTTCTCTGCATTAGTTGATACATGCTCATCTCTTACTTAATCACTAGTCAAAGATATTTTATAGATTGATTTTATCTTAAGTCAATATTCATGAAGATAGTTTTTGCAATTTTATGTTTTTATGTAAAATAAAACAATGCTTGACAATTTATGAGCCTTTGTTTTAGTCAAGCATTATATATCAAAATAAAATTCTCACATGGCATCTAAATTTTTTTATCCATCTATGCATCATAAATTATGAAATATATTCATGTAAGGTAAGGTTTATCTTGAGTTTCTCTTTGCAACATAATAATATGGACACATTTTATTTTAATGATTCTATTTATCAAATTATAACTCACCATGAGGTCCAAGTTTTTTATTCACATACTATTTAGATGTCTTCTCTTATGTATTTAAAGGAAAAAAATATTCTATTTATCAAATTATAACTCACAATGAGGTCCAAGTTTTTCATTCACATACTATTTACATGTCCTTTCCTAAGTATTGGAAGTGACAAATTTGCCAATTAGTTATGTTGTCAAAATCACAAGTTAAGGTTAAATTTAAGTCGTTGATTTCTCTCTAAAAGTATGATGTATCCTCCATTGTAAAATTTAACTAATATCAACCTATGGATTGAGAAAAGTGTAAAACAACTCTATCATCCCAATGAAATTTATTGTTAAGGCCTATTTTTCATTATGCTCTCATTTATGCACATTAGAGAAAGAATGAGGATAGAGGAGGCCATGGAAAGAGGTGACATAAGGGGCCATGGTGGGGTGGGTGGGTATTCATGAAGATTACCTCTCATTTCTATATATCTTCATGGTTTTTACAACTTAGATAAGGTCTCCTTTCTCATTAAAGTTAGTTTCCTAGTGCTTTTCAATGTTTTTTCAATCCTTTTACACTCGGTTTATTATTTTATGCAATTTATTTTTTTTAATTAAGCAAAATGATAATATTATGGATAAAAAATTCAATGGACTTCACCTAAATTTAAGGTTCACCCATGAGATTTAAACCTTGGTTTAAGATGTGAAATTCTTCACTCCAACCAATTGCTCTAAACCCCATGGTTCACAATTTCTTTATTTTTTGCACAAGCAATTCTTTATAAAATTATATTGTGTATTTTTGGTACTCTTTGGGCTCTCCAAGTGCATAGTGACACTTTAATAAAGTGCTCCTTATCACCTTATTCAAGGATTAAGATAGCATTATTTGATATTGATAGCACCCTTCTAGACAGTCCTTAGGTTTATTGTTGGTGCTAGTAGAAGCACCCCTATGTATTTGGGTAATGTTTTTGCTTTATGTTAACAAAACTTCTAAATTTTAAGAAAAGGATTCTCTATAGCCTCTATGGTTGGATTATGAAAAATGTATATCATTCAATTCTCTATCTCCCAAATTGACAAACAAAGGGGAGTTTTTAGTCATTAGGTATCCCCTAATTTTTAAAGTTATATAAATACAATTTTATTTTATATTTGTTTTTTTACAAGTTTTTGGAAGTAGAAACTAAATGAATTGAGTTCCTTTATGACTCCTATGATTGTATATCCAATGAAGGGGTTTTTTATAAGGCAAGATATGATGGAGAGGGGCTTGACTATGCCTAGACTCACTATAGTAACCAAAGGATGTGGAGAGGGATTGAATATATTGAGGATCTCTACTAATCATGGGTACTACTTGATAAAATACTCAACATGAGATAAAAGACAATGAGGTTAGATGAATATGTTAGAAGTAAGGCTGTCCTTATCCCCCTCTCATGACATCCCTCCCTATAAACCAAATTATTTTCTCAACTTGAATAATGAATATTTTGTCAAGAATTGGTTGTTGTGAATATTACATCACCTATTAGGATGCTAGGCATTTTTTAGTGTAGTGATAATGAGTTTTATATGTACATGTAGAGTTGGTTACTTGATCTTATGTTATATGAAATTAATTGTATTCATCATGTACTATAATATGATATTCTCATGATAATACAATTGTCCAACACCTTGTTGGTCCAATATGTTGTATCAAAGCAAGCTACGAGTGGGATACCTAAATGGAATAAAAGTAGATAGAAGTAATTATCAATATTGGAGGAAGCCAAAGCAATATATTTTCATGCTTTTGTCTATTGTTTATTTGTTTTAAAAATATCAAGTCGATGTAATCTAATCTTCTTTATTGTTGTAGATAGTAGAGTATCCCTATTCAAATTTGAACTTGTGAATGATCATGTGATTATTTGCAAATGAACTTGTGAATGGTTGTGTGTGCATTTACATTTGAACTTGTGAATTATCGTGTGTGTCCCTATTCATAGGAGTGTTAAAAATAATTATGTTAATCCCTATTTGCAATCATGATAATTGTTGTAAATAGTTGTGTTTCAGTGTTTACAATGTGGTTGATCATGAAGGTCATATATGCATGCTACCCTAATGAGTCCAATAGATGTAGATGCAACTTGTTGATGTTGTAAGTAATTAGCCAAAACAACAAGGTATATAGTAGGATACAAAAGTTTATGAACTTGAGCGATGATTGGAATATTATGTAGAAGATAGATTACAACATTTGTGTCATGACCAACTTGAATAGGATGTGTTTTATCCATTTTTATTGTTGCACTTTCATCTATTGTTATCCTCCATTTTGTGCACTAGTTGCATGAAGAATGACTAGAGAAAGTAAAGGAGCTATGTTGTTTGTGGAATCAAATTCACTAGAAAAGTTTGAACATTTAAAGACCAGAGAAAGCATCATGTTGTCTTGAAGATGTTGTTGATGCTACTGCAAAAAGAATGCATAAGGTTACTTTTGAGTTACCATCATAGTATGGACCCTTAAAGAATATTGCTACTATTTGATTGAGCATGAAGTGCTATTAGAAAAAGTTTGTTATCCAAGATATGGTACCATATAGCCATATTAAGATTGTTCCATCTAAAGAAAATATCGCATCATCTAGAAAAATGATAGATCATCAATAAAATTATCGTTTGATCATGCATGAGCCATCTGGAAGTGATGCAACAGTATAAGAAGTTAAAATTATCATGTTTATTGAGCCATCTAATATGAGAAAATCTCAAATGAGTGACATTTAAAACCAAATATCTCATTAGAAGAGACCATATTCAAAGTCTCAAAATGGGTCATCTAAATAGTCCAAGACTACTATCTCAAGTGAATCAATGCATATTGTCTGAAGCATAAGTTATACGATATAAATTTTATGAAGGGTTTTCCAACACTAATGTTGTAATACATAGTCCATATTGTATTCAAGGTTATTTTTGGAGCACCAATAAATAAAATAGAGACACTTGCTAAAGCAACGAGCCACTATGAGGATGAGTGACTACATGTTTCATAGGATGAGAAGTCATCCATAATGGTAATAAAGTCACAATGCTAGATAACATATTTGTTCGAGTAACCATACTGCTAAGGGCACAAGATTCTACTATAGAGACATGCATGATAAATATTGTAAGCTTGCTAAGAGTGAAGGTGACATAAAGCACCACACATGAATATGAAGTATGTGGTGCAAGGAAAGAAGGTATGCCATCCTGTGAGGAAGGATGTGCTACTAGAGTTTGGTCATGGAGACGCAACATCACAGTCACATGGAGTTGAATAAGCCTAAAGTGGAATATAATGGTATTTTTATGGAGATAATAGTAGAAGACACATGGAAAATTATGAAGCCATTCCCACACAGTAGCCACTTTGATGAAAGGATGGATAATTTTTGAAGATGTCACACACAAATCTAATATGTGAGGATGACCATATTTTATGACCATTAAATTTATTGCATCAATGATAGTAGCACAATTATTTGACATGCTAACTTGTACAATCTATTCTAAGAAAGTTTACGCAATTGCATGCAAAAGTTGAAGATTCCAAACAAATTAAGAGAAACATGTGCTAGACACAAAGATCCTATTGCACCTTCATAGATAAATCCTTGTCACCCAAACTTGAAAAACATTGTCATGAATGAGTTTGAAACATCCATGCATGTAGACATTAGCAAAAATTGATAATGGAATAGTGTTGTTTTGTTGATATGTAATGCAAGAAACTAAAGCAATGATTTTTTAATCCCATATTCAACAAGATAATATTAATTTGGTGTTAATAAGTCTATAGCCTATAATAAGACTTTGACATCTTATGGTGGAAATTGCCTCCATTTGATTGGAAGACCATTCCAATGGTGATTGGTTGACAATGATAATGGCGTTCATTAGCATTCGAAGATCCTAGATTCTTCATGGGAAGAATTGACCACTTTTGATAAAGCATCTAATTTTATGATAACTTGTGCTCACATGTAAGTGAGATGCATGCCTTGTTAAGTCTAGCGTGGACACTTTGATAATTCATTAGACGTTGATGATTGAAGTTTAGCATGACATAAGGGAGATTAAAGAATATTCCAAGTGAGATGTATGGCTTGCTAAGTCCAATGTGGATACTCTGATCATTGATAAAACATTGATGATTGAAGTTTAGCATGATATAATGGATATTAAATAATATTCCTCTTTATTTAACCCTTACTTGTATTAGATAAAACCAAAATTTAAAATTTTTATATCATAATAATTTTTGACAATTTTTGATGAAATTAATTTGGTAACTTAATTTTTTTTTGCAAATTTTTGACAATTTTTATACAATTTTAGAGAACGTGACTTGGACAATTTGATTAAATTTTCACAATTTTGGAGAACTAGACTTAAACAATTTGATTAATTTTTTCTAATTTTGGAGATCTGAACTTGGATAAAATTAATTGATTTTGCCTACTATCTTGATACAAAAAATAGGCATATTTATAGTCATCCAAGAGATTTTTCCAAGTCCAATTAACATATTGAATAATTAATCCCAAATGTTATAGTGATCTCAAATGAGAGTTATTTGATTAAGGGGGTACAACTAGTAAATATTTTGGAGTCTACAAAACTTCAATATGATTTTTATGATTGTGATGTGTGAGGAGATATTGGAAACTACCTTGCAAGATTCAATGGTCATGTTTGTGGTTGTCAAAAACTTAGACAATTTGATAATGATTTTGCAATTTTGGAGAACTAGACTTTGAAATAATTAATTGATATTGCATGATATCCTAATACAATAGATAGGAATATTTATAGTTGTTGAAAGGCTCTTTCCAAGCTTGATGCACCTAGATCTATAATGCAAGTCATTTGAATTAGGGGGTACACTAGTACATTTCTTGGAATCTATAGAACTTCAAAATGATTTTAACAATTATGTGTGAGGAGATATTGGAAGTTACCTTGTTGATATTCAATGGTTGTGTTCGTGGTCTCCAAAGGTTGTGATCATAAATAAAATGAAGTAAAAGAACATGAAGCCTTACTTCAATATGTTTGTGAATAAGTGCACATGTCACTATTTACTTATTGGCTAGTCGTTTGGTTGTCAATAAATCAAATTTTATTTTATGTACTTGTGTGTATACTCCATAATTCTTGTGTGAGGCAAGTCCCACTATAATATACAATGTAATGCATTGTCCTAGTCCATTCCTATTATTATTTCCTATCCCTATTGAGCAATGATATAATAAAGAGGGAATGTTGTGAATATTACATCACCTATTAGGGTTCTACATGGTGTCTAATATGGTGATAATGGGTTCTACCTATACACCTAGATTTGGTTACCTGGTCATTATGTTACCCAATGTTAACTGACTCTATCTTGTACTATAAATGTAATATTCTCATGATAATACAATTGTCGAACAACCTAGCACCTTGCTTATCCAACATTGGTCACGTGGTTGGGATAACCACTCTTCCCTTTAATTTTTGGATAAGGGTTACAATAATATCATCTACTATTAAAAAGAGCATTGCTTATATAATAATATTAATGTTATGGATTGTGTGATTTTTGGTAGTGTAGGTGCTTTAAGACATTGTGTTGGTTTCAAATGGTACTTGTTCAAGGTGCTCATGTAGGAGCAATACTTTTATATCTAGAAATACTTTTTAAAACCTCATGATTTTAAAACTCTTTTTAGTAGAGATAAACAAATATTTATTCACATATGAAATAGATTGCTTACATTCCATTTTAAGAGGAAAAAATCCCTTTTGTCCCTCTTTTTTTATTTCTTTAATGGGTTATATGGGATTGAAATGGGCCCCACCCATATTAAGTCATTACCACATAGCAGTATTACAAAAAATGTTATCATAGTACTTAGGCGTGCATATGTATTACATTATTTTGATTAAGTTCTTATCTCCAAGTGCTAGGTCGTTAGGTAGTTGGGGTGGTTGTTTGAACTGCATGGTGGTTTCAACTACCTTGTACATTGTATATATTACATGCTCAATTCAATTTCAATCTAATCGTTCACGTATTATGGTATCAGAGCAACAGGCACAGTGGAAACTGGGAGAAGAACGTTGTTAGGCATATTTCTTGAGATGCAGGTTAGGGTGCAACTCTCGAGCACGGGATCCCTGAACCATTGGAATTCTACATGCAAAACTACTAGACTTCTACATGTGAACCGAGATCGCATGCAAACTGAGACAGTAGGATCGTAGATCAAAGTGATTGATATGGCATATTGGCGATAGTCCAGTGTGGTAGTGGCTGACATGGAGGCAGTCCAATGTGGCAACAATTGATAGTTAGAATATGATATAGCAGTAGTTGGAATCTGACTGTGACTGACGTGGACCTACTTAACGTGACACATGGCATTAGTTGACTTCATGTTATTGTATGACGTGACTGAAGGGTATTGGGATATGTAGCAAAACCTTTGTTTAATTGGCATGATTTCTCTAAGGTAATCAAATACCAAAGTCTCAATCTTGGTATTTATTCCATTTATAGTGTAATTGTCGGCTACATGTGGGATATATTCCCTGTATTTTTTTTTAAAATTTTTTGACGAATGCCAAGTAATAAAAGGCACAACATGCTTTTGAAGACTTATATGCCCTCGTGGTGGAGATGGTCGGGTGACCTCATGCTAGGGCGCTCGTCAAGAAGGATGTCGAAGGTTCTATTCTCACATAGGGACAAACATTTTTTTTTGTTGTCCAACACTCCAGGCTATAACCAAATAAAATGTCTTGGTTCTTTACTCTCGTCGGAGCCCGTAGTCGAGATGGTCGGGCGGAGAGTGCTAAGGTGATTTTACAATGGTCGCGGGTTCAAACCACGTGAAGCCTAAAGAATACAAGATTTTTTGCTCCACATCGGCGGTGAAGAAATTTACCTTTTGAAGAGGTATTTTTTAATACCTTGGTTATTTATTTTTGCAAATCTTCATTTTTTTGCAACTATAACCACAAAATCATATTGATTTAAAAATAAAGAAAAGAAACTAATTATTTGCCATGGAGAGATAAGACAATATAATTTCTTTTGCAATTTGAAAGGGTATATCACAATTTCTCATCCTTGTTTACTTTGCAAGGGGGATTAAAAGCATTTTATTTTGCAAAATTCTAAGACAGGGGGGAGAAAATTGTGGACTTGAATATCATTTTTATTTTGCAAACAAAACTTTCAAAATTTTGCAAAAAATTATTTTAACATATTGGCATTGTAATAGGTGCATTTTTGGTGACAACCGACACCTACGTGTTTAAATTTGTGGGAACTTGTGGTTGTTATTACATTTAAATTTTCTATTTTTTTTGCATTTCAATCATAAGGTAAAATATACAAAGCAAATAAAAGACCCCAAATTTTATACCTATTTGTGCAATTATTGCATTGTAGTATTTGGTATATACAGTACCTCTAGCCCACACTTACAGGTAATACTGTCATGCTTTGGGCTACTATATCTAACACCTAACATAACTGCAACAACGATGTATGAGCTATTGTTCTCTATAAATCATTAGGAAGAAATAAGGAAAGCCAATATATTTTGATATTCACTCCATTTTATACCCTAATTATTTCTAATTGTTTGGCTTAAACTCCTCCAACTCATCATCCTTTTTCGAAAGGGTTTTGAGGTAGGTGCCATCAATTTGATTGAATTCCCTTTCATGTACTCTTTGTAAGTATAAATAAAGGGGGACCATTTGGTGTTATAAGGAACCTTCACAATGGCCACTGTTCACAAATATCTATCAAATTCACAGTTGTTCAAAGGTTCTAATTTGCACCATGCATAATATACTTCGATAGAAACCCAAAATATAATATGCATCCAAGAATTTCCCAAAACATATTATGCATCCGGGCTAACATCAGATTATATTATGCATCCGGTCGTTGCCTCGAATGCATATTATGATCCGGGAAATGATCGGATGCATAATATGCTCCGACAGAAACATGAATCATAAAATGCATCCGACCATTGCCTGGAACATATTATGTATCCGGGATAATGCCAGATCATATTATGTATCTGACCATTGCTTGGATGTATACTTTATCTCAGATGATGTCATTCACAGTAGGTCATTGCCCAGATGAATACTTTATTTTAGACTCGACCAAGGTGCATATTATGTTTCGATCTTGAAACGGGTGCATATTATAGCCCGGTATCGAACCTGCTGCATAATATATTTCATCCTTGAATAGGTTGCATAATATGCATCAAAATTAGACCAGATGCATAGTTTGGTCCGAATACCACCCGTACTGCCACGTGTCTAATAATGCATGTCCCGTTATCCATGTATAATACGATGTTACCACGTGTCAAATATGTTTCAAGTCTATAAAAGGGCATCAACAATCATTTTCTCATTTCGTTTCTGCAACTACTAAAAGCAAAGCTAAACTTTCTAATCGACCTTTTAGTTTTGATTCCCAATCCTTTTTCTTCCACTTCCAACTACTTCCAATGGATACCCCTTCCACAATCGCACCAAAATTCAAAAAATTTGCGTGCACTTTGATATCAGATATCATAACAATGCCAAGGATGAACTTTCAATGGCTCCATAACATAGGTTTATCAACCCTCATTTCCATGCCATATTTTAGAATAGACAAAGGGCTCCTGCAACATATTATCTCTGGTTATGACCACGACAGGGGTACTGTAAGCATTAAACTACGAACTAGAAATGTTATTTTCAACATCACCCCTACAGATATTCATAGATTGACAGGTATTCCATTCATTGGTTTTAATCAAGTGTCACCGAGGTCACAAATTTCTCCAGATAATCACACCTCGATAACAAGTACAATCTTTCATTGAAATATTTGGCAGGTATAAATATTGTTAATTTTTATTTTATTAATTTTCAATGTTTTAAATTTGTAAATTGACATCAATTTTTTTTATGCAGCTTCTAATGCCAAAACAAAAAGAGGTTTAACGATTAACGATGTTTACCATCAAACTCTGAAGGCCATTATCGAGTTTTTCCAGGCAAGGCTTATTATGTTGAGAAGATCAAAAATTCTATTTTGGGCACTGTATTATATTGTTCAGTCTGAACAAAATAATAAGTTTGATTGGTGTACCTATATTTTAGATCGAGTCAGGATTGAGATGCATGCGGTCCAACTTGCAACCGCCAAGACTCAGCTCCCCAAGACTCAGCCCATTATGGGCACTATAAATTATCTTTTAGCTTTATATTTTGAGTCTTTTCATAATTTGTCAACTACTTCTGTACCAAATGTTATGGATTCAAAGCTAAACTCTATTGCCATGACACCAGAGGAATTGAGGGTAATAACTACATCATTTTCTGACATACTATTTTATATTTTACCACATTCACTTTTTTAATTTTTTTTTGTTAGTCTCACAATGACACTGAGAGGGGGGGGTGAATCAGTGTAGCTATTTAAATTCAAATCTACAACTCTTAATACTAAAACAATGAAGATTTAAATCAGATAATGCAAGTATCACAAGAGAGCATCACACAACACAAGATGTAACGAGGTTCACCAGTTTTGGCTACTCCTCAAAAATGACTGCTTGGACTCCCGTCCAAATCCAGCCTTTGCAAAATATCAATTTTACAATCAATTTACCAGCACCCACTGGAAGGAGCACCAACCCCTGATTTATCTGCACCAATAGAAAGGAGCACCAACCCCTAATTTATATGCACCAATAGAAAGGAGCACCAACCCCTAATTTATCTGCACCAACAAAAAGGAGCACCAACCCCTAATTTATCTGCACCAACAAAAGGAGCACAACCTAATTTATCTGCACCAACGAAAGGAGCACCAACCCCTAATTCCAAGCACCAACTTGGACTACAATTTTGAAACTATATTTTTGACATAAAGATGCCTTCTCTTATACAAGACCCTGACTGGTCTATTCCTAACCCAACCTCTCTTGCTATTCACCAAAATAGCACACACTCTTACGGCTCTGCTTACTGCACTTTTATGGCCCTCTTATAGCCCTCTTGTTGTGCTTCTTACTGCACTCTTTCGGCTCTCCCTTTTTGTAGCACTTTCACTCTTTTCGGCAGCGCTTTTTCCCTCTATATGAGCAGCACTTTAATTCTCCATGCAGACCTCCTTTTATAACAAAATTTTGATTCTATTTCTTCCATATTTTCACATGCAGCTTATTAATAGAAACTTCTATATTCAACTTCCTTTATCTCACAATATTCTTTCATGCATCCTATAAATAGTTACGGTTCTTTGTTTGGTCTTCGATCTATGACTTGGCGTTTAATCGTTGCTCAATGCATTCACTCAGTAATCGACCTTGTAACTGCTCGTTCTAACTCTTGGTCACTATTCTTATTTTAGCATGCATGTATTTATTCTATTCGTATATGCACTTGTAACTATTCGTATAACTCCTTCTTTGACTGTTCTTAAATTAGCTGCATGATTTTCTTTTGTAACGGCCCCTGTAACTGCTGCATAACTTCAGTTAACGGTCACATATCTTATTTCGGTTGGGTTCTCTTCTTCGCTCGCGCCAAAGTGACCTGTCATGAAATCGTGACACTTCTGCCTCTTTGTCCTCTTCTCGGCTTCAACCCGTGAAAACACATGTCGCGATATCGCCCTTTCCCTCCCCCCGATATCATGACACTTTCGCCTTCTACTCTTCCTTTTTACTTTTGTCGCGATATCGCGACACTTCTGCCTTCTTACTTTCTCTCTCCTCCTAGAGTCACGAAAATGCGACATGTCGCGATATCGCGACACTTTTGCCTCCGTACTCTTTCTCTTGCCTTCGGGTCACGAAAATACAACATGTAGCGATATCGCTACACTTTTGCTCCTTGCGCTTTTTCTCTGCTTCGGCCCGCGATAATACAACATGTAGCGATATCGCTACACTTTTGTTCCTTGCGCTTTTTCTTTGCTTCGGCCCGCGATAATACAACATGTAGCGATATCGCTACACTTTTGTTCCTTGCACTTTTTCTTTGCTTCGGCCCGCGATAATACAACATGTAGCGATATCGCTACACTTTTTCTCCTTGCACTTTCTCTTTGCTTTGGCCTCCGAAAATACATGTCGTGATATCGCGACACTTTTTCTCCTTGCATTTTCTCTTCTCTTCTGGCCGCGAAAATGCAACATGTCGCGAAATCGCGACACCTTTTTCTCTCTCCTCTTTCTCTTCGCTTTGGACCGCGAAAATGAAACATGTCGTGAAATCGTGACACCTTTTTCTCTCTCCTCTTTCTCTTCGCTTTGGACCGCGAAAATGAAACATGTCACGAAATCGTGACACCTTTTTCTCTCTCCTCTTTCTCTTCGCTTTGGACCGCAAAAATGAAACATGTCATGAAATCGTGACACCTTTTTCTTTCGGACTCTCTCTCCTGCATTATGTCACGAAATCATGACACTTTTTCTTTCGGACTCTCTTTCCTGCAACATGTCGCGAAATCGTGACACTTTTTCATCCGTACAAACTTCCTTGCAATATGTCACGAAATCGCGACACTTTTTCGTTCGTACAACCTTCCTTGCAATATGTCACGAAATCGCGACACTTTTTCGTCCGTACAACCTTCCTTGCAATATGTCACGAAATCGCGACACTTTTTCGTCCGTACAACCTTCCTTGCAATATGTCACGAAATCGTGACACTTTTTCTACTTGCCTTTTTCTCTTCGAACATGTCGCGAAATCGTGACACTTTTTCTACTTGTCTTTTTCTCTTCCAACATGTCACGAAATCATGACAGTTTTTCTTTCTTGCGCTTTCTCTCCGAACATGTCGTGAAATCGTGACAGTTTTGCTTTCTTGCGCTTTCTCTCCGAACATGTCGCGAAATCATGACAGTTTTGCTTGCTTGCGCTTTCTCTTCGAACATGTCGCGAAATCATGACAGTTTTTCTTTCTTCTCAACATGTCGCGATATCGCGACAGTTTTTCTTTCTTCTTCTCTCTCTTCCAACATGTCGCGAAATCGCGACAGTTTTCCTTCTTGCTCAACATGTCGCGATATCGCGACAGTTTTTTGCCTTAGTGATTTTCTTTTGATTTTTAGTATATGGGCCACTTCTATCTTTTGGAAAACCATTGTACATACTCTGAAGAACCTCTTAACTCCTGTCCACTGCATCATTGAACTCCTGTCCACTGCATCAACCGATCTGTCTGACTGTGTTGACAACAATGACAATACTGTTTCTGCACCTTGCTCAACAATCTCCCCCTTTGGAATTGTTGGCAACACTCATGCAATCTCCTATAATTCTTCTCCCCCTTTGACAATAATACCAAAGGGCTGCTGCAGACTCCCCCTGAGTCCATGCACATCATTCTCAGGCACACGTTATGACAGTTAGCAAAAATTACAAATATGAGCAAAAAGATAATCAAATATATAAATGCTCCCCCTGAGAATGTGGTCCCGATAGCTAGTCAGTTCTTGGTAAACGTGACCACTCCACAATCTGTTGTTGGAATAAAAATCCAACTTAACCTCACTTTCTGCAACTTTCTCCTACGTACAACACGTTGTCGCTGCAATATATTCTGCCTCTGCTGTGGATAAGTAGATTGACTCTTGTTTCTTACTGTTCCACGCGACCAACCTGTCTCCAAGATAGAATGCACCTCCACTGGTACTCTTTCTATCATAAAGTCTTCTTGGATAAGAACTCTAATCTCTGCTCATCATATTATAATTCCTGTTGTACCTTGCTTTTACTTGTTTAGTATAGTATGAACAACACTCAACTTTCAGCTGCGCAAAAGTTACTCCCAAATTAAAAATGATCGACTCTCCAATTGTTATATTATAGAAGACTCTGTCTCTCTGCTGCACTAACTGGTGGACCTCTCTCCACTTGAAGAATCCTCACTCAGATCTATCTTCAACTGTGTTGGCTACTGGATCTCTATCCATTGAGACTCTATCCTCTGTACTCTGTCAATAGGCTCACACAGAATCTATCCAATCTTATAGAATCATAAAGAGAATTGTTAGAGACTCAATATGTTCTATACTTAATGCTCAATCATTATATCAACTAAATCTCATAGAAGCATAAAGAGAATTGTTAGAGACTCAATATGTTCTATACTCAAATCCCAATCTCAACTCAAATCAATAATAGTTTATTTTATGGAACTTGAACAACCACATGCATCCAATCACTTGACTAGGCTTAATCAACTCTACTCAACCAATCACCTCAAAGAACATCCCTTTATCACAGACCCTCATCGAAGCATGTATCAACCAACTCTGTGCAAGCATCAAAAACTATACCACAACACCAACCAAATCCCTTTTTTTTTTCATTTTCAACTTCGTCTATGTTTTCTACAATCACCGCTGGTCACACCTTACTTCCAACTGTTCGAATTAGGAGACAACATTTTGTCAAACACTTCATGGCCAACTATAGTGCACCTTACTCAAACTCATACGACTGGACCTCGGATAGGTAAGATTCACAAAGCAAAGTTGCTCATCTTGATGAGCTAAATCAGACTTCAATATTTTTTCAACACAACGTCATAATAGATCTGACAATCTTCACGTCAATGTGAAGTTCAAATACACACTGCTTTTAACGAAACACATATAAGCGGCTCGACAACATTCTTTCACTAACCACACTATCTGAACTGTTATAATCCTTAACTTTGGATAGTGGCAGTAAGAACCATCAACAGTACAACAATGACATATAGCAATATTACCAATAAAGACAACTCTCAATTTAATCACCACCCTTCACGACACTACCACAAACAACTGTATGAACAGAAAACACACTTTGACAGCTATACAACAACTCCCCGACTACTTTCCTTTCATCCTCGAGATAACTACACAAATACATAGGAGCATTAAAATAAAACTTTAACATTGCTCCCCCTGAGGATGTGCTACCTGGAGCTGCTTAGTGCAATAGAGGAGTAATCTCCTTCTGTCCAAGGAGACACGATTTCCTCTCTTCTTTCTTTCTCCAGTATTTCTTGAACTTAGGCTTAAGGTTTTCACTTGCATCCCCATTTTGAACCTTTTCGTGAACTTGAACATTTCTCTTGGGTGGTTGTCTCTTGTACATCCTTGATGGATGATTCTTTTCTTTTCTTTGATGCACATGATTTCTTCCCTGTCTGTGTTGCATTCTTTGTGTCTGATGAAATCTACTGTCTTGCCTTAGATTTGGACAAGACCTTGCTATGTGCCCATGACCATTACATTTAAAACATTGCACATGGTGTTCAACCAAAATAATAGATGTATTTCTACCAGCATAACTCTTTGATCTATTATTCAATCCACAATAAATTGCCTTGTGACCATAATGGTTGCATCTAAAACAATAGCCATTAAAAGCATTATTATGAATAGAGTGAGAGTGATAGAACCTCTTTTGTTGTGGTTGCTTTGCTATAGATCTCCTTTGATATTTTCTTCCTTTTGAAGATTCAGCTTCAGAATTTTCTTGCTTCGATCCTTCAACAATGAATTTCTTCTTCTCTATAGCTTTAGAAGATGAAGATTGTTCAGCTTCACATCCAAGACCAAGCTTACACATGGGGCTTCTTTGTTGCCTTATCATTTTATCTAGCAGCTCTGTGCTCTTCTCAAATTTGAGATTTGTATTGGCCTCTTCTAGTTGTTTCCTTAATAACACAATCTCCTCTTCTTGTTTGCAGCAAACAATCTCTTTCTCATTGATCTGTGACTTCAAGGTTTCTTCTATTTTCTTAGCTTTGTGAATTTGTAAGAAGAGATCTTCAATATTACCCTCATATTCTTCCAACTTCTTGGACAGTCTTTTGTTCTTTTTCCTTTCTAAACCCAACTCTTCAAGTGCAGAGATCAACTCACCTTCTAGATCTACTTCAGCCTCAGATTTTTCACCACATACTTCAGAGTTCACTTCTTCTTCCTTTTCTGATTCTACTTCTTCAAATGCCATGAAAAGAGCTTCACCTGTTTCCTCTTTAGAATCCTCACCGGAGCTGTCTTCTGTTGAACTGGCATTCCTGGAGATGAAACTTTTCTTCTTGAAGTTACCTTTTCTGAAATTCGTTTTCTTCTTCCAGTCACTTCGTTCTTGGTGCGATCCTTCATCATTTTTGTTCTTCTCATCAAGTGGACAATTAGTCGCAAAATGCCCAATGCCTCCACAGCTGAAACATTTAAATGGTAGCTTTCCTCTATATTTTCCTTTTCCCCTTATTAATTTCTGAACAAAGTTCACTTCCGTTTCATCTGAAGTTTCTTCTTCCTCGGATTCTTGCTTTACTTTTATATTTTTATGTGCTTTAAAAGCAACTTCTCTGTCTGTGGGTTTAGTTTTTCCTATTCTCATTTCATATGCGAGTCAAAGAACCATGCATCTCATCCATGCTAAAGGTGTTTAGATCTTTAGCTTCTTCTATTGCTGAAACTTTAGCATCAAATCTTTGGGGAAGAGATCTTAGTACCTTTTTCATGATGACAACATCTTCCATTTCCTCGTCGAGTCCTCTAATCGCATTAATGATTCCATTAACTCTCAGCATGTATGCCTCTATGTTTTCATCGTCATTCATTTTTAATGCTTCGAACTGAGCTCGATGCGTTTGTAGCTTGGCCTCCTTGATCTTGTCGTCTCCTTCATGAATGCTCCTTAGTTTGTCCCACATGTCTTTTGCCATTTTGCAACTCATAATCTTTATCAGTTCACTATCCACTAAACCGCACATGATAGCATTTTTGGCTTTAGAGTTATTCTCAAACAATTTCTTACCGACAACATCGGTTGGAGGAGTGGTGGGTATTGTGTATCCACTGTCTACTGACTCCCAAATGTCGAATCCCAAAGCACACAGATATGTCTGCATCCTGAGCTTTCAAAATGAGTAATTTGTTCCATCAAACAATGGTGCTTTGTTTGAAGAGAATCCTTCACCACCTGCCATTTCGACTAATCCAAGATCAACCCTAGCTGATTTAGCCTGATAAGGGAAATTGGCTCTGATACCAATTGTTAGTCTCACAATGACACTGAGAGGGGGGGTGAATCAGTGTAGCTATTTAAATTCAAATCTACAACTCTTAATACTAAAACAATGAAGATTTAAATCAGATAATGCAAGTATCACAAGAGAGCATCACACAACACAAGATGTAATGAGGTTCACCAGTTTTGGCTACTCCTCAAAAATGACTGCTTGGACTCCCATCCAAATCCAGCCTTTGCAAAATATCAATTTTACAATCAATTTACCAGCACCCACTGGAAGGAGCACCAACCCCTGATTTATCTACACCAACAAAAGGAGCACCAACCCCTAATTTATCTACAAAGAAAGGAGCACCAACCCCTAATTTATCTGCACCAACAGAAAGGAGCACCAACCCCTAATTTATCTTCACCAACAGAAAGGAGCACCAACCCCTAATTCCAAGCACCAACTTGGACTGCAATTTTGAAACTATATTTTTGACATAAAGATGTCTTCTCTTATACAAGACCCTGACTGGTCTATTGCTAACCCAACCTCTCTTGCTATTCACCAAAATAGCACACACTCTTATGGCTCTATTGTTAGGATCTCATCCTAACCCTTAATGTAATAACTCCCCTTTTGTAATAATTCCTAGTGAACGTGGGTAGTACCCATGATTAATATTTTGTAATGTTCTAAGTTTTAGCTTAGGTAGTGCCTATGACAAATGGCACCCTTTTTATGTAACACATGGTAGATAGGTGGCATTATGCATGTAATTCGTGTGGAATTGTGCATGTAATTTGAGTGGCATTGTGCATGTAATTCAAAGTGGCACTATGCATGTAATTTGGGTGGCATTATGCATGTAATCCAGGTGGCATTTTGCATGTAAGCCAACCTTGGAAGGAAACTCCTTAAATACCCGAAAAGGCACCAATGTAACCATATTTTGCAAAATTAATGAAGTATTGAAGGAGGTTGCCCCCTCGAAGAGGCCTACGATTCAGTCCTATTGTGAGATTGTTCTTTATGCAAATTTCTGTTATATTAATGTGATGTTTATGTGAGTTATTTCCAAGCAATTGTGTGAGAGTGTGTTATTTGAGTTTATTTTATAGCAGGATCTTAACAAGTGGTATCAGAGCGCTTTCCAGGGCCAAGTTCTGCTGCAACTACAATGATTCTTGCCATCCAATCCGCCTGTTAGGTATAAATTCTGTGTGTTTTTTCCATTCCGTTTTTCCTTATTAAAAAAAAATCCAAAAAAAATACAGTGTTTTTTTTTCCAGACCAAAAACAAAAAAATATATTGTTAGTTGAGTAGGTAGAAACCCTGTACCGGGGGTTTTAAAATATCGCGAAGGATCTGTCGTTATTGGCTAAGCTAGATAGCCCATAAAGCGTCTAGTGAAGTGAGGGGCGATCAGGCTCCAATACCCAGGCCTCAGACAGAACTCGTGCACGGACTTGAGCTCCCACGTATCTTCGGGTATATCGGGAGACCATCTAGGATTAAACAAACTTTTAGCCATTAGGAAGCTCTTCGGCCTTGTATTACTCATAGTCTACGGGACACGACATCCCGGACGATTACCCTCCCGTATTGTCGAGAGAGGCAAGTAGTGTGCTCAAGGGTATGTGTGGAATCCTCCTTGAGTAGTGGCACTGAAATATTGGTCCGAGCACTATTGTTCGTCACTTGTCGATATATTAGAGGGCCTATGGGTGGTACATACTCCTATACTTAGAATTCCCCGGTTCCGTTAAAGCGCAACCTGTAAAAAACGCAAAAATAAAAATAAAAATAAGAATCCAAACACCCCCGTTCGTAAACCTACATTTCAAAAGTGAGCATATGAGAAAGGAGTCCTCTACCAAAAAAATAACAGAAGGGACATGCATTCGGGATAAGCCATGAGGGTGACACTTAAGTTGAAAGTCTGGAGAGTAACAGTAAAATTTACAGTGGCAATCCACGATCGAGTCGATCGAGTCGGAGAGGTCGACACGGTAGAGGCAGAATTCACGGTCTTCGAGTCGAACAGAGCTGTCATATCAGTCACCTGCAAAATACAGAGAATCTTGAGTGTGAAACACGGCCAGTTTTAGATAGTGCTCCAGTACCCAACTTTTGCTCAGTAGCTCAGAATTAGAATCAGAAACACCGTTAGACTCAGCAAAACAGGAGATAAAAAAAAGAAAAAAAGAAAAAAAGAAAAAAAAGAAAAAAAAAGTCTGGGGTGCCAAAAAGTAGTGTTGAGAGATATAGCTCATTGTGACCACCTCCTCCTGCTGATCATTTTGATATATAGCACCCAAGCACTTTTTTGGGCACTTACTAAAAATAGTAAGTCAAAAAAATTCAATTCTATTTTTAGTAACTGGTCACAAAAGGTCAAAAAATGGCCCAAGGTACCCGTGGACACCAGAAAGAACTAGAACACTTGGAGTCCCTAACAAAAGCCATTGAGAACTTGAACTCGGCTTTTCACTCCATAAGGGAAGAAGTCCAAGGTCTTCGCCTAGAGCATGAGGCCACTAGCAATCGCTTAGAAGAAGCATTGACTGAAGTGGAAAGCAAACTGAGAAGAGAACCACCCAAATCAGAATACCAAGCTGAGAGTTCTACAAGGAATCGTGACCACGATACACCCTTTAGAATGCCCAAGTTGGACTTTCCCAAATTCAGTGGGAAGGATGTTGATGGGTGGCTATGTCGGGTTGACCAATTCTTTCGACTTCATAATGTACCAGTATTTCATCGAGTCCAGATGGCTTCCTTTAACTTGGAATCTGAGGCTCTACACTGGTTTCAATGGTTGCATCTTACCTACCCAAATCTCTCTTGGGAGGATTTTGAATCCCAAATACTCACTCGATTTGGTCCTAGTGAGTTTGAGGACTTCACGGGAGCCTTATCCAAACTACAACAAACAGGGTCAGTTCGAGAGTACCAAGCTCAATTTGAAAAATTGGCCAATCGAACAAGAGGATTGAGTGAAGGGTTCTTCCAGAGTTGTTATATCAGTGGGTTGAAGATGGAACTCCAAGCAGAAGTCAAAATGTTGAAACCATGAACTATGATGGAAGCTATCAGTTTGGCCCGTCTGGCCAAATCTAAACTCTCTGCCCAAAGACGCCCATCAAAGTTTCTGCAAAATAGACCTTCATTTCCTCCTAGAGCCCAAAACCCAGTTGATAATAAACCTGCTGCACCAAAGCGCCTCACCACCGAAGAGATGGATGCACGTCGTGCCCAAGGATTATGCTATAATTATGATGAAAAGTTTTTCAAAGGGCATAAGTGTGCACACAAAAAATTGTTCCTGATCGATGTTGAAGAACCTGATACCTCTGATGAGAGTGATAAGGATGAGGACCCTCCAGAAACACCTCCTCCACAAGAAGAAGTGAAACAGGAACCTGAAACGACAATTACAATCCATGCCCTTGCAGGCATTACTACCCCTCAAACCATGAAGGTTACAGGATTTTTCAAGGGCCAACGTCTTTCCATCCTTTTGGACTCGGGAAGCACACACAACTTTATTGACCCTAGAGTTGCTCAGCGGGCAAATTGCTATATCCACACTTGTAACTCCTTTGAGGTCATGGTAGCCAACGGGGGAACCTTACCTTGTAAGGGAAAGTGTCGCAATGTTAAAATACAGATAGGGGACTATGCACCCAAGTAGGACATGTTTGCCCTCCAGTTGGGTGGATGTGATATTGTTTTGGGATCTCAATGGTTGAGTACATTGGGCACTATCAGTTGGAACTTTGCTGAACTTTGGATGCAGTTCTCCCAGAACGGCCAAAAACACATCATCAAGGGCTCCCCAGCAGGAACACCTCAAATTATCAGTTCAAACGGCATGGAGAAATTGCTAAAGAAATCATCACGTGGGGTCATTGCACAAATATTCTCCATCCAACCATCCACATCCCCAATGGGTGAAATTCCACCAGACATGCAATAGGTTCTCCACAAACATGAGGCCATATTTTTAGAACCAATCACACTACCACCGCATCGCTCTCATGACCATGCCATTCCATTATTGCTGGATAGTACACCTCCCAATATCCGACCGTACAGATACCCCCATGCCATGAAGTCAGAGATTGAGAAGATGATACAAGAATTACTCAAGGCGGGTGTCATTCGGCCTAGTACTAGTCCCTACTCTGCACCAGTCTTACTGGTCCTCAAGAAGGATGGCTCTTGGTGATTGTGTATTGACTACCAAGAGCTCAACAAGATAACGGTCAAGGATAAATTTACTATCCCTGTGGTTGATGAATTACTAGATGAATTACATGGGACCATGTACTTCACCAAGCTAGACCTTCGCTCTGGGTACCATCAGATCCGGCTTAGGGATGAAGATATTCCTAAAACTACTTTTCGCACTCATGAAGGTCATTATGAATTCTTGGTAATGCCATTTGGTCTCACAAATGCTCCTTCCACATTCCAAAGCCTGATGAACAACATCTTTCGCCCCTTCTTGCGAAAGTTCATCCTTGTGTTCTTCGATGACATCTTGATTTACAGTCACACATGGGAAGAGCATCTCAATCATGTAGATCAAACTCTCCAACTATTGGCCAACCATAAATTGTTTGCAAAAAGGTCCAAGTGCTCCTTTGGTTTGACTGAAGTAGAATATCTGGGACACATTGTCTCAAAGGATGGTGTCAAGGTTGACCTTAAGAAGATCCAAGCAGTCCAAGAATGGCCAAAACCTCACACACTCAAGGGACTTCGAGGATTTTTAGGGCTTACAGGATATTACCATAATTTTTTTTGCAATTATGGAAAGATAGCCGCCCCCCTCACCTCCATTTTGAAGAAGGATTCTTTTATGTGGACAAGGCCGGCTGAGCAAGCATTCCTGGACCTCAAACATGCCATGACCACCACTCCGGTTTTAGCCATGCCAGACTTCTCAAAAAAATTTGTCATTGAAAGTGACGCTTCTGGTCGTGGTATTGGGGCAGTATTGATGCAAGAAGGATGCCCTTTGGCTTTTACCAGCAAAGCCCTATCTGATCGCAATCTGGGAAAATCCACATATGCTAAGGAAATGTTGGCAATATTGCATGCAGTCCTACATTGGCGGCCTTACCTCATTGGGCGCCATTTCTCCATCAAAACTGACCACCAGAGCCTTAAATACTTTCTAGAACAACGAGTTGCCACTCCCGAGCAACAAAAGTGGGTATCAAAACTCATGGGCTATGATTATGACATCACGTACAAAAAAGGGAAGGAAAATCTTGTGGCAGATGCTCTCTCTCGCCAATTTGAGGCCCTTAGTATGTTGTGTGCCATCTCTGCACCATTGCCCCAATGGATTGAGCCCTTACATCAGGAAATACTTCAGGATGCAGATTTGAAAGACCTAGTTGCTTCACTTAGGGATGATCCAGAGTCTACACCAGGATATAGTTGGGATGGCCAAGATCTGCGTTACCATCAACGCCTGGTTCTTCCTCCTAAGTCCCCACTTCGAGAACTCCTCATGAAGGAATCACATGCTACTCCATCTGCTGGCCATTCAGGGTTCCTAAAAACTTATGAGCGACTCAAGCGCACCTTCTTTTGGAAAGGCATGAAATAGGACATTCGCTCTTTTGTAGCGGATTGCGACACTTGTCAACGGATGAAAGGAGAAACAGTGCGCTCCCCAGGCACTCTTCAACCATTGCCGATACCAGATCAGGTGTGGACTGACATCTCCATGGACTTCATAGAAGGGCTACCTAAATCTGGAGGCAAGTCTGTTATTTTTGTGGTAGTGGACCACCTTTAAAAGTATGCTCACTTTTGTGCCCTAACCCATCCTTACACAGCATCCACTATTGCCCAAACTTTTCTTGACTCCATATTTTGCCTTCATGGCATGCCCGCCTCCATTGTATCTGATCGTGATCCCACATTTACTAGCAATTTTTGGCAAGAGTTGTTTAAGTTGCAGGGGACTCAGCTCAAAATGATTTCAGCCTACCATCCGCAAATGGATGGTCAAACAGAGGTTGTTAATAAATGCTTGGAAACCTACCTTCACTGCTTTGCCTCTTATCATCCTACTCATTGGGCAAAATGGCTTTCTTTGGCTAAATGGTGGTACAACACTTCCTATCATACCGCCACCAAAATCACACCATTTGAGGTAGTTTACGGGCGCCCTCCACTCACGCCTTCCTCCTACATTTCGGGCAGCTCCAAGGTCCAGGCCGTCGACAATGCTCTGAGTCAACACACCGAGGTCCTCCGCCAACTCAAGCAAAATTTGAACATGGCCCAGAATCGGATGTGCCAACAAGCTGATCAACATCGTTCTGAGCGTAGTTTTGATGTGGGTGATATGGTCTTCCTTCGCTTGCAGCCATACAAACAATCATCCCTACAACTCCGCAGGTGTCAGAAGCTTGCTCCAAAATTCTATGGTCCTTATTAGGTTCTGCAACGGATTGGTCCAACAGCTTACAAATTGGATCTTCCCCCCACTTCCAAGATCCACCCTGTTTTTCATGTTTCCATTCTCAAGAAAGTTATGGGCACAAAGGTACAGGTTCAATCAACACTCCCTGAATTGGATGAAGAAGGCTCCATCTTACTTGCACCGGAACAGCTGTTGGATCGTCGAACTCGCACTCTGCGCAACCGTACCATCACAGAGGTCCTGGTTCAGTGGTGTGGACTTCAACCTGAGGATGCTACATGGGAGTCTCTCCATCAACTCTAGCAACAGTTTCCTCATTTTCAGCTTTGAGGACAAAGCTCCTTTAAGGAGAAGGTCATGTTAGGATCTCATCCTAACCCTTAATGTAATAATTCCCCTTTTGTAATAATTCCTAGTGAACGTGGGTAGTACCCATGATTAATATTTTGTAATGTTCTAAGTTTTAGCTTAGGTAGTGCCTATGACAAATGGCACCCTTTTTATGTAACACATGGTAGATAGGTGGCATTGTGCATGTAATTCGAGTGGCATTGTGCATGTAATTCGAGTGGCATTGTGCATGTAATTCGAGTGGCATTGTGCATGTAATTCAAAGTGGCACTATGCATGTAATTCGGGTGGCATTATGCATGTAATCCAGGTGGCATTTTGCATGTAAGCAAACCTTGGAAGGAAACTCCTTAAATACCCGAAAAGGCACCAATGTAACCATCTTTTGCAAAATTAATGAAGTATTGAAGGAGGTTGCCCCCTCGAAGAGGCCTGCGATTCAATCCTATTGTGAGATTGTTCTTTATGCAAATTTCTGTTATATTAATGTGATGTTTATGTGAGTTATTTCCAAGCAATTGTGTGAGAGTGTGTTATTTGAGTTTATTTTATAGCAGGATCTTAACATCTGCTTACTCGCACTTTTACGGCCCTCTTATAGCCCTCTTGTTGCGCTTCTTACTGCACTCTTCCGGCTCTCCCTTTTTGCAGCACTTTCACTCTTTTCGACAGCGCTTTTTCCCTCTATATGAGCAGCGCTTTAATTCTCCACCGTAGACGTCCTTTTATAACATAATTTTGATTCTATTTTTAGCTTCCATATTTTCACATGCAGCTTATTAATAGAAACTTCTATATTTAACTTCCTTTATCTCACAGTATTCTTTCATGCATCCTATAAATAGTTACGGTTCTTTGTTTGGTCTTCGATCGATGACTTGCAGTTTAATCGTCGCTCGATGCATTCACTCCGTAACTGACCTTGTAACTATCGTTCGACTCCAGTTCACTGTTCTTATTTTAGTTGCATGATTTTTCTCTGTAAATACACTTGTAACTGTTGTATAACTTCAGTTAACTCTTCTTATTTTAGTTGCATGTATTTCTTTTGCAACTGCCCCTGTAACTGCTGCATAACTTCAGTTAACGGTCACATATCTTATTTCGGCTGGGTTCTATTCTTAGCTTGTGCCAAAGCGACCTATCGTGAAATCGTGACACTTTTGCCTCTTTGTCCTCTTCTCGACTTGTAACCACGAAAACACAACATGTCACGATATCGCGACACTTTCGCCTCCTTGTAGCTTTACTTGGTTCATACCCGTGAAAACACATGTCGCGATATCGTGACACTTTCACCTTCGTACTCTTCCTTTTTACTTTTGTCGCGATATCGCGACACTTCTACCTTCTTACATTCTCTCTCCTCCTAGAGTCGCAAAAATGCGACATGTCGTGATATCGTGAAACTTTTGCCTTCGTACTCTTTCTCTTGCCTTCGGGTCATGAATATACAACATGTAGTGATATCGCTACACTTTTGCTCCTTGCATTTTTTCTCTGCTTCGGCCCGCGATAATACAACATGTAGCGATATCGCTACACTTTTGTTGCACTTTTTCTTTGCTTCGGCCCACAATAATACAACATGTAGCGATATTGCTACACTTTTGTTCCTTGCGCTTTTTCTTTGCTTCGGCCCGCGATAATACATGTAGCGATATCGCTACACTTTTTCTCCTTGCACTTTCTCTTTGCTTTGGCCTCCGAAAATACATGTCGCGATATCATGACACTTTTTCTCCTTGCATTTTCTCTTCTCTTCTGGCCGCGAAAATGCAACATGTCACGAAATCGTGACACCTTTTTCTCTCTCCTCTTTCTCTTCGCTTTGGACCACAAAAATGAAACATGTCGTGAAATCATGACACATTTTTCTCTCTCCTCTTTCTCTTCGCTTTGGACCGCGAAAATGAAACATGTCGCGAAATCGTGACATCTTTTTCTCTCTCCTCTTTCTCTTTGCTTTGGACCGCAAAAATGAAACATGTCATGAAATCGTGACACCTTTTTCTTTCGGACTCTCTCTCCTGCATTATGTTGTGAAATCATGACACTTTTTCTTTCAAACTCTCTTTCCTGCAACATGTCGCAAAATCGTGACACTTTTTCATCTGTACAAACTTCCTTGCAATATGTCGTGAAATCGCGACACTTTTTCGTCTGTACAACCTTCCTTGCAAAATGTCGCGAAATCGTGACACTTTTTCGTCTGTACAACCTTCCTTGCAAAATGTCATGAAATCGCAACACTTTTTCGTCCATACAATCTTCCTTGCAATATGTCGCAGAATCGCGACACTTTTTCTACTTGCCTTTTTCTCTTCGAACATGTCACGAAATCGCGACATTTTTTCTACTTGTCTTTTTCTCTTCCAACATGTCGCGAAATTGCGACAATTTTTCTTTCTTGCTTTTTCTCTCCAAACATGTTGCGAAATCATGATAGTTTTGCTTGCTTGCACTTTCTCTCCGAACATATTGCGAAATCGCGACAGTTTTGCTTGCTTACGCTTTCTCTCCGAACATGTTACGAAATCGCGATAGTTTTGCTTGCTTGCACTTTCTCTCCAAACATGTCACAAAATCGCGACAATTTTTCTTTCTTCTCAACATGTCGCAATATCGCGACAGTTTTTCTTTCTTCTTCTCTCTCTTCCAACATGTCGCAAAATCGCGACAGTTTTTCCTTCTTGCTCAACATGTTGCGATATCACGACAGTTTTTTGTCTTAGTGATTTTCTTTTGATTTTTAGTCTATGGGCCACTTCTATCTTTTGGAAAACCATTGTACATACTCTGAAGAACCTCTTAACTCTTGTCCACTGCATCACTGAACTCCTGTCCACTGCATCAACCGATCTGTCTGACTGTGTTGACAACAATGACAATACTGTTCCTGCACCTTACTCAACATTTTCATCTATATGCAGGTGAAGGCAAAAATTTCAAGGACTAAATAGATTGCTGCCAATAGGGGTCACAGGCTGGAGCAAACAGGTGATTCTAAAGATACGGGCTCTGAAGCAACACCTGTTACTATGCAGAGGTCACACAAACGTGCAAGGCAAGCAACTACTCCTGGGGTTTCTCGTACACCTAGGTATGCACAAAATGTGCAAGCTAAATCTAGTGTGGCCAACCCCTCCCCCAATGCAGGACAATTGCAACACATTTCATCAGGTAAATCTATGATTCTATGTGTAGTTAATCAAAATTTAGATTTTTTTATTTTAAGCAGAATTGTAACAAAATATTTTTGACTATTTTTAGATGATTCTCATGTTCAAGTAGTAACAACACAAGTTAGAGGGCATATGCCCCCACCACCTCCACAAGCATCACACTCACCGGTTACACGCAATCAACAACAGGGATAGTCACAACCTCAGCCTATGCGAGGGCAAGTCTGTGTTGGAAAATGTTTGTTTTCACAGAGATCACAAGCCACTTCACGAAGTTCTGGGCGTGGGATTTCACACCCACAGAGATCACACATGCCAACAAAAATTCATGGGCATGGATGGTCTCAATTTACATTTTCTTCAAATACACAGGCACCTGAATGTTCTGGACAGGGATTGGATAATATTCCACTTGATCAGGATTACATGTTTCAGGGCAACATTGAAGGCTTTAGGGCAACATATGTGCTTAAAGATCTAGCACGAGAAGAAGAAGTCCCTGCAACTCAGCAGACATCAGAACCAACCACCCAAGGAGACAACCCTCATCCTCAGGGTCCTCAAACTGAGGATGATGTTGTCAATTTTAATGAAAATGTTTCATTGGCAACAAGTATTGAGTCAACAATTCAGGAGTTTGTTTTGAAATATTTGCAGGAGTTGAAAGAATGGGAATATCGAGAAAAGGTCCTTATTAGGGAAATTAATGCCCGATATAAAAATTATGAAAAAAGGGATTCTATTTATTCTTTAGTCAAATATGAACCTGAAAAGCTTGATGGCTTGCTAAAACAGGCTACTTCAAGAATTGTTAAATCTGATTTTATTTATGATGATGATGTCTTAAATGTTGTTGTTGGTAGATTGGAGAATGTTAATGCTGAAGCCCAAGCATTTTACAACTTATGGGCTTCTGATAAGGACAGGGTTGCAGTTGCTAAGGCTGCAAAAGAATTGGTTGAGGTAAAAAAGTTATATATATTCCTATTTTCTATTGCATTTAAATTTTTATATTTCTTGAAAAATTGTAATAATTTCAATATATCCCTTTTGAATTAAGTTTTCAATTTGTTTTGCAATCAAATTTTGAAAACTTGAAAACACAGGTTAAGAGCATGGATGTCAATATTCTTACAACAAAATCATGTTTGATGAAATCAATGGAAATGAAAAAGAAAATGCAGGCAAAGGTTTTAGAAAACAATCGTTTAAAAAAATACATCAGAGAGAAGTTGCATGAAGATCCAAAAAAGGTGCTTGAGAAAATGAAAGAAACGCTTCCAACAATACTTGAAGATCCAAACAAAGAAGAAGTTGCATGTGTGTCAAGTATTGTGAAAGTACGTGACAACCTTGTTAGAGTTGGAGCACTGCCAGAAGAGAGTGTCACAGAAGCTGATAAAGGAAAGAGTGTCACAGAAGCTGATAAAGGAAAAGAAACGACAACTCCAAACACTAGTGAAGCATCCAAGCACCAATCAAAAGATTGAAATTTGAAAATGTTGACAATGTTTTAAAAATACTGAAATATGTAATTTCTATTTGAAATTGGTATGTAATATTTGAGACTTGAGTTTGAAAATGTTTTCAAAAGACTGGAATATTTATTTTTGGTTTGAAAATGTTATGTAGTATTTGAGTTAGAAAATGGTATGTAATATTTGGGTTTAAAGTGTTTGAAAGATGTAACATATGTCTTTTTGAAATAGTTAATTTGTAGTTATGATGCACATAATTTGGGTTTGAAAATGTTATGTAATATTTGAGTTTGAAAATGTTATCTAATATTTGGGAATTTCTGTTTGAAATTGGTATGTAATATTTGAGATTTGAGTTGGAAAATGTTTTAAAAAATATTGCAATATATTAATTTCTGTTTGAAAATGTTATGTTATATTTGTGTTTACAAATGTTTGAATGATGTAATATGTTTCTTTTTGAACTAGTTAATATGAAATATTCTGTTTGAAAATGTCATGTAATTTCTGTTTGATAATGTTTTAAAAAGATTGTAATATCTAATTTCGGTTTGAAAGTGTAATGTAATATTTGAGTTTGAAAATGTTATGTAATATTTGGGTTTCAAAATGTTTGAACGATGTAATATAAATCTTTTTGAACTAGTTAATATGAATTTTTTTGTTTGAAAATGTTTTAAAAAGATTGCAATATCTTATTTCGGTTTGAAAAAGTTATGATGCACATAATTTGGGTTTGAAAAAGGCTGCAATATCTAATATCTAATTTGTAGAAATTATGCACATAATTTGGGTTTGAAAATGTTATGTAATATTTGAGTTTGAAAATGTTATGTATTATTCGTGTTTATCATTGTCAATGAAATGAGAGTTGAGACACTAAGACCCAAACATACAATTTTACAATCTACAAAAATGATATAAGCCATGTAATTTTAAAACAATAATGTGATTTAAAAAAACAATTCATTGAAATAATATAAATCTGGAACAATATTCAGAAATCTGCTATCAAACCAATTTGTGTTTATCATTGTCAATGAAATGAGAGTTGAGACACTAAGACCCAAACATACAATTTTACAATCTACAAAAATGATATAAGCCATGTAATTTTTAAACAATAATGTGATTTAAAAAAATAATTCATTGAAATAATATAAATCTGGAACAATATTCAAAAATCTGCTATCAAATCAATTCGTGTTTATCATTGTCAATGAAATGAGAGTTGAGACACTAAGACCCAAACATACAATTTTACAATCTACAAAAATGAAATAAGCCATGTAATTTTAAAACAATAATATGATTTAAAACAACAATTCATTGAAATCATATAAATCTAGAACAATATTGAGAAATCTGCTATCAAATCAGTTCGTGTTTATTATTGTCAATGAAATCATGGAAAATTATCACTATGGAAGCTGAAACATATCAGCTTGTCCAGAATCATTATGAAGCATAGTAGAAATCTGTGTCTCCACCATCTGATCACTGAAAGCATCATCATCGTCGTTATCAATCGTATTCAACGTTCCTCTTCTGTCTACCAAGGAACTCTAGTATTCCAATGCCCTGTCATACGAAAATGTATCCAAATGATATGAGGACACATAAATTCTTAAACAATTTTCTAAATTCTTGTCGAGTCTATTGCGGATTTTAGATTTAACAAAAGCAAGTGCACTGAAAACTCTTTCATCTTCGACTGACCCCAAAATCATTGTTTCACATAATTCATATAAATGAAAGTATTCACTTATAGTATCTTTTAAGACTATGCTTGGATATAATTTTTGCCACAAACGTGCAATGGAACCAATCTCATGGACACTTGTCATATGTGATGTTTGCAAAACCATTGTTCTTCCAAAATGCGATGATTGTTCTTTCAAAAGTTCACTGTTGAGTATACCATTAATTTCAACACCATTGACTTCCACACTCTTACTAAAATGGTCAATGAGATTACCCATATATTTAATAAACAACTCATTTGCAGAACTGTATTCAAGTACAAGGTCCCCAAAACATGGGGTTAACCACACCCATGGACTCAAGCAACTCATCTCTCTGAAACCGTTCTCTTATCTCACCTATCAAAGTTTTTGCTATATTTGACAAATTACTCTTTGTTTTCTGTATTACAACATGAAATCTATTATGTGTTACAAGAACTTCTTCAAAATATTCCACAACAATACTTGATTGCCTTTCAAAACAATAAACAGGTATCATCTTTTCATGAACATTAATACAAAGATGATCATTGATGTCAAACTTCAAGAAGCTTTTTGGATTGTTCATGTTTATCAATGTATTCCAACTATCAAATACAGGTTCTGTAAAATCTGCATTAGACACATATAATGTATCAAGAAGCATGCATATCTATTTTCTCATCCTCATAAAATCAATGATATAGATGGATCTCTCTTGTGCAAGATTAATTAATCTGTTCATTTCTTTTAACATTGGAAGAATACCACATAATGTCAAAAGTGTTTCCAAGTCAGTCAAACGGAACAACATATCTTTTGCCTTATCAACTATTATGCGATTTGCATGCATAAACCCCGTCAATGATTGATATTCTGCCAAAACTCTCTCGAGCGAGGTTGATACGAGTGAAATCCATCTTGTATCCACATCTTTTAACAATTTTTTCCCTTCCGTAACTCCTAGTGCAAATTGTTGAAACTCTACAAATATTTTCGGACTTAATGAGAAATAAGAATGAATATCACGAACAAGGTTTTCAACTTTAGCAACATTTGAAAATGTGCTCACAATTTTATATGCAAGATTTACTCTATGAGCCATACAGTGAATGGGGATCATATATGGGGCAACTGTGGTTTGGAGTCGAACACACAGACCAGACCTGTGACCTTGCATAATAGCAACTCCATCAGCTCCAACACAAATTAACTTTGTTGCAATGTCTATATCATTCATTCCCGCAATATTCTTTAAACTTTTAACAACATTATAAATATTTTCTGCATTTGAACTTTCCAACATCTTATGTATTCCCAACAAAATAGGCCTTCTAACATGATTTTGAAATGTGTACACATGCATGCAAATCCAAGAAGTGTTATCCACAGTTGTTACCTCATCAATAGAAAGTGAAATGAATTTGGCAAGTTTTACTTGCTCCCTTAGGTCTTCTTTCTCAACCAAAGATAAACATTTTGCCATTTCCCAACCACTTCGGTCCGACCAATGAGAACTAGGAAGGTTTTGCACATTAAAAAGGCATAATAGCTGCTTATAATCAATAAAATCGGACATTGGTCTACCTTTCTTGAGAATATTGTAAACAATGGCAAATTGCTTACTTTTTGAAGCAAAAATAGTCTTCCGTAATTTGTGAAATTGGGCTCCAATTGTTCCACCTTTCTCAACAAGAGATTGTTGTTGCTTTAAGTGATTGTCATATTCTATAGCATATCTTAAATGCATACATTCTGATGCATCCTTCCACTTAACTTCTTTACTAACTTCACCATTACTTTTTATAACTTTTACATAACATTTGCCAGCATGTTTTTCAATTGTATCAATCTTGTTTTGAAGCCTATGATCCTTACCAAGTCTCCAACTGCAAATTTTGCATCTACATTCTTTTTCATCAATTTGGTTATCCTCAGTCATGACAGGCTCAAGCCAGGGAAATATTTCTGCCCATTCTTTCCTAAATCCCCTTCCAAGTATCCAGAGAGATGCTTTTCTTTTTTGGAATTTTTGGTTGAAGATTCAATTGACGCTTGTAATGATTTTGATTTATCACTTTCATTTTCAATTGTGATGTCATTTTGCGTGTTGTCATCAGGTGTTTGTTGGATGTCATTTCTAAGGGGATTTTCAATGAAAGTCATCTCTTCTTGGGGAATATCTTCAAGTGGAGGCATATCAGGATCGATAGGGTATTCTGCATAGTAGCATACCATAATATTTTTTATCACTATTGGATGAAAAAATTTACAAAAAAATATACAAATCGTCAATCAAGCACATACTAGGAAGTAAAAAATCATTTGTACCTTGAATTTGCATAGATGTCGTTGGCTCGTCGCATTTCGAAGTTTGGCTAAAATATTTGAGGATACTCTTTTCAGAAGAAGATTTGGTGCCCTTCTTTCCATCACTGGGTGACATTTTACTAGTGACAAAAAAAAAGTTAAAGAGGGTGTATTTTCTGGAGGCCTTGAGATATTATTGTAAATAGAATAAACAATGTTTGGGTGGTAAATTATACATACTTTTTTCAACCATTCTTTATTGTGATTTTATCAGTTTATGCCACTAGTTATTATTCTGGTCAAAGCACTCTAACAGAGAAAAAGAGCATCAATATGTCAATAGAGAACCAAAGCATTTACTTATGTATAATCTTAGCAAGAAAAAAATATCTTAATTAAAACTAAGAATCAAAGAGTTTTAAAACATTCAGAACATGGCAAAATAGAGAAAAACAAGGGAACAGACTCAACAGAGCAATGACATTCAAAACCTGGAAAAATAACAAGCAAAACATGGCAATATAAAGAAAAGCAGAGAAGTGACAGAGAACCTGGTGCTAAAAGATATTATGTCCGTATGCAGAGATACTGGTTTCGGTCGAAGGCAGGCAAAGATCCTGGTAAACATAGTTCTACCCAGTTGCATGAAAGTCTCCGGATTCAAAAATGGTCCCGTCCAGTTGCACGAAAGTCTCTGGATTCAGGAATGGATCCAGCTAGTTGCACGAAAGTCTTCAAATTCAGAAATTGACCGTCCGGTTGCACGAAAGTCTCTAGATTCAAAAATGGCCCGACCGGTTGCACGGTAGTATCCAGAAGCATAAAATATCCATCTGGTTGCACCGGTGTATCCAAAAGCATAAAAGGATCCATCCGGGTGCACGGTAGTTTCTGAAAGCAAAAAAGGATCTGCCCAAGTGCACGGTAGTATCCGAAAGCTAGGAAAGCATCGTCCGATTTCACGCCAGGTCACGAACACAAAAAGTATCTGATCGGTTGCACAACAGGTCCCGGGTGCAGAAATGGCTCCGTCCGGATGCACGATAGTTTTTTCTGCGGAGATGTTTCGACCGGTTACGCGAGATTCTGGTTCCATCCGGTCGGTTGCAGAATTAGTTCCATCCGACAGCAGAACAGGACACTGTTTCGTTCGGTTGCTGAATTTGTTGCGGTCGGTAGCAGAAAAGGTTTCGATGTTGTGAAGAATTGTGTAGGTATTTTCCCTGGGGTGTTAATTATATATAGAGGTATACTTGGCGAGTTTGGCGGGATAATTTAGAAATTCTAAAATTTTAGGGCGAAAAGGGTACTTTATTTAGGCGGGATTACTTGCGAATTTTTTAAAATATTCATGATACTCTCATCAAAGGATGGCTAACCGACACCAAAAATTTATTTTTTCCCAAAAATTTTGGCTACATGGCCGACGTCCGGGCCTCAAAAATTTTGTGAATTTGAATTTTTGAAAATGGGTTTTTTCGCCCCAATGGCGAAGTTTCGCCGCTATGCATAACCCTGTTCTGTAGAAACCTAAAATATATCATGTTTAGGAGACTACTCATGTGGGCACCATGAAGACCATATAAATGATCTTAAACTTTGCTAAGACTAAGTAGTGGTTTTAACCATTCATATAGGGTAGTCTAGTCCTATGCAGTTTTAGCCATTGATGAAATTGGTGGTTGCCTTTGTAGTCGTTGATGATCAGAGCAACTACAGGCTAGCCATTTATGATGATAGCAGCTACGAGTAACTTGCCCATAGTCACACCTATCGATAGCAGTAATCCTGTAACTAAATTAGGCTACCAAAATCGAGTGAAATCTATTGTGCCTAACAAATTCTTGAACAGTTGGGAGGCCGAAGCTTCTAGATGCATCTTCTCAACTACCTAGACGTAACTACTTCTTGATATTGGCTTCCTTATGAAGCCAAGGCAAGGGGATTGGGTCTTGTTGAGTGGTATTTTCACCCAATTGTGAAAATACACTCTCATTTAGGATTTGGGTTCCAAATCCCCTCTTGCAAAGAAGTTAGATAAACAACTTCTCCAAGGTCTTCGCTGTATTAGCATTTGCATATGTGTATTAGTAATCTCAAATAAATATATTCAATTTAAATGCTTGGAACACCTTAGTGATTGCAAGTAATTGTAAACAAGGGGTAATGTTGGTTTATTTCACCATGAAACTTTAGTGATTGTTCATTGTTTTTTTTTTTTTTGGATTTTGAAATTTTTTAAATGTTTATTTTAATGCCTGAAGATTTAAAATAAGTTAAAATTTTTGGAAAAAATAAAATGCAAAAAAAAATGAAAATGAAATGCAAAAAACTAAAAATAAAATGTATTCAGTATGATGCTATCCTATTCCGACAAAACCGAAGATGTGAGGTCTCCATGCATGCAACCTAACCTATTGGACTTGCAAAACAAGCACAATCCCCATAGACTAAGTGTTGGTTCCTAGGGTACGAAATAAAATTTAGATTTCAAATATTTGCCTAATGTAACCCAAAAAAATGGCATTAACATTATCTATAAATTCAAAATCTGAAAAGATGAAAGAATAAACATTAAATCCATAGCATGCAAAGAAAATCTCCTTCTTTCTTGCCCATAAGATGCAAATTTCTGAAAACTTCTGCATTAAAAATATGTCATTTTAAAATAGCAAAATTTTTGGTTTTCCCAAACCAGTCTGTGGAAGAAAAACAACTCAAACAGATCCAGAATGGCCTTCTCGCCTTCAACTCTGCAACTCTGCTTGCAACGGTTTCCAACCCTTTATGGCCTCTTTGAATGGCGTATTTAAACTTCTGGAAAAATTGTTTCTCCTTCCATGACGGTTCGTTTCATTTTTTGATGGCCGTTCGTTTCACCTTCCCTGACTGTTCGTTTCATTTTCCAATGGCTGTTTGTTTCACCTTCCCTCATATGCGTATGTGCTTCGGTTTCCATTTTGTGGCCCTTCACCACGAAAATGTAACATGTCGCGATATCGCGACACTTTTGCCTCCTTGCTCTCTTTTGTTGCTTTTAGCCATGAAAATGCAACATGTCGTGATATCGCGACACTTTTACTCCTTTGGCCGATGCAACATGTCGCGATATCGCGACACTTTTCCTCCTTTGGCTACGACGATGCAACATGTCGCGATATCGCGACACTTTTTCTCTTTTGGCCGCGAAAATGCAACATGTCGCGATATCGCGACACTTTTTCTCCTTTGGCCGCGACGATGCAACATGTCGCGATATCGTGACACTTTTCTCTTTTTGCCGTGACGATGCAACATGTCGCGATATCGCGACACTTTTTCTCTTTGGCCGCGAAAATGCAACATGTCGCGATATCGCGACACTTTTCTTTCTTGTTCTTTCTTTCCTCTTTGGTCGTGAAAATGCAACATGTCGCGATATCGCGACACTTTTCTTTCTTCTTCTTTCTTTTCTCGTTTGGTCGCGAAAATGCAACATGTCGCGATATCGCGACACTTTTTCTCTTTTGGCCGCGAAAATGCAACATGTCGCGATATCGCGACACTTTTTCTCTTTTGGCCGTGACAATGCAACATGTCGCGATATCGCGACACTTTTTCTCTTTTGGCCGCGATAGTGCAACATGTCGCGATATCGCGACACTTTTTCTCTTTTGGCCGCGACAATGCAACATGTCGCGATATCGTGACACTTTTTCTCTTTTGGCCGCGACAGTGCAACATGTCGCGATATCGCGACACTTTTTCTCTTTTGGCCACGACAATGCAACATGTCGCGATATCGCGACACTTTTTCTCCTTGTGGTGTTTTGCTTTTTTCTTTGATCTTTAGCATATGGGCCACTTCGGTCTTCTTGGAAAACATGCAAAAAGGTGGGTCCCCAATTTTGGGGTACGTTGTGGAGCAGCCACAACAAATGGCGACTCTACTGGGAAATGCTCCTAAGCATTTTGGTGAGAACTCAACCTGAAAATACACGAACTCAAATACAAGCGTCAGCAAATATCCAAAGAATGCAAATAGATCAGAAATACATGAAGCATCAGAATCGTTAAGCATCAGCTCGGTGTGTGCAATGTGCTTCATTCCCTATCGTTTGAAACTCGTTCAACTTTCCATTGTCAGTTTCACTTATGATTCGTATGCAAGGCTATGAATGATTTGTGCAGGATTTGATGTATGACAACTATGCTAGAGATATAACAACCTGCTTTGCAAAGGCTCAAACTTTCTAGTATCATGAACAAACATATTAAAACTGTCAAACCCTCTTAGGACCAAATATGTGCATACTAAATTAATTTACTAGATCCCAAAGTTGGTTATGTGTCACTACCATCTTGAACCCATGTGCAAGTGTAAGTGAAATCAGAGCTTTGGGGAATAGGATTCCCAACCTAAGCGAGATGGGAATTTAACCCTATCCTTGCTACTCTGATCTGGAGTTCATTACCTCATCTTGAACAAAATGATTTAACCTGCTATGGATGAAATTGTCAGGCTAGCCTATCCGTTTGAGCAGTCAGTGGTCTTGCTTTTAGACAAGACATGTTGCCACGCATGAGCATACTCCACTGCCAGTCAAGCGTCTATAGCCCCGGTGGAGATCAACCCCATAATCCAGGATTTGACTTTACTTTTGATTTCTTGAACCTTGGGGATGACTACCCATCCTTGCAAGGGACATGTAGTACGATCCTTCCAATCCAATATCAATGATGCAATGAAAGTAGAATGAAACATATTTGCTTTGGGTTTCAAGTTCTTGAGTGGGCAAAATAGAAGCTTTGGGGAATCGGATTCTCAACCTAAGTGATGTTCCTTCCCCTGGTCGTTGTTTCTCAACCTAAGCGAGATGAGAATTAGACCCTATCCTTACTACTCCATGAAGGTCAAATCAGAGCTTTGGGGAATTGGATTCTCAACCTAAGCGAGATGAGAATTAGACCCTATCCTTACTACTCTGATTTTAGACTTTAAGCACTATGGGAGTGGTAAAAACCACTGTTTTAAGGATTATGTTGCATGATAGGACAGACACGAAATACTCCTTTCGCCTCACCTTTTCTTCCAAGTATGGTTTTGACCATTTTGCTCAAGATCCTCTTTAAAATATGTAGAACGTGCTTGGTTCAAGATAGTTCGGGCATCAGTTCCCAACCTTAGGATCCTTTTAATATATGTTATGTAATGACCCTAAGAGGATTTGACACCTTTTCAATGATTGTATTTGAAATGTAGATGCAACTGAAATGAAATGTATATGCAATGTCGAATGTAACATGAGATATGGATGAACGCATTGCTCCTTTTGAAATGCGGATGGAGTATACCACCTACTTTACCATAATTTGTAAACTGACAACTTCATGCATCACAAGTTTCAAACGATATTCTTTAATGTGTTTGTGATACTCGTGGAGCTTTCTGCAATAAAATTTTGATGTTTCATATTCTCCCTATCTTAGTCAACATTCATAAGGACATAAGTTGACATCTCGCTTTTCTTTATTCTTCTTTTTTTTTTTTCAAAAACAAACCAAAAATGTCCAAAGGACCAACACACAAAACTTAAAACCAAAACCGAAATGCAAACCCAACATCACAAACCAAAAAATTATATACAAATGTACAATATGGTACAAGATGATGCAAAGCTTGGACTATCACTTTCCCGGATCCCAAACATGATTAGAACATTTCAAAAGACATATGACACAATATGTATGCCAAATGTTGTAGGAATCCAACAACAATAAGACCAAACCAAGCAATGCAAAAAAATTCAACTTGCCACGCTCACCATACCAATTTGATTTAGTTCCATTACCAACACCATAGGTGAGATTCAAATCAAATTGATTAGACAATGATTGGTATTCAATTTTATCTTGTCTATTCTTTAAAATGTAAGTTTCATCATTCCATTCATGATTTAGAAGTAGGCTTTCTTTATCCAAAATGAAACTTTGTAAGTAAGAGCCTATTTCTAAACATTTTAAAGCCAATTCATTTTCCAAGTTTGTCGGCCAATCAAATTTCTGCAAACATTTGCAAGCATCTAGGATATTTACTAAATGGGAATCATTAAAAGTTTTTATCCTAGGTTCAAGAATTAATTGTTGATGAATTTGATTTAACAATTTAAGTGCATCAATTTCATTCATTAAAATAATGTTATCAAAGGTGTGGTTAGAAATTAATCCTTGTTCTTCATTCACCTTCAATGGCATTTCATCATAAACATCATTCAAATTCAAAACATGGTCGTTCAACTCTTCACCTATAGCTTGGGTGTTTGAACACAAAAGGTTAGATTCTACCTTTTGCACATTTTCATTTACCAACACTTGGTGAGAAATCACAATTTCTTCATTTATTACCTGTTCATCAAACATACCAAAATATGACACCCAATCGAAAACATGTTCATCTTTCTCAATCCTCAAATTTTGTTGGTCAAAGTGTATGTCAAGTAATCTCATCTTGATGATCACTTATTTGAGTTGCTTCCAATTGATCAATCTCTTTGTCATTTGGTTCCAATTCCTTATTCACCATCCATGGCATCTCTTCATGTGAGATAGAAGTTTCAACATCTTGCATATCAAGTGAAATAGGAGCTTCATCTATAGGGGCGTGAGAAAATAATACATTATCATATCTCCCCCAACCATTGTAAAAATTGTCATCCAAATTCGTGGAATGACATTCCATGATGTTTGTGGCATGATATTTTGATTCATTCATCAATTATTTTTCTTCTTTGTCCTTGGTAGTAGGATCGTTATAATCTTCCAAATTTTGATGAGATTTGAAACCCTCTTCCAAAACATCCTCAAATTGTACAGGAGTTGTAATATCTTCCTTTAAGTAGGCGATTATGTTATCCTGCATATCAATTGACACAAAGGGTTCATGAGGAGGTTTAGAGTGAGCATATTCATTCAATTTCTTTCGAGAATCATGGCGATCATCTTCCAAAATTAAGTTATGATGCTCGACTATTTCTTCAACATCTTCTGATTCATCAAATTGTATCTCATCAAATTCACCTTCACCTTCCTTAGATGGTTCAATTATTTCAAACAGTGGGTTATTTCTTGAATTCAAATTTGTAAGGCTATCATAGTCCAAATTAGTAACCCATGATTCTGCTTCATCACAATTTGGAGGGTGAAGAATTTCTTGATCATTAGTTTCAATCATCTCATCGAGTGTATCTTCCAAGAACAAGTGGTGAAATTCTGTCATATCTTCAAATTCATTTATTGATTTTCTTCCGATTTCACTTTCAACCACTTCATTCAACTCTATGGCCATTTCTGTCCTATCACATATCTCAAGTAGAGTTGAATTTATGACACCATTATCTGAATAATCATGTATCTCTATGAATGAAATCATCTCAGCATGATCCTCATTAGTGGATGTTGGATTGGTAACTTGCACCTCCTCTTGGACTACATCTAAGGTGGTTGTAACATTTGGACACTCAAATTCATCCCCTTGATCATTCACCTTAGGTATTGTTGGATTGGAGGGTGCTATATTCAATGGTTGATGTAGGTTGGTATCACTAACCCCAAAAGAACAATCTTTCGTGGGAGCATGTTGTGCCTTTTTTTCTTCCAAAACTTGTTCTACCTTTTCAAATATCTCATAGATCATCTCTAGAGACAGGTCATCCAAGTTTTCCTTAATGAGTGTAGCAAGTGTGGGGGGTATGGCTCTCAGGTATACTTCAATAGCTTCCTCTTTCGATGTGCCCAAAATTTCCCACATTTGAGAGTACAATTCACGAAACCTCACACTGAATTGACTCATGGACTCATTAGGCTCTTTACACATAGAGGTGAATTGATTTTGCAACCTATCCAAGTCAACTTGATTACCAAAGTGATAAAGATAGGCTGCTTCTAATTGGCTCCAAGAAGTCTTAACCTCCATGGGTAGATGGCAATACCACGAGAATGATCTATCACCCACAATGTATGGGAAGAACCTACAAGCAATAGGCTCACAAAATATTTGAAATTGACATAATGTGAACTTATAGATATGTAGATTTTGTAGGTATCCTGATGCCACCTCTTGATTAAAAAGTCATAGAAACTCCAATAACCTTTCATGAATTTGATAAGGTGTTCCAAAGGTAGAATGACATTCATAATACTTTCCTAATGCAGATACCATCGTTTCTCTTAGGGACATCATTTCTTCTCTTAGGGATACAATTTGCTCCTCAGATGTTGCCATTAGTGAAACTCAAAGAAATGAATAGCAAATATCAAACATGTAACGTATGAATAATCATGTTAGCATCAACCAAGAGATGTATCCATTAAAATCAAATGAAAGTAATTGCATGGAGACAACCTCGTTAGTCAAGACCAAAATTTTTCAAAATCAAATCAAAACACATTATTCCTGTATGAACAATCCAAAAGCGTTAGAACAATGCATAGCAATTCATGTCCTCCTTTTAACACTACAAGGTTGTATTGTTAAAAGAGGGCTAAAGATAATAATCAATAGGGCATGAAATATTCAAAATTTAAATCCCTATAGCATTTAAATCACACTGAAATAAACCAATTCAGGCCCTCCTTCTAGCGCCAAAATGTTGAGTGGTATTTTCACCCAATTGTGAAAGTACACTCTCCTTTAGGATTTGGGTTCCAAATCCCCTCTTGCAAAGAAGTTAAACAAACAACTTCTCCAAGGTCTCCGCTATATTAGCATTTGCATATGTGTATTAGTAATCTCAAATAAAGATATTCAATTTAAATGCTTGGAACACCTTAGTGATTGCAAGTAACTGTAAACAAGGGGCAATGTTGGTTTATTTCACCATGAAACTTTAGTGATTGTTCATTGTTTTTTTTTTTTTGGATTTTGAAAAATTTTAAATGTTTATTTTAATGCCTAAGATTTAAAATAAATTAAAATTTCTGGAAAAAATAAAATGCAAAAAAATGAAAATGAAATGCAAAAAACTGAAAATAAAATGCATTCAGTATGATGCTATCCTATTTCGACAAAACCGAAGATGTGAGGTCTCCATGCATGCAACCTAACCTATTGGACTTGCAAAACAAGCACAATCCCCATAGACTAAGTGTTGGTTCCTAGGGTACGAAATAAGATTCAGATTTCAAATACTCGCCTAATGTAACCCAAAAAAATGGCATTAACATTATTTATAAACTCGAAATCTGAAAAAAGGAAAGAATAAACATTAAATCCATAGCATGCAAAGAAAATATCCTTCTTTCTTGCCCACAAGATGCAAATTTTTGAAAACTTTTGCATTAAAAATATGTCATTTTACAATAGCAGAATTTTTGGTTTTCCCAAACCAGTATGTGGAAGAAAAACAACTCAAACAGGTCCAGAATGGCCTTCTCGCCTTCAACTCTGCAACTCTGCTTGCAGCGGTTTCCAACCCTTTCTGGCCTCTTTGAATGGCGTATTTAAACTTCTAAAAAAATTGTTTCTCCTTCCATGACGGTTTCTTTCATTTTTTGATGGTTGTTCATTTCACCTTCCTTGACTGTTCGTTTCATTTTCCAATGGTTGTTCATTTCACCTTCCCTCGTATGCATATGTGCTTTGGTTTCCATTTTGTGGCCCTTCGTCATGAAAATGTAACATGTCGTGATATCGTGACACTTTTGCCTCCTTGCTCTCTTTTGTTGCTTTTAGCCGCGAAAATGTAACATGTCGCGATATCACGACACTTTTCCTCCTTTGGTCGCGACGATGCAACATGTCGCGATATCATGACACTTTTCCTCCTTTGGTCGCGACAATGCAACATGTCACGATATCGCGACACTTTTTCCCTTTTGGACGTGAAAATGCAACATGTCGCGATATCGTGACACTTTTCCTCCTTTGGCCGCGACGATGCAACATGTCACGATATCTCGACACTTTTCTCTTTTTGGCCACGATGATGCAACATGTTGCGATATCGTGACACTTTTTTTCTTTTGGCCGCGACAATGCAACATGTCGCGATATCGTGACACTTTTCTTTCTTGTTATTTCTTTCCTCGTTTGGTTGCAAAAATGCAACATGTCGCGATATCGCGACACTTTTCTTTCTTCTTCTTTCTTTTCTCGTTTGGTTGTGTTGTGGCTGATCCACAACACACCCCAAAATTGGGGACCCACCTTTTTTGCAGGCTTTCAGAGAAAATCTCGGTGACCCAGATGCTAAAAATGAAGAAAAGAGGCAAAAAAATGCACAAGTGTAGAAAGTGTCGCGAAATCGCGACATGTCGCGCCATCGCTGTCAAAAAATAGAAAGTGTCACGAAATCGCGACATGTCGCTCCATCGCTGCTAAAAAATGAAAGGTGTCACGAAATCGCGACATGTTGAGCCGTCGTAGTCAAAAATGAAAAGGTGTCACGAAATCGTGACATGTTGCTCCGTCGCGGCCCAGAGAGGAGAGAGAAAGGCAAATGGAAAGGCGTAGCGAAATCACGATGCATCGCAAAATCATGGGTCAAACCGGTCAAACGAACGAAGCAGAAAGGCGTAGCGATATCGCGACAAAAATCAGCAAAGGTGCATGAAGCGCAAAATGGTCACGAAATCGTGACAGAATCGATCGGAAGGCATGAAGAGCAAAAATGGTCGCGAAATCGTGACAGAAAGCAGCAAAGGGGGATGAAGAGAAAAGGCGTCGTGAAATCGTGACAGGTCACGGTTTCGCGGCTCCGAAGCAGCGAAGTAGTACGGATGGAGATAGCGTAGCGATTTCACGACGAAAAGTTGGCAAGTGTACGACAGAGAAAAATGGTCACGAAATCGCGACAGCATTGAGCGCAAAGGAGTGCAGAGTAAAATGGTCACGAAATCATGTCGAGGCGATAAAAGGCCGAAGAGTAGGAGATCAAAAGAGGAAATTGACGAGTTGCGGAAGAGGGCCCGAAGGAGAAAATGGTCACGAAATCGTGACGAGTTGCGGCCGAAGCGTACGGAGAATGAAAGCGTCGTGATTTCGCGACATGTCGCGTTTTCGCTGTGTAAGTGAAGGAGCAAGGCCGTGGGCTATTTTTGGTCATGATTTTCATGGGACCATTATGGAACATGCAGAAACGCATCGAACACGTGGCGCAAGGGCATGAGGTTTATGATAACGCTTCAGAGCGACGGTTACAATACGTAGACAGGACCAAACGTTTCAAATTCGAGCGAAAGGTCAAGAACAATTCGAAAGAGCGGGAATATGAAACGAAGCGATCTGGAAGGGGAAACGAAGCATCACAGGCCAAAATAGAGAGCATTGCCAGGCTTTAAAAGTAGAAGCACAGGACAGATAGGGGGTCGAAAACCGCTGGAGCAGAGTTGCAGTGCCTAAGGCGAGAGGGTCATTCTGGGCCTGCTTTGAGGTTGTTTTCCTTCCTTTTTCTGGTTTTGAGAAAACCAGAGATGCTGCCATTGTAACTTGACATATTATTAATGCAGAGTATTCAAAAATTTGCATCTTGTTGGCAAGAAAGAAGGAGTTATTTTCTGCATGCATGTTTTAATGTTTATCTTTCCCTTTTTCAGATTTCTAGGCTTATAGATGAAGTTTAATGCAAGTTCTCTTGGTTGCTTCATGCGAATGTCTAAATCTGAAAAATAACAGTAAACCCCAGAGACCAGCACTTAACTTATCTGGATTGTGCGTATTTTGCAGGTTCAATAGGTTAGGTTGCATGCATGGAAACCTCACATCTTCGGTTTTGCCAGGACGGGATGGCATCAAACTGAATGCAATTTTAAATTTCTTTTCTTTTGCATTTTATTTTTCTTCTTGCTGCATTTTATTTTCAGAAGTTCCAATTTTATTTACAGGCTTTAAAATAAAATAAAATAAAAATTAAAAAACTTCAAAATCCATAAATAATTCCTTCATTTATTGCATTTCATCAATTTACATTTTGAAGTTACAGCATGGTCATTTGAGGATCAAATCACATTTACTTTATCAGGGTTCAATGAACAATCACTAAATTATCACAGTAAAATAAACCACAGTGCCCCTTGTTTTCAGTTACTTGCAACCACTAAGGTGTTCCAAGCATTTTAATTAAATATCTTTATTTGATATTATTAATACACAGATGTAGAATGCTAACATAACAAGAACCTTGGAGAAATTGTTTCTTTGCAAGCAGAGGATTTAGAACCCAAATCCTATCGGAGAGTGTGTTTTCACAATCGGGTGAAAATACCACTCAACAGATTGGCGCTAGAAGGAGGGCATGTTAGGGTTTATTTTATCATGATTTTAGATGCTACGGGTTTTTAATTGTTTAAGAGCTTTACATTGCTAAATATTTCAAGTCCATTTTATTAGCATATACGGCCTCTAACACCACTCAACGGATTGGTACTAGGAGGGCCGAACGGGTTTATTTTAGTGTTATTTAAATTTAAATTTTTGTATGCATTAGTCCTCTAACACTCAGCCGATTGTAAAAAGGACGGCCTGAATTTATTTACTTGTTCTATTTTAATTCAGGTATGTTGTATATTATTATAACACTTTTCTGATTGTTCATTCAGAAATATGTGATTTGATTTAATTTAGAAAATTTTGGTCTCATGCAATTACTTTTCATTTGATTTTAATGAATACATCTCTTGGTTGATGCTAACTTGATTTTTTTTTAAATTGCAGGTTGAATATTCAACAGATTTGGTTCTGAAATTACATTTTCAGTTTCACTAATGGCAACACTTGAAGAGCAAATGGTATCCCTGAGAGCTGAAATAATGTCTCTAAGAGAGAGAATGGTATCAATGATAGAGGATTATTATGAGGGTTTACATGTGATACCCTATCATATTCCTACAATGTTATTGGATTTTTTACGGTGTTTTAATCAAGAGGTGCCACTAGGATACTTGCAAAAACCGCATGTTTACAAGGATGCATTATGTAAATTCCAGATTTTTTATGAGGAGGTAGCTTGTAAGTTATTTGCATACATTTTGGATGATAGACCATTCTTTTGGTATAGCCAACTACCCATGGAGGTTAGGACTTCTTGGATACAACTAGAAGCAGCCTATCTTAATCATTTTGGTAATCAGGCTGACTTAGAAATATTGAAAAATCAGTTTACCTCCATATGTAAAGAGTCTAATGAATCCTTGAGTCAATTCAATGGAAGATTTCGGGAATTGCACTCCCAAATGTGGGAAAATTTTAACACATTGGAAGAAGAAGCCATGGAAGTATACCTAGGAGCCATACACCCCACACTTGCTTCACTCATTGAGGAAAAGCTGAGTGGTTTGTCCCTAGAGAGAATCCATGAGGTCTTAGAAGAGATAGAACGACAAGGTCTTGAAGAAGAAAAGGCACAACATGTTCACATGAGAGATTGTTCTTTTGATGCCAACCTACACCAACCATCAAACATAGCACCCTCCACTCCAATGATACCTAAGGTGAATGATCAAGGGGATGAATTTGAATACCCAAATTTTATGACCACCTTAGATGTAGTCCAAGAGGAGGTGCAAATTGCTAAGACAACATCCACTAGTGAGGATCATGTAGAGATACATGATTATCTAGATGAAGGGGTTCTAAATTCAACAATGTTTGATATATGTGAATGGATGGAACCCACCATAGAATTGAATGAAGTGGTTGAAAGTGAAATGGAAAGAAAATCAATAAATAAATTTGAAGATATGATAGAATTTCACCACTTGTTCTTGGAAGATACTATTGATGAGACGTGTAAAATTAAAGATCAAGAAATTCTTCACCCTCCAAATTATGATAATGAATCATGGGTTACTAATTTGGACAATGATAGCCTTATAAATTTGAATTCAAGAAATAACCCACTTTTGGAAATAATTGAACCATCTAAGGAAGGTGAAGATGAATTTGATGAGAAGCACATTGATGAATTGGAAGATGTTGAAGAAATAGTTGAACGTCACCACTTGATTTTGAAAGATGATTATTATGATGCTTGGAAGAAGTGGGAAGACTTCACTCATTCCAAAACTACTAATGAAACTTGTGTGCCAATTGATATACAGGACAACATAATTGCCTACTCAAAGGAAGATATTACAACTCCTGTACAATTTGAGGATGTTTTGGAAGAGGGTTTCAAATCTCATCAAATTTTGGAAGATTATAACCATCTTATTGCCAAGGACAAAGAAGAAAAAGAATTTATGAATGAATCAAGAGATCATGTCACAAACATCATGGATTTTCATTCTATGGATTTGGATGACGATTTTTACAATGGTTGGGGGAGATATGATGATGCATTCTTTTCTCACATCCCTATAGATAAAACTCATATTTTACTTGATATGCAGGATGTTGAACCTTCTACATCATACGAAGATCTCATATTCACAAGATTTGAAAAGGGGACAAAATTTGATCATTTTATAAATTCATTGAAAGTGTGGATGCAAGTTTGCATGATGATTTGGAGGATTCAAATGAAGAGATACCATGGATAGTGAACAAAGAATTAGAACCAAATGATAAAGAGATGGATCAATTGGAAGCAACTCAAATAAGTGATCATCAAAGCAGATTACTTGACATACACTTTGACCAAGAGTGTTTGAGGATTGAAAAGGATGACCATATTTTGAATTTAAATAATTTGAATGGTGAAATGTCATTAAAGGTAAATGAAAAACAAGGTATAATTTTTAATCACACCTTTAATAACATTGTTTTAATGAATGGAAAAGAAGTTGATGCACTTGAATTGTTAAACAAAATTCATCAACAATTATTAATTGAATCTAGGATAAAAACTTTTAATGATCCTAATTTAGTAAATATCCTAGATGCTTGTAAATTGTTACACAAATTTGATTGGCCTACAAATTTGGAAAATGATTTGGCTTTGAAATTTGTAGAAATAGGCTCTTACTTACAAAATTGCATATTTGAAAAGGATAGCCTAATTCTAAATCAAGGAGGGAATTATGAAGTTTACATTTTAAAGAATAGACATGATAAAATTGAAAATCATTTATTGTCTAATCATTTTAGTAATTTGATGCTTACCTATGGGAGTATTATTGGAACTAAATCAAATTGGTATGGTGAGCATGGCAAGTGGAAATTTGTTGCATTGTTTGGCCTAGTCTTGTTTGTGTTGGATTCCCACAACATTTGGCATGCATATCATGTTATATTTTTGTTGAAATGTTCTAATCATGTTTGGGATCCAGGAAAGTGATAAGCTAAGCTTTGCATCATCTTGTATTATAGTGTACATTTGTATATAAATTTTGGTTTTTGGTTTTTGGTTTGTGTTTTCAAATTTTCATTTTTGGGATTGCAGTTTGGTTTTGGATTGAATAAGTTTTAATTTAAAGTTGTGTGTTTATTTGACATTTTTGTTTGTTTATATATAAAAAAAAAATGATGATGAAAAAGTTGCCTTGAGATGCTAACTTATGTTCTAGATCGGGAGAATATGAAACATTGGAATTGTCTTGTAAAAGCTCCACAAGTAACACAAACAATTTAATAATATCGTTTGAAACTTGTGATGCATGAAGTAGTCAGTTTTATATAGCAATATTTCATCTGCAATTCAAAAGACAATGCATTCATATTACATCTCACTTTGCACATACATGCCATCTTAGTTGCAAATGCATTTCAAATACAAATCATTAAAGTATGTCAAATCCTCTTAGGGTTGTGTTATAACATAAATATAAGAAAAATCCTAAGGTTGGAAACTGAGTCTTGAGATATCTTGAACCAAGCACGTCTTATACATTAAAAAGGATCTTGAGCAAAATGATCAAAACCTAACTTGGAAGGAAAGGTTGGGCGAAAGAAGTATTTCAGGTCTATCCTATTATGCAACATGATCCTTAAAACAGTGGTTTTGACCACTTCCATAGAGCTTAAAGCCTAAAATCAGAGTAGTAAGGATAGGGTTAAATCCTCATCGAACTTAGGTTGAGGATCCAACTCCCCAAAGCTTTGATTTGACCTACATGGAGTAGTAAGGATAGGGCATAAATTCTCATCTCGCTTAGGTTGAGAATCCGATTCCCCAAAGCTCCTATGTCTCATTTCATAATAAATCTTGGATTGGAAGGATCGTACTATTTGTCCTCTGCAAAGGATGGGTAGTCATCCCCAAGGTCTAAGCAACAAAATTAATATTTTCCATTTACATCTAAAGTTTGGATTGGAAGGATCGTACTACATGTCCCTAACAAGGATGGGTAGTCATCCCTAAGGTCCAAGAAGTAAAAAATAAATTTTTCCCATCTCATATTTATATTGGATTGGAAGGATCGTACTACTTGTCCTCTGCAAAGGATGGGTAGTCATCCCTAAGGTCCAAAGAAATGAGGATAAGTCTTGGATTATGGGGTTAAGTATGCCCATGCATGGCAACATGTCTTGTCTAAAAAACAAGACCACTGATTGTTCAAAGGGTTAGACTAGCATGACCATTTCTTCCATAATTGGTTAAATTATTTTGCTCAAAGTGAGGTAATGAACTCTAAATCAGAATAGTAAGGATAGGGTTAAACTCCCATCTTGGTTAGGTTGGGAGTCTGATTCCCCAAAGTTCTGATTTCACATTCACTTGCACATGGGTTCAAGATAGTAGGGACTCATAACCAACTTTGGGATATAATAAAACAATTAATTAGTGGATCCTAAGAGGGTTTGGCAATCTTGAATGTTTGTGTATGATACTAGAAGGTCTATGTTTTTTATAAAAGCAAAATCTCCAAGCATATTTATTAGGTTACACAAATCATTCACAGTCTCATATATGCATTCATGTAAAACTGACAATGGAATGTTGATCAATTTCAAACGATAGGGAATGAAAACACATTGCACACACCGAGCTAATACTTGATGATTCTGATGATTCATGTACTTCTGATCTTTGGGCATTTGTTTATATTGCTTATGTGCTAACGCATGTTTTTCGAGTTTATATATGTTTCCAGGTTGGGTTCTCACTAAAATGCTCAAGAGCATTTGATAGCAGAGTCGCCATTTGTTGTGGCTGATCCACAACACACCCCAAAATTGGGGACCCACCTTTTTTGCATGCTTTCAAAGAAGATCTCAGTGACCCAGATGCTAAAAATGAAGAAAAGAGGCAAAAAATGCACAAGTATAGAAAGGTGTCACGAAATCGTGACATGTCACGAAATCGAAATGAAAGTGTCAGGAAATCGCGACATGTCGCTAAAAATGAAAGGTGTCACGAAATCGTGACATGTTGAGCCGTTGTAGTAAAAAATGAAAAGGTGTCGAGAAATCGCGACATGTTGCTCCATCGTGGCCAAAGAGGAGAGAGAAATGCAAATGGAAAGGCGTAGCGAAATCGTGACATGTCACAAAATCATGGGTCAAACTGGTCAAACGAACAAAGCAGAAAGGCGTAGCGATATCGCGACAAAAATCAGCAAAGGTGCATGAAGCAAAAAATGGTCGCGAAATCATGACAAATCGACGAAGGCATGAAGAGAAAAATGGTCGTGAAATCGTGAGAAAAAAGGGGGATGAAGAGAAAGTGGCGAAATCACGACAGTCAGTTGGTGAAGTAGTACGGATGGAGATAGCGTAGCGATTTCGTGATGGAAAGTTGGCAAGTGTACGACAGAGGAAAATGGTCACGAAATCGTGACAGCATTGAGCACAAAGGAGTGCAGAGTAAAATGGTCGCGAAATCGCGAAGATAAGGAGATCAAAAGGATAGAAGAAATTCGAAGAGGCAAGATGGCGAAGGAGAAAATGGTCTGAAATCATGACGAGTTGCGGCGAAGCGTACGAAGAATGAAAGCGTCGCGATATCGCGACATGTCACGATTTCGCGACATGTCGCGTTTTCGCTGTGTAAGTGAAGGAGCAAGGCCGCGGGCTATTTTTGGTCACGATTTTCATGGGACCGTTATGGAACATGCAAAAATGCATAGAACATGTGGCATACATGCATGAGGTTTATGATAACGCTTGAGACGTTACAATAGCGAGATATTATCAAACGTTTCAAATTCGAGCATGAAAGGTTCAAGAACATTTCAAAGAGTGGGAATATGAAACGAATCGATCGGGAAGGTGAAACGAAGCATCACAGAGCTGAAACAGGAAGCATTGCCATGCTTTAAAATGTGAAGCATAGGATGGATAGGGGGTCGAAAACCGCTGGAGCAGAGTTGCGGTGCCTAGAGGCCGAGGTGCCATTCTGGGCCTGCTTTGAGGCTGTTTTCCTTCCTTTTTTGGTTTTGAGAAAACCGGAGATGCTGCCATTGTAACTTGATATATTATTAATGCAGAGTGTTCAGAAATTTGCATCTTGTTGGCAAGAAAGAAGGAGTTATTTTCTGCATGCATGTTTTAATGTTTATCTTTCCCTTTTTCAGATTTCTAGGCTTATAGATGAAGTTTAATGCAAGTTCTCTTGGTTGCTTCATGCGAATGTCTAAATCTAAAAAATAACAGTAAACCCCAGAGACCAGACACTTAACTTATTTGGATTGTGCGTGTTTGCAGGTTCAATAGGTTAGGTTGCATGCATGGAAACCTCACATCTTCGGTTTTGCCAGGACGGGATGGCATCAAACTGAATGCAATTTTAAATTTCTTTTCTTTTGCATTTTATTTTTCTTCTTCTTTGCATTTTATTTTCAGAAGTTCCAATTTTATTTTCAGGCTTTAAAATAAAATAAAATAAAAATTAAAAAACTCCAAAATCCATAAATAATTCCTTCATGCTATTGCATTTCATCAATTTACATTTTGAAGTTACAGCGATATCGTGACACTTTTCCTCCTTTGGCCGCGACGATGCAACATGTCACGATATCGCGACACTTTTCTCTTTTTGGCCACGACGATGCAACATGTTGCGATATCGCGACACTTTTTATCTTTGGCCGCGAAAATGCAACATGTCGCGATATCGTGACACTTTTCTTTCTTGTTCTTTCTTTCCTCGTTTGGTCGCAAAAATGCAACATGTCGCGATATCGCGACACTTTTCTTTCTTCTTCTTTCTTTTCTCGTTTGGTTGTGTTGTGGCTGATCCACAACACACCCCAAAATTGGGGACCCACATTTTTGCAGGCTTGTAGAGAAAATCTCAGTGACCAGATGCTAAAAATGAAGAAAAGAGGCAAAAAAATGCACAAGTGTAGAAAGTGTCGCGAAATCGCGACCTGTCGCGCCATCGCTGCCGAAAAATAGAAAGTGTCACGAAATCGCGACATGTCGCTCCATCGCTGCTAAAAAATGAAAGGTGTCGCAAAATCGCGACATGTTGAGCCGTCGTAGTCAAAAATGAAAAGGTGTCACGAAATCATGACATGTTGCTCCGTCGCGGCCCAGAGAGGAGAGAGAAAGGAAAATGGAAAGGCGTAGCGAAATTGTGACACATCACAAAATCATGGGTCAAACCGGTCAAATAGAACAAAGCAGAAAGGCGTAGCGATATCGCGACGAAAATCAGCAAAGGTGCATGAAGCGCAAAATGGTCACGAAATCGTGACAGAATCGATCGAAAGGCATGAAGAGCAGAAAATGGTCGCGAAATCATGACAGAAAATAGCAAAGGGGGGATGAAGAGAAAGGGCATCGCGAAATCGCGACAGGTCACGATTTTGCGGCTTCGAAGTAGCGAAGTAGTACAGATGGAGATAGCGTAGCGATTTCACGATGAAAAGTTGGCAAGTGTATGACAGAGAAAAATGGTCACAAAATCGTGACAGCATTGAGCGCAAAGGAGTGCAGAGTAAAATGGTCGTGAAATCGTGACAGATTGCGGCCGAAGCGTACGATGATCAAAACGGTAGCGAAATCGTGACAGGTTGCGGCGAGAAGGCCCGAAATAGAAAATGGTCACAAAATCGTGACAGGTCGCGGCTGAAGCGTACGGAGATCAAAATGGTAACAAAATCACGACAGGTTGCGGCGAGAAGGCCCGAAACAGAAAATGGTCGTGAAATCGCGACAGGTTGCGACCGAAGAGTACGAAGATCAAAACGGTAGCGAAATCACGACAGATTGCGGCAAGAGGGCCCGAAGGAGAAAATGGTCACGAAATCATGATGAGTTGCGGCCAAAGCGTACGAAGAATGAAAGCGTCACGATTTTGTGACATGTCGCATTTTCGCTGTGTAAGTGAAGGAGCAAGGCCGCGGGCTATTTTTGGTCATGATTTTCATGGGACCGTTATGGAACATGCAGAAACGCATCAAACACGTGGCACAAGGGCATGAGGTTTATGATAATGCTTCAGAGCGACGGTTACAATACGCAGACAGGACCAAATGTTTCAAATTTGAGCGAAAGGTCAAAACAATTCGAAAGGCGAGAATATGAAACGAATCGATCGGGAAGATGAAACGAAGCATCATAGGCCGAAATAGAAAGCATTGCCATGCTTTAAAAGCAGAAGCATAGGACAGATAGGGGGGTCAAAAACCATTGGAGCAGAGTTGCAGTGCTAGAGGCTAGAGGGTCATTCTGGGCCTGCTTTGAGGCTGTTTTCCTTCCTTTTTCTGGTTTTGAGAAAACCAGAGATGCTGCCATTGTAACTTGACATATTAGTAATGCAGAGTGTTCAAAAATTTTCATCTTGTTGGCAAGAAAGAAGGAGTTATTTTCTGCATGCATGTTTTAATGTTTATCTTTCCCTTTTTCAGATTTCTAGGCTTATAGATGAAGTTTAATGCAAGTTCTCTTGGTTGCTTCATGCGAATGTCTAAATCTAAAAAATAACAGTAAACCCCAGAGACCAGCACTTAACTTATCTGGATTGTGCGTGTTTGTAGGTTCAATAGGTTAGGTTGCATGCATGGAAACCTCACATCTTCGGTTTTGCCAGGACGGGATAGCATCATACTGGATGCAATTTTAATTTCTTTTCTTTTACATTTTATTTTCTTTTTGCTGTATTTTATTTTCAGAAGCTCCAACTTTAATTTTTCAAGCTTTAAATTAAAATAAAATAAAAATTAAAAAACTTCAAAACCATAAATAATTCCATCATTTATGGCATTTCATTAAACTTTATTTTGAAGTTACAGCATGGTCATTTGAGGATCAAATCACATTTACTTTATCAGGGTTCAATGAACAATCACTAAATTATCACAGTAAAATAAATCATAGTGCCCCTTGTTTTTAGTTACTTGCAACCACTAAGGTATTCCAAGCATTTTAATTAAATATCTTTCATACATAGATGCAGAATGCTGACATAACAGGAACCTTGGAGAAATTGTTTCTTTGCAAGCAGAGGATTTAGAACCCAAATCCTATCGGAGAGTGTGTTTTCACAATCGAGTGAAAATACCACTCAACAGGTCGCGAAAATGCAACATGTCGCGATATCGCGACACTTTTTCTCTTTTGATCGTGAAAATGCAACATGTCGCGATATCGCGACACTTTTTCTCTTTTGGCCGTGAAATGCAACATGTCGCGATATCGTGACACTTTTTCTCTTTTGGCCGTGACAGTGCAACATGTCGCAATATCGCGAAATTTTTTCTCTTTTGGTCGCGATAGTGCAACATGTCGCGATATCGTGACACTTTTTCTCTTTTGGTCATGATAGTGCAACATGTTGCGATATCGCGACACTTTTTCTCTTTTGGCCATGACAGTGCAACATGTCACGATATCGTGACACTTTTTCTCTTTTGGCCGCGATAGTGCAACATGTCGCGATATCGCGACATTTTTTCTCCTTGTGGTGTTTTGCTTTTTTCCTTGATCTTTAGCTTATGGTCCACTTCGGTCTTCTTGGAACACATGCAAAAAAGGTAGGTCCCCAATTATGGGGTACGTTGTGGAACAGCCACAACAGGTACCTATAAAATAATCCAAATTTTGATTACAAATCCTGTTCAATTCATGTGATGATCACATAGCGGAGCTCTGTCAGATTGAAGAGTGAATAAATATTCCTTTTAGGTGTAGTAGAGCCCTTTCCAATTGGAGAATAACATATGTTTACCTAGAAATGGTGGATGCCCTATCTTAAGAGTAACCTAGCTTGTTCAAGAGTCAAATCAAGACATATTGACACCAAATTCAACCACAAATTCATGTGTAAAGACACGAGAAAATCTTGAATATAAATTGCATAGTTTATTGAGTGATATCAAACTGATATTTAGAAAGTAGATCCTTTGCCCTCTGGCTACTATTTTTGACAATGGCCCATATGCTTAGTCACCAAATTTGATAGTGGCTAGCAGAGTCAGCTACTCTAATTGATAGTAGCTAGCAGAGTCAACGATACAATAGAACTTACCTGAATGTTTATAAAAAGTTATGACAAGCACATATCATTGCTGCTTTAGATGCAATAATATACGATATTCAAGGAGGCTTTGGCATAAGCCAAAGTAATTTAAGATATCAAATTGCAAGAAGGAGACCTAAAACTATGAATCAAGAAGGAATGGAACAACAAGAACACACAAAATCAATAATATCAGGCCAAACCTTTGCTTGTTAACCAAGTCGTGTTAAATATTCCTAAAGAGGATAAGAGCCAACAATAGCAAAATTATCATGCTCAACCACCTCCAATGCAATATAATTAGAACAATATAAATTAGGGTAAGGATAGACAACATCACCCACCTTGCCAATTTACACCATTATCTGAATATTTGGCATCTATATTTCACCATTTGTGCGAGGTTAAGGCCTTGAAATTTCCAAAAGTTCAACTAGTAGACCCTAATCACCCTAAGTCAAAAGCGTATATGGAAGATCACTACTACCCCTACCATAGATAAAAAGGGTATGACATTGAACTATGCCATGGGTTCAAACACATGGTGCAAAACATGATTGATCAAGATGAGCTACGAATAGACAACCCTTTAGCACCTGACAATAAGAACATAGAGATATTTAAAGATCCCCTAAAAAATCATGAACCTTTGAGGAATCATGGGGATCAATTCAACCAATTTTGGATAGGTCTTACTTTAGAGGGATTTGTTTGCACAATTAATGTGGTTACTAGGAATAGGAGATACAACCCACTTGAGCCTCCTACGACTCCCATACATATCCCAGTTGCACCTTAGCAGAGGCTAGCACAAAACCCATTTTTAGGCCCACCAACAAGACCAGTGGTTACAATCAGGAATAAACTCAAATAGATTCTACAAATAGCCTCAATAACATTATCAATAGATGAGCTCATACAACAGTCCCCTAGGCACAGGGAGACGTTAATGGAAATTCTAAGATCCATAGAGCTCCAGCCCTAGGATCCCAATGCATTCACAAATTTTGTGGGGCATGTTCAACAATGTAGAGAGCCAGTGATTACTTTCCATGATCACAAAATAAAGAAAGTATCAGCTAACATAGCAGATCCACCATTGCACATAATCGCTTGTATAAATCGAATCCCGTTCAAGTGAGTATTGATTGATACAGGATCATCAATCAATATTATAACAATGAGTGCATTAGGACACCTTAGCATCCCTCAATCACACATTGTAGCATCCATGTTCACTTTGTGAGCATTCAATGATGCATTATGTTCAACTATCGATACCATTATGCTTCCTATCTAAGTAGGATTGAAGACTATATCAGTGTCATGTCATGTGATGGAAGACAACATACAATATAACATCCTCCTTGATAGACCCTAGATCTAAGAAATGAAATGTGTTCCTTTGATCCTTCAGCAATGCATTAAGTATGCTCATGAGGAAAACGTTCATGTCATCCCTTCAAATGAAGAGCCCTTCAAGTATGTCAACAAAGTTGACAATCCTAGAGAATTTATCTTACCCTCAATCCATCTAGACATAATGCCAATATCACCTACTAAAAATCCATATCAAAAGACCAAAGTAGTGTGATCTGATCCTTCTACGTCAGCATCACCATAAGAGCCTAAACCAAATCCAAATTTTGATAAACCATCCTCATCAATAAGTCCTAAGTAAGAGCAAAAGCTAAAGGTACCCATGGCTAATGATTCTGAAGTCATCCCCGATGTCTCTACAATAGATATTCCTACTCCTACGGAGGAAGAAGAGTCACTTAAATTGATGAATGAGTTACCTCAATGTGCATCCCCTACCTTTTCATCCGGATCATATGCTCCTCAGGTGACAATACATTTAGTTAACCTAGGACTCACAAAGTATTTAGTGTAGAAAGTGACATTCACACCCATCTTAGAGTCTATACAAGATTTAGGAAGACCCCATGTATCATATTTTCCTATTGGGATGGTGGTTCCTCTATGCATACCTCCCAATAAAATAAACTTTATTTAGGGAGGCTTCGATCAAATCTCCAGTCATTCTCTAGAAGATCATCAAGATGACAACCCATTCACAAGTAATGTGTACTACTTGTCAAACCCTGAGTATGCTCTACGTTACTTTGATTGTTGTCACTGGAAGGGCAATGGTCTGGGTCTCTATGAGTAGGATCACAAAATACCTTACCAACCATAATATTAGTTATCTACCTATAGGTTTGGATTAAGCTATTCCATTTGCATTCCAGATGACCTTTTAGCGGATTCCCTACAACACCTTAGCTTAGGTTTTGGGGAGGATATTGACTAGAATCCATACACCTATTCTAATCCCTCATACTTATAGAGGGACCATCACCCAGTTACAATGGTAGATATAGATCCACCCTTGGTTTATCATGAAAACATTTCTATGGAGGCTACCTCAGAAATAATTCCAAGAATTGATTGGGTCATTAGGAACAATGAGTATACTGATGACGTTGGCTCAAAGGTCGAGCATAAATGAAGAATACAATTCAGAATCCATTTTTGAAAAAGACCAATCAGAGTATAATTAGAAAGAAGACAAGAGCGAGTACTCCTATGATGACGATGAATATGAGGATGAGACCGAAATCGCCTACCTAGGGCCAAAAAATTTACATCATATTAGAGAACCTGTGGATATGGAGGAAGTGTATCATACAATCTTTCTAGGTCCTCCCAAAATGAGGTATGAACATAGAGGAGATTTATCACATTGCTTTCTCTAGTCTACCTAATTTAAGATAGTGCCTTTCCCTGAAATATCTAGTTATATTATCTGTTCCTAGAGCAGACCCAATTATCCCCATACCACCTAAGCCATATATAGAGCATGGGGAGCAACCCAGAAGTAGTGAATTTCATCCTTGTGGTCTTGGAGATATCTTTTAGTCCATCAACATGATCTCCATCGATCTAACCACTCAAATCCATAATCCATATGACCCTTCGAATCCATTGCACCTCAATATTGAGGTCATTGATTTGATCACATTAATTTACCCCTAGAGCCTGAGGATTTCTTCTCTAACGAAGAAATAATGCAACCATTCCATTTTTCACTAGGTTATACACATGATGTTTATCATGTTGAGGTTGACCCTAATTTGGTAGAACCTATAAACCCAATTGATGACATCCATTTGATCCCTACGCCTCACCAGCTTGAGGAGGGATCGTACATGTCAATAGAGGAAACTTTCAAAGTGGATATCAACGAAGATCCCACTAATCCAAAGAAAGTTAAATTTGAAGAAAGCTTATCTCCTAAGGAACAAGCCATCTTCATCCCTCTATTGAAAGAGAGACCTAATCTCTTTGCTTAGATTTATAAGGATATGCCGAGTCTGGATCCAAAATTGGTTGTCCATAACCTTTCGCTGGACCCCACTAAAATGCTAGTCAAGCAAAAACTCAAGAAAATACATCCAACCATCGCCTTGATGGTTAAATATGAATTACAAAAGCTATTGGATGTAGAGTTAATTATTCCCATAAACTATCCATAATGGGTATCAACCATAGTACTCGTAGGAAAACCTGATGGAAGAATCTGTATCTGCACGGATTTTAGGGACCTCGATGAGGTAACACCCAAGGATTCATTATTGTTTCCCAATATCGATGCTCTTATAGATGCAATTACAAGTCATGAAATGCTCTCACTCATGGATGGTTTTTTTAGTTATAACTAGATTTGGATTAAATCCAAATACTAGCATAAAACCACTTTTACCACTCCATGGGGGATATTTTGTTATAAAGTTATACCACTTGGCCTTAAAAATGCTGGTGCTACATATCAATAGGCTATGAAATACATCTTTCATGACTACATGCATAAGATATTAGAAGATTATATTGATGACTTACTGGTCAAGTCATTATTGTGTGAAGAGCACATCGAGGTCCTTAGAAAAATCTTCGATCGTTTGATTGAGCACAATGTCAGGTTGAATCCAAAGAAATACATCTTTAACATAACTTTAGAAAAATTCTTGGGATTCATCATTTCAAAATGAGGGATCAAATTAGACCCAACGAAGATTAAAGCTATACGAGAAATGTGTCCCCCCATAAAAATCAAGGAGCTAAGAAGCTTACAGGGAAAAGTAGCATCCATAAAGCACTTTATTGCACAATTATCAAATAAATGTTAATCCATGAATCAACTGCTATATAAGGGGGTCCCATTCAATTAGGATGAAGATTACCAAAAATTCTTCACTTAAATCAAGTAATACCTGGCATCACTACTAGTACTACCTCCACCAAGACTAGATGTGCCATTTCTGTTGTATATATCCACCACTGACTTTGCATTGGGAACCATGTTAGCCCAAAAGAACAAGCAAGACAAAGAGTAGGCGATATACTACATAAGTTGCACCTTGGTGAGTTATGAGCTAGGATATGCATACATAGAGAAACTATGTTTAGCAGTGGTCTTTGCAACTAAGAAGTTCCACCACTACATGTTGAGTCATACAACGTATGTAATATCTAAAAAAAATCCTTTGTATTACATGATGAGTAGGACATATCATAACACACGTATTGCAAAGTGGATCATGCTATTGATAAAATTTAACCTAGAATTCATCAACCAAAAGTTAATCAAAGGATATGTCATAGTTGATCAACTGGCAGAGGCACCTCTTTAGGATCACAAGCCTCTCATCATAGAGTTACTTGATAATGCAGTATTTGCATTATCAGAGTCACCAGAACCCGAAGAACCAGATAAAAAATTTGATATGAATTTGTTCTTTGACAGTTTGAAGTGTGAGCAAGGGGGTGGTGTAGGGATCATGGTTTTCACACTACAAGATGCTGCAATGCCCTTGTCATTTAAACTCAACTTTCCTTGTACCAATAACAATGTTGAATATGAAAGCCTAATCTTGGGACTCCAAAAAACACTCACAATGAAGAATAAAAAGCTAAATATCTTTGGTGACTCCTTTATCATAGTTAACCAAGTTAAGGTAATTTATAAGTGCAAGTGTCCTATCCTGAAAGTATATAAGGAACTTGTGATAATTACCTAGCCCAACTAGAGTGGTGTGACGTTGAGGAAATCCCTCATATGTCAAATAGATTCATAGACACCATGGCATGTTTGGGATCCTTAATCCCTTAGAATCCATATGTTGAATTTACTACCACTCATGTGAAGATGCTCTCACAATCGATGATGCTGCATGAGACTCAAGAAAACCAGGAATCAGTCCACATGATTCATATAGAACCAAACCATGAGTGGTTATATAAAGCTAGAAACTTTCTGAAGAAGGTGCCTTAGGGATCCTTGATATCGCAGGGTACTACGGAGAATGGTATCACCATTCACCATAAGATTATTTTCCAATCTACATTCATGCAACTTGAATCATAATGGGAACAAGTCATTTAGTCAGTCAAAGTTGTTGCTTATCAGGATTGGTTAAACCAATTACATGATTTTTTTAAACTTAGAATAATCCCATAGGGATTATCACATGCCGTCAAAAGAACATTCAAATAGAAAGTGACTAGATATATCTTGCTAGGAGATCTCTTGTGTCATCGTAGCTACGATGAGATTCTCCTTTGTTGCCTTGAGCCCCAAGAAATAGCTTGGGTAATTTAATAAGTTAATGATGGTACATGCGGTAGCAATTTTAGTGGTATGGCCATCGTCAAGTGCATCCTTCTAATAGGTTACTATTGGCCCACCATGGAGAAGGATTGTTGTGCATATGTCAGGAAATGTGTCAAGTGCTAACACCATGCTAATATTACGTACCTACCATTATAGGCCCGTTGAGTGGTATTTTCACCCAATTGTGAAAGTACACTCTCCTTTAGGATTTGGGTTCCAAATCCCCTCTTGCAAAGAAGTTAAACAAACAACTTCTCCAAGGTCTCCATTGTATTAGCATTTGCATATGTGTATTAGTAATCTCAAATAAAGATATTCAATTTGAATGCTTGGAACACCTTAGTGATTGCAAGTAACTGTAAACAAGGGGCAATGTTGGTTTATTTCACCATGAAACTTTAATGATTGTTCATTGTTTTTTGGATTTTAAAATTTTTTAAATGTTTATTTTAATGCCTGAAAATTTAAAATAAGTTAAAATTTTTGAAAAATAAAATGCAGAAAAATGAAAATGAAATGCAGAAAACTGAAAATAAAATGCATTCAGTATGATGCTATCCTATTTTGACAAAATCGAATATGTGAGGTCTCCATGCATGCAACCTAACCTATTGGACTTGCAAAACAAGCACAATCCCCATAGACTAAGTGTAGGTTCCTAGGGTTTAAAATAAATTTCAGGTTCAAGCATTCACATGAAGCAACCAAGAAAACTTGCATTAACTCCATCTACAAACTCGAAATATGAAAAAGAGAAAAGAAATAGACATTAAATCCATAGCATGCAAAGAGAATCTCCTTATTTCTTGCCCACAAGATGCAAATTTCTGAAAACTTCTGCATTAAAAATGTGTCATTTTACAATAGCAAAATTTTTGGTTTTCCCAAACCAGTCCATGGAAGAAAAACGACTCAAATAGGTCCAAAATGGCCCTCTCGCCTTCAAATCTGCAACTATGCTTGCAATAATTTCCCTCATTTTTGGCCTCTTTGAATGGCGTATTTAAAACTTTCAGGAAGTTGTTCGTTTCATTTTCCAATGGCTTTTCGTTTCACCTTCCCTTGTGCATGCATGTGTTTTGATTTCCAAAAAGGCTTTTCACTTCTATTTTGTGGCCCTTCATTTCATTTTCTCCACATGGGCTTGCATCCATTTCCTTTCGTGTGTAACGACCATCTTAAATGATTTCAAATCCTTAAAGACTCCTTCTGTAACGTTTTGTCTTATTCAATGGATTTTATCCTTATCTCCACGTCACTATGCAGTCTTCAGTTTCACTGTCCTGGTGTTCATCACTAATATTAGACGCACTGTCCATTACTCTGTTCCCTTGGCGAAAAATGCAACATGTCGCGATATCGCGACACTTTTTCTTGTTTGGCCGCGAAAATGCAACATGTCGTGATATCGCGACACTTTTTCTTGTTTGGCCACGAAAATGCAACATGTCGCGATATCGCGACACTTTTTCCTCCTTTGGCTGCAAAAATGCAACATGTCGCGATATCGCGACACTTTTTATCTTTCGGCCGTGAAAATGCAACATGTCACGATATTGCGACACTTTTCCTCTTTTGGCCACGAAAATGCAACATGTCGCGATATCGTGACACTTTTCTTTCTTGTTATTTATTTCCTTGTTTGGTCACGAAAATGCAACATGTCGCGATATCACAACACTTTTCTTTCTTGTTCTTTCTTTTCTTGTTTGGTCGCAAAAATGCAACATGTCGCGATATTGTGACACTTTTCTTTCTTCTTCTTTCTTTTCTCGTTTTTCTTTCTTCTTCTTTCTTTTCTCGTTTGGTCACGAAAATGCAACATGTCGCGATATCACGACACTTTTCTTTCTTTTCTTGTTTGGTCATGAAAATGCAACATGTCGCGACACTTTTCTTTCTTCTTCTTTCTTTTCTTGTTTGGTCACGAAAATGCAACATGTCGCGATATCGCGACACTTTTTCCTCCTTTGGCCGCAAAAATGCAACATGTCACGATATTGCGACACTTTTTCTCTTTTGGCCGCGAAAATGCAACATGTCGCGATATCGCGACACTTTTTGTCTTTTGGCTACGAAAATGCAACATGTCGCGATATCGCGACACTTTTTGTCTTTTGTCCGCGAAAACGCAACATGTCACGATATCGCGACACTTTTTATCTTTTGGCCGCGACAATGCGACATGTCGCGATATCGCGACACTTTTTGTCTTTTGGCCGCGAAAACGCAACATGTCGCAATATCACGACACTTTTTCTCTTTTGGCCGTGACAATGCGACATGTCGCAATATCGTGACACTTTTCTTCCTTGCTCTCTTTTGTTGCTTTTTCTTTGATCTTTAGCATATGGGCCACTTCGGTCTTCTTGGAAAACATGCAAAAAAGGTGGGTCCCCAATTTTGGGGTACGTTGTGGAGCAACCACAACAAGGCCTTATAGCCCATCCAAGTAGCTTGGCCATTTTCTTAGTGGGATTTTGATATAATTGGTAAGATCTATCCCCCATCATTAGACTGATACACGTTTATCATAATGGCCATTGAGTATTTCACCAAGTGGGTGGAGGCAATCCCTTTGACTAGAATTATAGAAGCAAATATTATGGAGTTCATACTCCATAATATAATATGTTGTTTTGGGATTCTATCTAAAATAATCTTGGATAATGGAAATTCATTAAAAAACAAAAATGTAAGGGCTTTAACATCCAAGTATAATATTCAACACAATTTTACAACTCCTTATTATCCACAAGCTAATGGGAAAGAAGAGGCCTAAAAAAAATAGTACAAGAAAATCGTAAAGATTGGCACCTTCAACTACCTCTTGCACTATGGGCTTATAGAACTAGTATGCGAATACCCACTAGGGCAATCCAATTTTCACTAGTATATGGCACTGAGGTCATCATGCCCTTGGAATTGGAAATTCCATCACTGTGCATCTCATTGAAAGAGTTCATCGATGACAACACTGCGTGACAAGATCATATGGATCAACTCATGCTTCTTGATGAGCATTGTGTGAATGCTCTTGAGCATCTCTATGTTTACCAAGATTGGCTAAAATGAGCTTATAACAATAAAGTCCAGCTAAGAGACCTTAATATTTGGGATATTGTACTTAAAGAGAACCAACATAACTCAAACCTATCGTCACATCTACAAGACAAATTTGTGGTCAACTAGTTAGGTCCATTCATCATTTCAAAAATAATTGAACCCGAGACCCATCGCATAACATTGCTAGAAGGTGTTAAAGATCATGGACCTCTCAATATCCTTCACCTAAAGGTGTTTCATACATAAAACACAAAAAAAAAATCATACAATCAAAAATTTAAAAACATTTAAAAATTCAAAAATAATTCAAAACGTCAAAAATACAATTTTTTTTTTTGCATTTACATTTTGCACATGTATTCATTTAGTTGCATTGAATTTAGGCATTTTCATCCATTGCATGTGCATTAGGTTAGGTTGTGTTTACAATCCTATAAAAAAAATCACGTTTGTATGCTAATCATGCATCCTTACATCCTCATCATCCATCATCCCCTGTGAGTAATTATGTTTTTCAACATAACCCATCAGTTGCTATAAGAAATATACTAGGGTTTTTTGGTCATTCAACCATACCTAGTGATATTCTCAGATTTTTTAGAAAGCTATCTTCAATTTCAGAAAATGAGGTCTAGTTTTGATAGTACCTTGCATATATCAAAATCCTATCACAATTTAAACATTAATAATCCTAGTTTGATCGAGGAAATGTGAACACTACAAAGTGGTCCTAGTTCATGTTAGGAGGGAAAACTTAAGGGATTATTTTATTGATACAAAATGTGTTACATATATAGGTAGGAGGCCTATATGATGAACATGACACTTGTCAATGAACCTGACAAGTGTCAAACTAAAGAGGCATAGTGCACTTTAACTCTAACATTCCCCCTTAAAGTGCACTATCCTAACTAAATAAAAAACAAAACAAGTCAACATTAGGTAACATTCCCCCTTAATGTTGACTTCTGGAAAACAACCTATCATCCTCTCTTATTTTTGATTTGGTCTAAGCTCGTGCTCTTTGCGCTTGGCTCTCCAACTGTGAATAATGCTAGATTCACTATGTATACATCTCGGTATGTTGCCTCAGGGTCAGCCACTTCAACGGGTCTGTTGCCACTGGGTCAGCTGTCTAAGTGCCTCGGGGTCATCATGGGTGCCTCAGGGTCAGCCACTTCTGGGTCTGTTGCCTCTGCAGGTCATCCTCAGAGGATGTTGCCTCTCGTAGGTCACTGACTAGATTCACCATGAGTATGAAATCCCTCCTGATGGTGAACTCAATATAGAAGGTGTCGGTATTTGCCAAAAATGCACCTAATACAAAGAAAAAATGAGCCATATAAGAGTGTCGGTCTCTGTCGAAAATGCACTCAATACAATAAAATGAGCCATAGATCAAAATAGGAGGAGAGAAGAAGAAAAGAAGAGAATCTTCTGAAGTGTCTTCGTCTGTAGTCTTCAGAAGTAGATCCAAAAAAAACCTCGGATAGAGTCTAGGGTGTCTTTGTCTATAGTCCCTAGTATAAGTGTCCTTATGGTGACCATGTCATCCCACCGAAATGCATGGGTAACCAGCCGCTGCATTCGCCAAGTGTATAGAAAAGATCACTAGGTACAAGGATCACATATAAAATTACCTTGGGAGTGTCGGGTACAACCGAAAGTGCACTCCAAGGTAGAAAAATTTTGAGGCTAAAAAACTCAATTGAAACAGCCTCAAAATTACAATATGACACCTCCATTGTGTCCGTTGCGGAAAAACGTTTCCAACGACTATAAATACCCCTATATTCCACCATCAAAGGGGCCTTCATCATGTGGAAAAATTACATGCCTTATTTAAGGCAGCAAAATAAACCTCAGGAATATCATATTCCTGGCATCGCATTGTGGAAGAATAACAAAAACAGACAGTTTTCAATTTTCCCACGTAGGGGAATTACATAGGCTATTTAGGCCATCATCAGTTTCAAGTGGCAGACATCTTCACCAAGTCACTTGGGAAAGACAAGTTTTTTGAGTCTAGCAATTTGCTATATCTATGTAAAAGAAGTCAACATTAAGGGGGAATGTTATCTAATGTTGATTTATTTTTTTAGGATAGTGCAAATTAATGGGGAATGTTAGAATATTATTGTTATAATGTGCACTATGCCTATAATTGATAGGTTGACATTTGTCTTTTGCCACTTGTCCCTGTCTTCAGTTTGAGTTGGAGTGGTGTCTTCTGAAAGACACTTGGAGTGGAGCTTATGACACTTGTCATATATCCCTCCTAATCTTGATGTTTATATATTGTAAGATAACCTGTAAATAATATTATGCCTTTTGTTCAGTCCCAACAGTTCACCTTAAGCAAAAAGTTTTTACTTGCTCATCTTATGATGCACATGGTCTAGGATGTTGATCATTGAAAAATCAAAAGCTCCTCTCTACTCAAAGAAATCCCTTGCTTTCATACAAAATAAGAAAAATTCCAAAATCAAAGCAAATCCCTTTCTAAAAAAATGTAAAATAAACAATGATTTTCATCACTAAGCATGAGCAAGTATCCCAAAAAATGAAAATAAAATAAGGGGATGAAGAGCTTGAATCCCTGGAATGGTCAATACTCAAAAATCATTGCGTGATCGCCATTACATCAATGGGTTGAATGAATCCTACCTGGAAATAGGGTAGTTCTAAGCAATTTACAAATGAGCTAGCTTTAGGTGGCCTATATTACCTAGTAGTCAAGTCCAACTCCGTCCAAACCTAGGATCATGATGAAAATTTTGTGATCCTCATTACAACAATGGGCTGAATGTATCCCGCCTAGTAATGAGGTAGTCTTATGATTTATCTAACATATTCATTTGCTCACAGAGGGATAATGAATATCTTGGTCTTTACAATAAAAGCTTTTATATTTCATAAGTCTTGTGTAGTCATTATACATCTTTTGATTAGTTAACTAGGGTGTTTGAGTCTCCTGGAAAATCTCAAAAATACCTTATAACAACAAATCATCTCATCAATCATACACAATTTTCCTTGTGAACTTTTGTTTATTAAGGGGTGTTCATGAAATAGGATAGATATCATATGGATATCAACAATGATATTTAGATGGCCACTGACTATTTTGTGCATATCTTTTAATCTGCAGAATCTTATAAGGAAATACCACACATATCACATAATATCATTTCACATATGGATGCCTAAATGATTAATTATTATGATAAGAATTACCATTTTCATTCATGATTTTCATACATTTTGTGGTGTCATCCAGTAGTTTGTTAAACACATATTAGATTCATTCTCTATGTTTTATGTGATTAAAATATATAGGTTCATTTGCACTCAATATATCCTCATATAATTAATGCATTTACCATACATCATTGCATCTATATATATGTATACATAGTAGTGCACAAACACATTTAGATCATAGCATCTAAGCATACATCTATCATCTAGCTAGTGTATGTCATCAACACATTGCATACATATAGCATAATCATATCATCATTAAGCCATTACATCCATTAATGTATACATAAAAATAAATAAATAATTTTAAATACGCCTTGTATCCATTTATTTACTCTATACACTTGGTGGTTGCAGCGACTTGCACTCCATGCAATCTAACAAGATAAGTAAATTACCATAAGGCGATTTAAACCAAATTATTCATCGTTGAATTAAAATATCTCCACTTCAATCCCGAAGAAGGCCATGGCAGCCAAAATTCTCCATAGGAATGAGGTATTCATTTTCTTTCTTCTATGAAATCTCATCAAAAATTTAAAAATTAATAAAAAAAATCAAATAACAACAAAATTTTAAATATGCCTTGTATCTAGTTATTTAATCTATACACTTGGCGATTGCAGCGACTTGCACTCCATGCAATCCGAAAATATGAGTAAATTACCATAAGGCTTTTGAACCAAATTATTCATCGACAAATTAAAATATTTTCACTTCAATCCCCAAGAAGGCCATGGCGACTGGACTGCTCCATGGGAATGAGGTATTAATTCCCTTTCTTCTATGAAATTTTAGTAGATCATAAAATGTAATGATTCATCATATGCTTAAATTGAATTACTATCATCTTGATTCCCTAAGAAGACCATGGTGGTTGAACTGCTCCATGGGATAAATATGTACAATTACTATCAATGGTTGAAATCATAGCTGTAATAGGACCTACCTTACAACAAAATTAATCATATTGAATCGTCTAAATTAGTCATCTTGGTCAAGCAACTTGTTGCTTTCATCACTTGTACTTTTCCTCATCGAATCCTCGCTTGATGGGGTATTCATAATAACAAATTCATAATCAAAATCAACACTTGAAAACTTAATCATGTAAGTTGTGTTCATCTTACGAATCATTGCCAAAGACAATCATGCCCCTACTTGGGGAAAAAAACAAGCAAAATTAATTACACAACCGCTTGGCATTTTTGAAGCATGAAGGAAGGTACTTGCCTCTTCATGAACTGAACAATGTCCAAGATCAAGTAAGCCTGAAGCAAAAGGTTGTACTTGAATCAAGTTCCTTAACTTATCAGAGGCAATGAATCCGAGACACGTGCCCTTTTCATGATTGGGACATCTAATGTTGACCAGATCAATAAACACCAATTAACCTATAATATGGCTTTAGGTTATCTATTTTTTCTCAGCATCGTGTTTTCCCACAACACATTCTAAAAAGGGCATTTTTAGACACCTAAAACACATCATATCTAGGAGACTACTCATATGGGCACCCATGAAGACCATATGAATGATATTGGACTTTGCTAAGATTAAGCAGTGGTTTTAACCATTCATATAGGTCAGTCTAGTCCTATGCAACCCTAGCTACTGATGAAATTGATGGCTACCTCTGTAATTGTTGATAATCATAGCGACTACGGGCTAATCACTGATGATGATAGCAGCTACATACGATTTTACATAGTCATGCTTGTCGATAGCGGCTAACCCTGTAATTGACTCGGGCTGCCAAAGCAAAGTGAAATTTGTTGTGCCTAATGGATTTTTGAATAGTTGAGAGGCCAAAGATTTTGGATGCATCTTCTCAACTACCTAGATGTAACTAATTGATCTTGGCTTCCTTGTGAAGCCAAGGCAAGGGGATTGTGTACCTATAAAATACCCCAAATTTTAATTGCAAACCCTATTCAATTCATGTGCTGACCACATAACAAAGCTCTATTAGATCGAGGAGTGAATCAACATCTCTTTGAGGTGTAGCAGAGCCCTATCCAATTAGATAATGACATATGTTTGTTGAGCAATACTGGATACCTTGGCTTGAGATTAACCTAGCTTGTTCAAGAGTTAAATCGAGATAGATTGACACTGAATTTAATCACAAAACTATGTACAAAGACACAAGAAAACCTTGAACATAAATTACGTAAAAAATTGAGCGATATCAAACCAATATTTAGAGAGTGGATCCTTCACCCCGCGATCGCTATTTTTGACAACGACTTGCAGGCTTAGCCACTAAATTTGATAGTGGCTAGCAGAGCCAACTGCTTCGATTGATAGTGGCTAGGGTCTGGTTTAGCATTTTTTACACTTAATATTTAGATTTTCTTTTCCTTGCATTTTATTTGCTTTATCTAACATAGATTAGCTATTTTCATTCAATATTTAAGCATTGTTTCTAGTTTTCAAGCATTTCATCTTATCTTTATGCATTTGCTTTCTTTCTTGCATTCATCTTTAAATTAGCCTTATCTTGAGAGGCATCATGTGCTATTGATACATTTTCTAGTTTCTTTGTGTGTAAATAACAAGAACAATCAAGGATCCAATAGCATCATTGAGATCATACTTCTTGACATCAAAGAAGGAGGCATCTAATAAGCCCTCATATAAGCAAAGTAGTGGAGGAGTGAAAATCATTGGAATGCATCTCTCCCCTTTGAGGGGCCACAATATTTTGTAATAATTGTATCAAATTGAGGGATTCCCTAAGAGGAAAATATTGTAATCAAGATTCATTGTTATTAATAAAGAGCACCCCATTTTTGTTCATCTTTATCTTGCAATGGTTACATGCTTTCTTATTTTCAATTTGTTACATGCTTGCAAATAAATAGATGCATGATTTTTACACTTTACACATTCATATTTGATTATATAAATGAATGTTATTTTTATTATTATATAGGCCTTGATATACATATTAAATTGCTCATATATTATTCTACTCATTATTATTGATATTTTGACCTTTAATATTGTGGCTATTTTATATTAGGACTTGTGAAATTCGATGGCAATAAGGATTAAAAAGCCAAAAGTGGTATCAGAGCTACCACATAACTCTATCTATTTTTGATAGAGTTTATTTTCAAGCCACCATTATCAATATTTAACTTTGTCCATTGTTGATAGAGTTAATTAAGAGTTTATCCACTTTGAAGGTAGTGAAGACTTGGACTCTAGTTTTAAAGGTCTAATTGAGAAGAGATTGAGGGGGAAAAGGATTAGTCACCTTGATTTGAATGCTAGGGTCTTTCCACTTGGTTGAAGGAAAACCAGTGAAGACTAGGAATCAACTATATTTATAGAAAGGGCCAACTTAGGTAAAAAGTTGGAAATTTGATAGAGGAATCTAACTCAGAAGACTAATTGGAAATTTGATAGAAAGATCCAACTTAGAGAAAAGTTGGACATTTGATATAGAAACCCCACTTAGAATATAGTTAGATATTTAGGGATAAACAAAGTCACCCTGATAATATTTAGGATTATCTAGAAGAATAAGATAATCATTATTGAATATTGAGGAAGAACCAACTCAAGATAAAATTGGTCACTCAAGGATATTCAAAGTCACCTAACATTGATATTGGGTTCTTAGGTGCAACCTAAGACATTGCAAAATATTTTTGATATTGGTATAAGACTACAACAGATTGAGAAGCATTCAAATATTCTCAAGCATAGAAATTTGAAGCTATAGTTAACAATATGCAAAAATAAAGGAACACTAGAGTTCTAAGAAGAAGAAGCAATACAGAGCTTCTATAGACCAGAGAACAAGTAAGCACAAAGAGAAGAAGAAGAAAAAAAATCATTGTAAGATTTCTAAGATAAAGAAAAATGTAGAATTAAGTCAAGACTAGATTGACCTTGACATATTTAAAGTAGTAATATTATCCTAAAACAAGCATAATAACACTAGAGTGCAGTCTAGAGCAAGCAAGAAGCATCTAGGTATATTTTGTAGAGCCATCATACATAGAGGAAAATAGTTCTAAGAGGTTTGCATTAGGGAAGAGGCTCAAGAGGTCTACATCAAGGAAGAGGTCCAAGAGGCTTGCATTAGGGAAGACGCCCAAGTGGTCTATATTAGAGAAGAGTCACAAGCATCCTACATTGAAGTAGAAAGTAAGGCAACATAGTTAAGAGTTCTAAACAACTAGTATAAAGGAAACAAGCTATCCAGAAGCCAAAAATAGATAGCCTAATAGTGTAGTATTAAGAAGCAATGCTAGAGCACTATCTTGAAGAAATAAAAATAGTAAGAAAATCTACAAAAGAAAATGTTGTTAAAATATCATAGCAGTCTAGATAGGCTCTATCCAGTGAAAAGTGCTTCATTTCATAGTAGTCCAAAAAGGCATTGTCCAATGAAGAAGCACATCATTTCCTAGCAACACAAGAGTAAATCAAAAGAAACATGTTGCAACAAACAACATTTGATCATCTCATAGTCAGAGAAGCATTCATCCATCTCACAGGCAGAGAAGAATTCAACCATCTCACAGGTGGAGAAGCATTTGGCCATATCATAGGCAAATAAGTATTTGGCTATCATATAGTGAATATTAAATGAGCATAGGGAGAAGCTTGATCATATCCATAGGAGATACATTCTGACATCAGTAGTAAATAAGAGACACCTAAGATGCAAAGATACATCTAGTCATCTTAAGTAGAAGAAATGCTTGGAGCCTTCAACAAAGAGACATCGCTACTATCCAGAGAAAGATGCTTTGGAGTAGAAGATGAGTCTTTCTTGTCCGAAAGACGTTTAAGGATGGAAGAATTAGAATCATTTTGGATGTTAGAAAGCACAACAAAATTTGTGTCAATCAATTCTAGGCAACATTACTAATCATTACATTCCATTTTAGGCACATTTTGAAGTTTTGGAGGGAGAAAAATTTGAATTGGCTTATTTGAAAAGTCAAGTGGAGTAATAAGGTTTAGATATATTAATTAAAAATATTTAATATTTTTAAGATATGGAGTAATAAGGTTGCAACTTAGGTTTAATATTTTATTAATATTTTGAGGATTAAATATTAGAAAAGTTAAAAGGTTATTGGAATTAAAAGAGTTTAGACTTTAAATATTTTAAGTTTTTGAAAAGAGTTTAGACTTTAAATATTTTTAGTTTTTGAAAGTTTTTAAGAGGGGAGTTTTTTTAATTAGAAGTTATTTGAGGTTTTTTAATATTTTTAAGTTTTTAATTTTTTTTTGAAATTTCAAATTTAGCAAATTTAATATATTTTGGAGTTAAAAGGATTTCTACATTAAAGGTTTAGAATTTTTTTTTTTACAAATTTCATATTTTTTGAATGCATATTAAGTTTGGGATATATAAGGTTTACTAATTAAAATAAATTAAATCATCAAGTATTATTATGGATGAAATGAATAGAAATGCATTCAATGAAGATAGTGAAGAAATGGTGAACAAGTTAAAGTTTTATTCTCAAAACTTAATAGATGATTTTGATGGAAAGAAGCAAATATCAAATGGTTTAAAATAAAAACTATATTTATTTCTCAAGGATGCAAAATATGAAAAGTTTACAACACTTATAAGTTATCTTCATGATTGTTTTTTAGAACATGGTGGAATTCACAAAACACCATTATATTTTCTTTAAAATAATGCTTATTGATGTATTTGTCACTACTTACCTTTGAGATATTTCAAGGAAAGAGACAAGAGAAGAAGAATATAAATTGTGACACATATGACTTTAATGAAGCTTATGTTAGCTTCAATGAAGAATCATTGAAATCAAAGATGTATTATTGTGATGATTTACTAACTCAATATTTAGAAGGCACATCATTAGGTACATCATAACTAAAGATGAAGAAGAAAAGAGGAAAGAAAAAGAATAGAGAAAAGCACACAAGGAAGGCTAGTAGAAAACTTGGATCCAAATCCAAAGAAGAATCATATACTAAAGATTCAAATAAAGACCTGAAAGAGGTAGATTGAAGACAAAGACGAAGATCAAGATTGAAGACTAAAGTATTCAATAACCAAATAATGTAATACAAGGGGGTGTTGAGGAATATTACATTATTTGGTACATGCTAATGTATCCATGGCACCTTTATGGTACAATTATAAATATGTAATAGATTAGGATTGAGTATATATTTTAGATGAGTGTTTTACATTTTCTCTTTTATGTAAGTGTCAATGTGTAGAAAATGCACAAGTGTCATATAAGTTAGAGTGCAAGAGTGTATTGAGAGAATGTGTACAAGTATTTTGTATGTAATAATGCAAATATATAATATGAGTATGTGCACAAGTGTCTTAGATTAGGAGTACATGTAGAAATGTAAGAGTAATGTAGAAGTGTGCAAGTGTCATAGAGTGAAGTCTGTATACAAGAAGAAAGTGAAGAGTCTAGTATGAAAGTGGAAAGATGATAAGCCAAAGATCATGGGACTTGTCATATGGAGATCAATAGTCAAGTACATTCATATTACTATGGATATATTATAGAGATATTATCCATGAGAAAGCAATTCATATGAGAATCATATTATTTGACTGTAAAAGGAGATGAATTGTGAATAAAACATTATATAAATTTTGAGCAATTAATATTGTAAGTTTTCTTCATGCATAGTTCATGAATTATTTAGGCCATTTACATTCATATTTGATTATATAAGTGAATGTTATTTTCATTATTATATAGGCCTTGATATACATATTAAATTGCTCATATATTATTCTACTCATTATTATTGATATTTTGACCTTTAATATTGTAGCTATTTTATATTGGGACCTATGAAATTTTGTGGTAGTAAGGCTTAAAAAGCCAACAAGACTTATTTGGAATTATTTAAATCAATGAAAAAGGCTAATTATGAACACAAAAACAAGTTGATGATAAAATTAGTATTCTAAGACCTAATCATTTTATCGAATACCAAAGAAATTGATGTAATTTAGCTACAAGAGGTTAGAACAAGAACCTCCAATCACATGAAATTTGCAATAAATAAAAATTCAGCTACAAGAGGTTCGAATAAGAACCTCCAATCACATGAAATTTGCAATAAATAGAAATAACCAGTAAAATCCTCCATTCATAAAAACTGCAATATATTGAAATGAATCAATAAATATTTTTTTTTCTCATTCTTGGATTCACTTCCCATTTTACAATGCAATACCAAGGGAATATATATCCCAAATAAACCCTAAAATAAAACCCTAAAACTTGAAGTCCTAAAAGAAACCCTCAAAGAAAACCCTAAAAAAAAAAAAAAAACAACTATTTTCGGTAAATTTATTTTTCCACCAAAAAATGCCTTTTTAAGTAATTACTATTTTCGACAAATTATTTTTTCATAAAAATTTACCTTTTTTTAGTAATTATCATTTTTGGAAAATTATATTTTGCGTCAAATAATTCCATTTTGAGTAATAAAAAAATTACTTTAAAACTTCTTTTAAAAAACCCTCTAAAGATAGGCTCCTGCATCATTCTCCTTTGGTTGAAAAGAACTTTGCTCCTACGAGTTCCTTTGATCAAACTCATAATCGCTCTCCATAGAGTGTTACACATCTACAAGTACTCCTCAAAGTACCAATCTCCTACCGAGGTTTTATATCTCAAACCTCTTGCAAGCACTACACATAGTGCCAATTCTTCCTTCAAGGTTTGAAAATAGAAAACCTCCTGCAAGCACTACACAAAGTGTCAATTCCTCCCTCTAAGGTTTTACATTAAAAAACCTCCTACAAACACTTATAAAGAGTGCCAATTTTTTTCTCCAAGGTTTTACAAACCTTCTGCAAGCACTACACAAAGTGCCAATCTCTTTCTCTAAGGCTTTTTAAATAAAAAACCTCCTGCAAGCACTTACACAGAGTGCCAATTTCTGTCTCTAAGGTTTTACAAACCTTCTGCAAGCACTGCATAGAGTGCCAATTTTTTTTTTAGAGCCCTTTTGCTCTCCTCTTTTTTTTTTTTCTTCTCTTCTCTCCCCAACAAGATCCAACTTGCTCTAATACCAAATGATGTAATTCAGCTAGAAGAGGTTAGAATAAGAACCTCCAATCACATGAAATTTACAATAAATAGAAATAACCGGTAAAATCCTCCATTCATAAAAACTGTAATATATGGAAATGAATCAATAAATATTTTCTTTGCTCATTCTTGGATTCACTTCCCCTTTTACAATGCAATACCAAGGGAATATATATCCTCAAAGAAAACCCCAAAATTTGAAGCCCTAAAATAAATCCTAAAAGAAAACCCTAAAAATAAAAAAAACAACTATTTTTGGTAAATTTATTTTTCCACCAAAAAATGCCTTTTTAAGTAATTACTATTTTCGGCAAATTAGTTTTTCATAAAAAAATACATTTTTTTAGTAATTACCATTTTCGAAAAATTATATTTTACGTCAAATAATTCCATTTTGAGTAATAAAAAAATTACTTTAGAACTTCTTTTAAAAAAACCCTCTAAAGATAGGCTCCTACATCAGAAATCTACTTGAGTTATAATTTAAGGAGTCTAAAAGCAATACCCTTCTAATGAGTAAGATACTTATATTGATGACCTTCATGAAGTTATTCAAATAAGACGCTTGTGAGAAGTCTCTAGAGTCTAATGGGTCAAAATATGAATGTGAAGAGTCCCATGTTTCAATATGTTCACTTACTTCCAATGCTCAAGAACTGCCAGGTAATTTTTATTCCTTAACAAATAATCCTCTTATCCAACCATACATAAAGAAAATTACATTTTATTCACTCCATATAAACTAGGCCTAAATCATCCTTCCCCTGTGACTCAACTACCCATATTTCAATTGAGGAGGTTTTGCAACCTCGCATGTGAAAGAAATCAAACCCCTAAGCCTTATACAATAGTCCTATTTTTCATACACCTTGGCCAAAGTCTTCACCCTAGTATGATATTTCTAACCATTTATGAAGTTTGTCTAGTCAAATTTGTCACCCTAAGGCATATGCTTTATCAAAACCAATGTACGAGCATTTTAGAGTATGAACAATTTTCAAGTACCATTTGCTTGTCATTATACCATTATTTTTCCTATCATCATATATTTTTACTAAGAAATTATATTCTATATTTTATAGCACTATTAGGTAGCATTACATGGGTCTAGGATAAACTATTAAAATCTTCTCTTACATGCAAAAGACATGACCTCTATAGCAAAATTTTCAAGAAAAAAAAAAGAAAAGTTGTAAAAAAAGGAAAAACTATGTTGCTCTCAAAAGTTATACTTTTGAGGAAGCAAACATGGTAGTTATGTAATTATTCTTGAAACTGGTTCTTAATCACTTGGAAGTTGAACTATTTTATTTTCTATCTTGTAAATATTATACATATTGTATAAAGCACATATTAGAGTATTCTATTATTCTTCTTTTCTTCATTTATTCTTCTATTCCTTTTCTTGTTTTATTCTCTATTTCCTTTGTTTCCCTTTCTCACACTTCAAACATAGGTTATTCTTACTACCTAAGCTTTAGTTCTACTACTTATTTCAATGCAATAGAATAGAGTACCCTATACCTTGAAATTTCCTATACCTCATGTATTAAGTATTTGCATTATTTCCAATATAATTACATGAGATTCTAAAGTGTATTTCTACATTTCTAACATCTAGTAATAAATATTACATTGGTTATGATAAATCATTTATTTTGTGCCTTGTTTCTTGTTGTACAACTTAGAAGTATACCTATTATGCATAAAAAGTTGGTTCTTAGAGTTGTCCTCTACACCATCAAATATTTGTTGAAATATGTGTAATTTGATATTGATATGCCAATGCCAAATTAGGGTTGGTTGTTAGAGTTGTCCTCTACACTAGCACATATTTATTAAAATATGTGTAATTTGATCTTGTTAGGCTAAGGCTAAAAATATTAAGAAGTACTTATGAACACTATTAATGTAGCCTACTTGCATGTGTTTATGTAAGCCTATAGGTATTTATCATTTATGTAATCATAAGGGCTCCTTTTATATTTCACCCTTAGTTTTATTGTTTAATCCACCTTATGTATAACCTTGATTAAAGGGTGTAATTTGTTATTATTTTATTATAAGTTAACCTCAAGGTCAAGTCAATGTTGGTTTGAGCCTAACCTCTTATTGGGGTTGTGGTATCACAATAAATACCATTCAATGAACAATCTTTTATATCATAAATGTGAATAAAATATACTATATTGGGGTACCTATGGGTTTCCACCTTCTATCTCCTCTTGTTATCTCCCTTTGTCTCTTTAATTCATTTACTACTATATTTTGAATCATTTCTACTTCTTTTTTGCATGTGATTGTGATGAATGCATGTTTCAAAATGTTTCTAAAAAATATTATGTATTAAAACATGGTATCAGAGTGAGGACTAAAGCTATATTACTTGTCAACAAAAAATAATCATTCCCTAGTGATCAAAGGCATCACATCCTCAAAATTAGGTTATGTTTTCCTTTTCAAAATTCAAAATTCAATTCATTTCCTGCTCTTTATTTTAGCACTAAAAATAGTTATTGTTCCATCTATTTCACATGTAATATGCACACCATTATCATTATATGTCCATATATATTAATGCTACAAAAGAGATCATGCCAACATAAATGACATGACAATAGAGTCACATGGTTTCTACCTAGAAGTGACAAGTTCAAAATCTAACAAATATTTTTCTTTGCTATCAAATTTCCCTCACCATAATTTAAATTTTAGGATATCTTTCTCTCTGTTATGTTAAAGGGAGTGGTGCAATGGTAGAGGTAATACCTTTTTGAAGTAAGTGTATTAGGTTCAATTCCTTGGTAGTCAACTACTATAAGCAAATTTTCTCTATAATTTGTGTGCATACTTACAAAGAGGTTTATCTTACAACTTTTCTCCAAATAGAATGTAATGGCATAACAATTTAACATATCCTTTGCTTGGATGAGATCACTAGTTTGAATCATAATAATATTTTTTGCAGCAAATATTAAAAAAAGAGGGTGCAATGGTCAAATGACTTCCTTGTAGCATTTAGATCAACACTTTGATCTTGACAAGCAACCTTTTCAAATGGATTATTTACTATTTTATGGAAGGAGTATGCACCATATGGAAGAAGAGATCACTCAGTCTCAACCACAAGCATGACATAGTGGTTGATAACATTATTTTGGAGGATAGTTTCCAAGTTTGAAACTCAATGCTAAACATTTTTGCTTGCTTCAAGATTAGTTGTGTTCTATGCAATACTAAATGTGAGGATCTTCTTTACTTTGGTCATTAAAGTAAGCATGGTGCCTTGGTACACTATTTAACTTGTGAGAAGGAAGTAATAGGTTTGATCCCTTTTGGTTCAAAAACCATCAAATTAATTATTTATATATGCGCAAGTATGAGGATCTCAACCAATTAGGATGATCAACTTGTTAATGTCTGATTTGAAAGTGTAGTACCTAATTCAGTGGTGCCAAGTGGTAGAAATTAATTTAGCATTTTTTTCTAAGGCTTGACAATTTTATTTTTTATTGATTAAAGTGCTAATATAACAAACATTTTGGAGGCCATAACCTTTGCATATGGAAGAGTTGGAGCTCATTTTTTTCTATATTGCAAGATTTTTTGAGCTTTATACATTGGTTACATTAGTTTACAAACTTTTTACAATTTTTCTTAGGGTTTAGTGTGAAAAATGAATACCTTAGGGTATGCTACTTGCCTCAATGGGTGAAATTATGTCACTTGGTTAGTTTAAATTGTAGAATTACTCAAAGGTAAGAATATGTAGTTTAGCTTTAACAATGAATTAGAAGGTCTTGGTGACCATGAACTAAGTAATAAAAAGGAGATAAATCTTGGAATCTTTTCCATGTTAGAGGAACTTGATGCACCTTTTCGCATTAGAGAAACATATTGATCCTATTGAGGTATGGTCTACTTTAAAAGATATATATGGAAAAGTAAGTTCTAGTGAAGTTAATCAGATAGAGATAGAGCTTTCCAATCTCAAAATTTTAGATTTCAATAATGTTGAAGACTACATATCTCACTTCAAAGATCTAAAAGCTAATCTAGCTATGATAGGAGGCAAGGTAAAGAGTGATGAAGAGTATGTCAAATATATTACTTCTAATATTTCTTCTCCCTTAATATAGTTGGATTTGTTCTTTATGTGAATGCTATGACTATCAAGGACCTACAAACCCTCTCTCTTAAAGGAATTTTCAAGCTTCTAATCAATTATGAAGTTGTAGTGAAAAATTGTGGAGCTATTTATCATACACAAGATCATCCAAAAGAATTCAAATCAATGAAATCCAAAGCTCAGTTTCCTAAGGGCATGTCTAAGGTTTCAAATAATACAAATACTTGTGATTATTGTAAAAGAGATGGAAACTCTATCCAAAATTATATTACAAGGTTGAAGAAGATTAAGAAAATTTCTTGAGGGTTAGAAATAAGATTTATAATGATGAATATGAAGATGAAGATGGTAAAGCAGAGACCCAATAGATCATCCATTATGGAGGGAGGTGTTCTCTCTAATACCTTCTCTCCTTGGCTACCTCAACATAGATTATGAGGGTATTGAAATATGTGTAATATGATATTGTTAGGCCATGGCCAAAAGTGTAAAAATGTTCCTATGAACACTATTAATATAGTCCATGGAAATGTGTTTATGTAATCCTATATGCATCTATGTATCCTACAAGCATGATCGTGTAAGCCTAAGGGCTCCTTTCATATTTCACCATTCGTGGTATTGGTTAACCCACCTTTATGGATAACCTTACTTAAAGGGTATAATTTATTATTATTTTATTGTAAGTTAACCTCAAGGTTAATTTAATATTAGATTGAGGTTAACCTCTCATTAGGGTTTTGGTATTACTATAAATACTCTTCAGTGAGCATTCATTTGTATCATAAATATGAACAAAATATGATAAATTGGTATACCTACCTTTTATCTCCTCTTTTCATCTCCCTTTGTCTCTTAACTATGTTTACTACTGCCACCTCTTGAATTGCTTCTACTTATTTTCTACATGTGATTATGGTGCATGCATGTTTCAAAATGTTTTTAGAAAATATTGTGGATTTGAACAATATTAGGCCCTATAGTGTAGATCAAGTGGTATTAATTTTTTTTTATACTCTTTGATATTTTTATTTTATTTTATCTTCTCTGTAGTTATCCTTGTTGAGAATGGAGGTTTCAATAATCTTCATTGCTAATGTTCACTTGTACATGTTCATGGTATGAAATAAGGTACTATACAAGGTTGTATATTTGAGTACCCAAATGCACTTTGCACCCAAAAATACTATTAGAGATGGATAAATCATCAACACAATAGAAGTCAAAGACAAAGGATATAAATAAGCCCATCCAATATGCTTTGGAAGAACATAAGAATGCACTCTTCAAGTAGTTTCAATATTTAATTATCAATATGGCCCCATCCTCACCTTCCAACCTTGTGCCTTTCTAGAGTCATAAACTTTTGAAGGTTCAAACCAACATCAAAATTCTAGTATTATCAAGTATAAAAAATGAAAAATAATTGGAGACATGGTGTCAACAACTTGAATTCTAGGCTCAGTATGAGGGAACCAGGACCCCTTATAAAAATCTGTGTAAACTCATTGAAAAAAATCTTGAATCCTAGTATGTTGCCAATCAATCTATTGACTCTAACAAAATTAGTTTTATAGAGTTGAAATTTGAAGATGTCAAAATCAATTGTCTATTGGTGGGAAACTACTAACAAGAGGTGCAAATATGAAAATATATTTTCTCAATATGGATAACATTTATAAATATGGTATACAAATATTTTAACCCTTTCACCACTTTGAAGATGAAGACACATGTATCTTGCAACTATGCCAACATAAAGACTCGTTGGTTTAGCAATACATTGATGAGTTTAATAAATTTATTATCCATATAATCATTGATAGTGATGAGAAATATTATGTCCTAAAGTATGTCAATGGGTTGTAGTACCATTTTCATTTAAATATGGGGTTCCTTCCAATGGAATAATTAGCACAAGTATTCCATTTTCTATAAAAATTAGAAGAGCAATCATGAGATAAACAAAATGGACTAATGTCAACCCTATACAAAAAGTTTAAATCAAATCCAAATCCATAAATTTCTTTACTACATATAATATTATTGCATAAATGGTCCATAGTGTCATCTAAGCCTAAAAATCCTCCAATAGTGTAGGATAAGGTTAAACAGAAGGTGGAAAATATGTGGTGTGGCCATCACAAGACTCATATTAAAAAAATGTAAAATGTTTGTGTAGCAAAAGAATTTAGTGGTTTAGATAAAGTTGAAGAACTATCCTCATCATTAGATAAATAATAAAAGGTAGATATCATATGCATGAGTTACAAAAATCAATAGGTAGTTAATGCCTCAGAGTCAAACCCTTTGAAAAATAAAGCACTTTTTTATGACCATTGCTGGATAAAGGGTAATACTCTCCATGTGATCATTTATACATGAATCTAGAAGAAAATTATAACATAATATATATATATATATATATATATATATATATATATATATATATATATATATATATATATATATATGTCAAGTGCCTTGGATTCTAGACTAAGATACACCCATAACCTTAGTCTTTGGGTTGGATTCATCTAGAGAAAGTTATAAATATTTAGTGCCCATGCACCATTGAGTATGAAATCAAGACAATAAGTGGCTTAGTCACTCATGACATGAAACCATTAGATATCTATAATGTCTTACTGGTAAGACCATACCTCATTGATTATAAGCAACTTACCAAGCCTATTTTTCATAATAGTTTTTATGAATTAGATGGATAAAACACCAAATACCATAATGCTTTCCTTAGAAGAAGGTGATGCTGATATGTATGAAGCAATGTAAGAAACTCATTTATCATGCCCAAATGGTTTTTTGCTAATGGTTTAGATTGAGAACCATGACACCAAGAAGTAGCCTTATTGTATCAGTTGTAAATTGTTCCACATAGTCTCAATAAATGGATGTCATTCTTCATTTATATTTTGGTGTTTTTCAACATCCCAAAGGAATCCCACTAGACTACTCAACGCAGCATTAGATTGACTTAGTCCTTGTATCAACACTTCCCAATATTGTATCACTAATGAGTCAAGGAGAATACATAGATTTAATGCCAAGTATAAGAGATGATTGATTAAGGGAAGATTTAGCCAAGTTCATCACCATATAGAAGTTATATTTTGATAAAAGTAAAGAAGGATAGGGAATATTTCCTTTATGTGATTATAAGACATTAAATAAAATCATAGTTAAGAATAAATATCTACTACGACACATTGATTATCTACTAGAATAAGTCCAAGAGGCTTAATACTTAATCAATTGACCTTAGGGTACATAAAAAACCAATTAACCCCATAAACATCTAGAAGACCATCTACAATATTAGAAAGGGACTATATAAGTGGATGGTTACACCTTTTGGCTTGACCAAAGCCCCAAATATATTCATACACCTCATGAAAAATATTGCATCTATTCATAGGGCCCTTCATCATTACGTACTAGGATCAAATCCTCATATTGCATAGGACATATGAAGATTATTTACATCATGTGTGCTAAGTTCTAGATACCCTATTCCAATACAAGATTTAAGTCAACCTAGGAAGTGTAACTTTGGTATAATATATATCTCAGACCTAGAATACATCATTGACTAATAAGGTATACACGTAAGTCTATAAAATATTTGCATCATCTAATAGTGTCTAACCCCAAAGAATTTGATTGAACTAGGAGTTTTTGTAGACAATTTCCAACTTTTATTGTAGATTCATTTTGAGATTCTTATATGTTTCATGGCCTCTCAATTAGGTCATGCATGGGAAGATGAAGTTTCACTAGACTTCATAGGAATAACAGACATTTGAGGGGATAAAGTAGTGCCTATTTTTAGTAGTAGTACTTGCAATACTAGACATCACTTAATAATTTGAGGTGGAGACTGATGCTTCTAATTATGCACTTGGATCCATCCTAATCTAGAATGGACATCCAATTGCATATCATTTTGAGACACTTTTAGACACAAGTCAATGTTGCTAAATATATGAGGAGTTACATGCAATTGTTCAAGTTGTATGATAGAGGTAACATTATATCATGGGTAAGGAAAACAATATTCATGATAAACATAAGTCATTACAATTATTATACTCATAGATTAAATTACAAAATATCCATAATATGAAATGGATTACTTGTCTATAATATTTTTACCTTATGATCAGGAATCATAAGCAAAAGGAGAATAAAACAACATACTCTCTAACCCATCCATAGATACAAACATTGTTGATTATTTTAATATTAGGGGGTATGGTATCAATGATTGAAAAGTGCTATACCCTAAACATACAAAAATTGTTGAACCATTACCAACTAATATAGGGAAAATCTATACTAGATCACCACCTTCAAGATGGGTTGCTATAACATCTTGGGAATTCCTATATGACATCTAATATAACACTCCAACTACTCATCTAGAAAGCTCACTACTCCATGGTGGATAAGCACTTTGACATTAGTAAGATACTTGTAGTGTTACAATAGTACTTTTATTGACCACACATGCATAGTAAGTGGGGATTTATGTGTAGTCCTTTAGTATTGCCAAGTTAATAAATAGGAAGTTAGGGATGTACACACCTCTACAAGTTTCTTCTAGACCTTGAAGTCCATTAACAATATTTTATCTTAGGATTTCCATTCATTAAGCATTAGAACAATTACATCTTTATGGTTGTAGATAATGTAACCATGCAAAAATAATATTGAAATTATTTATACAACCTATCTATTATTTTAGTAGGTATATATCCAATTTGACTTACCTAGCTTGATATTTTTAGATGGGATTTCTAGGTTCATCAAAAACTTCATGTTAGCGTAGCTGTTAGTTTATTTCATTATTAGCTAAAGGTTGTTAGCTTATTTAGGCATTATGTTATTTGTTATAACATAAGCCTATATTAGCCTCGGATGGTTCCGTAACCACCGGGCTATTATAGACCTTTTGTGTAATATTTATATTCCTCACACTGAATGATAATATGTTTGTTGCCCTGAAATGGTATCAGAGCTCCACCTCGAAGCTAATATTGTAGCTTCGAGATCCTGGTTTGACCAGTAACCCAAACACGTCCATCAAGATCTAAGGATATCTGTCCGACTCAAGAGACATGGCTAAGCTAACTGGTACTAGACTCCAGCAGGCAGCTACTCATAGAATTGATGCGACTGGTAGTAGTGAACAGATCAAAGGCCAAGTGGGACAGACGACTGCTGACAGAGACACATTATCGTGACACTGGAAATGATCCTAACCTAGGCTGACAAAGGCCAAGTGGGAGGTGCCGAGTGGAGGACACGGGTTTGATAGCTAGCAGACTTGTGACAACCAGACACAATTTTACCTATGATGGTGGTTCAAGTGTACACGAGGATTTTGTTTGGTCGAGCATAGTCTAGTGCACATAGACAAGTCCTTAAGTGCATGTTGTTTCTTTTAAAAACCACAAGAGTATTCAGCCTGTCCCATGTGGGACTAAAGGTATATGGATAGAAATCCAATGATTATGCAGTGGAGGCATGGTCAATTGAGCGTAGTTTGAGAAGAGACACAACATTGCGATCCTTGCAGATGACTGAATTTTTGCCATAGGGGATATGCTACTATAAACAACATTATTGCCAACAAAAATATAGGCAAGCTGTATTGTGAGGCATCTGATTTGATGGCCCATGAGGGCCCATTTTGATGCAATCAATTTACCCACATTTGCATCATGACGCATAGCTCATATTTGTCTAGCAAGTGTTTCACAGTCTGTTCGACAACGAAAAAATGGTGGCCCACACATGAATGACATAGATTTTTTCTCTGCTTTCTGGTGTTTTTTTAAGCCTTGCCCAGGTATTGAGGTGAAGCATCAAAGAAAATTTGTTGAGCTCGCAGAGGAGTTTAGGTTTTAATATCAGACCTACTGCCACATATTTATGATGTAATCCACATACAATCATAATTTGAGTGTAGATCCATTACACAGTTCGATCGAAGGAGAACTATTTCCAAAAATCATGATCTGAGTGTGGATCGATTACACAGTTCGTTTGGATTGAGGTGACATCATGAGAGTAGAAGAGCATTGATCCTAGAGATAATGCACCACGCAAAGAAGAACAAGGATGATTTGTGTTTGAGAAATCTTGTAGCTGACTAGGTGGACACCAGATCCCTCGACGAAGGCGATTTCAAATCTTGGGAGCTACCACCAAGGGAGCCATCGTCGAGCAGATGAGCGGTGGCCCGCCTATCGGAGAGGCTCAAGGGGCCTTCTCAAATAAGCGGAGCCCACATATACTTTTAGATTAGCCTGCTAGACCACTTGGTCATGGGCTGAGTGGTAGGGCTTAGGGATCCCCGAGGTTGCGAGGTTAAAACCCGTCGACCCCCCCGACGTACCTTAGAAAGGTATATAAACTTTTTTCTTTAAGTTTTGATTAATTCATTTTTTATTTAAAGTTTTTTTTTTTAACTTATTCCTTTTTTAGTTTAATATTAAATTTATTTACTTTTTTCATAATTAAATTATTGTATTAATATTTTTTTTTATGATAAAGTAATTTTTTTTAAAGGATTTAGAAAAGGAATTCTTTCAAAAACTTAAGGGGGGGCCTATTTCTTTCAAAAATCAAAGGGGGAATAGTGAGTAATTTTTTCAGCATTGAAAAAGGTAATTTGACATTATTGTAAAGGTGCATTTTCGACAGCGCCCGACACCTAGAGGTTTATTTTGTGGGCACTTTTATGTTGTATGTCACATTTTCAATTTTTGCACTACTTCATTAAAAGTTGAAATTCAAAGCACTCCCTAAGTCCCCAAAATAATTAAACCCATTTGTGTAATTTATTGTACTGCAGCATTCGGTATTTGTGATACCTTTGGAAACTTATAGTTAATGCTGTCGTGATTGCGTTACTATATCCGCTGCCTAATATACCTACGAAAATGATGTTTGAGCTTATTCTCTATCAATCATCGAGGAGATATAAGTTTGCCATTTTGCTATTTTTTTACTCCATTCCACTACCCTAATCGTTCTTGTGTTTAGGCGTAAATCCTGATGAAAGTTATGACATCCGAAGTGTTTAGGGGAAGTTACACCCCACGCATGAGGATTGATGAATTTCTATTCTAAGTACCATCAACAAGACGATTCCATTTCAGTACCGCCTAAGTACCACGTATCGTATAATCTTTGAAATTACCTATAGTCTCCCTCACGTAAGGGTGGGTAATTTTTCTAATTTTTCAAAATACCTATAGTCTCCCTCACGTAAGGGTGGGTATTTTGTATGGTATAACGACCTGGCATTAAGGTATATCGAAAGGGGGACCATTTGGTGATATAAGGAACCTTCACTATGTCTACAAAATTAATGACTGATGCTCATCAGTTGTTGAAAGGTCCTAACTACACACCATGGAAAAACAAGATGAAGGTAATCCTAGTCATGGATGATTTATGGGATGTTGTTTCTAGAGCAACAACCAGAACTTCATCTGCTGCTAGATAAATAGTAGCCATAACTCCATATGCTGCTCAGATAGACTTTGGCAATAAAGACAACAAAGCAAAAGTGCTCATCTTGCTTGCTGTTTTAGATGAAGTTCAACCCCACATTGCTGACTGTGCAAATAGTAAACAGGCATGGGATGCCCTTAAAACTATATATGAGGGAAATAATGATTTCACTATTCTTTTTCTTCAATCTCAATTACACAGTCTAAGCATGAAGCAGGGAGAGACAGTTGAAAACTTTATTTGTAGAGTGTCTAGGTTGAAAGTAAAATTGAATTCTTTGGGAGAACCTATTGATGACAAGCTCCTTACCTCAATTGTATTGAGAGCTTTACCTGATTCTTATAGGGTGTTGATCACTTCCCTTCAGGTGTCACAATGGAAAGTTACCTTTGTTGAGTTGGTCAATATGCTTCAAGAGGAGGAGGCATGCCGACTTCAGAGAGATGATTCTTCTAACACAACCCTCTATTCCAACAAGAAGGGTCCTAAGAAGAAGGGTAATTTTCAAAAAGGAGGAAATTCTAACAAAGATTAAAAAGGGAAACAACCTCAAAGAACAAAAAGATATTGCAAGATCTATGAAAAAGAGGGTCATGATACAACCAGATGTTGGCATAAGAACAAACAACCTAAACAGAAAGGCCAGAAAAAACCACAAAACAAGAATAAGCAACCAAGAGTGAATGTTGCTATTGAAGAATCTAACTCGAATTCTGAGAGGGCACACAAGGTGCTTATGACTACCATAGTTTCCAAGAAAAAGGATCCTATATGGTATGTCTATTCTGGTGCTAGTAATCACATGACTAGTGACAAATCATGGTTTGAGTCCTTTGAGGCCAAAGAGGGAAAAACTATCACTATCGTTGATGATAAAACCTACAAGGTTCGAGGAGAAGGTATAGTTTCAGTCACTCTTCTTGATGGCAAGTGTTAGATTGAAAAAGTCCTCTATGTTCCAGGATTGGCTAACAATCTGTTGTCAGTCACACAAATTCTGGATAAGGATATGGTTGTGAAATTTAGTGTTGAGGGAGGCAAGAAGTGTTGTTCCATTACCAAGAGAGGTAAGAACATTGCAACCGCTTCATATAAGCATGGCTTATTTGCCTTAGATGCTATCTCTACTCCACATGTAGCTCTGTCAGTCTCTACAAAGGAAGTGACTTCCCTATGGTACAAGAGATATGGGCATCTTAGTTCTGGCTACTTACTTGAGCTTAGTAAGCATGAGATGGTAAAGGGTCTCCCTTCTCTTTCTTCCATATTGCCAGTGTGCTCTGACTGCTTGGCAGGAAAGCAACATAGAGTACCTTTTGAGAAAAGCTCTACAAGATCAAAGAAACCTCTGGAGTTGATTCACATCGATTTGTGCGATCTTTTCACACCCATTAGTTTTGGGAGGAAGAGGTATTTTCAGTTGTTTGTGGATGATTACTCATGAAATATGTGGGTGTTCTTTCTTAATCTAAAATCTGAGGTATTTGGTTTCTTCCAACAATTCAAGAAATCTATTGAGAAGGAGTCAGGGACTTATATAAAGACCCTCCTCTCAGATAAAGGTAGGGAGTTTACCTCTAAATATTTTTTTGCATTATTTACTACACATGGGATCACAAGATAGTTAACTACTGCTTATACTACTCAAAAAAATGGAGTTGCTGAAAGGAGGAACCGTTCCATCATGGAAATGGTTCGTTGCATGCTCATAGGAGCTAGTATTGGGCAGAAGCTGTAACCATAACAGTATATCTGTTGAATAGGGCACCCACAAGGGAACTATAATGAATGACTCCATAGGAAGCTTGGAGTGGTCAAAAACCCTCCATCTCTCATCTACACATTTTTGGATGTAAAGCTTTTATGCACATACCGAAAGAGAAAAGGAAGAAGCTATATGAGAAGACATTGAAGTGTATTCTTCTTGGCTATGATGAGCACTCTAAGGGTTATCGTTTGATAGATCCCTTGACCAAGAATATTCATGTTAGTAGAGATGTTGTCTTTGATGAGGTTTTCACATCACAAGGCACATCATATGTATACCTAGATCTTGTGGAATCTAAAGTTGAGAAGTCTCCTTCATCATCAAAGACTAGAGGACCATCTACTTATTCATATTATTCATCACCACAAAAGAATAATACAAAATGGTATACAAATACAATAAAAGATTCAAAATTATCCTCTCCACTAGATTTGACTTTAGATAGATCTCGTACTCGCAACATGGCTCAACAGGAGAGAGCAGTAGCAAAAATTACGAGGGTTGATGATCTTTGTCAATCATTTGAGGAACTTTTTGTAGATCCAGAAAGAGAAACATAGGATATGGATATAGATGATGACAGGGTGTTTATATCTTCAATAAATGAACATGAACCTACTTCTGTACAAGATGCCCTTAGTGAGCCACAATGGAAGGCCGCTATGGATGCTGAGTATAAATCTCTGATGAAAAAAAAAACTTGGGAACTTGTCAATATGCCATACGAAAAGAAGCCCATAGGTTGCAAATGGGTGTACAAAGTCAAGTACAAGGTAGATGGGATAATAGATAAGCATAAGGCCCGTCTTGTTACAAAGGGCTATGCTCAAAAGGAAGGCATTGACTATGAGGAAACTTTTGCACCTATTGCTCGAATGACCACCATTCAAGTTATTTGTGCTATGGCAACACAGTATGGGTGGAAATTTCACCAGATGGATGTCAAGAGTGCTTTTTTGAATGGTGATCTCCGAGAGGAAGTCTATGTGACACAACCTGAAGGATTTGAAGTTGAATGCCAAGAGTAGAAAGTCTACAAGTTGGTCAAATCCTTATATGGTTTAAAATAAGCTCCTCGAGCTTGGTATATAAAAATGGATAATCACCTACTGCAGCATGGATTTAAGAGATGTCCGTTAGATGCAAACCTCTATTTCAAGAAACAAGGTTCTGAGATAGTGTTGCTTGTACTCTATGTTGATGATATGCTCATTATAGGGAGTTCAAAAACTATGATCTCTGCTATCAAAAGTGACTTGTGTAAATATTTTGAGATGATAGATCTCGGACTTCTCCATTATTGTCTTGGTCTAGAAGTAATCCAGAAGGAGCACTACATCAAAGTATCTCAAAAAAAATATGCCAAGACACTTTTAGAAAAATATCGCATGACGGATTTCAAGCCAATGGCAACACCGATGGAATTCAGGCTTCAATTATCATGATATGATGATTCACCTTAGGTAGATGCTACTCTCTATCATCAGTTGATTGGGAGTCTCATATATCTGACTAATACTAGGCCAGATATTGTATTTACTGTCAACTATCTTTCGAGGTTCATGCAGGAGCCTAAGACCACTCATTGGAAAGTAGCAAAACATGTTCTTCACTATGTCCGTGGTACAATGGAATATGGCCTAGAATACAAGAGGAATGACAAATTATTCTTGCAAGGATACATGGACTCTGACTATGCCGGGTCATATGATGATTGTAAGTCAACTTTAGGATATATATTTCATCTTGGATTCGGTCCTGTCTCTTGGCACAACAAGAAGTAATAGGTGGTTGCTATCTCATCTACAGAGGCAGAATATCACACCACACATGAAGCTGTGTGTGAAGTGATATGGTTGCGTCGCATTCTAAAAAGTATGGGTTATCCATAAAAATCTCCAATACACTTGTTCTGTGACAACCAGGGTGTTTTGAACCTTGTTAAGAATCCAGTACATCATGAGAAAACCAAGCATATTGACCCACAATGTCACTTCATTCGAGATGAAGTTCTAAAGCACTAAATTCAGCTTCAGTACATCTCCACCAATGCTCAAGTTGTAGATATTTTCACTAAGGCACTTTCACGTGTCAAATTTGAATTGTTTCGCAGCTCTCTATGTATTACAAAATAATGTAATAAGGGGGGATGTTAGCGTAGCTGTTATTTTTTTTTTTATTAGCTAAAGGTTGTTAGATCAGTTAGGCATTATGTTATTTGTTATAACATAAGCCTATATTAGCCTCGGATGGTTTCGTAACCACCAGGATATTATAGACCTTTTGTGTAATATTTATATTAATCACACTGAATGATAATATGTTCGTTGCCCTGATAGTACCATCTATGGAACCCATTGGATACTATGCTCCAATATTCCACAAAATTTCATCTACAAATATGTGAACAAACCAAGGTTGTCAACAAAATTCTAGTGCATCTGATTCAAAATTACAATCATAAACATCCTCAAATGTGGAATAAGAGTCTTCCATACATTAAAAATTTATAAAATAAGTTTTTTTAAACCTTCATAGATCATAGTCCATTCTATGCATGCTTTGGATTCCAACATAGTTCCCGATTGGAAATTGCTTTCCATATTTTGACTAATGCAATGACACCAACATGGGTCAGGGAAGTAGATAAGACTAAGGTATTTTTTAAATAGGTGTAGAATATAGAGAGTTATAGCCAATAGATCCTTCAACACCAATAACATAAGTAGAAAGAATTCTATTAGCAACATAGGATTCAATTTTAATTTTAATTTGGATATAATATTTGAATCCATCTAAAGAAGCTATGCTTCTTTACCCCAAAATAAATATTAAACCACTTTGATATGGTCCATAAACCATCCAATACCAAATATATGAGAATCAATTTGTTCTTTATTTACCACATTATTTAGGGATTCATATAATATTTCATGCAAAACTCCTCAATCCATAGAATACCCGTTTGCTAGAGCCTATGGAAATGTACCTTCCAATGAATCCAAGTCCTAACTTTGTTGATACCTATAGAAGTAGACCAATTAATCAAAATCACTAGTAAGAGTACTCACAAGGGGACATAAAACTTGATTAGGTTTGCAGAACTATATCAATTTCCTTCTTAGACTAAGTGGTACACACTTGTTCAACTTATAAATTATTTTTCCTAGTTGGAGGTTAATGCAATGAGGACCCTTGCTTCCTATGAGGGATAAAGGATCTAAAAAAGTACAAGTTTCTTAGAGTCCCAATGATGATGATACTAGATTAATTATATTTTATAGGCTAAAACACCTATTTAGACTCTTTGCAACATAGGGTAGTGCCATACCTCCTTGTAACATTAAGATTTTATATGGTGCCAACCCAACTTGTGATATCATGACTTATTTGGTTCCAATCCTAATGGTTCCAACACTTAAAGATAAATAAATCTATGGTGCCAACAACTTAGAATGTATAGATTAGTTAACAATGCTAGTTGCCAAGCATATCTTTTCATACATCTAGTCTTAACACTTGGAATCTATCAATATGGTCCCAATAATAGTGGAAGTGAAAACAATGATCCTGTGATTGTTCATCAAATTGCTTCTTAACCATTTAGAAGCTAAACTATTTCTCCTTTCAATTGAATTTCTAACTATTGTTTATATTATACAAAAAATTGAGTAGAGACTTATGTTATTCTGTTCCTTCATTCTTTTGTTTCTTCTTTGATTCTATTTTCTAGTTTCTTTCTTTTCTATTATCAACCTTAAAATATAGGCTATTTTTTATGCCTCTACTTTAGTTTGCTATTTTTTTTAATGCATTAGAATAAAACACCTTGCACCTTACAATACCTTGCACCTCATGTACTAAGCATTTGTGTTGTTCCCAATATAATTACATAAGTCTTGTATTCTAAAGTGTATGTTAATATTTAATGTTTTTATGCTTTGCATTATTCCATGTTAGGTATTTATAGTACATAGGTTTCCTTATTTGGGAATGACAAAATCATAACCACTTTTATCCTATGCCACCATTATGAACCTTGTGAAGGGTGGTTAGATCACATTCCTTTTCACATGGAGTATGATGATGGTTACACTTTGTCCTATAGTGACCTTTACAAACCATGTAATAAGTGGTTTTATCAACCTATAAATACCTACTATGATGTAATACTTTATAACATACCCCTCCTTATTACATCATAGTCAAAACTCTAATTTTAGGCATCTTGATTTGATGAAATTCCAAGGGTGATGTAGGGGAATAGAGAGAGAATTTTACCTCCCCTTAATGTAGACTTCCTACTTTGATACTTAGGAGTATCAAATACTACTGATAATGCACTCCAAGTACATGTATTATAAAAACACCTATTCAATACATACATGAATATAATACTTGAATTGTGTTTCATCAATGTCTTCAATTGAAGCTTGTGTTACCATGCATCCAATGCTACTTGTTGATTTTTGCCTTGCATATGATTGAATGTAAGTTGCATGTGGTTTCCTTTATTGCTTTCTCTTTCTTTGTTGTCCGAATGGTAGATTTATTCCAAGTTATCATTTTATCATGAGTTCTATTGTATAATTAATAGGATGCATATCTAGAATGCAATCTCTAGTAATTATGTACACTTTTTTAGTCCTTTGAATGATCCTATATTTGGCACTATTTTTCCTTGAACTTGAATGCGACATAATGTGCACACTCGGTATAGTCAATTGGTCTGTAATCCTTAGAGTTGAGCCATTTGGATCCAATAGTTGTTGTCATCATCTAACAAATATGCCTTTATCATGAATTATATTGTCAATATTGATGATATCACAATATATCTCATCATTTAGTATCTTGATAGCTTGTAATTCTAACACACTCCTTAATAGTAGTCTTATGAGATCTTGGGCTTTGATAATTATGTACAAATATTTTTCTTGAGTTGTAAATATAGATAATTTTATTTCAACAATGTCTAATTTGCAATCCATGCCATGCCTTTTTAATTATTTCTTTACAATAGGCCATTGATCTTGTAGATGTTTTTATTTATACTTGGGAAAATGAGTAGAGAATGAATTTACTTTGAACTTACTACCTTTGTTCTATGACGTATTGAAATTCTTGGTCTTAGAGGTATCCCATAGCTTATGCTTGTAATGGTTCTATTTATATCCAGGTAATGTTACCTCTTATGGGTTCCTTAGTTTGAAGTGACCAATTGGTGGAACTCTTCTTGTATGATGATTTGAATGTTTTCAAGTTTCTTGACCTATCATATTTTGGATTCATACAAAACATTATTGTGGTGTGTTCTTATACAAAAAATACATATTCTTCATTTTTATTTTTATCTTGATTCATCTCTCATGAAGGATATTTATTTCTATGCCAATAATCCTTCATGGTATGTCCATTTCTTCTACAATATTCACACATCCTTTTCATGTGGAAAGTAATCCTTTGAAAATAATTCCTTAGAATTTGATATCTTTGAAAATTATTTCTTTGTTGGAAGCATTGAGGAGGTTCATACCTCTTATGTATAGCTTCTTCCGTCTTTGACTTGTAATAAGTAACTATATTTCTTCATAACCTGTATGTGATGCCTCTACTTTTTGAAGTAGGTTCACCAGCTTCTCAAAGCTTGGTGTTTGGTCAATAATATTTAATGTAGTGAAAAAAATATTATACCTAGATGGGAGTGATCTCAAATAATAGGAACTGACATTTCATCAAATATATTTTCTCAAAGTGCTTGAAATTGTAGATGTGGAAAATTGACCCATCAAAATAGGTCATTTTCCCTTAGAATCCCTAAGAAGGCATTTAAAATTTCTAAGTGCAAATTTGAGATTATTTTCCCCCATTTGTTTGGATTTTTATCCTAGCCTTGCTAAATTCACGGTCATCTAGAACAAGGCACATATTTGATAATTTTAGGGCTTTTCCCTTGAAAAGCCTAAGTTTTTGGTCAACGTCTATGACATCAACTCTTAGCTAAGTTTATTTTTCATTTTCCTGCATAAACCCCTACAAACCTCCTATAAAAAGAAGGATTGGATCATATGTTTCTCCTAGCATGAAAATTTTGGATCATCATACACATGCTCTCAATATTTGATGCTTTTGGAATGCTCTGGTGCTCTGCTTTTGGTGTGTTTTTTGTGATTTTCTACTAAGGATAAGAAAGCTGAGAAGCTTTGACAACAAATTGAGCATATCATTTGTCTTCTAAGGAGGAAATATCTTCTCCTTTGGTTGCTACCTCTACTCTTGCTTCCTCTACAAGCTTATCAGGTTTTTCCTTATGTATTTATTAGCTCTTAGATCATTAATTATTAGTGTTAAATTGTATTTTGTATTCTAAAATTAGTTTTTGAGCACTCTTGTGCAAATTTGTGCCCTGCTCATATGGGGTATGAATTCGATGAAACCATTGGTTTTGCCATCTCCTATTTTATTTTAAAATTTGCAACCTCTAATTACAGGGCACAAATTCACTCATAGTAGCTTGGGGAAAACTCTTCCTCCCAAAACTCTAGGTTCTCATTTGCATACTTGTTTTCCATTGCATCCATTTTGTTTGCACTCTTTTTTCATTGTTTCATATTGCTATATCTTGTTTTTTATTATTCCAAAAGGTTAATAATAATTTTCATTTTTGAATGGTCAACTAAAAGTATCAAGGGGGTTTGATTTTTGTACCTCCAAGCTTAGTCACATAGCGGCCTAAGAAGGCCCCCAAACATTGATAAATTTTTCCAACGTTTTGAAGCTGTTTTTGCAGGTTTGATCGAATTCATGGTATGGATTTACAAGGCATGAATTTGGTTATGATCAACCACTTGGTCAAGTAAGCACTTTATTAAATATTTTAGGCTATTTTATAAGTTTCTATGATCAACTAGCACTCTATAGTTGAAAAAATAACATAAATTTGATAGATTAGAAAATTACATTTTGGTTTTAGATCTAGGCATCAATGAAGAAAAGCATATAGTTTACATTTAGGAAAATATTGTTTGTGCATTTTCTTGGATAGTTGATTGAAATAAAATATTTACTTTCTCACAATATTAGGGATAGTCCTCATTGAAGCAAAGAATAATTCTAGGAATAGTCCTTTGTTTGATTTATTATTGTTCGCCCTGCATAGTTCTTTAATTCTTTATATTTTAGATTTTAGTAAGACCAAACTTAGGTTCTTTCTAAATAAACACATCAAACCTTCCATTCCAAACTTGGAGTGAGTATTTAAACCATTCCTAGTGAACCCTTTGATCCCCAAGCCCATGAGTGTAGAGAAACATAGCCTTGTGGTCACCTTGTCTCCCAGCACATCCATCGAGAATTGTACGTAGTGGGTTATTTTACCCCTCTACATATTTGGTGAACTTGACGTGAAACACATCCTTAGTGGCCATTTAGGAAGCCTTTTCCCTCTGTATATTTTTTTTTTTACTATAAGCAAGACCATTTAAATCTATTTGCGTAGATTAGAAAAACTAAACAAAACTTAGTAATCCCTTTTTGTGTCTTGTGCATTTTTGTGTTGGTTTTTCATCCCCCTTATCTCTCCATCTCTTTCTCTTAATACTATGGACCCAAAACTTAGGAATAAGATAAATATGATAGCACTAGGAGAGAATACTCTATACCATGAGAATGATCGGGTTGATAGAGAGAATCCCAACCTAGAGTAAGAAGAGGATGTAGAGGTTGGTGATGAATCTAATCCTATGGAAGGACATCATGGTTAGGTCACTTTAAAATAGCATAATCAAATCTTGAATTTCTTTAGGCAACACATGCAAGTCATGAATGAATCCTTGGAAATATACCCACTTCAATGAAGTTGGGATATCTCATCATCAAGTAAATTCTCCTCAAAACATTTTCATCAATCCATTATTTCAATATTCTCCTAATTTTAATCTATTTCATAAACCCACAAATGCTACTACAATAACCACCAACATTGGGGAAATTTTTCAAGATCCTTTGATTAGTAGTGCATCCCAAAATAATGTTCAATTTCCTTCTTCTTCCAACATTCCTCCTCTTAAAATTCCTTATTTTGTTCCACCAAATACAAATTTTATCCCACAACAAGATGCTACACAAAATATCCCATTCTATAACCCATATCATAACAATGTTAATGCCTCCAACATTAACCAAGTTACCTTTCAACAACCTTGTTAGATTTTGATGATATATATTAAAGGAAATGCAACCACAAGATGTAAAATAAGTAAGCAATGATAACTATATGATAATGGCACTATAATATGCAAGAAAATTATAAGAGAAACTTTTTCAATAACTTAAAAATATACCATTAATTAAAGCTCACAAAAATAGTACAATGTGATATAATGGAGGATATGAACACTCCATAAATACATGAAGGAACTATATTGTACTCACTCTACTAATGCATCTAGTAACTATTGTTTCTTCTATCATATCTCTATACCCCCTCACACTCTTCTATCTCAAAGGTATATATATATATATATATATATATACATATATACATATATATATATATATATATGTATATGTATATATATATATATATATATGTATATGTATATATATATATATATATATATATATATATGTATATATATATATATATATATATATATATATGTATATATATATATATATATATATATGTATATGTATATATATATATATATATATATCTATACATACATATATATATATATATATATATATATCTATACATACATATATATATATATATATATATATATCTATACATACATATATATATATATATATATATATATATATAAAGGAGATAAGTCACTTGGCCTTTCATATACCCTATGACTCATGTACATGTGGACTACATCCATATTTACATCATTGCACATTCTAACACTGGTGCATTTATTACATCGCATGAAGTAACTACTCAAACCTTACTCAAGTTAAAATCCTACTCTAGTTATGTACCCAAGTTGGTACATTAGCATGTACCAAATAATGTAATATAATCCAACACAACCTACCTATAACCCACCCTTAGGGAATTCTAGGGGTATTGCACGACAATAATCCTGACATGCAAAGTGTGACAAGTATAGTAAAATAATTGGCATTGAGAATGGATACACTTCAAGCTCCAAGTTTCACTTATAACTATAATAAAATGTGTAATCAACCCCTAGATACTATGGTAGCCTCTAGGCCCTACCCCAAGCACTTTCCAATGTCGATCTTACCCATTTATAAGGGAACATAGGACCCTATAAAAAATATAAGTATGTTTAGAACAACATGCCATGATATTATATATGATGATATGTTACTAAAAATATTCCCTAAAATACTTGGTGGTATGGAATTGGAATGGTATTATCAACTACCTCATTATTCTATGAGAAAATTTAAGGAAACAACCAAATTATTTGTTCAACCATTTGGAGATTATGTGGAGAAATAAGTAACCATTCAAGATCTACATCTCCTAAAGCAAGGAAAATATGAAAGTTTCTTAGAATTTTTATCTTGATGGAAAAGTTTAGTTGGATTATTAAAGTACACCTACCTCCTCAAGACATGTTAGAGATATTTATTGGTAGCTTATAAGAGAAAATCTCATATGATTTGGAAATAGCAACCATTACCTCTTTCAAACAAGCAATAGATTTGGAAAAAAGAGTAGAGAAGGCTCTTATTCAAAGAGGTCAACTCAAACCAAGGAAATAAGAAGAAAGAACCACAAAAACCCTATATAAGAACAATAACGTCGTTGGTGATGGGGTATTGGATAGTAGACCAACCAACAATGTTAACACAACTAGTACCTTGTAGAATTTGGTACTCAGAAAATCCCAAAAATACCCATCAAGGAATTTCACTAGACTCAACCAACCTATTTCATCAATCCTTAAGCAACTTTTGGAAGCTAAGATGATCGAACTACCTGCCACAAGATAACCGGATACAACGATAATTTGGTATAAGTCTAATCAATATTATGAGTATCATAGAGTGGAGGGGCACATAGCAAGCTCATGTAAGAGGTTGAAACACATGGTTAAAGATCTAATAGATTAAGACCACCTTGTTATGAATGATTCTCAACCCACTCCTAACCATAAACCTCCAACTAATCAACCTCCTACTCAATAGACACCCACAACTAATCAATATATGGAAATATTCCAAAATCCTCTACCCAATCATGGGCAAAATACAACTAATCAAGTGTCATATCATAATGTGCCACCTCTATAACAACAAGGTGGGTATGGTAGCAACTACTACAAGGAAAAAAGCTCAAACTCAACTAATTCAACAATCTTAGCTGGAGATAAATTCTACCTCTGACCAACCTTACAGACCACCCTTAGTTCTTAAAAGTGTCATAAAAATGAGCACAATTGTAGAAAAACCAACCTTAGTGTTGAAACCACAACCAAAAATCATCTTCGACCTTCAATAAAAATTAAGTAATACACCTACCAAGATATCCATCATATAGCTTTTATAAATTATCTTATTCATAGGGAAGCCTTGTTGAAGCTTCTAAGTCAACAATCTATCCCGCAAGATCTCCCCCTAGTAACCTAGCTAATGTTGTAGGTACTCTTGGGATAAATCATATATATTTTTATGATGATGATATCCCTTCCTCAAATTTACAAGAGGAGTCTTCCCTTTACATAACTAGATATATTGGGGAGAAGTTCATCAAGATGATCTTAGTGGACAATGGTTCCTCCCTCAATATATGCACTTATAATTTCTTCCAAAATTTTGGACTTAGGGAGGAATATTTAACCAAATCTAGTGTTATCATAAAATATTTCAATAATGAGTCCCAAGATGCCTATGGTATTTTATCTCTTCTCCTTAATGTAGGACCCAAGATCTTAGACACTTTGTTTTATGTGGTATCTTGCCCAACATCTTTTAATATTCTTCTCGGACGCCCTTGGATTGATGCCATGAGGGCTATTACTTCTACTCATTACTAATGTTTGAAGAATAAATTTAAAAATTAGCTTATCATCATCTAGGGAAGTCCTCATCCATTCCAATACTGTTCAATGGTTGAGCAAGCCCAATCTACGATCAATTTATATCCATTTATTTCTTTTCATAAAGTATCTTCTTCTTATCCTCTCATTTCTTCTCATCATTTTCTCGTCATTCTCAAATCACCAAGAAGTTTGATAACTTTAAAATTAGTGAAGAATCACCAATCATAGTCTCATCACAATTCAAGCCAATCACTTATTTGAAATTCCTCTTCTAGATCTAGCCAAGCTACCACTTTCACCCTGCACTATGGGTTTACCTCATAAAAAGGGTTAAGTAGTACACATCACCATGTGCACCTTTGTCTACATGGGTACATCCCAAGAAGAAAATATCCATGGTAAAAATCCATTTATAGTAGAGATAACCTTTGACCATTGTTATCTATCCAATGATTACCCAATTTCTAGGCAGATCCTATGTAGTACGAGATATGTAGGTAAGGGTTTGGGACCACAAAAAAAAGGCATTCAAGAACCTTTTAAAGTCGATATTTGGCCTAAGATATGTGTCATAGGTTACATTCCCAATAAAAAAAAACCCTTACCAATTTATGATGATCAAGTTGTCACTTATGCTGAATTCATATATCATCACAACTTAAAATGGAGTAATGAGGATGAGGGATCGCCTTATCCCTATAGCATATTATTTTATAATGTGATAACTTTGGTGTATTTTGAGTTAGTTGTGACCCCAAGGGAGTATAATAAAGGGGATAATCTGTGATTTTTATCATGAATATATCAATAAAAATATCTTATTCTATGATGGATTAATCCCTTGTATCACCCATGTTGAGTCTTCTAGTTCTCAAGTGGATCCTATTCCTATGTCTCCCAAAGACCTTGAGAAACTTGGAGTGATCTATGCCCCTCCTTACTATGATGGTGAATCCCACATCCTCATTGAGAAAACCCTTGATGTTAATATAGGAATCAAAGAGTTCTCTAGGCTCCTTAAGTTAGGCAAAGCCTTTTCCATGGATGAGCATGAGCAATTGACCAAATTATTGAGATAATTTCAAGATAATTTTTCTTAGTCATATGCTGACATGCTAGGGCTTGATCCATCCCTAGTTATGCATCACCTAGTAGTCAGACCCAATTGCAAACCCATTAAGTAAAAGCTTAGGAAGATGCATCCTAAAGTTGTCCTACTAATCAAGGAGGAGCTATATAAACTCCTTGACATCAGTTTTATCAAAGCTATCGACTATTATGATTGGATGTCCAAAATAATTCCTATGGCTACGAAGGAAGGGATAATCAAAGTATGTATTGAATTATGGGACATCAATTTTGCATGTACTAAGGATATATTTCTCTTGCCCAACATAGAAATGATAGTGGATTTTACTGCTAGATATGGAATGTTGTTGCTCATGGATGGTTTCTCAAGATACAATCAGATCAAGATTATCCCTGAGGACCAGTCCAATACAACTTTCATAACTCCATGGGGCACCTTTTGTTATAAATTAATACATTTTGGCTTGAAGAACACTGGTTCCACATACCAAAGGACCATTACATATATCTTTCATGATAGTATGCATGACATTGTTGAAGACAATGTGGATGATCTTCTTGGTCATTCCATAAACCAAGAAACTCATCCTTAAGATTTAAAACGTTTCTTTGAAATACTTCAAGAATACAAAGTTTGTCTTCATCCCTTTAAGTGTGTGTTTGGAGTCACATCTAGCAATATTTTAGGCTTCATAGTATCTAGGAAAGGCATTGAAGTGGATCCTGCTAAGATAGTGAATATCAATGATAAGCCTTATCCTTGTAACCTAACTAAGCTGTGTAGCTTGAAAGGTAAACTTCAAGTTATTCTCCACTTCATAACCCAGTTAAGTGTCAACCATTTTTTAAGCTTCTTAAGAAATATGTAGTGTTCAAGTGGGATGCTGAGTGTCAAAAATATTTTGATGAACTTAAAAAGTATCTCGCTTCCCTGTATGTCCTTGTTCCCCCTAGATTAGATAAGCATTTAATGCTTTACATAACAACCATAGACCAAAATTTTGGGGTCATGCTAGCTCAACATGATGATAAAAACAAAGAGTGAGCTATCTACTATATTATTAGAACCTTGATTAGCTATGAAACTTGGTACACTCCCTTAGAGAAGCTTTACCTTGCTGTAGTGTTTGCTTCTCAAAATTTGAGACACTACATGCTTAGCCATAAAATATTAGTAGTTACAAGGTTTGTTCCTGTTCGCTAATTAATATCAAAACCCCACCTTTTAGGTTAATATGCTAAGTGGGTTCTAGCCCTTAGTGAGTTTGACTTAACCTTTATAGGTGAAAATGCTATAAAAGATCAATTGATTGCTGATCAAATAGCCACTACTCCCATAGAACCTACCCATCCCTTAGTCATCAAGTTTACTGATGAGTGCCTTGGCTTAGAATTAGAAGAGCCTAAGCCTTGGTCATTTTTTTGATGTAATCCATTGCTTAAATGACATTGGGGCTGGGATGATTCTAGTCACCCCTAAAAAACAATTGATCCCCATTTCATTCAATATTTGTTTCTCTTGCACTAATAATACTATAGAATACAAAGTCTTGATCCTAGGTCTTAGGGTAACCTTAGCCTGAAAGGTTAGAATCCTTTTCATCTTTGGTGGCTCAACTTGTGGTTAATCAGATCAACAACATTTATCAAACCAGAGATGATAAACTAAAATATTACAAGGAGATTGTCACCAAGATTTTATTTGCTTTCAATAAGGTAACCATAGAGTATATCCCTAGATCCTCCAACCACCATGTGAATTCCATGGTCACTACTGTATCTCTTATCCCCTCGAAGTTAGAAGATGATCAATTGATGATTATTATTTGAAAACTTTGAGAACTCACATCCCTTAGCTCTAGCCTCCTTCTGTTAGATGTCCTAAACATTGGAGTTTCTCAATATAAGCCTTGGTACACATCCATATTTAATTTTCTTAAGGATGGTTCATTGCCTGATGGCTTAGACCATAATCAATGAAAGCTTTTGCACAAACGAGCATGCCAATTTATCATAATTGGCAATAATTTATATCAACGTTCTTTTAAGGGTATCCTCCTATGATATCTTAACTTTGATGAGGCTTGGATAGCCCTTAGTGAAGTTCATTAAGGATTGTGTGGAGGCTATTTTATTTATAATTCTATTGCTAAGAAGCTCCTTTGGATTGACTACTATTGGTCTTTCATGGAGAAACATGCATGTGACTATGTTTGATGCTGGGACAAGTGTCAATTCCATGACAACCTTGTTCATGCTTCCCAAAACCTTTAGGTTATTTCTTCCCCTTGGACATTCTCCATGTGGGGATTGGATATTATAGGGGAGATTAACCCCATGTTGTTTGATGGTTATAAATTGATCGTCAAGACTATAGAGTACTTCACCAAGTGGGTAGAAGCCATGCCCCTAGCTATGGTGATTGGAGTTCAATGTAAGTTCATATTCAACCAAATCCTTTGTAGGTATGAGATTCTTTTGATAATTATTTTTGATAATGACACTCCTTTCAAGAATAAGGATGTCCATAAAATTTGTGTTAAATACAAGATTCAACATAAATGGTCAACTTCATATTACCCTCAGGGTAATCGTCAAGGTAAAGCTTCCAATAAGTCCTTAAGATCCTCAAGAAGTTGGTAAGTATCAGTTATGACTAGCATATCCAACTGTGCTCTACCTTATGGGCCTCTCGTACCAATGTAAAAACTCCTACATGTGCAACCCCTTATATCTTGGTCTATGACACTAATGCAATTTTTTCCTTCAAACTAGAAGTTCCATATTTATGCATCTCATTACAAGATACCTTAGTTGGTGATGAGTATCATCTATATTGTTTAAATTAATTGGAGTTTTTGGATGAGAATCACATCCATACCTTAGAGCATATTTGAGCCCATAAAAATAGGCTCAAGCGAGCTTACTCTAAGAAATTTCACACTCATTCTTTTGAATTTTGGGACCTTGTCCTGAAATAGAACCAAAAGAACAAAAATGCTCATACAATTTTGAAGGTCAAGTTTTAGCCCAATTGGCTAAGCCCCTTTGTCATAACAACCAATTTTGACTCTAGAGTCTATTGTTTAGCAACGTTAGATGGAAAATATTTTAAAGAAAAAATGAACATAATGTACCTAAAATAATATTATGCATGAATTCACATCATCTCTCTTATTTTATTCTACTTTTACTGATTATATCTCTTCTATTATTTTCTTCTCATATTTTTCTTCTTTTGCTTCTTTTGTGCCATCTTGCATTCATTTGCTTGCTCATATTGCATTCATTTCTATCATACATTGCATGACTACTTGACATACTTCTTTATGCACTTATGCCTATCATATAGCTACTTGATTTCTTGATCATACTTGCATGGTTGCTTGATCATATATATTTTTGGGGACTTTTACAATGAGGCAAGTGATAAAACCTAGTTAGATTTTAGCTCATATGCATTGCACTCATACTAGGTCACTAATGCTTAGAAAATCCCCAACCTAGGGCATGTTCCTTGACCTTGAATATTTTAATAATTCTAAATTTCTCCAAGTCAAGGGATATGGTTCTTCATCTCTTGTATGTCCTTTGTCCTTTGCAAGTTTTCAATCATTTCTTCTTTTCTCCAAGACAAAGGATATATGCTCCTATATATACATCTTGTTTTGCTCACGTTTTTTCTTATTGATATTTTTATTGTTAAAGGGTACTCATAGGATAGTATAGATACCACATGGATATAATTTATGGTGTTCATACGACCACTGACTATTCTACGCACATCCCTTAGCTTTTGAAATTTCAATAAGGACACACACACGCATTCACGTTGCTTTTAATCACCTTGTCCTTTTTATTTATCATTATTTTCTCTGGCACATGGACACACAACACCTTATTGCTTTGGTTTAATAAATCTTCTTCTTTTTCTTCAACGAGCTAACATCCCTATCGGTTTGCATTACTTTTGATCATCAACACACATTATACCCTTATTGGGTTACACTTATTTTAGCTGAGTGAGCACTACACCCCATAAAATATAGTGTCATGGTTACCACTGAGCATAAACCTCCACTTAGGACATTTGCAAGCATACATATTAGTAGGTATCACTCCATATACAACCACTAGTGAGAACACACCCATAACAAGTTTTGCTCCATATTTTGGTCAATAGCGAGCACACACCCATAGCGGGTAATGCTTCATTCCAACTTATTATTTTCAATGAGCATAATATCTTTATAATATAGTTTCATGGTCACTCATGAGCACTACAACCATAATGGATTTCACTCCATCATTGACCATTTATGATCATACATCCTCATAAGGTTTCATTCCATATTTTCTTTTATTTTTCACTTAGATTATGATAATTTGATCACACTGACCCCTTGCGGTCTATGCTGATTCAAATTTTTGATTTCTTTGAAATTTTGTTGACCTTTTATTCTCTTTATTTTTCTTCTTTTTTTCTCTTTTCCTAAATTTGTGCCTTGTCCTTCTAGGGTGCGAATTCACTTTGTGATAAGTTGGTAGTCTATTTTTATGGGGCATGAATTTAGTTGGAGTGCTATTTTCATTTCTCCTTGGTTTTCTTCTTCTTTTATTTATTCTAACACATTTTTAATACTTCCAATCCAATCATCTAGTCATGCATTCATTAGTTAAGTTCATATAGTATTCATTCTTTAGTTACATGCATTTGTTATATCTTCATGCATTTATTCTTTGTTCATCTATTCATGCATAATCAAAAATTTGTAAACACATAAAATTCACACACACATAATCAAACACACATAATTATAAACCACAACATGATATATTACTCAAAATAGAGCATGTTAGCCAGATCAGTGTACCACAATAGAAGCTTGGTATACTCGACCATCTCCTAGCCTAGGGATGCATGCCACACTCAAAAATTGACATGTCATCGCAATCCTCACCCTAGATATAAGCCAGTCTCATCTACTCTACCCACTAGAAGTGGTCCTAGTGGGGGTATGTTCATAGACTATGAAATAGTTTATGATCTAGATCGTACCCTACTATATGACTATAAGAAGGTCGATGGATGTACCCTTTGCTTTGTTGGCATCACCTAAAAGTACAATGCCTAGTAGAAAGTCTTCCTCCATACAGATACCTCAAACCTCTCTCTTACCCTCTATAGTTCCTCTTGTAGTAGTTATATCCCCTTGGATTATTGGTTGTTAGTGAAAACAACCATCCCCTTAGCCCGAGCCTATTTATGCACATGATCAAGTTGACTCATATCTCCCCTAAGATGGTCTACCTTGGTCCTCACTATGTCTCACTTTATGAGTGCTATATTTAGGGAACCCTGTAGCCCATCTAACCTCTTGTAACTATCCTCTTAGAGCAAGTCCATATTCCTTTTCATGTATGCCATATTTATCTATAGTGCCTCAACCTCCATTGGGTCATCCTAACCCATGGTCCTACTAGGTCCTACTGTTATCACTGTAGGGGTATCTCTCATTTTCCTACTTGGCTTATTCTCTCTCACTGTGGGGGCACCTCCTAATGTCCCCCATCCTCTTGATCCAGAGAGAGTGATAGTCATACTCATGGTTGTCACCATATATATATGAATCTATACCCATGTCTACTTGGGTGGGTATACACCCCTCTATCATCTCTTAACTGCGCATCAGGTAGTCTCTCAAAGTACCAACTACACCCATCGATCCATGACCTGGTGCCTCTGCATTGGAACTAATGGGGAGATCCTCAGGGATATAATACCCTTGTACCATCTTTGATATATGAAGGCCACCCCAACATTATCCACTCTTGGGTATAAGTATATTGGGTCATCTAGGTCCTCCTTTGTAAACCTCCCCATATTAGGGTCTCCTCTAACTCCTTATGGGTCCCTCTGCACCCTCTTGAACCATAAGTTGTCTAGGTTTGGTATCTCTTAAAGAATGCTGAACTCTCATTGTACTTGATCAAACCAATATAGATTCAACTTTCCCTTAGCGATTATCCATCAAATCCTCTTAACCTGAGCCAACTCCTCCCTATCCTTGGCCCATCCAGGGTGTAGATGCCATGGTCTCTATATGATTTGGTACTCTTGAAACTCATCTATCATCTACCTCCCTAGTGAAAATATACTAAATATGTCCTTTAGACTTGCTCAAAGTCTTGAACCCACCTATATGATACTAGCCACTCTAGGTCAAACAATGGTCCTAGTAGTGCATGCAGTCTTTAGACATATATGTGCTCCCAATGCAACATCTAGAGCAATGTAACGTAGACTAGCCCTATCTATTTCTTGTATATGACATTACATAATATTATATACAAGAAGGACATCACATATAGACCCTATATGAACCTAACCTATTGGTCTCACATGTCTAGCACTACCCCTACCAATACCCTTGACAAGTGTTGCCTACTCGTGTGGTATGCTAGAAACCCAACCATTGTTCCATAGAGTACAATTATTAATTCATAAACTCCATACTATTTAGGCATCTCATCTACATGGAGTCCACTCTAATGGATCTCATGAATCAGGTATCCTAACAATCATTGTAGCATTTTCCAATGCACCCATTCTCTATAAATTGCTCTCCTCCTAATGGGGATGCGCAAGATCTTCCACATGTCCTCTAGTGTGATAGTCATCTCTCTTGTTGGTTGAATTTGAGTACCACCTCTCTACTAGTGTCATTAGTTGCACTCTATCCACCTCCACTTGGGGTATCTTTACCAATTGTAGTAGCCCCACCACCCATAGTGTGTTCCTCTTTTCTGCTATGAGCTATCTTAGAATATCCTCTAAAGAGTTTGAACACCACTCCATACTCTTGAGTACATCATCCTACGAACAAAAAAATTAATAAAATTTAATTAGTCAAAGAAAAAATCCAAATTAAAAAATCATAATTAATCAACAAAGTTTAACTTTGTTCTTCTCTTCTCTCTATTTCTTCTCTTTTTTTCGTCTCTATTCTCTCTTTTCTACTGAATTTGTGCCCTATATTTCCAGGGCATGAATTTGGTTGCCATAAAGTTCCACTCAAATTCATGGTCGACCTCCAAATTTGCATCAGGGTCTCGTGCGATGACTTCCTCTAAAAAATAAAATAAAATTTAATTCTTAAAACCCTAATCTAACCTAGCCTAAAAGTTGGGTTTTGGTCCTTACCCATGCTCTCTCCACTATTGCACTGACCTCACCTCTCACAATGGCTGAATGGTGTGTGGGAACATCATTTGTTCTTTCTCTCCATAGCTCCTTTCCCCTTCTTTGTGTAGTGAAAATGAATTCATTTTCATCCTCCCTCCAATTTTATTCCCTATTTTCTCTCTCCTCTTTTTATTTTTTCTTTATGTTTACTTCTCTTTTATTCTATGTTCGCTATTTTGAGTTTCTTTAGGAATTTTACATGCCTTCTAAAACTTGAGGGGCACCTCAAACTTAGGGATATTAATATCATTAATGCTTCATTTAGCGTGCATAATTCAAAGTGTTTGGAATGACACCATTTTTCCACTATCCCTATGTCTAAACCTACCACTCCTTTTTGTGTTTATTGTTTTTTCCTATAGATGTCTACATATTTCTTTAACATATTTATTAGGTCATAAATGCATCAAAGAGGGGGAAAAATGTAGACATGGAAAATTGACCCATCAAAATAGGTCATTTTTCCTTAGAATCCCTAAGAAGGCATTCAAAGTTGCTAAGTGTAAGTTTGAGCTTCTTTTCCCCCTTTTGTTTGGCTTTTTATCCTAGCCTTGTTGAATTCACAATCATCCAAGATGGGGTGTAGATTTGGAAATTTTAGGGTTTCTCCCTTGAAAAGCCCAAGTTTTTGGCTGAACTCTATGGCATCGGATCTTAGACAAGTTTGTTTTTTATTTTCTCACCTAAACCCCTCCAAAATTCCTATAATAGAAGGATTGGATCCCTTTTTTCTCCTAGCCAATTTTTTTTGGATCATCATACACATACTCTCAAGATTTGATGCTTTTGGAATGCTCTAGTGCTCTGCTTTTGGTGTGTTTTTTGTGATTTTCTACCAAGGATAAATAAGTGGATAAGATTTGATGACATATTGAGAATATAATTTATCCTGTAGATGTCTACATATTTCTTTAACGCATTTATTAGGCCATAAGTGCATCAAAGAGGAGGAAAATATAGACATGGAAAATTGACCCATCAAAATAGGTCATTTTTTCTTAGAATCCCTAAGAAGGCATTCAAAGTTGCTAAGTGTAAATTTGAGCTTATTTTCCCCCTTTTGTTTGGCTTTTTCTCCAAGCTTTGTTGAATTTGCAATCATCCAGGATGGGGTGTAGATTTAGAGATTTTAGGGTTTCTCCCTTGAAAATCCCAAATTTTTGGCTGAATTCTATGGCATTAGCTCTTAGCCAAGTTTGTTTTTCATTTTCTTGCATAAACCCCTCCAAAAATCCTATAAATAGAAGGTTTTGATCCCTTTTTTCTCCTAGCCATTTTTTTTTAGATCATCATATACATGCTCTCAAGATTTGATGCTTTTGGAATGTTCTAGTGCTCTTCTTTTGGTGTGTTTTTTTATGATTTTATTCCAAGAAAAAGCAAGTGGATAAGCTTTGATGACATATTGAGCATATAATTTGTCTTCTAAGGAGGAAAGATATCCCACTTTGGTTGTTAGCTCTACTCTTGCTTACTCTATAGGCTTATCAAGTTTTTTCATATGTATTTATTAGCTCTTAGATCATTAATTCTTAATGTTAAATTGTATATTATATTCTAATATTATTTTTTGAGCATTCTTGTGCAAATTTGTGACTTGTTTGTATGGGATATGAATTCAGTAAAACCATTGGTTTCACCATCTCCTCTTTTGTTTCCAAATTCGTGATCTCTAATCATGGAGCATAAATTCAGTCATAGTAGCTTGGGGGTAAATTTTTTCTCCTAAAACCCTACGTTCTCATTTGCATACTTGTTTTCCATTTCATCCATTCTGTTTGCACTCTATTTTCATTGTTTCATACTACTATATCTTGTTTTTACTTATTCCCAATGGTTAAATATCCATTTTGTTTTTGAATGGTTAGCTAAAAGGACCAAGAGGGATTGAATGTTGTGCCTCCAAGGTCAATCACATAGTGGTCTAAGTAGATCCCAAAACACTAATCAAATTTTCCAAGATTTTGAAGTTGTTTTTGTGGGTTTGACCAAATTTGTGATTAGGATTTACAAGGCATAGATTTAGCTAGGATCAACCATAGAGTCAAGTAAGTAGTTTGTTATCTATTTTAGGCTATTTTTTGAGTGTCTATGATCATTTAGCTTTCTTTAGTTGAAAAAAATAACATAAATTTGATATATTATAAAATTATATTTTGGTATTAGATCTAGGCATCAACGAAGAAAAGCATATAGTTTGCATTTAGGTTAATATTGTTTGTGCACTCTCTTGGAACTTTGCTTAAAAATAAAATATTTACTTTCTCACAAGATTAGGGATAGTCCTCATTGAAGCAAAGAATCATTCTAGGAATAGTCCTTTGTTTGCTTGCATTATTGTTTGCCCTACATTGTTATTTAATTCTTTATAGTCTAGATCTTAGTAAGACCAAACTTAGGTGCTTTCTCAATAAACACATCAAAACTTCTAGCCTAGGCCTTCTATGAGTTCTTAAACCATTCCTAGTGAACCTTTCAATCCCAAAGCCCTTGATTGTAGAGAAACTGAGCCCCATGGTCACCTCGAATCTTAGTGGATCCATCAAGAATCATACACGGTGGGTTATTTTTCCCCTCTACATAAATGATGCACATAGCTCTGCAATTATCCTCATAAATACTTCTTGATTTTCTTCACTCTTCATATTTAAACAATGGAGTTCACTTTAGAGGAAAAAAAATTGATTTTGCTTCTTGGATTCAAACACTTTTTGTAACTTTTCCCATGCTTCTTTGGCTATGGTACTATCTCTAATGTATTCTTGTACCTCATCTGCTACTCCAAACATGATGATGAGTCTTGCCTTGTCAAAATTTTATATATATTTTTCTTATTTAGTATGATGGTGATGCTTCCATATACTACTTGCCAAACTTCCTCAAACTCAACCTATGTCATGAGTTTGGTCTTCCTGGCAACATAATTATTTTCCATCAATAATTGAGAATATAGTAACAAGAATTTTTGTGCTCCACTAACCATATCAAACCTTTAAAAAATATGAAATTTTTCTCTTTTACTGTGTCCTTCTTGAAATACTATTTCCAATGAGTATATATACCTATACTCAGTTTTTAAATGATGCCTCAAAACTATGAAAAAGAATGTGTCTCACCAAGTGATGTAGAGATAATGATTCTTTCTCTATGGAATATTCATTTCCTTAAAATTATTATTTTTTTATCTTTTTCAAAAAATACTTTATACCTCTTGTATATTTTTTTCTTCAATCTTTCAAATAATAAATTTCTTCTTCAGAATATATCCTTTTGTACATATGCATTTTAATAAAAAAAATCCCTTCAATACTCAATACCTTAGTTCACCTTTTAAAATATTTCTTTTTTTTTTTTGCTTGGAAAAATTCCGTGTTTGGAATTACTTCCTTTCCACATGTTGCTTCCTTATTTGCTTTTTTGAAACCTTTGAATGGGTGAAGAATTTAAATTATGCCTAGATGAATTTTGTATTGTTTGAAATATTTGTTCAATGTTGGCTCTGTTCTACAGTCTTGGGATTTTCTTTTCAATACTAAAGCACTAAATCTTCCTTTTGGTTTAGGTTCTTTGTATAGGACTTTGAGATTTAAAATATAGCTCCCTTGTGCATGTTTTCAAGATATTTGATGTCTTATTCAATTATGAATTTCTTCTACATCTCAAATCACTCGTAGCACTCTCTAAAATAACACTCTTGAAATATATTTGAAGCATTGATTGAGTTTTCCTATTCCTTATAATGAAGTACCAAACCCTTTATAGCTATATAACCAATGCCACTTTAATTAACAAAGGATTTATTCAAATTGCCATTGCAATAACATATTCTTTTCTTGGTGCATGTTCAATTCTCACAAGGCTTTCACTTGCTTCCAAATCTGTAGCCCACGCCTTGGCCATTTTGTCAAATTTATCTTTTTTTTTATTTGAGATGATTGATAAGTGCCTTGCTTCAAAGTACACAGGTTTCTTGTTAGTTGTTCTAATTGCAACGTTTTATGCGAGCTACTTTCGTTCTGAAATTTTGTTGATGCTCCTTTTTTGTCAATGCATTTATTCAAATTAGAGGCTTTAATTTATTTTTGTGTCTAAATAGTTTTCCTTGGAATGTTAACATTGCTTTAAAATGGCTTCCTTGATATCAAACTTTACAAAGAATATTTAATGCCTTCTCTTTTCTTAAAGGAGCTTCTATTTGAAAAAGAATTTCAATAACCTTTTTGATATTTTTCAACTTCTTATCTTATAGCCGAAATTTTATCTTTTCATCTAACCTTGGAGGTGCTTCAAACTTTTCACAAAATAGCTATATAAATTCTTAAGGAATTTCACCAAGCTTCCTTTCAATGCTTTTCAATTTTAATTTCAATGGGCTAAATTTTAGCCTCTTAAAAATTTCTTCAAAATTTTCCTTGAGTGCCTTTCAAATGTCTTACATGGGCTATATATTCAACCTCATTTTTCAACTATCCATTTTTATTCTAATTTCGACTAGCTCTATGAGCCTTAAATATCTTCAAATTTTCCTTTTAATGCCTTTACAATAGGTGATTTTAACTTTTCTTGTATAATTAAAAAAAAGAGCTTCAAATAGCTTTTTTCTTTGCAATATTATATAGCTTTCAATAGCTTACTTCAATCCTTTGTGAATCTTTCAATAGCTTTCCTTTTTTTTTTTTTGCTTAAATCTGCCTTTTGCAAGGGTTTTCAACCCTGAAGACTTTTCAATAACTTTTTAATGAATTTTAATTTTCTTGTTGAATTTTCCTTCACGGTCATAAATTTTATAAGGGTGCCTTTCCCTTGAAATAATATCTTTTCCATGGATTTTTTCTTCATGGATTCACAAATTCTATAAGGGTACTTTGCCCTTGAAACTTTTTGATAATTTTTTAAATAATTCTCTCGTGGTAATTTTCTTCATGGATTCATAAATTCTATAAGGGTACTCTACCCTTGAGATTTTTCAAAAACTTTTAAATAATTCTCTCGTGGAATTTTTCTTCATGGATTCACAAATTCTTACATGGTACTTTTGCCCTTGTCAACTTCGTTTCTCAAAATTCGAGAAACTTTTTCAAATAAACCTTTTGAAGGGTAAATTTCCATTGAAACAAAATTTTAAACAATCATTCATAGAGAAATTTCTTCCTTCTACTTGTTGTGATACCACATGTTAAGATTCAATGTTTCGCTGATTTACATTATTCCATGATAGGTATTTATAGTACATAGGTTTCCTTCTTTAAGCATAACAAACTCCTAACCACTTTTATCCTATGCCAAAATTATAGACCTTGTGAAGTTTGGTTATATCACATGCTTTGTCACATGAAGTATGATGGTGGTTACACTTTATCCTATAGTGACCTTTATAAACCATGTGATAAGTAGTTTGCTCAACCTATAAATATATACTATGATGTAATAATTCCTAACAATGTATTTATTTGTTTGTAACATATATGAATAAAGATTATATTTTGTGTGAGTAAGCATTTCTATTATGCATTTTTTCTTGCTAAACAATTCTAAAGCATGACATTTGGGCACCACAAGCTCATTTTGGGAGTTGTGCTCCATGCCACCACATCTTAGTCCTGATGGTTCAAATTATAACAACTATAAAAGTATTAGAAATGAATAATTACATTAATCATAGTCTTAAAAAATGATATTTGCTATTATTAAAAAGAAAAATATTATATGAAAAAATGAAAGTAGAAGAAAAAATATGTGGGATGATGATATATTATTACTTACTATTATATACAACATCATGCCAAGGCTCTCTATCATTATGCTATAGTTTATCGCATGAGATTCATAATCATGATATTTTATATCCATTGCAAGAAGATCAAGAGATTATACATTTTATCTATTAGACCTTTCAAAATTATTTTTAGAATATTATTTGAGAATGCATTTTTATGTATGTCATAGTGATTCATAACCTAGCTTATATAAATATAGCAAATATGATAATCATTTTGGATCGAATAAAGAGTTTAACATACCAAAGAATACCAAGAAAATAGTACACTATCTTTTTAGGCACCTTTTTATATCCATTATGATTTATATTTTTTCTTGATTAGCATTTTGTAGAACTAAGCGTGACACTGAGAGGGGGGTGAATCAGTGTGTATTAAAAATTTAATCCAACTATGAAATCAAATCAAAACAAGCAATCACACAAACATGCATCACATAACACCAGATTTATAGTGGAAACCCGATGTGGGGAAACCACTGTGCCAATGGACTATTTGGACTCCCATCCAAATCCAACCTCAAAAATGTTTCGTATTTACAATATTTTTGCAATACCAACTACAAGGAATGGCACCAACCAACCCAGAATTTAGCAGCACCAACTGCAAGGAGCACCGACCTCGATCGCAAGCACCCACTTGGCAAAAACAAAAACTATAGTAGAAAATCTGATCTCCGTTCCAAAAGACCCCGAGTGGTCTAGCTCATTTCTTCTCTCTACACATCCACTCTGACTAATCTCATATGATCTAAATCTCTATCTCAGACCCTTCTCTGTACTCACACTGACTCCTTTTAAAAACCTTTTTGCAATACCTTTAACTTCCAACACTTCAACTTCCTAACAAATTTCGAGCTGCAAGATGACCGTTTCAACATTCAATAATGTCTCCCTTAGGAGACATAATTTTCTTCTAGATTTTAAAATTCTGCACATGCTAGAAAAAGAACGGACTCAAAAGGAGTTACGGATCAAAAGTTATGATCTTTTTAAATTTCACTTTTATTTTGGAGAGGCATTTTGTCAAACAGTTCATGGACTAAGTGTTGTGCACATTACTCGTTCTCACACTTGGAGGCCTCGAAATTACTCCGACCAAAAAGCAAAGATGTTCAATTTGATGAGATATAAGTGAAACAACACTTAAACGACACATTCGACAACAAGAAAATATGAATTTGAGTATTCGAGCGCAAAACCACTTGGCTGCCCAAAACTGGAAAAAGTGCTACGGAGGCATTTTACAATTGCTTCCGTTTCTTCCTCGGGTCTCTGTTCGAGCTAAAATTTAAAATATAATTTCTTTGTATATCAAACTACCTCCAGTAAAAATTTCAAAGTTTTATTCCTCAAATATTGCTTAATATACCTCTGACAAAGTGGCCTCTAATGCTGATTTTACACCTGTCACATAAACTGCAAAAAGTGCTCCAGAGCCATTTTGCAACACTCACCGTTTCTTCCTCCGGACTCCGTTTGGGCTGAAATTTAAAACTTAAGCTCTCAGTATATCCAGCTACCTCCAGTAAAATATTTGAGGTCCAATTCATCATGGATTGCTTAATATTACTCCTACAAAGTGATCTCCGACGCAGATTTTACAGTTGCAGTTTTATGACCAACAATGCACCGGCAAAGCAACCAACCGTTCCAACACTGCAACCATATTTTCTAATGATAAAAAAACCTCCAAATAGTATCTGGGACTGTCCAACACATTCCATTGACGTTTTGCCACTTTGACAACTTCCTTTTTTGCTACTTTGACAACTTCCTAACGATTTTTGCAACTTTTGCAAATTTGCACAAACAACCTGCAACAACTTCACTTGAACATCACAAACATTCTCATAAGCATTGAACACCACTTTACATACTCTGAACAACCTCCGAACAACTATCCACTGTAATAACCTATCCATCTGAGTGTGTTGACAACAATGACAATACTGTCGTTGCACCTTGCTCAACACATTTACACTAAAATTATCTATCAGTCTCTTTGATTTCCTTATAGATAATTTTATAAAGTCTTATGTGTTTCATTTGATTTTACATATATGCCTTCCATTTCATTTATTTGATTTGTTTCCCTTATCCATTTATTATTTGGTCTTAGATAATGGTCCATTTATTAGTTGCAGTTGTCATTTTTAATATTATAATGTGACTAGATTTCCATGAGTAAATAGAGAAAAAATCTAAATGAAAAAATAAAAGAGAAAAGATAATGCAAAAAATGTTTAAAAGAAGCAATATGTAGTCCAAAGAATTTCATCATAATAGCTAAAAAATGATATGTAATAAGGCATCATCCAAACTCATACAAATTCCATTATCAAAGTTCATATATAGCCTAGACATAGCCTATCTATACATCATAAACTCATGAGCTAGTCCTCAAGATGTGTACCTACCACTTTGTCAAAGATCAAAGGTGGTAGAAGTCAATAAACATCAAAATGAATATCAAGCCCAATGCTAGAATCAACAAGTTTAGAAATAATATCTCTCCATTCATTAGAGGTAACTATATATTTACTACAACTTGAATTAGCATTTCATTTTAGCATTAATTCTACTTATAAAGTAAGTGAACAAGAAAAATAAAAAAGGTTTAACCATGATTATTTGAATTTCCATGCACATACTTTGAGTCAATGAGTAATTCCATTCATGCAACCATATTAACATTATAATATTCTCTTTCTCTCCTTGTGGCCTCTAGGCTATATTCCTACATTCTCATTCTTCCCACCATATAGCCATGATTTACTTGACTTTCCTACTTGTGGAATCTCTATGTTTCCACCCATATACTCCACTCTTAGTCTTTATATGGGAACCTTTTTTGTCTACTTTGATCTTATGAAATTTGATCTTATGAAATTTACCCTTTACATGCCTTTATATTTTTGACATGAATTATTATTTTTACCATAGGGGTATTATACCCTATGAAGCATTTTATTGGATATTATTTTTTGTGATGATGTAGGTTTGTAGCAACTAGCAACTTCCATTATATAAGGCCATCCATTTTTGTTTCATTTATGGTAAAATGGCCACCTTGTGAGGGTAAAGATATATACTACATAATTTGGAAAATTAAGATATACAATGTGATTGAATTTTCATTTTCTTGATTATAGATGGGACAAAATTAAGGTAAATTAGCCTTAGATTGCTTTAGAATCCTACTTCTATCATTAATCTTAGCCTTAGAACATTATAGAGTTTCTATGTAGCATCCTTGACCACAAGTTTATATTAGACATGTACATGTCATGAAAAGTGCCCTAATAATTGACTAAAACTAGAAACCCAAAGCCTAAAGATTAAAAAAATGCTAAAAATTCCTAGTAGTCAAACGTTAGTTTCTCTATTAGATATCTTATTATCTTGAAATCATGCCTCAACATCCTAGAAGTATACTTTGAAAGCATAAATTAAAGTGAATACGTACAAATTAAGTATATATTTATCATAAATATATAATAAACTATAGTGCCTATATGATCTACTAGAATACCTACAAAAATTAAAATTAGAGTGTAAAGCATCTAATTTACTACAATACCTTACTAGAGCAACACTTTAGATTATATATTTTGGATTAGAGTGTCTACACATTTTAAATGAACTTAACTAAGAATTTAAGTCCTATATATATTGCCATTTATTTTTAACTTAGGGTTGAGTAGAGCACATATCACCAATTAATGGTCTATTCAAGATTAATCTAATTACCAAATGTGCATAGATATAGTTTCATGTTAGGTCATTTAAGCCTTTTCCAATAATAGAATGAATTCACATCTCTTGATGAAGTAGTCAAATAAGATATATATATATAGGATTTCTTTTAGAAATCCCTCTTCCACCCATGTACTAGCTATTTTCTCTCTTCTAGGTATCACCACTTACCACTCAAAGTGTTTTAGAATTCCACAACTCTTCTATTTTTTCTTCCACTAGGTTTTCTATTACATCAAGATCAATATGGGGTTCAACATATAACATCTAAGGGAGAATTATTAATATCACAAAAGCATTAAAAGTATTGAAGATCATCAAATCAAAGTTTCGAGGAAGGCATTGTCAAGACAAAACATCTCAAAAATATTTTCACAATTCATCTCTTTCTTATTTTGTAAATTTCTTTCACTTTATTACATTTTGAGCATTCAAAGTATATAGTTTTATTATGTGTGCATATGTTACATCCTTAAATATTATTCTTATGTACCCTATAATAGTCTTCATATCACCTTATCCACTTCTTACCTGTTATTGAATATTATTCAATTTGATATCATGCCAGTGTTTCCTATACTTATATGGTGTAATGTCCCCTTAGGCTTGTCCATTTAGGTAAAATAATAACATACATATAAATTAATCATACACATAATAAAGAACATAAGTAATTCTATTTGTTTTTACAAAATAATATAGTGTAGACACCAAAAAGTCGCACATTTCTCCTTCTCCACAATTATGGCCAATCAATTTGTAAAACCCTCAAAAATTGGCTTAAAAATACCATTCATCACTCAATTTTCATCACTCATCATTCTAATACCTTTGGGCTATCTCAGCCCTTTCCTACGCTTAATCATGGTCCCCATACAACCAACTTCAAACATTCAACCCTGGTCAACCCTCACCATGGTTAGAAAGCACTTTATCATTAATAAAGGTTAAATTCATGTTTAATTAGCACTAATCCTAATTAAACCCTAACCTACCACCTCATATTTGTAACATAGGATTAACTTAGCCAAGGATAACTAACCTAACCAAGGCTCACACATGTGTGCACACTTATCCTAATGGATATTTGTTGCTCACACATGTGTGCACAACTCATCAAAAAGGATATTTTAAATATCCTCCCTCAAGCATGAGAAGAAATGAGTCATCCTCCAACTCATATTCACACATGTGTGAGGGATTCCTTCACACTAAAAACTTCATCATGAGCCACATGTGCCCTAGGCCACCTCACAAGGGCCACCTCATGAGGAGACACCTCACAAGGGACACCTCACACCCCCCTAACCTTGGCCAAACTCTATTTATAGAGGGCCATTTTCTTCATAAAACTATCTCTCAATTTTCCTTACAAAAAATCTGATAAAATTACTCTATATTACCTATATTTTTCTTGCATCCATCATCCATAAATTTCTTAGGTTTTTGAAAATGTTATTTGATAGAAAACCAATCTCAGAAGGCAACCAGACCAAGAACCAAAGAAGCAACAAATCTAGGAGCTCATTCCAACAAAAATCCACATAAACAGTTGATGATAGTCTGGTTTGCATAGTACCATGTAAACCCAAGCTAGAGGTTCATGCACTATCATGCAAACTTGGTATATAACAAATTCAAAGCTACAGATCAGGTAAGTATCACTTTTTGATAGTTTTCATAACCCTACTTTTAGTTTTTATCAGGTTTTAGCTTCATTAAAGTGTCATTTTATCTTCATAAACATGGGATTTGATCAATGAAAGATCCTCAAACACACTAAAACCTTTTTGCAGGCCCAAATAGGTACAAGAAACATATTCAAGCATCCAAGTGATGGCTCACATGCAAGAAGCCCATCTATACTGAGGGACACAAAATTTTTTTGCTAATTGCTTGCATTCATACTAAATAGAGAGAGTTTCCTTTAAGAGAGACTCATGATTGTAACCCCTTTTAGAATCAATACAAAATATTTATCTACATATTTCATGTTTTAAAATGGTGAATTTTGTGTGTTACATTCTGGCACGCCTGATGGGATAGCCATAAACCATTTTAGATTAGCTCCACTGCTGTTTAATTCATTTTATGACCTATTTTTTTGTGTTGTAGGTATTGTAAATCCAAATGGGGGTCCATAATAGCCTTGAGACACACTTCAACCTTCCACTACGAAGCTGTAGCCTTCTATGCTTGGTTCACACACTACCACGTGAACTTACAAATAGGTTTGCACACTACCATGTGAACCTTACAAAACTACTCTAGAGCAAGTCCTTGCAATGAGATATCTATTTTTGTTGCTTCACAACACCTGGAAAGTAAGTCGGGAAGGTCTAGAGCCTATTTTTCCATTGGGATTGTTATCCCTCATACTTTCCATCAAAACTCCTTTAGCCACGACATCTACAAGGTGACATTGTTCCTTGTACCTTTCTTTTGGCTTCAGTACATTGATATTTTTGCTATTTTTAGGATTTATGCATTTGGTATTATTGATTTCATAGTTTCATAGCACCTTACAAGGTTTCTCTACTCATTTCACACTTTCTATGTAGGATACTTTTTGAGGACTAAGTTGGATTCAACATTTTACTGCCTACCTCACAAATATACTCTAAAAAATCCATACAACAAGGTTCACACATTACTATGCGAACTTTCTAGACTAGCAAGGCTCACACATTACTGTGAAAACCTCTCCACACTACAAAATTCTACAACAAAGACACAAGTAGGATCACCCAATATACTTGGCATCAGGTGTTTTACTTAGAATGACTACTTTTCTTTATTTTTCGAAGATTGTTCTCATTTCTTGTTCATCTTGCAAGCATTAAATCAGGTTTCAAACCTCTTTCAACAATATTAATATTAGATTTTAAATATCTGTCAATAGCATTATATTAGATTTTAAATCTCTTTTCAAAGCATTATATTAGATTTTAAATATCTTTCAAAAGCATTAGATTAGATATCAAATCTCTTTCAAAACCATTATATTAGATTTCAAATTTATTTGGAGGATCATTGTTAAAGGAGATTCTTTAAATATCATCAACTACTTAAATACCTCTAATCCTAGTAGTTGGAGGATCAGATCCATCATGAAATAAAGTAAGCAAATCCTTTGCCAGCAACATAACTTCATTGTTCAGCATGCTTATAGGGAAGCCAACATGGTTGCTGATAGGCTTGCTAATTTTGAAGCTAACACCCAAGGTATGATGACATGGACAGATACCTTATCTCCTAAGGTGGATGAAATATTTAAGCGTGAAAAAAATAATATTACGAACGCCGAGACTTAAATTCCTTCTCATGTGTAATATTTACCTTTTTTCTTCCCTTGTGATGTTCATGGCTCACATTCCTATCCTTTTGCTTGATCCCAATTTTGATGCCATACCTCACATTAGAAAGAGGATGTTCAAAACCTTGTGGTTTTTTTTAATATTCTAACCGCCTTTACTTACGCCCATTTTAATTTCTTGGTTACCAAATTTTGTTCCTTCCCTGAAACTTCTTTCAGCTTGATTTGTAATCATTTGCTTCCCACATACATTGATATGCGTATTTTATTTTTATTGAGAACCATCTTAAAATTGCCTGTTGTTTGGTCCTTCCCAAGACCATGCGTTGAGATTATTCCCATCATTTTTGTGTCTTGGGCTAGGGATTCTTACTGGCTGTGAATTTTGTGCACTTGGAATGGTCAGTTACCTCCTACGTTATTTTTCCAACCTTTTTTCTGTTGCTCTGTCCAATATCTTAAAATCCGTTTTGACCTTTGCCCTAGCCAATCCTCGCCTATTACAGGGCTTTTTTATTTTTTGATGTGGACTTCTTAGTATTCAAACGGAGGTCCCAAAGGTGATTGCCTTTTCATTTTAACCAATTCGTTGCATCCTTTGATCATTCACCAGCCTTCTATGTCTTTGCATGTCCCGCTATTCCCTTTGCCAATATTTTCTCTGTTCCATTATTTGTTTGCCATAATGAAGGAAAGCAAACCAGTTTTCATTGAACCTGTTGTGTTTGAACTTAACCCTTTCGTCAGAGAGGTGTGGAAGGATAAAACCAAAAGTTCTTTGATCGAGTTATTCAAGATTTTTATTGGCACCGATGAAGGTGTGATGAAGGCCTTTGCCGAGACCTGGGATAATGGTTTTGTTATAGTCCATGGTGTGGAGTTCCACATCACCTTTGAGCTACTGGCAGAACTAACTGGGAAACCTTTGGAAGGGAAGGTCATAAGGCATAACAAGAACAACTAGGATATTGAACTGGTATTTTTGAGAATAATTAAGAGGTTTACAAAAACCACAAAAAGGTTTGTATCGCAGCCACATTTCATCTCCCTGGAAAGAAATTTTAGTTCCCATCATGTAGTATCTAACATGTGACAACCCTAAGTCCCAACTATGTTGTTTCCACTTAGCATTCATAAATCATTTCCATGATGCTAAGACAATGAATATCTTTGCCACCATCTTTTGGTCCATTGACTATAATATCCTTACTCGGTCTAATAAAGAAAATGGGTTACCTTGCCACCAAGGGCTTTTCAATGTCATTTACAAGTATCTCCTCCTTAAGTTACCTGTAGGCAATATTCTAGCCTCTGACCCTGAGGAAGAGGATTTCTCCTCTTTGCCTAGCCCCAAATTTTCAAAATCCAAAAGGAAGGCTAAAAATGATAAACCCCATTCTGCATCTACGTCCCATATTATGAAGAAGGTCAAAGTTCATACCACTCCTGTCAAAAGTTACCAAAGGATTAAACATAAAGAGTTGGATGAAACCCCTCCTTCCTCTTTGGAAAAACCCTCAAAGCCTCATTCCAGCTTGCCTGACCTTGTCGAAAAGTACCTTCACAAGTTGGTCGTCCATGCTACTTTCGCAACCATTGATCACCTAGAAACAACCCATGCAGCTATCGACAAAGCAATTATGTGTCTCAAGGAACAGAGGCATTCTTCGAGCCTGCTATTTTTCTATGATAATTTCAATGATACATCAATGATTTTTGCTTCTGAAGTTCTGTCTAAAGAAAATGGAGGGGTCAAGGATGATGATGTGGTTGAAATCGCCAAGAATGCTAGTTTTGAAGCCCTGAAGGAAATTCCAAAATATACTTAAAAGGACGATGTCAAGGACACCACCGTGGAGAAAGGTGTCAATTCTACTTTGTAAATTGAAGTTCCTCTCTGAGCTTGTTTGCGGTCTTCTATAGCTGAGGGCATCCTTTGTTCTGAAGGACTACAGGTTTTTTGGTTGACTAGTTCCTATATTGTTCCTTTATGGTCCTTTGTCCTTGAGGAAGGCTCTTTCTAGGTTGTGCTTACCTCTGTTTCTCAGTGTTGTTTTGTCAATTTTTATCTTGAATCATTTTGTTTCTTCTTCTTTCAATGTTGTAGAAGGCATTAGGGCACCTTTCAAATGCCCTATTTTGAATAAAATTAACTTACAAAAGAAAAAATATTTCAAATTTCTTTCAAAAGAATTAGGTTAAATTTCACATTTATTTTCAAAATCACTACCTCAAATTTCAAATCCCTTTCAAAAAGCATTATATTAGATCTCAAATCTCTTTCAAAAGCATTATATTAGATTTCAAATCTCTTTCAAAAGCATTAGGTTAACTTTCAAATTTCTTTTTAAAAGCACTAGCTTAGATTTCAAATCCCTTTCAAAAGCATTAGATTAGATCTCAAATATCTTTCAAAAGCATTAGATTAGATTTAAAATCTCTTTCAAAAGTATTAGGTTAACTTTCAAATTTCTTTTCAAAAGCACTACCTTAGATTTCAAATTCCTTTCAAAAGCATTATATTATATTTCAAATCTCTTTCAAAAGCACCTAGATAGATTTCAAATCTCTTTCCCAAGCATCTAATCTTGATTTCTTTCAAACCTTCTAGGATAGATTTCAATTTCAAAAGGCATCTAGATTTAGCATGTTTTGAAAAGGCATTTAGCTAGATTTACTTTCATATCATCAGTAGTGTAGACCCAAAAGGGCCACATACTTTGTAAAATTGTGAAACTTTCACTAAGAGAAGAAGGAACCTGAAGGGTGGTACAAGGTTTCACTGAGGTACGAATTTCGTAGTTGAAGTAACAAAAAAACTCCCGACGGAATTCAAAGGAGTGGAGTAGAAGGTAGAAAGGTGAATGTGTCTCAAATATGGTGTCAACTTTCATAGTAGAAATCTACTAAGGGGGGAAAAATCCATGGTCAAAATAGTCAAACGGTGTTAGCAGACTTTGAAGTAGTGGAGTTATGAAAAGGAAGTCACATCAATAAGAAGCTGAAAAGAGCTTTATGTTATTTTCTACCCACCTGTGATATAACACAAAAATCCATGATCAGCACAATCAAACAATGCTTAACAAAAAATGAAGTGGTGGAATGCACATGAATGACTTCCACACAAGGATAGTTTTCGTAAGCAAAAGGTCACAAACAGTGTTAAAATCCATCGAGGGTGAAATCTGTAGTCAACATAGTCAAACAAGGCTTAGAAAAAAATAAAGTTGTGAATTTTTGGTTTCAGGATGTAAAGAAATGTTAAAGTCCAACTGAGGCTGACTCGAATAATGATTTCGTAGTCAACTTAGTCAAACACGAATTAGCTGAAATCAAAGTAGTGGATTGTGAAGAATGACACAGTTTAATTCCAGAACCTTTATTCTGCTACCAAACTAGTCAAACCTAACCCGACATAATTTGAAGCAGTGAATTCCAGAATAAGAAGTGCAACAAAACTTGATGAATGTAGTGGAAAGAACTAGGGAAGATCAAAGATCACCAAAATCAAGACCCATCTGCATTTTTAGTTATAGATCAACAAAAAAAATTCTTCCCAAGAATGAAGGATGATATAGATTGACCAATAACTATTCTAGCTACTGAATTTAGTTGAGAGTCAAAAAACTTGTAGAGCTTAGAGATGTAGCATTTATGGAGAGAAATTGTATTCTTTTCTTGAAGATCTATGAGATACCACCACCTCAGCATTCTACTAATCGGGGAGGAAGATCCTTGTAATGTTTTTAGTCTTTTATTACCATTGTAAAATGTATAAGGAGGCTAAACCCTCATATTTAAGGATCGAATATGGAGTGTTTGCCTGATATAATACTGTAATTGTTGTGAGATCAATAGAAGGATAATTACTTGGATGTTTACCTCTAGCTTTTATCTTCATCAATTATGAGTTTATTATGTGAATGCATTTCTGCTACTATTGTTATGATTAGTCAATTATGCTGATATTGGATTGCTAATTTAGAGCAACTTAGAATGGTTCATGCCTAAACAAATGTTGTAGAAGACTTCTATTTCTATTAGTCTAAGTGTTGATCTAATTTTGCTATTTGAATTATTAGCATTTTATATGTTTGAAATAGTTTTATGAGCATTTAATTATTTTAATGGTGAAGATAATAAGTTTTGATTGATGTTAGTCTCAATTGTGGCATACTAGAAATGTGATTGATAAGAAGATTATTGATATTTGTCAATGTGATTAGCTCTATATGACCATTATTTTCTCAACCATTTTTTAACCCTTATCTCATTTCTATCCCTAAACCGATACTTTTATTCGAGCTTAATTGAGTCAACATCTAAATTAGTTGATAAGGTATACCAGCCTACTCTAGAGTTTGGATTGAATTTAATCTCTAATCCATCCAATGTTAGGGTTTGAGTTGTGATTAGTAGGTATGTGCCTCCCAAAATTCATAGATTTATAATCATAGTTCAAGGTTCCCTTGATGTCAATTCAGACCCCAATAGTTCTGCATGCTTGGTGGGACCCAAAGATGAATTGTATTTTGATCTACCCATTTATTTATTGATAATTTCCCAGAGGAATCAATATTTAGTGAGTTGTCTTGAACTCATCTAGCAGAGAGAGTAAATTCACTTGGCAACTTTGTTGGGGAGTAAAGTCAGTTTTCATGACCAATTGCCTTAAAGGATTATTTTAAATAGATGTAGCTCCTCATTGTAATCCTATAAGTTTTTAAGCCTAATGGCTAATCACCGTTGTCCCCCATGGTATGACTCTAGCCCCTTAGACATCCAATTTTTATATGAGATTCCAAAAATTACCCTTAAAATTTTTCCCAATTATCAAGGGAAAGAAAATACTATAATAGAGCATTGCCAAGACATAGCCTCCCTATCATCTATTTACAACACCAAGTTTGAGGATGTTATGTTAAGGTTATTGATCCTATATTTGAAAGGCAAGGTGCTACTATGGTATAAAACCCTGGACTGTGGTAGTATCAAAATGTGGAAAGATCTAGTCAAGTCCCTTATAGATGAGTTTGAGGACCCTAGAGACCCCTTCCTACTCCTCACTCAATTTTCATTCATAAAGAAATCCCTTCAAGAAAGTCTTTCCAAGTTCAATGTTCATTATAAAGAATGTGGACAATTTTTTTGTAAGAATACCAACCCTCCCACCCTTAAGCATACCTATATTACATCTATACATTGCATTCTGATTTGAGTCTCTTGATACAACAATACAAAGTAAAGAGATTTTCACGAGTGTTTCAAGAAGCCATGAGGGCATAAAATATGTTAATCACTATAGACAAATTCCCTCATAGAATAGTAGAACCCTATTTCTCTAGCCCTTTGTTACTCCCATAAGGTAGCAAAAATTTCAAAGAAGCAAAGTGTTGGGCCAAGCAAAGGACCAGTGAAGGATTGTTATCAAGCCAATGGATTAACCGATTAAAGTCTAGCCAAGAGTTAGGGGAAATTGTACAATACTCCAAGACTATGGGAGAGGGAATGGAATTCCTCTTGATAATATTATATCACTAAAACTCAACTCCTACCCCTATTCCAATCTATGACACGATGAAGGTTTGGCTAAAAAAGAAGTCAAAAAGGGATAGCATTCATAACCTGAAGAGGTGGCTAACAGTGCTAGTTCGCTTCCAAGCCCAGTCTCTTTTTTCAATCTGGAGTAGATGAAGGATTCAGATTATGGCCATCTAAGTAGTGTAATAATTTATAGCTAGGAAATAGGCTCCCTAAGAAACGATACCAATGGTGTTCATTTCACGTCACAAACTCCAATTCAATATAGGCGGGTACAAGTTCTGATGTAGGAGCAGATATTAGTAGAAAAATATTAGAATGAAAGGAGGACTGAGGCTCTAAGAGACCTGTATTTCCCTATAATAACGTTGGACCATTAGGTTGAAAAGGTGCATCAATTTCAAGACCTGTTCGATGAGTCATCTCAGACAAAGCAAGGCTTGAGGCGAGATTTGTTGGCACATCTAGGGGTTGATTTGGTTAAGCTTTATTTAAGAAATTTAAATGGAGTAAGTAGAAAAATCCCTAGGAGTAACACATTAGATCTCTTTGAGAGACAATGTAAACCATGTTATTTATTGGTTTTTGTTGAAAATGGAATGGTTCATAATTGCTTAGTAAGCCCAGGAGCTAAAGTACCTATAATGCCATTCCAAGTATGCAAAGGTTTGGGACTGATTGTTCAAAATATGGAACCCAAATATTTGTAGTTTAGGGGGAAAGATGTTAGGGTGCTTGGAATCGTAAAAGGGCTTGTAATGATATTGTGGGAGTTATCTAACTTATTCATGGTACTAGATATCATGGTCATCAACATTCCCTCGCTATATTTTATTTGCATTTCTAAGCTTTAATAGAACCTTTTGGGTTTTGTCTTCAAAAGGAGACGAATGACATCCTAATATTTGGAAAAGGGAGTAGTGCACCAGCTAGAATATTCATCCTTATATAATTGAAGATTATAAGCAACCACGCTCCAGTACTACTATACATTATCATACGAAAGCATAAGCCCTCATTTAGGGAGGCCAATTGATAGGCTACCACTCTAATGAAATATTGGTTGTAAAGACCCTTTTATTGACTCAAGAAGCATCAAGAGGTGTTTTTTGAAGGTCCAATGACCATACTCATAAAGAAGCAATGGGATACGAAATAAAGGGTTCACATCATCAGAAGCATGAGTGTCCTGAGATAAATCCTATGATTGCGTCCTATCGATGAGAGAGATATTTCCAAAAGTTAGAACTCACACAGGCAAAAATTAATCTTTGTGAAAATATATGAAGTATCAGGTTATCATTACATTCAAAAAAGTAGTATCTACCAAGTATATGATTAAATATTTAAGGATAAGTACAAGTTTAGAGCCATTTGGTTTGACATTACATATTCACTAGGTATAAGCATGAGAAATATTTAAAGCCAGGTGCAAGAACGTGCACCACATTTTTGTGTACATAGCTAGTAGGTAAATAAAATGGATGACTTCATCCTTCATAATAAAGCAGAGGCAGGATCATGTAAAATTACTAGCCCCTACCATTTTGTATATATTTTATTCAAAAAGGGTGGAGGAGAGGTTGGGATCAAGGTTGAAGGGTAGCATTCATAGTAGAAAGTAATGTCCATATTATGGGGTTCTAATGGTTTAACTCATGATAAAGTCTTCTGACTCTATCTCCCAATGGATACTTGATGTTTAAATAAGAGGCTTGATGATAATGTCTTAATATGAAGTTGCCCAACATGACTGAGAAAAAGACACAACGAGGGTAGAAATACCAAATGAGGTGAACTGAGTACTTTATAGATCTAATTTAGGATTTCCACATCATCAACTAATGCCATGCCTTCTCATGGTTATAAAAGGAAGAATACTAGTTTGAAAATAATTTGAAGTTTGATATGGGGCATAATTGGTAGGCTAAGGATGGCAAAAGAGACCTCAATCAGATTAAGGAGGTACTATTCATCCTTGCTGAACACCATAGGTGAATTAAAAGAGAAGAGATATTGCATTTCTTGGTAATCTATCCACCTTGGAAGAAACCATGTGCCTCTATGGATTATACATATGGAGTTTACACCACGATGGAGTATGCATACACATACTTTTGTGGTGCATGGTTCCTTATTTTTGTGTAACTCCAATTTCCTTTGTTTGTTTCCCTTCTTCTTCATTTCCCCAACATATTAGTGCTTCTTCCTCTCATTCCACTATAAATACACCATATTCTCCTTCTTTTAGGTTTTTCCTTTTCATGTTAAGGTGGTGGCTGCATTTTCTTATGTTCTTGGTTTTGTCCAATTACCACCATTTCATGTATATCATGAGGTTTATTTTACCTCACTCTGCTAAGATCCGATTTAATTCTGCACTATTTTTCATCTCATTTATGTTCTTTTCTGGTCTTCTTAAATTCTAGGTCTATTGTTCTTTCCCTCCATTTTTTATTATCCCTCCTCTCCTTTGCAATTGCATCATTACTTACCTCAAATCCTACTAGAAGTTTTAAAGTGGATAAAGGCTTTGGGTTCTTTACCTTTACGAGCAAATTTCCTTGAGAGGCACAAAAATGTAGACCCAAAAGAGCCACATACTTAGCAAATTTTTGAAATTTTGGCTAAGAGAAGAAACCTGAAGGGTGGTACAAGGTTTCGCTAAGGTACACATTTTGTAGTTGAAGTAACCAACAAAAATCTAATAGAATTCAAAGGAGCTGAGCGAAAGGTAGAAAGGCGAATGCATATCCAAGATGGTGTCAACTTTCACATAGAGAATCCATAGTAGAAATCTAACTCCACGGTCAACACATTCAAACAACGTGAGTGGACTTCAAAGTAGTGGAGTTATGAAAAGGAATATACCTCAATAAAAAGCTGAGAAAAGCTCTATGTTATTTTTTGCCCACATACAATATAACATAAAAATCCATGGTCAACATGGTCAAACAGTGCTCAACAAAAAATGAAGTGGCAGAATGCACATGAATGACTTCCACACAAGGATAGTTTTCGTAAGCGAAATGTCATAGACAATGTTAAAATCCATCAAGGGTGAAATCCATAGTCAACACAGTCAAACAAGACTTAGCGGAAAATGAAGTTGTGGATTCTAGGTGTCAGGATGTAAAGCACTGTTAAAGTCCACTCGAGGATGACTCCAATAAGGATTATGTAGTCAACTTAGTCAAACAAGAACTGATAGAAACCAAAGCAGTGAATTGTGAAGAATAATAGTTTAAATCGAGAACCTTCATTCCATGATCAGACTGGTCAAACCTAACCCAACAAAATGTGAAGCAATGAATTCCAAAATAAGTGTAGTAGAACTTGATGAATATAGCAAAAAGAACTAGGGAAGATCAAACATTGCTGAAATAAAGATCCGCATGCATTTTTAGTTACAAATCGACAATGAAAAGTCTTCCCAAGAACTAAGGATGATCCATATTGATGAATAACCATTTCAACTACTGAATTTAGTTGAGAGCTGAACAACTTGTAGAGCTTAGAGATGCAACGTTCATGGAGCATAGTTGTATTCTTTTCTTGAAGATCTATGAGAGGCCGCCACGTCAGCATTCTACTAATTTGGTAGGAAGATCCTTGTAATGTTTCCAATATTTTATTACCATTGTAAAATTTATATAAGGAGGCCAAACCCTCATGTTTAAGGGTCAAATCTAGAGTGTTTACTAATATATTACTGTAATTGCTATGAGATAAATAGAAGGAGCATTAATTGGATGTTTTCCTATAGCTTTTGTCTTCATAAATTGTGAATTTATTCTGTGAATGTATTTTTACTACTACTGTTATGATTAGTCAATTCTGCTGATATTGAACTACTAATTTAGAGCAACTGGGAATGGCTCATGCCTACACAAATGCTACATAAGCTTTTTTTTTTGTTAATCTAAGTGTTGATCTAATTCTGTTTTTTGGATTATTAGCATTTTAGATGTATGAAATAGTTTTCTAAGTATTTCATTATTCTAATGGTAAATATAATAAGTTTTGATTGTTGTTACTCTCAAGTGTGGCATACTGGAAATGTGATTGATTAGAAAATTATTTATATTTGTTAATACCATTATCTCTATCCAGCCATTATTTTCTCAACCATTTTCTAACCCTTATATCATTTCTATCCCTAAACCAATACTTTTATTCAAGCTTAATTGAGTCAACACCTAAATTAGTTGACAAGGTATACCAGCCTAATCTGGATATTGGATTGAATTTAATATCCAATCCATCCAATGTCGGGGTTTGAGCTGTGATTAGCGGGTATGTGCCTCCTATAAGTCATAGATTCATAGTCATAGCTCAAGGTTCCCTTAATTTCAATTCAAACCCCAACATGTAGTTAACTCACCACCACACACTCACATTTCATACATAGTGGTAATATTGGACTTCATCCCCAATCCCCACTCGAGACTGGTGATGTTGGAATTCATCTCCTTCCACCAGCTCGCCCCCCTATAGTCACCATAGTAGCCCCCAGGAGTGGTTTTTCGAACTTCATCACTGGAAGATCCCCTACTCTTGAGAGCTGGTTTTCTGAATTTCATCACCAGAAGGGACCTTCAGAGTAGGATAGTATTAGAAAGCTCCTTTACCACAAGGCTTTTCAAATAATTTATGGGTGCAATTGATTGTTACTATGCATGCCTTAAACACGAGGGTGAAGCAAAATGCATGGGTAGTCGATAGTAGCACATTGATAGCATGCCACCTCTTTTCGTAAGAGGATTTTGACTCATTAGAGCATTTTGAGTCTCCCCCCTTTGGATACCATTTTATTGTACCTTATTCCATTTAGGTTGCCACTCACCCATTGGACACATAGTTCTATTCTATGCACCTTTGGGTGTTGTAGAAGGTTCTATGCTATGACATACCTATTTGTTTTAGCATCCACCCATTCCTATTGTTTGTTATTAGAGAAGGTACTATCATCAAAACACACAAAACAACAAAAACATTTGCTTTTATTTTCTTAGAATTGATTCCAGTTATGTTCTTGTATTGCAATTTCACAAAAATTGGTCTCAGCACATTCACTTTCTAGCAAACTCTCACTTGCTAGATATTTACAGTCTATCACTATCATTTTTTATCAAAATTTATTCACTGTTCTAGGTTCGCATAGTAGTGTGTGAAATCATTTCTAGCACACAGAAATATGCACATAACACACACTAGTTCAGACTTTCATTTTTGAATAGTTCTGAACACTCATTTGTGGTACACATCACCATGACTATTCTCACTCATAGTCAGGCATATGAGCAAGCACATCTTGCTGAGGAGGCTACCCATGCTACCTCCAACTAGTCTAGTGCTCCCTCTCAGTTCATGAGGGAACCTTCCACTGTCACACTTGATCTTCTCACTAGTTTCGAACCATCTCACACGCACACCATGGCCCAAGGTGAGACTTCCATTTCAAGTAATATGCCTACCACATCCTCTAGCGAGGATCATCCTCTTCTCCCTCATTCACCTCCACCTAATCCACCTTCTACCTTTTGCGATCATGTTATCTACACAGCTCTAGGAGATCCATCTCCATCTCTTATTATTGATGAGGAGACTCCACCTACTTCACCCACATCTTCTCATCCATTTCTTCAGGATCCATCTCATTCTCTTCTTGGGGGTGATCCCCCTATGCTCTATCATCTTGACCCTGAGACTACCTCTTCTACCCCCATAGTAGGGATGGTTTTAGATCCTCAATCCTCCACTCCTAACACTCATGCATCCTCATCATAGTCAACACCACAATAGTCATCATCGTAATAGCAGTACACTCCACTTACATCATCCCATCAATACACTTCACAAACACCACAACAACTACATTCACAACACTCATATCTTCTATCAGCTCAAACATCGCAACCACCATCCCAATCACAATAATTCATTCCATCACAATATCAACAAGTCCCATCTCCACAATTCTTTATGGATACATTCACCACTCCCTCTTCTTAGTCTTCCACCTTCGATGCTTATACTCCTTCTTCATCACTTCCACCACCTACGTTCCCCACTTTTAGGATGTATGGTGCATCATCTTCCACTCCACTTCCACCTTCATCTACTTCCACCTTTCACCTTCCTCCACCTCATCCATTTTAGGCTCCCCCTTCCATTCCTCTTTCTTCATATAATCCACTTTACCCATATTATCTCACCAACCCCCCATGCTATTCTACCCAACTAGAGTTTTCTATTCATCGCTCATCTGGTCCAATGTAGCTTGCATATTTTGGCATGTCATCTCATAATCCACCTTCATCCTCTCTTCAAACACCACTTCCCCCACCACAATCCACTATGCCTACATTCTTCACATCACCTCCTTCCTGGTCTTCCACACCAACCATGCAACCATCATAGTAGGTTCCTGTGCACTAGGTACAAGTTTCTCAACCATAATTTTTCCACTCATAGTAGATGTCTACCCCACAATAGATTCTCACATCCACTCCCATGTTTCAAACCTTCCAACCATAGTACCCATAGGAATAATTTTAGTACACTCCCCTTTCATAATGGGAGGAGCAATAGCTATAGTATCCTCCTCATTCTCATTCTTCCATCATTTCATCATAATTAATCTCAGCCCCATCCTCTTCACACTTCTCTCTTCCAACGTGGTTGCCCCATCAACTAAACTCCAACTCTTACAAGAATAAATCAAAATGTTGGATCTACGCATGATCGATTATGGGCCCCAAAAACCCACATATAATGAGTTATGCAATGAACCCATTCATCCCTCAGTTCCCATTCCTCCTTATCCTTACCGTTTCGAGATTCCAAAATTTGAGAAATACAAGGGTAAGGATGATCCTAGAGAACACATCAACAATTACCGCTTCACATGCTACCAACTTCATGGTAGTGATCCCCTCATGTTGTGCACTTTCACTCTTTCACTTGGGGGACAAGCCCTTGATTGGTACAACAATCTTCCATGCCATAGCCTATTCACATTTGAGCAGTTGGCTAACTCATTTCTTGAACACTTTTCCATCAACATCAAGAAAAATATGAATTTTTTAGATGTGTATACCTTACGATAGGTTGATGATGAACCTATCACTAATTTCATTTCTCGATGGAGATCGATCATTCATGACCTAGCTTACAACCTCCCTTCTATCGAACTCATCACACTATTCACTAAAAGTTATCACAAGCACATTTCTATGACTTTGCAATTGCATCAAAGTCACACATTTGATGAGGCCATCACTCAGGCAAAAGTCATTGAGGACATCAAAGTCCAATCTAGAAAAATCAAACTTTGGTAGAAGACATCCTACCCCTCCAATTTTTGCTTTAATCATAATGCTCTAAATCCACCCTTTTCCAAACCACCACAAACCAATCAAGTAGTGGTAGCCTCTCCATATTCTTCATCAATCTCACAACCTCCTCCTCCACAATAATAGTTGTTTCATACTAATGCACCTCCTCCATCCAATCCACAACAAGCTCATGGTCCTCATCCTCAATGCCCATAACACAATTGGACTCCACTTTTTGAGCCTCTACCAACTTTATTCTAGAGGTTGTTTGATGTTGGTCATATTACTTTACCTGATATTAGACCCAAAGATCTAAATCAACCCAAACCTTATGGGTACAATGAATAGGCCTTTTGTGCTTACCATCAATAACATGACCATGACATCGGTTCTTGTCACTCCTTTCATGACTTAGTCCAGGATCTTATCGATCATGGTACTATCCAAGTTTCAAACCCCCTTGCACCACAAAATCAAAATCTAGGTATTTATCAGAACCCATTACCTAAACATGGGGGGACTAATCCTCAAAGGTTTCAATCCACTTAATAGACCCAACCAAGGTAAGTCAATCATGTCCATCGTGATCCTCCCTCATGCGGAGTGGTTAGCATGATTAACATCACTACTCATAATCAACATTATCCGTCGTGTTAGGATGCACCCATTACTTCACCTCCACCACCATTTACTTCTCCTCACTCACCCATTGCATCAAATGTTTCACCACCTCTACCATGTAATATCATCACTATTCATGGTAGTCTCACCCATCAACTTTGTAATGCCCTAGCAAGGTTGTCCATATTTGATCTTCTACAATAATCTCACCCTCATCATGAGGCTTTAAATGATATTCTTCACTCCATTGAACTCAAAACCAGTGATACCAATGCATTTGTTAATTTTATTGGGAATATACCATGATGCATGCAACCTTCGATCAACTTCCATGACCATAAAATTATTGAGCTTATGGGAGAGGGAGTTGATCCTCCACTACATATCCAAGCAACCATCAATGACATCACTTACAAGCGTGTGCTCATTGATATCGATTCTTCTATCAACATCATCTCTACCACTTCCCTTCATCATCTTCACATTCCACCTACTCATTTTGCTACACCTTCCCTCGACCTTTGAGCCTTTGATGGTTCTATGCATCCCATAGTAGGTTCCATCATTCTGCCCATCCAAGTGGGTGCGAGAACCATGTCTACCTTATTCCATGTCATTGAAGGTGAGATGCAATACAATATCTTGCTTGGATATCCATGGATCCATGATATACAATGTGTTCCATCTACCTTACACCATTGTCTCAAATACATTCATAATGGACTAGTCCATTGCATTCCCATTGATGGTGATCCTTTCAAATTTTATAACATCATAGATCTTCCACTAGGACCTTCATCATCCTCTACCCGAGTCATTCCTACTCCTTTACATCATTAGGTGGAGGTATCCACTTCCACTCCACCACCTTCCTCATCCTTGCACCACCCATCGATGATGTACACACATTCTTCTGCATCCACTTCCCACATGCCATCATCCACTTCTATGGATCCTCCTACTTCATCCATACCTTTCTCTCCACCTTTCTCTCCCCCTTTCTTTCATTCTCTCCACCTTCTGTGGCCTCCTACTCCATCCCATCCATATTCCTCTATAGATCCTCCTATTCTCCCAACTCCTCATACACCCCCACTCCCATTCCATCCTTGACCTTGATCTTTCACCTCACCTCATAGCATGACTCCTGCTCACCCCACATCATAGTTTCCACATGCTACTCATCCTATTCCTTCCATTATTATTGAATGCCATGATTGGGAATAATGAGCTACCCATATTGATGCCCAACTCTTCCAATATCCTCATGGCACCATACATGACTCCCAACTTTCTTCTTCTTCCTCTGATTTTGACTCACCCCTTGATTCACCACCTCATACTTCACCATGGGTATCCATTTTCATGACCAATTCTGGTCCTAATGAATACAATATTCATGATGCTCATGTGCATCCTCCCATGATCCAATCCATCCATGACTTTGGTCACCCTTCTACCATAGTACTGACTATAGGTATAGTCATTCCACTTGGTCCACCTAACAATTGTACAAATTTCATTTATGCAGGCCTTGATTCATCACTCCCAACGATTGTACCCCCACCACCACAATCTAGCTTTTATGGCACTTTAGAGCACATGTCCAATCTAAACTTCACTTTATGCTACCTTCGATATTTTCATTGGTATGGTTTTGGCTTAGGATATTATGAATAGGGCTTACGGATGCCTATTAACCCCTACATTCAACTACCTAAGGATAAATCTGGTTTGGGTTATCACCCTACAAATATTCACTCACTAGAAGATGAACTTTAAGACCTCACTCTTAATCCTTTAGCAATTCCTATGCACGATGAGCTTGAAATCGATGTTCTCGATGAATGTCCTTCCCCCCATTCCACCATCAACATACCATGTACATTCTTTCAAGAATCACCCCTTTCTGATGCCACATCCACTTACATCATTGATGATCTAGTCGATAGATTTGTTGCTCTCTCCCTCACCTCTCCTCATCCATATCACACCATTCCACCTTCATCTCCATTACCTATACATTCATACATACCCTTGCACAATCATCGATAGGTCCACCATTCTATGGCTCACTCCCACTCTCCACCCATGGTTTTACATCCTCCATTGAATCTAACATACCTTTCACATTCTTCTGAGTCTTCATCCCCATGATTTCCATCTTCCACAATCTTACCCACTTTCATTAATATGGTTTCTATCAATTTGTTCACCCCACTTCACTACACCTCTCATCCAGATCGAGCGGATGCACCTAATCTAGACTTCATCAATTTTACTCACATATCACCTACGCCCTTATCACAATATTTCTTGTTATCACCACCCATGTTATGCATCATAAATGCTCCCTCACCATCTACTCCACCTCACATCCCTTGGATTAACCATACAGATGTTTATCTGGATGATGAGTTTGACTTACCTGAGGCTATTGATGACCTCCATCTCATCCCCATTCTTGCTCAACTCCAATATGACTCCCACATGCTTGTGGAGGACACTATTGATGTTGACATTGGTGATGATCCCACCAACCCCCACATCATCAAACTCATCACCAACCTCTCCTTAGAGGAGCACACTCTTTTTACCTCCTTTCTTAAGGAGTACATCAAAGTCTTTGCATGGTCCTACATGGACATGCCTGAACTTGACCCATCATTAGTCATTCACAATCTCACACTTGATGATGGTGCCAAGCCTATCAAACAAAAATTGTGATGCATGCATCCCATAATTGCATTAATGGTTAAATCTAAACTCCAAAAGCTTCTTGATGTAGGATTCATACAACCAATCGATTACCTAAAATGGGTGTCCAACATGGTCCTAGTACCAAAGCCCATCAGGGATATCCATGTATGCACTGATTTTTAGGATTTAAACAAAGCTTATCCCAAGGACAATTTCCCACTCCCCAACATCGATACATTGGTCGATTCTATAGTAGGCCATGAAATGATATCTCTCATGGATGGATTTTTAGCTACAACCAAATCAGGATCAACCCTACTGATCAACACAAGACTTCCTTTATGACCCCCTAGAGGACTTTTTGTTATAAGGTCATGCCCTTTGGCCTTAAGAATATTGGGGCAACCTACCAACATGCTATGACATACATTTTCCATGACTATATGCATAATATTATGGAATATTATGTCGATGATCTCATTGCCAAATCTAAAAAGTACTCCCAACATCTCGTAGACCTCCATAAAATCTTTGATCACCTCCTTGAACATAACGTGTGGTTAAACCCAAAGAAATGTGTCTTTGGTGTTACCTCAGGTAAGATCTTGGGATTCATCATCTCTCAATGGGGCATTGAAGTTGATCCCAACAAATTCAAAGCTATTCTCGAGATGCCTCCTCCTACAAATCTCAAGCAGCTACGTAGCTTTAGGGCAAAATCCAAGTAATTCATCACTTCATCACCCAATTGTCTGACAAATGTAAGCCATTTAACCACCTTTTGCAAAAAGGGGTCACTTTCAAATGGGATTCTCACTACCAATAATATTTTGATGCAATTAAAGCTTATCTCACTTCTCCACTAGTTCTATCTCCTCCACATCAGCAATGGCCATTCTTCCTGTACATTTTTACCATGGATTTTGCACTAGGAACACTATTGGCCCAGAAGAATGTGCTCAACCAAGAGCAAGTTGTGTACTACATCAGTCACACCTTGGTCAGTTATGAAATATGGTATGCTTACATGGAAAAGCTATGCCTGGCTATCATCTTTGCTACACAAAATTTATGCCATTATATGCTTAACCATACAACCTTTGTGATCACTCATGATAACCCCCTATGGTACATGATGAATAAAAGTTATCATAACTCTCATACCACCAAATGGATCATGCTCCTTACCGAATTTGACCTCGAATTCATCTCTCAAAATTCCATTAAGGGGTAAGTGATTGTTGACCAACTCATTGAGGCTCCATTACTTGATGATAAACCACTTCTCATTCAGCTTCTCGATGATTCTATTTTTCACATTACTAAAGCTAAAGAATATGTGGAACCAAAAATACTAGTTGATCTGACATTATTCTTTGATGGCTCTCATTGTGCACATGTTGGGGGTGCAAATATTTTTCACACTTTATGGGGAACCACTCCCCTTCTCTTTTAAATTAGGTTTTCCTTGCACCAATAATAATTTCGAATACGAAGCTCTCATTCTTGGCTTAAAGCAAGCACTTTCTATGCATATTAAACATCTTCAAATATTTGGTGACTCTCTCCTTGTTGTCAATCAGGTCAAGGAACTATGGCAATGTTGATACCCTATACTTCAATAGTACAAGAAATTGCTCAACATCTACTCACCCAACTTGAGTGGTATGATATTGATGCCACCCCATGCTCTTCCAACCATTTCATTGACACCATGGCTTCTCTAGGCTCTCTTGTACCACAAAATCCACTCTCTGACACAATGCATGTGTCCATTCATACCTTATCTCAATCTACCATTTCACCCTCACTCCCTTCCCATGATGATGGCATCTATGTCATCCACATCAAACCACATGATCCTTGGTTCTCTCAAATTAAGGATTACATCAAGTTAGGTTTTCTCCCTTGTGATTTACCACACACTCACGAAGGGCATTTAAGCAAAGGGTAATTCACTACATGCTTTAGGGACATCCTCTACAAATGTAGTCATGATGGCATCCTTCTCGTTACCTCAAACCACATGAGGCTCAATGAGTGGTTCAAGAAACCCATGATGGAACTTGTGGTGGCCACTTCAGTGGCATGGCCATTACCAAGTGCATCTTATGCATGGGATACTATTGGCCCAAAATGGAGCATGATTGTTGTGAGTATGTTAAATGATGTATCAAATATCAACAACATGCCAATCTCACACACTTACCTTCATAAGCATTGCAACCTATCCAATCCATGTGGCCCTTATCACAATGGGGTTTGGATCTTATTGGATAAATTACACCTACTTCATCTAGCAACCACAAGTTCATCATTACCACTACAAAATATTTCACAAAGTGGGTCGAAGCTATCCCACTTGTTCAAACCATAGGATCCAAAATCATGGTGTTCATCACTGAACACATCATATGCCAATTTGGAATCCCCTCTTAGATCATTTTTGATAATGGTACACCATTTAAAAATAAGAATATCTATGCATTGTGTACCAAATTCAATATCCAACATAGTTTCTCTACCCCATACTACCCATAGGGTAATGGCCAAGTAGAAGCTACCAATAAAACCATATGTGCCATTCTTCATAAAATTGTTGTAGAGTCTCATCGTGATTGGCATAATCAAATGCCATTGGAATTATGGGCCTATCGAATGAGCATTCACACCTTGATTGGGGTAACACCATTCTCTCTGGTTTATGGCACTAAAGCCATTATGCCCCTAGAGCTCGAAATACCTTCATTACGCATATCCCTGCAAGATTTCATCGATGATGATATTGCTCATCAAGCCAAGATTCGACCAATTGACCCTCTTGGATGAATATCACATTCATGCCATCAAACACACTCACGTTTACCAAGACCATCTCTATCGTGCCTACAATAGTAAGGTACATCAATAAGAATTCTAGATCGATGACTTGGTTCTTAAAGAGAACCAACATATCACTAGCCAACCCCACTAGCTTCATGATAAATTCACGCCCAATTGGTTGGGTCCTTACATAATCACCCATAAGTTTGGTTTTGGGGCCTATCGATTGGCCAATATTGAAGGTCTTGTAGAACCTAAACCCATCAACATCATCCATATTTATGCATTCAATGCCTAATTATTTTAGGTATAATTCACTAGTCATTGTACATACCATCATGGTTATGTTGTATATATCATATCATTAGTACACTCACTATGCATATTACACCAGACACACACTCTTCATTTTCTGTTACACAATAAATTTTTTTTACTTTATTTTGATGTTGTTTATGCCTTTTGTGTTGCAGGTTCATTATCACTGGTTGCACCACCTTTGACACCAGACTTTAGAGATACATCAAGTTATATTTTCATCATGACATACCTTCAACCCATTAACATGTAGGACTTCCCTACGCTCCTTCCTTCACCAAATACCTCACCAGGACATGTAGAGCCACTTGAATCTATCCATGTTCATAATTCATCTCTCTCTTCCCACATTGACCATGACACTCCAACCCTTCCTCCTTATCTTGACCATAGAGATTCACCTCTCTCTCCTCACTCTAATGATAGTAATGCCACCATTTCCTCCTTTGTATATGTGGGGAACCTTCTCCCTCCTCTTACCCTAATAAGAGGAATCCATCTCCTCCCACCTTCATCGATGAGAGAGATTTATACATGCCTTTTTTTGGCTAAAAACACTTCTTTTGTCTCCTTTCATCCCAACAAGGGGAACCCACCTAGTTTCTCCCACTCCTTGGGGTTACCTTTACCTCTGGCCAATGGGATGTCACCCTATGACCAAGATCTTCACCAACATCTTTCTTATACCCCTTCATGTACATACCCATCTTGCATCATTCTCCCCATAGCCATCATGAGCCCCACCTCTCCTCATGACACCTTTAGTCCCATTCCATGGTACTTACCTTCAACACCCACCACCACCACATCACCATCACCCATCTTCACCTCCTTCACCTCGTCCATCTTTGTATTTACACCCATATCTAACTTTACCCATCCCAGTGGGTTCCCATTCTCCTCCCACTTTGATACCATCTCCTCCACCCATTGACCTCCAACACATTCTCGCTCGACTTGACAACCTTGAGTTACACTTAAGTCATTATCAATGTCATTCACCTACTCATCATTCTATTATGGTTGATCCTCCATTACCCCCTTCCATACATGTCCCTCATCCTCACATATAAAATTCACCAAAGCCAAGGTCGATAGTCAACCCACTTCCACCTAACCCACCTCTCATGCGATCATCACCTCCCACACCTTACATCTACCCCATGCCTATCCTCTCAGAGCCTCTATCTCACACTTTTCACCAACTACTTCATGTGGGACTCTTGGTTCTACCTGAAGTCAAACCAAATGATCCACATCACCCAAAACCAAAGGGATACAATGAACATCAGTTCTGTGTCTATCATCATCAAGGGGCATGATATCAATAATTACATATTTTTGAATGCCTCATCCACAACATGGTTGATGGGAAAGATCCACCATATTTTGAGCATGTCACCTCTCCCATCAAACATCAGGGTATATTACCTCATCTAGTGCCCACTCCATGCCATCACTTGCATCATTTTCTTCCATGCCCCACCACTTCCATCAGATACACAATCATACATCCTATCAGGATACTGGTCATATTACCACTATGACTAGTCATTCATGACCTATGCATCGACACTCTCCACATCCTTAGTCTAGCCCTCTATCTTCTTCCTCTTCCCCTTCCCCTTCTCTCTATTTTACACTATTGTATGGTCATGCTTTGAGTGGCTACATACCTTTGCTAATTTCCCATTTCTTTCTTTCTTTTCTTCTTCCTCCCCCTTCTCTGTTTCTTTCATTCCTTCCAATCTACCTCATACACTTTTGCTTTCATCCATCACCTCTTTTACCTATCGCTCATATCGATAAGGCCAATCATACACATTCTCTCTTTGCATTCACCTTTTACATCTCACACATGTCCCCCATGCTGGGGCAACTGCATATAGTGTTCTTCCTTTTCTTTCACCTTCTTTTTGCATATTCACCTCATTCATGACATTTCTCACCCTCATTCCCTTTTAGTTTCATACCTTTCCTCTTGTTCATATTCTCCTACGTACAAATTTCTTTCATGATGCTCCATTGCATATCCACGTGTATATCCATTGCATCCACATCCATATTTGTACATTTTCATTGTAGAAATGCATTCATGATGGATTAAAACACACACTTGTTAGCATCACCATTTTGATGTCCACTCCCCTTTTCAGGATTTTGGATTGTATAAAGTTTTGTATGATTTGACCATTCACAAGTTAAGCCAATCAAACATCACCTCTAGTTGACAAGTTCTCATGCTTCTCATAACTTCCCTTGGTTGGTTTGATTTCTTTCATGGACCACTCACACATTTCACATTTTAAGCAAATTTTGGGTATAGGGAGGATAACACCTTGCGAAAGCTTTGTCATTTCCTGCTCACCCTATCACTTGCATGATCAACATAAACCTAGGGATAAAAAAAGGGACAAGCACAAGCAACTATCAAAATTGGGCAGAAAACAAAAGGCAACGCCCACACAAAAAAAAATTTTACAAAAAGAGCATCACAAATAGAGAATCAAATTTTAAGGGGTAGAAAACAAAAGGAAAAGCCTCTAGATTTCATTTCATGTGCTTACATCCTGGAGGTCCTCAGGTCCAAAATAACATCATGGGGTCATTCCCATCACTAGAAATAGGCTCCAAGAGCCTGCCTAGCAGTGGGGTAAGCCTTACAAGTGGTATAGATGAGCTAGAAAATGTGGCTAGACTTACAATGGGTTCATCCAACCTTTTCTCAAAATGGATAAATGAACATCACTCATCACACACTGGTCCATGATCGACTTCCATTCAGTCAGGATAGTTATGAGTTTTTGTTGAAACTTGTTCAATTTTTCATGGGGTTTGATTGCTACAACTATGATCATCAAATTTACTACAAAAAGCTCCTTTGCCATCTTACATCTTTGAGATAATAGAATGGATCACATTTCAATTGGTTTTGTAATGATACAAGTGCCTCCTTCATTGAGGATATCCACTCACATGTACATTCCTTTGACCATGGATTCATCATACACATACATGCATTTCATCCATATTATGCACTTCATCTACATATTAGTCATTTCATTTGATTCTCATGCATTCTCTACTCTACATCCGATCAGATTCATCCATCTACATTGCATCATTTTTTATTACTCTTAATCTACAATGATATCATTTCTCATATGCATTCATACCTACTACTACATGCCTACATATTCTCCCATATTACATTCACTTACATCTACCATATTTTACATCATACATACACATAATCCTACGCTATTCATTCATCCACACAAATCATAACACATGTATATAAGACCACAAACAAAATCATATATTATATATCATGTCATCAATGCCCTCGAGCTACAAAATCATGTGTACATAACATACATATGTGGTTGGCCACCTAGCCACAACCTAAATCAATAGCACCAATGAGACATCTCATCCTTGCTACCCACTAGGAGTCTCCCCACTCTCCTCCTATGTCATTGATGCCTCTTCTCTCTGCTCCTTGACTGCCCTACTCGACTCTAGGGCACCCTCCACCACCTGTGAGGCTACTAGCACTACCATCCTCTATTCTCTCAGCACCATAGAAGGGGTACTCCATTGACTCTATTATGAGTGTGTATGAGATCTCAATATTGATCTCGATTGTGACCTTATGTACTCTAGGATCCCATGGCCATACATAATCAATTGAGCCTCACATTGTGCCCTCTTTGATGCCTCCTCTACATACACCTCAAAAAAATCTATGTTTGCTCACTATAAATGATCTATCTCAGCTCGTAAGCCTACCACCTCGACCCTGGCCTACTCACCTACTACCCTCACTCTCTCAACCTCCTCTTACTTTAATATATCTATCTCCTCTTGTAGGTATGCTATCTCCACCTCTATAGCTCACACCTACATCTCCCTACACCTCTTGTGCTCACTGCACACTCTCATGTAACACTACAATCTCTGCTCTCACTCTCTCCTCTATAGCCATAGTCTCCTCTACTGTTTCCTCGCCCTCCCAATATCCACACTCTTTACTTCCTCTCAGCTCAAGTTGTGCCCTCACCTCATCATGCTCTCCCCTCAATATATCCCTCTCTATGGCTAGCTACCTCACCTCTCTCATGGCTACCTCTAACCTCTCATCTACCTTCTACCTCTCCTCCACCAAATCTGCTCTATTAGCAACCCACTCTATCTCACACTCTATCACCTTCCCCTCCAACTCTCGCACTATCTCTCATAATAGAGCTACCTCCTCATGTGCATCTAACACATCCTAGAAATCTATCATCACATCCATATCTAGCATAGATCCCCCTCTCTCCTCCTCCATCGATATGGCCCCATCTAGTGGTTGGCCCTCACCACCCTCCTATCACTTGGGTGACCTAGCTCTAGGAGATCTACATATCTTCTCCCAACTCATCCATGTGCCTCCACACCCTCCTATCCTCAGGGACCTAGCTCTAGGAGATCCTACCACATCATCCCAATGTCACCTCCTTCATTAGAGAGGCTCCTCTACCTCCTCCTCTAACTTTGCATTTGGCCCTTAATCCACCTCCTATAGGTACCTCTCCTCTTGGTGCCTGTACATCAGCTATAGGTAATCCTCCCACTGGATCCACCCATCCATCTACCACCTCGACTCCTGGCTACCACCTCTATGTCGCCCACCATATATCATAATCTAGAGTCATACCCACATCATCCACATCTAGGATAGCCATCTATGGATCTCTAGACACATCCAAGGGAGGCACTACAGGTCATACTCCTTGATCTCCCTCTCTCCTCCATATCACAATGGGTGGATCTGGTCACCCCTAATGTAATCCAAACTGAATGCATCACCTTTCTAAAAGGGAAGTACTCCACCTATCACTGATACCACCCCACTACCCATCTACCTCGGTGGATCTTACCTAACTACTCCTCATCCTCATCCCATACAACCCCACCCCTCTAGGGTCTCCACCTGATATGCTCAAGAACTAGCTCATCAAGCATCCCTCACCAAAATAGACCATCTCCCTCATGCCCTCATCACACTCGCATCTCCATATTAGTGCACCACCTCAAGGCATATGGTACAAAATCACCCATCAACTCATGCACCTTATAAGGCAATCTCATGGGATGCTCCATCATGATATGCTCCCACACCCACACCTATAGTAATGGGCTAAAGCTCAATCCAGATCACCCTACCCTCACAATCTCATATAACTCTTTGTATACCTGTGCTAGCAATGCGGGTGCCCATGCAAATACCACCCCTTGCTCTACCATATCACATACAATACCCATCATATTCTAGGGGAATTTCACCCTTGAACTATCTGGTAGAGCATAACTCACTATCAACAACATCACCATGCAATGTCGGTTGGGCAACATCTTGCCCTTCCAATACTGCTCATAATCAACCCCCTTCTCATACTGCACTTCCACCCACCTAGCACCAAATATCCATTGCAATATCTCCTCCCATGCACTATCTACTACCGCTCTCACCGTGATGCCCTCTATCGACAATCGATAAATCTGGTATATGTCCTCTAATGTGATCGTCATCTCCCCTGTTGGGAGATGGAATGTGTTCCTATCTGGATCCCACCTCTCACATAGGGCTGATATGTAGGCTCTATTTGCATGCACACTATGCAACTACCATAGGCCCTTAAAGCCCACTGTACCCATCCACTCCCCATCTTCCTCTATCCACACTTCTCCCAATGCACCCCTCAAAGTCCGCATGCGATGATGCGACTCAATCTTCCTCACCTGCATTCATTCCCACACATCAACACATAAATCACATGCACATATTCATAAGGAGTTTTTCATCATCAAATAAGATTATGGTCAGAGCTAGTAACTCCCAAATCAACATCCACGGGCCTCTTTCCTTTGCCAACACAAGTAAAAACATTATCTACGTAAAATATATCAAGTCTTGTAAAGATTCTTTCCGCCGTTCTTTCTGTTTGAGTTTTTTCGCTTTGTTATGATTTTATTTTTGCTTTTTATTTTTGTCTTTTCTTTTATGGTTTTTTTTTGCTTTAGGGATTAGTCTTTTTTAGGTTCTCCATTACTTTTTGGTGCAAACCTACCTTTTTTGATTAAGTATATTTTTTATTTTATTTTTATAATTACATCTAGTCATAAATTGACTTATTTTTTTTTTTTATTTTTAGCTAGTTTATTTTGTATGATATGAAGTCTTTTATTTTATTATGTGGACTTTTATTTTATGAGTCTTTTTTTTTGGGTTTATTTTATAATGTTAGGTGGTTGTGAGACTTTTGCTGTATTTTTTTTTTTGAGTTTCTTTAGACTAAACTATTTTCTTATTTGAGTCTTTTTTTTTGTTATTTTTCTTTTAAGTAGTTATTTTGGTAATTATGGATTCCAATTTATTAGGATGGATGTTTTGTAATGGATGTTTCATCCCATATCCATGAACCAAGTTAGACTCATCTTAGCCATAGGGGTGTGTTCTTTGATGTTCATCATTTGAGCATCCACCCACACCACATTTGTAGGGGGATGATGGGTCTATCAATCGATTTTTATAATCCTACCTTGGCTGATCCTTTCCATGGTGGGGGTATGAGCCTCTCTCCAGCTTTTGCTGAGGGTATCGATTATGATCATTGGGTTTTCTTTGGGTTTTGGGGCTGCTCGCTGAGGTCTAGAGGAGTTGGATGGGATCTTGTCCTTCTACTTGGTCGGTCTAGCCATTATTTGGCCCTATTGATCTAGGGGGTTCTAGCACTGGTTGCTGTTCCTGCATGGGGTGTGCCTCGATTTTAGGGATCCTAGTCCATGCTATAGGAGGAATATGTGTCCCCCTTTTAGGTGTTTGAGACCTGGCCCCCTTGCCATGACATATACCTCTAGTAGGATACGTGTGTTCACAAATGGACTTGTTGGTTCTCGCCTTAGGGACCATCTCGGTGGTTACCTCCTTGAATGAGTATCAGTTATGTACTATTTTTGGGTCTTTTTTAGGGATTTTTTGTGTTTTGGACACTTGTGTTTATTTAAACTTTCCCCTTTTCTCATCAATTTCATTTCAATATCTTCCATGTTCTAGTATCTTACATTTAAATTCATTACTTTTCTATCATTTAGTCTCATTCTCTTGTTTTTTTTTTTTTTTGTTTTTATTTCTGCTATCTATATTTTCTTTTTCTCCTTGTTTTTCCCTTGTGTATTCCCTTTTCCAATTTTTTTTCTCTTTGTTAATCCAAAAATTACCTATTTATATTAATACTTTTTTTTTTTACTTTTTTTCACTTCACATAGTTAAATATGCTACCTCCCCTCTCCTTTCATTATTTATCTTTGTTTATGAGAATATATGAAAACTCCTTATGATTTAAGGTCAAGGTAAGTGGATGCTCAATTTTACATATAAACGTTCATCACATGCACATATTCTTCACAAAAAAATCACATGTGCGAACTACATTCGTGCCCACACGTGCAAAACTCGGGTTCACACATTGTTGCATGAACCTGGTGCGAACTTCAAGTTTGCACACTAGCACATGAACCTTCAATGGAGGGTATTTTTAAATACCCATTATACCCATTTATGGTAAAAATTTTCTCAAAATTCAAAAATGACACACCATACATGCACAAAAATGTAGTCAACCCTCACACACATGCAATACGAGACACAAGTCAACATTGCCATCCAATGGTCAAAATGAAAAACAAATGCCACATTTGGATACCCATTTGGCCTTTTTCACACTTTGTGCACACATTTCAGTCAAATAGTCCATGCAAACACACATTCACACTCATACATGCATTTTTATACTTTTTGAAATTTACGCAAATCAAATAGCTTGGGTTTTCATGCACTTATCGATGGTACACCACCACTACCACTCATGCTAGCTTATCCACTCACCATATTCGGTCTACAACTTAAAATTTTAGTAGTGCTCCGCTTCACAACTTCTCCCTCACTCCTCTCCTCCTCACTTTGTGCAATGCAAATTAATATCATACGTGTGACAATGATTTTTATTTGGCAACATTTATAGATTTGCACACACACGTATGAACTTGGTTTACACACACACGTGCGAACCTAGTTTGTTCACACACGTGTAAACCTATTTTGTGCACACATGTGCAAACTTAGTTCACGCTCACATGTGCGAACCAATTTTTCTGCCACATCATCCTCATTTTGTCTAACTTTTCTATATTTTTTAGCTTCCATCGCTATTTCCCTCATTTTTATAATTTTTCTATCATCATCTTCTTTCAATCGATTCACCACCACTTTTCATCTACTCCATTGTCGATTCATCACTTGAGGGGGTATTCATACAACAAAACCAAAAATCTTCTTTGCACGTGATCAAACAACCAAACATCCAATCATGGGTATTACATCTGCCTAAGAAATTTTTTTCTAAAGATTATCTCAACATAAATCCAATCCAAATCAAACATTTGCTAAGCCACGAATGCCATACACCTACGGACATCTCTTGACTCCAGTCTTCAGAGTGGCACATGTAAGACCACTTTCTGAATGTTGCACCTGATATACCCTTGCCTTACGGTTTTAATGGTTTAAAAAATGTCATCACGTGCTCATCAATCAATCAAAAGCAAAAATTTGAAGAGGCATTTGTTCTATCTACAATTGGAGCATCTCGCATTGATCACAAGACAAAGCAATCTTAAGTTTTCCCTCAAAAGCAACCAGTACCATGCTACAAAGTGTTGTACTCAATCATGAATCACCTTTTTTATCCATACGTCTCTCTCGTAATCATCCATAGTCATCCACTCACAAATCCTTTGTCCCCCCATCGCTTCACCATTCCTTTTTCATCAAGTTTTTGTACTAGATCATGTTTTACACAACATAGTACAAAAAGGGGTAAATGTAGACACCAAAAAGTTGCACATTTCTCCTTCTACACCATTACGACCAATCAATTTGTAAAACCCTCAAAAATTGCATAAATTGGCTTAAAAATACCATTCATCACTCAATTTCATCACTCATCATTCTAAGCTCCTTGGGCTATCTCAGCCCTTTCCTACGCTTAATCATGGTCCCCATGTGACCACCTTCAAACATTCAACCTTGGTTAACCTTCACCATGGTTAAAAGGTACTTTATCATTAATAAAGGTTAAATTCATGTTTAATTAGCACTAATCCTAATTAAACCCTAACCTGTCACCTCATCCTCCTAACCTAGGGTTAACTTAGCTAAGGCTAATTAACCTAACCAAGGCTCACACATGTGTGCACCCTTATCCTAATGGATATTTGTTGCTCACACATGTGTGCACAACTCACCAAAAAGGATATTTTAAATATCCTCCTTCAAGCATGAGGGGAGATGAGTCATCTTCCATCTCATCCTCACACATGTGTGAGGGATTCCTTCACACAAGACTCCATCATGAGCCACATGTGCCCTAGGCCACCTCACAAGGGCCACCTCATGAGGAGACACCTCATAGGGGACACCTCACTCCCCCCTAACCTTGGCCAAACTCTATTTATAGAGGGCCATTTTCTTCATAAAAATATCTCTCAATTTTCCTTACCAAAACTCTACTAAAATTACTCTAGATCACCTACATTGCTCTTGCATCCATCATCCATGAAGTTCTTAGGTTTTTGAAAGGTTATTTGATAGATAAATCGATCTCAAAAGGCAACCAAACCAAGAACCAAAGAAACAACAACTCTAGGAGCTCATTCCAAAAAAATCCATAGAAACAGTCGATGATAGTCTGGTTTGCATAGTACCATGAGAACGAGCCAAAGGTTTGCACTCTATTGTGCAAAATTGGTCTAACAACTCTAGAGCTACAGATCAGGTAAGTATCCTTTCTTGATAGTTTTTGCAACTCTACTTTCAGTTTTTATCATGTTTTAGCTTCATTTTAGCATCATTTTGTCTTCATAAACATGGGATCTGATCAATGATAGGTCCCCAAATGCACTAACACCTTTTTGCAGGTCCAAACAGGTACAAAGAATATATTCAAGCATCCAAGCGATGGCTCACGTGCAAGAAGCCCATCTACACTAAGGGACACCAGAAGATATTTGTTGATTGCTTGCATTCATACTAAAGAGAGGGAGTTTCCTTTGAGAGAGACTCATGATTGTAACCCCTTTTAGAATCAATAAAAAATATTCAGCTACATATTTCATGTTTTGAAATGGTGACTTCCATATGTTGTATATAGATGTTTTCTCTAATTTCAATTATTCATAATAAAATTTGTAATGGGTTTGGTAGAATTATACATCTACCAAATTTAATGGTTATTTGATCCATCAATAGCTAGAGTAATTTCTATATAATCATCATATTATAATATATTTTATAAATGAAACATACACTTTTTTTAAGTATTATATTCATAAACAAGATAGTATGTTGAATTTAAATCACTAAGGAGTTTGACCTTAAATCATAAGGAGTTTTTCATCATCTTCTCTTATTCATAAATCAAAGATACAATAATTGATATTGGCCCATGTTTTAGAGGGAGGTAGCATATATTTAACTATGTGAAGTAAGAATTATTTTATGAAGTCAAAAGCTAATAAAAGTATTTGAATATAAATTAGGTAAGTTTTGGACTTCCTTATCAACTTATCAAGATGGATTTTTAAAACAATATTGGTAATACTTTAGGGGAATTCATCTACAAGGGATCAATAACTAAGGAGAAAAAGTATGCTGAATACCTAGATATGTGTTTCTATGAATATTTAAAAACCTTTTTAATAATTAAAAAATAAATTTAAATCAAGAGAATGAGACTTTAAATGGATTATGAAAAATTATATTTTGATATTGTAAATGTTAAGATACTAGACACATGGTAAGATATTGCAAAGTGAAATTGATGGAAAAAGTGGTGAAAATTTTTAACCATTGTAACACCCTAGGTCTACTCACATGATTGTCCAAAACACGAAGTAAATTTTTTTGATCAATCTCCTTAATAATTTCATGTAGCACCCAATATTAATTAGTACATAAAAATATGATTACTCATTTCAAGGAGGCTAACCACTATAGATGGTCCCTTAAATGGTTGAGATTGACCAGATCCCACAACAAGTACCATTTGTGAACACATTTGTATCCTTTACTAGAGGTATATGTTCATGGAAAGGGGTTGTAATTCTAGGGCTCATAACACTTAAAATTATGGACACATATTTTTCTACCTTATAGCATGGTGTACTTAGGATCCTTGTCCTAAAATTTTTGCCCGAGGCACATATGTTCTTGTTATCTTCTCCATGCTAGGGTATAGCGTTAGTATACCTAGTGCCTAGTTGAGAATCCACCTTCCCTAGATTCAACTAGGGTCCACCATTACTCTGGCTCAAGACCATGTATCTCAAGTTATGCAATAGTTGACGAAGAGTAGTCCCATACCAACTCTCTACTAGACCTTCTAGCTTTGAGGTCTAGCTTCCCCAATAATACCTCAATATTCTACTAGAAATTCCCCAATTGATCATAATACATGATACCTTTCACGTATTACTCACATATAAGCTTGGAGAGAGTGTCTCATACCATCCCTCGTTACTTGTTCATGGTAATAGGATCTACTCGTCCAAGGTAGGATTACCAAAAATAGATTGATTATCGAACCACATCATTTTCCCTTCCTGCAAATGTCGGTGTTGGGTGGATGCTCATCTAAATTGATGAAACATCAAAGTAATTGTACCATCCTTTTCGATGGCTAAGATGAGTCTAACTTGGTTCATGGATATTTTGTGGTCTCAGATGAAGAACATAGTTATCTTCATTTTACTAAAACATCCATTCCTTTCTAATAAATACGGAATCCATAATTTTAACCAAAATAACTACTTTGATAAAAGAAATTATAACAACACTAATAATTAAATAGACTTTATTTATTTCAAATAATGTTTAGCATAATAGTGTTGTCTAGTCTAAATGATTGTTTAATTTTCTCATAACAAAGTTTTTACAAAAATACATTGCTAAAAGTCTTCACATATCCACCCTAACATTATAAAATAAACTCCTAACAAAATAAAAGACTTTCACTTATTATATAAAATAAAAGTCTTCACATATTTATCTTTAATAAAATAAAAGACTTTCATATATCATACAAAATAAACTAACTAAATATTTTTCTTATTAATTAAAATAAAAAATAAGTCAATTTTTATTGACTAGATGATAATGTTATATAAAATATATTAAATAATTAAAATATTACTTAATTCAATAAAAAGTAGGTTTTAGTCGTTCCATAAAGATAACGAAGAACCTATTTATATCTTCAAAGTATTATGATCACTAAATTGCATAAAATAAAAGTCTTTCTACCATAAAAGTAGTCAATAGACTATGTTTTATATTATTATAAATATTTGGCGAGCGATGGTTTTGGCGATCGAAGACCGGAACCCTGAGAAGCAGGTTTCGTAGGAGGAAGAATACCGCAACGCCATGATGACGACAGGGTTTGACTGGAGTGCAGCTAAAAATGGATCCTCCCACAGTGACATTGAACAGGGGAAAAAAACCTCCCGATCAATTGGGCGGACCAAAAAAATCTTATGTAGAATGTTTGCAACAAAATCCTAGACTGCCCCCTAGCGGATCGATGGATTTCATTCTGCAAGGCAACGATGTGTTGTGCCCTAAAAACCTCATGGAATATTATGCATCTCATGATTCCTTCTCATTAGTGGGAAAGTTCGTAGGAGGGCACCCAGACATGGATGCGATTCGATGGTGGGCTACTTCAAAATGGAAAGTTATGGGAAATTTGGGTCTTTCGAAAATGACCAAAGGTTTTTTTATGATTCAGCTGAATACCCAAGAGGATGCAAAGCGTATTATTTTTAGAGGTCCTTGGTTCTTCAGAAGACGAAGCCTATTCCTCAAAAAATAGGAACCAAATTTTGACCCCGACTCTCAGAACATCAATTTCACTCCCATTTGGGTCCGCCTCCCCAACCTCCTTGTACATTTTTTCTACGAGGATGCTCTCCAAGGTCTGGCTAGGGCTTTTGGATATTTGGTAGTTATTGACCCAGCTACCCATGCTAGAACGTGCCTAACCCAGGCCCACATGTGTGTAAATGTGAATATGGAATCACAACTTCCAGATCACCTCAATATTATATACAAGGATTTCAGGCGAAGGCAGCCACTGATATTAAAAAAAAACCTACTTTTTGTCCATATTTTTAGTCGTAAGGGAACCTCCCTTCTCAATGCCCTAAGCACAAAAACCCTAATGAATATTCCTAGCCAAGTGGGCATCCACAACTAAGAACCAATCAGAAGGAAACTAGCAGTCAATGGCAAGCCAGGAGGAATGCGCAGCAGAACCAACCACTTCAAGATCAAGCTCAAGCTCTCCAAAAGGCAAGTTCCTCTTTCACCACTGCTAATAAATTTGATTTACTTAAAGATTCTGGAACCAATGAGGTCTTTGAACAAGGTGAAATTCTTGTCCCTCCATCCCCAAAACATATCAATTCCCCTTCGGGGCCCCCTGACCCCATGTCCATTCAAAATATTCCTTGTTCCCCACTTCAGGAGCAGATCCCCAAGTCCAACAATGTCCCCCAGTGCCCATCACAAAAACCCCTCCGATCACCGTTATCCATAGCCTTGTACCAACCCCTTTAAGAGTTTGGATTTCCAACTTCCCTATCCTCCTTTATCGATGTCAATTCTAATAGCGTCAGGCCGCCCTAGAATACCATGACCATCGAAGTCCCAAAAAAACTCGTAGCTTCAGAAGGTCTCAAATGGATGTGGGAGTAGACAGAAAGAAAGGTAGGCCTTATGATGTTGAACGCTGAAATCAGGACACAACCGAGGATATAGCAAATGGTACGCAGAGAACCCTGTTCCAATAAAATGTCAGTTCTATCAAGGATGAAAACCAAAGACCCAAACCCCCTGCACAACAAGGCAAAGGGGGAAAGAAAACCTCCAAAAGTTCCAAATGAAAGTCCTCTCCTAGAATGCAAGAGGACTGAATGGGGTAGCCAATAAGAGATTGGCTGCAACCATGCAGAGAGATTACAACCCCACATTTTTTCTCATTCAAGAAACTAAATTGGACAATCAAATTTCACCTAGGATAGCCAAAATCATCTAGAAAAATTGTGATTTTTTCCACTTCCTAGATTCTGGCACTGCAAGTGGGTTCTTGTGCCTTTGTAACCCATCCATAGTCGAGGGTAGATTTATTTTTGGTCATGACAGGCTGTCTAATATCCTGTTTCACGACCTCAGCTCCTAGACTTCTTGGATTATGTCCAACATCTATGCTCCCAATACTACTTTGGGAAGAACGATGTTGTGGAACACCCTCACCCAGATGAGACAGGCCTTTGCCAATATTCCATGGGTTCTAGCAGGGGATTTTAACTCCCCTCTTCAATTCTATGACAAGAAGGGAGGAAATGCAGTTACTAACAGGGATATAAGGGACTTGAGACAATTTGTTGACAGTAATGTCCTTATGGATGTTTCGATTCAAGGCCTCAAGTTCACTTGGAGTAACATATGGATGGAAAACAATCTTATCCAAGAGCACCTTGATCGGGTGTTGCTCTCCCAAGAAGCCCTCCCCCTCTTCGGTGATGCCAATCTACAGGCTCTCCCGAAGATTGGGTCTGATCACAGCCTACTCCTCTTCGAGACTAGTAGCAAGCCTCAGTTCAAGACCCATTTTTGGTTTGAATCCATGTGGAATCACCACCCGGATCTCAAAAATCGAATAGCAAAATGGTGGCAGGTAAGCTTTCCAGGGATAGCCTCTAACCAGTTTATGCAAAACTCAGATGGGTCAAAGATAATCTCAAAGTTTGGAATAGAGAAACCTTCCAAAACATCTTTGAAACCAAGCAGAACATCAAAACTAGATTAGGGCAAATTGAGGATAGTTTTCAAAGAGGCCAGGGTGATGATAGTCTCAGAAGTGAAGAGAGGATATTGCTCTTTGAATACCACAACACCCTGAGTAAGGAAGAAACCTTTTGGTGCCAAAATTCGAGACAGATCTGGCTCAGGGAAGGAGACTCCAACTCCAAGTTTTTTCACATATCCAGTCTAAGGTGCAGGGGCTGTAATAGGATTAAAAGCCTTACTAAGCAGGATGGGACCCTTATCTCTAATATCTAGCACATTAGGGATGAAGCCGTCAACCACTTTAAAGACCTCCTTGCCTCCCCCCCCACTTCCTTCCTCATGTCCATGGATTCCCTACTTGACAATATTTCCAATATCATTCTCGATGAAACCAATGAGTTTCTCATCAGCCCCCTATCCCACAAAGAAATCCACCAAGGCCTCTTCTCAATGTATCCTAACAAAGCTCCCAGACCCGATGGCTTTTACCCAAGGTTCTTCCAAACCTTCTAGGACATTGTGGGACCTGACCTGTGTCTGGCCATCTCTGACATGTAGAATTCTAGATCTATTCCCAAAGATATTAATTCCACTTTCCTGGTCCTCATCCCCAAGGGGTCCAATTCCTAGTCTTTGTCTGATTATCGGCTCATTAGTCTCTGCAATGTAATCTACAAAGTTCTATCCAAAGACTTGGCCAATAGATTCACTAGAATACTTCCTACCATCATTGACCACTACCAGGGAAGTATTGTCAAAGGCAGAAACATCTTGGATGGGGTTATCACCATCCACGAGCTGATCCACTCTGCCTACAATGCTAACTCTACTTCCTTCTTTCTGAACCTTAATATGAATAAGGCCTTTGATCGAGTGAATCAAGAATTTCTTTTCAAAATCCTCCTCAAATTTGGTTTCCATGAATCTTGGGTAAATATGATTTCTAATTGTGTCTCTTCTTCTTGGTTCTTGGTCCTGGTGAATGGGTCCATTGCCAAATATTTTCCTAGCACCAAGGGGCTAAGACAGGGGGACCCTCTTTCCCCCATCCTCTTTATCATCCTGGCGGAGAGTCTCAACATAACCATTAAGAATGCTTGTCACAAAAACTTGATTTCTGGTATCAAGGCAGCCTCAGGTTTAAATCCCATCACCCACCAAAAATTTGTGGATGACATCTTGCTGACAACTAAAGCTTCAGTCTCTGAAGCCAAAAACATCAAGGGTATTCTCAATATGTATGAGGAAGCAGTTGGGCAAAAGATCAACTACACCAAAAGTAATCTTCATTTCATCAGCACCCCTGCTAGACAACAGGCTAAGATTGCGAGCATATTGGGGTGCTCCATTGCTGATTTTCCAACATCTTATCTGGGCCTACCCATGTTCTAGGGGAGGCCTCAACAAAAAATGTGGAACAATGTCACTGACAAGATTCATAAGAAGTTTGTAGGATGGAATGGGGCCCTACTCTCCAGTGCAGGCAAAGCGACTTTGGTCAAGTCGGTCCTACAGAGCATCCCCACATACTTTTTTTCAGTGTTCAAAATCCCTGCTGTGGTAGGAGAAGCTATTGAAAAACTCCAAAAATAGTTCCTGTGGTCGGGTAATGCTAATCACAAGAAGTTTCACTTAGTATCCTGGAACAAAGTCTGCTCTCCTAAAGACATGGGAGGTCTGGGATTACGACGTATAACCATTACAAATCAAGCCCTCCTGGCTAAGCAGGCTTTGAAGGTGGTTACAAATGCTAAAACATAGTGGGTGACCATTGTCAAAAGGAAATACCTACAACACTCATTCCTTGAAACAAATACCCCTCGCTATGGGTCCCACTTTTGGAAATCCATCAGCCACACTAAGCAGCTGGTTCAATAGGGATCTTGGTGGAAACTAGGAGATGGTAAGACCATCAATTTTTGGGAAGATGCATGGGCTAGAAAAGAACCACTCATCAGTGATCCCAACTTAGCCCCCATTAAGCACCTCATCATAGGAAGTATGGAGCTCATGTTGTCGATTTCATCACTTCTGACCAAGGATCCCACGGTTGGAAAAAGTTTTAGTTTAGAATTAAGAATGATGTGATTAACAAGGGCCTTACCACTCTCATGGACATATTCAAAGCTAACTTCAATACACAAGACCCTAAAGGAGGATGAACGTTGTTGGAAGGGGTCAAGTGATGGGGAATTCACGGTCAAAACTGCTACCAAGATGTTAGAAAATACTTTTATTGGCACCAAGAAAAATGATAGCCAGACTCTAGCCAAGAGTGTGTGGCTCAAGCTATTGATCCCAAAAGTGGCACATTTTTGCTGGCTTGTTGCTCATAACAAAATTTTGACCGCTGACAACTTGATTCCTAGAGGAATTATAGTCCCCAATAGGTGCTACCTCTGTACTAAATTTTGGGAATCCACACAGTATCTCCTCCTGGACTGCCCCTTTGTCGATAATGTGTTATCCATTTTGATCAAAAAATTCCAGGTCTACTGGACCCAGCCCAAGACTGTTGCTGAAATGTTCATTCAATGGCCAGGAATTTTCAAAAACTCTAGACTTCAATTCCTATGGAGTTCCATACTTCACCATGCGGTCTGGAAAATTTTGTTGGAACGTAATAACTGCATATTCAAATAGGATACCAAGAATCTGAAATATGTTTTCAACAGAGCACTATCCCTAGCTATTGAAAATAGTAGTCTAATTTTGTGTGAAGAGTTTCCCAACTATGGGTTAGAATCCCTTCTTTTTGCTTCCCTTAATATTCCCATAGACTATAGCAGAATCCAAAAGACTGGTAACTCCCGAACCCTGGCTAAATGGACCCCTCCCCCACAGGGATGGCTCAAATTCAACTTTGATGGTGCTTCAAAGGGAAATCCAGGGAGAGCTGGGGCATGAGGTGTCATCAGAGACCACACAGGAAACATCAAAGCATTCTCAAAAAATTTGGGGACCTAAACCAATAATTATGCAGAAGCTAGAGCCCTATGGAGGAGCATCGTGGAAAGTAGAACCTTTCCCAAGCCAATCATCTTTGAAGGTGACTCATCTGTGATTATTGGCCACATTACCAACAACAACTCAAGGGGGAAGAACATTCAAAATATAATTCAGGAGTGCCAATTACTCCTCAACAACAACCCCCAAAGTTAGATCAACCATGTTCTTAGGGAAGCCAACAAAGTGGCTGACATTCTCGCTAACAAAGTTGTTAATTAGTCAAAATTGATCATCTGGGAAGAAGATTTCCCTCAAGAAGTTATCTCCCAAGTGAATCAGGATGTGGAAAGTTGACTCTCTGTTAATCAGGATGACGCTGCTCGACAGAAAAAGAACAAGAAATCCCAGTAACCTAAGAGGATGTCGGATAGACAGGTGGACTGTCTGGTGTATGTCCTTCAGCTGTATCTTTTTGTTTTGTGTCCCTTATCTTAAGGGTTGTCTTTCGAATATAAGATATGTTGTATGTGGTGGAATTGTATTTGGTAAGCTGGTTTTTGGTTGTTTCCAATGGAGGCCTCAAGTGTCTCATTTTGCTACTGATGTAATAGGGACGAGACCCTTCAACCCGTAAAGCAATAAAATATTTTTTACCTACCAAAAAAAAATATTATTATAAATATTTTATAGTTCACAAAGTATTAAAAAAGTCAAATATCTTATATATCCATAATAAAACCTTCACAATGTGTGCGTATCAACATGGTCAAACAGAAGAGCAGGTGCGGAAAGAATATTTGCAAGACTTGATATATTTTATGCGGATAACATTTTTACTTGTGTTGGCAAAGGAAAGAGGCCCGTGGATGTTGATTTGGAAGTTACTAGCTCTGACCATGCTCTTATTTATACATGTGTTCACATTGGTGCAATGCTTGTTGAGAAGAAAAATTTTCCTTTCAAATTGAATGTCTCGCATATTGATTCTACATATTGTAGAGAGTTGATTCATTGTGTCTGGAATATGGAGCCAAGGCCTTCTAGGAAGGGATGGGTCCCTTGGTGGGATGCTTCTATCAAAAGGATGGTTAAATTTTTAAGGGGATGGGGGAGACTTCTAGCTAGAAAAAGGAGGATAAATATGAAGTCTCTCCGACAGAATCTTGAGGAGGATAGGAGAAAGTTGGAAGTTGATCCTATTAATTCTTCCTTACAATAAAAAGTTGCTGCTCTATAGGGAGAAATCAAGAAAATCGAGTGATGAGCCTAAAAAATGCTCATATTTTGTATGGGTTTCATTGATTATTATGCGGTAATATATTAGGAACTGTGTAATTTTATGAATGATTATATAATTATTTAATAGAATTATGTGTGTTATCTAATTTGTGTGTTTTAGTGTATTTTTGTGGAAATGTAGTTGGTTTTGACAGATTTGGATCAATTGAGGTCTTTCATGGACCTAGCACTCTATTTCTTTTGGAATCTAAGGCATGAAGGTAGGCACCTTCCTCTTCAAGGAAGGTGCCAACAGAAGGTAGGCGTCTTCCTCCTCAAAGAAATGCATCAACAGAAGGTAGGTGCCTTCCGTATAAAGAAGGTGCCTGACATAATTAGGTGCCTTCGACATAAGGAAGATGTCCTATACATGGCAAAGTACCTTCCATATAGAGAAGACGCCCACATCAGTAGGTGCCTTTCATAGAAATAAAGCACTCCACATCAATATGCACCTTTCACATACGGAAGGCATCTATCAAAATCACGTGAGGAAGGCACCTTCCTCATAGAGAAGGCACCTCCATTCTTCGCTAGTTGACCGAGTAAAGAGACATGGGTAGAGTTGATCGATGCAGTTCTGGTTCCACATCATGTAGGATAATTTTGGAAGTTGCACCAATAGATGAGAACATCTTACCTACACCAGGTGAAGCATGCATCAATCAGCAAATGCATAGCCGTTAGGAACAAAGCCCATTTTTAGCATATGCTGATTACGTTTACCAGACTATCCTAGTTTATTCTGGAATGAACTACTATTGTAACTTCTTTGTAATAGAATATTTGTGTGTGTGTTATATAAACACACACATACCTCTCTGATATATATCCAGAATCTATATTGAGAATACATTTGTCATTCTGAGGAAGTAGAAGCATTGTAATAATTATTTTGCAAATACAATAAAGTTCAAGAGTTCCTAACTACGTGTTCAGCTGGAAGAGAGCTACTGGAGCCTGGGCCCACTCCAAGCCAATATTCCTTACCTTTTACTTATGCTTTCCTATATTAGCTTCCTTCTTTCATAGGTTTATTTTTTGCACTGTTATTTCCATTTTCGTAGTAGGTTTACTTTTATTATGTACGTATGAATATTTACATTATTAGGATTTAATTATTCATATGTAAATTATTGTGGTGTGGATGAATGATTGAAAATCCTTTAAACCCCCAATAGTATAATTAGTTGGACTCATATCAAAGTGGATATTTTAAGTGATATTGTATGAGACACTTCTAAAGTTTACGAAGCTCCCTGGGTTACAATTTAAATGATCGAGCAGTGACAAAATAGGAGCAAAATTAACCTGTATTTGGCCCACAACATTTTGGCATTATTTTCAAGGAAGCACCTCTATTATATTAATTGCAATACCTAAAAACCTTCTATCTGACTGTGTATGATTTATTCTAGAAGAAGAGGACCTGACGATCGGATCATAAAACAAAGTCCACCAAAATTTGAGTTAGTCAAAAATTTTGAGTTTGAAATAGATTCGCCCGACTCATTGCCAGCAGTCCACTAGAGTGAGGATCCTTGCCTTGTGCAAAGTGCTTCCTCATCCCATCAACTTGGGGAAGAATGAACCATTGTAAACCCATTGTTTAAGAGGACACCCTTAGAGGAAGCACTATTGTGGAAAGCTATAGAAGACCGGATGATAACACCAGATGATCTTAGAGCCTTGAATCAAAAAGTTTTGAATGACCGTAAGGCCATAAGAACTGCATTAGAGACCACATTTCCTAAAAAAATGATCGATAAAGAGGCATATTTAATGATGAGCAAGATGTGTCATCCTAAGTATGCAAACCCAGGCAGTCCAGTATTGACTATAAAAATTGGGGGACATTCCTTGACCAATACATTGGTCAATCTCGATGCAAAAATCAACGTAATACCTCAGGAGACCATGCAAAGGCTACAACTCATAGAACTAAGACCTACCTCAATGGTTCTATAGCTGGCTGATCGATCAACCATAGAACAAGAAGGAATGCTAGAGGATATAATAGTGACAGTCGATGCATGGGAAAATTTGGCCGACTTCCTAGTTTTACAGTCTAAAACTAGGTTGGGTGGCTACCTGCTTATTTTAGGAAGACCATGGATGGCAACATCTGATTATTACATCAATTTTTGTGATGGTCTGATGACCATATTTAATGGATAGAACATAAAAATGTTAACCATTTCATCCCCCATGTAGTCCATTGATTCGTCGGGAGAGTGTACATTGACCAAGCACAAAGAGAAGGAGTTGTCCATCATCTAGCCGGTGATGGCATTAGAAAAATTGGTGGAGGAAGAATATGAGTATGGCGCTATCATAGAATTCCTCCAAGGAGAATCCTCTAGCACCATGCCTGAGTCACCATTAGCTGGCGCCCAAGACCACCACATTCAACAGATAAACGTTAGACTGGAAAGACATTGACCGTCAACAGTGGGTTAACCCCCATACAACTAATGGAAGTAGAACTCCTGGTTAGGAACCAACAGGCATGTGCATGTGAATACTTAGATATGAAAGGTATCAACCCAAAAATCTATACCCATCGAATATACCTCGAATATCAGGCGACTCCAAGTAGGTAGCCGCAAAGAAGAATGAATCCAACAATGAAAGACATTATCAAGGCATAAATACAAAAACTATTATCTTCTAGATTCATCTATTCAATTTCTAATAGTGAGTGGGTGTCACCGCTTGTGGTGGTCCCCAAGAAGAATGGGAAGTGGTAGATTTGTGTGGACTACAGGGCGTTGAACAAAGCAACAAAAAAGGATCACTTCCCACTCTCATTCATTGATCAGGTCTTGGATACACTTTTGGATGGAAGTACTTCTCCTTCCTAGATGTATTCAGTGGATACAACCAGATCCAGATAGGAGAATAAGACCAGGATAAAACAACATTCACCTGCCCTTAGGGAACATTCACTTATCGGGTATTGCATTTCGGGCTATGCAACGCACCTACCGCCTTCCAAAGGGCAATGCTAAGCATATTTTTAGACATGATAGGAGATGCAGTTGAAGTGTATATTGATGACTTCACCATTTACAGATAAACCTTTGACAAAGCAATGAAGAACTTGGAAAGAGTGCTCAAAATAAGTGAGGAAAATAATTTGTCCCTTAGTAATGAAAAATGCTTTATGATGATGCAAGAGGGCATCGTATTGGGGCACCATATCTCTGTAGAAGGAATAAAGGTTGACAAAAGGAATATAGAGGTCATAAAGGACCTACCTAGCCCTAGAACCCTATGAGAGGTGAGAATTTTCCTCGGGTCTACCAGGTACTACCGGCGATTTATCGCCGACTTCAGTAAAATTGCGAGACCACTACACACTTTATTGTCTAAAGACATGGAATTCAACTGGACAGAAGACTACAAAAGAGCATTTTAGTCGCTCAAGGAAAAGCTGATATCTACACCTATTCTAAGGGGACCAAATTGGGCTATACCCTTCCATATCTATTGTGATGCATCCAACAATGCAATTGGAGTAGTCCTCGAGTAGAAGGATGGCAAGGAATTTTATGCCATCTACTACATCAACAAAAATTTGGTAGGGACTGAGCTCAACTATACAGTGACAGAGAAAGAATTCCTTGCGGTTGTACATGCCATAAACAAATTCTGCCATTATATCACTAGATACAAGGTGTTCATACATACGGACTACACACCTATCAGGTATTTAATGAGCAAACCGGCTATTGGAGGAAGAGTTATAAGATGGCTTCTACTATTGTAGGAGTTCGACATAACAATAGTTGAAAAACCTAGCAAAGATAACATTGTAGTGGATTTTTTGTCCAGATTGATGCTAGCATACCATGCGAAAGTGGAAGACTAGTTTTCGAATGAACATTTGTTCACCATCAATGAGCAGACATCATGGTACACAAACATAGCCAATTACTTAGCCATTGAAATAACCTCGCCTGCTATCTCCTCACGAGAAAAGTATGTGGTAGTAGAGAAGAGTGCCTCCTTTATATGGGTTGAATACCTCCTATTTAAAATAGGACATGATCATATTATAAGGAGATGCGTAGTAGAGTAGGAGTTCTCAAAAATACTCAAAGCTTGCCATGATGAACCATGCAGAGGACAATTTGCAGCGAAGCAAACTGCCTATAAAATCCTACAGGCTGGGTATTTTTGGCCCACTCTATTTAAATATGTGGTTGCCTACGCCAGAAAGTGTGACAAGCTCCAAAGAATGGATAGACCAACCCATCAGGACAAGATGCCCCTTCAACCGCAAGTGCATCTAGAGCCCCTCGATAAGTAGGGCATGATTTTGTGGGGCCAATCAATCCACCTTCGATAGGAAGGAGATTTATTTTAGTCTGCACAGACTACATCACCAAGTGGGTGGAAGTTCAAGCATTGAGGGATTCAAAGGAAAGAACACTATCTGATTTCTTATTTTCTCATATTTTTACATGATTCAAGGCCCCCAGAGAGTAACAATGGACTAGGTACCTCAATTTACCTCCAAGCTAATCGAGGAGTTGATGGAACAATATAGAATTTGGTACAACAAGACTACACCCTACCACCCGTAGGAAAATGGGCAAGTAGAGGTTACAAATAGGGATATTGAGAATATCCTAACAAAAATTATGTAGCAAAATAGGAAATATTGGGCTACATGGCTTCCAGAGGTAGTATGGGCATACAACACCACTTGTAAATCAACCACCAGCTTCACATCCTTCCATCGGGTCTACGGGAAGAGTGTGATTATGCCCATTGATTTTGAAATCAAGACACTTAGAACTATTTTAGAATTAAATTTGAGCTTAAACGAAGCTCAAAAAGAGAGGGTTCAACAGCTGAACCAGTTGTCCAAATTCTGAAGGGATGCTTTACAGAGAATGAATATCATACAAAAGTAAAGAAAAAAATGGTATGATCGACACATCAAGCTGAAGCAGTTACAAGAGGGAGAATGGGTGCTGTTGTATAATTCCAGGTTCTAGGAGAGGAAGGAAAAATTAATGCAAATATGGATGGGACCATATGAGGTGGTAGTGCATGTTAGGACTATTGACGACAACAACATTGTATTGATAGTGAATGGCCACCGACTGCGGCCCTACAACACGTCCAAAAATTTACTGGTGGAGTCTTGAACAGGCATAGGGGAAACCCCATCCTTGTAAATCTAGAACAAATTCTCAGCAAGTAGAATGGTGGACATGGAGGTGTCCACCAAAATCAATTAGTTTAGGTTTGTTTTATTTCTTACGGTGTGTTTTGCAGGGACGACACTCGCATGCAAGCTGCAGGTATCTTAGTAGAGGGCCTACCAAGCACGGAATGCGTCTAACTGCCTATAGTTTTATTTTCTTTTCATTTGCTTTTACAGGTGGAGGACCTAACAGCTCAAAAAATGGGTATCTAGGAAACTAGGTCTAAATCGGCTCAGCATCCCGACACCTGTGCACGTAGTTTACAAGCAACATCTATCCAAGTTCTTGGTGAAGGCAATAAACTCTCCTCCAGGGGGAAATTGCACGCCAGGTCCAGCAGGAGGATGCTGCGATAGCATGAAGAAAAGTCTGAGGAGGATTGATAACCCTTTCCCAGATGATAACAACATGCTACTAAGAAAAATGCCTTGTATAAGTCCTTCCTCTTCAAACAAGACTCCCCACTTGAGAAACAATGCCTTCCTCCTCAAAGAAGGTGCCTAACTAAGGTGGACGGTGTCCGCAAGAAGAAGGTATCAAGCTGGAGGTGAGGCACCTTCCTTATAAATAAGGTGCCCCACATAAATAAGGTGCCTTCCTTATAAATAATGTGCCCTAGAGAAAATAAGGTGTCTTCCTTATAAAGAAGGCGCCCCAGAGAAGGCAGGCGCCTTCCAAAAAAAAAATTGTTGAGAAGGCGCCTTCAGCATCATGAAGGCACCATGAAAAAAAAATGATGATGATCAAAGCACCTTCCATTTCAAGAAGGCACATACATTCACAAGTGCCTTCCGTAGCGGGAAGGCACCATTATTAAAAAGTGCCTTCCACGACAGGAAGGCACCGTCAAAGCAAAAGCACCTTTCGTAGAAAGAAGGCACCAACAAGAAGAAGCGCCTTCCACCTAGGGAAGGTACCATTCATTTAAAGAACCTTCCACATTGGGAAGGCACCAAAATCTCCTTTCACGTACAACCAATGCTTTGGTTTCATGTGCACCTCGATTTGAACAAGATCAACACATTATTGGGTAGCATCAAATTACCACCAGACCCATGTGATGAAAAATCTTCCCCAATAAAAAATTATGTGGAGTTACGGGGCGAGATCCTCGCACATGCCTAAAAAATTATGGACAAACGGTTTTTCAAATACCAATCAGGAGCCTATCTTCGGTATCAAACCTTGAACAATTCAGCATCGAAGTCCAGTGTAATTCGCACATGTGAAATACCCATCCTTCATGTCATAAGCTGACGAATCACTACTATTCACGATGCATGGAACATCCAATCAGGTATGCGCATAATTTTAATTAATTTTTTATGTAATATTTCATGAATTATGCAGTACATAAAAATAGCGCCGCCATGAAAATCATGCACCCCCATGGCCAAAACATCATGCCAACGATATGGCTCGAAATGCGTACCTTGCCAACCCCAAAATTGAATGCTAGGGTTATGCGCCTTCCTTATAAGAAGGTGCCTTCCTAAGAGTGTAAGGCAGGAACATAAAAGCAGTTAGGGAAGGCACCATGGGAGGACGATCAAAGAATCATGTCGTCAAGAAGAATGAGCCAAGTGACACAGAGGGGATCAGGGGGGCAGTGAGGACTCAGTTTGAAGCTAAGGGATGGCTTGATTATTGTACCTGGGTCTGTCATAACTAGGATATGGAGGCAGCCAAAGAATTTGTTGCCTCTTTAAGAGGCAAAGCAGCTCAAGTGCATGGAAGGGAGATCTCGATCACCCTGAAATACATCTCCCAAGTGACTGGCTTGCCTCTCACAAGTGAGTGCACATACAAGGGCGGCATGCTAAAACAGTATGCTAAATTACTACTACCAGGAGAAAATGTGTAGGTAGAGAAGGAGGGGTTGCCAAAAATCCGACTTCCTATGAACCTGTAGAAGTTGTTTGAGCAAATTGATCACTTTTTTACATGCACTGGGAAATATTCCCATTTGCACATTAATCATGTGTAGTTCTTAAATAACTTGGTGCATGGGAGGAAGATGAGTGTGCCCTTCTACCTGGAAAATTCCCTAAAGGAGGAAGCAGCTCGATACCAGAGGGTTACACCTTCCGTCTTGGCCCATCGTGGGCTGATATTGATGTTGGTTTGCCATGCAAATGCACAAAGGGCACAAAGGGAAGACTCCCATGTAGAGGGAGATGGTATCCAAGAAGGGCAGGAATATTCTACTGCTAGGGCAAATGAAGATGAAGAAAGCCCCACATCAGAGGTAGAAGAAATTAGGTAATTGTCATTTAGAAAGGGGTACTCACCCCTGCTTGAATTCATAGAGGAAGGGGTATGATTTGCCAGTGGTAGATCCAAATTATGGCAACTGGAGCCAGTTCCTGGGAGGAAATGCATATGGTGCCTACTCCTATCATCAGAGGAAGAGGAGGATGACTTGGAGGCTGTTCTCATAGCCTAGACCCTCCAAGAATTAACCAGCCGGATCCCACAGGACGTTGGGACTTCTATGGGAATCAATCAAGAGGTTGACATGGCCCTAGAAGAGGCCCTAGAATGGCATACTAAGTATTGGATGGCCCAAAAAATGTTGGAGGATTGCTAGATGACACACAGGGAAGAATTGGAGGAGCGAGCATGAATAATAACTCAGCTTGAGCAGTTGGTCTAGTAGTTGCAGGAGGAGAATCAGTAATTCCAGGCCAAGGATACAAAAAAAAGGGATGCATCGAATCAGAACGATTGGGTGATTGAGATCCCGATGAATTCTCCTATTTCATTATAAAGAGTATACTCTTTGAGGGAATTTCGGTCAGATTCCCAAAAAAGCAGACTGAAAGCAAGGGATAATTACTTTGTTTTTGAGATTAATAGGGGAGGGAGCTTGACAGAGCCCCCTATTATAGACCTAAGTGACACAGAGCCTGGTGTGGACCAGCAATCATAGATAGAACTAGGGGTGAAGGAAGAATTCCCTGAACCTAAAGGAGGGACCAAAGGACCTGCAAGGTCGGCACCAGAATAACCAAAGAAAGGAGGGACAACTCTGGGAATAATAGAGCAAGTCCCTCACGATGAAGAGACACTCGTCAAAAATGAGGAGAAACCCCCTGTTCGAGCTGCCATAATTTCTACCAGGGCCAAAGAAAAAGGGCCTAGGATGGCTCGAAGGAAGGCGAAGGTGACCTTCACCGAGCCAATCGAGGACGAATGGGAGATGCAGTCATTCGTGGAGAGGCAGAAGCAGTTTGAAAAGCTACGTGAAGAGATGGCAGCAGTAAAGAAAGTCAGGAGGTCAGACTCAAAGGTCTAGGGAGACCTAGGTATTTGTGTTAACCCAACAGATAATGATTAGTTCTGGGAGATTTATGGGTCATACCACAGATGCCCCTCGAAAATATGAAGATATTTTAAGATATGGGGGGTATATGGGCCTAAGTTAGAAGCCGCTACCATTGCAAGATAAAATACAGGGCTTACCCCTAAAGCTGCCCAATTACACAAGGCCCAGATAGTCCAAATAAAGAGTGATACTTTTGATATTCCTCTTGCAGTAGTCAGACCTCTAGATGTTGACCTATGGCAAGTCGTAGAAGTTGCATTCCAGAAACAGGGACTACACTGGCTATACCACCTCCAGGAGCAGCCATGGTGGGAACCTTGAACAGATAGAGCCAACAGATTGAGCAAAAGCAGATAACAGTAGCTGGCTGCCCCAACACCACAGATCTGCATAGAAAAAGAAAGACCGCACCTCCCAATTTCGATCCACAAAAGAAGCAGTCACAGGCTGCAGGTACATCTAGATCCACTAGAAAATGGCGACGATGAAGAAATATGAAGAGCTACCTGTAGTTTTGATTCCACGAGGGCGTGGCATAAGTTAGGCATGGGGGGATGATAAGCCTAAAAAATGCTCATATTTTGTATGGGTTTCATCGATTATTATGTAGTAATATATTAGGAACTGTGTACTTTTATGAATGATTATGTAATTATTTAATAGAATTATGTGTGTTATCTAATTTGTGTGTTTTAGTGTGTTTTTTGGAAATGTAGTTGGTTTTGATAGATTTGGATCATTCAAGGTCAATCATGGACCTGGCACTCTGTTTCTTTCAGAATCTAAGGCATGAAGGTAGGCGCCTTCCTCTTCAAGGAAGGTGCCAACAGAAGGTAGGTGCCTTTCTCCTCAAGGAATGTGCCAATAGAAGGTAGGAGCCTTCCTCTTCAAGGAAGGTGCCAATAGAAGGTAGGCACATTCTATATAAAGAAGGCACCCGACATACTTAGGCACCTTTCATATAAGGAAGGTGCCCCATACAAGGCAAAATGACTTCCGTATAAAGAAGACACCCACATTAGTAGGCGCATTCCATAGGAATGAGGCGCTCCACATCAGTATACGCCTTTTGCATATGGAAGGCACCTGTTAAAAGAACATGAGGAAGGCACCTTCCTCATAGATAAGATGCCTCCATTATTTTCCAGTTGACCGAGTAAAGCGATGTGGGTAGAGTTGACCGATGTCGTTCCAGTTCCACATCACGCAGGATAATTTTGGGAGTTGCACCAACATACGAGAACGTCTTACCTATGCCAGACGAAGCATGCACCAATCAACAAATGCTTAGCCATTAGGAACAAAGCCTATTTTTACCAAATGTTGATTACGTTTACCAGACTGTCCCAATTTAGTCTGGACTGAACTACTATTGTAACTTCTTTGTAACATAAGCTCTGTGTGTGTGCTATATAAACACACACAGACCTCTCTGATAGATATCCAAAATCCAGATTGAGAATACATTTGTCATTATGAGGAAGTAGAAGCATTGTAATAATTCTTTTGCAAATACAATAAATTTTGAGAGTTCCTAACTACATGTTCAGCTAGAAGGGAGGTATTGGAGCCTAGGACCACTCCAAGCTAGTATTCCTTTCCTTTTACTTATGCTTTCCTAGATTAGATTCATGCTTTCATAGGTTTATTTTCTGCACTGTTATTTCCATTTTCGCAGTAGGTTTACTTTTATTATGCACTTATGAATATTTACATTCTCAAGATTTATTTATTCATATGTAAATTATTATGGTGTGGATGAATGATTGAAAATACTTTAAACCCCCCAATAGCATAATTAGTCAAAATCATATAAAAGTGGGTATTGTAAGTGATCTTGTATGAGACACTTCTGAAGTTTACAAAGCTCCCTGGGTTGATAATTTAAATGATCGGGCAATGACAAAATAGGAGCAAAATTCACCTGTGTTTGGCCCGCAACATCGAGGATTATATTAGTAGAGGAGTGCAAGTGATAAGTAGACTCCATTGGATAAATGAAGGAGATGCTTCGACTAAATTCTTCTTCAATTACATTCGTAATAAGATTGCTTCAAAAAATATTCTAATTCTACAGCGGGAAGATTGTACTCATACTAAGGAGGAGGGAGAGATAAGGAAGCTTTTTGGTAATCACTTTAGTAATATTTTTATGGCATATGATATCACTGTGGATGTTCAACATGCTAGGGATTTGATTAAAGATTGCATTTCAAAGAAGGTTTTCAGCTTTGAGAGTGATCGCATGGCCGCTAATATTTTCGAGGAATTGTTTGGTGCTTGAATGAAAAATTGTAAGTCACTCGGTCCTGATGGTCTTCCAATAGAATTTTATAAGTACATGTGGGATTGCATAGGGGAATACTATACTAAAATGGTACATGAAGTGTTTGAAGGGGTAGGATTTTCTTCTGGGATGAATCAATGTGTGATTAAATTAATCCCCAAAGGAAGTAATAAGGACAAAATTGGTGGTTGGAGACCTATTATTCTTTTGAATGTTTCGTATAAGATAGTTGCTAAAGCTTTAGCTTTGATGCTACGATAAATTGCTACCATAATTGTTAGAGAATAAAAAACTAGGTTTGTGAAATGGAGATTTATCCAGGATGCTATTCTTTCTGTATGGGATACGATGGAATGGATGGAAGAATCTCAGTAGCGGGATATCTTCTTAAAAATAGACTTTGACAAAACCTATGATAAGGTTGATTGAATGTTTATATTTAAAATATTGGAATAGCTTGGGTTTAGCAGCTCTACAGTTCAGAAGATCTGTATGCTCTTCTCCTCAGCTTCTTCCAAGGTGGTGTTCAATGGGAGAATATCCAAAAGTATTCAACTTTTTAGATCAATCAGGCAAGGTTGCTCTTTGGCTTCGTTATTGTTTATCTTGTCTGCGGATGCTTTGGGGTATATGTTGGAAAAAAGTGGTCATTTGGGCTTATTAGATGCATCGCTCTTCTGGAGGTACATCTTCTAAATAGTCATTTTGTTGATGACTATTTTCTTACTATGCAGCTAGTTAGAGATTCTATTTTGGGTATGCAAGATTATCTTCAATAATTTCTTGAATCTGGGGCAGTGGTGAGTGAGGCTAAATCAGATTACTAGTTGATAGGAGCTGAGGATTTGCCTGGTGGGATTAACATTGGCTGGAGGAAAGTTCATGATGGAGAAATTATTAGGTATTTGGGTATTCCCTTTGGCAGGAGGATTTCCCTCAAATCTATGTGGGATTGTTGCATGGATAGGTTTGAAAAGAAGCTTTAGGATTGGAAAATAAGTTGATTTCTTTTGCTGGGAAGCTCATTGTTATTAGTAATATTATCCAGAATTGTCACATGTATTACTCCTCTTGTTGGCTTCGTAACTTTACTCAATATAGGAGGTTGGAGACTGGCATTAGGAGTTTCTTGTGGGCTAATATGGATGGATCCAGGCATGTTCCCCTTATTGCTTGGAAATATTGCAATGTTCCTAAGAAGGAGGGTGGTTTGAGGCTTTTGGATATTCAGGTGCACAAAAAATTTCTTGCTTCTAAGTGGATTACCAGATGCCTGGAGGGTAATTTTGGATGGCAGTGGTTTTTGAGATATCAAATTCATACTTGTGTCAATCTTGATGGGATTCACAGGGCTTTCAGCTTTGAGGATATTATTGGGCATCCTAGTTGTTTTAAATTAGAGGAGGCATCTTGATTAAAAGGATTTGGGAGGCCTGGAAAGAGGTTGTTGGAATGGTTAAATGGGATTTTTTGGATGATAGGAGAGATTGGACTCTTTCTTCCAAAGCTATTTGTCTTTGGCAGGAAAATGATATGTATGATGTGGATAGGCCTAATTTGTAATGTAAGAGGCTTAGCAATAAAGGTCTCTTTAAATGGACTAATATATGGGATGGAAATGTTGGGTTGTGGATTCCTTGGAAATAATTGCTTGTTAAGTTTAAATTAAAACCTTCTGATAAATTCGCTATTCAACAGATTCAAGGTCTTCTTTCGCCTGAGTAGCTATATAAGCTTTTAGGTGGCCTTTCGGGTCTGATTTGGAAATACTAGAGGTGGAATTATGGGAAGCCAATTTGGTGCTTTAAGGCTTCTAAAATTTATTAACTGATGCTTCCTAGTATCCCTCTTGGGGGCGTATTGAATGGTATATGGGGTTTGAATTGTACATTCGAGAAATGGAAGAAACGGTTGTATGGAGTTTGGAATTTTAGGGTCTCAATGTAGCTAAGGTTTTTTCTTGGTTGGTGATGATGCAAGGTCTATAAAGCAAAGCTCAATTAGCCAAGTGGAGCATATTTTTGATGCTTGCGCTAGTTGTGGTTGCAGTGAAACTATTAAGCACATATTTTGGGAATGCCCAAGAACAAGGAAGGTTTGGAAAGCGACGAATTGGCTTTATGGCAGTGTTTCTCAAGGACATATTGGGTGGAAGAAGGTTTTTTTTGGTGACTTCCTTGATTATGCATCTCATAGAAGGGTGTTTTGGCATATTATCAGGATCTCTATTCTTTTCAGCATTTGGAAGGATAGATGCAGCTTGGTTTTTAGAAATGAGAAGGCCCCTGTTGATGCTACTATTGGCAAAGCAACTAGTTTTGTTTATGGTCAAATTAAGGTTTTTAGGGATGAAATTTTGACAGACTACCTTAGAATAGATAAAAGTGCTAGATCTTATTTCTTGCTTGTATTTTACAAGCTTATGTAATGACTATCTATTTTTTGCTGATGTATTTTTTATCCTTCCTTTAATATGAAGTATTTATTCAACAAAAAAAACCTTCACAATGATATTAAAAGTTTAACCCTAATTATACTTTGAATACTCATTGATTTAAAAAGCTTTTAAGTAATTTTTATAAATATTACCAGGTTGTTCAAGTAAACTTTGACTACTTTATTATTCAAAATTCTATCTAATGGTAACCATACGAGCAAAAATAGCTAATTAAAAACTATGGATTTTTATAACTTTATTAATATAACCCTGTTGATCTATATCATAATAAGTTATCCAAATTAATATCCCAACTGTTTATTAAAGAAGGCTTTCCATATATATCAAAACGATTTATTTCCAAGCATTTTTGATAGTGAATGGAGGCTATTTTTATGACTTTGAGGGTTTAAATTTAGTTATATAATGCATCTGAGATAGATTGCTAGAAACTCTAGCAAGGCTTTGCATGTGGCTTACTAAGAACAAGCCAGATGTCAATTTCAATGGTGTAAATATCTGAACAAGGGCAGTATTTAATCATTGCAACAATTTTACACTATTTCCAATTGTTAAACATGTCATTTTTAATAATTTAATAATATATTTCTTTTTAAATAGATATAGAGCTCTAATAGCCAGTATTATTCCAATAGAATAGTAATATTCCAATAGAATATTACACAAGAAAGAAAATAAATAAGACTTTAATGTAAAATGCTAGGAGTGACTAGGGTTTTGAGTATCATTATGGTCCCCAACTTTGGTGACTAATGCGCAACATTGGCACCGTAGAAGAGAATGCATGAAATAATGGCTCCTCTCATTCAACTGTGAAGGTTTATACTGAGAATGGTCCACAAGGTAACCTTTATTCTCTTGATGTAATTCTTTCTTTACCTGAAGTTGATTTTACATGTCACAATTTAGAGTCACTCACCCTTGTCAAGTATTTCATTGGACGCATCCCTAATGAGTTTTCCCTTAGGGCTTGGGTTAACACAACTTGGACTCCTCATGGAGTTAAGCTAATGATGGTTCAAAACCTTACAAAGGGATTTTTTCTATTTTACTTTACGAAAACAACCCATGCTAAGGTGATTTACGAACATGGCCCTTGGTACATGAGAAGCTCTATGCTTGTTTTTTCTCCTTGGACCATGAATTTTCTGTTTCTGAGCAAAGATCTACCAAAGTAACTATGTGTCTAGAATTCCTACGACTCTATCTACCTTTGTGTCCCTTTCTCAGTCGCATAGTAGCCCCTCTTGGGCATGTCATTTTGGTGGAGGCGAACAAATTTTTCCATACACACCCTCAAAAACGATTTGCATTGAGATTGATTTTTCTCGATATATCAAGGAGTCTATTGACATTCAAGTTGGTGAAACTATGTTATCCCAATGGATCCTCTACATTAATTTACCCAACACTTGTTTTCGATGCCAATACTCAGCACACAAGATCAAATACTGTACCTTGATACCACATAATAGGGATAAATAGAGCCCCAACACACTGAGTGCACCCACTCCTAAACCTCAGGAGGATGGTTGGACGACTCTAGGAAGACATAAAAGTACACATTTGGCTGCTTCTAAAGATACATAGTCCAAGTCGACACATGTCTCACAACCGGTAAAAAAAGATATAAAAAGGAAAAAGTTGATCCAGGAGCTGAAACTACCAACAATTAGGCTCCTCAGTCTCAAAAAAAGGATGCAGTAGTCCTTGCTTCAGATTACTCTAGTACATTTCCCCTAGCTAACGATATATGCTCCTACAGCTCGAGAAGGGAATTTGCAAAGAAAGATGATGCTCCAAAGAAGCAACTTCATATGACCAATGTTCAGTTGGGCAACAACTACAATGTGTTGGAGTATCTTAACGACAATGAGGATATGTCATTGGATGCAGATCCATCATCAATGGAATTGATATTTCCTCCAATAGAAACAAAATCTAAAGTTCCCTCCCCTTCTATGCGGTTTCGATGTTCTTGTAGTCCTCGACGAGGGAAAGGGAAATAAGATGAAGACACTTTACCTTAAAAATGGTTTCACCCATTTGGCAAAAAGGTTCCAACAATTTTGTATTAGGCAGACATAAGTCTACCTAGTGCCTAGAGTTTTCTAGTTTATTTTTCTATGCCTAATTATGTTGTGTATTTACCCTTTTAAGGGCTGGTTTCATTCTGTAAGGGGGTGTTGAATAACTGTAATTTGTTTGCTTGGGTTCCTGCTCTATTGATGGGGATGTTTTTTTGGTTGATGGCGTTAGCCACATGGCATGTTTATCTTCCATCTCTTCGGGTTACGTAATCCTAACCATCCACTCCAAAAGACCTTGATACATACAAAAATGTATTTTGTTCTTTAATATAGTGCTTTTTACATTAAAAAATGCCAAAATTCAAATTTTAACCTTATTCTCTCAAACAAAAGCTCATTGCAGTTGCATTCTCTTTAATAAGGTTTTTTAAATATAATATCAACCATATTAAATTAATCATTTTATTTTAGGTATATAAACTAGTTTTTGCCATAGAGCTCCAAGGTTTTCTTTTAAAAACATAATAAAAGCTCATTTTAAGTTTTCCTAAGTTTGGTCAACCATATAATAGGTTACATATGTCTCAATAATATTTTGGCAAGATTAATCCATCGTCGTGTTTAAAATTCCGACGCTCTACTAACTCCATTTAATCTCTATAAAATAATGTTTCTAAATTTATCAAATAGAAATATTACTTAATCCAATAAAAGGTAGGTCTTAGCCACTGACTAATTGTTACTCCCTTTCAGATTAGCAGCGTAATAGTTTAAACTAAACACCATGCCCTTTTTATTTTGATTTAGCTCAATATATAAGGAACATTAGAAATTATCTTTTGGACGTATGGAGATTTTCATACATATGTCATCCAATTACGTTGCCAAATGGAGGTGGCTCATAACTCTCATTAACTATTTAATTAATTTTTATAACATAATTTAATAGTTAATTTTAATTTAATTTATTTCTTATTTACTTTATTTTATTATTATTATTATTATTAATATTATTTATTTATTTATATTTTTAATTATTTTTATCTATTTTATTTTAATAAAGTTATTTATTTTTGCCTTTTAAAATTTATATTTCAAATTAATAAATTACAAAATACTTTAGAACTATAAAATACCAATTTTCCAAAATGCACCTTGATGAAAAAGATACATCGCAAATACAAAATTGTCTATATAGATGCATCCTACATGAATATCATCTGTGTGAGCTTCTACATACTCATATCCTCCTTACCTCTCACGGTCGCCTCGTCGGACCATCTGAAGAGGGTACCTATTCCCTGCAACCAATACCTTGCTCAAATAATAAAAACAAGTAAACTAGTAATTGAATTGGTAGGATGTTACAACCATGAGGTTATCAAAATTTGCACAAGGAATTAAATATTGCATTGAATTGGATCAGAATATATACATACGGGAGTTGGTTGAGGTGGTTTAAAAACCACCCGAACTACCCACTAATCGGAGATGCGCTTAGGTGCCTATTTTACCTAATGTAATAAAACTATGCTCTATTCTAACATTCCCCCTTATTACATTATTGGTAAATACAAAGAGCATTGCAAAATAATTCAAATTTGACACGTGCAAGTGCCTTGGTGAAAATATCTGCAACTTGCTCATCAATGGGAATGTATTGAAGCTGTATATGGTGCTTTGGAACTTCATCTCGAATAAAATGACATCGAGTATCAATGTGTTTGGTGCGCTCGTGAAAGACTAGATTCTTGACAAGATTCAAAACACCTTGATTATCATAAAACAAATGAAGAGGAATATTCCTTGGAAGACCCATATTTGTAAGAATGTGACTTAACCACATTATCTCATAGACTACTTCACTGGTTGCACGATATTCTGCCTCTGTAGAAGATAAATCAACCACATGTTGCTTCTTACTATGCCATGAGACAGGTCCAGATCCAAGATGGAAAATATATCTAGAAGTTGACTTGTGATCATCAATGGATCCGGCATAATCTGAGTCCGTGTATCCTTGTAAGAAGAACTTGTCATTCTTCTTGTACTCCAGGCCATAGTCTGTACTACCATGGACATAATGAAGAACTCTCTTTGTTGCTTTCCAGTGACTCACCTTAGGTTCTTGCATGAACCTTGAAATATAGCCCACAACAAAACTAAGATCTAGCCTGGTATTCATCAGATATATGAGACTCCCAATCAGCTGTCGATAGAGAGTACCATCTACCTGAGGTGATTCATCATATCATGATAACTTAAGTCCTTGCTCCATTGGAGTGGCTTTAGACTTACAGTTAGTCATCCGATATTTTTTGACTAATGTCTTGGCATACTTCTTTTGTGTTACTCTGATATGATGCTTTTTTTGAGTCACTTCCAAACCAAGACAATAGTGAAGAAGTCCTAGATCTATCATTTCAAAAGATTGTTTCAAATCATCTTTCACTGCATCAATCATTTTCTCTGAACTCCCTGTTATGATCAGATCATCTACATATAACACCAAAATCACTATATCAGAACCATTGTTCTTAATATAGAGATTTGCATCTGAAGGACTTCTTTTGAATCCATTCTGCACTAGGTGACTGTCTATCTTGATGTACCAAGCTCGAGGAGCTTATTTGAGTCCATACAAGGATTTGATTAACTTGCAAACTTTTTGTTCTTGCCCTTCAACCACAAATCCTTCTGGTTGGGTCATGTACACTTCTTCTTGTAGGTCACCATTCAAGAAGGCACTTTTAACATCCATCTGATGTAACTTCCACCCAAACTGAGCTGCCATGGCACAAAGTACTCGAATGGTAGTCATATTTGCAGTAGGGGCAAAAGTCTCTTCATAGTCTATGCCTTCTTTCGAGCATAGCCCTTTGCAACAAGATGGGCTTTATACTTATCAATAGTACCATATGCCTTATACTTCACTTTGAACACCCATTTGCAGCCAATGGGCTTCTTTCCTATAGGCAGATTAACTAGCTTCCATGTATGATTCTTCATGAGGGATGTATGTTCTGCTTCCATAGAAGCCTTCCACTGAGGCTCACTAAGTGCATCTTGAACTGTTGTAGGTTCATTTGCATCCAATGCTATCATATAAACCCGTTCATCATCATCCACATTTGTTTCTCTGTCTTCCTCTGCATCTACAGATAGTTCATCAAACTGTTGGTAAAGTTTATCAACCTTTGAAGATGATGCCTCTGCTCTTCTCTATTGTGTCATACTCCGAGTGCAAGGTCGATCTTGAGTTAGATATGGAAGTGAATTCAACTTAGAATCTCTCAATGTACTAGTATACCACTTTGGAACCTTCTTCTTTGGGGGAGTACTTTCTTTCTTAGGTTCTTCTTCTTCTTCAAGGTATACATTTGTAGATGTGATATCGAATGTGGAAGCTTCATCAAATACCACGTCTCTACTAGTGTGTGTTTTCTTGGTTATTGGATCTATCAATCGATATCCTTTTGAATGCTCATCATAACCAAGAAAAATGCATTTAAGGGTTTTCTCATCTAATTTCTTCTGCTTTTGTTTTGGTATGTGCATGAAATCTTTACATACAAAAACCCTTAGATGAGAAATGGAGGGTTTCCTACCACTCCATGCTTCTTGTGGGGTCTTGCCCTGTAGAGCCTTTGTGGGAGCTCTATTCAGGAGATACACTGTTGTGTTCACTACTTCTGCCCAAAAATGTTGCTCAAGATGTGCTCCTAAAATCATACAATGACTCATTTCCATGATGGAACAGTTCCTCCTCTCAGCAACTCCATTTTTTTGGGGAGTATAGGTTGTAGTCAGCTATCACTTAATCCCATGTTCTTTCATAAATGATAAAAATTCATTGGAGGTATATTCCCCCCTCGATCTGAGTGGAGGGTCTTGATGAAACACCCTGACTCCTTCTCAACAAGCTTCTTGAACTGCTGAAAGTATAGAAATACCTCAAAATTCAATTGAAGAAAGAAAACCCACATCTTTCGTGAGTGATCATCAACAAACAACTAAAAATACCTCTTTCCACCATAGTTTTTTGGCATAGGACCGCACATATTGGTGTGTACCAACTCTAATGGTTTCTTAGCTCTTGAAGAGCTAGCTTCAAAAGGTACTCGGTGTTGCTTCCCTACTAAGCAATCCGAGCAAACTGGAAATGTGGATGAAAGGTGGGGAAGTCCTTTCACCATCTCATATTTTCTCAACTCAAGCAAATATCCTAAACTTAGATGCCCATATCTCTTGTGCCACAAAGAAGTAGCCTCCTTTGTAGTTGCTGCCAAGGCAACATGAGGCATTGAAATGACATCTAAAATAAACAAGCCATGCTTGTATGATCCGGTTGCTACATGTTTTCCTTTTTGGTTATAAAACATCTCTTTTTTCCTTTCACAACACGGAACACAACATCCATATCTCGATCCAACATCTGAGGGATTGACAACAAATTATTAGCCAATCCAGGAACATAGAGTACCTTTTCAATCTGACATTTTCCATCTAGAAGAGTGATAGAAACATCACCTTCACCCATCACTTGGTAGACTTGATTGTCAACAATTGTTATTGGCTTACCTTCTTTCTCCTCAAATGTCTCAAACCACGATTTATCTCCATTCATGTGCTTACTAGCACTTGAATCAATATACCATACAACATCTATCTATGGAGATGAAGTATGAGTCATGAGCACCTTGTGTGCTCTCTCAGATTCTGAGTTCGAGTCTAATTCTGTAGAATCTGAGTCTGAATTTGATTCGACATAAGCAACATGCCCCTTGGGTTGCTTATTCTTTTTTTGTGGTTTGTATTTCCTTTTTTCTTCTTCTTATGATCTTGATCATTCCGTTTCTTGTTCTTAAACCAACACTTGTTGGTGTCATGGTTATTCATATCATAAATCTTGCAATATTGTTTGTCATTCTGTTGATGTTGTTTCCATTTTCCCTTTGATGAAGATCCTCCTTTTTGAAATTGACCTTGTTTCTTACCCCTTTGTTTTGTGTAAAGGGCATTATCTAGCGCATCATCTTTCTGAAACTGATTTTCCTCCTCAGTTTGAAGCAAATTAACCAATTTCACAAAAGATACTTGTCATCCAGATACATTAAGAGATGTTATCAACACCTTATAGGACTCAATAAATGCTCTCAAGATGACAGAGGTCAAGAGAGTATCATCCATTGGTTGTCCCATAGTATTCAATTTGGCCTTCAATTTCGCCACTCTGCATAGGAATAGATCAACGGTCTCACCAGAGTTCATATTGAGTGTATGAAGTTGAGTTTGAAGGTGTAGAATAGTGGACCAATTCTTACCTTCATAAATAGTAATCAAAGCATCCCAAGATTCCTTACTAGTTTTGGCATCACAGATATGAGGTTGGATCTCATCTGTAGTAGCAAGCAGGATAAACATGAGACATCTTTTGTCCTTCTTATCAAACTCTTCTTGATCTGCTCTTGCTATTGTAGGGCGTTTTGTAGTTCTAGTCACTACATCCCACAAATCTTCCACTTGAAGAATAGCACACATATTATTCTTCCATGGTGTGAAGTTAGAACCTTTGGTTCAATTTTTCTTCCCCCCTATGTCTTAGAATTTTGCAAAAAATAAATGTTGGAGATCCCCCCTTTTTGTTGTAAAATAAACAAGGATGAAAAAATTGTTGCTCGCTTGTGACAAAAAAAATGCCCCTAGGTGAAAAAATGACCCTCCTGGGTCAAAAATAGGTGAGGCAAAAGATGCCAAAAATTGCAAAAATTGACAAAAAATTGTCAAAAAGTGGTCAATTTCTTGCTGGCATCAATAGTTTCTTGTTGAGCATCAAAAAAAATTATCGGGCGTCAAGATGGTCCATCATGCATCAAATGGCACTCATAGGGCGTCAAAATGGTTCATCGAGCATCAAATGGTTCTCACAGGGCATCAAAAGGGTCTGTCATGCATCAAAATGTCCACTAGGCATCTTTGGAATCCCTCCGTGGGATTTGAACAATGAACCTCATCCATAGTAATGAACACCACTAACCAGTCACGCTAGTAGAAGCGTTGGGAATAAGAAACCAATGCCTTGTCCTTATACTAAAGGCTCTAAATGATTTAAAAAAAAATAGTGGGATTAGTCCCACATGCATCAAGCAGATGCATTACGAGCCTTTAAATGGAGAAAGGCTCATAGTGGAAGGTGACTGCCTTCGGATGGTCACCCTTCCCTAACATTTTGTCACCTGCAACCTGGCACAATATCGCGTCCAACCCTATGATGCCACATCACAGCCTCCAACCCACATGTAAATCCACATGTCTATCTTGGTCACATTGCCACATCACATTCTTGGTCCACGTGTTAGTGTCCATGTGTCTATCTCAGTCCCACTACCACATCATATTCTCAGTCCACATGTCAGTGTCCATGTGTCTGCATTAGGCTGGTCTGGATCTTGATCCGCATGTTAGATTCCTGTCACCTGCAATCAAAACAAAAATTCAAGAAGTGAGCCTAACTTGGGATTCATTGTTTGCCCACCTGCATCCTCTGTGTTCCACCTACATCCTTGGGTTCTATAATGTCGTCAGGTCCTCGGGTGGTGTGTAAAAAAATTGTCGCATTGGGAAACATGCTCAGCCCGTTCTTGCCCCAATGTTCGTGGCTCCTTGCCTACGCTTGGCGTTCTCCCATCTGCTACCTGATCGATCACTCTGATATGATAATTTGTACAAGGAATTAAATATTGCATTGAATTGGATCATAATATATACATGTGGGAGTTGGTTGAGGTGGTTTACAAACCACCCAAACTACCCACTAATCGGAGAGGTGCTTAGGTGCCTATTTTGCCTAATGTAATAAAACTATGCTCTATTATAACAGAGGTTAAATTCAATATGAGGTAATAATATCATACTATATTAGAGGCTATATTAGATTAAGTTTTTCCTCAAAAAGGGGGAAAATAAATCCTCTCTCTAACATTAGGTGACAAGGACTTAGATTAGACATTGGAGGAAATGAAGAAGGATAAAAATGATGAGGAAATATAGATTTGAAGTTCAAACTCAAAAGGAATTAATGGTGTGAAGTAAGATGTGTAGGCATATACTAAAATATTGAAGGTGGAAGAGACAAGTGCAATTGAAATAAATTATCTTCATTTTCTTGAATTAATATAATATCCTCTCATTGTAATAAAATGAAAGTATTATAAAATTTATCACTTGAACTTTAGGGTTCTAAGAACATCATAATAAGGAAAATAGGATGGAATATCTTCATGAAAATTTATGGTTTTTTGAGTAACATAATAAAATAAGTACTATAGCTGATGATCCTTGCAATTTAGGGTGTCCAAGAAAACATAAAGAAGAAAGTGTTTTTGAGGCAATTCGTCGGTTTAGGATATCTAAAAAAGCAAAAAACTATATATGATAAGTATCATTATGAATAATCTAAAAAAATGAAGAGATTTATGAGGATGAAAGTGCTGGTGGAAATGGAAAGAGAAGAGGAAGATCATAAAAGGAATATTAAAGAGAAAACAAATCTCAAAGGGATATTGATTAGGGAAACAAGAAAAAATATCACGTGTTTATAGGAAGGGTGGCTAAGACCACAAATAAGAATAAAAAATGATGATGAAAATGGTATCATGGAATAATTAGGATTGTGAATAATACCCTTAGAAAATAATTACTAGAGAACTAATAGGTTGTTATAGTCATGAATTTGTTTTAATACAACAAAAAAAGTGGTAATGAATATAAGGTTGTATTAAAAACGCTTTGAAAGATTGTTATTTTCTAGTAGTTTCTCCTATAGGATCTTTAGGAGGTATTACAATAATATGGTATAAACATAGATGGGATGGAAGAAAAAAGTAATTGTGTTGCTAGTCCCTTTTGTAGAAAATAGGAAAATACCAAATTAGGGGTTATAAATATCTGTGGTTCAACTATGATTACTTTTTTTGATAAATGTTTGAAAGGCCTTAGTTTATTTATATCAAATGGGATGTTTATTCATAGTTGTGGTCTATATATTCTTGGGGGAACTCCAATAGAGTTCTATACTCCTAAAAAGAAGGTTGGTACTCCTAGATGGTCTTAATAAATGGAGGATTTTGCTTTATTTTTCAATTAAAATCACCTTTGAGATGCTATTCCTTAAAGCCTTAAATATATATAAGATAATAATTGCATTAGGAAAACTCATATAGTAGAAATATTGGACATATATTTGTTATCTCTTCATACATTTTATTGTGAATATGATCAAATCACAAACCTATTATCTTGAGATGTGATCTACTAAATAATGATAATCTAAAGCCATTTCAACTTTTAGTCTATATGGATCCAAGACCCTAATTTCTTCCAAATAATTGTTATGGTGGGATAAAGTAAGGTTTGCAGGATCATGTATATACATGTTTATTCTAAAGATAAAATAGCTAAAGGGGCAAATAAATATTTGGAATGTCAAATACTTTGGTAACATATTTAAAATAAAAGAGGATATTAAATTTAATCTCAACAATTTACGAGTATAAATCAATGGAATGGACTAAGATAGTTTTGTGCATGAAAAATAAATTCTTTCTCATTACTGTAATGTATTGAAAAAGAACTAGTCATATTGGTCCCAAAAATCTAATGAGAGATGGATTAATAAAGGGGATAGAAATACCTATTTTCATGCTAATATCTAAAATAGAATTTTCTTTTTAGTGAATCATTTTTTTAAATTCTATATGGAAGAAGTATCAAAGGAGAAGAAGATATTTGAAATGAAATAATTAATTATTGTGAAGGTATTATGTCAAATATTTGACAAGCTAAGAGGTCTCAAAAAAAGCCTTTATAAAATATTCCATTGGTTTCCAAGAAAGGAGAGAAATATTTTGATAATTTTCATCCAATAAGACTTTGTTATATGATTTACAAGACAATTTAAAAAATTATGGCAAATGAATTGAAAAGAATTATAGATTGTGTTATGTGAGAGAAACAAGTTTTTTTTCATGCTAGATAAATTCTTGATAATATAATCATTACACAAGAAGTTATATATTCTCTTCATCCCATGAAAAATAGGTATGCTTGTAGAACTCGATATAAATAAAACATATGATAGGATTTGTTGGAGTTTTCTACATGATGTTCTCAAAATATTTGGTTTTGATTAAGGTTGGAATGAATAGACTAAATGATGTTATAACAATCCATAATATTCTCTTTTGATCTCCATGTTGGATAATTTTAGTCATTCTATGGAATCTACCAATGTGGTCAATATCCCTATATCTCTTTATTATTAATTTTATATTAGTTATGTGGGATTGAAATGAACCCTACTCGTATTACATCATCACCATATAATGGTATTACAACAACTTGGATATTATTTATTTATCGCTTGGAAATATTCGTGTCGGCGTCTCCTCCTTGAATATTGAGGAATTTAACTGGTTGAGATAATGCCATTTGATATCTCTTTATTATTATTGTTGAGAAAGTTGGAATATATTTCAAAGAAAAAAAGAAAAAATCAAAGATATTGAGATTGCAACAATCAATCCCTTCGAGTCTCATCTCTACTTTATTAATGATACTTTTATTCTAGGCTATCAATTAGTCAATGAGGCCATGGAGTTTAAAATTAATATTATCATGTAATGAGAAGGATATAGGGTAGTTAGTTAATAATATAAAATCCAAGATATTTTAATTCACACTATCCTAAATTTGTAACAAATCATGATGGATATTTTAGGGTTTAAATTTGAAAATTTGACATTAGCATGTTTAGATATTCCTTTGTCTAATAAAGAGAAAAATAAGGACATCCATGAATAAATGTTTGATATAATTGAATCTTGTTCGGAAAGTTTGAAAGTACATTCTTAACTATGGTTAGAAGGCTAAAATTCATAATTTCTACATTGCAATCTACCCCTAAATATTTGATATCACTTTATAGGTTGCTAGTAGGTATAACATCCAAATATGGTAAAATTAAAAGATATTTTCTTTTGAAAGGATGTGAGGAAACATTTAGGTTTTATCTTTGTAAGTATGATAGGTTTTGAAAAGAAAATAATATTGGAGGGACAAGATTGTAAAATTTAATACTTTAGAGTTTGGAATTAGGGGCCAAACTTGATTGGAGATTTTTCAAAGATCATGGAAAATTATGGGAAAATATTACTTCAAAAACTTATAGATTTTGTTGATGCAATGAAATTATTTAGGAAATAAATCCTATCTACATGCATGACAACATCAAACTTCATATTAGATAGTTTGCAATTGGTTAAAAAGATATATTAGGTGGTTAGCAAATGAGTTAGATTATACAAATTTTTGGCATGATGATTAGTTGAAGACTTATCCTCTTATTTTTATCCAAAATAATAATTACTTTCTTGGATATATGTAGATTGTAGAGTTTCAAAGGTAAATACTTATATCAATATAAGCAATAATTTCAGATCATTAATTTCTATCAATAATCTAGTTAAAGGAGAGGACATTAAACAAATAACCAATGATATTTAAAAGATGCTTGAAGAGTTTTTTTTTTCTATTTTAACATGAAAAGATGAATTAGTTTAAAATCTATTAAAATATGGTGGATATTTGATCATATTGGGTTATAAGTGTTTAAAACAATCGAAATGTTCTACTCTCAAATATTTCCCTTGGAAGTATTTGATCACTTGAGGACCTCCCTAAGGCCTCAATATTCCTTTGGTTAGTAATCCAAAGTAAATTTTTTATAGGTGGGAGTCTACAAAGAAGAGGATATCATGGAATGTTTAGGCATGCCTTGTCTAAGAAGGATCTAGAAACATCAAATCATTTACTTTTTCATTATCCCTTTGTTCACACCATTTGAAGCTACTTTTTCAAAAAATGAGAACATATTAGGTAGTTCAATCAACATTGAAAGAGTTGATGACATATTGGATTAAATGCTTCAAAGTTCATACATCAATACATAATGTTTCATGTAATAAAATGATCCTAATCATTAAGGAATATCATACATGTTGAAAAAGTAAAATTCCATAAGTCTATTTCAAAATGAACAAGTCAAATATTTTTTTCTTTAATTCATGAATGAATGATATACATACTAAAAAATAATTACAAAATGGTTGAATTAAAGTACTCCACACATTTCATTTGATTAGGAATGTTAAAATATGATAAGTGATAATAAAAAGACTTAATCAAAGCATCTCATATATGATATTTCATCAATTAGATCCATATTTGCAATGCCAATAAATAATTATAATATCCCAAAAGTATAAATTACATTATGATATACATTATATAACTTTTAAGTATAGTATTTACAATCCTTAATATACACACATGTACCATTAACCTAATTTGCAAGCCCCATTTGGAGGTATTGATGAATGTAAATACATCATGACTAATTAACTGCTATACTTCCAAGAAGAGGGTATAATTTAAGAATTTATCTATAAACCACATAACCTATAAGGTTTCCTTGCATAAAACCTCTCCTTAGGAGTTCCTAATCCTCCAAAAAAGGTGTAGATACATAAAACTAATACGGCTAGTTGGTCAAGAATCTACCTTAGGTATGAAATGTTTCATCCATGCACCCTAGACCTAGCCAACATTGAAAGGTCGAAAGGAATAAATGCCTCCCATGCCAATATCCAAGGAGGGCTGGTTATCTTGCTACTCTAAACTTGGGTTGGAATTTAAGGAAACAAAAAAGGAATGATAAATGACTTAAAGGGATGGGAAATGTGGCTATGATCCAGATTAACGGGGGATGATGAACAAATAGCATGATCACTTAGTTATACTTTAAACCAATAGCCATTAGCACAAAGGATGTAACATAAATTAAAACTAAATACCCCCACAATATGCAACCTCCATAATTATTCCAGCGTTTACTCTTTATCAGAAGCTAGATCCAAACATAGAATTATAGCTTATCAGAAAAGGAAGCAAATTTAATAGAAATAAATAATAGAAAGCATGCACATGAAAGGGACTCAGATTTAGAGCCAAGGATCCTTTGTATTCATAGCAAAGCTTAGGCACAATAGTTTTCTAGAAAAATGTCCATCCTTCTTACATTGAACTTACTAGTTTTTATAGAGGATTCTGCCTCTAAAACATAAATGCCCAACCACAAAATATCGTGGTGGTAGCCAAGATTTGATTTCAGCACTTATCATAAAGTAATGAAGCATGGCTCGAATTTTATGACTCCTTAATAAGTAGTTGTATGTCTTCAATGCGATGTCATGATTCACCTGCAATACCACCTCCTTACTTGTTGGAATCGCCTCGATTGTGAAAATCAGATTTTGGGATCTAGGGGGATTGGATTTAGATTCTTCTATGACCAAGCACCATTAAATGAGTGAAAGTGTGATGTTGAAAGTTGCTTTTGGTGACCACCATTTAAAATAGAGGTGAAAATGAGTTTCACTAAGAAGAGGCATGAAAGGGAGTTTCGATGCCTCTTTCAAGAAAAATAGGAATTTGTTGGTGTGGGCCCCAGCTTGCCTTTGTTTGAATGTTGATCCAAAAAGGGCCTTAGATTTGCTCTTTGCTCATAGTAGGATCACAAAACATGTCATAGAATGCCACTTGGAAGTGAATTTGTGAATATCGAAACTCTTTGTTGCCTTGTTGGAGAGGTGGGACCCAGTATGCAATTTTTTATTAACCAAGAAATGACAAAAAGTGCTTTCACTCATGCAAGCTCCGAAAAGGGATTGCACTCTCAAGTGTGAGTGAAAGCACTTGGGACCCACTTGCATTTCGATCACCTTCTATCCTAAAATGGGCTTGTGCTCTCAAGTAGGAATGAAAGCACTTGGGTCCCACCTTGCATTTCAGCCATCTTCTAGCTCGAAATGGGATTGCACTCTATTTTTTCTCTGAAACTGAGTTACACTGGCCTTAGGAAATAACAAAGGTGTTTCACCTATACAAGATCTAAAATGGGCTTACGCTCTTAAGTTTAGGTAAAAGGGATTGGGCCCCACTTAGTTTTTGGTTGAATTTTAGCCCAAAAAGGGCTTTCACAATACTCCTTCAAAATCAAGTTCCATTGGCCAACTTAACCAATCTCCATTGCCACCTTTGAGACCGAAATAAGCTTTCAAAAAAAGCATGACACAAAACTACTCTTGTCCATGACTTACAAACCAAAGGGCTCCATGAATACTTTTGCATGATGATCTACCCTCCAAGCGTGAAAAGGCTTGCACCAGTGGAGCTTGCCGAAACCATATATTTACTTGGACCCCATTATGAGAGCTCAAAGAAATACCCTGTATGATGAGTGAAAAAAATACTACATGCTCCTTTGAGTGCAGTCAATAAATATTAACCAAAAAAAATGAAAAAGGAACACATTCTAAAAAAAATAACTTTTCAAGGAAGAAGAGATTATTACATAGCAAAATTTCTCAAAAAAGAAAACAATGTGGAAGGGATGCCAACATCTCTAGCAGCTCACGGAGGGATTGTGCTCACCTCAATGTGAAGATCCCAGGCCTTATCTATTGGTATCAGAGTCATCATCACTCTCTTCTTTTGAATGCTTACTACTGGTAGCAAACTCTTCCTCCAACTTCTCCCTTTCTCCTTCTTCTTCTCTTTTGTGCTCACGGTCCCATTTTTCTTCTTGGTCTCCCTCTTTCTCTCCTTGAAACTATTGGTCAATAATATACCTTAGGTATAGAATGTTTCATCCATGCACCCTAGACCCAACCAAAATTGAAATGCTGAAAGAAAGAAATGCCTCCCATGCCAATCTCCAGAGAGGGCTGGTTCCCTTGCTACTCTAAACTTGGGTTGGAATTTAAGGAAATAGGAAAGGAATGATAAATGACTAAAAGGGATGGGAAATGTGGCTATGAGCCAGATTAACAAGGGGTGATGAACAAAAAACATGATCACTTAGTTATACTTTAAACCAATAGCCATTAGCACAAAGGATGTAACATAAATTAAAACTAAATACCCCCACAATATGCAACCTCCAAAATTATTCTAGTGTTTACTCTTTATCAGAATCTAGATCCAAACATAGAATTATAGCTTATCTGAAAATGAAGCAAATTTAATAGAAATAAATAATAGAAGGCATGCACATGAAAGGGACTCAGATTTAGAGCCAAGGATCCTTTGTATTCATAGCAGAGCTTAGGCACAATAGTTTTCTAGCAAAACATCCATGCTTCTTACATTGGTCTTACTAGTTTTTATAGAGGATTCTGCCTCTAAAACATAAATACCCAACCACAAAATGTCGTGGTGGTAGCTACGATTTTATTTCAACACTCATCAGAAAGTAATGAAGCATGGCTCAAATTTGATAACTCCTCAAGAAGTAGTTGTATGGCTTCAATGCAACGACGTGATTCGCCTACAATACCACCTCCTTATTTGTTGGAACCATCTCGATGGTGAAAATCATATTCTCGGATAAAAAAGGATTGGATTTAGATTTTTTTCTGACCAATCTACTTCGAGTGATCACCATTTGAAATAGAGGATAAAATGAGTTTCATTGATAAGAGGCATGAAAGGGAGTTTCAATGCCTCTTTCAAGCAAAACAGGAATTCGTTGGTGTGGACCCTAGATTACCTTTATTTGAGCATTGATCCAAAAAAGGGCCTTCACTCGACTCTTTTCTCACACCAGGATCACTAGATGCATCCTGGAATGCCACTTGGAAGTGACTTTGTGAATATCAAAATTCTTTGTCACCTTGCTGGAGAGGTGGGATCCATTATACAGTTTTTATTGACTAGGAAACAACAAAAAGTGCTTTCGCTCATGCAAGGTTTGAAAAGTGATTGCGCTCTCAATTGTGAGCGAAAGCACTTGGGCCCCACTTGCATTTCGACCACATTCGAGCCTAAAATGGGCTTGCACTCTCAAATGGGGGAGAAAGAACTTGGGCCCCATCTTGCATTTCGATCATCTTCTAGCCTAAAATGGGATTGAGCTCTATTTTTTCTTCAAAACTGAGTTACACTGGCCTTAAGAAATGACAAAGGCGTTTCACCCATACAAGCTCCAAAATGATCTTGCGCTCTTAAATGGGGGTAAAAAGGCTTGGGAACACTTAGTTTTTGGTTGAATTTTAGCTATGTAATAATCTCTTCTTTCCTAAAAATTTCTTCTTTTTTATAATGTGTTCCTTTTTCATGTTTTTCTGCCAAGATTTGTTGACTACGCTCAAGGGAGCATGTAGTCTTTGTTTTTCACTCATCATAAAAGGTCTTTCTTTGAGCTCTCATAGCAGGTTCCAAGTAAATATCCGGTTTCGACAAGCTCTACTGGCATAAGCCTTTTTGTGCCTAGAGGGTAGATCACCATGCAAAAGTATTCATGGAGCCCTTTTGTTTGTAAGTCATGGGCGAGATTAGTTTCATTCCATGCTTCTACTGAAAACTTATTTCAATCTCAAAGACAATAATGGATATTGGTTAAGTTGGCCAATGAAACTTGATTTCAAAGGAGTATAGCGAAAGCTCTTTTTGGGCTAAAATTCAATTGAAAACTAAGTGGGGCCCAAGCCTTTTCACCCCCACTTAAGAGCCTAAGCCCACATTAGAGCTTGTATGGGAGAAACACCTTTGTCATTTCCTAATGCCATTGTAACTCATTTTTAGAGAAAAATAGAGCGCAATCCCATTTTAGGCTAGAATATGGCCGAAATGCAAGGTGGGGCCCAAGTGCTTTCACCCCCACTTGAGAGTGCAAGCCTATTTAAGGCTAGAAGGTAGTATAAATACAAGTGGAGCCCAAGTTATTTTTCTCACACTTGAGAGCGCAATCTATTTTTGGAGATTTAGTGAGCAAAAGCACTTTTTGTCATTTTTTGGTCAATAAAAAACTACATACTGGGTCCCACCTCTCCAACAAGGCAATAAAGAGTTTCGATATTCACAAAGTCACTTCCAAGTGGTATTCCATGATGTTTCTAGTGATCTTGCTATGAGAAAAGAGTAGAGCAAAGGCCATTTTTTGGGTCAACACTCAAACAAAGGTAAGTTGGAGCCCACACCAACGAATTCCTATTTCACTCGAAAGAGGCATCGAAACTCCCTTTTGCACCTCTTCTGTACGAAACTCATTTTATCATTTGTTTCAAATGGTGGTCACCTGAAGCAGCTTTTAGCATCACACTTTCACTCATGTAATGGTGTTTGGTCAGAGAAGAATCTAAATCCAATCCCCTCGGATCCTAAAATTTGATTTCCACTATCGAGGCGATTCCAACAAGTAAGGAGATGACATTGCAGTGAATCACATTGTCACATTGAAGCCATATATCTACTTCTCGAGGAGTCATAAAATTTGAGTCATGCTTTATTAATTTTTGATGAGATCTAAAATCAAATATTGACTACCACCACGTTGTTTTGTGGTTGGGAATTTATGTTTTAGAGGTAGAATCCTCTATAAAAACTAGTAAGACCAATGTAAGAAGCATGGATGTTTTGCTAGAAAACTATTGTGCCTAAGCTCTATTATGAATACAAAGGATACTTGGCTCTAAATTTGAGTCCCTTTCATGTGCATGTATTCTATTCTTTATTTCTATTAATTTTTTTCCTTGTATGATAGCAATAATTATATGTTTGGATATAGCTTCTGATAAAGAGTAAACATTGGAATAATTTTGGAGGTTGCATATTGTGGAGGTTTTTAATTTTAATTTATATTACATTTTTTTTGCTAATGACTATTTTTTTAAAGTATAACTAAGTGATCATGTTGTTTGTTCATCACCCCTGTTAATCTGGCTCATAGCCACATTTTCCATCCCTTTCAGTCATTTATCATTCCTTAAGTTTAGAGTAGCAAGGGAACCAACCCTCTTTGGAGATTGGCACGGGAGGTATTTCTTCCTTTCAACCTTTCAATGTTGGCTAGGTCTAGGGTGCATGGATGAAATATTCCATACCTAAGGTAGATTCTTGACCAACAGTTTCTGGCATGCTTAGTGGGATGCAAACGGTCCACATCAAACGATATTAATAATTGATCATATTTTTGTTGTCAACTAAAACATCTAGTGACTTAGCTAAACCCAAAAGCCTTTGAATATTAAATTTGGTTAAATGCCCTCCCCTCATGATTACAATATTGAATGCTAGAAATATAGAAGATACAGTTGAGTTCTTTGAGCTTAACATCAACGCTTTGGGAGAACATCCTAGAGTAGTCCCCTTGACTATCTCATTAGTCATGACATCCTTGCAAGTAGCTGGTATATTTTCATAAACCCCAAGTCCTTTCAGTATCATAGCTAGCTTGCCCCGTCAACCAAGCACTCCATTATATATGGCACCAAATCCACCCAAGTAGATTCCAACCTAGAATAATTCAGGACCGCTCAATCTATAGGCTCAGAATTATATCCCAACCGTAGTGTTGAAGGCTCTACCCATGTATGAAAATATAGAAAATATAGCTTACGAGCATGTCCAAGATGTTGCTTCACTAGAAAATATCCATGGAATCATAGAAGAAGACATCATGGTAAGACTGCTAGTACTCTTGCTCAGAGGTAAGCTCCTCTACTGGTACCAATCGCTATCACCCAGTACCATTGCTACATGGGACCAGTTAGCAAAAAAATTGATAAGGGGTTTCAATGAACAGGTAGACACTTTCTCCTTGTTGCATCAGTTCACCACCATTTTGAGTTACCCTCAAGAAGAGGTAGCAAATTTTAATGTCAAGTTCACCCAAACCTGATAGAGAGTTGTTGATGACCTTTGGCCCACCACAGAGCAAGCAATATTTTATTACCTAAGGGATTTCCATTCTAACATCAACATTAGCATCCGACACACTAATTTCAACACATTTCCAACCTTGTATGCTTAGGAATAGAAAGCTAAGGCTGACTTAGTCGCTATTGGTAAGTTAGCTCCGAAAATGATTGCCAATTTTTTTGAAATTACCCCAAAACCTATATTCTAGTGCATCCTCTCAATCATTGCCTACATCCCTAATATACCCTATTCCATCATGGAATACCAATGCTTCTTAGAACTAGATGGTGCTCGTATCATAGTTTCAAGCACCTACTATTCTCCAAATTATAGCTCCTATTTCATATCCAACATTACCTACACCATTGGCACTATTGCTATTACCCACGCCTCCGACACCTGTAAATTTAGACCAGGAAAAAGAATTGTAGGATATGCAATCATCAATGAGGGCAATGGTGAATAAGATCACCATCTTAAATAGAAAGCAATCTGATCAGATTTTTTAGCCAAGGATATTCACTCCTCCTCCATCGATTACTAGATAACAAGATGCTTCCACTAGTAGGGATCTTGAGATACATGCAGTGGTGTTAGATAATGAATACTCTAGTCTATCTAATAGAGCTTATTAGTGCTTCACTTGTAATGACCCGCACGAGGAGGAGACTTGCATGGTCCATTTCAACTATGTGTAGACCATGGTGAACAACGTTCTTGGTGGGCAAGTGAATATGATCAGATAGGTGGACCATAATTACATGATCACCCCTATCGAGCAAGTTTTTGTTCTTACGAGGACGGGTAGAAAACCCATTGAAGTTGATCTGGTTCAAATGGAACCGTTAAAGGCACCTACTAGTTCCAATATGCTAAGTGAGAAGGCACTACCACCAGTAAAAGAGCTTGCCAAAGTGACAAAGTCGGAGTAACCCATCCTATTGAAGGATCTCTTGCCTTCGAGAGCTAGGAGGAGAGTTCCTCAACCACAAGCTTCACCCTACCAACCCTAAACTAAGACAAGGGACCAAGGAAGAGAAAAGCTTAGGTATCCCTCATTGACCAAATTTTAGAGGGTAGAAGTGATGTAATAGTATCGAACCAAATATGAAACTGTGAAGGAGGGAGGTGATTTTGGTATAGGGGCATATAGTATTATTAAAGAACTAAATAAAACTCTAGCTGAGGTAAGCCTCTTTGATGCACTTCAGGTACCTGACCAAGTGGATCTATTGTAAGAATCATTGAAGTCTACTAAAAGTAAGGAAAATTCAACTTAGATTGTCTTGACTCAAACATTGACTACCTTGACCACCGAAAAGAATAGGCCACCACCATTCTATTTGCCCCTCAGGATGGAGGGGTGGGTTATGCATAATTGCATGACGACTCTGGCACCGCAACTACAATGATGCCCAAAGTGATTTGTGAGATTATGGGCATGGATTAAATGAGGAGTAGTCCTGGAGTGCTCCAACTAGATGGAACTCTGGTCAAGATAGTAGGGGTGATCAAGTATATCTTGATCATATTGCATAATATGCCGTAAATCATCATGATACAAGAAGTTGTGGTGGTGGATTTAGAGCCATATTTTAGTATGTGCCTATCAAGGGAATTCACCACCAAACTAGGAGGCTATTTGTCTTTGGATTATTCACATATGGAAATCCCCTTTATAGGAAGGAGAATTAATTGTTTTAATGAGAAACCCTCTACCTTTCATATCAAAATAATCTAAGATGTGGAGAAGCAAGTGGACTCAGTAAATCTGATTGAGGAAATGGAGGAGGGAGGAGTAGAACTGATGGAAGAAGCCCTGGAATAGCTCCACATAGAAGATGAATTTTCCATGCACAATTTTAATACCATGATGAAAACAAAAATAAGGTGCTACTTGATCACTAAGCTTGAAAAGGCTAAGGTACCAAGTTATGAAGACCCTATTTTTGACCAACTGTGGAATCTCTTCTTTGATGGTGTGCAATGTAAAAATGGAAAGCAAAGAACCTACTCCTGCAAAATCGCATGGAGTTGTACTAATAATGCAACTGAGTATGAAGCCCTATGTTTAGGATTGAGAAAAGCAGATAAACTTGGAATCAAGCATTTAAATATCTTTGGATATTTAGAGTTAATCTACAACCAAGTCACCAATAAGTGTGTCACAAATAAACATTACCTAAACGTATACCGAAATAAGGTATGGGACCTACTAGAATCTTTCATTGCACTAAATATTTAAGCTATTTTACAAGAGCAAAATAAGCATGCGGACCTCTTGGCATCTATTGGAGCTAGATTCTCCCTGACTGAACACATGATGTAGAAACTGAAGATGGTAAGAGTTATTTATAGGCCTTCAGTGCTAGACAAGAATATCCACTTGTAGGTGTTCGATAATGATGAGTAAATTGTCAAAAATTTGGTTAATGAAGCAAAAACTATCGAATATTGGACCTTTGATAAATAAGAGTATGAGGGATTAATATAGTTGAAAAATAATCACATCTCAAAGGGCTTGATCATGCTTGAAATTCTATTTGATCAAGATGACAAGTTACTTGCTCATAAGATCAAAGTAGATGTGAGAGAATATAAGGAACTGGAGCTAGAACCCAAAAAGGTAATCAAGGTTGGAACCAATTGTACATTGGAAGAAATCAATAGAATTATGACTCTATATAAGGAGTACCAAGATATCATCGCTTGGAGTTATAGAGACCTAAGGTGATACAATAAGAGCATATTCCAACATACAATTGAGCTATAGAAAGGGGGTCAAACTTTTGAGGTAGAAACAGAGGCTGGTCAACCCAAATATTGAAGTACTTATGTAGATTGAGCTCCTAAAGATGCTAGAGGTAAAAATTATCTATCCTATCAAGCACTCTTCTTGGATGATGAACCTGGTTCCTGTGCAAAAAAAATAATGGAGATATATGCTTGTGTGTTGATTTTAAAAATCTTAATCACGCATCTCTAAAGGACCACTATACACTGCCCTAGATCGATCAAAATTTTCATGTGGTGGTGGGAGCACAGAGGTTCTCTCTACTAGATGGCTTCTTTAGATACAATCAAATCTAGGTGAAGGATGAGGATCAATACAAAACTACTTTCACCACCAAGTGGGGCACTTTCGCCTACCAATGAATGCCATTTGGCCTCTCGAATGCCGGAGCGACTTTCCAAAGAGTGATGGACTTAGATTTCGATGAGTTACTAAATCACATCATTGTAATTTATTTATATGACATGACTATTTTATCCCACAAAATGGGGGAACACGGTCTACATTTGAGTTAAGTATTTGAGAAGTGCCGAGAGTTCGGAGTTTCCATAAATCTAAAAAGTCTATTTTCATGGTGAAATAAGGTAAGCTCCTGGGCCATGTAATCTCAAATAAGGGACTAGATATCAATCCTACTAGGGCTGAAGCTCTCCTCAAGATACCTCTACCAGTAAATAAGAAAGGCCTCCAATCCTTTTTTGGGTAGATCAATTTTGTTAGGAAGTTCATATCCATTTTCACTCAAGTGGTAAAACTAATGACTAAAATCCTAAAGAAGGACACTGATTTTTAGTGGACTAAGGAAAGGAAGCATGAATTCAAATAAATCAAAGAGAGAATTGCTCAAGCCTATGTTTTGGTGAACCCTGATTACTCTAAAGACTTTATTATGTACGACGTCGATGAAACAGAGAGCTATGTAACTATCCTTACTCAGAATAATGATGATGGGGATGAACGACTGATAGCATTCCTAAGCCAAGTCATCCATCAACATGAAGATAAGTATAACTTCATTGAGATACAAGTGCATGCAGTGATGCGATCATTGAATAAGTTTTACCATTTTGTCTCCTAGATTAAGACAATAGTGTACGTAGTGTACCCTAACATCAAGAACTTCATCATCTAGGGTGAGCTTGGTAATAAAATAACAGTATGGATCTCCAAGATCCAATAATTGGACATAGAATTCAAGCCCACTAAACTAGTTTACGATCGAGCATTGTGCCAAGAACTCGTCAGAAGCACCACATACGAAGTAATAGCATGCCAGTGGGATGATCCAACACAAGAAAGAAACCTTACGAATTGATCTATAGATGATAAATATTCGATAGAGGACATTGGAAAATACTTTAATATCGAATAGTGTCCTTATTGCCTCAATGCTTTACAGAGAAGAAAGTTTAGGTTTCAATATTATAGGTATTTGTTGTTGTCGAATGGTTTGTTTCATAGGAACATCGATGGGGTTCTCCTGAGGTGTGTCAGGGGGATAGAGAAATAGAGGATCCTTGATGAGTTCCATTCTAGAATGTGAGGGGGACATTTCATAGGAAGGCCTATGGCCTTAAAAATCATTAAAGTGAGCTATTATTGGCCCACCATATTTTTTGATGCCTTTGAAGTCAGCCAAAAGTGTGATAAGTGCCAGAGATACGTTGGCCAAATCAGGAATGCTCCTTTGCATTTGCACCTAATTCAAGTCAAAGCTCCATTTCAGCAATGGGGCTTAGATTTCATTGGGGTGATAGATCCCAACTCTTCCATAGGGCACAAGTATATCCTAACAACTATAGACTATTTTACTCGATGGGTGGAAGCCATGCCAACTAAGCAAGATAACCAGGAGGTGGTTATTACCTTCTTGGAGGGATTGATAACCTGATTTGGAATATTGGATGCAATCATAACTAACAATGGCACTCACTTCATCGATGCCAGAATCTACACATTCACAAATAAGTATGGTATTTACTTAAATACTTCATCTAACTATTACCCATAGGGGAATGGTTTGGCAGAGTCAACGAATAAGAACTTGTTGAAGATTATGAAGAGAACCTTGGAAGACAACAAGTGAAGCTGGCACCTACTCTTGGACCTAGCCTTATGGACCGATCGCATCTCAATTAAAAAAAATGATCAAAACATCTCCATATTCCCTAGTGTATGGGATGGAAGTAGTTCTCCCCATACACATCGAGTTTCCCGCATTGCAGTCTCTCCGGTATTTAGATGGTGAAGATGAGGAGTTTGATCCCATGAGTGCTAGGATGGACCAATTGCTGTAGTTGGAAGGATAAATATAAAAGGCTTATGAATATTTTATGAAACATGCAGAGACCACAAAAAATTGGTTTGACAAGAGAAACTTCGAACGAATTTTCTAGGCTGGTGACTTGATGATAAAATGGAACAAGAGAAAATCTAAACCAGGAAATAACGATAAGTTTGATGAATTATGGGAGAGTCCATTTCAAAATTTTGGGGTTAATCACGTAAAATATTTCATTCTACAATATTTAGAGGGTTTCACTCTCCTAATATCAATCAATGGCCTTCATTTAAAGGTATACTACCGGTAAGAGGTAGTAGTAAAAATTCCTCATTTGTGTAAATAATTGTTCCTTTTTTCGTATGTATATATCTTTTCCTCAGAGAATAATTCTCTTCACTTCCCTTCCCTTCATGCTCTTAGTAGTGCATTTTTTGCCAAGATCCTCACTATGGTAAGGAATCAAGTTGGTAGGGTAATGTAGCAGAAGAGTTTAAATCAAAGGCCTTTTTTTAGTTTGCGTGTTTTCTAGAGCCAAAAAAAGAAAATAATAGTTTCGAGTGCCAAAACCAGCTAAAAGCATTTTTGCTCTCCTTTTGAGCAAAAGGAGTTCATTTCACTATTTTAAATACATCACCTGGCAAAGCAATTCAGGAGATAAAAGGTACCTTGTCGTTTGACATCAAAGTTTGATAAAGAGGAGTTTCGCTCTTAAATAGGAGTGAAACTATGTTTTGATGCCTTAAGGAGTGAAAGCTACAGCTAAGCTAAGGCCAAATCAAAACATTTTCAATCCTCGAAGGTTTAGAAAAGAAGTTTCATCAACATTGTTCAGCGAATACTCGTAATCAAAGTTAAAAATGTGTGAAGTTTCAACAAACTCATGCTTTTGAGTGCTACATGATAGAGAAGAAAGAAATAAGTGCTCTAACGTAAATTGTTTTCTTTTTAGATGTCAAAGATTGGTCAAAAGTTCTTGTGAGCACTTTTTTTAGTGAGAGGCGCTTTTTCTCTCCTTTATTAGCAAGATCCAAATCATGGCCCTTCAAGCTGCTCTTGTGCAAATGCCAAGTGGTAAGGATTGCAAGGGAACATGCGTGATTTTTTCTATTTTGGGCGATCAAATGGGTGAAAGGGTTTTTCGCTTGGATTTTTAAGTGAAAGCCATTTTGGCCCTTAAAGATAATGAAAGTATTTGCAAGAGCGAAAGGAAGTTTCACTTTTTCAATACCCCAAGCATGCATTTTGAAGCAAAACCTAGTGAGCGCACACCCCGAGAAAGGCCGTTGGAGTAGGAAATCATGCCTTGAAAATTGGAAAGTGGTGAATCATGACTTTTGAGTAATATTGTAGCCCACATAGTCGACCATCATTGGAGGGAGTTCTCAACCACTGGTTATAGCAAACAAGATATCTCCCACTTTGCCCATGATCTCTCCATGCATTTAATTCACCCCAAAGTGCAATTAAGGTGGTGGGTCAATTACAATGCTATAAGAAGGCCAGTGTTGCAACTCAAATGAAACCATAAAGATATTGCTAAGGGTTTTTCAGTAGCGTTGTTTGTTTTTCTAAAGTTTAGAGTGAGAGGGTTATTGGTAAAACGTGGTGTGCTAAGCAATAGTGAGACATTGTCTTTTTTGCAATAGTGAGATATTATATTTTTCAAAGCAAGTATATATGTCAATGCATAATCAAAATGGGTAAGAAAAGCACCAAGCCCAAGAAGGAGAAAACCTCAAAGAAGGGAGAAGGCACGAAGAGGCAGAAAAAAGAAAAGAAGCAAGTGGAGCTGCCACCACCCATCGACAGGTTGGGAAGAATACGAGATTGTATGCTCATGAATAAAAGTGTTGAGAAGCTACACCATATCATTGATGCCATGCTAAAAAGGGTGTCTATTGAAAGCAAGTATATGGCTACCTATTACTCTTATCTCTATTGGCATCTATGCACGCCTGTACATAACTGCCTAGAGATGGTATACGGGATTGCAAAATTCTATGACCCTCGAACTAGGATGATCCGAAATACCAAAGGGGATAGATTGTTCACCATTTCTTCCAATGATGTCCAGGAGGCTTTATCTTGTGGATAAAATCCCCCTACCGACTACACAATCAGAAAAATCAACATAACTGAGTAGAATGAAAGATACATGTCAACAACGTAGATGTAGTAGTTTATGGAGACGTAGTTACTGGAGAAGTTGGTGCCCAAAGTATTGCTAGACCTACCCAAACCCCTAAAGTTGTTCAAGCATCCTAACATATACTCCATGTTAGCATGGGTTATGGGACTCTCTATAGATTCAAGTGGCAAGTTTCCCTTGTAGAGTGCATTTCGCATGGTGAATTCTACTTTCCCATCACCATGAAACCAGATACAAATCTTGTGTTCTTTGAATGGGTAGAGTGGATGGTGTGGCAGATGCACATACTATTGAGTGATGTACAAAGTGGTAAGGATATTTCATTCTGACTCTACTCTTTCATTTCTTGGTACCTTTTCTACCACATGCATAGTTGTTTTGTTTTCATCACCAAGAATCACACCAGTAAAGAGGGCAAGGCGCTCCTAGTTTATCAGTGGACTCAAAGTTTGTCCAAATGTGAGTCCTACTATAATTTCAATAGGATGTTTCTCAGCCCAAATTTGGAGCTCATCTATGGTATGTTTGAATGAGTGCCAAGGCAAATGAGAGACGAGATAGTGCATAAGAAGTTGGGCAATGTTTTTTAATCTTCCACAACTACCCACGCCCAGATATTGAAGCACAACGTAATAATACCACGAGGCACGATTTGGAATGGCACGTAGAGAAGATGATGTCACTTTCTCTATGGCATGATTTCTACATGATGGAGTCCAAATATGACCCTACACAAAACCCAGTGCACATACCTGACAAGGAGTTATTGTAGGTAATGAAAGACAAGTTACCTGATTGGTTAGACAAAAATATTACCAACTGGTGGATCATGAGGGTCCACAACAAAAAGCAGGCATCCGAACAGTTCCTCGTGTTGGATGAAAATTTATCCATGATATATGATGTAAATTTTGATACCTACCAACCTATCTCATTTGCTAATATCATGCCTCAGAGCACTCAGAGCCCTGGTAGATTGGAGGACATGACGAAAGAACAAAGGTAACTGATTGAATGAGATCTACTTATCACAAAGAAATATGAAAAATTATCCCCTAAAGAACAGGTTAATGTGATGAAGAGGAGTGTTGGTACAATACTTTTTATTCCTCATGTTGCAAAGAAGCATTGAATTGGTGCAACCCGACTCCTCAGCACAAACTCTTCTGCAACATCTATAACCATGGAAGAGAGCATTTATGAAGTCCCTATTCCAATGCAACAAGAGTGGTATGAGGTGGAACTGATTGAACTAGAATTGGATGCATCAAATAGAGAAGAAGGAAGAAAAAGCCTGATCATATAGTAGTTCATTTTTTTAGCTTTGGGAATTACCATGTGTGCAAGTACACTATCTCTTTCTCCTTCCCTCAGTTCTAAGCCTATGGCAACTATGTCTTTCAATGCCAAAACCCTCATTTCCACTCAACCTTAATTTGACATCTCCATGTCCACCATACCTTTTCCTGCATCATATTCACTACTCCCCTCATCATCTCCTCTTATCTCCCAGATGTTTAGTTCCTTTGCATTTGTCACCAATGCATTTGCATTTCCTATGTCATCTGCCCCCACCCCTCCTCAGGTTTCTATCAATACAGTCACTGCATCTGTCATCACCACCAACCCAAATCTATTTTTGCTCTCAGTCACCTCCTCAGTTGTAGTGACTTCCTACGATATTCCTATCCCATATCCTAATGCCTCAATCATAGCCATACAAACCCTAGAGTCACCAAGGGTTATCCTAATTACTATCTCATATGTTTTTGATTATCCATCGAAGCAAAACCCCAACATGATCTTGTCCCCTTCATGATACTATTTGGAGAACAATAGCTACTATAAATGGAGCTAGAAGTTAGGCAAGAGCACCTGAATGTGAAGAGAATATATTGAGTGTGTCAAAGTTCCTCAAGCTGGGTCAAGGGTCTAAAAATAAAAATTGTGCAAGCTCCAGCCAAGGTGGAAAAAAGGGCTATGTTCAATCTGAAGAATATGGAACTCCACAAGATGGAGAAGGTGCCTAAAGTTCAAAATCCCTTAGAGGGGATGACATCAACGGATTACTCCTATCATCATACGGTTGAAGACTTAAGAACAATCAACATAAAAAAATATGATGGGGAATATCTAGGTCGAAATGGGCTTCATATATTTCCATGGGGAGCACTTCAAAGCTCACTTCTTTGAAGCTAAGGCCAAAAACATGGATCTCAAGGAGACCTTAGCATAGATAAGGGTACAAATCGAGGAGGCTCAGTCTAAATTTGAGCAACTACAACAATGTGTGGCTAGTTTGGAGTAAGAGGTGGGAAATTACAAAGGAGCAATTGAACATCACCTCAAGGCACACATGGAGGCAAAAATTTAGGTGCAAGCCTTGAATGCTCAGATTCAGGAACTACAAGCTTAGTTGAAAAATAGGATGGTACAAGTAGAGGTCTTCACAAAATATTGCATTAAGGAGGTTCGTTGTCACTTCCTAGCTAACTTCTGAGCTAGGGTGTCGAAAGTAATAACAATCCTCACATTCATTTGGGAGGCCAAGCAAACAGTTACTCATAGTGGGCCTATTATGCAGGATGCCAAAAAGGATATAGACCGATGGTTGGAACTAGCTATGAAGGTGCAAACCTTAGAAAAAATGGACCTCTAGCTTACTCCTATGAGTCCACTCGCTCGATCATGGGCAACTACGAAGGTAACACTGCAAGCTTACTTCACAAAAGTGGAAAGAGCCTAGGAGGTGAGAATACTGTTAGAAGTGTTCAAGTAGGAAAGGCACATTTCTCTGATGTATTTTTTAGCTCTCATGCAACTCGACTTCCCTAGATTCACTAACAACAAAGGGGCTATTCTAACAAAGGAATAATTGGACCCAAATTGGTATGCCTTTGAGTGTGATACTTCTAAGATTGACAATTGGGGTGAGCCTATTACAGAATCCCAAGTAGTGCAATTAATGATTAATCTCACACGTATCAAATCTTGTTTTTTTTATCTCAACTAGAGGGCTAACTTCACTGATGTAGACCAGCTTGAATCTTTTGGGTACCTGGTTAGGGAGCTCCAAGACCGTACCCCACTCTAAGAAGATGCCTAGGACCTGGTTCAAGCAACCTATGATTGCATCTATGAGCATCTCCCACAATCAGAGTCTTCCTAGTAGCATGAATATCAAGGAGAGAAAGAGGGAGACCAAGAAGAAGGGGACCATCAACACAAAAGAGAAGAAGAAGAAGAAGAAAGGGAGAAGTTGGAGGAAGAGGATGCTACCAGTAATAAGCATTCAGAAGAAGAGATAAATGATGACTCTGAGCCCAATAGATAAGGCCTAGGATATTCACATTGAGGTGAGCTCAATCCCCCCGCAAGACACCATAGATGTTGGCATCCCTTCCACATTTTTTTCTTTTGTAATAAATTTTGCTATGTAATAATCTCTTCTTCCCTGAAAAGTTATTCTTTTTTAGAATGTGTTCCGTTTTCATGTTTTTTTGTTAATATTTATTGACTGCACTCAAGGGAGCATGTAGTCTTTTTTTTTCACTCATCATACAGGGTATTTCTTTGAGCTCTCATAGTGGGGTCCAAGTAAATATATGGTTTCGGCAAGCTCCGCTAGCACAAGCCTTTTCATGCCTATAGGGTAGATCATTGTGTAAAAGTATTCATGGAGCCCTTTTGTTTGTAAGTCATGGGTGATAGTAGTTTCACACCATGCTTCTACTAAAAGCTTATTCCAGTCTCAAAGGTAGTAATGGATATTGGTTAAGTTGGCCAACATAACTTGATTTCGGAGGAGTATAGTGAAAGTCCTTTTCAGGCTAAAATTCAATCGAAAACTAAGTGGAGCCCAAGCATTTTTTCCCCCACTTAATATTGCAAGCCCATTTTAGAGATTGTATGGTAAAAATACCTTTGTCATTTTCTAAGGCTGGTGTAATTCAGTTTCAAAGAAAAAATAGAGTGCAATCCCATTTCGGGCTAGAATATGGCTGAAATGCTACGTGGGGTCCAAGTGCTTTTGCTACCACTTGAGAGCGCAAGCCCACTTTGGGCTAGAAGGTAGCTAAAATGAAAGTGGGTCCCAAGTGCTTTCACTCAAACTTGAGAGCGCAATCCATTTTTAGAGCTTACATGAGTGAAAACACTTTTTGTCATTTCGTGGTCAATAAAAATTACATACTGGGTCCCACCTCTCCAGCAAGGCAAAAAAGAGTTCCAATATTCACAAAGTCACTTCAAAGTGGCATTCCATGATGCGTCTGGTGATCTTGCTATGAGAAAAGAGTAGATCAAAGGCCCTTTTTTGGGTCAATACTCAAACAAAGGCAAGTTGAGGCCCACACTGATGAATTCTTGTTTTGCTCGAAATAGGCATCGAAACTCCCTTTCGTGCCTCTTCTCAGCAAAACTCATTTTGTCCTCTATTTCAAAATGTGGTCACCAAAAATAGCTTTCAACATCGTGCTTTCAATCATTTAATCGTGGTTGATCAAAGAAGAATCTAAATTCAATCCCCCTGGATCCTAGAATCTAATTTTCACCATTGAGGCGGTTCTAGCAAGTAAGGAGGTAGCATTGCAGGTGAATCACGTCATTGCATTGAAGCCATACAACTACTTCTCCAGGAGTAATAAAATTCAATCCATGCTTCATTACTTTCTAATGAGTGTTGAAATCAAATCTTGACTTCCACCATGATGTTTTTTGGTTGGGCATTTATGTTTTAGATGCGGAATCCTCTATAAAAACTAGTAAGACCAATGTAAGAAGCATGGACATTTTGATAGAAAACTATTGTGCCTAAGCTTTGCTATTAATACAAAGGATCCTTGGCTCTAAATCTGAGTCCCTTTCATGTGCATGCCTTCTATTCTTTATTTCTATTAAATTTACTTTCTTTTCTGATAAGCTATAATTCTATGTCTGGATCTAGCTTCTGATAAAGAGTAAAGGCTAGAATAATTCTTGAGGTTGCATATTGTGGGGGTATTTAGTTTTAATTTTTATAACATCCTTTTTGCTAATGGCTATTGGTTTAAATTATAACTAAGCAATCGTGTTTTTTTCTCAGCACCCCTCGTTAATCTGGCTCATAGTGATATTTCCCATCCCTTTCAGTCATTTATCATTCCTTTCCTATTTCCTTAACTTCCAACCCAAGTTTAGAGTAGCAAGGGAACCAACCCTCTCTAGATATTGGCATGGGAGGCATTTCTTCCTTTTGGCCTTTCAATTTTGGCCATGTCTAGGGTGCATGGATGAAACATTTCATACCTAAAGAAGATTCTTGATCAACAATACTATATACACAACCCATAAAGCATACACCATTTGATAACAATCTATTAATGTAATGACTCTATAAATCATAACTTTGCAAAATATTTTATGGTACAATCATATTTTTATAATTAGGGGTGTAAGCTTGTGCAATCATCTTGATATTTCCTAAATGTATCTATCTATGCTTATATGTAATTATGTACACAATCATATATGCAATTGCCTAAGTTCACCCATCTATACCTAGACCCCTATGTTCATTCATGTATATGCCTATATGTGATCATCCATATAATAATACTTAAAATCATCCATCTAGGCCTATCTCAATCACCATGGCAACTCTTACCCTCTACTCATGCATGAGATAGCTTATTTAGGTAGTTATTAGTAAATGTATCCAACTGAATATTCGAAAGATATGAATGTCAACAATCTAATAGGTTATCTTGAAGTTATTTTTTTTCCTTCTTAGCCTAACTTGGTTGGTCTTCTGAGATTTTCCCAACATATTTGCAATTCCTTTTCATTATCAGACAAGATTCTACTGAACTTTGTAGATTCACATAACATAATATACAAAGGTATATAGTTTGTATACTTAAGAATACAATTAAATGAAAATAAATAAACTTTTTAGACTTATTAGATAAAAGGGATATTCTATCATGACTTGTTTCATAACTAGTATGGTATTAATAACAATATCAACAAAACAAATACTTTCATGTATTCCCAACATTCCTTAAAATTATATACAATTAAATGACACTTTAAATTCCATTGCATGTTTTCATTAAAGGTTGAAGATAATATACAAATGTATACAAAGAAGAAAAACCTATGATAATAAGAAACTTAAATTATATTGAGTATTAGTTCCTTATGTACTTATTAAAACCTTATATATAAGCATAATCTAAGCCAGGAAAAGCTATAGGTATAAAATCTATATCACATAGTTTGCTCAACTATCCTTGACAATACTACACTTAAGTAGTTAAATTATCGTAATGTTATAAGCATGCAATATGTTGAACTAATATTTATTGGAATTTTGGCTAGATTTAATCATGAGTCCCAATATCTAGGATCTTAAGCAAACTCAATATTAGAGCATTCAATATTTTTGGTCAATATTAGTGAACATAACATTAATGAAATAACAATAATATGCATAAAAAAACTTACAATATTATTGTTGAAATTGTAGACAAGCTTTTATTTTCTCAAAGGCTTGATTGATGATTCTCAAATTTCTTCTCCTACAATACATAGAGCTTTACCTCCATAATATAACCTTACATGACCTTTCAATACTTGTACTATTGCTCTCCTCACATATTTGGGATATGCATCTTTTACTATTCCTCACATAAGATAAACCTCTCATGTCTCTTTAGTTTACATCTTGACACATATCATGTGTCTCTTCACTTGTATACTTGACACCTACACATATGATTCTTGACTTACATGACACATTGCACACTTTTACATATTACACACTTGCAAAATTTATTACATGACACTTTGCACACTCGTAGATGACATTGCATCATCCATTTTTTCTACAAAATCACATTCATAGTTTATTGGTAATGTAGACACCAAAACAGCACCAATCCGATTAAGTGACTACAAACACTGATCGCATTGACATACACAGCTTTCAGGGCAGCCCTCAGAGGTCAAACAGTGGTCCTAGCCACTCACACAGTAGTTTAGAAGGTCAGAAAATGAGCAGAGCAAAGTTGGTCGCTTTAACAAGCCTTCATTAAGCCAAGGTCAAAGCAGGCCTTTAATCAAAAGCAAAACTTTAAACTTCAAACCTTAAGCGAGAACAAATCTTAAGCAAACTTCAAACCTTAAGCGAGAACAAATCTTAAGCAAACTTCAAATCTTAAGCAAACTTTAAAAGCAAAGGAGCTTTGGCCTTAGGCGTCGCGAAATCGTGACACCTAAGGCCCGAAGGGCAGCTTCGGCCGAGGGTGTCACGATTTCGCGACGTCGCAAAATCGCGACACCTAAGGCCCGAAGGGAGCTTCGGCCGAGGGCGTCGCGATATCGCGACGTCGCGATATCATGACACCTAAGGCCCGAAGGGAGCTTCGGCCGAGGGTGTCACGATATCGCGACGTCGCGATATCGCGACACCTAAGGCCCGAAGGGGAGCTTCGGCCGAGGGTGTCGCGATATCGCGACGTCGCGATATCGTGACACCTAAGGCCCGGAAGGGAGCTTCGGCCGAGGGTGTCGCGATATCGCGACGTCGCGATATCGTGACACCTAAGGCCCCGAAGGGAGCTTCGGCCGAAGGTGTCACGATATCGCGACGTCGCGATATCGCGACACCTAAGGCCCGAAAGGGAGCTTCGGTCGAGGGTGTCGCGATATCGTGACACCTAAGGCCCGAAAGGGAGCTTCGGTCGAGGGTGTCACGATATCGTGACGTCGTGATATCGCGACACCTAAGGCCCAAAAGGGAGCTTCGGCCGAGGGTGTCGCGATATCGCGACGTCGCGATATCGCGACACCTAAGGTCCGATCGCACACTTCACCAATCAAAGGCGGACTTCGGCATGGCCGCCACGTGGAAGGCATAGCCGCCACGTGGCATCACTACGTGCCACTTTTTTTAAAAAAAGACCCCGTGTGTCTGTAAGAACGGCGGACTTCACCAACTGCATTAATGAGACGAGCAGTTTCAACAACAAATCCAGTCCGAGGCCATGCCTCATAACTACTGATGTGAGTTCCTGGCGATAGTCTCAGTGCGAGCCATGTCTCATAATCACCTGTCAGGGGTCAAATCTCAGCGGCCCCTACGGATTTAGGGTTTGACATTAATGTTTCAGAGGCGAAATCCTCTATAAAAACTAGCTCAATGCAATGTAAAAAAGGACGAAGCATTTTCGAAACGCAACGAAGTGCTGCTCATCCAGAGACCCGATTGCTTCCTGTAGGATTCATTTCTTCTACACTCTTGATCTCTTTCGTATGAGAGGTTAGTGAGTGGTTTTCTGGAAGCGTGGATCTGAACTTTAGAGCCCGACAGTGGACAACAATATTCCTTCAATTCGACGACATCACAACCTGAAATATTTCGGGCCCTTCCTTAGTGGATTGGCGCCGAAACCGAGCTTTAACGGGGGCGGCCCGCTTGGGCACCCCATGCACGTTCCTAGTCAATTTAATATATGCTATTTTTTTAATATATCCTGCAAAACTAACAGTATTTGAACAACTTATGTTTTACGTTGTTTAAATAAACTTTATGTTAGAACGTATCATGCAATACGTTATACGTTCGAATGTATCTTGCAATATGTCTCATTGAATATTATCATGCAACGCAGTGAAATACTAACTTGTAGGCAATAGCGTTTAGAATCGGCCGACTGTTTTAATAACAGTCAACCTCTGGTAAAGTTTCCAGTATTTGTCAAATTTTCTCTATTTGCAGCAGGTGCTATTAACGCGTTTACTGTTTCTTTGATCGTAGGAGAAATAGTAGCAAGCAAGGACTCATTAACATCAGCGGCGGCAGTACGTTTGCCCGCCCACTTTGCATGTGGGCATGCGGAAAGAAGATGAATGTGCACGTTTGTAACAGAGATATATTTAACGCTCCTAGCCCCTAAAAAGGGAGGAGACGTCCATGTAACCGAGGATAAGAAATTTGAATAAAGAGGGCTGTGCTTTAATACGTCTTTCTTTTATTTCCAATTTATCTCTTTTCTTTGTTTTGTGCATAGTGTTTCTTTTATTTCCGGAATCTCATGCTTTCAGTGGCGATCACGGTGGGACCGTTCCCAGATTTTTAAATCACAAAAACTAATCAGATTTGTTGTGTTTTGTGCTTAACAGGTACCTTTCTTAAGCCGAAGGTCAGAAACAGCAAGTCCGGGCAGAAAAGAGGTAACGGTTTCTAACTGTCCATGTCATTTTCTGTTGTGATATTTCTGTGTATTTTATCTGTTTAATTTTTTACTTTCATTTTTTTTAATTATTAAAGAAAGGTAGAGAAATTTTCCATAAATTTTTCTTACTTTATTTAAAAAAAAAAAATTTCAAATTTCTACTTGCTGTTTTTCGGTTAGTAGTGTTTGTGTGGCATAGGGAAAGTTTCTTTTTGCTGCTCGTTTCATTTTTATTAAATAAAATGAACCACACACACTTCACGTGGTAAAATTAAACCAAGGAGCTGGTCGTAAAACCCCAGCCCTTGAGCAAGACCAACGGTGGGTTCATCACCACCTTGGCTTAGCTTTGCATCCATTTCCCCGATTGTCACTCGTTGTTAGGCGTAAATCCTGATGAAATCTGACTGAGTGTTTCTGGGGTGATTCCCATGCACACGAGGATAAGTCTTCTATGGTAGGTGTCATTAACAGGACAATCCCCCTTTCGTACCGCCTATGTTCCACGTACCATCTCGCTCTCACGTACCTATAGTTTCCCTCTCGTAAGGGCGGGTATATAGAGAGGTTGGTATATCGGTCCGGCAATGGTATATTGAAGGGGCGACCATTTATGGGAGTCATATGAGCCAACATTATGCATTTAAACGTTCTTCAAAAATTGCAAAAACAAAACAAAACATCAAAATGCACTAAACCACTTTAGGACACACTATTTAATCCTTAAAAGAGATAATCACGGTTTGTGTATGAGTGTGTTCATTTCTGCTTAGTGTAGACAAAAAGAAAAATCATCATAAATGAGATAAAAATCTGCTTAGCTAAGTAGAGAAGCACCACAATGGTGTACACCCGTAGCCAAGCCCAATCAAAGGCGGACGCTGCGGAAGGTGCACAAAGAGAGGGCGCTGGTCACCTTCGCTTTAGCCCCAAGGATTTGGTCATACCACCTTGGCGGCCTGACCCACAAGGCAGTCCCCTCCGTGCCCCGACGGAACGGGACTATAGAGGCACCTCTTCGAGGAGCACTCCTGTTCAGCATAGCACTCAGCACACACCCTTCCATGAGGGGTATAGTCATAGGAGAGCTCCCTTAGATGCTCGCTATGAGCGGTCACCGCGCGATGAAGCGCTAGGTCAACATAGGGTTCAACGGGAGGAACCACATCATTACACTATCCCTCCTTCACCCCCTCTAGTTGTCAGGACTACAAAGACAAATCCAGAGCACAAGGCTTCTCAGGCGGGGTGGGCCAACTCCACCCGTCCCCTTTTCACTTATGAAAGAGAGCACGAGGAAAACCCTTACCTTCCTCAAAAACAATATACATCGTGGGAGCAATACGCCTCCGCACCCGCTAGATACCATGGTCACACACTGAGGCCAGAGCCTCGGATAAATGCCACTACCTCCAACAGAGGGAGGCTGCCTATAGATATCTTGGATCACTATGACCAAGATAGATATCTAGGAGAGGCATCTAGGCCTTCTAAACATGAGGCGGTGAGACCAACTATCTTAGAATCTGTCAAGCATTTCGCACACCGGATGCAACTCACGCAACTTGAGCTAGAACGACAAAAGTTAGAGCAATGGTATCTTCTAAATAAAGAGCACCTTAAGCACTAGAAGGATGAGTTGTTCCAACACACTATGCAGGAGAAGACTCCAACCCCTCACACACATAAGACAAAACATTTTGAGGGGCACAACCCATGGGGGCGAGACAGGTCATCGCGACCTCATCAAACGCTACCCCCAACACCTCCTAGACAGGAGCGGGAGGCTACTCTCCTGATTCTTGAAGGACATGAGCGGGAGGCCGCTCCTATAACCAATGACGGGTGCCTTCCTCAGACATCCACCCAGGTTTATGAGCCACCCTTAGAAATTCATCAAGAAGCTTCTAAGGAATCTGAGCGAAAAGAAGAGTGGGATGAACTGCCCTACCAAGGCATGGGGGGTGCTATCTGGCCACCCCTCCATAAGCCCCAAGTTCCTCAACAAGAACCAACCAAAGAGGAGGAGCTCAAATCTCCCGATACATGCAAAGCACTAGAGCACTTAGGGTTGGTAGAGACCAAGATTTTGGAGCTCCCAAGGCCCAACTTACATGAGGCTCCTTTCGAAGAGGATCAAACTTTAAACATAGGGCTACCTGATGATACAGTCCTCCATGTCTCAGAATCTCCAGATTTCGATGAGTTGTACTCACCGGTCGAAGGTGAGGATAAAACAGGAGATAGCCCACAACAATCACATGCGACAAGCATCGACATCCTATAAATATCGATGAAGCATGTCAACAGATAAACATAATACTAGGGCATGAGTGGCGCGTTAACCCACCGCAGTGGGACCAAGCATTACATCCGCCACTTTGGGCACACAAAGATCAATTTCAACCCAGAGACCTCATAGCAACATCAGTGCCGAGGGTAGACCCTGTCCTCCTATCCGTGCATAGGGCCGATCCATTCATGCCAATCCCTCTAGAGCCAGATCCGGAGCACAAAGACCATCAATATGGGGGTACCTCTATCCCCTGAAGAGCCATAGTCCAAACCCAAAAAGCTCCAAGGATTCTCGCAATCGCTTGGTCACCCCAAAAGCTCCAAGGATTATCGCAATCACTTGGTCACCCCAAAAGCTCCAAGGATTATCACAATCGCTTGGTCAATCCCAAAATGCTCCAAGGATTCTTGCAATCGCTTGGTCAATCCCAAAATGCTCCAAGGATTCTTGCAATCTCTTGGTCAATCCCAAAATGCTCCAAGGATTATCGAAATCGCTTGGTCAATCCCAAAATGCTCCAAGGATTCTTGTAATCGCTTGGTCAATCCAAAAATGCTCCAAGGATTCTTGCAATCGCTTGGTCAAATCCCAAAATGCTCCAAGGATTCTTGAAATCGCTTGGTCAATCCCAAAATGCTCCAAGGATTCTTGCAATCGCTTGGTCAATCCCAAAAGGCTCCAAGGATTCTCGCAATCGCTTGGTCAATCCCAAAAGGCTCCAAGGATTCTTGCAATCGCTTGGTCAATCCCAAAATGCTCCAAGGATTTCCACAATCGCTTGGTCAAAAATCAAGAAAATTCAAAAACAACAAAAATCATCAAAAACAACAAAAATTTGCATCTCATTTCTAGGCATACTCAAATTCATCAATAAGAGAGCTCTTCTCGCACCTCATCTTCATATTCACAAAAATCCATCCATCAAAAACACAAAAAAAATATATGTAGCTGCATCAAAGCATTGCATCCATACATTGCATATTTGTGGTCGTACAGGTCAAAGGCACCATAGGCTGTAATTGCTCTGCTAGTCCACCTTGTTCCACACTGTTCCATTTTGCAAAAACAACAAAAACACCATGCATTGTTTTTACCACACTAGAGTCAGTGGTCTTCTAATGTATCAAGGGTTTTCGTGATTCAGTCATCATTTTGCTCTTTAGCCATGTAATGTATCAAGTCAAACAGATTTTATGAAGGTAGAGTTACACTTGAAATACACCTTGTTACGTAACATCCCAACACAAATTAAAACACATAAAAAATTCCCAAGTTGTGTGAACGAAAGATGAAACCCGCACAGTAATCCAGGTCACCATAAGCGAAACGGTTATCTTGCTCATCCCCCCGTGCGAATGGTTCTAGAATGCTGAGAATTGACAAAAGGACGAGCTCTTTCCTATCCATTCACCTCCATATACAGTGGTTTTCACCACTACCAAATCCCAATCATAGTTGGTTCCCAAAGTTGTAAGGATTCGTACTATCCACCCCTAACCAGGATGGGTAGTCATCCCCAAGACCTAAAGGGATCAATACCATTTACAAACAAAATTCCAACAAATCATCATCCTAACACTTTCCATTCACCTTTGGTCTCCAAGTTGTAAGGATTCGTACTATCCGCCCCTAACCAGGATGGGTAGTCATCCCCAAGGCCTAACAGATCAATGCCCTTACTCCATAACCTCCATCATCCCCTTGGTCCCCAACGTCGTAAGGATTCGTACTATCCGCCCCTAACCAGGATGGGTAGTCATCCCCAAGGCCACAAGGATCAAAGCCATTCACAAGCTCAAATCCACAATACACAAAACACAAAATCAAATAACAGTGGTCATCACCACTATTCAAAATCCTTGCTCAAAAAGAATTAATAGAAAATAAACAGTGATTTTCATCACTATATAGACGAGCAACTCTCTAAATCATTCAGCCCACAAACATCCTAAACTTGAATCCCTGGAATTCTCAGCATTCGAAAAACCATCTAGGTGATCCTCATTACAGGTTTGGTTGATAGCCTATCTGGCAATGGTGGTATCCTACCCGCATGACGATATGTCTGTCACATTCGCTTTGCGTGTGTGCAGACCAATGTTTGCATAAGGATGAGCTAGCTTATGGTATCTTGGATAACACCGTAGATTAATCTAACTAAATACAACAAAGGAGTTAGTGGAGCTAATTAGGTGATCCTCAATACAGGTTCGGTTGAAAGCCCATCTGCACTGGCGGTATCCTGACAAATACCACATAAATGAACTCAATTGCACACACAGGGATGTGAAATAACTTGGTCAAAAACAAGTACGATTCATACCTTGTTCAAAAGTCTTGTAAGATAAAGTACAGTCATGGCTAGTAAGTTAAAACCGTCTGAGTCTCAGAAAACCTTAGCTACATTTCTAAACCAACTGCGCTATTTTCATCCTTACAATACCATCAAAAAATACAAAAGAAAAGAAAAACCACATGTATACATACAAAATCATGCACCACAGCAATCGCCTAAAAGACAAAATAATAGAGTTCTAAACAGTCTATGGTGCCATAGCCAAACACCACAAAGTCCATCATCCATTCCATTCCTGCATATCACATATCAATCAAAAACATTTGCATTCATCATGCATCCATCAAAATAAATCAACATACAACATTCGTAATTATCATACCATATGCATCCATATAAAGTAGCATGCATCCATCAACATCAATCATTATGCATACCATAATATCATGACATATACACAAAGAAAGAAAATCAAAACCACAAAACATCACAAAAATGCAACACAAAAACCATAGCAATAAGTTGCCGGACACAAGTGCTCTTGCACTTAACCTCTTGGCATAAAGAAAATCGATGTCGGGGCTTAAATTATCACTCTCCTACTTCCCCAAGAAGGCTATCATAGCCGGACCGCTCCACGGGAAGACAGGTTTTTGATGATTTCACCCCATTATGGCATCACCAAAAGGGTTAACACCCACCAAAAATAGGTCCAAAATGTCGGGAAATTGCACGTGCTTAAACGGTAAAAACATCTAAAGGCACCCTAACCTAAGTCATCTTGGGTCAAGCGACTCGTCGCTTTTCTCACGAAGGTCATTCCCTCATCGATTCGTCGCTTGAGGGGGTAGTCACACTTAGTCACCAATCAACAAGCACACACCCAATCAAGGCAATGACATGCATTCAAAGAATCATTGACAAAGACAATCACGCTCTCGCTTGGGGCAATAAACAAGCAATCATTAAATTGATCAAACACTTGGCATTCCCGAAGCATGAACACAAGGTTTCCCCTGTGGACAAAAGGTTACGCCCTTTGCCTAATCATGACTGATCAATGTCCAAGCTCAAGTCACACCTCACCAAAATAGGTTAACACTTGAAATCAAATTCCTTAGCTCGTCGAAGCAAGGATTCAAGAATGCATGCCCTTTCCATACTTGGGGCATCAAAAGTTGGTTAGGTTACCAAGAAACCCTAATCATTAGTGCTTTGGTCGTCTATTTTTGCTCAAGCACTGCATCACCCGCAGCGCTTCCCAAAAAGGGGCATCTGTAGACACCAAAACAGCACCAATCCGATTAAGTGACTACAAACACTGATCGCATTGACATACACAGCTTTCAGGGCAGCCCTCAGAGGTCAAACAGTGGTCCTAGCCACTCACACAGCAGTTTAGAAGGTCAAAAAATAAGCAGAGCAAAGTTGGTCGCTTTAACAAGCCTTCATTAAGCCAAAGTCAAAGCAGGCCTTTAATCAAAAGCAAAACTTTAAACTTCAAACCTTAAGCGAGAACAAATCTTAAGCAAACTTCAAATCTTAAGCAAACTTCAAATCTTAAGCAAACTTTAAAAGCAAAGGAGCTTTGGCCTTAGGCGTCGCGAAATCGCGACGTCGTGATTTCGCGACGTTGCGGTGACGTCGCGATTTCGCGATGTCGCAAAATCGTGACACCTAAGGCCCGAAGGGCAGCTTCGGCCGAGGGTGTCGCGATATCGCGACGTCACGAAATCGCGACACCTAAGGCCCGAAGGGAGCTTCGGCCGAGGGCGTCACGATATCGCGACGTCGCGATATCGCGACACCTAAGGCCCGAAGGGGAGCTTCGGCCGAGGGTGTCGCGATATCGTGACACCTAAGGCCCGAAGGGAGCTTCGGCCGAGGGTGTCGCGATATCGCGACGTCGCGATATCGCGACACCTAAGGCCCCGAAGGGAGCTTCGGTCGAAGGTGTCGCGATATCGCGACGTCGCGATATCGCGACACCTAAGGCCCGAAGGGAGCTTCGGTCGAGGGTGTCACGATATCGTGACGTCGCGATATCGCGACACCTAAGGCCCGAAAGGGAGCTTCGGCCGAGGGTGTCGCGATATCGTGACGTCGCGATATCGTGACACCTAAGGCCCGAAAGGGAGCTTCGGTCGAGGGTGTCACGATATCGCGACGTCACGATATCACGATGTCGCGATATCGCGACACCTAAGGTCCGATCGCACACTTCACCAATCAAAGGTGGACTTCGGCATGGCCGCCACGTGGCGTCACTACGTGCCACTTTTTTTTAAAAAAGACCCCGTGTGTCTGTAAGAACGGTGGACTTCACCAACTGCATTAATGAGACGAGCAGTTTCAACAACAAATCCAGTCCGAGGCCATGCCTCATAACTACTGATGTGAGTTCCTGGCGATAGTCTCAGTGCGAGCCATGTCTCATAATCACCTGTCAGGGGTCAAATCTCAGCGGCCCCTACGGATTTAGGGTTTGACATTAATGTTTCAGAGGCGAAATCCTCTATAAAAACTAGCTCAATGCAATATAAGGAAAGGAGCAAAGATTTTGAAATGCAACGAAGTGCTGCTCATCCAGAGACCCGATTGCTTCCTATAGGATTCATTCCTTCTACACTCTTGATCTCTTTCGTATGAGAGGTTAGTGAGTGGTTTTCTGGAAGCGTGGATCTGAACTTTAGAGCCCGATATTGGATCACAATATTCCTTCAATTTGACGACATCACAACCTGAAAGATTTCGGGCCCTTCCTTAGTGGATTGGCGCCGAAACCAAGCTTTAACGGGGGCGGCCCGCTTGGGCACCCCATGCACGTTCCTAGTCAATTTAATATATGCTATTTTTTTAATATATCCTGCAAAACTAACAGTATTTGAACAGCTTATGTTTTACGTTGTTTAAATAAACTTTACGTTAGAACGTATCATGCAATACGTTATACGTTCGAATGTATCTTGCAATATGTCTCATTGAATATTATCATGCAACGCAGTGAAATACTAACTTGTAGGCAATAGCGTTTAGAATCGGCCGACTGTTTTAATAACAGTCAACCTCTGGTAAAGTTTCCAGTCTTTGTCAAATTTTCTCTATTTGCAGCAGGTGCTATTAACGCGTTTACTGTTTCTTTGATCGTAGGAGAAACAGCAGCAAGCAAGGACTCATTAACATCAGCGGCGACAGTACGTTTGCCCGCCCACTTTGCATGTGGGCATGCGGAAAGAAGATGAATGTGCACATTTGTAACAGAGATCTATTTAACGCTCCTAGCCCCTAAAAATGGAGGAGACGTCCATGTAACCGAGGATAAGAAATTTGAATAAAGAGGGTTGTGCTTTAATACGTCTTTCTTTTATTTCCAATTTATCTCTTTTCTTTGTTTTGTGCATAGTGTTTCTTTTATTTCTGAAATCTCATGCTTTCAGGTAATATGTTAAAAACAATCGATAGAACAATGGTTTGAAGTTCAACGTATTACTATTTCCAAGGGAATATCACTTACAATTTTCTCCATAACTTCGGGTGAAACAAGAGCCCCATCCTTCTTTTTATGAGCTTCTATTCACATAGTTGTCCTAGTAGTGGAGTTTATTCATTTGGTTGGCTCTTCCTCTGCAAGATATATAGTTGGAGAGACATGGGTATAAGTCATACAACAAAATAATATAACTATGTTTATCACATATAATGGATGAGTGTGATAGAATACCATTTCATGCTCCAGTCGAGCATATCCTCATCAATTGAAAATGTGCATGATGGATTGGTGAGATCTATTTTATTTGTTTCTTTTCCTCACCACCTACAACACAACGAAGAAACCAATATATAAAGTCATTAGGGAGAGTAAGATTGAAAAAATTCACATGAGCATAATAATGATATGAACTACCATAGAAAATTGGTTGGTACTGTTGAGCAAGGTGTTGCAAGAGTTTTGTCATTGTTTTCAACTCAGGCAGTTAGATCTAATAATGCAGTGGACAGGCAGTTCAGAAGTCATTCAATGCAGGCTGACAGATTTTAGGGTTTGCAATTGACCACATTTAGGATTTGCAGCCGACCATGTTTAGGGTTTGCAGCCGACCAAGATTAGGGTTTGCATTTGCATAATCAGTCGACTACTATTAGGGTTTTCATCTCGAAATCTCAAGTATATAAGCGGGGCTGTTTGGAGATTTAGGATCCATCGGGTGAATGTTGAAGTGCGAGATGCGGCCGTAAAAGCACAGATAGCGTAGAATCGGCGAGATGATAGCGAAGTGCATAATGTGAGCTAGTTGTGTCGAGTTGTTCTAAGTGCGATTTTGAATGCACACAGAGAGCAGAGTGTGGAATGACACAGAGTGTGCAAAGCGTGTGAGCAGAGAAAGCAGAATGTGCAGAGAGCATAAAGGGCAAAGTTGATTGCAAAGTTTGGCTGTAGCAGTGCAGCAGATTGTGTGAAGAGATTGCGCAAGAAAGAGCAGTGTGCAGAGATTGCAAAGGTGAAGTAGATCAGTTAGAGTCTTGCAATAACAAAGTTATTTATCAAACATTTTCATTCAAAATTGAAGTCCAGTTGATGTTGGCAAATTAGGGGTTGGTGCTCCTTTCTGTTGGTGCAGATAAATAAGGGGTTGGTGCTTCTTACAGTTGGTGCTGGTAAACAAATTGTAAAGTTGGTGCTTTGCAAGAGGCTGGATTTGGATGGTAGTCCAAGCAGCCGTTATTTTTTAGGAGTAGCCATTTTGGTGAACCTTGTTAAAAAATTTATGTTGTGTGATGTTCTCTTGTTGTACTTATTATATTTGTTTATAAGTTTTAATTGCTATGGTTTTTAGAGCTGTTAATTCATGTTTTGGAATGCCACACTGATTCACCCCCCCTCTCAGTGCCATACTAAGTACAACAATTGGTATCAGAGCCAAGTTACCTTTAAAGGCTAAATCAGCTAGGGTTGATCTTGGATTAATACTCTAATGGCAAAGAAAGGCAAGAATGGAACCATGAGACACAAGAAGAAAAGATCTCACAGGGTCATAAAAGAAAATAAAGATAAATTCATTATTGTTATAGATTCAATAGATGAATCAAACAATGGAGAAAAGGCCAAGAGTCAACTCGATCATAATGCAGGTTCTCAAGGTTCAGAATGTTTTGATCAACTTCGGCATAATGAACGTCAGTGTTATGGGTTTAGTAGCAGTGAAGATGAAGAAGAAATAGAATCAGAACAGGAATGTAATAAATAAGAAATGAATGCAGAAGCAAATTGGAATGAAGATCAAATTATAGCTCCAAGTAAGAAGAATAGAACCTCCTTCAAAAGGACGTCTCAGCCAGTTTCGGTTTCTGTGGTAGAGGAAATTGAACCGAAAAGGCGAGAAGGGGTGAACACTGAAGCAGATAATAAAAACCTCAATGCTGAAGTAGACTGGGAAGGTGAGTTGATCTCTGCTCTTGAAGAGTTGAGTATAGAAAAGAAAAAGAACAAAAGACTATCCAAGAAATTGGAAGAATATGGGGATGAGATTGAAAATATGTTCTTACAATTCCAACAGGCCAAGAAAATATAAGAAGACTTGAAGTCACAGCTGAATGATAAATTCAATGTGTGTAACAAACATGAAGAGGATTCTAACAAAGTAGTTAGTAATCTAAAGCTGCAAGTAGAAGAGTCTAAAAGGATTGAGGAAACTCTCAGGTCGCAGATCAATGAGAAAGAGATTATTTGTCGCAAACAAGAAGGAGAGATTGTTTCATTGAAGAAACAACTAGAAGAGGCCAATACAAATCTTAAATTCGAGAAGAGCACAGAATTGCTAGATAAAATGATAAGTCGTCATAGAAGCTCCACGATTAAGCATGGTCTTGGATATGAATCTGAACAACCTGTATCTTCCAATTCTGCAGAGAAGAAGAAGTTCACTGTTGAAGGGTCTAAGCAAGAAAAGGTTAAATCTGTATCTTCAAAAGAAAAAAAATATCAAAGGAGATTTACAGCAAAGCAGCCACAACAAAAGAGGTTCTACCACTCTCACTTTTTTCATACTAACACTTTTAATGGATATTGTTTCAAATGTAACCAGTATGGTCACAAGGCAACTTATTATGGATTAAATAATAAATCAAAGAGTTATGCTGGTCAAAATACATCCGCATATCTGAGTGAACACTTTGTACAATGTTTTCAATGCAATGGTCATAGGCACATAGCAAGGTTTTGTCCAAGCGCTTATGTATCAAATATAAGGCAAAACAGTAGATTTCATAAGACGCAAAGAACACAACACAGACAAGAAATAAATCAGGTTCATAGAAGAAAGGAAAATAATCATTCATCATGGATGCATAAGAGACAACCACACTAGAGAGATATTCAAGTTCATGCAATGATGCAAAATAGGGACGCAGGTGAAAAATCCAAGCCCGAGGTCAAGAAAGTCTGGAGAAAGAAATAAGAGAGGAAATCGTGTCTCCTTGAACTAAAGGAGATCGCTCTTCTATCGCACTAAGCAACTCCGGTAACACATCCTCGGGGGGGAGCATTTTGAAAAAGGTTTTATTTTAATGCTTCTGTATATTTGTCTGGGTATCTGAGGATGAAAGACCAGCAGTTGGGCTTTTGTGGTATAATTATCAAGTATGTTGGCTATTCATTTAGTTATGTGTGGAAGTGCCATGAAGGGTAGTGTTTGCATTGAGAATCTTCACCATTGGTAGTATTGCTTATGTCATTGTTGCTTTGTTGATGGTTCTTACTGCCACTGATTATAACTATGGATTATAACAGTTTAGATTGTTTTTGTTTATTGAAATAATGCTTGCCCCAGCTACGTATTTGTGTTTCGATAATAGCAGCATGTTTTTGTTCGACGTTTGATGTGAAGATTGTCAGATCTTTCATTACACCTTGGTGAATATATTTAATTCACAGATAGTTTTGTTTTAACTTTTAATATAATGCCAATTCAAGGATAAGAAGTTTGAGGTTGAGTAAGGTGCACTATGGTTGGCCATAAAGTGTTTGACAAAATGTCTTCTTTCGACATGCACAATTGAAAGTAAGATTTGGCAGTAAAATTACAGTGCTGGACAAAAATTGGTACAGATGTGAGTCACTTGTCAATTCTGTTGATAGAAGTGAAATCAGCATGTTGAATGGGAAGATTGAAGAAAAAGTTTATAATGTGCAGCCAGATGATTTCCAGCCTGGTGATGAATGTTTGAGGTGCTTTTATAAATAATTGAGGTAGTCTGCTGGATTCTCACTACAGAGAAAGACAAACAGCTGTCAGTAGGTTCAAGTCTGTTGAGAATATTCAAGATGTATATGCAGATGTTGTTTGCATTACAGAGCAAAAAGTTGGATAGTTAAACGATCAGTGTATGCTTTCACTAAAATCAGTGGACAAGTTTGAGATTGTAGAGCAACAGAGGGTTGAGGCTCAGAAGACAGCATGGAATTGAAGTGGCCACATATTCCCAAGAATAGTCTAAAATTTGACTAGCCATTGGGATCAAATTCTCAAGGGGGGCATTTGTGCATTTGTTCATCTTATTGATCATATCCATGATTTTTGCTAACTATTTCAATGTGGTTCTGAGAATGGTGTGTATGGACTCAGGGGGAGTCTGCAGCAGCCCTTTGGTATTATTGACAAATGGGGAGAAGAGTTACAGGAATGTACATAGGTGTTGCAAACAATTCCAAAGGGGGAGATTGTTGAGCAAGTTGTTGCAAGAGTTTTGTCATTGTTGTCAACTCAGGCAGTTAGATCTAATAATGCAGTGGACAGGCAGTTTAGAAGTCATTCAATGCAAGCTGAAAGATTTTAGGGTTTGCAATTGACCACATTTAGGGTTTGCAATCGACCATGTTTAGGGTTTATAGCTGACCAAGATTAGGGTTTGCATTTGCATAATCAGTCGACTACTATTAGGGTTTTCATCTCGAAATCTCAAGTATATAAGCGGGGCTGTTTGGATATTTAGGATCCATCGGGTGAATGTTGAAGTGCGAGATGCGGCCGTAAAAGCACAGATAGCGTAGAATCGACGAGATGATAGCAAAGTGCATAATGTGAGCTAGTTGTGTCAAGTTGTTCGAAGTGCGATTGTGAATGCACACAGAGAGCAGAGTGTGGAATGACACAGAGTGTGCGAAGCATGTGAGCAGAGAAAGCAGAATGTGCAGAGAGCACAAAGGGGAAAGTTGATTGCAAAGTTTGGTTGTAGCAGTGCAGTAGATTATGTGAAGAGATTGCACAAGAAAGAGCAGAGTCTGCAGAGATTGCAAAGGTGAAGTAGATCAGTTAGAGTCTTGCAATAACAAAGGTATTTGTCAAACATTTTAATTCAAAATTGAAGTCCAGTTGGTGCTGGCAAATTAGGGGTTGGTGCTCCTTTCATTGGTGCGAGATAAATAATGGGTTGGTGCTCCTTCCAGTTGGTGCTGGTAAACAAATTGTAAAGTTGGTGCTTTGCAAGAGGCTGGATTTGGATGGTAGTCCAAGCAGCCATTCTTTTTGAGGAGTAGCCATTTTGGTGAACCTCAATAAAAAATCTATGTTGTGTGATGTTCTCTTGCTGTGGTTTTTAGAGCTGTTAATTCATGTTTTGGAATGCCACACTGATTCACCCCCCCTCTCAGTGCCATACTAAGTACAACAGGTACTTGCCTTAAATTCAGCACTGCTCCTACCATTCACAAAGGCTTCCCAATATTTTTATGATAAACAAGGTGGGGGATTAGCAATTCTATTTGTATTATTATCATACTTATCATAGTTTTTTTTCACAAGTCAATACTTATGATCATGCCATTGTGAATTCAAGGTCGCGAAGACCCATTTCTTCATTACGTCTGGAACAATATATTTTTGTTGCATCAAACCCGTATCTTATTTGTTAGATGCAACATTTATATAAGTATTCAAAAATGGACACTATGAACTCCATTGGCTAGAAATTTATCTTAATGAGTGTCCATAACTAGTTTTTAATTTCCACTAAGATTTCTCTCCATTTCGTATGGATGATAGGTATAATATCCCTTGCAATCACCCCCAAGTAAGATGCAAACTTAACAATTTTTTTTCTTACGGGATGTTCGTTTAGATTGCAAATGATCTCCACCTTATCTATGTTGCTTGAATTTTCTGCACATACTTTTGGATGTCTCTTTCTAAGAGACTCAATATTTGAAGTGTGTGATGAATCGATATCAACACCTATAATATTGTCACCATGCAAACATAATTGTGCTATATAGTATGAAAACAATGAGTAACCAACATCACGAGCAAATTTCTTGTGTGGCCTATGTACCTTCTTCGTTAATAAAAGAGTTGTCAGTCTCATTTCAAGTATTCTCACCACTGGATTCATTTATGTTATGGGTTGCCTCCTTATCTTCCTCATTAACAAAATAATGTAGCTAGTATCCTCCACCAGTTGCTACAATACACCATAGTCAATGACAAAACCACGATCAATTCTAATATACCAAGGTCAATCACTATTGAATAAAACTATCAAATTGATAGTACTTACTAGCATGTGAGGCATATATCATTGGCTCCTAATTTGTTGTGAAAACCTCAACTGCATGTGGTGTCTTTCTTCGTCTTTTTGAAGAAATATTGTAAAACTATGAAAAATCATATATCTGTAATAAAATGCACGAGAATATTATCAATTTAATCATCAATCCAACATTAGGAATAGCTTACAAATAATAAGCTTTAAGTAGGTTACAAAATAGGCATATTAACCACTTAGCTTAGGAAGCGCTAACGGTGATTAAAATAGATTATTCTAACAACCTAACTAAAATATCATAGGATATTTTAGTTACTAACCTCAGTTAACCAGGAGTTAATTTATGAAACAGTAAATATCTCCTATGGTAAAAAGTAGATGTAATAATCTATGTAGTATAATGCAATATACTACCTATTTTACCCTAACATCCCCCCTTTATTACATTACTTTGATATACAAAGTCTACTTCGAAACAACTCAAATTTGACACATCCAAGTGCCTTTGTGAAGATGTCAGCAACCTGTTCGTCGGTGGGAATGTATTGGAGCTTGATCCTGTGTTTAGGAACTTCATCACGAATGAAATGACAATCTGTGTCAATATGCTTTGTGCGTTCATGATGGACTGGATTCTTGACCAAGTTCAAAACACCTGAGTTGTCGCAAAACATGTGAATAGGAAGTTTCTTTGGTAGGCCCATGGTAGCCAAGATGCGACTTAACCATATCGCTTCACACAGCTCCACGTGCAACACGATATTCTGCCTCGGTTGAAGATAAAGCAACCACCTATTGCTTTTTACTATGCCATGAGACAGGACCAGATCCAAGATGAAATACATATCCTGATGTTGATTTTTTGTCATCTAGGGATCCAGCGTAGTCAAAGTCAGTGTAACTCTATAAGAAGAATGAGTTATTCTTCTTATACTCTAGACCATAATCTACACTACCCTGAATGTAGTGAAGAACCCTTTTAGTTGCTTTCCAGTGAGAGACCTTTGGTTCCTGCATGAACCGAGAAAGATAGTTTACAACATAAGTAATGTCTGGTCTAGTATTGGTCAGATAGATGAGGCTTCCAATCATCTGTCTATATAGCGTGCCATCTACCTGTGGTGAGTCATCATACCATGATAACTGAAGCCCCGATTCCATCGATGTTGCTTTGGGCTTACAATCAGTCATACGATATTTTTCTACTAAAGTCTTGGCATACTTTTTCTGAGTCACCCTAAGATGATTCTTCTTCTGTTCTATCTCAAGGCCAAGATAGTAGTGGAGAAGTCCAAGATCTGTCATATCAAATGACTCTTTCAAGTCATCTTTCATGGCGTTAATCAATTTCTCTGAATTGCCAGTGATGATCAGATCATCTACATACAATACAAGAATCACTATTTCAGAACCTGTGTTCTTGATATAGAGATTTGCATCTGATGGACTTCTCTTAAATTCGTGTTGCAGTAGGTGACTATCCATTTTGATGTACCATGCTCTTGGGGCTTGTTTTAGCCCGTATAATGATTTGACCAACTTGCAAACCTGTTGCTCATGGCCTTCCTCAAAAAATCCTGGAGGTTGAGTCATGTATACCTCTTCTTTTAAGTCACCATTTAGAAAGGCACTTTTTACATCCATCTGATGTAATTTCCATCCGAACTGTGTTGCCATAGCACAAAGAACTCGAATGGTGGTCATCCTTGTAGTGGGTGCAAAGGTTTCCTCATAATCAAGGCCTTCCTTTTGAGCATAGCCCTTTGCCACAAGACGGGCCTTATGCTTGTCTATGGTACCATCTACCTTATATTTGACTTTGTAAACCCATTTGCAGCCTATGGGCTTCTTTCCTTTAGGCAAATCGACCAACTTCCATGTTTTGTTTTTAATGAGGGATTTATGTTCAACATCCATAGCTACCTTCCACTGAGGCTGACTAAGTGCTTCATCAATTGTAGAAGGTTCATTTTCATCATATGAAGACATGTAAACCCTCTCCTCATCAATTTCCATATCATTTCCACTTTCTAAATCTCTATCAACATAAAGCTCTTGAAAATATGCACAAAGATCATCAACTGAAGTAGATGCTTCTATCGTTCTCTGTCGAGACATGCTTCATGTCTTTGGACGATTGAGAGTGAGATCTGGTGGTGAAGTGAGTTTGGAATCTCTCATAGTACTTGTATACCATTTAGGAGGCTTTTTATGTTGTGGAGGAGGAAGTGGTTGTTGCTCCTCATCATCCAGGTATACTGATGTAGTGTTAGGTGTGAAAGCTTCATCAAACACTACATCTCTACTAACATGTATTTTCTTGGTGAATGGATCTATCAATCGATAGCCTTTTGAGAATTCATCATATCCAAGAAAAACACATTGTAGGGTCTTCTCATCTAACTTCTTTCTTTTCTCCTTAGGTATATGCATAAAAGCCTTACACCCAAATACTCGTAGATGAGATATGGAGGGTTTCCTTCCACTCCATGCTTCTTGAGGAGTCATACCTTCAAGAGCCCATGTGGGTGCCCTATTTAGAAGATATACTGTAGTTGTTACAGCTTCAACCTAGTAACTATGCTCAAGATTGGCTCCCTTAAGCATACATCGAACCATTTCCATAATGGAACGATTTCTTCTCTCAACAACTCCATTTGACTGAGGAGAATAGGTTGTTGTCAACTATATTTTTATCCCATGTTTCTATAAAAATGAGGAAAATTATTTTGATGTGTATTCCCCCCTCGATCTGAACGGAGGGTCTTTATGAAACATCCCGATTCTTTCTCAACAAGCTTCTTGAACTGCTAAAAATAGTCAAATGCTTCGGACTTCAACTGCAAGAAGAAGACCCACATTTTTCGTGAGTGATCATCTACAAACAATTGAAAATACCTTTTTCCTCCACAACTAGTAGACATAGGACCACACAAATCTATGTGAACTAACTCCAAAGGTACTTTAGCTCGAAAAGAGCTAGGTTCAAAAGGTACTCTATGTTGCTTTCCTGACAAGCAATCTGAGCACACTGGCAAAGTAGATGAAAGAGTAGGCAGTCCTTTCACCATTTGATATTTACTGAGTTCTAGTAAATACCCTGAGCTTAGATGCCCAAATCTCTTATGCCATAGAGAAGTGGCCTCTTTTGTGGTTACTGCCATTGCAGTATGTGTAGAGGTAATTGCATCTAAGATAAACAAACCATGTTTGTATGAACCTATTGCTATCTATTTTCCTTTTTGAGTGATAAAGCAACGTTTCTTTTCTTTGTCCACTTTGAAATTGACATTCATGTTATTGTCCAGGATTTGTGGAACTGACAAGAGATTATTTTTCAATCCCGGTACATAAAGAACTTTTTGAATCTTACATTCTCCATCTGGAAGGGAGACAAAAACACTTCCTTCTCCCTGAACTCGATAGGTCTGATTATCAACAATGGTTACCGGTCTACCTTCTCGAGCCTCAAATATCTCAAACCAGGACTTATCGCCAGTCATATGTTTACTAGCACTTGAATCTATGTACCAAACAGTATCCTTGTGAGGGGAGTCTGTATGTGTCATGAGCACTTTGTGTGCTCGTTCAGAGTCCGAACTAGAATCTTCAGCGATAGCAACATGTCCTTGTTGTTGTTTGTTCTTGTTCTTTGGTTTGCCTTTGCCCTTCTTTTGTCCTTGTTCATTGGGTGGTTTGTTCTTAAACCAACATCTTTTGGTTTCATGAGTGTCTTTATCACAAATTTTACAATACTCTTCTTCTTCTTAATCTCTTTGCCTTTACCCTTGTCTTTGTTAGAAGAAGATCCTTTCTCGTTGATTCCACTTTTTCTTTCCACCTTGCCTGTTTGAGAAAAGTGCATTGTTGGATGCCTCATCTCTTTGGAGTTGATTAGCTTCCTCAGTTTGAAGCATATTTACCAACTCTACAAAAGTCATTGTCCTTCCAGAGACTTGTAGTGAAGTGATCAACATTCTGTAGGAGTCTGGAAGAGCCCTCAAAATGATAGAGGTCAGGACATTGTCTTCCACTTTTTCTCCTAAGGCTTGCAATTTTGTTTTTATATCTGCCACTCTACAGAGGAATAGCTCTATTGTCTCTCCGGATTTCATATGAAGAGTATGAAGTTGTGTTTGAAGGTTAAGAATTGTTGATTGATTCTTTCCTTCAAAAATGGTAGCTAAGGCATCCCATGCCTCCTTACCATTTTTAGCTTCACTTATATGAGGTTGTATGTCATCAGTAATAGCTAGCAAGATCAATAAGGAAAGTCTTTTATCCTTTTTATCATATGCTATCTGATCTGCTCCTGGTGATGTGGGTCTAGAATCAGTGCCATCCACTATACCCCACATCTCCTCTACAGTTAAAATAGCTTTCATCTTAGTTTTCCAGGCAGAATAATTTGAACCTTTTAGCAGTTGGCTTTCATTGAGATACTTGTTGATCATGGCCATGGTGAAGGTTTCAAATTTGATGTGACTAAGATGACTTTATCTTGCAGTATACCCTCAAAAGAGTATATGGAAGATTTTAATTTACTCTTTAAGATATTTAATGGCACCTGCCTTAACACCCTTAACAAGGGATGAAAAGTTTGAGGATTTTAAGCCAAAAAAATAGAGCAAATTAAAGGGGTAGGTTTTGAAAGACTTCTGATTTTGCTCTCTAGGATATTTAATGGCACCTGCCTTAACACCCTTCAAGAAGGATGGAAAGTTTGAGGAAATTAAGCCAAACAAAGAGAGTGAATCAAGGTGTTTGGATTTTGACCTTTGATGGGGAGTAAAAATTGACTTGTGAAACCTGTGCAAGGTGTAGCACGATTTTAGTGAAATTTGGGTTTCTGAAATGCTCTTCAATGTTCTTATGATTGTTTAATTGCACACAAAAAACATGATGGTTAGTGCAATAATCAAAAAATGAGAGCAACCCAAATTATTATCACTATAGGTGTCGGATGCAACCGAAAATGCACCTAGTATAGTCAATTTTTAAGAAAAGGTGTCGAGTACAATCGAGAATGCACCTTTCTTACTTTGAAATATCCCCCCTTTCTCTTTACAATTTTGCAAAAAAATAGAATCACAAAATATGACTTCTATCCCCCCTTAATTTTTACAAAATTGAAAAATTCGAGCACTCCTTTCAAGACAAGTCGACACACGACCCGCGTTTGAAAGGCTTCCAGACCAGTCGACACACGACTTTGGTTTATGTCTTCAACACTCAAGCATGAGGATCCAAAAATAGGTACAAAATATGTCTCAAGTTTACAACAAAAAAAGTTGCAATTTTATGTCTTATATCTCCTTTGTGAAGGAGAAAACAAAAGCAAATTTTTGATTTTGTTGCAAAGTAAATGACCTATGTTTTTGCTCAATGTTTTATCTTTTGTTTTGCAATAGAAGTTTAAGTTTCTATGTCTCTTTATCTCCAAAAATGTGTGAAGAAAACTATAGAACTTTGAGGAGTTTATTGCAAAAAAATGTTGAAGAAATAGAAAAAATACTTTGTTTTGCAACCAAAAATAGGTGTATCTTTGTCTCTTTATCTCCAAGTTTTGAAGAAAACAAAAGAAGTTTCTGGCTATAGTTGCAAAAAATGGAAGGTTTTGTTTTGGTTTTGGTTTTTCTTTTTAAAAAATTTCTAAGTTTAAAATGCTAAAAATATTTTTAAAGATGAATATTCTTTATAATAAAGCAGTTTGGGAAAAAAAAACAAACTGAAATAGTTCAAATTTGATATTTTTAATCCAAACTATACTAAATTATAAAAACAAATCTAAAAAAAATATTAAAAACATTATAAAACTTTTAGAAAAATTAAAAATTTAATAAAAAACCAAAAGTTGCTTGAAAAACCTTTTAAAATTTCTTCGCTCGGGCTCGAACACGGGACCTCTCGGGCATCACAGAGTGCATATACCAGTAGGCTGCACAACGACTTTGAAAATGAAGGACGATCTCATCGTATTTGAAGAATTCCTGCGAACAGAGGCTCTCGAAAGAAGAAAAAAAATCTTCTTCAACGCGGTGTGCATGGGGTTCGATCCCCCGACCTAGCGCACCGAAAGAATTCTCTTTAACCACTGCACTTCGGGCATCGGGTAAGACCACCATCAGAGGGACTGCATTTTATTTTTTAGTAGTAGTTGTTTTTTTTTTTAACTTAGGGACTTTAGTCCCACATGCAAGCAGATATGGGACCAAACTCGCTTGATAAGCCTGAACGTAGATCGTTGAATGTGATTACCTTCAGGTAATCAGGTGATGCCAGTATTTTACCAATTACTCACCAGTAGAGACTGCCATGTTGTTCAATCACCACATCACACGCCTTGGTCTAGGCATAAATCCATGCTAGCTTGATACTTAGATCCAGTCGCCACGTTAGCAGCAGGTCAACCACGTCATATCGGCACTCAGATCGAAGGTCCTACCAGGTGGCTGCCACGTGGCAGATAGATAGTTTTCTAGGTGGTCGATGAATAGAGGTGGTATGCAGCCTTGATTAGGGTGCCAAATATGTTAGATTAGGCCCATTCGCTTGCCAGGAGGGCTTTAGAGAGATCCAGGTTGTTATTCAGGGTTTGAAATTCAAGTGGCGGCTTCAAGCAGATCGATATGTTGCTTCGATCGAGTCGAGGAGCCTGCATGATACGTGCAATATTGGTGGGCATGCATGTCATGTGTGGGTCTTGCAAGGCTTCTATGAGCGGGTCGGTGGGCCTACACGACACGTGCGGGCCTTATGGGCCTACGTGTCGTGTGCGGGTCTTGTAGGGCTTCTACAAGCGTACGTGGGGGGCAGCAAATGCTACTCCTACGATCAGGTCCAACGAGCCTACGTGCCACATGGGGAGAGGGTGGGATCAAAAAATACCTTGGGATGCATGTAAGGAGATAGTAGGCCTCACGGTGCAGAAGAGACAATAAGGAGGAGGTGACACAGATGCTAGGGTACCAGGTGGAATGAGCGATGCTCGTGTTATCCACCCCAGCGAGGATACCAATGTAATAAAATGCATGAGAAGATTATCAATTTAATCATCAATCCAACATTAGGAATAGCTTACAAATAATAAGCTTTAAGTAGGTTACAAAATAGGCATATTAACCACTTAGCTTAGGAAGTGCTAACGGTGATTAAAATAGATTATTCTAACAACCTAACTAAAATATCATAGGATATTTTAGTTACTAACCTCAGTTAACCAGGAGTTAATTTATGAAACAGTAAATATCTCCTATGGTAAAAAGTAGATGTAATAATCTATGTAGTATAATGCAATATACTACCTATTTTACCCTAACAATATCTAGGTCACACATAACCTCTATAAAAGAAAAATGAAACAAAATAAAACAACTTTGTACAATCTACTAGTAGTGTCATGGTGTCTAATGTGCACTTGATACATTCCTTGCTCAACTTAAGCATCTTGTTGCCTATCAAGTGAGATATTCAATGATATATTCTAAAGGTATTCTGCATAGGATGAAGAATTCCATGCCATATCCTAAGCATGTTGTGAAGGTACTACTCATAGGACAAATAACTCTTTTGTTAGTGAAAGCAAAGTCTAAAATTAATGTCATCAAAAGAAGGCGCTACTCAGGAAAAAGAACTCCATGCCATGTCCCAGACACTACTCATAATGAAACAAACATTTAACTACCATCTACATGAAACTTGCACTTTAATATGATTATACCAGTTGAGGATGATTATACGATTATTGAATAGGATTATACCAGTTGAATACAATTATACAAAAATTATTATTTCAAGTGAAAAAATAGATATTATTATATATGTAAATGGAAAATTATTATTTCAAGTGAAAAAATAGATATTATTATATATGTAAATGGAAAATTATTATTTCAAGTGTAGTTCTTATTTACAGATATAGGTGAATGGACAACCTGGTCCCTCCATACAACAGGCAAATATCTAAACATCCCTACCCATCCCAACCATTAGATATGAGGTGAGAGTATCCTAAGACTTCTGTTATATACATAAATATCCATCTATGCAAATCAAGTACTGCTAAGGACTAGGACTAAGAGTCAAACATGAAACATCAATTTCATAACTAACACACTCAACACAAGAAATATTTATTTCAACACATTACAACATTCATGCATGATTAGACTTTTAATCCTATGACCTAGCAACAATTGTATTCTCTCTTTTTTTACCAAATTACCTTCTTGTATCTAACTAGCCAATACCATGCTTAGGATACCTACTCGCCTCACTCCTAGCTTGGCTGCTCATTAAATTATCTATTAGCATTTTCTAAAAATAGAACAAAAACGATTGGAACTCAACATCATTATCTTGCAATTCTTATCCACTCTTTGAGCAATTGTCATTGAACAATCTATATGCATCATTGACCATTCCAATGGTGTTATCTTAAACATCTTCGATAATTGGACCCTCATCAATGGCAGAGCACATGTTCAATGCATGTTTATCATTCCAATGAGTTTTGCAAAAAAACTTATTTGCATAATACGGTACATGTTTGTTCTAAAACTAGTTCTTTTATTTCAACTAACTCTTTTAAGACAAAAAGTAGAAGAAGTTGCTACAAAACAAAAGGAAAAACCCTTAGCTAAAAAAAACTAGAAGAGTCAGTTGAAATAAAAGAACTGGTTTAAGAACAAAAAAAATATTCATGGTTAAATCTGTCTCCATCTATCCCAATAGAGTTGTTATTCTCCCTATCCAACATATGAGATTCATTATTATGAGAACAAAAAACAACAATATCATTCTAGATTTTATTTTTTCCTCCTTTTCTTTTGATGGTCAACTACAATAATAAATAAACATTTGTTTTTTTTTAGCAAAGGGAAAACAAGAAAACATAATAAAATATCAGTTTTTTTCCTTTCTTGAGCTCAATAAATATGCACAAACCAGATCTGTAAGTAGGAAGGCAATAGATCTACAATGTACAATTACTATATTATGAGATTTATCCATGTACTTAAATAAACAAACTTGCATTAGAAAATTATTGTAGTGCACCCGATTCTCTCTCTTAACATATTTTTTCTTTTTAGTGTATGAATTTACTTGGCATGTACATTTTGTAGTTTTTCATCCTATTTGTGAACTTGTCCCTTGATCGATCATGTGAAAGGTTGTATTAAACTCAACATTGTTGCTTGGGTTATATCTATAATTTATCATTAGCGGTTGCACATGATATTCTCTATTCTGTTATTTCTTCTATGCAGAGTTTCATGCCCATGTGTTTTTCCCTTAATGTTCCTTACACCTTTCTTGATTACTATTCCATGGAGTTTTAAATTTGTTTTCTTATGTTAAATGTTCAAGTCTCTATTTATATATATATATAAAGTACCTTCTTTCCAAAATTTCCTTTGTTGAACTTGAATTGTGATGTTAAATATGTGCCTTACCTCTACATTCTAAATTATCAATTTTAGTCATTGTTCCAGTTGTGTTTCTCTTCAGTTTGTACTTATCCCCATCAAATCTTTATCTTTTTAATATCTGCATTTTGATATCTTGAATCACAAAAAATGTGAAATTTTACCATCAATTTTTTTGAATGGGTAGAAAGGGCCCAAGCCAATTGGTATGACTTATGATTTCTTTTTATCTATCTAATAATTTATACCTCTCTCTACAAATTACTATACAACTCGCTCGTATAATCTAAATTTTTTCTTTAACTACATTTTTGATGACATATGTAGACTGATTTGTTTTTTTTTTGGGACTATGCTAGTGGATGTTTTTCAATTTTATGTTTTGCAGATTTTTTATCACCAATAAATTTGTTGTACATCTTTGATAGCCTCATTACCTCTGATATGTGAACTATTTATTCTACTTATCCATGAGTGTTGTATGTTGATTAAACTCCTTCACTTAAAAAATATTACTCTTGAATAAGTGTGGGTAATCCAAAACCAAACTCTCAAATTTTAGTACTGATCCACCAAAAAGTATTTGAGACCACAGAGGGTCAAAAGGAAGCTCAATCCTTCTTCTAGAATTCATTTGGATGAGAAATTCACATATCTTACAAGTTTTAACTATCATAAAGGACAACGAATGAGCACTGATCTAAAACTATAAGGTAGTAGTATGTCACTCCCGTTGATGCTATTTTACATTCAGGACATTTGGTAAGCTCTCAAGCATACCATTGGGATGGAGGCAGAGGGAGAGTTTCCACATGCACTACAATGAGGGCTATTTGTGTAGAAATAGAATACAACACACTTGAATATAATTCTATTACCACTTATATGAACAAACATACACAATGGGAATAACTTACAGAAACAAATGGATACTCTACACATTGCATGTATCCTACATAGGAACTATCTGTAATACAAAATACTTCGACGAACAATATACCAAAAAGCAATTTTTTCCAACAATACAATTCGATCGATAATAGAAAGCACTCCTACATATCTCACTTATATGTGTACTTATAGATATAATAGGACAAGTACATAGATGACAATTACCTAACCACCTTTAAACTACCTGTTTACATAAAACATTAAAAATTAACCCATTATATTACATTATGACAAACACTTTACCATATGCACATTATTACAAACATTTCGTGTGCACATATTTATCCATATATATTCATATTCTCAAACATGTATTTATGTAAACGTGTTAATTTTTCTGCTTACAACTAGCACAATATTCAAGTTGTTGAATCCTTAGAGCTTGTCGACTCAAAAGTTGACCCACAAGTTGTAGGCATTATGGTTCTTGGCCTTGGCCATTACCTTTCTTAATAAGAACTCAATGTCTTGTTTTACCAGTTCCATGAAGCCTTTGTTTACAACCATATTAATTAACATGAAATATACTTGCCTCGAAAAGGCCTAGGCAGCTTAGTCGACTCTTCATGAAGGAAGAAAACAATTTGCTTGCAACCTATATTTGTGTTTTAGGTCTACATAATTTATCATGTTTCAACACAACTCATAACACGAGCATGATGCACACTTCATTGTGTTACAGTACCAAACTCCATCAACTTATGCTACCACGCATTGAATTATAATAGAACATAACAGGGCATTTATACACATGCATGGCTAAATGATTAGAAAGTTTGAACATCAAAATTAAAAATAGAAAGACAATTAAAAATTAAGAAAAATAGTTCTATAAAAATAGAAAGACAATTAAAAAACCAAAAAGGAATTTTAAGACAATTAAAAAAGTAGTTCTAAAGAATAGAAAAACAATTAAAAAAAAACAATTCTAAAAGCAATTAAAAAAATAAAATAAGAAAAACAATTCTAAAAATTAAAAAATAATTAAAAATAAAATTAAAATACATTACATAGTATAAAAATATCATAATTATAAATATATAAATAAATATAATTAAAAAATAAGAAAAAACAGTTCTAAACAAATTAAAAATGAAAATAAAAATAAGAAACACAGTTCCAAAAATTAAAAATAAATTGCGTAATATAAAAGACTCATAATTATAAATAAATGAATGTTGAATATAAAGAAGAAAGATAAAAAAGGAAATCTCAAATCTACAAGTTTTAACTGGCAAATTTATTAACATTGAATTGAATTTTATTTGCATCAAGCTCCAACATTCATGTAGAAATTATGAAGCAGTTCCATTGCTAGAAATTATAAAGCAATTGGATTAGCCATAAAGAAAGTTTTGAGACATTTAACCAATCCATAACAGTAAAAATAAGCATACAAATCACTTCACAAATTAAGTAGAAAAGCATTGTGGCATAAAAACATGCGAAAATAGAGACTATTCCATACATTATAAGTTAAATGCTCCAAGCCAAAATATAATCTCTTTCATTGCCTTTGAAGAAGTGTCAAATAGACGTAGTTGATATGTACATTCATTCATGTGGGAGGACACTGATTAGAAAACATGACAAGTAACTCCTCCAAAAAGTTTGATATCTCCATAATTGTGTTAATGACACTACAAACATGAAATTTTATATAAATATAGATATGTAAATATGAAATTAGAATAGAATAGAAAATAATATTATATTTGAAACCTATATTCCAATATCTATCATTCAACAAATTTTGTTATAAAAACAATTTGATTTAACCTTATTTTGAGGATTTTAGAGTTATACAAGTGACCTATCAACAACAAAATCAATAATTACTAAAGTATGTTAAAAAAACCATGCTTTTATTCTATTGTATAATAACAAATTACACATTTTCTTGCCATGATCACAAAAAATTGGATAGATCATTAATGCAAGAATCCTATTTTGCACCGGACCATACTCAAAGTTTAGGGGATATTTTTGTGAGTCCTAGGGATATAATATTATGAGTTAATTGAACATACACCTAGGATTTTCAAATCTAGTTCCTATCCTAAATAAAATATTGGATGATTAGTGTAAGATTTCAAGTAAAATTAAGAATGCAACACACAATTTTTATACTATGTGATTATTCATTTGAATGATTACAAAATAAGTGGTAATACATCCTTTATTTAAGGAATAATTTAGTGATGCATACATACAAATAAAATTTCCTATAGTGAAAGTTAGATTCATATTTATTTCATGCTTAAGTGCAACAAGATGAACTAGATTATATCCTCAATTATAATTACAAAATTGTTATCTCCTTTACAAAACTTATGCAAGGCATAAGAATCAATCACAAACACTCAAATCAAAGAGATTATCCTCATGAAATTAATGAATATCCTTTCAATCATAACTCTAATGCTATAATTTATGACTCATACCTATGAGCTAATCAATTTGCAATCATAAAATATAAAATCGAGTGTTTTTGCAAAAGATGAGTAAAACTGACCAACAATTATAAAATAATAAAACAACTTACAATCTTATGGATAAAATGTTCAAATAGAGATAGAACAAAAAGTGTAAACCTAATTTTTTTGCATAGATAGATGCACCATACTAGTACAATTTTCCCCTCATACAAGTGTAATTTTTGCATGGGTCATTTCTAGTTTTATGGCACTTTTATCTTGTACCTATAAAATATTAAGCCTAAGATAAAAATAGACAAAATTGGTGATCACTATGCAAGGCTTTTCTAAATATCACCTAAAATTAGAGACTTGCTTGGTGGAGGGATCCAACACCAAGGAGACTCAGACTCCCAATAATTTATAGCAGTAGAGGATCTAATGACCTGAGCTTTTGGATCTGAACTTGCCTCCCTCTGTTGATGAGTATGATTGTATTTAGGAGGCCACCACAGTCACTAATAATACCATTAATAATAAATTGTATGTGGATTCTTTCAAGAATGTTGCTTCTGATGTCGAAGCTCATAGTAAAATCAACAAGAACCTTCCTCTATTATAGTATTGGTGGGTAGATAGCTGCCCAAAATAGTAAGGGCTCTTTCTATATAATAACCACCAATCTCATTTATCTTTGGAGGATGAATTAAACAAGTTAGGGAGCAATATTGGGTTTACGAGAGCACAGGAGCACTATGTACAAAACAGAGCTCAACCTTGGCTGCAATTGTGAGCCAGATTTACAAGTAGGGGAAAGAAAGTCCAAAAAGAGAGTCTGTCATTGTTTGATTCTTTTACAATATTCCTCTTACTGTACACCAATAATAACATTAATGTGAATTGAATATGCTTTAATGAACTGTTGTGGAATGCAAATTTGATTTTTTGCTTTATATTATTCTTACCTAGCATTAGCGTGATGGAAGTTCATTGTATGGATGACACAACCTCTGGTTCCTGTTATATTTAATTTTTTTGGAAATAGTCTAGCTTGTGCATCCTCAATGAAGTACACATATTCTACTATGCTCTGCATAGTAGTTCTTTTAATATTTTTTTACAAATTATAATTAAGACCAGTGGAAAAATTTAATGTAGAGGCTTCACAAAAATAGGATAGTGTCCTTCATGTGGTTGGAATCTCTATTTGACAATACCTTATAGCAGAGCAGAATAAACGGTGCATTGAACTGATTGATAGACAAAATGTACTCCTAGATGTTAGAAATTCATTATTCATCCATTATAGAGAAGAACATCTATGGGAGAGACTAGTAGAGCATTGAGGCAATCATAGAGATGAGGCCAACTAAATGGCCACTTGAAGCATTCTAGAAAGTAGAGAATAGAAGCCAACATTCACATCTGAAGCTAAAAGGTTTTGCAAGGAATCCATTGAAACATGCAATCTAACTTCTATTCTATTGCCTATATAATCACCTATTCTTATGCTTATTTTAATTCCATGCAAACATCTTTCAATAGGTGTTGAATGTCATGAAAGGAATCTTAACATTTGTAGTAGTCTATAGAGGTATTAAGAGTTTCTTTAGCAAGCCATCCAGGTGGGAGAAATGGAAGACACCAAGGTTTCAAGATACGGGTTCGCAAAAGTTAAGCCCTAATGTTTAAATTTTAGATCATACAACCACCCTAGGGTTTTAATAATTGTTTCTTGGTAGGATTAAGGTAATATAAGGTTTAAAATTTACAAGAAATTCCAAACCCTAAAAGGACATGGGTTTACATAAGTTACAGTAAATACCATAAATTATGCAAAATTCACTTACCTTATCTCTTCCAATATTTAATTAATCTTCATGCCCCATTTTGTGCCTTTAGCTTCTTCTTTGACCCTCATCTCTCACCATTTTATTCAACAAAGTGAAGAACCAAGGGTAAAGTAGCAGGTGTCATAGGGAATTTTAGGGTAAACCCCAACCAACAACATGAAAGTCTATAGCAAGATAAAGTACAATAGGTAAACTACTTTAGTTCTCTTAGTGTCCCCTAGCAAAATTGTATCCCATAGCTTGAGAGCTTGTAGGCATTCGCTACCTAGTTTGTATTGTATCTTGGCATCTCATCATTGAGGATCCACACATATGCATAGGGTATTTGGGTGGGCCTCACTCGCTCGAAAATAATCCCTTGCCTTGAGAGTGGAGGGAGAGAGAAAAGTTATCGCATGAACCAGGATGGGCGAGGGATTAGGGAAGGAGAAAATCTACCACACAAACCAGGATGGGTGAGGGATGAGGGAGGGAGAAAATTTGATGCATGAACTAGAATGGGCGAGGGATGAGGGAAGGAGAAAAGCTGCCACACAAACCAGGATAGGCGAGGGAATGATACGATTAGGATTAATAGGTGCTGGAATGTTTTGAAAGGACAACTATGTTAATATCATTTTTATTTCTATTTTTTTAATCTTTTGAGATGGCAGTTTATAACCGTTGCCTTTTAGTTCATTTATATTAAGATGATGGTTTATAACCATCATATTTTAATTATTTTATTTTTAATTCTTCTAATACAACGATTTATAACCGTCATTTTTTAATTCTTCTAATTTTTTATTCTTTCATAAGAGGGCGGTTATAAACCACCCTCTTATCCCTACGATGGCCGTTATAAACCGCCCTCTTAAGTCACCCTAAGACGATGATTTATCACTACCCTCTTGGGTCATCCTAAGACGATGATTTATAATCACCGTCTTAGGGTGACCTAAGAGGATGATTTATAACTGTCATCGTAGGGATAAGAGGGTGGTTTATAACTGTATTCTTAGGGAAATTAAAAAATGGTAGTTTATAATCGTCATACTAGTCCTGGGAAGTTTATAACCACCCTCTTAGAGTCTATTAGGGCATTTTTTACCATCATAAAATACCACCTTAATTCAACCATTGTTAAAGCCTTTTTTTAAATGAACTTCAAAAGATGCTTTGAGAGTTTTATTTGCTAATTTTTACACAAAAGGATGAGTTTGTTTGGATTTTATCAAAGTATTGTGGATACTCGATCAAATTGGGATATGAGGATTTAGAACAATCAAAATTTTCTTCTCCCAAAGATTTTTCTCGGAAGAACGTTTGGTCATTAGAGGCTCTCCCTAAGGCCTTGATATTTCTTTGGTTCGTAGTTCAAAGTAAGTTTCTTATGGGAGAGAGTCTACAAAGAAGATGATATTATGGACCCTTTAGATGTGCCTTGTGTGAGAAGGATTTAGAAAATCAGACCATTTACTTCTTCATTGTCTATTTGTTCACACTACTTGGGTTATTTTTTTAAATATGAAATTATATTGGGTAGCTCCATAATCATTGAAAGAGTTGATTAGATTTTGGATAGATTATTTCAAAGCTAAAGCATTATGTATTCTTTGGAGGATTGACCCTACCATTATTTGGTAGAATTTATGGCTTGAAAGGAATAACACATTTTTTTAAAATAAATCTCAAAATCATGCCCAAGTTTGGAACCGTATTATTGTTTTTTTACATCATGGGAAGTATATGGTGCTCATCATGGGAAGTCTCAATTGCAGAATTGCAGAAAAAGAGGTGCTAATAACTTAGCTATAGGATTTGAATATACACGAAAGAGTCATCTGCGATGGTAAAATGAAAATGTCCAAAATTTGGGTTATCAAAATTAATTTTGATGGTGCTTCTAAAGAAAATCTAGGAAAAGTTTTTTAGAAATAGTGAAGGCAAAATTCTTCCCACTTATTCAGAATCATTTGGAACTTCAACTAACAATTATGCAAAGGCTAGGGCACTTCTTACAGGGATTAGCAATAGAAAAATGATTGAAATACATTTCAATTGAGGGGGACTCACAAATTATCATCAATGCTATATTAAAAAAATTGGGTGTGGAGACTGGATAAAAAATAATATTGTTACTGAAGAAAATCAAGTAGTGGATAAATTAGTGAATTATGGTGTTGATCTCCATCCTGGTGAAATTCAAATTTTAAAAGACAATTGACCATGCGAGATTTTGTCTTAATCAAAATTATGTAAAGAAGCTGATTGTGAAAACATAGCACTTCGAGGAAGTTGAAAAATATATTTAAGAGAAAAAAGAAATGAAAAAACTATGATAAAAAGCTATGTTGTAGTTGAAAAATATATTTAAGAGAAAAAAATAAAAAGATGATAAAAAGATATGTTGAAAATGTAATATTTTGATATTTTGATGAGAATGATCCAATAGAAACCACATATAACCATATAACCTGTTAAAAAATAATATTCCCTATTAAAAAAACTATCTTTAAGATTGAAATTTAATCTGTTTAAAGACTATATATGTCTGTGGTTGTTTAGTTACGTGTATGCACATATGAAGGGCTGGTAAAAACGTTCAAACATTAGAATGTACCTGATGCTTTCGGTAACCTGTCACAGCTAAGGTCTTTGGACTTGTTTGCTTGTGAAAACTTAAAAACTTGCCGAATAACCTGATACAACTGGAGTCTTTGGGCTTGTCTGATTTTAAAAACTTTAAAAACTTACTTGATACTTTCGGTAACCTATCACAGTTGAAGTCTTTAAACTTGTTGGGTTGTGAATACTTAAAATCTTCCCTGATACTTTCGGTACACAGCTCCTGAATACTTAAAAACTTCCCTGATACTTTCGGTACACAGTCTAGAGTATTTGCTCCTGAATGACTTCAACAGCTCTGACAACTCTTCCTAACACTCTTGAGAACTTGTCACAGCTGCACACATTGGAGCTTTATCACTGAAAACTTGACGGCATTAGTGACCTCCCAAGGCTGCAGATTTTGGAGACTAAAGGATGTGAGATCTTGGAGATGCGGATGTCCTCCTTTTATTATGATCTGTATAGAAATTGGGATAGTTTGAAAACTTCTTTGATTATATGCAAAAGTATCCTACTAATATTTTTCCTTTTTTAATTTATTAACACCTGTTGTCAGAATGATGAGATGCTGACATGCAAAATAAGTTAAGGGGATCCAACCCTTTAGGGCATCAAACTAGAGTAGCCAACCTGCAAACGCTTTAGACTGTTATCATCCAGCCTATCATCTTCTTGGTATGTAGTGGTTCGAAGTTTGAACCTTGAACCTCTAGGCAACGGGCAAACACTTTCAACCCTACCATCCACCATCCAGCCTATCTCCTTCTAGGTGTGGAGTGGTTTGAACCTTGGACCTCCCAAGGAAAATCAAAGCCCTTACCACTACATTCCTGTATTTTATACTTTGTGTAAAATGTGGTGTTGGTTAAATATATGTAAATAACAGTTTGGGGTAAAAATTAGTAGAGGCAGAATGTAAAAAAGGAGAAGTAGCTTACTTTGAAGAAGATAAAAAATTGTATTTAAGAGAAGTTATAAGTAAATAAAATATTATTTATAATATATAGTTTTTTTATATTATAAAGTCAAAATTAATGGTTAAGAAAAATATAAATTAAATATAATCAGAATTTTTTTTTTTTAGATACAATAGTTTAAGGAGGGTTTGGAAAAATAAAAAAGTTTAATTTTTATAGATACAATAGTCTAAGGAAGGTTTGGAAAAATAAAAAGTTTAATAAGAGGAAATCATAGAGGAGAGTTAGGCTCAAAAAAACTTTTCTAAAGAAACCTAGGGAACTTAAACAGAAGTAAGAAGAGACGGAATGCAAGGAAGAGGAGGATTAGTCTTATCGAAGAGGGGGAAGGAGCACTCACAGACAAGCTGGTAGCTTTGGATGAGGAAGAGGGTAACTTTTAGGAAATACTTTGTAAACTAGAGAATAGAAATAAGAAGTGGCAAATGATAAACAAAGTTGTCTTGTTGATGCCTATACAATGAGATCTAAACCCTTGGCCAAAGGTAAAAAATGAATTTATTATTGATGCAGGAGCATCCAGCAGCACCTGCAGCAGAAGCATCCAGTTGCGGGAGAGCCACTTCGGAAGAGTCGGCTCAGGAAGAAGAAGAAGAAGGCAAGAAAAATTTTTCTAAGGCAGAGGAAGAAGAACGTCGCGATTTCACGACGTGTCGCGAAATCGCGACAGAAAAATGCAAAGGAGGCGCAGTGAGAAAAATGTCATCGCGACAGCAGAGCGGTGACAAAGCAAAGGCAATGGAGAGGTCGCGAAATCGTGACATGTCACGAAATCGCGATGTTGGAGCGAGGCGAAGGCGGAAGAAGAAAGCAGTAGCGAAATCGCGACGTCGGAGCAGCAGCAGGAGGGCACAGTGGAAGTGTCACGATTTCTCGACATGTCGCAAAATCGCGACAAAGACAGAGCAAGGCAGTAGGTGGCCGAGTGGTCGTGATATCGCGACGTCGTGATGTCGCGACGGAAGGCAGAGCGAGGAGTTCAGTGGCAGAATGGTTGCGATATCACGACGTCGCGATGTCACGACAGAAAACGGAGCAGGGAGTTCAGTGGCAGAATGGTCACGATATCGCGACGTCGCGATGTTGTGACAGAAAACGGAGCAGGGGGCTCGGTGGTAGAATGGTCGCAATATCGTGACGTCGCGATGTCGCGACGTAATTGAAAGCAGAGGGGCCGACGGAGAAATGGTCGCGATATCGCGACATGTCACGATATCGCGACCAGAAAAGAGAAAGCAGAGCAGGGAAGAGGAAACGTCGCGATATTGCGACATGTCGCGATATCATGATGGAGAGAGAAAAAGGCGCGGAAGAAGAAGGAAATGGCCACACGGACGGCCACGCGCACGAAAAAAGAGGACGACACGTGGCACCAAGGTGCAGTTAAAGCAAGATTACCCAGGAACGCGGGAGACAAAGGGGATGGGTCACGCGGAGTGATCTGATGGAAGCAACGGTGACAGAGACCGTGCGGAGTGGGATCTTAAATCGGGTTGGTGTCCCGATTTTTCATGTCTTGTAATTAATCGGGTTGGTGAACCCATTTTTGGGAAGTTGTAATAGTCGGGGGTGGTGGATCGGGTAAGATTACGCGCAGAGTGAGAGAGTGAGAAGACCGAGCCGAGCATTGGTTAATGTAAAGCCTGCGGGCTATGTTTGTATGTATTGATTTTCAGATTAATGCATAAGAAATTATCTGCAAATTGCATGAGTGACTGCGTGTGCTTGTGGGCTGTTATTTTACGTGCTTTTCCAGATTTAATAGAGAGAAAAATTAGAAATGCGTGGAGTGTGTTTGTGTGTGATTTTTTTCGGTCCCCCTTTAATGGTATCAGAGCTAATGTTCCTGAGTGCGTGAACAGATCGTCGACCGTGAGGCAGTTTGCGCCAGGATCTGTGGGAGGGTTCTGAGAGAGGAGAGAGAGTTTAGGATCCCCGAGTGTGTAACAGATCGTCGGACGTGAGGCAGTTACATCGGGATCAGTGTGAAAAATGATGACAATGAGAGAGTTCAAGGCATTGCAGAGGCAAGTGCAGGCCCTGCAGGAGGAACTGCTCAAGAGAGATTTGCAGAGGCAAGTGAAAGCCCTGCAAAGGGAGCTGCATAGACAGCATGCGGAGAAACAGAGAAAGAAAGAAGAGGAGAGCAAACAGACTACAGAGGTAGAGGAATGTCTGGAGGTGTTGCAGGAGGCAACAACCAGACCAAGCAGAAGTGAAGATCACTTCTCCACTTACCTCGAGTGTCTGATGCAGGAGCATCCAGCAGCACCTGTAGCAGAAGCATCCAATTGCGAGAGAGCCACTTCGGAAGAGTCGGCTTCGAAAGAAGAAGAAGGCAAGAAAAATTCTTCTAAGGCAGAGGAAGAAGAACGTCATGATTTCGCGACGTGTCACGAAATCGCGACAGAAAAATGCAAAGGAGGCGCAGTGAGAAAAATGTCGCGAAATCACGACAGCGGAGCGGTGACAAAGCAAAGGCAATGGAGAGGTCACGATTTCACGACATGTCACGAAATCACAATGTCGGAGCGAGGCGGAGGTGGAAGAAGAAAGCAATAGCGAAATCACAACGTCATGATTTCGCAATGTCACGATTTCGTGATGTCGCGATTTCACGACGTCGAAGCAGCAGCAGGAGGGCGCAATGGAAGTGTCACGATTTCGTGACATGTCGCGAAATCGTGACTGTCACGAAATCGTGACAAAGGCAGAGCAAGGCGGTAGGTGGCTGAGTGGTCGCGATATCGCGACGTCGCAATGTCGCGACAAAAGGTGGAGCGAGGAGTTCAGTGGCAGAATGGTCATGATTTCACGACGTCGCAATGTCGTGACAAAAAACGGAGCAGGGAGTTCAGTGGCAGAATGGTCGTGATATCATTACGTCGCGATATCGCGACATCGCGATATCGCGACGTCGCGATATCGCGACGTAATTGAAAGCAGAGGGGCCGATGGAGAAAGGGTCGTGATATCGTGACCAGAAAAGAGAAAGCAGAGCAGGGAAGAGGAAACATCGCGATATCGTGACATGTCGCGATATCATGACGGAGAGAGAAAAAGGTGCGAGAGAAGAAATAAATGGCCACGCGGATGGCCACACGCACGAAAAAAGAGGACGACACATGGCACCAAGGTGCAGTTAAAGTGGGATTACCCAAGAACACGGGAGACAAACGCAGAGTGATCTGAAGAAAGCGACAGTGATAGAGACCGTGCGGAGTGGGATCTTAAATCGGGTTGGTGTCTCGATTTTTCATGTCTTGTAATTAATCGGGATGGTGAACCCATTTTCGGGAAGTTGTAATAGTCGAGGGTGGTGTATCGGGTAAGATTACGCACAGAGTGAGAGAGTGAGAAGATCGAGCCGAGCGCCGGTTAATGTAAAGCCTGCGGGCTATGTTTGTATGTATTGATTTTTAGATTAATGCATAAGAAATTATCTGCAAATTGCATGAGTGACTGCGTGTGCCTGCGGGCTGTTATTTTACGTGCTTTTCCAGATTTAATAGAGAGAAAGATTAGAAATGCGTGGAGTGTGTTTGCATGTGATTTTTCCCGGTCCCCCATCAATTATCCTAAAATGTGAGTGGTCTAAATGTCCCAACCAAACATATACTACTAAAATATTGTATTTACATTCTGTATATCGATATAGTCTTATTATAGGAGATGAAATTAGGGGAAAACGAGTTAGGAAAAGTAGGCAAGGAGATATGGAGAAAAAACAAGTTCTTAAGAGTTCTAGTAGAGGTGGGTTCAGGAGGTTTGATAACTCTTTTGAACCTAAAGTTCTTTAATGAAGAGTTGGATGATCAAAACTGGTATCACCTTACAATCCACTTCGAAAATAGGCTCATAGGTAAACTAGGCATAATCATTAATAATTATGCACCCAATTCCATTGAGCATAAAAAATTCTTTGGAATTTACTTAAAGAAAATAGTCAAAAATTAGAGAATTAGAAATAGATGGTAGTTGAGAATTTTGATACCTAGCTAACTCCAAATGAGAAGAAAGGAGGGTTTCCTAGTTACACACAGTCCATGAGAGATCTAGCAATTTTTTTGATAGATACAAGTTTGATAGACTTGCATTTGGAGGGGGGAATCTACACTTGGAAAAACAAAAGGACGAAGAATCGGAGTATTCAATCTAAGATTGGATAATATTCTAATGTCTCCTTAATGGTATATGGAAGGTTTACAACCAATAATTAGAAAAGGATCTCGAATTGGATTTGACCATGCTTCCTTGAATCTTGAAAATGGGGAGATATGGGGCCTAAAAAAATAACCCTTTCCATTTTTAAATGATATAGACAATACACCTAGATTTGGAAGGAAAATTAGGTAATGGTGGGGTATATCTCTAACAAAGAACCACATGTTCAAACTTTCTCAAAAGATGAAAATAATTGAGTTTGTGTTGAAAATATGAAATTTTGAAGTTTTTTGAAATATTTTTCAAAGGTTAATCTAGAGAACAACTTAAAGAACATTGAGCAAAGGATGGAGATGGAGGAGAAAAATAAGGAATTTATTTAGGAGTAAAATATGAATCTCTGTGAATACCATAATATTTTAGCTACGAAATAAATTTGCTGAATTTTGAAGTCTCAAACCCTATGGCTTCAAGAGAGAGACATAAACACAAATTTTTTTATGTCACCACCTTAGTCCATTAGACCAAGAATAGGATCAACAAAATAACTCTAGATCAAGGGGAGATTATAGATCAAGAGGAGATGATTGAAATGGAAGTTGTTAATTTCTTCCATAACATCCTAATATAAGAAGGGAAGGAGTAGGATGGCGCCTCCAATTACCTCCTAAACAATATTCCTCAACTGATCACAATGAAAGATAATAAGTTGTTGGATAAACCCTTCATAGAAGAAGAAATTGAAGAGATAGTGTTCTCTATGGGGAAGGAGAAATCCCTAGGGTTGGATGGGCTTCAGGTAGGGTGCTTCCAAAATTTTTGATAGATATTTAAAAAAGTATCATACTAGCTAGAAGGGAAACCCAGAAAATAATAAGGTTTTGAAGAAGTCCGAGGCAAAATCCTTCACTGTCTTTAGACTGATAAGTCTATGTAACATAGTTTGTAAAATCCTAAGGAAGGTGATTTCTTTGAGATTGAAAACTCTTCTTCAAAGGTTGATCTCAAAAAACAAGTGGAGATTTTTTAAGGGTACTCAAACTTTAGATGGGATTGTAGTGGTTCATGAGGCTCTATATTCCTTAGTTAAAAGCAATAGGAGGAGGATGCAAGTTAAATTGAACATAAACAATGTATTTGATAGGGTTTCCCATAAATTTATTTAGAAGATGCTTAGGAATTTTGGGTTTAGGAAGGCCTAGAAAGATCTAGCTATGACTTGTGTAAGGGCTCCAAGATACTCTATTCTAGAGAATGCAACACTCTCTCAGGTTCTAAGGCAAGGTGACATGATATCCCCTACCTATTTATCCTACTTGTAGAAGCTCTAAGCCAAACCTTGCTAGAAAACTTACACTAAAGAAAATTCAAGGCCTAACGATAGCCAACACCATGGAGGCACTTTCTCATTAGCTTTTTGTGGATGGTATAATCCTTTTAATACTAACAAGTGTTATTAAATCCAAAGAATGGAAGAAATTGTTGGAAATCTATCAAAATGTTGCATGTCAAAGATTTAATAATGAGAAAATTTTCTCATATTTCATCAATACCTTAGCAAGGACCCAAGGGAAGATAAAGGAAAATTTGGGTTATGAACTAGGCTCATTTCCCTCGTTATACTTGGGAATGTCTCTTTTCATGGGTATCAAAGCAAGAATACTAGGTGTATCGCTCCAAATTTTTCGCACCCTTACCTTCAGGCTAAAGGATCCGTGCCCGAAAGGGGGATGCGAGAAGGATGGGACAATACCTCGGACTGAGAGGCCCTTTGAAGGTCCCGCCTCTCGGGGAGGGGTATTAAGGTGATTTTTTGACGGATGGTGGGGTTCACCAGGAAACGTTTAGTGGCAGTCTCCACGCCTAGGTTGGGAATGTGTTTGATGTGTTCAATTTTACCTTTAATCATTCAAATCCTAGGTTTGGCCAAATGAATCTAAACTGTTCTATATGAAATGCAGATTTAAATGAATACAAAAATAGAATTAAACAGAAAATACAGGAAATATACTAGATTAGAAAAAGTCATACCTGATCCGGATGTCTGATGGAGGTTCTGATTTTTGAAGCAGTCAAGATCGCCTCTGATCTGACATGATCGTCTCGAAATCAGACAGGATCATCCGAGATCCGACGAATTCGTCAAAGACCTGCAATCGAGAGAAATAGACACAGAATACAGAAAATGCAACTATACTAATAGAGGAAAATGATGTGAAATAATAATAAGGATGTTAATAAGATAATCCCAAATAGAAATGCAAGTAAATTACAGTACTCTAATAGCAAATCATGATTTTATTATGTACTTAAGCTACATGGGTGAACTCCAAGATGCAGAATAACAGAAAATAATAATAAACTGAACTAAATGCAGAATGAAACAACAGACGAAAAGAGAAAAGTGCAAACTCAGGGCACTGATTGCCCCCAATGTTGACTGCAGTCGAAATCGTCTGTAGAGTACGAAATCGTCTCGAATTGGGGCATGATCGTCCGAGATTGTACAAGATCATCTACGACGATCTGAGCTTGCTCCGGCTAAAGAATGACAAAGTTCCTGCAAGAAAATTCGAAAAGGGACAAAGGCAAATAGTAGTCTAAGACATTCTAATGCAAATAAAACTCGAAGTACAAGAAATTTCAGCCAGGGGAATGTCAAGGGGAGGGCCTAAGATTAAATAGGCATAGGAAGGAGGTTGGGAGGTTGGAGATCATCCCAATTTGGGAGATCTCCAATGGGGAAGTCTCTAACCGTGCAGACACGCTTTTGCCCAAGTTAGAGACGTCGTTGAAACAGAAGCTAATTATGAAAAATTAGTTTTGGGACGAAATCGTCTGGACGTTCTGCTCCAGACGAATTCGTCCGATCTGAGGCGATATCGTCTGATCGGCGACGATATCGTCCAACGGACAAAACAAATCCTAAAAATGGCACGAAAAACGAGGGAAAGCGGTTTAACAAGCGGTTTTGGGTTGAAATTTGAATTTGAATTATTACTAAAGTAATTTTAATTATTTACTAAGGTTTACTGCGCCAATTTTAGGGTGCTACATTTTGCCCCCTCTTTAGCGAATTTTTTGAAGAAAATGCGTTAAAGATGAGTTCTTCTCGATCTACGAGAAAGCAAAAATTATTCCCATTTTTAGGCGACGATTCTAGGTCGAATCGTACGACAACTTACTATGGTGCCCCCTCCGTGTTTTTACCCAAATCGAACGTTTGAGGTAAAAACGCGAAAAAGCAAAATTTTAAAATGTTGTTAATTGTTTTTGAATAAAATTAAGAAAAATAGGGTAAAACCCTAATTCATTTTTACTGTTCATTTTCTTGGTTTCTAGAGCTCTGCAGACAAGATGGTCGAGACAGCGCACAGATCGACAGAGGTCCGACGCGGGCTACGGGTAAGGGTCCAAACTTAATTTAGAATGCTTTAATTTTGAATTTCATGCTTTTTAGATTAATTTTGAATGATTTTTGAGCATCGCGGCCATTTTTGGGCCGTCGACGTCGTCGGGACGAAATCGTCTCAATTTCATCGAAATCGTCTCGATATCGCCGATTTCGTCCAAGGGCGAAATCGACGATATGGGGACGATTTCGTACAATAAGGGACGATTCCCTCTTGCGAAATCGGAGACGAATTTGCTCAAATTTTGGATGATATCATCCAATAGTGGACGATATCATCATTTGTATGAAATTGAACTTGTTTTACTTGCATTTTTAATCACTGTTTTATTAATGATTTTTATTGTTTTGTTGTTTATGTTGCAGAGAGGATTACTAAAGAGCCGAGAATGGAAATACGGTGGGCTGAGGGATGACTTGGCCGCTCTATCTCAGGCAGAGCGAGATCAGTTGGCTCAAGTCGGCTTGCAGCATGTGGCAGATATGCCACAGGTTTCTACAGATATGGGGCTATTGACAGCCCTAGCAGAGAGGTGGTATCCGGGTTCTTCTTGTTTTCGGTTACCGACAGGGGAGATGACTCCCACATTGGAGGATGTATGGAGGATTTTGAGGATCCCCATACAAGGATGGCTAATAACTCCCATGGCCAATCAGGGCCACGTGATGATGCGACTGTGCGAAGATCCGAGCTTCGCCCTGGAGAAGGGCGGAGTGAACATCGAGTCGCTACGCCAGATGCCTGGGGCATCTAGACTGACATAGGTTTTGGCTGGGGTGGTAGGTGGTCTGTTGCTATGCCATCAGAGTGGATGCAGACTACCATGGCTACTGACAGATGTGGTCTACGACATGAGAGACCATGGGTACAGGTTTGCTTGGGGGAGCTTTGTACTATGCCGATTGTATAGGATCCTGCATGGGGTCGTATACAAGGGCGACCGATGTCTGGTCATGACATCACTACTACAGGTTTGGTGCTGGGAGCACATCATGGTGCGAAGGCCGATAGGGCTCCCACTGATAGGGATTGACGGGGAGAGGCCCCGAGTTTTCTACTGGTGGCTCCGGAGAGGGTCACAGCGGCGGATAGATCTGCCAATGTCCCGGAGACTACTTGACGACCTTGTCTCCGACCAGATCACCTGGAGGCCTTGGAGAGATCATCCAGGGTGGGCCGAGGATGGACAGGAGCTGGCTCACGTTAGGCGAACCTGTTGGCTGAGGATGGAGAGGAGAGAGGTGGAGCTCCACCGCTATGACCGAGTTTTGAGGCAGTTCGGTCTACAACAGGGGATCCCATCTCTCAGGGACTATGAGTTTTCTCGGACCGTCCGGGATAACACTACAGTCAGTGGGGCTCCAGATATGCAGCGCTTCTGGAGTGAGGACGCGGACGATGCCCCCATTCAGCCAGTGGATGGGGATGATGCAGGGGTTGCCGATGGCTACGATGCCTGGTACGCAGGCATCCGCCCTCCTCGGATGATGAGGGCTCAGGGTCCGATTCATGTAGTTGTGCGTCGGATGGGGAGGCGGCGCCAGGCGGCCATTGAGGTGGCACAGGGTCACGGTGGGAGAGAGCGAGAGGAGGCCACAGGCTCAGCAGAGGCCACGGCAGTGGGAGAGGAGGGAGGAGAGACCCCCTTCTCCATGGAGAGAGAGGCCACCATCGCCCGATAAGGGCAAGGGTGTCGAGGTAGGAGAGAGTAGCGAGATGGCTACTCTCCGGGTGGAGACTGTCCGTCTCTAGGCTCAGGTGCGGTCCTTGTAGGATGAGGCTGCACGACACCGAGGGGAGGCCACACAGCTCGAGAGATGAGGTCGCACGCATCAGAGCACGGAGCGGAGGGGCGAGCACTCGGGACCTAGCATGGGCTATTGCCCAGATCACATTCTATCAGATGCTATACCACCATATGGTGCCAGAGGAGCTAGAGGTTACCGCTGTCGGCCCCCATTGCAGAGCCTGTCATGATGAGGTCATCGAGGACATCATCACGATCAGAGTCCAGGACTCATAGCACCACACGGACTACGATGGGGCCACCTCGTCCACCTCAGGGCGGGGGAGGAGATGAGGCTGAGAGCTCGAGAGGTTCTCGAGGCTAGCTGCTACAGACTGCACTTGCACAGATTGATACATAGTGTTTATTATTTTTGATAGAGGATTGAGTATGCCGAGGTACAGATTGTGGCATACCGATCCAGTTTTGAGATGATGTATATATTGTTGATATATATATAGATGAGATATTTTTGATCATATGACTTGTCTTATGTGTTTGTATGATGCTTTAATGTTTTGATGTGATTGATTTGATGATTCATGTAATTATGTCGTTTGGAAATATTATGGTTTGAATGTCATGCTTGTAAAATTTAAATGAAATAATCTGATGTAAACAAATTGGTTGTTTGTGGTGTGATTTGATAAAAAATAAAAGGGACTTCTAACAATAATTTCAAAGGACATTGTCGCTATTATAGACCATTTCATGGAGTCGCCGCTCACTCGGTCGTCAAGCTAATCCCGGTATAGAAATATTGCTAAAAGTAAAAGAGTGCTTAAGAGACTGTCTTAAGACTTTGTTGTGATGATGCAAATGATGATGATGATGGTGATTTGTTTTCAGATTTCCATGAAAATATTATGCATGAAATATTAAAAGAAATATGATTTTTGCTAGGCATAAATTCCTAAGTGTGATAAAATTTTTGAATAATTCCCTAGGAATTATACCATCGTTGCAAAAACTGAAGTTTGACATAATGACATGAAATAGAATAAGTGTTTGTTTGTTTGTAAAGCATAATTGTGTAACATAATGATGCAAGTCACATGTTTTGATGAATTTTGTTTTAAAATAAATGGAAAAGAAAATTAGAACGATGGTTTGCGCTAGGCATAGAATATTTAGGTATAGACTTATACCATCATCGCGAAATCCAAAGAAGAAAATAGATTGTTGGTTTTATTGCAAGATGCATTTTTGATCTTTGATAAACAGAAAAATAATAATATGAAAACTTTTGTTTGAAATTATTTTTGAGATTTTGTGAGAAGATGTATGTAATTGCTTTTATACAAAACAAGAATTCTGAAATAAAAGGATAAAATTATTCCAAAAAGAGTTACAGAAATATCTTAAATTATCTCAAAGAGAAATGTAGATTTATAAGGAATCCTCATGTGCAAATGTGAATTCATTACCGATCTTGATTTATCATAATGATACAAAATCTCTCAAATACAAATGTGTGTGCGATTGTATTGTTCATTTACCAGTTTTGAGCAAGATAATTTGATACAAGTGATTTGAATTAACCAAATAAGTGTTCATTAACCATGATTTAGATGCATATAACCGTACCAGACTACTATGTAAGTCGGGTTATCAAGAGCTAGCTAATCCATAAGCGAGACATAGGTCTCGTACAAAAGAAGGTCGCTAATGTGACGGACATATCACCACGCTAGGAGTTACCCAAGGCCAAGCGGGTTGGGCACAAACCACCTGTTATGGGGCTTACCTCACAGTTTTCGAATAATTGAGAATTCCAGGGATTCAAGCTCATCAACCCTTCTTTTCTTTTCAATGGGTAGGGAAAGGGATTTTATTGCTTTTGCTTTTGCTTGTTTCTTTCTTGCTTTCTTTTTCTTTTCTTTTTTTTTTTTTTGTATCTTTTGCTTTGATATTTGAGATAATGCTGAAATAGTGCTAAGAGAGTACAAAATGATTCTGAAATAATGCTTCTTTTTCTCATTATTTTGCTTGATTTTTCTTTTCTTCCTATGCTAGGGATACTTGCTCGGATTAGCTGTAGAGCAAGGGATTTTTATTCTGGGTAGGGGTGAGCTTGTCCTTTTGTCAATTCTCAAAGATTCTAGACCATGTGCATGATAGGATAGCAGGGGAAACTTTTCGCTCAAGAAACCACTTCTACTATGTAGCATAGCATGGACATTACAAATATAATCATTTTATTGTGAAAGGATATGCTTGGTTTAAGTAAATAACAAGATCAATTCTCCGTGCTCAAACTTTATTTAATTGCAATTTTGTGGACTTTGATATAAGAGAGATTAGTAATCATGCCAGATAAAATCAAGATATTTATTTTTGTGTTTGCAAAAGTGAGAGATTCCAAATAAATGCTAATTTATCCAAAATAATTTGAAAATATAACTGCAATACTTTAAGAAGAAATATATACAACAAATATTTTTGAGGAGTTTGATAATTTTGACTCTCTTTCTTCTCTTTATTTTTTATTTTTGGTTTCGAAAGAGTCAATAATATTGTTGTTTTTGTTTAAATAGTTTTATATATTTTTAAAATGAGACAACATGCAAAATATATACAAATGATGAAATGACCAAATTTTATGCGTAATATCGCTTAAGATGCATAATATTCATAGGTTCTTTTAAATATTTACCATCTAAGGTAGCTAATTTGTATGCTCCCGATTCAAATTTAGCAGTGATAATATATGGTCCAAGCCAGTTGGGTTCAAATTTACCTTTAAGGTCTTTAGTTGCATTAGTATTTTTTTGATTTTCTTTTAAAACAAGGTCACCGATCTTAAAGGATCGATGACGAACTTTCTTAGCATATGATCTTTTAAGCTTGTTTTGGTAGGCACGAAGATGCTCCAAAGCATTGATGCACTTTTCATCTAGGAGTTCCAGTTGACTGAGTCTGCCAGATCGATATTCATCTCCTACTTCGGTATCTTGAAGTAGTAGAGCCAAAGAAGGAACTTCTAATTCAAAGGGAAAAATAGCTTCAGCACCATAAACCAAAACAAAAGGTGAAGTACCTATGGGAGTACGAACACTAGTGCGATATGCCCACAAAGTGGATATAATTGAATGTGCATAGGCGATTTATTGACCAATCTTTTAAGGATTTTAATTAATGTTTTATTGGATGCTTGGCCATTACCCGAGGATAATAGGGAGTGGACCAGATGTTGAATTTTATATTTTTGGCATAATTTCTTAACATTTTATTATTTGATTCATTTTTTGAAGGGAAAATATTTTGGGCATGGTTAATATTTAAAGTTGAAACCTAACTTTGGTAGCTTCTTTTTGGTGACTAATTGAGATCCATTCAATAATCAATAGACTTGTATTAAAAATAAAATTAGAGTTTTCTAACTCCCTTTGACTAGCAAGGCCACTTTGGGATGCATTTTTCTAAGTTTCTGTTTAACAGGTTTAGCATCCGGATGGACTACTAGGTGATGCATGAAGGGTCTAAACCTGGCATATCTTCATATGTCCAAGCGAAGACATCTTCATATTCTTTAAGGAATGCAATGTATTGCTCTTGTTTTTCTTGACTTAATTCTGATCCAATACTGATGATGTGAGGATTATCCTCGGTTCCAATGTTAACCTTAATGACGTTTTCTACTTCCATGTGTAGATCTCTTTCAAAATTAGGTGGGGCAGGTGAAACGCCCAATTCTTGTAATTCCTTTAAGGTTAACTTGGATAATTCATCTTGAGGAGTCGTGGCCTCAAGCTGGGCTATAGTAGGTATAGAACCATCAAAATAAAAATCATTGTGTAACAACTCCTCAATGGAGACATCATGGAAGATATCTCCCTCCAACTCATCGTCGGATTCGGCAATCATTTCAGGGTAGGCTATGGATAGCATATTGCAGGTAGAAGAATTATTCTTTGGATACAAAGAATCTTGTTTATCTAGATAATCTTGATAACATATGAGATGGTCATCATCCTCAAATGGAAAGGGCTGACCTTTACTAGGAAATAGGCCCACACCACAACGGGCAGGCCACGGTTCTACCTCGAAAGGTTCTTTCATACCATTTTGGAAAGGTCCCAAACCTTTCCCTTTATAGCCCAATTTAAGCATTATGGGTTTAGCTTTAATATATTCATTAGCAAAATAGCATCGAGCATATCCATCACAATGCGTCTTGATGTTTCGGGGTATTCTTCCCCAATCATATCCTTTATAAACAAAAGCACAACTTTCGACTTGGTAGATACTTCCCATAGGTTGTGGGAGGCCCAAGGTACGAGGAGAAGGTGGGAGTTTATTTAAAAGGAGGGAAGTTTGCATGGCAGTGTTGATCTCTTCTGATATAAGAATTTTAGATAAATCGGGTAAGAGCTCATCAGTGAGAGCATAAGAGGTAGAAGGAACATTTCCTTGATCTTCTGATGTGGGAAGAATGCCTGTAGTGGATGATGATGTTATAGGGATATCGATGGATGAGTCTATGGGTATGGAAGATATAGGAGTAAAACGAGAAGCATTGGGTGTAGGTTTAGGCTCTTTTCGAGGTCCTAATGTGGTTTGTTCAGAATATGGTTGAGTTAAATGTATAGGTGTAGTTGATGGGGTAGATGATGTTATGGGTGTGTGTTTCACACGTTTGGATGGATGATAAGAACTAGGATGTGTGGATGACAAGGCGGGGCAAAATTGCACTCCAACGGGTTCTGCCAAAGCACACATATCAAAGGGTCTAGGATCACCATGAATGGTAACCAACTGGTTTTTAAATTCAAATTTAACACACTGATGTAAAGTGGAGGGGACCGCTCGCATCGCATTGATCCAAGGGCGACCCAAAGTATATTGTACGATGCGGGGCAATGTACAATAAACACGGTTGTATCTAGGGTTCTAGGACCAACTTGCAAGGGTATAGTAATGACTCCACACGTTTCTTGTGTCTCGTCATTGAAGGCTTTGATAATCATATCCGTTCTTTTCATCTCGTCACTCCTAAAGCCAAATCTTTGGTAGAAGTCAAAAGTGCATATGTTTAAAGATGAACCATTATCAATCAAGACTCGTTTAACAGCTACATCTCCAATTAGGGCAGTAATATATAAGGGGTTATCCTTATGTAAACTATGTTGTGGGATATCTTTATCTCGAAAGTCAATACAATCGACTTCTCGAGTGATGATAGTATTGGACATGGCTTCAGGTTGAATATTTTGAGGTACCATCATTTGGCTTAATGTGAGCATTAACTCATCCCTATGGGTAGGAGAAGATCTTAACAAGTCCAAAAGGGAAATTTTGGCTGTAGTATTGGATAATTGTTCATTAATATTGTAAGGAGGCTTAGGTTGAACATTAGACATATGATTCCCTTTATTGGGATTTTTCAAAATAAATGGAGCTGATCCATCATTCTGAGTTTGATCCTGTTGAGAGTTTTGAGCCTCGTTGTCTGGTAACGACTCCGATGGTACCTACAATGTTATATTGAAGACGCTGAATTGGTCTCGGTTGAGCGTTTATGGCTTGTTCATTAGGAAGGAACTGATTAGAAGAGGGTCGAGTAGTAACTCTTCTAGGAAATGGTTCTTCCGAAACCATAGCATCTGTGATAGGTTGAATCGGATCTGATTCATTTTTAGAACTATTCGATTGGTTTGAGGTGATGTCTATTTCACTTTCAGTATCCGATTCTACATCACTAGGATCCGGTGTTTGAGTATTATATAGGGGTCTGGACGTAACCATGGAGAAAGTTGTGCCAAATATTTGAGGATCCTGAACTAGATAATTGTCCGCTAATAGTCCCTACATATCGGGTAGGAGGGGGAACATTATGATGTTCGATTTGATTAGCCACCTCTTTACCATGTTTTGGTAAAGGATGTTGAAATATGTCCAATGATTGATTGGCATTCTGATTCTGATTTTGGGGAATGTTCTTTTGAGCATTATTAGGAGGATTTTGTTTAGGTTGAAAGGCTTGCACCTCCATTTCATTATTATCAATCAAGTCTTGTATTTTATGTTTTAATATTTTGCAAGAGTTTGTAGCATGTCCAGGTCCTCTATGAAAATCACAATGTAAATCAGCTCTGTATCCGGGTATAGTTGGATCAGGTTCCCGGATAGTTGGTAATTGAATCAAGCCTCGTGCTAGTAATTGAGGAAGAATGGTTGATAAAGGTTGATTCAATCTAGTAAATTCTCGGGGTGGTTTATCAGGAGGTTTTAATATAAACTTCTCTGTTGTTTTCGTAGTATTAACATTAGCAATGTTTCTACTATCAGTGACTCCGTCACCCACAACTTGTTTGTTTTTATATTGATTTCTGGATGTTTTCTCATCATCTTTCTTTTTGAGCTGACCTCTTCTAATGAGAGCATCTTCCACCCTTCGAGCTAAGTCTATAGCTTGATCGAAGGTGGTCAAGGTAGAAGTTGATAATTCATAGGATATTTGTTCTTGCAAATTATTAATAAAAATGTCCAACATTTCCCTATAAGGTAGCACAAAGTGCAGTTTTCCTATCAACTGCCTCCATCTAGCTAAGAAATCAGCAAAACATTCATCTTTGTCTTGTTTTAAGTTGTATAAATCTTTAATGGTCACGTGCCTCTCGATGTAGGCACTAAATTGATGGACAAAAGATTCAGTTGTTTCTTCAAAATTTCTCAAAGAATGAGTGGGCAATTGATAGTACCACTCTAATGCCATTCCTCCTAAACTTTTTGGGAACATTTTTAGTAATAGCAAGTCATCATGTGATATATCATGACATGCTATCCTAAACATGCGAAGATGCTCTATGGGATCTTCGGTTCCTTTATATATAGGCGAGGACGGGCATGGGAAAGTGCTTAGGGTATGGTTGTGCTACAACTATGGGATCCAAAGGCTGACTACACATCTCTCGATAATTATACGAGGGACGGTAGGGATCTATCTGGTCCATGCGGGAAGCTAACTGTTTCACCATGGCTTCCAGATTATTGGTTTGCCCACCATATTGGTTCGGTAGGGCATTAATATGGGATTTGTGAGCATATGATGGAGGGACATGAAGATTAGATGCTATATTGCTATTGTGTAAATTGTTGGTAGGAAGGGTGTTATGAAGAAGTTTTGAAGTTGTATTATGTTGTATCCCAGATTGTTGAAAATTGGTGTTTGGCTTCATTTTAGGTTTTTGTCGATTTGAAGCATATTGATCAATAGTTTGGCGAAATAAAGCAGTGAATGAAGGTCTCTTTTGTGTGGGAATGATTTTAGGCTCAATAAGAGGTTCCTTAGGGGGTTGGGTAACCTGTTGCTGTTGCATGTTCTGAATCATAGTGACCATATCTCTATTGGATGGTCCAACTTTATCACTTTCTTGATCGACAAAATACAAAGGATTAGTGTGTATGTTAAACATATCTTCCATGGTTGCTTGAGTGTCACTAATTTGTCCTCTATCAATACGAACTGCCATATTAAGAGCACCAATATTATTATTGAAGAATTTCCAGAAATGATCTATGTTATCAAAAGTAACAGTTCCATCTGGAGCCATTCTAGGGGATGAGGATCCTTCCTCTTTAACATTTTCTTCTTGTTCATCTACAACCAACTCATCTTCTGGTTGTTCTAGAGTTTCTCCTTCTGGAATTGGATCCTCAGGAAGGGCATTTGAGTTTTTTGTTTTCTTTCCTAACCAATCTTCTTCTTCTTCTTCTTCAGTTTGTTTACCATTCCTAAGTCTAGGCATTGTGCTTAAACTTAGATTTCAGCAAATATATATATATATATATATATATATATATGCAACAAGCTTAAGAGGTATATATTTTAATTATATACCTACTATAGTATTTAAAATAAAATGTTTTGGTTTTGTTATGTTTTTGGTTTTTCTTGTTTTTTTTTATAACAATATTATAAAGATAACAAACAACACACTAAATGCAAGAAATAATAATAATGAAAGCAATGATCTAGTTTTCTATAAACAATTTATAAATATCATTAACGGGCTCAAGTTCTTCAGGAGTCATGAAATGTTCTTCTTCAAATTGAAAATTTTCTTTCAAGAATTTGACAAAAAGTGCTATAGTGATATTATCCGTCTCAGACTCTGGTTGGTAGAAATAAAGTTCGTGGCAATACTCTCGATATAACACAGCTCTAGGAACTCTCCTCCACCTTTCCCTATCCGTAAGAACGACCTCTTGGTCTTCTACACGACCTAGGAATTGGTGTATAACAGTTGCATTCTCGAGGTATTCCTCGAAGGTGAACAATTTTGAAGACACAAGAGCTCTCCTATAAGCTAACCACCTATGGCAAGCTCTCTGAAGTTCATGATAAAAAATGAGTTGATGAGGATCCAGGATTCTATCTAGGGCAAACCTCTTGATTTGCCTAAGTTCGGTTGATCTAGATGAAATGATACCTAGTCTCCTATTAAGTTCGTCCCACAAAAGTTGGTTTCTATCTGTTTCAGGCACACTAAGCACAGAATTAATTTCTATGGCTGCTAATTGGTTTTCAACATTTATAGTGACAACTAGTCTTTTCTTAGGAGCTACCATCTAAACATGATATGCAACTTAGTAGTTTTCTAATGATTTTAAATGCATCTATGTTTTTTTTTTGTTTTCAAAAGGTTTTAGTTTCACGTCGGGTTCACCAAAATGTATCGCTCCAAATTTTTTGCACCCTTACCTTCAGGCTAAAGGATCCGCGCCCGGAAGGGGGATGCGAGAAGGATGGGACAATACCTCGGACTGAGAGGCCCTTTGAAGGTCCCGCCTCTCGGGGAGGGGTATTAAGGTGATTTTTTGATGGATGGTGGGGTTCACCAGGAAACGTTTAGTGGCAGTCTCCACGCCTAGGTTGGGAATGTGTTTGATGTGTTCAATTTTACCTTTAATCATTCAAATCCTAGGTTTGGCCAAATGAATCTAAACTGTTCTATATGAAATGCAGATTTAAATGAATACAAAAAATAGATTTAAACAGAGAATACAAGAAATATACTAGATTAGAAAAAGTCATACCTGATCCGGATGTCTGATGGAGGTTCTGATTTTTGAAGCAGTCAAGATCACCTCTGATCTGACAGGATCGTCTGAAATCAGACAAGATCGTCTGAGATCTGACGAATTCGTCAGAGACCTGCAATCAGAGAAATAGACACAGAATACAAAAAATGCAGCTATGCTGATAAAGGAAAATGATGTGAAATGATAATAATGATGTTAATAAGATAATCCCAAATAGAAATGCAAGTAAATTATCATGCTTTAATAGCTAATCATGATTTTATTATGTATTTAAGCTACATGGGTGAACTCCAAGATGCAGAATAGTAGAAACTAATAATTAAACTTACTAGTTGCGAGAATGAAACAACGAGACGAAAAGAGAAAAGTGCAAACTCAGGGCACGGATTGCCCCCAATGTTGACTGCAGTCGAAATCATCTATAGAGTACGAAATCGTCTCGAATTGGGGCGTGATCGTCCGAGATTGTACAAGATCATCTGCGACGATCTGAGCTTGCTCCGATTGAAGAATAACAAAGTTCCTGCAAGAAAATTTGAAAAAGGGACAAAGGCAAATGATGGTTTAAGATGGTCTAATGCAAATAAAACTCGAAGTACAGAAAAATTCAGCCAGGGGAATGTCAAGGGGAGGGCCTAAGATTAAATAGGCATAGGAAGGAGGTTGGGAGGTTGGAGATCATCCCAATTTGGGAGATCTCCAACGGGGAAGTCTCTAACCGCGCAGACACGCTTTTGCCCGGGTTAGAGACGTCGTTGAAACAGAAGCTAATTATGAAAAATCGGTTTTGGGACGAAATCGTCTGGACGTTCTGCTCCAGACGAATTCGTCCGATCTGAGGCGATATCGTCTGATCGGCGACGATATCGTCCAACGGACAAAACAAATCCTAAAAATGGTGCAAAAAATGAGGAAAGGGTTAGCAGGCAATTTTGGAGCAGTTTTGGGTTTGAAATTTAAATTTGAATTATTACTAAAGTAATTTTAATTATTTGCTAAGAGTTACTGCGCCAATTCTAGGGTGCTACACTAGGAACCTATTTTTCATTGATTTTAAAGGAAATTGATGGGATGTGAGGGGAAATTATTGAGATAGGATGGGAAGATGCAATTATTGTAAGAAAACCTTAAAGCCCTCCCCACCTACATCTTATCTCTATTTAAAATTACAAGAACAATGACAACTAATTTAAAATCTCTTTGAAATAATTTTCTCTAGACAAGAATAAAGAAAAAGAGAAGACTTCCTCTCTTGAAATGGAAAATAATTTTTCAGCCTAAGAAAAAAGTTTTGGTTTTAAGAAGAATCAATTTAATGTACAACCCTAGGTGGGAAATAGACCTATACATTATTGAGAGAACTAAACAACCTTTGCTCCAAGATTCTTTGACATAAATATCTAGAAGGTAGGTGTCTTGAGAAAATCCTTAGTGAGGAAGAGCATTACAAAGGCTCAATAATTTGGAACCATATACTATGAAGCAAATACATTATGAAAATGTGTTTAGGTGATATATATCAAAAAAATTGGCTTGAAAAGATGAATTCAATGGATTAGGTCTTACAGTGACATTTTTCGACACCCTAGACTCTTTTTTTGTTATTCTAGTCAAGTGTCGTATGTTTTGCTCTTGGGGTCTTGGTTCACTCAAAAATTTGACTTTTATTTTACAATTCTCTTAACAAGATCTATAGTATTAGGTACTAACAACTATTTTTTTTACTCTGTAACTTTATTTGGTTGTTGTCTTGGTAGATTGTTACTAACAATTACCCTAATCATTATGATTTTCAACTATAACTAACAACCACATGATCAAAATTTATCTTGATTGTTACTAAAGCCTTGGCTAAAAATATCCCAACTATTATTGACAAACCCTATTTAAAAGGATACCCAACTATTACTAACAAACTTTGTCTTGACTATTACTTTCACTACCAGTTCTTTTATCTATTTTAATTCAATCAATTCTATGATAGTATAGTCTCCTCAGTAAACTCGATTTCTATGGTAGGATTTTTTATTTTTAGTATAAATATTCAATAAAAACAAGATACTTAAAGCCAAGGTGTATGTAATTTTCATAGCCCTCTATTATACTACACTAATGAACGATAATGCTTGGACCAATATTTCAAACCACTACTCAAAGAGGATTCCACACATACCCTTGAGTGCACTACTTGCCTCTTTGACAATATAGAAGTCTAATATTTTTGAGTGTTGTGCTTGGTACACTATATATATATACATGTTCAAAATGTTTCTTAGGAATAAAGGTTTCTCGTAATCCTAGGGGGTCTCCTCATATACCCAAAGATATGTGGGAGCTCAAGTCCATATATGGGTGTTGTCTAAGGCCTGCATATTGGAGTCTAGTTGTCCCTAACTTTACTAAATGCTTTATGGGTAATAGATATTAGCCAATAATGATAGGTCCTCTATGATTTTTTATAACCCTCGACACAGGGTTTTTAATCTATTAAACTAAAGCAAAAAAAAAAATGCTCATTTTTTTAATAGGATAGTAAGTAAAAAAATAAAAATAAAAAAATTATACGTAACAGTCAAAATGGTAGGGAAGAAATTATCGCAGTCATAGTAGAACATGGCCTTGGAAAGAACTCTCATACCACTTGGTAAGAACCTTCTAATTAAAATAAGCATATCCACATAAATATTGCAATAAAACCAGTAATTCATGAAAGAATAAAATATTGCAATATGAAATAGAAATGCATAAATATATAAATCTCATAAATAATTATATAGATGTTAGAGTATATTACATTATTTGGTACATGTCAATGTACCACCTTTGGTACATATTTAAATTAGGAGTGTATCTTATATTAGAGTGTGAGTAAATATTTTATGTAATGTAACAATGCACAAGAAATGCACAAGTGTCTTGTAGTTAAGAGTGCAAGTATGATGAGTGTAGATGTGCACAAGTGTATATTATGTAGGAGTGCACATGTGTCCTTAGAGTAGGAAAGTGAAGAGTCTCAAGAAGAGTGAAGGCCAAGAGTACTCCATATGAAGAGTCACATCCCATTATATATTTGTCTATGTGTGTGTGTGTGTTTATATAACACAATGTAGAGTAAGAGTATGTGGAAGTATGGTGTATTTGAGATCTTTATTCTATATCAAGATATCATTTTTGTGAGCATTTGTTAATGGAAATTTTATGAGTTTTTGCAATAGTTATTTATAAGTTTTGTTGGAATATATTGCATTATTTGGTTCTTTATTAATGTACCATCATGGGTATATATTTAGGTTAGGAGTATATTAGGAGTTAAAGTGTTTTATTAAGGTATTGTAATAAATGCACAAGTGTAATAATGTGAAATGATTGTAAATGTGCATGAAGTCCACATGTACATGAGTCTTATAATAGAATAGTGAGGTGTCTTGAATGCAAAGAGTTGCATCTCATTATAAATAGACCTTCATAGAATAGAAGTAGGATAGGTTCTTGGAGTGTGTAAGTTGAGTAGTGATAGACATAATGTAGCTCCATTTTATTAATATGGAGAGGTTGTAAACTCCATTAGAGAAGCATTGTATATTTTCTTGAGCTTTCATATATGAGCATTTCTAGAGCATTGTATCAATTTTTCTATCATATTTTCATGCATATTAGTTAGCCATTATCATTGCTATAACATTGCATGCTTATTTCCATACTTGTGGTTGCATTTCCTTTAAGTTTAAAGCTTCAAAATCTAACAGTGGTATCAGAGCTACGGTAGATCAAAGAAAAACCACAAGTGATCACCATTGCTATTGTTGCATCTTTGCAAACCGGATCCGCCATTGTGCACCGCTACATGCAAACACCACCATAATAGGTTGTTTGATAGAAGAAGCTCTAGGCAGAACAATAGAAATTAGAGAGAGCCACAAGAGTGATTGAGGGGATATTATAAATCTTATTTTTGGATTTCTAAAAATTATTATTGGCTAGATTTTTTCCACAAAGTTGCAAAAAAACTTGTGAAGACTAGAACTCAACATTGAATCCACTAGATTGGAAATCCAACTAGTGAAGTTTGTTTTCTATAGATTTATAGAAATTTCTATTATCATTTCCTAACACTTTGTTGTAGAAGAAAGAAGTTTCAAATAGAGTTGGGAAGCTTCCTACAATAGCTAGGAAGAATACCTTCTTTGAATCATTTCAGTACTTGAAGCAACAAGTTTACGGATTGAATATTTGGAGACCTAAGGAGAAGGGTCCATTGAAATATTTGCATATTAAATACTCTAAGTGGGAGATTGAGAAGAGATCTAGTGGCCAAGGAAGCCACATTGAAGACTGCAAATCAAGGAGGAGGTCCTAGAAAGAAGACCCCATTGAAGAAGAGACTCAAGGAGAAGAGTCCTAGTGAAGATTGGAGATTGGTGGTCTCCATTGAATATTGAAAAATTCACATTGAAGAAGAGGTCCATAGAAGGCCCTATTGAAGAACTTCCATAGTGGAATATTGAGAATAGAAAAGGACTAACAAAAAGTCCTATTGCAAGATTTTAGTAGCAATAGATTTAGGAGATCCAAGGAGGAGATCTCATTGTAAAACTTCCATAGCTAAATATTGAAGAGATCAAGGAAGGTCTCATTGAAGTTTTAGAAGTTGCAAGATTGAAGACCTTGGAGAGGTCTCAAGGAGAAACAAGGAGAAGGCTTGGTGAGCCTCATTGGAAGAGTTCCTAGAAGAACTCATTGGAGAAATTTACTATCAAGGAGAAGCTCCTGTTAGTAAGGAGAAGTTCTGGTTAGAAGAGTGAAGTCAGAACTTGATAAGAGAAAGAAGATAGAGAAACCACCAAATCTAAGAGATTTTGGGATCATCACTGAAGGGTTCTTGAGAGAGATCTCAGCCATGATTTTAGTGAGTTTGGTGACTGCTTTACAATCTAAAAATTTTCAGATTTGAGGATAGAAAAAAGTAGCAGTTTGGGCAGCGTTAGTAGCTGCTAAAGATCATATTTTAGAGGTACATCAAGGAGAAGTATTGAAGCCACCAAGTTACAGTTTTGGGCAGCATATTAGTGAAGTGTTGAAGCTACAAAAATGTGTGCAAGAGAGTTGTTTTTGGACAGCCTAGAAGAGTTGCAATATCATCTACAAGAAGCAGTAATTGAAGTGACTTAAAGTCACCATCATCATCATCATCTACAAATAGAAAAGGTATGCAACAAAAAGGTGCAAAAGTTCATTAGTTGATCTTTTATATTTGGTATCTTATTAAAGTTTATTGAGCACCATTTTTCAAGTTTAAAGATTGCATAAAATAGTGTTTATTTAAGTCTTCAAAGTAAGTGCAGAAGTTATAGTCTACAAGGTTCAAACCTGCACATAGAAGAAAATAGAAGTTAGGTATATTTTGAAAGAAATAAATATATCAACATTCTATTACTTATTATAAGAAATAAGACTCTACATATTTGCATTCTCTATAGTGCAAAAATACAACATTGGAAGCTTGGATTCATTAGTATAAACATAGCCAAGCAAAAGAAAAATATTCTAGAGATAATATTGAACCATGTATTATCCCACTCATCTTAGTTTGAAGAAGGAGTGGAAGTCATAATTTTGAGAAAGAAAGAGGCTCAGTTTAAGAGCATAGGGGGCAAACATCTACATCATCCTACTCTACGTTTGCATAGCATCAAGATAGAACCATTCAAAAGGGATCTAAAAGTGAAGCTTCCTCAAGGAAAGGAAGATAGTTGTGGTCTAATAGCATCCACCTACATTCATCACCCAAACAAAGCAATATTATGTACAAGTTGCAGATAACAAGGAGGTGATAGCAATAGAAGGAGAAAGACATTCGATTGAAGATATCTAGCATCAAAATAGTATTTGGAGAAGATATAAGAAGGTGCACTAAATAGCCTTTGGTGAAGGTAAGGAAAGGTTCATCTAAAAGTCCATGGTGAACACACATCAAAGAGGTATAGCAAAGTATACCTTAAGAAACATCATTCAGGTCACGTAAATAGAGTTGAAAGACCCAACATTTGAAAGGAAGTTATAGTGGGCATACACTGCCACAAAGAGGAGACGTCCAAAATGTTCAACATCTACCATCTCAAGGCACTAAAAGCACCATAGCTAGGTGTAACAAGCGATGTAAGGGCAACATCTTAGTGATATTCAACTTCCACATCAAAAACCTACATTGACATAAGTACAACAAGATTAACATAGTGCAAATAGAGTATATCTTGTTACCACTAATAAACCGATGTAAGATATCATAGTTGGTAAAGCATAACATAAAGGAAGGAGTAATCATTACCAAAGTAGTAGAGAAATCCATTGCGCATCGTGCCATCCACGTTGAGAGAATCATCCAAGTTGGAGGAGAAATGCATCTCAGAGTTCACTGTCATAGAAGAGCGAAATAACTTGGAACAGTTGGCCAAAGGCAAGCATTGAAGCTTTAATCCTTCTTTGATAAGTTGAAGGAAAATCACATGCAAAAGGGAGATTGGACACTTTCCAAGACTTTGCAAGGAAGAGAGTGCCACTTGGCACAAGGAAGGCATTATCACATAATACCCACGACTAGGAAGAAGGGTGCCCATTCGAAGTAACGCTCGAAGGAGACCAACACAGTATAGTAACGCCTCAAGGGAGAAGATCATTGCTCATAAAATCAATGCCACTTGTCTTAACTTGTCAGTAGTTTGTAACGCTTCAGATTCACATTCAAGTTGGCACCATTTGTCTTGAGCCCTACTCAGCTAGTAATACCCAGTGGAAGGAACATCCATTGCCTTGGAGAATCATGATATTTGTCATAATAGACAACCATATTAAAGGCATCTACAAGAGCACGTAACCAAGTGAGAAGGAAAGTAAGAACACATAACAAATTCAAGTAGCATTAAAGGAGCTAAGGTAGTCATAGAGAAGCGTGTAGCTTGCAACAAAGCTCGTTAGTGAAGAACATCGATTGATAGGAGATAGCAGTAGCATCAAAGAACAGAGACTGCCATAAAGAAGAACGTAGGTCAGCCTATAAAGAACAGAGGTCATCATAGGAAAGAGCATCGATCAACATACTATTGTTGGAGAAGAGCACAAGGTGATCGTCGGGTTCAGTTGAGCGCATATCACAGTGAACAATGCATGTTATAAAGGTAATATTAAAGTTTTATTACTTTTACAAAGCTTTGAGGAGTAATAAGGTTATACATATTAAATTTGATATTACTTAAGATTTCATAATCTAGGGATATTTAGTAGGAGTTATAAGGTAATAAAAGATACCCTAGAAAGCACATTGCTTACTTTGAGAAGAAAGAAGAAATTAGAAGCATTAAAATCTTCATTATTAGTGCTTCAACTATTTGCAAATTTTAACAAGGAGATATAAGGTTAGTGAAACTAATTTGCAAATATATAATATTTCTAAAAAACTTCTAACTTGGGAGATATAAGGAATCCCACATCAAACTTATATATTAGAAGTTTAGAAATCTATCATATCATTGATTCAAAGTTGAAGTTTATTGCTTGCATCAAATACTAGTTGGAAAGTGAACTTATTAGTCTCATACTTAAAGAAAAGAGACATAGACAATCCAACTAAAGACATTGAAAGCTTATTCTTTGAAATTGCATTTATAAGCTTTCTACAAGGAGATCTAAATAGTTGATTACCAGTGATAGAAGTTAAGTATTATTCTAAATATTTGTTATCCTATCACTAGGGAAAACTAAGGAGTTCCACAAAACCTAAGTCTTATCAAGATAGCTCTTATTCTCTAAACTAGGGAGTTACAAGGGAACATTCTAGGACCATCATGACTACAAATAAATTCATCCTTATAGAGTCTCAACTACTGAAAGGTCCTAACTACTTTTCATGGAAGAATAAAGTAAGAGCAATCTTGATATTTGAGAAACTATGGGAAATTGTCAAAGGAATAATCACTAAACCTAATACGGGTGATACAGAGATTCAAAAGTTTGAAGAAAGTGATGCAAAAGCATTAATGATAATGAATTTTTGCCATCATATATGAAATACAACCTTACATTAGCTCAGCAGGAACATCCTCAGAAGCTTGGAAAATATTAGAGAATATATTTGAAGGGAAAAATAAAGCTACTATCTTAAATCTTCAAACTCAATTACATTCCTTGAAAATGAACAATGGTGAAAGTGTAGAACTATTCCTAAGGAAGGTAGCAGATATTAAAGGGAAATTATTAACCTTAGGAGAAGAAGTAAAAGATACATTTCTTGTTCAAGTAACCATGAGAGGACTTCCTGATAGCTACAAGCATCTAGTTACATTCTTACAAGTCCTAAGTAAAGATACTTTATTTGATGAGTTAGTCAATATTCTACAAGAATATGAGGTGGAAAATATAGTTAAAGATGAAATGACTAACAATGCATTAGTATCAAAGGAAAACCCATAGGGAAATATTGCATCATCCTCAAAAGGATGAAGACCTTGGAATAATCGATATTGTCATGTATGCAGGAGAAAATGACATAGCACTAACTACTTTGCATTCAATCCTAGAAATAAAAATCAGAGGAATCAGAAAAATTATGGAAACCAAAAAAATAGGGTATTCCAACCAAGGCAGTATCAACCACAAAAGAAAAAGTTTCAGTGTCCACATACTTCCCAAAATCAATATCCTCAATTGGAATATCATGGAGGGAATCAGAAAGGACACTTAGCACAAAGGATTCAAGAAATAGAAGAACTAGAAGAATCTACAGATGAACATGAATTCAAAGCTCTATCAGCAATAATAACATATCATGAAGACACTAACTATTTGTTTTAACAAGACTCAAACAAGAAAGAAGGAAAATACAAAATCCAGAACCAGAATCAAGATCCATATTGAAGACTAAAGTCTTCAAAAACCAAACAATGTAATACAAGGGGGTGTTGGAATATATTACATTATTTGGTTCTTTACTAATGTACCATCATGGGTACATATTTAGGTTAGGAGTATATTAGGAGTTAAGTGTTTTATTAAGGTATTGTAATAAATGCACAAGTGTAAGAATGTGCAATGATTGTAAATGTGCATGAAGTCCACATGTACATGAGTCTTAGAATAGAATAGTGAGGTGTCTTGAAGGTAAATATTTGCATCTCATTATAAATAGGCCTTCATAGAATAGAAGTGGAAGAGGTTTTTGGAGTGTGTAGGTTGAGTAGTAGTAGACATAATGTAGCTCCATTTTGTTAATATGGAGAGGTTGTAAACTCCATTAGAGGAGCATTGTATATTTTCATGAGCTTTCATATATGAGCATTTCTTGAGCATTGTATCAAGTTTTCTATCATATTTTCATGCATATTAGTTATCCATTATCATAGTTATAACATTGCATGCTTATTTCCATACTTGTGGTTGCATTTCATTTAGGTTTAAATATTTCAAAGCTAGCAAGTTTTATATGATTAGAATATATCCATTATCTTATATTTCATATTGTAGAGACAAAATATGACACCAAGCAAATGCTAAATAAACGGAATTCAAATAACCATATATTTCATAACAAATGAGATTTCTATTAAATGGGGGGGAACCTAAAAAATTTATTTTTACAATAGTGGATGTAGGAATCCCTTTGATACAATTATTACAAAGATTGCTAGGGTTCTCCAAAACCCTAGCTACAACAAATGGTGGTGTCTTCAATTGTGTTCTTCTCCCAACAGATGTAAGTGGGCTTCTACATATCCGATGTTGGGCCACTCCAACTTAATTAGCTATCCAATGCTTGTGTAGCATCTTCAAATTTTCATATAATGACACAACAAACTAGTAATACATGTCAGGGATCCATACTGTGAGGTCCTCTATAAGCAATATTAAACCCTAACTAATTTGTTGCTAATGAAGTGAACAAAAATAAAAATGCATAAAATAAAATATTAACTAGTAGATTTACCTTGCTCCTTGTTGGTTGTCTTTTGATTGCAGGTCGATGGCGAAGGTGTGCCCTATCAACACTCGAGGATATCATTGGTTATCAGGATAAGATTCTAAAATGCAGTAGGGCTCTCAAGAAGTGTAGCAGGGTGCCTAGGAATGTGACGGAGAGCAACAGGGTGCTCAGGGAGAGTGATAGGGCACTCAGGACTATGACAGAGAGCAACAAGGTACTCTAGACTATGATGGAGAGCAACAAAGTACTCGAGGAGAGTAGCAAAGCACTCACAAAGAGCGATAAGGTGCTTGAAGGGTCAGATCATACCAGTAGAAGTAGATTTGATGCTGGTGAAGGATGCGACAATGGCAACGATGAGCGAGGATACAAGGGATATGGTGTATGAAGTGGGGTTAGGGCACAAATGTTGGATTAGAATTCAAGGTATTCAATGACTTGGGAAAATTAGGCAATCAGGCCACTTAGGGGACTTAGGCCATTAGGTATTCTAGGGTTGAGCCATCAAAATGGCTCCTATTTATAATCCAACCTAGGGCATGCTAGGGTTTCAATGACACTAATCATGTGGTTGAGATTAAAGCATATCTAAGGGTGGATATTAAATTTAGGGTGTGGCATGGATTGATGTGGATGGATGGATGAGATTAAATGAAATCGGATGGCTAGGATTAATTTATTTATATAAATATATATTTATTAAATATATAAAATATAATATATAAAATATTATTATTTAAATATATATAATAAATATATATATATATAATAATGGGTAAAAATGGTAGGAAAGCTAGGATGGAGGACAAGTGGATATGTTTTGGTGGTGGAAATGGTGGGAAAGCATGGATGGAGGACAAGTGGCTAGATTTTGGTGTCTACAGATGCCCCTTTTTGTACCATATTGCATGAAACACAATATGGTGCAAAAATACGAGACACTTGATCGAGCTAGGCACAGAAGCAGCTTCTCTTTCTTGTTGGAATGTGAAGATAAAATTGAAGGCAAAAGAATAAATAATTTGGAGTTATTGCGTAGCTTACCCCCTCAATTGGCGAATGAGTTGTGGATGAATCTCACAAGCCAATTGAAAAAGAATGAATGGAAGAAAATGTTGTGCAAAATAAGGGAATGGGAATGATGGAATGTGCGACCATTTTTGGCCCCAACGGTTGAAGGGGTTGGTGAAATGTGAATGATGATTGCGTCTATTTTTGCCCCAAAAGATGAAGGGATTTTACCAAGTGTGGATGCCATGATCATGTAAGATGTATCCCTTTGAGGGAAAGTCAAAACCAAATGTGGTTGCCCCAAATTTGGGGTGATTCGATGTTGTTGAAGAATATGCTTTTTGGGTATCATTGATATGCAAGAATGAAGATGTAAAAATAAAAAGATCCAACTTTGGAGGGCCTGCTAGTTTCTGCTTGAATAATTCCCATAATTGGAACCAATCACCCTAGCTAGTGCCTATATCTGTGATGACTATCAAGGAGATGATGAAATATGATTTTTGTCCATGTTTTAAGCCCCACGAACAAGGCCATCAATGATAGATTTTGAGCAAATTGGTCTTGGCATAGTCTCACTCTAAAAATGAGGTACCAAAAATGATTTTGTTTTCAAAAAAGGAGATATTGGATGATGAAGATGGCCAAGTGTCCTTATGGTGATTTATTCATCTTACCGAATTGCATGGACATATATCACTGCAATCGCCAAGGAGATAGAATAGACCACTAGATACGAGGTTCACTTGAAATTGTAGGTGAACTTGGCAAATGTTGAATGTAAATGCAATTATTGATGGATTTTATGGTGACATGAAGATGTGATGATGAGAAATGTATTGATGGATGCAATGTGGAGTGATTTTGTGGAGGTAAGCTACATTTTTGGATATATGGATGCAAGTGATTGAGTCTATTTTTTCCCCAACAGATGAAAGGGGTTTTTGACATGGGAAATTGCAATGCAATGATTGTGTCTGTTCTTTGCCCCAACATATGAAGGGTTTTTTGATAATAAAAAATGAAATGATTGAAAAAAATGTAATGATTGCGTCTGTTCTTTGCCCTAATAGATGAAGGGGTTTTTGATGATGAAAGTGTCCTTATGGTGATTTACCCATCCTACCAGATTGCATGGATAACCGATCGCTGCAAATAGGATAAAACTAAATACAAGGTTCACTTATACTTGTGTCTGTTATTTGCCCCAATAGATGAAGGGTTTTTTAAAATGGAAAAATGTGATGAATGTGTCTATTCTTTGCCCTAACATATGAAGGGTTTTATAAAATGGAAAAATGAAATGATTGTGTCTATTATTTGCCCCAATAGATGAAGGGTTTTTTGACATGGAAAAAAAATATGATGAATGTGTTTTATTCTTTGCCCTAACAATTGAAGGGTTTTATAATTATGAAAGTGTCCTTATGGTGATTTATCCATCCTATCTGAATTGCATGGATAACCAATCACTGCAACCACCATGTTAAATAGGATAAACCACTAAATACAAGGTTCACTTGTACTTGTGTCTGTTCTTTTCCCCAACAGATGAAGGGTTTTTTGAAATGGGAAAAATGTGATGAATGTGTTTGTTCTTTGCCCTAACAGATGAAGGGATTTTTGAAATGAGGAAAAATGTGATGAATGTGTCTGTTATTTGCCCTAATATATGAAGGGGTTTTTGAAATGGGAAAAATATGATGAATGTGTTGTTTTTTGCCCCAATAGATGAAGGGTTTTTTGAAATGGAAAAATAAATACAATGAAATATTGTGTATGTTCTTTGCCCTAATAGATGAAGAGGTTTTTGATGATGAAAGTGTCCTTATGGTGATTTATCCATCCTACCAGATTGTATGGATAACCAGTCACTATAACTACTATTTTAAATAGGATAAACCACTAAATACAAGGTTCACTTTGTACTTATGTCTATTCTTTTCCCTAATAGATGAAGGGTTTTATGAAATGGAAAAATGAAATGATTGTGTCTGTTCTTTACCCTAACAAATGAAGGGTTTTATGAAATGGAAAAATGAAATGATTACATATGTTCTTTACCCCAATAGATAAAGGGTTTTATGAAATAGGAAAATAAAATGATTATGTTTGTTCTTTGCCCTAACATATGAAGGGTTTTATGAAATGGAAAAAAATATTTTTTATGTTTTTAGCTAACGGGTAAGGCTAGGAAACTTCATGTTTTTAGCCGATGGGTAAGGCTAGGAAACTCCGTGTTTTTAGCTGATGGGTAAGGCTATGAAATTGAGTGAATGTGGAAATGTAATTGATGCATTCTATTTTTGCCCTAACAGAAAAAGGGGATTTTGATAAGTTGTGATGCAATGAAATGGTTCTATTTTTGCCCTAATAGAAAAGGAATTTTTGCAAATGTGGATGGTGTGAATGCAAGGCAAAGGGTGCAACCTTTGACAAAAGAATACAATATTTTGAACCTAGCAATTGATGTGAATGATGTGAATGCAAGGCAAAGGGTGCAACCTTTGACAAAAGGATGCAACCTTTTGAACCTAGCAATTTATTTGTTGATGATGTGATGTGATTGAGTGATTGAATTGTTTTTTGAATTGGTGGGGAAGGTGTGATACCTTTAACACCCCCAAGTTATGTGCTTTTTTCTTGATTAGGGGAAAGGTGTGATACCTTGAACACCCCCAAGTTGTGATCTTGTTTGTTTGATTAGGGGGAAGGTGTGATACCTTGAGCACCCCCAAGTTGTGATGCTTGTTTTCTTGATTGGGGAAAGGTGTGATACCTTGAACACCCCCAAGTTGTGATGTTGTTTGAACTTTCTAGCGATATTTGCATATGCAAGTATATATATATATATATATATATATATATATACATGGCTTTTAATTTTATGCTTTTGTGGAAATGCTTTTGTGTGAATGCATGTGTATATGGATGATTAATGCAATGAATAATGTGTATGGATGCAAATTGAACTAAGTGTTCTAATGATCATTTATAGTTTAGATCTTGCTTGGCCATGTTTAGCATTGTTGTTTAATCAGGGGCACCAAACTTGGTGGCATATGGGATGAATGACTCATGAAGTGACATGGATGTTGACATGGAAGAAGATATGGATGTTGATATATGATGGTTGATATGGAAAATTGACTATTTTGTAGAGACTCAAACATACTAGTGGTATCAAACAAACTCACTAAAATTGCCTAATCCTTCTAGGACCAAATGTGTGTGCAGTGAATTCATTTACCGAATCAAGAGCATGGTAATGACTCGAGGTAATCAAGAACCAATGTGTGTGCAAGTGAGTTCATTAACTCATCTTGAGTAAATTGGGTAAACCTGTTATGGATGAAACCAAGAAGCTAGCTTGTCCTTATGAGCGGTTAGAGGTCTCTTTAAAAGAGACATGTTGCCACGCATGAGCGTACTCCACTTCTAGTCAAGAGTCTATAGCTTCGATGGAGGCTAACTCCATAGTCCATGATTTTTGTTTTTGATCTCTTAAGTTTTGGGGATGACTACCTAACCGTCTGACTGGAAATGTAGTACGATCCTTACAACCCAATGATTATTGGTGTGTGATGTAAAATATTTAGAGCTTTGGAGAATTGGATTCTCAACCTAAGTGTGATGAGAATTGTACCCTATCCTTACTACTCTGTCTTTTGAATTTGAAGCAACTATGATAGTGGTGCAAACCACTATTCTTATGGACTATGTTGCATGATGGGACTAGCAAGGATGACCCTTTTCACTTCAAGGTTCATACCAAGTATGGTGTTATCCCTCTTTGACACAAGATGTTTTTAAGATGTGAAATTGTGTTTGGTTCAAGAATGTTTTGGAGTCAATTCCCAAAACTCAATATTTTCTTAGTGTATATGTGCAATGGTCCTAAAAATAACTCGACATGTATTTTGGAGGTTTCTTAAAACACTAGGAGTGGTTGAGTGACCAAAAACACCTAGGACTTTTATGGAATGTGTGGTTTGTGTTAATGGCAATTTGACTTGATGGAATGGTGTGGATGATGTTGTGAAGGTGCCCCTGATTAAGGCAACATGACTTTAGTTGGACCAATTAATACCTTGAACTTAATAAATGATCCCTAATATGAGATGTGAAATATGGATGAAATATATGAAATGCAATTTGTGAAATGGAATGTGTGTAATGCAAATGTGTGAAAATGACATGTGTGAAATGCAATGCTATGAAATGAAATGTGTGCAAATGAAATATGTGAAATGAAATGCAATTTTTTTGTGTATTAGCCATGTATATATACATATATATAAATCACATTAAGCATGGAATGCTTTCAAGTGTATGATGTTCAGTGGCTCAGGTTCTTCTACTCCCCCTAGCTTGGTAAGCTTATGACCAAAGGGATTAAGTACCTTTGGAGCTTTTTTAAAATTGGAATGTGACCAAAGGGATTAAGTACCTTTGGAGCTTTTTGAAATTTGATATGTGACCAAAGGGATTAGGACCTTTGGGGCTTTTTGAAATTTGAGATGTGACCAAAGGGATTAGGACCTTTGGGGATTTTTGAAATTGAGATGTGACCAAAGGGATTAGGACCTTTGGAGATTTTTGAAATTGGTATGTGACCAAAGGGATTAGGAACTTTGGGGTTTTTGAAATTGATATGTGACCAAAGGGATTAAGTACCTTTTGGTGTTGACCAAAGGGATTAGGATTTGGGATTTTTTGGTAAGGTGGGTGCCTTTTGATGTGACCAAAGGTTATGACCTTTGGAGATTTTTGAATTTATATGTGACCAAAGGGATTAAGACCTTTGGAGCTTTTGAAATTGATATGTGACCAAAGGGATTAGGAACCTTTGGGGCTTTTTGAAATTGGTATGTGACCAAAGGGATTAAGACCTTTGGGGATTTTTGAAATTGAGATGTGACCAAAGGGATTAGGTACCTTTGGGTTTTTGAATTGATATGTGACCAAAGGGATTAAGACCTTTGGGATTTTTGAAATTGATATGTGACCAAAGGTATTAGGACCTTTGGGGCTTTTTGAAATTGAGATGTGACCAAAGGGATTAGGACCTTTGGGGCTTTTTGAAATTGAGATGTGACCAAAGGGATTAGGACCTTTGGGACTTTTTGAAATTGAGATGTGACCAAAGGGATTAAGACCTTTGGGGCTTTTTGAAATTGAGATGTGACCAAAGGGATTAAGACCTTTGGGGCTTTTTGAAATTGAGATGTGACCAAAGGGATTAGGAACCTTTGGGGCTTTTTGTTTTGTTTTTTTTTTTGTGAGGAAGGTGTGATACCTTAAGCATCCTCAATTTTCTTGATGATTGATGATGTGAGTGACTAGGAGGATGCGATATCCTGAGAATCCCTAGTATGCTTGATGATTGATTTGGTACCATTGTCTTGATTAGATGGGTTGGATTGATCTTTTGTGGGAAATAATTTTATATCAATAAGATCTTGGACAATATCTTTAAATACATAACAATTGTTGATGTCATGGCCCGCTTGTTGATGATAAGGATAGTACAAGTGCTCCTTAAAGTGTTTACCTCATTTGGTTGTGGTCTCTTGGTTTGATTTTTGGAAGTGAAATCTCTTGTGCTTCATAAAGCCTTTGAAAAATGGTTGAATAAGATTATGAAAGCACTGTGTAGTCGCGATGGGGCTTTGTAGGATGCTTGGTGCGTTTGTCCAATTGTGTTGGATTTTGAAATTTTGGTACAGGTATCAAAACCTGAGATGTGGATTGTGAAATTGGATGTTTCAATTATTGTGGTTGATGACACTGATGATGACTCAATTGTAACTCAATGTTAGTGAGTCGAGTTAAAATTTGTTGTAACATTTTAGTGTGTTGATAATTTGTTTGTAAGCCTTGGTTGGCTTGTTGAGTGAATTGAGAGGTGGTGAATGGATTGATGAATGGATGAGATTGAGTGTGTTGTTGGAGGTGTGATGAATTGGGGGGCATGGAGTGAATTTGATGATGGTGAGGTTGGTGAAGAAATGATTGTGAATGAATAAAAGGATATGATGTATGAGGACTATGGATGGGTTGACTCATGGGAATGGAATAGGTATGGGTTGATGGAGGTATGGGAATGGAAACCACCAAATATTATGGTACCCAAGAAGGGCTTTGGGTGATAAATGAGGGTTGAGTGGAAATAGGTTGAGGCATAGGGTTCACTTGAACTTGCTATTGAGCTGTCTGCCACTTCTTGAGCAATTTGTTCAAATGTTCCCATGCTTCAATAATTTCCATATCATCAATGGAGGGCATGGAGGAATATGGAACAGATGATGTGGATGGGGGACAAGTGGCAATGGAAATTGCAACTTGATTGGATGAAATGGGTGCTTGTGAAGCAACATTGACTTGTGCTTCATACCAAGGGAGGGTCGAGGGTTGGGATGAGATAATTTCCTGTTGTAAAGAAGGATCATGTCTAGGTGAGTTGGGGATAGACTCTAAGACATAATTAGAAGACTTCATGAGAGCTTCTACTTTTGCCATGTCTATATGGGTAATGTGATAGTCAATGGTAGGGGAGGTTGACTCCTCTTGGGGCATGGCCATATGATAGGTTGTGGATGGTAAAGAATGTGAGGGACCTGCAGATAAATCTACCTATGTCACATTTAGGGAATCTACCACAGAAGTGGTGGGGAAGGTGGATGAAGGTTCCATTAAGTTATCTTGACTTATAGCTTTCTTTTGATTTCTAGTTAATACCATAAGCAAATAAATCAAGATACATATTAAACTATCAAATGTAACACAAAACTAAAATCTTTTAAAAGCAAAAAGGAAACAAACAACCAATGCTAAGTTTCAACCAATGTGGCTTACCTTGTTCATTGATTATCTCCTTTTTAATGTGTATTCATTTTAGGTGTCAATCTTGTGTGTTTTGATGTTCTAATCTTGCTTAATGAAACAAAGGTAAAAACTATGGTGAAGATAGGGCAACGAGATTCTTGTTGGTGATGAAATCCAACAAGTTTGCTCAGGGGTATCCTATGGTTTCTATGGGCAGATATTGGTGGATGGAGATGAATGCCACCATCACCAAATCTCAAGCAATGGTTGGTGATGAAATCCAACCACTATTATTTTGAGTGAAACGTGTTGTGTGTGAATTCCTTTTAAATTTTCTATTTACTAATGTGTACAAACAATGTTAGAAACAACTAATTTCATAAATCTAAATCAGAAGCCAACAAGAGAATGCCAATTTCTCCAAAGGGTGTGAAGTACACCGCTTAAGACCCCCTATCTAAATAACAACCGGAGGGTTCGTCCACCCCTCTACCTAGAATCACCCAATGGCAGGGATACTTTTGGCACCCTAATGATGTTCCTACTTAGATAAACAAAAGAAGGTGTTTCTAACCCTAAAATGCAATACTATGTTATGCAATTTCTCAATTCAGATGCAAACAAAATGCAACATTTTGTATTTGTGAATACATTAAAAATAGAAACCCTAATTAGAATGTGTGAATGGATGCAAACCTAAAATGCAAACTAGAATGAATTATTTTCCATATTACTTAATGATTGTTCATTTTATGCTTAGAATCTAAAAAATATAGCAAAAAACCCAAAATACGTAAAATGAAAAACTAGGGTTTTAGATAGTAGACTTACTGGACAACCTATGTATTTGCTCCAAATCATCGTAAAATGCACCTGGGCACTTATAGAACTCTCCAGGGTTCTTTTGGAATGCCTCAAAGCATTTCTAGATGATTCTCGAGTGTCATAGAGCATTCGTGCACTTCCTGCAACCTTCTACAACTCCTTAGAAACCCTAATAGGCAAAAATGCCCAATTTTTGCTCCTAAAAATGTATAAAATAAGATAAAAAAATAGCAAGATAGAATTCAAGATAAATAAAAAAATGAAACCCTTAGGGGGTCCCATCATGATCACCATTTGTAGAGATAAAACACGACACCAAGAAAATTTTGAATAAACAGAATTCAAATAACCATATATTGCATAATAAATGAGATTTATATTAAACATGGGGGAGCCTAAAAACTCCATTGTTACAATAGTGGATGTAGGAATCCCTTTGATACAATTATTACAAATATTTATAGGGTTCTCCAAAACCCTAGCTACAACAAATGGTGGTGTCTTTAGTTATGTTCTGCTCCCAACAGGTGTGAGTGGGCTTCTACATATTCGATGTTGGGCCACTCTAGCTTAATCAACTATCCAATGCTTGTGTAGCACCTTCAGATCTGCACACAATGACACAACAAATAATTTAGTAATACATGTGAGGGCTCCACAGTGTGAGGCCCTCTATAAGCAATAGTAAACCCTAACTGATCTATTGCTAATAAAGTGAACAAAAATAAAATGCATAAATTGAAATAATAACAAGTAGATTTACCTTGCTCCTTACTGGTTGTATTTTGATTACAGGTCAATGGTAAATGTGTGCCCTAGCGACACTCAAGGATATCATTGGTCATAAATATAAGGTTCTAAAATGTAGTAGGGCTCTCAAGAAGTGCAGCAGGGTGCTTGGAAATGCGACGAAGAGAAGCAGGGTGTTCAAGGAGAGCGGTAGAGCACTCAAGACTATGATAGAGAGTAGCAGGGTGTTTGGGACTATGACAAAGAGCAACAAGACACTCGAGGAGAGTAGTAGAGTGCTCATGAAGAGAAAAAATGCACTCGAAGAGTCGGATCAGACCTATAGAAGCGAATTTTATGATGGTGAAGGATGTGACAATGGTGGCAGTGAGCAAGGGGATGAGGGATCTAGTGGATGGAGTGGGGTTAGGGCACAAATTCTAGATTGGAATTCAAGGTATTCAATGACGTAGTAAAATCAAGCAATCAAGACACTTAGGGGACTTAGGCCATTAGGGATTCCAAAACTAGGGGTTGAGCCATCAAAATGGCTCCTATTTATAATCCAACCTAGGGCATGCTAGGGTTTCAACGACACTAATCATGTGGTTGAGATTAAAGCACATCTAAGGGTAGATATTAAATTTAGGGTGTGGCATGGATTGATGTGGATGGATAGATGAGATTAAATGAAATCGGATGGCTGGGATTAATTTATTTATATAAATATATATTTATTAAATATATATAAAATATTATTATTTAAATATATAATAAATATATATAAATAATGGGCAAAAATGGCAGGAAAGCTAGGATGGAGGACAAGTGGCTATGTTTTGGTGGTGGAAATGGTGGGAAAGCATGGATGGAGGACAAATGGCTAGATTTTGGTGTCTACACATATAGAAACTTTATCCTAGATCTTGTGGTTATTTTGCTTTAAATATTAAACATCAAAATCTAACAATAGAATCATGGGCCTCTTCAAGGGGGCACCCTCCTAAACAAAAATTTGATTCAATATGTAAAAGATACATTCATAATTGCCCCTTATATTTTTAAATACTCTTCATAACCCTAAACCTAATGCTCAAGAGTTGGTTTACATTAAAAATACCACCTAAGCTAAAATATTTTACCAAAAAAATAGTTACATTCTTGATAACAATTACATTAAATGGTTCCACTTGTTTAGGTGCCTCTAGTGCCACTAAATATTACATAATATCATTAGGATGGGTTCCCCATGTTATAAATGGGGTTATTACATAATAATGTTAGGATGAGGTCTTGACAATTAATGGAGGAAATTCCTCTTTTATAGACTTCTCTTATTGAAAATGTCATTTGAAGTCCCCCACCCAATTGGTCCTCCTTTTTGTTAATTATCATTTTGGGATCTTATGTAAAATGATCCTTTCTACACATTAGAATCAACAAAGGCATTATTATATGCCATATTACATCATGTTTCACCATGGTGATTAACTCGTCCTTAGTTCTCTTGTTAAATTTTGGGATTCTTGGATTGTGCAATCATCTTTCATGTGAACCACCTAGTGTGCTTTCCAAAATTTATCTCATGAGATTGTTTTGAATTATTTTGTCTTCTTAATGTTGCCACCTACTCTAGCTAATAGCTATACAAGCCTTGGATTTATCAACTTTATTTATAAATGTCATTTATTTACAATATAATACATGAGTTTGACATGTTTTGTTGTGCTAGATATTTCACATGAAGTTCATTTAGTAGAATCTATAATGTTCATATGAAAGTGACCTAAACTTCCATCATTCTCACTTGCTAGTTGTATTAAGCATGTGGATTACTACAACCAGATATCTTGGGCTAGTAGGATTTGGTAAGCAATGACTTTCTAGGTCCATGTGGATTACTAGGAATTCTAGACATTGTTCTTTGATTTTTCTTGATACTGCTACGTAGATTATTCTTTCTTATTTTCAATTAGTACATTGAATTGTTCTTAAGGTATATCATTATGGAATCTTTTATCCCACCAAAAATAGTGTAATCATCACCTTCATCCTAAGCCAACATTGTTTGACTCAATATTTTGGTACTAGGACTTGAAGCAACATCTAGGGTAGAATTTTGAGTAGTTTGCCTTGGAGTTTATGGATTTGGATGGAGAATGACAAGCTAAAAAAAATTTGTTGACTAGTTTCTTGTATACTAAAGCAAGCGATAATTAGGAGGTTACTTTTCTACCTAGATCAAGATATATTTGGCCTAGATAGTTGTCCAAGGCACCTTTTCTTCAAAAAATTTTATGAATTTGGTAGCAAGTTGGTACCAATAAAGGAACAAGTGTGTGAAGAGAGAGTCATATTCTTTGTGATATTTACCTTTAAATGATGCCAAAAGTAGTCTTATGGCTACATTTTCTTAGTGATATTAAGCAATTGAAACAAGCATACCATATTCTACAGATGATCCAATGAGGTAGTTAGATCTTCCTTGGCATAGTATGGAAGACATTCAAGTGCTAATGATGGAATTTCATCCCATATGGTTTATGACTCTATAGGTCACAAAGGGCTTCTATTGTTCCAAGCAGGGAATAATTTAGACAACAAAGTGGCCATGTTTTGGCCTAAATATCTTCTTCTTTAGGGAATGGTGTTGAGTTGAGGAACTAGCACCTATGGGTTGGCAACAACAAAGGATCTGGTGGAAGGTATTTTGTTCATGCACTTTTGGATACTTTATTTAGAGAAGAGTTTTTAGGTAAAGGTAACATTTGATATTTAAGTATATAGATTGATATCTTCACCTGAATATCAATCTAAGTTCTTTAAAGAAAAATTTTCTAGATGTTTGTTGAGAGAAGAGTGTTGTAGAATATTACATTCTTTTGTACATGTAAATGTACCCCAATGGTAACTTCATGGTACAAATATAAAATAAATAATAGATTAGGATTTGTGTCTATAGTTTAGATGATGGATCTATATTTCCCTTTTATTTAAGCGTCAATGTGCAAGATATGCACAAGTGTCATGTAAGTTAGAGTGCAAGTGTGTATTGAGAGAATGTGCACAAGTGTCATGTATGTAAGCGTACAAATATGTAAAGTGATATGTTCACAAGTGCATTATATTAGGAGTGTATGTAGGAGAATAAGATTCATGTAGAAGTGTGCAAGTGTCCTAGAGTTAAAGTATACATGTAAGAAGAGAGTGAAGAGTCTAGTATGGAAGTGGAAATATGAGAAGCTAAAGTTCAAAAAATAGAAAGGTTGAATCTCTTGGATATGTGAGGAGTGCAATAGATGTTACGAACCTTCTCATTAAAATCAGCACATTCAAAAAAATATTGTAATAAAATTGAAATTCATGAAATATAAGATATTGCAGTACAAAATATAAGTGAAAAAATGAAATAATCTCACAAAATAACATAGAATCACATACCATTTCGAGGGGGAAACCTCCTTCAATAATTTCAGTCAATTATGCAAAAAATATACATTAATTATTACCCCTCATAATTTTAAATACTTCATATCTCTACCTAACGCTCAAGGTTGGTTTACATACAAAATGCCACCTAAGCCAGAATCTTCTACCGACAAAACAATTACATTATTGATTACAATTACATAAAATGGTGCCACTTGTCTAGGAACTTCTAGTACCACAAACTATTTGTAGACACCAAAATCTAGCACCCTTCAGTTCACATTCACCACCTCACCATCAAATCCTGCATAATAAAGATATATGCCTAAGTTCTAACTTAGGGATATAAAATCCTGCACATCATTATACTTTCCTAATTTATTTAATTAGGAAAATCACCCTAGGATACCCTGTCTACCCATTGGACATGTGTCCTGGACACTTCATCCAACATCCATGCCACATCTTACCCACTCCTGTCCCCTTTGTCCTTGCACATGGGACAGATTCCCAACACCCATGCCACAACTCCTTTGTTGTTGTCCCCTTGTCCCTTCACATAAAACAACATCCCACATCCCACTCCACTTGGGGCCACATCACCCTAGTTAAGTGAGCCACACTGAGTGACTCACTATAACTGCCCCTTCCACCTGGCAGTCCAGATTTGCCACTTGGCAAATCAGGCTTGCCACCTCACATTCCCCTCCAAAGCCCCAGCCAATCTATAAAGACACCTTCAATCCACCAAATAGAGGGAGCTAAATTTGCATACCGACAGGCTACCGAATTAGATCTGGACCCGACGAGAAGTTGAGGGTGCAAGCCGAACTCTGACCATCGGCTCGGATTCTGAGGCAATCTTACGTTCAGCAGAAACCGCCCATCCATGGTTCCACAGTCGAGAACGCGCATCCATGGTTTCGCAACCGTAGGTCCATGGTTTCTAGCCCACAACCACGCTTTCACGGTTCCACAGTCCCGAGAACAAAAATGGGTTCCATCGATAGAGATTAGCGATCCGAGAAGTAAGCAAGGTTTAATTTGTTAATTGTTTTGCATTGTCTATTTTACATCCTTATCGGTAATAGGTTTTTATGTGTAGCATTGGATTTATTTGTTTGAATATGCGGGTGCTACTAATCCCCTTTGCTGGTTTGCATGTGCATAGGTAACAGGTATCCTGGATAGGCTGCTAAAGCTGGAGTGGTCCCGTAGTGGATACCAAAGCCCACTCACCCCTTGAAGTTGTAGCTGAGGAACGGAGAACACACAAGCTCCTTAAAGATCTGGAAGACCCATTTCCTATCAAAGTCATTGTATTTCAGAAGAGAGGTAGATAAAGCATTGTTACATTGCCCCCAACACATTTGGGGCAATTCAAAATCTTTGTAAAAACTATATCAAACATCAATATAAAGATTCATTTGTGGCAATCTCTCTCTTTTGTATTGTATCTTTGTTTGTGTTTAGTTCTTTTGGTTACAGAAATGGCGATCATGGTGGGACCCCCCAAAGGTTTCATTTTGTTTTGCCTTGCTTTATTTTGATCTTACTAATCTCTGTTTGCATGTACAGGTGCTAATAATCGAAAGCGCGCGAGGATTTAATCTCGGGTTGGCGAGTCTGGAACTGTCACTGTGAAACCGTGCATCTACGGTTTCTAATTTGTGAAACCATGCATCTACGGTTCCTAATTTGTGAAACCGTGCATCTATGGTTTTTGATTTGAGGAAACGCGTATTCGCGGTTGCTGCACTGTTGAAACGTGGACCGACGGTTGAAAGCAGGAAGGAGCAACGAAAGGAACACAGGTATGTACCCTGTGTCATATTTTTAATTTCTCCTTTAGTTCTGGGTTTAGGTTGCATTTAAGTAGATTAAGGGTTTCAGTTTTGTATGTCAATGCTTGCATTTAGGTCTTAGGATAGAAAAATCTACTTAAATATTGCATTCATAAACACAATAACAAAGCAAAATAAATAAAAATCTGCATATGCATAGTAGAGGATAATCATATTGCATGTACCAGGTTAGAAATAACCCAGGTATTCCTGTTTCAGGGTTTAGGCTTGTATTCGATTTCTGTTCTGTTGACAGAAAGGACCCGCACACCCACGGTTGGGATCTCCCAAATGCGCATGCACGGTTGGCAAACCACGTACCCATGGTTTACCAGAACTAACCGCCCACCCACGGTTAGCCCTGTTAAATAGAATTGGGCCGAGTCTTACCTGAATTTGCAATTTTACCCCTGATATGATTTTGTCTGCTATTCTATGTCTTTCCTGCTTTCTGCATTAGGCATAAAAATAGAATTGCATGTTAGATTTGCATCACATGATAGAAAACAAAACATTCACACACACACATATAATTAAAACATTGGTCCGGTTGGATTTCATCACCAACCCCCAATTCAGACCGGTGACGTTGGAATTCATCTCCTTCCATCGGCTTGCCCCCTAGATCATTCGTAGATAGGATAAAAGTGCTCTTTAAGCTGGTATAAGTCATTGGTATTCAAGTTGTCTCCCACTATTGGAACGATTGTTGAATCATAGTGGAAGAGCTAGGCGAACCCCCCACTGGGATTTAAGCGGTGTACCCTAGCCTCTTTTGAGAAATCACGCTTGGTGCTATTGTTCTTAATCACCATCTTCATCGAGTTCTATTATTCTATTCCAAAAAAAAAAAAAATCTCTCCAAAAACTTCAAAAAAATAAAAACACACAAAAACACATTGAAAAAAAAATAGATTCAAAAACTTAGTGCAAACTAGGGTCAAACATTTTGTATGTTTATTTGCTTGGCATGTTGTATTGCATTGTACTTTCTTTTTCATTCACATAGATAGCATATTAGCGCATGGTAGTGACTCGTAATCAAGCTAAGAAATTAGTGTCAAGCCGAAGTCAGTGGTCATCCCCTATGGCCTCTCAGTCTGACAATGTCCCTCACACTTCGGTGGTGGGACAAGTAGAGGTGCCCCTTTCTATGTCCTCGAGTCTTGATATAGGGCCTTCTAGTAATGCCCCCAACATGAACATAGACATTATGCATAGAGCTACTCACACAACTATACCTGAGACACCTAGGAGTGAACCTCTTGCAATAGTAGACAGTCAGGCCACCATGATAGATATGGACACTATTAGAATGTACTTGAATGCAGCTAGAATGGTCTTCCCATCATTACCACCACTCTCCATCCCATCACGTGTTGTACCCTCATCACAACAAGAATCCATATTCACCTATCCACAATAGTCACAATAGATTTTCACCAATCCTCTCTTTGAGTTGGCCGTTGTAGCATTAGCCAATCAACCATTGTCATCCGACCAAATTCCCCCCACATTATCACAACAAATGACCATTACCACTAATCCCTTGTATGAAACAATTCCTATTGTTTCGCAAGCCCCAACATTCATTCCTCCATCCACACTTGTAGGACATACATCTCATACCATTCCACAGTCAGTGGCGATACCCTTCGCTACTTACCCCCCATCCACCTCCACTACCATGGTTGTTCCACAACCAACTCAGTCCACCACATCACAGGTAGCAGTCCCTATGTCAAATGCAACTGATATGCAACAAGCTTTCTTACAGTTGCAGCAAATGATTTTAGACAATGCTAACCGTAGCATAAACCCTGACCCTAACCGACATTTGCAAGGGATTGAGCAAAATCTTCCACCTACATCTCATCAACCTAATGCCTTTATCCAAGATCCATCTTGGGTAATGCGTCCTCCCTCTACCACTATTGTTCACAATCAACCACCGCACCCATATGCTAATGCAGTAGGTCAGCATAATACCATACCTTCATCACCCCATCCATATCATAACATCCCTCAACATCCATACCATAACACATTTCCACCAAACACATCTTATCATCCCCAACCTGCATACAATCCACCCCATTACCAGCAGCATCAAGTACATTCGAGTGTCAGTCCTGTAGATGATCCTAGATACCAGTTTTTATAGAGTCAGATTGATAGTCTTGCCATGCAAGCCCCAGGCTTGCAATACCAAAAACCAACTTTAAGGCAACTACTCAATCACCCTATTCATGCTTCGGTACCAGAACCACCATATCCACATGATTTCCAAATACCGAAGCTTGAATTTAAAGGAGAAGAGGATCCTAGAGAGCACGTAACGAGATTTGTGAATGCATGCTTCAGAATAAAAAACAACGATGCATTGCTAGTACATACATTTCCTCAAACATTAGGGGGGAAGCCCAAGACTGGTACAATCATCTCCCGCATCAAAGTATTTTCACCTTTGAACAACTAGCGGACCAGTTTCTGGAAAGATTCGCCCTAAATGTTAGAAAACAAACAACATTGACTGATTTAATTTATCTAAAACAATATGACGATGAATCAGTCTATGACTTTGGCAACATATGGAGATCAGTCATGATCAAGTTACCATTTTCACTCCCCATGCCAGAGATAATACGAATGTTCACAAAGAGTTTTGGTAGACCCATCTCTTCATTACTACAACTACAACAGTATAGAACATTTGATGAGGCACTCACCCAAGCAAAACTGATTGAAGAAATCAAAATTCAAGAAGGCGAGATTAAGCCTAAGAAGAAAGAGTGGCATAATAAGAATCAAAATGGGAATAACCATGGTCAGTCCAAGACCGCACAGGTTAATCAGATAGTTTTGAGCCAACCACAGTCAAATCAACCGATTCAAACATAGATCCAACAACCCCAACAACAACGACAACCACATCAACCGAATTATCAAGCAGTTCCACCCCCACAACAGACACAAAATCAGACACAACCTGGGGAAAGGCAACAACGTCATTTTAAACCAAAAAGAAATTACACGCCAGTACAAGAGTCATATTCATTAGTATTTCAGAAGTTGTATGCGGCAAAACTTTTTAATTTACCAAAAATAAAACCTGATGATCCTAACAAACCAAAGACAAAAGGTTACAAAGAACACCTCTTTTGCATCTATCATAGACAAAGAGGACATGATATTGAAGGTTGTCATGGATTTAAAGGAATTGTGCAAGATTTATTGGAAGCGGGTACAATCAAAATTGACAACCCACTAGCACAAAATAACCAAAACCTAGGCATATATCAGACACCTTTGCCACATCGAGAGGTGAATCAACAACCGACGGGAGCATCAACTTCTACAGTTCCTCCCAATCAGGTTAATTATGTGTCTCAACTGCCACAAGGTTTTGTAGGGGCTATTAGTATAGTTACCCATGGACAAAGGTAAGCTAATCGCACAACCCAAGCTCCGGTAGCATCACCAACTAATGTGCCCATACAACTTGGATCGAGTGGGCCACCACTACCACTTCACAACCGCCCTGTTGTTACATTGAACAGTCGGTTGACACAGAGTTTGAAGATGGCTTCAACAAAATTGTCAATTTATGAACTGATACAACAATCAACACCTCACAGGGAAGCATTGATGGAAATTTTAAAGTCTATTCAGGTACAATCAGAAGACCCAAATGCATTCAATTCCTTTGTGGGTAGTGTGCAAAAGTGTATGGAACCCTCGATAGTATTCTATGACTTCGAGGAAAAACAAATATCAGCAGATTCACCTGACCCACCATTGCACATAGTAGCTCACATTGACAGGAAACCCTTCAAGAGAGTGCTTATTGATACAGGTTCTTCAATCAACCTCATTACCACACCTGCCATGATGAAGCTCAACGTCCCATCATCTCACATCACGACATCCACATTCACTCTTAGGGCCTTTAATGACGCTTTATGCTCAACTGTAGGGAATGTTGTCCTTCCCATCACAGTGGGGGTGAAAACAATACATGTTCTCTTTCACATCTTGGAAGGGGAAATGCAATATAACATACTTCTTGGATGCCCTTGGATTAGGGAAATGAAATGTGTGCCTTCAACATTGCATCAATGCTTAAAATATGTGCATGAAGGCAAAGTACATTGCATACCAGCAGACACTGAACCTTTCAAATACTGCAACTTTATTTCAAATCCTTATGAGCCTTTACTCCCATCCGCACATCTAACCATCCAACCACTAGTCGTTAGAACAATTCCATCAAACACCACATCATCAAAAGCACCCATTCCAGAAGAGTTGCCTATAGTTGATCCAGCTTTCACATCCAAAAGTGTCAGCTCAGCGCATCCTTCAAACACTGCATTCCATTCTCAAATTACACCCACTCATCCTGCTAACCAATGGTCAGTTCCACCTAGCACACTTCCAGATTCAAAGCCACCTTTCACATTCAAAGCACAACCCACATCATCAGCCACTACTTCACAGTCATTAGAACCCGTAGTCTCACAAATAGGGCCGCCTGTTAGAGATAATCCAATGCCGCCAGTAGAGCCAAGAGCTAAGGCTCAAGAACCCTCTTCATCCACCAAGCCATTAGCCACACAACCGTCTAGAGTTGCAGTACACCTCGCCAGTCCAAGTATTGGCGAGTACATCATTGAGAGTGTCACAGTTACACCACCTATAGAGTCAGTCAAAGATTACGGTCGCCCTCGTGACCCACCTTTAGCTATTGGTGATATATATAGAATGGGTTCTCAAACAAATGCAATCAATTTCATATATGGAGGGATAGATTCTTCATCGGATCCATCCCCTCAAAATGACAACTCTTTACAAGAGTTTAATGAAAACATTGATTATCTATCGAACCCGAGTTTCCCAGTCAGATATTTTTGAAGAGTTAGTTGGCAAGGATATGGACTTGGAAGACATGAACAAGGTCCTCACCACATCATTGAACCGGAATATAGAGAGCCAAGTGACCGCTCCGGTCTAGGCTATAAACCTTCCATCGCAAGCTCTTCGCTTAATCAAGCTTTCCAAGAGCTAGACATAGAATGCGAACAAGAGGAGGAAAAGAGTGATGATGAGGATGAACATAATGATGAGGGTGAACAACTAGAAAGTAGATACCACACATACAATTTTTACCCTCGACAGCAAGCTTTACAATGAGAGGCAGATTATGAAGATCCTACTGCGACAACATACCTTAGGCAAGACCTTGAGCCACTAATGCTAGGACCTCATACAAATGCTAATGGATTATGGATAAGTGATAGTGATGATGATGAAACTGAAATGATGTTTATCAACCATGCTCTTGAGATACAAGCAAGGAGAATGCTCCAAGATGAAGAACGTCCCGAATGGTTTAATCAAGAAGAAGAAGAGCCTCAGGAAGAGATAATATATGGAGAAACCAGCAAACAAGGTAACTGGTATCAACAAAAATTTCCAATAAACCGCATGCTTTTTTGGTTAAACAAAGAGCATGAGGGTCCTGAACCAGAACCTCCTCCATCACATTGGCAAAGCATACAACAAAACCAATCACACACATTAGGTCAGTTGCAACCTAGAGAATACGAGTCATCAATTCTTGAATCGCAACCACCTCATTTCCATCAAGCCAACATGATTTTTGTTGATTTGCTCACCCCACTCCACAATCCATATAATGAGACAAAACCGATCTATATCGACACCAGTCTCATAGCTATGGACAGGATTTCATCCCCACCATCCACTGTTGACTTCATCCTATCTGAAGAGTTGTTGCATGCTTCAAACACTTATATTTTGCAACAACCTTCATCATCAAACAATTCAGTTTTTCAAACTGAGATAGAAGGGGACACCCCGAACACATTTGAAAATGTGGTAGATGATATCCACCTCATCCCAACTCTGCATCAGCTAGAAGAAGGTTCTCACATGCTAATAGAAGAGTCTATAGATGTGAACCTTAGTGAAGATGTGGATAATCCCCAGATTGTCAAGATAGCAAAAGAATTATCCGTAAAAGAAAAAGATAACCTCATAAACATGCTTATTAAAAAGAAGGAAGTGTTCGCATGGTCCTACAAAGACATGCCTGGATTAGATCCGGACTTGGTAGTCCACAACCTTACGCTAGCACGTGATGCCAAGCCATTCAAGCAGAAGCTTAGGAAAGTTCATCCGATAGTCACATTAATTGTAAAAGAAGAGCTGCAAAAGTTATTGGATGTACACTTCATAGTACCAATCGATTATCTTGAGTGGCTTTCGAACATGGTACCCGTTCGCAAACCGAATGGGGGGATACGAGTATGCACTGATTTTTGAGATTTAAACAAGGCATGTCCCAAGGATGATTTTCCTTTGCCAAACATTGATCAATTAGTAGACTCTTGTGCTGGTCATGAAATGCTCTCTTTAATGGACGGTTTCTCCGGATACAACCAAATTCGGATTAATCCAGAAGATCAACATAAAACAACGTTTACAATGCCTTGGGGGACATTCTGCTACAGAGTGATGCCTTTTGGATTAAAGAACGTAGGAGCTACATATCAGCGTGCCATGACGTACATATTTCATGATTATATGCATAAGATAATCAAAGATTATGTAGATGATCTCATTGCTAAATCAAAAATGCGTCTGGAACACATAGATGTGCTAGAAAAAGCATTTGATCGATTAATGGAACATAAGGTAAGGTTAAATCCTAAGAAGTGTGTATTCGGTGTAACATCAAGAAAACTTCTAGGATTCATTGTCTCCAAGAGAGGCATCGAAGTAGACCCAGGCAAGGTAAAAGCAATTTTAGAAATGTCACCTCCCAAAAACTTGAAAGAGTTGCAAAGTTTACAAGGAAAAGTCCAATCTATTCATCGATTCATTGCACAACTCTCAGATAAATGCAGGCCTTTTAATCGCCTGTTACAAAAAGGAGTGATATTTTCTTGGACAACTGAATGTCAGGAGGTATTTGATGATATAAAGAAATATCTAGCCTCACCGTCGGTTCTTACACCACCAAAAATAGGAGTCCCATTTCACCTATACATTTTTGCAACAGATTTTGCCTTGGGAACAATGCTTGCACAAAAGAACGAGAAAAATAAAGAGCAAGCGGTTTATTACATCAGTCGAACACTGGTAAGTTACGAAACAAGGTATGCTTATGTCGAAAAGTTATGCTTAGCCATGGTTTTCACCACCAAGAAACTTAGACATTACATGCTAAGCAATACCACCTATGTTATAGCTAGAGAAAACCCTTTGCGATACATGATGAATCACACTTACAACAACACCCGCACTGCTAAATGGATAATGCTTTTAATAGAATTTGACCTCGAATTCACAAGTCAAAAATCCATAAAAGGGCAAGTAATAGCTGATCAATTAGCGAAAGCTCCGCTGCACAATGATACACCATTAATGATTGAACTTCCCGATGATTCAGTGTTTTCTATCACAGAACAAGAAGAAATGGTTTCACCTGAGGATGAAGCGGATATGACAATGTTCTTTGATGGATCAAAGTGCGAAAAAGGGCAAGGTGCAGGAGTTGTGTTTTACACACCGAAGGAATACCCATTCCTTTATCATTCAAACTCGACTTCACATGCACTAACAATAATGCGAGAATATGAAGCCTTAATACTAGGTCTTAAATCAGCTATAGCAATGGGAATAAAAAGAATAAGCATTTTTGGTGATTCTCAATTAGTTGTCTACCAAATAAAAGGAGAATACCAATGTAAAGAGCCAGTCTTAAAGAGATATCATGAAGAAGCAATACAGTTGCTAGGAAAATTTGACTGGTATGAAATTAGTAACTTGCCACGATCAACAAATAGATTTGCGGACGCAATGGCTTCCTTGGGATCTCTCATTCCTAAAAATGAACATGGAGAAATGCAACCGCTAATCATAACAATAGTGTCTAAACCATCAATTCAAAAAGCAGAATCTATGGGTGAGAAAAATGTTTGTTTGATACATGTCGAACCTTACAATTCTTACCTTGATGAGATAAAATATTTTCTCAAAATAGGCACACTACCAATGGACATGACACGAGCTGCAAAAAGAACATTCAAACAAAGAGCCATTCATTTCACTTTACTTGGAGATGTGTTATATAAACGTAGTTATGATGGAATACTACTACGATGTTTAAATCCAATTGAAGTAGAAAAAGCAATATCAGAAGCCCACGATGGTACTTGCGGTGGTCACTTTAGTGGAATGGCAATTGCAAAAAGAATATTGCGCATGGGATACTACTGGCCGACAATGGAAAATGACTATTGCAAATATGTCAAAAGATGCCAAAAATGTCAACATCATGCAAACTTGACCCATGTGCCATCACAAAATTTGCAACCCATTCAAATTTTGTGGCCCTTTTCACAATGGGGCCTTGACTTGATCGGTAAAATAACACCTGCTTCATCAGGACAACATAAATTTATCATAATTGCTACAGAATACTTCACAAAATGGGTGGAAGCAATTCCAATGACAACTACGACTGGACCTCGAATAGCGGAGTTTATACTTCAACATATTATCTGTCATTTTGGAATACCCTCAAAAATAATTTTAGATAATGGAAAGTCATTTAAGAATAAGGATGTTAGAGCATTGTGCAATAAATTCAAAATACTACACAACTTCTCAACACCTTATTACCCGCAAGCAAACGGGCAAGCTGAAGCAACAAATAAAATAGTCATATCCATTCTCAAGAAAGTGGTAAAAGATAATCATCGAGATTGGCATACTCGCCTCCCTTTAGCACTATGGGCTTACAGAACAAGCATAAGAACACCAACGGGAGCAACACCATTTTCACTAGTTTACGGTGCAGAAGCAATATTACCATTGGAGCTCGAGATACCATCCTTGCGAATCGAGATACCAGGAATTCATGAACGATGATACAACTAGACAGGAGCGTCTTGACCAATTGACAATTATTGATGAGAAACGTATAAATGCTCTAGAACATTTACGAGTATATCAAGATAGAGTCAAGCGCGCTTACAACGCAAAAGTCCATCCTCATGAATTTCAAGTGGGGGACCTAGTGCTCAAAGAAAATCAACAAAATACCAATGCTTTACCACACTTAAGGGATAAATTTGCAGCAAATTGGTTGGGCCCATACATAGTAAAGCAAAAATTGGGACAAGGAACGTATAGACTCTCCAATTTAGAAGGGAAATTGGAGCCAGAACCACTGAACATTATGCACCTAAAGGCATTTTATGCATAAAACGACTTGCAATATATGTATATATATATGTACATGGCAAAAACAAAAAAATAAAATAAAATAAACAAAAAATTTCATTTTAAAATTTTGCATGCATTTCACAGTGTAAATAGACATATTTCAAATTGCATTTTTCATATGGCATTTGCATTTCAATTATATGTTCATACAAAAAAAATAATAATAATAATAATAGTTGCATCCATCCCATCCCTTGCTCAGTAATCTTTAATAGTGGTGATGATAAGACCAAGAAAACAAATTCCATAATTGGGGGTATTCAACTAAGATTCTTTACAACTCACAAATCATACACATCATATATGATATATCATACAATTTTCAATCACTCAAACATGTCTAGTGAAAAACCAAACTTCATGAAGTGTCCAATTTTCTTTAGGACCAAAGCACTTTCATCACATTAAGAAAATCTTGAGTATGGTAGATTGATCCAAAAGCAATCTGGAACCAAATACACTTTTACAAATCTTAAAACACTTGAATAATAGAAAGATAACACCAATTTGGGTAAACCTCAAAGCGAAAAAAAAGTCAAATTCTTCGCTTACCCTATCACGCAACATAGTCCAAAAACAAAAATAGTGGTTATCACCACTACCACAGTGAAACAACAAATATAAATAAATGTAGAGTAGTAAGGATAGGGTAAAATTCTCATCATACTTCGGTTGAGAATCCGATTCCCCAACACTCTACACAAAAAACAATTAACAACACACACCACAGATCTCTAAAGCTGAAAAGATCGTACTATGTTCCCCTCAAAAAGTTATGTAGTCATCACAAAGGCTTAAAGATCAAAACCATTGGACTATGGAGTGAGCCTCCACCGGGGCTATAGACGCTTGACTGGCAGTGGAGTAAACTCATGCAGGGCGACATGTCTCTCTCTTAAGAGGGAGACCTCTGAACGCACATACGGGTAAGCTAGCCAAAAAGGAAAACCCATAAAGGTACCATCCAAAAATTACTCAAGATGGGGCAATAAACATCACAATCACATGCACTGGTTCTGGATTGCCTAGGGTCATCGACACACAAGATTTAGAAAATGAACTTCACTTGCACACAATATGGTCCTAAAGAAAGTGAGACAACATTCAAGAAAAATGGTTAACATTACTAGCTTCTTTGAGTATTTGAGAATATTTCTAGTTACATACCAAAAGCAAAATCATTATCCATATCACCATCCGCATACCATTTATACATACCACATACATCACAACAAAGAATAATCAAGTGGGAACCCCCAATTGCAAATATGAATGAGTAAAGGTCAACTACTCTGAGCTAAATAAGATTACATGAGCACCATGCATACCTTCATTTAGTTACATTACAATAAATCAAAATAAATTTTACATGTTCACTTGCATTCATTATCATAGCATTAACATACAAATATAAGATTGCATAATATAAGCATTGCAAAAAGCATAAACAGGAAGAATACATATACAAATAACGCATGTGAATACCGAAATAAAATGCCATGTATATATATATATATATTTTTTTTTTTTATATATATGAAAGTCTACAAAGTACAAAATGCCCGAAGGCAGTATACATCGGAGCACTGAGGCTCATACTAAAATATACAAAAAAAAAAAGATAAGGCAAATACAAAATCTAGCTAGTGCCAGTAGGATCCCTCCATGGACCCTACGTAGTAGAAGCCCCGTGAGAGCTAGAAGCACGATGAGTCCTATGACTCGTCTCAGTCCCTCGGGTAGTAGTGGCAGTAGATGATGAAGGAGGAATAGGTAAAGGAATCTGACGCTCATGAAGAATGTTCTCCAACATCTCGATATAGATAGCCTGCTTACGCAGGCTCCTCAAATCAGCACCCTAGCGAGCGACCCTCTGAGAAATATCTGCTCATAGAGAAGCAATAGTCAAAGCTGAATCATCACCTCCAGCACCTGACTGCAACCGAGAAAGCTCACCTTATAAATGGGTAATCTCACCACCGAGTCTAGTGATCTCTACATCCTTAGCAGCCATAATAGTGCTGCTAGGTCCAACCCGTAGCCCATCCACCTCAGCCTGAAGATGAGCAACCTCACCCTGATATCATGCTAGCTCGGCCTTCACTCGACCTAGCTCCAAATCCAGGCTATCTCGCTTAGCCTGGAGAATCCCCCACTCCTCCTCGGACTGTCGAGGAGGTAAACCCTCATCACCACCACCCTCCTCAGGCGGTTGAACGTCCATCTCAGTGTCAACTCTCGTAGAGCTACCACGTCGATGCTTCATCGACCAAGGAACCCATCCACCCGCATCAGCATCATCATCGCTCCCATCGTCATCTACAATGATGCTAGGAGTCCATAGAGGCTGACTCACAAACCAAGCATCATACTCAGTAGTCGTACCAACATCATCCAAGTCAAGCAACTCCAAGTCTGAGTCATCAGCAGGATCATCGACTCACCAAAAATTAGGAGCAACAGGCAACCCCAACTCATCACCGCATCGCCTGTACATAATAGGCGCATCAAGAACATCCTGAACAAGACCAAACTATCATAGTACGTGAGAGAACTGGATAAACTCCATATCCCTCAAATGGGCACCAACAACCCATCACCCCCGCCTAATGCGATGAAGCTCCACTACATCCATCACCCAATCCAAACCCCTCCATGGTCGCCAACACATCAAGTCCCTGGTCAGAGAACTCAAGGTATCTCTGAACTCTGATGCGCTCAAAGTAGATCGACTGACCTCCTCACTGAGTAACCACCTGTAAGCACGGGGAGAGGTGGCATCCACATCGCATGATAAACCAATAGGGCGACCAATGATGATATGCTCCCAACACCAAATCTGGAGCAACAAACTATAGCCCAGGCCCTTGCACCCATGCCTCTTCACCTCATAGAGCTCATTGTAAACCTCGTAGAGAAGAGCAAGAGCCTAGGCTAACCGACGAGGATCAACTATCAAGTCGAGAACAATAGACACCTGATTCCATGGGATCCTCGATCCCATGGAATTGGGCAACAACATGTTGCTCAAAATGTACATCATGAAGGTAGGCAATGCACCCAAGCTACCAACTACAAAGAGATCCAGGTATGCAATGCCCCCTACTGCAATCGATGTCCCACATCTCACCAAATAGAGGGAAAAGGGCCTCCTTCTTGTCGAGGCCAACATGAACGGTAGGACCCTCGATAGGGATGCAAAATATGCGGTAGATATCCTCGAGAGTGATAGTCAGCTCCCCCGTTGGGAGCTAAAATGTGCCCCTGTCTGGATCCCAATGCTCAACAAGCATCGAAAGAAGATCCTCATCAGCTCGGACGGTGCCTAACCGCTCGTAACCATCCAAATCGATAGTCTGAAGTACAACCCAATCATCGTCAAAAAGTGCTTTCCGCACTTTTCGAATGGTCCTCGACCACCTATGTCGAGCATCAAGAAGCTTAACCTGAAAAGAAAACATATAAAAAAATGAAAGTTAGCACAACATGCTAAAAATAAAGCAAAAAAAAAAAAAATATTTACCTACCCTAGGTAATAAAAGCAAAAAAAATTTTTTTTTACCTACCTAGGTAATAAAAAAATTTTTTAAATTACCTATCCTAGGTAATAAAAGCAAAAAACAATTTTACCTACCCTAGGTAATAAAAGCAAAAAAAATTTTTTTTTACCTACCCTAGGTAATAAAAGCAAAAAACAAATAAACATTTTTTTTTACCTACCCTAGGTAATAAAAGCAAAAAAAAAATTTTTTTTACCTACCCTAGGTAATACAAGCAAAAAACAATAATAATTTACCAGCCCCGCTTAATGAGAAAACAATAATAATTTACCAGCCCCGCTTAGTTTTCAAACAAGCAAAAACAAAACCAAAACAAAAGAGGCCAAATCGCCTACCTCTGCAAACCGACCGCCAACTTTCGCTCCCCCCCTCGCCAACCTCCATCTCACTCATCACTTCAACCAATAAAACAAATAACAACTGCCAGAATGATTTTGAAAATGACACGAGCCTATAAATAACCGCTTTTCATGATGAAAAATGTGTGCCCATGTTTTTTGCAGTGGCAAAAAATGCGCATTTTTGTAGTGGCAAAAAATGCACCCGTTTTTCAGTGGCGAAAAATGCAAACGCATGTTTTCCATAGCACGCGAAAATGCAAACCCGCATTTTGAGGCAAAAAAAACAAAAATATAAAAATATTGAAAAACCCCACAAAATCATCATCTCGCATCATCATCATCTCAAGTGAACCTTGTATCTAGTGGATTACCCTATATACCTAGCGGTTGCAGCGACTAGCAATCCATGCAAACCGGTCGGATGGGTAGCTCACCATAAGGAAACTCATTCAAACATTCAACATCAAATCACTATGACATTAAATCAGCTAGATCCCTAAATCTTTGAGCTTAAATGTGCCCAAAATAGATTTGCACAAGGTTATCATTCAACCCCTTCCGATGGGTCAAAAGCGGAAAACAAACAAACACAATTTGGTAATAATCAAAAATCACTTGAGTATCAAATTCCCGAACGACTGGTTCCTTGAACCCATCATTTGGAAGGAATTGCTAAAGTCAAAGTGGAACAAAAACTCCAAATGTGGTTAAATATTTTACCATAAATTTTGCGCATCAACGAAACCAAAGGCAAATTTGCAAGAACACACAAAAACCCAAAACTTGGGGCATCAAGTTGGTCAAAGTGACATACATTTGAATCACATCCATATCATTCAAACAACCGCATCCGTTCAGCAACCGCATGTGGTCAATCGGCTCGTGAGTTTCATACTTTACCCATTCTCCAATTGAGGGGGTAAGCAAATAAGCAGAAATCAAAATGAAAAACAATTCATTCATTCTGAATGTCAAAAAGGAGTTAACCCATTCGTCCAATAAAGTTAGATGTCATTAGTTTTTGCACCGCATTGTGTTGCACACAACACAGTACAAAAAGGGGCAACTGTAGACACCAAAATCTAGCACCCTTCAGTTCACATTCACCACCTCACCATCAAATCCTGCATAATAAAGATATATGCCTAAGTTCTAACTTAGGGATATAAAATCCTGCACATCATTATACTTTCCTAATTTATTTAATTAGGAAAATCACCCTAGGATACCCTGTCTACCCATTGGACATGTGTCCTGGACACTTCATCCAACATCCATGCCACATCTTACCCACTCTTGTCCCCTTTGTCCTTGCACATGGGACAGATTCCCAACACCCATGCCACAACTCCTTTGTTGTTGTCCCCTTGTCCCTTCACATAAAACAACATCCCACATCCCACTCCACTTGGGGCCACATCACCCCAGTTAAGTGAGCCACACTGAGTGACTCACTGTAACTGCCCCTTCCACCTGGCAGTCCAGATTTACCACTTGGCAAATCAGGCTTGCCACCTCACATTCCCCTCCAAAGCCCCAACCAATCTATAAAGACACCTTCAATCCACCAAATAGAGGGAGCTGAATTTGCATACCGACAGGCTACCGAATTAGATCTGGACCCGACGAGAAGTTGAGGGCGCAAGCCGGACTCTGACCATCGGCTCGAATTCTGAGGCAATCTTACGTTCAGCAGAAATCGCCCATCCGCGGTTCCACAGTCGAGAACGCGCATCCACGGTTTCGCAACCGCAGGTCCGCGGTTTCCAGCCCGCAACCGCGCTTCCGCGGTTCCACAGTCCCGAGAACAGAAACGGGTTCCATCGACAGAGATTAGCGATCCGAGAAGTAAGCAAGGTTTAATTTGTTAATTGTTTTGCGTTGTCTGTTTTACATCCTTATCGGTAATAGGTTTTTATGTGTAGCATTGGATTTATTTGTTTGAATATGCGGGTGCTACTAATCCCCTTTGTTGGTTTGCATGTGCGTAGGTAACAGGTATCTTGGATAGGCTGCTGAAGCTGGAGTGGTCCCGTAGTGGATACCAAAGCCCACTCACCCCTTGAAGTTGTAGTTGAGGAACGGAGAACACACAAGCTCCTTAAAGATCTGGAAGACCCATTTCCTATCAAAGTCATTGTATTTCAGAAGAGAGGCAGATAAAGCATTGTTACATTGCCCCCAACACATTTGGGGCAATTCAAAATCTTTGTAAAAACTGTATCAAACATCAATATAAAGATTCATTTGTGGCAATCTCTCTCTCTTTTGTATTGTATCTTTGTTTGTGTTTAGTTCTTTTGGTTACACTATTATAAAATATTACATAATATCATTACAAAACATTATCATGGGTGTCCCCCACGTTAAGCAAGGGTTATTACATCATAGTGTTAGGATGGAGTCCTAACATGCCCTTCTCCTTCAAAAAATTGTATCCTCAAAGTTGAATATGAGGAAACTATTTTTGAGGCTATTTAAGGGTCTCTCATGTGGCATCTTCAAGTTGTAAGCCACACCATTGGATAAGAACATCAATTATGACACGACGATGAAGGGTGCGTGATATGTGGTCTAGAATGCATTCAAGTTCAAGAATGATGGAGCCTTCATCATCCAACTTTGGTAGTGTGGATTGCACCTGGACCTTATTGCCAACAACCTACTTGAGAGAGGAAACATGGAAGACTGGATGAATTCTAGAAGTGGTCAAAAGGGTCAGTTTGTATGCTATCAACCTGATCCTTTGTAATACCTGATAAGGACCATAGTGTTTTATGGTAATTTTTTGACATCCATTAAGCTAGAGAAGACTATTTGTATGGATTTAAGCAAAGAAAAACCATATCCTTGATGTCAAAGCTACCTTCAGAGTGGTGTTGATCAGCTTGTTTCAGTCAATTTTGAGCCAATTCAATATTGACCTTAAGTTGATGAAGAATAGAATCATATTGGTCAAAAGTGGAATCCATAACTTGAACCTTGGAACTACCTAGAATGTAAGAGGATGGTGTTGGTGGAGGATGACCATAGATGACTTCAAATGGGCTCACCTTAGTAGTAATATGATATGTTGTGTTATACCACCATTCATCCAAAGGAAGCCACTTGGCCCAATGTGTAGGAAGTTCAGAGGTGAAGCAATAGAGGTATGTTTCAATGCATTTATTTATAATTTTAGTTTAGCTATAAATTTAAGGGTGATAAGCTAAACTCATCTTGAGTTGTGTTCCCTAAAACTTGAACAATTCCTATCAAAAATGACTAGTGAAAGTAGGATCCCTATTAGAGACAATGGATTTGAGAATTCCATGGAGAAGAAATATGGAGTCTAGAAAGACTTGGGAAACAATGGAGGAGGTGTAGGGGTGGGATATGGAATATAAATGAGCATAATTTGTGAGATAATCCACCACCACCAAAATAGCCAATTTTTTGCTAGATTTAGGTAACCCTTTAATGAAATCCATAGAAATACTTTTCCAAACTTGTTTAAGAATTGTAAATGGTTTAAGGGTGCCAAGAGAACACACATTTTCACCTTTCATACATTGGCATCGATCACATTCAACTATAAAAGTATGAATATCCCTTTTCATTCCCTTCCAAAAAAAGGTATGCTTGGTCCTTGCATAGGTTTTGAGAAACCCTGAATGGCTAGCTATTGGGGATGCATGCATCTCTTGTAGGATGAGGTCCCTTATTTGTGAATGTTGAGGAATGACGATATGGTCACAATATCATAAATATTTTTCATCCATGAAGTAGAATTTGCTTAAGTTTTGTGGACTAAAGTTTGTAAAGAGGAGTCCTTGATCAAATCTTCCTAAAGATGATGAATTCATTGAGGAAGTGATATGGATATAGCATTTATCATTTCTTGTTCTTCATGTAGTCGGGACAAAGAATCCACCACCATGTTCTCCTTACCCTTATTATAGGTGATGTCATAGTCATAACCCAACAATTTAGAAACCTATTTTTGTTGTTCTGGAGTGGCCACCCTTTGTTCTAAGAAATATTTGAGACTTTGATGATCAGTCTTGATGGAAAAATATCTCCCAATGAGATATGGTCACCAATGACTTACAACATGTAAAATGATAATAATTTCCTTCTCACAAGTAGACTTGCTCAAATTCTTGCCTAAGAGTGCTCAACTAGTAAAGGCCATAAATTTACCTTCTTACATTAAAACTAGCCCAATGCCATTTCTAGATGCATCAGCTTCAATGATAAAAGGTTGAGAGAAATTAGTTATTGCTAACACAGGGGTAGTGGTCATGGTATGCTTCAACTCTACAAAATCCTTCTCTATAGGTTCTGACCACATAAAAGAATTCTTCCTCAACATGGTTGTCAAGGGAGCTACTATATTTCCATAATTCTTCACAATTTTTTAGTAATATCTAGTGAGTCCTAAAAATTATTGAACAACTTGAATCTTTTGGGGATCAATATGAAATCCATCCTTAGTGATAATGTGACCCAAGTATTCAACCTCTTGTTGTCCAAAAGAACATTTGGACCTCTTTGCATAGAGCTGATTTTCAGATAAAATTTGTAGTGCTTGATCCAAGTGTTGGAGATGCTCTTCCCATGAATGATTGTAAATCAATATATCATCAAAGAAGACTAAAATAAGGAAAGGTTGAAAAATGGAGTTCATCAAACTCTGGAAGGTGGAAGGTGCATTGGTTAATCCAAATGGCATAACCAAGAATTCATAATGCCCTTCATGAGTTCTAAAAGCCATTTTGGGAATGTCCTCATCCTTGATTCAAATTTGATGATACCCTGACCACAAATCCAACTTGGAAAAATATTGAGCCCCATGCAACTCATCTAACAATTCATCAATCATTGGAATAGGGAATTTATCTTTAATAGTGATTTTATTGAGGTCTCAATAATCCACACACAAGTACCAAGATCCATACTTTTTCCATACCAAAAACATTAGGGAAGAATAGGGACTAACACTGGGATAAATAAACCCTGCATCATGAAGTTATTGAATCATGTTTTCAATTTTTTATTTTTGAGCATAGGGATACCGATATGGACATATATTTGGGGAAATACTACCAGGAAAAATTTGAATTGCATGGTCATGAGAGCGATAAGGAGGTAGTCCTTTGGGTCTCTCAAAAAATTGAGTATATTTTTTCAATAAACCCTACAATATCTTTAGATGGTCCTTTTTTCCTTCCTTAGAAGCATCTATAGCAAAAATTTGTGCCACCACTTCATGAGAGAAATTTTTCAACAATTTGTCCATATTATGTGTGGAAATAAACTAAGAAACACCAACTTTCATTCCACATAAAGTGTAGTTGGTTCCCTCTTGGCTAAATTTCATCCACAACTCAGAAAAATCCCATAAAACTAGACCTAACATTTGTAGCCATTGTGCTCCCAAAACAATATCACACCCACCTAATGGTAAGGCAAACATATCTATCTTGAGATTATATTCCCCAATTTGGAGTTTGACATTACAACACTTTCCTTTGCATGGTAGGGTGCCTCCATTAGCAATCATGACTTCAAAGGAATTACAAGTAGTAATGTAATAGTTCCCCTATTTGGCCACATGTGGATCAATAAAGTTGTGTACTTCTTGAGTCAATAAGAATGATGACCCTTTGTCCCTTGAAGTGTCCTATCACTTTCATCATTTGGAGAGTTGATATTCTTGCTAAAGCATGCATTGATATTTTTGGTTGGGATTCCTCTAGAACTTTTGTTTGTTCTATGGTTTCTACCTCTTGATGATCCTCTTCTTCCTCTAAATATTATACGGTTGGTGCCTCATCCATATCAAGAAAATACAATTTTTGGTGCACATACTTATGCCTTGGGGAATATTTTTCATCACAATTATAGCATAGCCCTTGGGCCCTTCTATTTTCCATATCTTCTCAAGTTAATTTTTTGATGGTAGGATATTTTTTGGTAGGATTTGGTGTAGGCTTGAATCGAAAAGATGGCCGATATTGAGAAAATTTGGAGGTGTGTCCTTGAGACTTAAATTTTTCTTTTTCCAATCTAGCCAAAGCTATTGCCTGTTGTAATGTTTGGGGCCTCAACATTTTAACCTCAACCTTAATGTCATCCTTCAAACCACTCACAAAACAACTTTGAAAGAAGTCGACACTCAAACCAGTGGTATGATTGGCTAGTTTTTCAAACTGAGTTTGATAATCTTGAATGGTTGAAGTTTGTCTGAGTTTAGAAAGGGCTCCTATAAAATCTTCAAACTCACTAGGACCAAAGCAAGTGAGTAGGTGTTGCTCAAATTCAAGCCAAGTAAGATTAGGATGGGCCTTCTTGAGCCACTAAAACCAATGTAGTGCATCTAATTCAAAATTGAAAGAGGTAATCATCAAGTGCATGTATTATGGGACATTATGAAGATTGAAATATTATTTTTCCCTACAAATCCACCCCTCGAGATCCTTTTCATAAAATTTTGAAAAGTCTAATTTGGGTAGCTTAAATACATTGTTATTAGAAACGTCCCGCTAAGGATGGCTAGTTCCTTCATCCTTATTATTAAAGTGACCAAATCTATTATGTGGGGGGGAATAAATATATAAATGATTGTCTAATTTTTTAGATTTTTCTTTTAATCCTACCTTCATATCCCTCTATCCTGATGAAAAATTTCATATTTAGAAATATTTGAAATTTAACCTTGGTTTAAGTTATTACCTAATTGGTTCCCTAATTGTTTTCCCAAATATCCCACGTGTAGCAATTTTTACCTCTAATTATTGTTGCTTTTGTTGTTCATGAGTACCTAAAGCCATGTTCTAGGATTTATGACCTATTGATGATACTTACTAAAAATAGAAGTTTGATTTCAAGGGTTACTATTTTTAGTAAGGAGTCCAAAAATGGTTTGGGTGTTATATTCAAAAAGATCAACTCAAAAAAGCAATCGTAATGGACTAGGTCCCATGATGACGTTTTTTGGTACCCCTAAAAAGTGCATGGAGGCTATATACCAAATTGATCAGTTCAACAAGACCATCATAATGAGCTATATACCACAACAATGGTTTTCTCAAAAAATTGATTTCTTGTCGAAAAATCCCTTATGAGACAATGCTATCTATTCTAACTATTGACATTGTTCAATCAATATTGATATTATTTTATCAACTATCTGGTCTAACTCTATCATGGACTAGTCCCTATCTATTATGAATTTTTACTATCACAGAAAACTATTAGTGACACTGAAAACTTTATCTTAATTGTTATTGATTATGATTGAATATACCTAACTATTAATGACACTAACAACTTTGGGGAACTGATTGTTTCTATATTGACTGCTATTTTCCTCTAAAATTTCTATCATTTGTTTTCATGCAGTAATTATAGAATAGGAATGTCTCCTCCGTATGCTCAATTTTTATGGTAGGATTTTGGTTATAGGTTTAATATTCAATAGAACAAGATTTTGTTGTAGGCTTAACATTCAACACAATAGGGTACTCTAAGCCAAGGTGTATGTACTACCCATAGGCCCTCTATTATATTGTAGTGATGAATGATAATTCTTGGACCAATATTTTAGGCCACTACTCAAGGAGGATTCCATGCATACCCTTGAGCACACTACCCGCCTCTTTGACAATATGAGAGGGTGATATTTTGGATGTTGTGTCCAATGTACTATGGATAATACAAGGTTCAAAATATTCCTAGGGATAAATTTTTCTCCTAATCCTAGGGGATCTCATGATATAACCAAAGATATGTGGGAGCTCAATTCCATAGATGGGTGTTATTTAAGGCCTGGGTATTGGAGCCTGGTCACCCCTCACTTCACTAGACGCTTTACAGGAAATATAGCTTAACCAATAATGAAAACTCCTCCATGCTATTTTAAAACCCCTAACACATGGTTTCTAACCTAATAAACTAATACAAGAAACATAGACTAGATATATTATTATTAAGGAAAATTGGTAAAAAAACAAAAAAAACACAAAAATCTTATACCTAACAGTCAAAATGGTAGAAAATATCACAATCACAATAGAACACGACCCTGGAAAGTGCTTTGATACCACTTATTAGGAACCTTCTCATTAAAATCAACACATTCACAAAAATATTGCAATAAAATAGAAATTCATGAAACATAAGATATTGCAATACGAAATATAAGTGCAAAAATGAAATAATCTCACAAAGTAATGCATAATTGTATACCACTTCAAGGAAGAAACCTCCTTCAATACTTTCATTCAATTATTTAAAAATATGCATTCATTCCTGCCCCTCATAATTTTAAAGACTTAATCTCTCTACCTAATGCTCAAGGTTGGCTTACATGCAAAATACCACCCAAGCTAGAATCTTCTACCAAAAAAATAGTTACATTCTTGATAACAGTTATATAAAATGGCACCACTTGTCTAGGCACTTCTAGTGCCACAAACTATTATAAATATTACATAATATCATGACAAAAAATTATCATGGGTGTCCCCCACGTTAAGCAAGGGTTATTACATCATAGTGATAGGATGGGGTCCTAATAAGAGATAAGTATTGGAGAGTCACATTACTATGTCTATATTATGGAGACAAGGCTCCACACAATGTATAAAAAATATATATGGAGAAAAGGAAAAATGGTTTGTAGCGATCACCACATAGCAAACATTGATATTAAAGCTTGTATATAGATTTTGATCAATTTATATTCTAAGTTTTCTTTATATATTACATGAATGATTTTGGCCATTTACATTCATACTTGATAATATAAGTTAATGTTATTTCATTATTATACTAGTATGGCTATATATTTGATTGTTCATATATAATTCTACTCCTGATTATCGATATTTTGACCTATATATTAGGAACTATGATATTTTAAGATAGACTTAAATTCCAACATAGTATCATTAGGTGAATCTTTAGGTGCTTCACACAAGAAAATAGGCAAGCTTCCTCACTAGATTCAGAGCCTAACTCTTTATTTTATTATGGTACCAGTGATGAATCAGTTTAGTCCCATCAAATGTGCCATTAAATTGTTCTCTTTGATTATCTTGGTCACCAAGTGAGTGTGCCAAATGGTTGGGGCTAGCATACCTTGCATGGAGTGACACAACAAATCCAGTCGTGAGAGCATAGGTTTTGGATCAGATGAGGACCTCCAAGATTTTTAACAAGGCTAGCTCCTTTTAAGATGTGATCTTGAGCACATAATTCCTACTCTATCATAGTCTACTAGCTTTAAGGGGAAAAGGATTAGAAGAAATACAAAAAATAAAGACAAGAAAAAAGGAAAAACCTAAGCGAACAAAGGCAATGCACCAATATCAAAATAATATTCTCTTGCACAACAAACCTAGTTGTAATGCATCGACAACTAATAATTTGGATACTTCCTTATTTAAGCATATATAAGTGCATACATAAACATAATCACATATACATAAATGAAATGGGATAGGGAGAACCAAACAATTGGAACCAAATAGTCATAGGCCTCTAGTATATATATATGAATATGAAAATATTATAATATTATACCAGAAGTAGGGGTTCAAACCACCTAGGGATTTGCATACTAGTGCACAGAAGAAAATTAAGGGAAAGTTTTACAACTTGTCGATCATTTACAATGCTAAGAAAACAACTATATATAGATTCCAAAATAGGGTACAAATACCTCCGAAACTTGTAGGAAAGGCTAACAATCCCAAATGTTCTTTCTAAGGATTTTAAAAATTTTAATAAGAGCACCTTCTACAATCAATGTTATCAGGTGTAGGACTGTAACCACCATGCCTTTTCCTTTAAGAGATCACCCACTTTCTTCTAAAACTGAGTTGAAGTGACATCAATAGGTGGTCCTTACCTTCTCTTAATAATGGTTCATTAATCCATATTAACTATTCTCTTTGGGAGCTCATGCATTATTACTACTTCTCTACAACTTAATTTAATCCTTCCTCGAAGTTGGTGGCTCTCTACATTATGCTTTAAATCCTGATGCACTCTTAATCCCTTTAGATCCCAATGTAGGCTATTGATTGTTTGTTGAAACTTTCTTTTCTTGGCTTGTGTTGGAACTTTTCAAAACCTTCTAAATAGACTAAAAAAATTGTTAGAACTATGTTTAAAATTTTATTCTTTCATTCTTTTGTTAAGCCTTTTGGATCTCCACATTTTGGGAATATTCCCCTTCTTTAGCCCAACTCTTCGAACTTTTATCTTCTTTCTCCTTTGGAAACTTTCAAAACTCTCAATTTTTAGAATTTTTCTATTAAGTATTAAAATAATATTATTTAATTAAACTTTATGTTTAATTAATTAATCAAATTAATTAGGGTTTTTAATCAAATTTTTCATATAGGCCTATGAGCCTTATCTCTTGATTTGTCAAAACCTAAAAGAGTTGTTTTTCAAGCCTTATATGCAAGGTTTGTCAAGACTTATCTGTTAGTGGGCATTTATGTAAATCTATGGTTTATGTTGTGGTTTTTTATTCTTTGATGATTTTGTAACACGTATAAATATACATTTTATTATCAATAAAAATTAAGCAATATTTTCTAAAATTTGATCCTCATCAGTGGTATCAAAGAAATTCATTTATGCTCCAATTTTTAGGCCCCAAGATGCCTACTCTATCTCTGGAAGAAACAACTCAATAATTTAAAATGTTTTCCACTGAAATTATGTTAACTAAAGCCACCATTTCAATAGAAGAAAATTTTATTGTTGAAGATTCAAAAGAAGAAAAAAATTCTATTACAAAATTTGAAGTTGAAGAAAAATAAAATTTACATGAGATGGATAAATTTGATGTATTAGTAGCACTTGAATTTGAACCAAGATTTATGGGTAAAAAGGATATCATCTTGTCTTTATGGACAAGCAGCCTATCATCTTACCTTTAGATGATGAACTATTGAAGAAATTAAAAAAATTTAAGAAGTTGTTAAAGCTTTTGAAGAAGTAGAATTTGAAAGTCTTTTTAATAGAATTTGGAGAGGAGGAATATTTGATACCTCAATACTTTGGAGAGGAGGAATATTTGATATCTCTGAATGCTTACGTTCTATATGTTTATGTTCCTTGATGCAGTTTCGCTTCTCCTTGAGTGGCCCCACCTTGAATGAGCCACCTTTGTTGCACTTGAGCTACCACTTTGGCTACCCCTTGCTGACTTAGTTCACATGCTATCCTACATTTTTTGCTCACAAGAATAATCTTGGATTGGAAATAGGGCAATCTTGGAATGGAAATAGGGCAATATTGACCTCCAAAATTATTTGATGTAGAAATGCCCTTGGCTCGAGCTATCTTGTAGGATTCAACTTGTCTTTCTATTGTAGTTGTCCTTCACCTTGGTGTACCACTCCATGTGCCACATCTTGCTTATATGTGTGGACTTTGGAAAAATAAAAGTTGACCTCCCAAGATGTTTTTCCTACTCACGTGGCCTCCTGATCCACCATGGTATGTTCTTGAAGCTCTTGTGCTTTGCTCAACCTTGTTGGATTTTGGGCTACCATACCAGCCACATTTTTATGGCCTCCCTATTGCCATAACCATCATATTTCTCTGCGGTAATAGTGAGCTACGCCCTAAATGCACCCTACTAACACAATATTTATTTGGGTTTCCCTACCATGGTGCACAACATAGATAGTTTTTTTTGGTGGCTCTTTCACCCATCGTGCCACCTTTGTTCCTCTCATGTCAACGTAGCACCAACCACACAAATAGATAATGCAACGACCATTTTTCTAGCTACACAAATAGATAATGCAACGACCATTCCTTTGAATAATGGTGCCTTTGCCAGGTGGGCTAGGCATCAATACCATCACTATTAAAACTCGGTTGCACCCACTATCTTTTGTAGACCCCTCCTATCGATAGATGTCCTTACAATTTTATCTTTTCTCATGGCTACATGTTGTCTACAATAGTTGTCTCCCACTAGACATCGTCACTCCACCTTGCAACAACTAGCCACCAGGGTTGTGACTCAATCTTTGCCCCACTTGAAAGAGATTTTTGTTGCTATCCCATAATTTCCTCTTCTTTGGTAGATGACACACCAAACATCCTCGCTTTCGCTTGTGTGGCTCTGCTTAAATCAGATGTCATCGCAGCTCTACCAACTCTTCTATGCTCTATGTCACCAACTTCCATACACTTTAAAGTTGTCCTCTACTACTTGCATACTTTCTTTCGGTAAAAATCTATGTTTCTTTATCGTGAAGACCTATCTCATTGGAGGAGTTCATCAATGTCATGTTCAACCATGCGAGAATAGCCTTTCAAAATTACACGTAGTGGTCACCTGGATTCTTTTCCTTGACCCGGTGGAAAACTTCCATCCTCTGATGAACATAAAAATGGAAACCATGGTTATTTCCTTCAGATATCAAATGGGAAGCAAGCCATGTGAGCATTTTCGATTTTCCACTTAGTCAATCACTATTACTTAAAACTTGAAACTTTATTTGTTAGGCTTTCTATTCAAATTTTGTCAAGCCTTATCTACAAGATGTATCAAACTTATCTATCAGTGGGTAGTTTTGTAAATACATGATTTTCATCATGGTTTTTGATTCTCTGATGGTTTTGTAACATGTATAAATATATGTTTGATTATCAATAAAAATTAAACAAGTTTTTCTAAAGTTTGATCCTTATCATTTTGCCTCCATTTTTTCACCTATCAAAACTTTTCTTAGTGCTTACCATACAATGCTAGTCATCAAGACTTTTACCTCTTTTCCTTAGTCAACATTTTTGAAAAGGTAATGTTAGTTTTCTATTCAAATTTTCTTACCCATATTTGTATGATATTTCCTTTCTTCGTTGAGTCTATCCTTTCTAAGGCTTTCTCCTTTGAGTGTAGTGAGAACTCACTACAATGATATCCATTAATCCGCCTTTATGGATAAATTTATTAAAATGTGTAATTTATTATTATTTTATTGTACGTTAACCTCAAGGTCAAGCTAATGTTGGCTTGAGGTTAGCCACTCATTAGGGTTTTAGTGTCACTATAAATGCTCCTCAATGAGCAATCATTTGTACTATAGTATGATATATGAAAATATTGTGGGGGTGCCTATAAGCACCCACCTCTTATTCCTTCTCTCAAATTGTGTCATTTCTCTCTTTTCTTATTTTCATCTATATACTCTTTTATTTTGCTCTTCTTCCTTTTCCTACATATAATTGTGGTGAATGGATGTTTCATGATGTTTCTAGAAAATATTACAAATTCCAATGTGGTATCAGAGCCAAAACAAAGCAACTTCACACAATCATGCAAAAAGTTGTATAGGACAAACTATGGCAAATATAGACTAATTGTTAGTTCTATTGGATTCCTTACAAAATTTAAGGGGGGCTAGTTCAATACTTTTGAAGATTTTTTTTATTTTAATGCTTGCTTTTGCATCCGAAAAATACCCATTTTTCCTCCAAAATTTAAAAATTTAAAAATACAAGGAGTGGTGCACAGCTATTTCAACAACAATCTTTAGACATTTTTTAAATTTTTATTCTTCCACCCAACAGTACCACCAAAAAGTAATAGTGCAATAGTAGGGTTGCTTACTTGGATGCAAGAGGTGTTGCATTCAATTCCTGCCAAAGGTAATTTTTTATCATAGCTAAAACTATTTTTATTTATTTATTCAAATGCAACACTTTTTCTATGAATCCCATCCATAGTGGCAAGATGATTGATTAGTTAGCAAGATGTCTCATGTTCAAGTCTCATTGGCAAAATTCTTCTTTTGATTTTTCATGGATGTTGCTTTGTTTGAGAGGAAAATAAAAATTAAGTGTGTCTAATATCTCTAATATGTGAATAGCATGTGTGGTTGGGCTTGTAAGCCTAATGTGCTTGCTATGATTATGATCCATGTTCAAGTATTTTTGGCAGCATAGTCCAATTTTTGGACATATATATATATATATATATGGAGGACAACCAACTTGATTTCACCAAGTGTTGACATCCAATTCACCATCAATGTCCCCATGGGAGATCCTCTCAGTGAGTAACCTCAGTAGAGAAGACACCTAGGATGACAAATGGTGGCTTTTGATTGGTCAAATTTTCTTCCTAAGGTCTATCATTTAAATTTTTGCTCTCCTTTCAGCTTTAATATGTCCAGACTTTTGAAGGCTATAAATTTTGTAAATGAAGCAACAAAATAGACCCAATTGGTAATGTTCTTCACATCAAAATCATGTATGATTAAAAATCTTTTGCAAGAAACTCACATGTTCAATCCTCATTCTCTCACTTAATTTATTACAACAATTTTGATGTCTTCATGAAGCAACAAGCATCTAACTCCAATTGAGCTAGATGATATAGCAGTTCCTTAGTATACAATAATTGAGAGATTTCAAAAGTTATGTACTTATCCTTCTCTTTTCACATAATGGATGTTTGTTTTAACTCCAACAACCCTTTAGTGTTATGATTGGTAATATTTTGGCCTATAAGAGGAATATGTATTGGATGATTATCATAAGGTATATCTTGTTTCTATGGGCCTTCTCTAGCCATTGAGGTTAATTATTAAAATACCTTCTATTGATTCATAATTCAATTTCCTTCTCTTGAAATTGGAGGATAGATTGTGGTCACCATAATGCATGTTGAAGATCTTCTCAAAAGAAGCTCAACATCTTGATCCAAGAGGTGGAGTTATAACTTCATATTCATAAGAGGTTGATCCAACTCATGTACCTTTGGCAAAGAAAATATAACAAGATCCATTGGCCCATGCGAGAGTTCACTATGAGGAGGATATGTGATAGCTCTAATGTCTTCTCTTCTTGGACCCTTAGTTTAGGTTATGGGGGTGTTGAAATATTTGTGATCTAATCTTATTAGGCTAAGGTCAATAGTGATGAAATATGTGTAGGTGTTATTGATGTAAGCCTATGGGAAAGTGCTACATAAGGCATTGAGCATCTTGATGTAATCCTACACACATTGTGATATAATTCTATGTGCATTCTTCTATGTAAGCCTATGAGCATCTTCATGTAAACTTAAGGGTATTCTCAAGTAGTCACCCTTAGTAATATCAACTAATCTACTTTTATGGATAGCTTTTATTAAAGGGTGAATTTTTAAATTGTTTAATTGTAAGTTAACCTCAAGGTCAAGTTAATGTCAACTTGAGGTTAACCACTCATTGAGGTTTTGGTATCACTATAAATACCCCTCAATAAGCAATCATTTATATTATAGTGTGAAATTTATTGTGGGGGTACCTATAGGTACCCACCACTTATTCCTTCTCTAAAATTGTGTCATTTATCTCTTTCCTTACTTTCTGTCTATACGCTTTTTTATTTCGCTCTTCTTCCCCTTTTTGCATATGATTGTGAGGAATGGATATTTTGGGATGTTTTTGGAAAATATAGCAAATTCCAACATTTGCTTTGCAATCCCTTGCTATGTGTCTAGTGTCATAACATTTGTGACATTGACATACAATATTTTTATAATCCACTTGTTGATCCAATCTCTTTATTCTAATTTTAATCTTAATAGATTTGGAAAATATTTTAAAATATCCATGGCAACATATTTTGATATACGCAACATGCTTTCATTTGTTAATAGTTGACCTCTCCTTGATGAACTTCCCTATAGTATTACTAGTATTATTCAAACCCTCCTTATTGATTAGTTGGTATGGTACTCCAAAGCCTAACCCATACCTGAAGCCTTTCCAAAGTTTCTACCTCCACAAAAAATCCTCACTACATGGCCTTAAATACAAGTCATTTCTATCTCTCTTTTTTTAATGGGTTATATGGGATTGAAATGGGCCCCACCTGTATTACATCATCACCACATAGTGGTATTACAACAAAGCTTGGATATTATCCATGTATCATTTGGCAAGATTCAAACTTGGGTCTCCTCCTTGAAATATTGAGGAATCTAATCGGTTGAGCTAATGTCACTTGATACAAGCTATTTCTCCCTTGAAACCATGGGCCACCACCCATTATTTTATCATTAATTTTTGAACTAGAGAAGACGAGAAAAATAATCCTCTTGAAAGGAAGAATCATAAAATAATTGGAAATCAATTTCCACTTCCAAAGTGTTCTTAGTGCCATCCCTATGGAGATCTAGCAAGAGTAATATGTGAAAACTCTTAAGGAGGCTAGATCTTTGGCAACCCAAGATGAAGGATCTGGTAAATATTGAGCAAAATATTTTAGAAGACAAAATCTAAGGCCACAATCACATAGGCTCTGATTATCAATGATATATTCCCACGAATCAAACTTGCAAACACTCAGACCTACACACATTAAATAAATGGAAGAGCTTGTCGAGTGCAACGATTGTCCCTTACTAGACTAACGCACTCGGTGGTGGCTTGGATCAAAGAATCCTTTCTAATAAACCAAATCAACATCATGCTACAGATTTAGAGCATACTCATATTTTCTTGCTCTGATACCAATGATGGCAAAAAAAATGCATTCATTGAGGTAAGAATAAAACATGCTTTAGGGTTATAAACTAGAAAATCAATACTCCTAACTAAGAGATTGTTAAAAGTTGCAAGCTTATTGCAATAGCAAGGGCTTTGGCCTCTCTTTGAGAGGTCCAAGGTTCAAACCCCACTTAATATGAGGGGATCAGACCCCTCATAAAAACCTATGTAAACTCATTGAAAAAATTAAGAGATATTTACATGCAAGAAATATTAAAATAATCTTCCTACTAATAATGCATGATCCCATAATAATGTAATAGAACATCCTAACTATATATATATATAAAGTTAAGGAGTAAAAAAAGGTAAAGTAATTTTTAACATCCCCACATGTAAGGGCTAGGTGGATTGGTAAGTGTTAGTCTCGCTGAGCACTTACCAAGAGACCCAGATTCAAACCTTTGAGTGAACGTCAGACTGACAACAATGGTACGAATCTCGAGCACCAGTAGTCCATTTCATGTCAGGTTATAAAATTATGAGGTAGAATAGGTTTGATGGATGCAACCCATGTGGTTTGAACCTTGCGCTTACTAACTACTAAAAATATTGTAACCAACTCTCCTATAGGAGAAAAAAATTAACATCCCTCAAACCATAGGCTATTGGAAACAAATATTATTAACTTAATATATTATTATTTCCAACCATACTTTGATTATCAATGCATAATATACAACCCTCCCCATATAAATTTCGAACCTTCGATTTTTGTTCATCTCTACCCGTAAACTATTTAATTGAATAACTTAAACAATTCAGCTAAAATCATTTAATAGTTCTTATTTTATTTTATTTTAGCTATAATATAAATATCCTTTCATATTCTCCTTTAATAGTTCTTATTTTATTTTAGTTATAATCTAAATATCCTTTCATATTCTCCTTTATTTCGTTTGCTCTCTATGAAAATGAAGAGAAGGGATGCATCTTATTTTAAGTTTATAAAATTAGCATATAGGAAGAAGGAAATGGTTCTCCTTTTCTTTCACCTCAATTCATCTATTTTAAAAAAAAAAAAATCCCTTGCTAACGAAGATGATATTAAAATTTTTTTACAATAAAATAATTATTTAAAAGACATAAAAAAAAATTAATAAAAAAATTAAATATAATCATATTAATCTTAATATTATATTTTAAAAAATATTAATATTTTATTTAAAAGTAATTATTTAAATAATATAAAAATAAAAAATAAATTAAATATGGTTTTTTTTTTTTTATTGGTTTTATAAATTGAAACACGTTTCACTTGTATTATATCATCACCACATAGTAGTATTACAATAAAGTTTGGATATTATTTATCTATCTTTTGACAAGATTTGAACCTTAGTCTCCTTAAAATAAAGAATCTAACCTGTTGAATTAATATCACTTAATAATTAAATATCATTCATTAAACTTTAATGTAATATTTTTATGAAATCTCAATAAAAGCCCCATGTCTTATTTAAATCAATAAAATAAACTAAAAAACACCATATGTAAAACTTTACCAAAACAATTATAATTTCACCAAAAATAGTTATAATTAATTCTTATATTAAAGTATCTTTATATTAAATCATTATTGTATTAAAAAATTACAGTTACAGTTTTCTATTTTGGTTTACTTATAAATAATTTTAACAAAGTCTGAAAAAAATAACACGGCATATGATTTATATCCTATTTCATAAAAAGTAATTCTACATCTACTCTCTACGCACACAATACCAAAACTCTAGCATTGCATTTTAGTATACTTTGCACTATTATAATCCTTTATAAAATTTAGATTGTTAGTTTCTTTTTCAAAAGATAAGTACAATCATAATTCTTTAAATAAATAATTTATATAGGAATATTATAAAATATAACAATATAAAGTAAATTTTAATCGTCATTTAATTTATGTAATCAACATTTTTTTGTCAGCTTCAACTAAATTTATTACTTTTTAAAAAAAAGAATTTAACTTTAAAATCTTCAATTAAAACTCTACTATTGTGAACTTCAATTAAACTTACTACTTCCTCTAACTATTAAAAAGAAAATTTAACTTTATAATCTTGAATTAAAACTTTTCGATTGACTAATCTAGTGCTTTTGTTATATTAAAAAATTATAATCATAACAATTTTTAATTTATTTAAAAAAATTTATATAAAAATAATTTTGTTATTATAAAGGTGCAAGTTTACTCCAGTGGTAAGGGCTTTGGCCTCTGTTTGAGAGGTCCACAGTTCAAACCCCACTCCGTATGAAGGGACCATCACCACTCATAAAAACATATGTAAACTCACTGAAAAATATAATTTTGTTATTATAATCAAAATTATAATTATAATAACTTTCAATTTATTTAATAAATTAAAATATATATAGTCCCGACACCGGTGGCTATTATTCGGGAGGTTCAAAGTTCAAACGTCTACGTAGACGAGTGTGTGAGGGATAGGTGTGTGATGGATGTGTGTTAAATTCTCTATTGATAAGCATAGCTCTCCTAAACTAGACGAGTGTGTGAGGGATAGGTGTGCGATGGATGTGTGTTAAATTCTCTATTGATAAGCATAGCTCTCAACTTTAGGAGGGATCATGGTTAGAAGAATTTTTTACACTAACCAAATCATATATATTCCAAATCATATATATATTCCGTTAAATGATAAAAATGATTTTTATTACAATTTTTTATTATTAATTTATAAAAATATACTAATAAAATTTAAATGTTAGAAAATTATGGTATTGCCAATGCAAAATCCTGACACCAAAACATTGGATAAGAATTTTTAAGCTTATAGCTAAAATATTTATTTATTTATTTTGGAAAACATCCATAGGGATGCCACTTTCGGATAATCCATTCCTCCAAAATCACCTTTGGCTCGAACCTAACCTACTACCTTTGACTCAAACCTGGCCTTCTACCTTTGGCTCGAACCTGGCCTTCTACCTTTGACTCGAACCTGGCCTACTACCTTTGACTCGAACCTGGAAGCAAACAAACACAAAAACATTTTATAAAAATAAATAAATAAATAAATAACAACAAAAATAATAAAATAAAATAAAAAAGATATAAACGTTTACCAAATTTTATCAATAATATATTTAATAAATATATTATAAAAATATATATATTATAATATAATTAATTTTTTTAAATTTAATTTATATATAAATTATAGAGTATTAAAACAGAAAAAACCACATGGGTTTAAAAAATATCACTATATTATTAGAAAGCATATGTTATAAAATAAAAACCTGATCCACATCTTAGCTTCTAAAACCAGCACCATGTTTGCCAGTTTATTATTTTCTAACTAATAGTTTATAAGCCTATTGTTCAATATCTACTTCATTTCAAAATAACAAGGACTCTGACAAAGGTTTAGAGATATGTATAAGTGGGAAAAGGGCTTACGTTCAGTATATGCAGCCTCCTCTTTGTACCTAAGTTTTAGAGATTCACAGCAAGTGTACCAGCATAACCTTGTTTCTTAGCCATTGTAACTTCTCCCCTCAATAGAATAAGGGATTTAACATGAAATAATTTATCCCAAAATATTTTGTTTTTTAGCACTCGTGTATTAGTATTTTCTGAATATTCATATAAACCAAAATTTGAAGAATTCAATTCATTGATATACAACAACAAAATTGTTGTTTCAAATTGATGTTTGAATCCTACTGAACAATACATGTATAATAACCAAAATATTTTGTTTTTTAGCACTCGTGTATTAGTACTTTCTGAACATTCATATAAACCAAAATTTGAAGAATTCAATTCATTGATATACAACAACAAAATTGTTGTTTCAAATTGATGTTTGAATCCTACTGAACAATACATGTATAATAACCATGCTGTTGTAATACTATTCTGTGATAATGGTGATGATCTAATACGAATAGAACTCATTTCAATCAAAAAAACAAAATTGGCATTTCAAAAAAGACTGCCATATAAAATCTGGATTTAAAAAATGAAGGCGCACTGGTCTTCTAACCAATTTAAATGCAATACATATTGGCTTTAATTAAGTGCCACTGATATAGATTCTATAAACAAGGTTCACTGGTCTTCTTTTAGCAGCATGCAGTAACCAATTTAAATGCAATAAATATTGGCTTTAATTAAGTGCCCCTGGAGTAGATTCTATAAAAGCTACTTCCTAAAGAATCAGAAAGCTGTTTTTCAATCATTTTGTTGTGTGCAAGTCTACAAGAAAAGCCTTGACCAATAACCTGGATATGTCACAAGGATCACGGTTCCAAACTATGATACAGCATGGATTCCTGTGTTGAATATGTGTGCGGCGTACATGCCAGTAGATCTCATATACCAAAGCAGATTGAGATATACATTTCCTCACACGAGAGTCTCATACGCCCAGAGGCTTGCTGGCTTGAGTGTGTCCTAAAATATCACCTTTACCTTTATATCCATCCCACTTACCTAAAAGCCACAGTTTCTCACCTTCTAAAGTCTCTGACTCGGGTATTATCTTTCAGAACTCTGAAGTGTCATACATCAAATAATGCATTCCATTGATAACATCATAGAACATAAGCCCCACCCTTCCCCCAAGCCAACTTCCTATCTGGCTACCAATAAGATAACCAAAGCGACCGAGACTTTGCTCACCCTGAAAACCTCCCATATAGGTACCAACTAATGTTCCACCGCCTCTCATGCAACCCTCTGTAATGGTGCCACCATAATACAAAGCTTCAAAGAAGTCCCAACCTGACGACAAAATAGGCCCAGTTATACGCCTTGCCTGTCTGCTAGCTAACTTTGCTGCCTTATTTCCTACCTTCTGTGCTTGTTTTGTTGCTGCATTCATACTTAATCCCCCTGATATGGCTTCATTCAATGCAATATGAGTAGCCCTCTGCCTTTCCCTTTCTACATGCGCTGATCTGATGTTGTACACATAAAGTTTCACTCCCTCTTTTGCAACACACGCTAGTGTCCCAGAGCGCATGTCAAAGCAATTGATCCATGTAAACTTTCCACTTTTTGATGATGTCTGTTCCCCAACTAATTGCCTACATTTTTCAGCTGCATGAAACAGAAAACTAAGTAATACGGCAATGAATAAATTAATGCATTCAGCCAAATATAGCCTAAGACTCTCAGAAATGGATAAAAACAAAGGGGCATAAAGCCCGTGCCTGACATTGATAATTTCCTGAAAATACTCAAACCGCCCTTTTATTTCCCTGGAAAACCTTTCCATTCTCATTTACATCTTAGGAATTTAGAGCAAGAAGGCAAGGAGTATGTAGATAAGTTACAAATATATTTGACAAAAATTAAGAGATCACTGCACAAATACTGCTAAGAGTAGAAACAATAATATCAGAGGTAAAAGCAGCTCAAATAACTTCAGAAGTTAAGATTAGATTCCAAAAGATTCCTTGCATGGCTCATGATAATTACATTTTTATTAGTTTCATTTGCTACATTTTTTATATTCAATTAAGAGTTTACTAATATATTGTGACCTTACACTTCAATCATTTAGCCTAAGGCAGCTCAGCTCTGAGCAGATAAGATTTACCAGGGTTGATACAAGCTATATATATTTTATATTTTAATCACTAATTACAAGCCCACAAATTATAAACTTATTCAAAGTCAAAAGAGAAGAATCTAAATTATTTTAGAGAAGAATCTACATTGCTTGCATGATAAGGCATTGGAAACATGCATGTAACCATTAATTACAAGCCCACAATTTATAAACTTATTCAAAGTCAAAAGAGAAGAATCTACATTGCTTGCATGGTAAGGCATTGGAAACGTGCATGTAACCATTAATTACAAGCCCACAATTTATAAACTTATTCAAAGTCAAAAGAGAAGAATCTACATTGCTTGCATGGTAAGACATTTTTTTTATATACATGATTTTTTCCACTAGCCCGTTTAGTTAAGTATTTATTCCAATGAGGAGATCAACAGAGACTCCGGATACCTCCACCCCTTGCATCGTAAGGCATTGGAAACATGCATGTATAAATGACATAATACCCTGAAAAGGTGGAAATTTTTTATTTATAAAATCAATTTTAGCTTATTATAAGGAATATTTAGTCATACTTGCTTAAGCAGCTAAAATTAGTGGACCATAAAGGAAACAAGAACTCCAATAACAGCATAAATAGAAATAAAAGCAAACTTATGGCGTACAACCCAAAGTAGTTTCAATTCTCATGACTATTTCCATTCAACATGATGCTCAATTTAAAACAAAACTCTCCACATTACAAGTTTTCTGTACTTTTACAATTATTTTTATTACACAGTTCCTTACCTCAGACCAAAATAATCCCAAAAGAACATATATTCTATTAAAAAGTCAAAGAAGTAATTGAGAAGTACATTACATAGTGTATACAGCCACTAATATTCCTCTCTTTTGTTTGTTGCATACTCCTTAAGTTTTCATAAACCCATCGTCTTGCAGGATGCTTGCAGGATGCTTACACCTTTGGAAGTGCAGGCCACAAGGACATGCCCATATCGAAAACAGTTCTTTGGAATTTATTAAAACAATAAAACACTCTGAACGCTAATACATTAGAGAAGATTCTAGTTTATTATTAGTATTACTATGTAGATTTTAACAATCATATTCGATTTAGGCATATAAGAAACGTAAAAAAGGAAGTTAAATGACTAAGAAATAGCTCAAAAAGTTCCATGTGGACAAGCAAATTTGTTGGCCATATGCAGAAAGATTATGGAGCTTCACCCCAGGTTGTCAGGTACATTCTAATTAATATAAGTGTAAATGCATGGATGTCAACTGATAGTATATAAGGGGAAACATTATAAAGTCCTCATCTCCAAGAATTTCTTCATGATTTTAAATTAGCATCAATTGCATAGCCTGATTTCCCAGTTGTTGTGTAGATTTACAGAGCTTATAAATACAATTGTCAATGCCAAAAATAAACATTTAGCAGGTTGTTTAGGTATGTGATATTTCTATCTAACGTAAGAAAGCACATTTAGATAGTTTTTATGATCCTTGAGGGGCAGCATCTAATTACTCTAAAGCATTTTCCAGTTAGGATCTTGGAGGCTGAATAGGACCATCAAATAGCATAGAAGAGAGCATTTCTAATAAAAATAAGTCAATCTAAACTTAGATGGCATAACCCATGCCTCTTTAAGTAATTTGCCAGCTAAGTTTTTATCAAATTAAACTTAATTGAATATAAGTTTTAATTCCCACCAGTGGCTAAAAAGGTCAATGGGACTGCAGAAAATATGCTAAGGGAAACAAGAATAAGGAGTGCAAAGCCTCCCTAGATTATATCAGATGCTGCAAGAAAGTTAAGGAAGGAAATGAAATGAAATTTTATTAATGCCCAGTGATGACTAAATAGGTCAATGGAACTCAACATGATAGCACAGTACAATAGTTAGTGCTAGAGTGAATTGAGCCCCTGGGACCAAACTAAAAGCAAGATAACAACAAAGCAAATAAGGAAAGAGTACATCAAACAGAGCAATAATACAATTGTACATAAGGTCGGCTCTCTAAATGGATGAAGTTTGAAGCCAAACAGGCCGTTGTAGACAAAAACAGCAAATAAACAATGTTATTCCTCCAGATCGTGCGGAATGCACAAATCATCAACCGTAATAGCATCCCTCTTAATATTCAAGGTCGGCTGTCTACAAATGGTGAGAAAAAGTTGTGATTTGAGTCTGATGATGGGGAAGCCAAGGAGAAACTTGATATCATAGGGAAATACGGTTGCCCTGTTTGGATTGAAAGCAAGGACAATAAGTTACCCTCGTGGTAGGGAATGAAAAGGACCATTGTCTCACTGATGTACCACCACCTGCTACCTGCTATTGTCATGGTGAAGTCGTGGGATGTTTAGTGCCACCAACTTAAGGAAAAGTCTGGAAGAAAGATGCAATCAATCTGGTGGGACGAGCAATCTGTTGGATTGCCATACAACATAAGGATACAAACTATCAAAAGAAAAGGCCTAAGCACCACTGATTGGGACAGCAGACGGAAGTAGTGAGAGAACCTTTAGCCTCCCTGTAAAGGCGACACACAATAAGGATAAAATGTTTTCCATTTCTATTTTTTAAGACCATAAGGATGGCAAACTCTGTCATCCCAAGGGAGATGGTGATGCTGCTCCTAAATAGCTAATGAGAACAAACCCCTACTTTGCCTAAGGGATTTCCAAACAATGTGATGATGATGCTAGAGATAACCCCTTAATGAAAAGGAAGCATCGAAGACCTAGACCTAAATGAAAGAATTAGTAAGAAGCCACGAGGAGAGATGAGGAAGACATGAATTTCTTTATTTTTGTGGACAAAACATCTGAAATTAATTCTATTTATCCAAAACATATCGGATCAGTGGGTTCATAGGGGTTTGAAATGAGATTACCATAAAGGACCCAATATTTATGGTATGTGGAAGCCATCTGCTTCTGTGTAGAGATCTCTCCCTGATTTACAATAATTCCCTTCTTGATTGGTTGGGTGAGATAAGGGCCAGGGCCATTATCAATGAATTGCAGCTCAGGCTTAGACAGATTGGCAAGGCTCAATTTGATGCATACTTGGTCAAAGGGTCGAAACCCAAAGAGGTACAGAAATCAAACAAAATGCATATAAGTAGTGAAGACTTCCCTTCAAACCCAAAGGAAGTTTCATTCCAACCAATTAGTGGGTTGGATAGTCCGTGACCTAAAAATCCTACTTTAGCACTTTATTTGTGGGTTCTGCCAAGTAGTGTCTACTTAGAAGCCGCAGCCTGCAGGCAGCCCTTCGCCATGAGCATGTGCCAAAAAAAATCCAAATCCAAATTTTCCACTGGACCACAGCCGTCAGCCGAAAATCCAAATCTTTAGTCAAACACATTTGTAGATTGGCTAACTTTTGCTCAGCTTATAATTAAATCAATTTATCTTTAATGTACAAATCTTAACCAGATTAAGGAGCTGATTTTGAGCCATAAATCTAATTTTCTAACCTGTAATTTTGGGCAGGCCAATATAAACAAGGTGCAAGGTGGCATGGACACAAACAGAATTCACAAATTCAGTGGCAAATTAGGAATATTATTGATTTTATCATTTTAATGTACAAATCTCAACCAGATTAAGGAGCTGATTTTGAACTATACATCTAATTTGCTAACCTGAAATTTTGGGCATGCCAATATAAACAAGGTGCAAGATGGCGTGGACACAATCAACAGAATTCACAAAGTCAGTGGCAAATTAGGGATATTATTGATTTTGTCATTGTTCAAGATTTAGCAATTTGAAAATCCAACAGTGGATACTCATAATACCCAGATGTGTGAAATGAAGACCACAAAACAAATTTTCGTTATCAAAATTGAAACTAATACAGTTTGGAAATCCATACCTGTAATGGTAAGAATAGCGAGCCCTGCCACAAACACCAGAAGTCGTTCTCTTCTCCTCTGTATGTTCATGTTTGTCCACACAATTAAATCTTCCCAATCCCCGGAAGTACCCACCCACCTTATATAGTTTTTTTATTTGTTAGATTAGGGTCATATACCCACCTTATATAGTTACTTTCAAAAATCCAAAAAACACAAAATGTTCATATGAATAAAAAATGAACAAGAAAATGAAAATCAGGCGTTATATTGTTGGAGCGGTCCGCTATATTTGTCGAAGGACCGCTAGTTCACACACTATTTGGCATGGAATAAAAGCAGATATAGAAAGAGAGATCCTCTGCGATCCTCTGCCCTCTCATTTAGCGGCGTCTTCTACGCGTTAGAAAACTGGGATTGGAAAGTTCAATTGGGAATCCCGACCCGTCCACGGGGACTCTATTTCTTTTATATAAAGTTTTGGAACCTATATTCACTTTTATTTTAACATTTAAAAAATATATATAGATTGGTTGCCAATTCGTGAAGGGTTAGAGTGACTTCCTTTTTAAAAGATGATAGAGGTTCTTACAACTTAAAAAAAATTTAAAAGTTTTTAAAGATTGGGTGGATTGATAAGTTTTGATGTTTAGTAAGAGGAGATCTAATTTAAAGGTAAGCTTGTTTGGGATAAAGGTGGTAGATTGTGCTGACTCAGCTAAGTGTGCACCAACCTGTGTTGGGGTAGATTCTCGTGAGTGTAGTCCACGGGACGCCACTTGCATTATCGGTGATGTAACTTAGGTTCAATCCTATAGTAAATATGTATAAAAATATTTACTAAAAAATACCCTGATAATGAAAATTCCAATCCTAAGTTACCGTTGAAAGTAACTAATAACAAAATGAAATAAAAATAGTGACGGTAAATTTCTTAACCTCCAGAGTTTTTGTTACGTTGCAACGGTATCTTTTAAGGGAACATTAACTAAAAATTTCTTAACATCCAGAGTTTCTACGTTGCAACGGTATTTTTAAAGGGAACATTAACTAATCCCTTTTATAACCATATTTGTTTTAGAAAAATATTTTTTTATAAAAATATAGTTTATAATTTTATTTTATCAAATTTTAAGTAAAATTATATTATTTTAAATTTTAAATTTTTTAAAATTTATATTTATTTATGTATTATTGATTTCTTTTCTTGTATTAAAAGTGATTGGTTTTTTTAGATGGTTTTAAAAGAAATTTTGGGCTTAGTTATTTTGATACGGATATTTTTGAGGTTTTCAAAGTTGTTTTTTTTGACTTTATGTTACACAAGATTTATGTGTTTTGGTAACAATGTTTGTGGAAGGATTGGAAGTGGTATCCAGACACTCCATTATGAAACTATAAGATCCAATTGTGGTATGGATGGCTCTCTCCTTGCCTTCCCATGATTGATAAGCTTAATCAACTATGGAAGGTCTCTTCCCTTAGACCTGTTTGGATGTGCAGGTTCCAGACCGCTTGGGCTCCTTTCTTAGAGCCCAAACTTTCTCGTTTTGCAAGTCTTTTGCACCAAAGGCTTCCTATTGGGGAGCGTCTCCAAAATTTAGGCATCCCTAACCCTTCTTGCCCTTTTTATCTTCAATTTGAAGACTTTGTCCATTTTTTTGGGTTTGTGCTCGTGCTCATTCCCTTTGGGAGTAGTTTTTTTCCTTTTTACTTTATTCCTTTGCCACGTTTGAGTGGACACATATCATTTTGGGAGACCCCCTGCCCTTGCCTACTATTTCCTTTGAAGTGTGGCACTTGTATCGTATGGCGATCATATGTTCAGCATGTGGAAAGCTAGAAATTATTGTATCTTTGGTAAGTGTTTTTCCTCTTTGCACATCTCTGCTTTTGAGAAGTCTAATATTATTTCATTTGTGTGTTTTCATATTATAGTTCAGAGCAATAAGGTGGCCATAAAACTCACTCATCTTCAGGAGTTTATTGATATCAGTGGCAAAATGCACCATACACAGTCAAACGGGTTCCACCTGAACAAGACACTCAGGTCTAGATAATAGTGTCACTTGCTCCCAAACTGCACTCCTATCCCAACTTAAAATCCTTACAAAGATGGTCATGACTACTTGATTATTCCTCTCTCTTCCAACTCCTCGACTTGATGCCTGAGACAATTTAGAAGCTCCAATGATTGTTGCCAACCAAGAGCCATTTGTTTATGGCTGGAAGATGTTATCGATACTCCCAACACTTTTAGACAAGGAAGGGATTTAATACCAAAGTCTCTTAATGTTATCGTTGGGTGAGAATCGGTCCTAAGGGTGGCTAAACCCATATAATAGAACCTCATCATTATGTAATCAATTGGTTATGTTGTTCATCAGTCTTGCAAAACAAAAGAGTGTTGATTAAATTATTTGCTTGAATTCCTGAGATGTTTTGATGAGAATAATTTTTAACTCATGACATTAAAGCGACATATTTATATTTATAAAAATAAATTCTATTAATTTTTTAATATAACACCTTCCACCTTTAAAAAAAATTATATCTATATTTCTATTAAACTTACACCTTAAATAAATTCTCGTTCCGTTTCTAAAGATTAAACACCAAAGGATTGCGTGAGTTGTTTTCTTTTCTTCCAGCTTCTAGAACCGCAGTGGCAATTTGGGTCTTTGTTTTACCAATGATGTCATGGTTGTTTTTGTTTTAAATTATTTTAAAAGTCAACGTATACAGTATAATGGGATTATCTTTCTAGTAGCTCTAACCTATTTTTTATTTATTTTTTTAAATCTAACACCGTGGCAATACGCTGTCGCGACAGCAACATTAAAAAATTTATTTTTTATTTACATAGCTGAATTTATAGTCATTGTTATAATGAGCTGGGTATGCTACCCTCTATGGCTGTGTGTTTTAAAAGTTACAAATTTACTTTTATGAGTATACTACCCTTTATGGCTGTGTGTTTTAAAAGTTACAAATTTACTTTTATGATAATTATATTATATTAATTTTAATTTTTTATACTAACATCATAAAAAACAAATATTTATTTTATACTTTAAAAACAACATAAAAAAATAATATTTATTTTACACACTTAAAAATACCATCTCTCAGTCCAACAAAAAAAAACTTCACAAAGGATGTAAACAAAAATTAATACTTTTTGATGTGACCTTTGAGTACAAGAACGCCGTTCCTTTCCTCCGGTTTTGGGTGAAGGCTTTGTCCAACTTTATGTCGGCAATCTCTTTAATTAATCTGTATTGTCGAAAATATCAGCTTTTGCTAAAACCACATGATTCTATTCTAGAGTGAAGATGTCATTTGTTGAATTTAAAATGAAGGTCAACATCATAAGGTCTTATAAAGTGGTAAAACAACATGATTCTATTCTAGAGTGAAGATGTCATTTGTTGAATTTAAAATGAAGGTCAACATCATAAGGTCTTATAAAGTGGTAAAACAGTTGTTTGTTTTTTTTATGGATTTGATTAGTATAAGAAAGTTTTACAATTAATTTTTAAGATTGAGTATTTTTATCTCGTTGTAATTTCTTATAAGGAAATTGTTGAACTCCTATAAGGGAATCGTTAAGTTTATCAATAGAAAATCTAACAAGTAATTAGACACACGTTATAGTTTGAACTTTGAAACCTTTGAACTTTGGACCTCTCGAAGAAAAGCCAAGGCCCAAGTTGTTGGGTTGTTCCATTAAGATTCTTAGACTCTTGGGTCGAGAAAGCTCTAGAACTGTTTTTAGGTGTCGGATGGTGTTGTAAATGCTATCTTATTCGGGTATACCACTATCTAGAAGAAAGTTATAGAAATTTTTGGATACCTGTTTAGGTATCGCGTTTATATTAAATTTCAAACTTGAGACCTTTCAAATAAAAAAATTATTCTTAATCACCAACATGTCACCCTCATGGGTATGATAGAAGTGTTTGTTGTTAAGAGTTTATTGATATTTAGTTTCTTATAAAAGAGATAATGGGCAATGCCCTTCATGCTCTCAAGAGGTTCCATATCTATGTACGTGCAACATTAAAATAAATAAATAAAGCTTAGTTTGAATGGAAAGAAAAATCTTTAATCTCTTGAATTTAAGGATAAGGGAGATAATTTATTTAGTATGAGGGGACTGGTATCTTTCGTAAAAATTTGTGTAAATTTATTGAAAAAGGATAAAGAAGATGTGTAAACGGGAAGCTATTAAAAATATATATACTTTTTTAAAATTAATTATATTAAAAATATAGTGGAAGGGATGCATGTTCAATTGAGGATAAATTGAAGAAGATAGTTAAGAAAAATTTAAAAAAATATAATGTTTTGATTTTTATGTTTATATTATTAATGATGAAATTTATTGTCTGAAATATTAGAGGGCTAAGACAAAAAAAATTTAAAAAGAGTAAAGAATTTGGTTTTGTTGGCCCTCGTGCAAATATTTAGCTATATCAGCCAAAGGGAGTTCTAGTGCAAATATTTAGCTATATCAGCCAAAGGGAGTTCTAGTGCAAATATTTAGCTATATCAGCCAAAGGGAGTTCTAGAGGGGTTTCAACAACTTGGAAATCTAAGTGTGATTTAATTTCGGTAGAGGCCCTAAAGCATTGACAAGCAACAGTGCTTAAAGTCCTTATTGGTCAAGTTTACACTATCACCAATATTTATGCTCCTAAAAACCTGGTTGAAAAGACTCGGTGTTGGAATGTGCTATTTAATGTGTATTTTAACTCCAAGCAAGAAAATTGGATAATTGGAGGAGATCTCAATCTTATTTTGAAATCTACCAACATAAAAGGAGGGATCTATAAAAAAAGACATAAATAGAGAGTTAGTAGAAGATCTCATGCAACAAGACAATTTAATCGGTGTACAACTAACAAGGGGCATATACTTGGACTAATAAAAGAGTTAGATCCAACTTTATTGCAAAAATATTAGATCAATTTCTCATTGATGACAACCTATTAGCTCATAGAAGCAAAATCTCTCAAGAAATATTGTCTAATGGTCATTATGACCATACAGTTCTTATGGGGTTCGAACAACAAGCCAATTGAGGCCCCCTCCAAGGGCTGACTTTAAAGAGTTAGTTCAAAAAGCATGGGAGGACAACAGGGAAAATGGAATTTATGCCCAAAGGTGTTTCAAAAACATATAAACATTAAAGCAGTAGATAAGAATTTGGGTAAAAAATAAAGCCAAGGACACACCCTACTCTAGTAAAATTGAATAAAGTTCAACTTGCAATGGAAAATAGAGGAGAGGAGAGTTTAATACAAGAATAACAAAATCTCACGACCAAAATATTAGAACTAGAAAGAGAAGAAGAAAATAAATGACGTATAAAATCTAAAATGATATGGCTTAAGGAAGGTGATAAAAACACCAAATTATTTCACAAGAAATTGCAACAAAGGAATATGTACAATACCATAATGAAGCTAAAAATGGAAGATGAGATAAATACCAGGTGATGAGCAACAAATGAAAAAACAAATTTTTGATGACTTCAAAGATTTGTTGAGCAAATATGGAGAAATTAATGCAACCAACTAGCAAGCACTTTTAAATCTAATTCCCTATTTTTTGAAGCAAGAGGAAAATGAACAACTGACCCAACCTATTATCATGGAGGAGCTTAAAAGATTGGTATTTTATTTGCAACATGATAAAGCACCAGGGCCTAATGTTTTCAATGTAAAATTTTATCAAGACTTTTGAAACATCATCAAGACATATTGGGGATGGTTGAAGAAAGCAGGAACAAATATCAAATACACGGAGGAATCAACTCCACATTTTTGGCTCTAATCTCCAAAGAAAAACATGCCCATTCATTGCAAATATTCAGACCAATATCACTTTGTGACACATTGTACAAAATAATATCCAAAATCATAACTAGATACAATTATTTCCCCCAACCAAACTAGGTTCATGAATAGACAAAGAATTCATGAAGGAATAATACTAGTTCAAGAAGCAATGTACTCTAATAGGGATGGAAAATCCAATGACATGGCCCTCAAAGTAGATATGGTAAATGCTTTTGATAGAATTGATCATGACATGATCTTAAAAATTCTAAGCAAGGTGGGATTCCATGAACAATTTAGAAAATGGATAGCAACATGTATTTCAAGACCTTAGATTGCTCCTCTACTTAATGGTAAACCCACTCCCTTCTTCGAGGCTTCTAGAGGAATCAAATAGGGTTGTCCCCTCTTTCCATCTTTATTCATTTTGACAATAGAAATCCTATCTTGGCTACCAGAACAACAAAGAAGCTTAAGAAAACTTCTAGGACTTATAATCCATCAGAAGGTTCAAGGAACCAATAATGTAAAATTTGTAGATGATCTGATATTATTAAGTAAAGCCACAAAATAAGTTGCCATAATAATCAAATAGGTTCTCAAAACATATGAGGGAGCAACAAGAAATAAGATAAACCATAGTAAGTCTACAATATATTTCTCTAGAAAAAATAATGGATAAGTCAAATAGATAGAGAGAATGTCAAGATTTCAAAGCAAGACTAATGTCACTTTCAAATATTTAAGAATCCCTATCAACTTTAGTAGGATTAAGAGTAACCAATGGAATGAAATTATTGAAAAAATAAATAGGAGAATTAAAGGATGGTCTAATTTTTGGCTCACTCGCCATGGAAGAATAACCTCAATCAAGGTTGTCATTAGGGCTTTACCTATTTACAAATCCTTTATTATCCATGCTCTAAAGTCCTTTCTAAATGAGCTAGAGAAAATCATTAGAAGGTTTTTATGGGTAGGGGATAAAAAAGATAGCAAAATAAAATACAACTTGATCAAGTGGAATATCATCACTCGATCGATGAGTAAAGGAGAATCGGGTATTAAAGCAAGTAAGCAAAGTTTGACATTAAAATCAAAACTAGTTTGAGAAATGATTACTCAAACCTCAAAATGATGGGTGCAAGCATTGGTGCACAAACATTGCAATGGGAAAACTAGACTAGAGATCTTTGTCAATTCAAAAACTCTAAAAAATTTCAAATATGAAAAGGAATTTAAGAGGCCAAAGACATTATTATAGAAGAATTATCATGGAATCCCGCCTCTGGTAAATAATTCTTTCTCTCACATAAGACCTTGGGAAATTTTAGAGTGCAAATAGAGCCTTCACTACAGGAGTGGCTAAATGATAATAATTTTAAAACTCTTAATTCCATGATGCACAACTAGAAGTTGAAAAATGAAGAACAACTTGGTCTTCTTGCAAATTTACAACCTCACTAATAGATGTTTAAATCTCAATTGATTGGAAGACTTTCATATTATGCTAAAAATACAAATTTAGTCATATGAGACTTTCCTATTGGAGATTGAATATATACTGTTAACAAGGGATATAAGCCTATAATCAATGGTAACTTTACATGGAATATAATTTGGACTCCTTATTCAATCCCAAAGGTTAACTTCTTTCTCTAGACTACTTGCCATAATCATCATCTTACTAAAGATAACTTGAAAGTAGAGTATTTTTTTGTTTGTCTATTTACCCCTTATGCCATAATAAAGAAGAAAGTATAGCTCATATAACATTATCATGCCCTTTCTCTAGAGTAGTATGGGCTAAGCTTTATGAATGCCTTTTTGGTTAGAGTGAAGCCCACATGCTCTCTTCAACACCTGAGTTCACTTCTCCTAGAAATCCCCTCTTTCTTGTAGAATTAAAAGTGATAAATCCATACTTTGAACTTGGAAAATTATCCTTAGATATTTTCTTTAGGGAATATGAAACAATAGGAATAAGAAAAATTTCAAAGAAGAAGATCCCAATATAGAAATACCATGGTCAAAATTCAATGTCTAGTTAGGGATTCTATCAAAGCTTATCCTTGCAATGTTAAACAAAAGCTTAAAACTAATTTCTCAAGAAAATATAGGAACAAAATACCTTTTGAAGTTTGGCAAGGCCTTCAAAGACAACCCTTGTATTTTTGGTGTAGGGAGAAAAATCCTCAATGAATACGACAAGGAGGTATGGTTTTAATTTCAATCGATTGGTTATAATACCAATAACTTTGCAAATTTTCATGTCCTCAAAATTTAAAGCTTATCAAATTTTTACTAAATTTCTAAAGCTTTGTTAATAACTTGATATTGAATTGTAGTATTTATTCTTTATGGTCATTGTAATAGATGGATTAGAGTCCTCTCAACCTTTGAATATTTGAATATAAGTTGCCAGATTTGTGTCCCAAGGGCATGACGGAATATAATATTGACCTACCTAAGTTTATAGATGAATCTTAGACCAATGACATAATTGGAAGGTTGGACTTTTGTCAAGCCAAATTTTGAAAAGGGATCACTCGATGTTTTTTATTTTTTTGATGGGAAAGTGTTTGAAAAATTATCTAATTGTTGGTCACAAATCCGCCTAGTCATATAAAATGCGCCCTAGACCCGACAAACATTGAAAGGCCGAGAGAAAGAGAAGTCTCCCGGGCCAATCTCCAGAGAGGGCTAGCTCCCAAACTAATCTAAACTTGTTTGAAGATAAGGGTGCGGGAAAGAAATGGGAAAATGCAAAAAGAAAGGGAAATAACATAAAGAGATGGAAATATGGCTAAAGCCGATAGTTGATGGGGAGAACAACCTCAGATAGCAAATAACTTCAACTAGGTCCCAGAGATAGGCATCAACTGATTCTTAGAATGCATATACATAAGTTGGATCAAACATTGACCATAAGTTCGCCTTCAAATTATACTTCAAATGAAAACATAGCCAAATTCAGAACAACAAAATTCAACTTATATGTTAACACTGGACTAAATAGAAGTGAATTAGACAGAAAGCATCACATGAACAACAGTTTGGATCACCAATTCAAAAGACACTAAGAATAGAGCAAAATGCACTTAGGATTTCTGCTTCAATTTTTCAAGAAGGTCCTCCTCTTTGCTGCTGTATGTTGCGATATCATGACATTTTCCCATCACGTTGCTTTGTTGCCAATGTAAGTCGTGAAAATGTGACATGTTGCGATGTCGCGACAACTTTGCCGTTACTGCTTCCTTTTTTTGCTCCTAGCACGAAAATCCAACATGTCATGATATCGTGATAATTTTACTTCCTTGCTCCCTTCCTCGCTTTCCAGCGTGAAACTGCGATAGGTAGTGATAATGTGACATGTCGCGATATCACGACAACTTTTGTGCTTAGTTTTTTTCTGCATTTGGATGCCGCGAAACTGCAACAGGTTGCGATATTGCGACATGTAGCGATATCGCGACATCTTACACTTACTTTGCTCTAACACAAAAATTGTAGAGATTTTTGCATTTTCCCTTTCGAAGTATTTGGAGGGACAAACAGAGGAGTTAGTATCTCTACAATTTGTGCATTCTTTTGCATGAACAGTAACAACAAAAACAATGTGGCAAAAATGCCAACATTCTTGGCGGCTCTCGGGGTATACAGTTCTGTTGTATGCACGAACCTCAGGCCTTTATCCATTGGGCAATAGAGTCAAGAAGCTAGAGGGGCAGAAGAAGTGAGTGCTAGTTGATGTTGGACGTCTCTACGAGCTGCTGCAATAAGCTCTTGTTGCACTCGACACTCAAAACAGGATCTTCAGCAAAAATTTGTAGAATAGTAGAACTTCCCTTATTGCTTGAACTACTACATTTTGCCTAGCCCGATTGAGCTGGGTAATCACCAGGTGTTGTGCAAGGATCTCCATGGCAGTAGTGAAAGCACTTGATTTGCAAAAATAGAAATGAATGGAGTGATGACCATCAGATGTGCAGGCCGTGGAACGAGAATGGTGAATGATGGAATGGTGGAGGATGGAGGAGTAGAAGTGGTAGATACACCAACTAAATAGGGTGTTGTTGTGCTACCAGTTGTTGGGATTCTATGAAAATAGATAATGAAATGGAAGTGGATGGAATGGAGAAAGTGGTGGGAAGTGTGGATAAATGGTCAAAAGACAAAGGATGAGAAGAAAGGGGAAGTGAAGAAAAGGGAACATCAGAGAGGGGAGTAGAAACAACAGTAGTGGCTTGATTATTTACAATGGAAGAAATATTGGGAGAGGAAGGGAATGAAGTAAGGAAGTGGAAGAAAGAAGTAGATGGAAGCCACTATCTGATGGGAAGGAAAAGAAAAAGAAAGAGAAAAAGACATACCTACGGGCTCGCATGCAAAAGGAGCCGAAGTTGACGAAATATATATTTTTTTGTTTTTCTTTTTTCCTTTTTTTTTTTTTTTTTGCTTCTTTTTTTTTAAATGAAAATACTCTATGTACAAGGTAACCCCCGAGTTTAGCCGTGAACTCTCGGGAGAGACACATACCAAAACATGGTTCTATGATCTCCTGGATCCCATACCTTGTTGCGATAGTTCTTGAGATAGTGGTGCTGGGACACACACTTATTGGTCACCTGATTGATAATCAGCTCGGAGTCACCAGAGATTTGCAACTGTCACGCTCCAAGTTTCTCAGCCTTCTTGAGACCTAGGCATAAAGCCTCATATTCTGCTGTATTATTTGTGTAGCTCTAGGTCAAACGATATGAATAGGATCGTTGAATTCTAGAAGGTAATACTAGAACAATCCCAGCTCCAGCACCATTTCTACATCGTGCTCCATCGAAATAGAGCTTCTAGAGCTGGTCTTGACTTTCATCATTCTTTTCTTGAGCCTGTTCAGGCTTAAAAATAGAGTAACACCCCAATTCAGTTTCTATCATGGCGTTGAAATTGGCCATGGAAAATTCATTTTTTGGGCGGAGCTCTTCCAAAGCTTCTTCCATTAAGTCAAGCTCGCCAAATTCTTCAAACATCATGTACACCGAATTTGCTAACCTGTCCATTTCATCTATTCTCTCCACATGAAATGTGGAAGGCTTCTCATTGAAAATCTTCACCTTTTTACCTTTATGGATTACCTCCAAATGAGTAAAATCCAAAGAAAGGTAACCCTCGAGTTTAGCCATGAACTCTCGGGAGAGACACATACCAAAACATAGCTCCAGGTCCACCACTATGATTTCCTGGATCATAGTAATCTGAGGCATGGCATGCAGGGAGATAGGAACATCCTTAATTACGCCCATTGTCTTTACTGAGGTACCATCTAGCTGCAAAACTCCCATGCTAGTCCTCGTATATTCCATGCCTATGACATCACATACTGCTTTAGGCATGATAGTAGTAGTTGCTCCTGAGTCAATGAGGCAATTATGCACCACATGTCCCTCCATTCTCAATGAAATATAAAAAGGTGGTGGTCTATTTTTCCCTATGACTGAAGAGGTCAGAGTTTGAGACATAACTACCTGGGCTGGAGCCTTTCCCTTACTTTGTGTGGTTTTCAAGGATTCCTATAAGATATTCACCTGTCCAAGCAGCTGCAAAGTGTCATACAGACTTACCTTAGCCGGTATCCTTTTGAGTTCTTTGACGACGTTATACTCCATCGAGATCGACTCTCTCCCTCCACTAGCAGATTCAAAACTGCTTCTATATTGCTAGGTGGCCTCCACTCGTTGTCATTTAGTCAATGATGGATACTGCAACGTCTCTCTAGCTTATTCCTTTGTTTCCACTTACGACTGAGATACAGAAGCTTTAGCTTGCAACCTCTCTTTTGCTTGTGGTGGAAGCGGATCCTTTGACAAAATAGGTGGGTCTTGTTGCGGAGCTGGAGGATCATGAGTCTTTGCAGATATTTGTTGCTTTGTTGCTTGTGTAGAGGCACTTTCAATGGCTCCATCTTAGCCGGATCTACCAACATTGGTTTCTTGCCACTGCATGTCAAGACTGCCATGTATTCCTCAGGAGACATCGCGAAACTATGATCCACCTCTCGAATCATGTTTACACGAATCCCCGTAAGAACTTGTAAATAATTTTGGTGGACCATGCAAGTGGACTCATCATGTGGATCATTGCATGTGGAACACCAGTAAGATGGCTCATGTGAAACTTCAGAAGGGCCAGCCTCTTCACTTACTAGGATCGTTGAGTTCTTCTTAGGTACTTTCTCCATAGCCTTGCTAGGAGCAACTTGCTCTCTTGTTACCACCGAAAGAAATATTCGTGGCTGATAGTTCCTTTCCACCTCTCTCCGCTCTATAGATGTCACATTGTTAGTGAGAGCTCTCATGGCTGACTGAATTTCTTGCAAAACAACCAATTAAGGATTTGGGCTTGACGACACAGGCGGTGTCGATAGAGGTAATGGAACCGATGGAGAAGGTAATGAAGGAGTTGGAAGTGGAGAGGTTAACTATGGAATGGGAATCATAGGTACTGAAGGTATGGGAGGATTCAATGAAGATGAAGGGTATATGGATGGAGCAGTGTAAGATGTGGAGGCTGCACCTGTATGCTGGTATTGTGGGAGCTCGGGAAAAATAGGCATAGTCATTTTCGGAGGCAATTTCCCAACGGTAATCAGATCGGCCTCAGCCTTCTGTGCCTGGGCATATAGTGCAGGAAAGGTTTGAACATTGGACATCCTAATGTTCATACCAATATCTAAATGGAAAGCCCTAAGAAAGTACAATGTCACTTGGTAATTAGTAGGGCGAAGACCATCAGGAACTCTCTGCCAAGTTCGGGAAAACCTAACATTGAAATCTACTATCTCCTCTTGAGGATGCCTCTTGATATTAGTAAATTGATGGAACAAATAAAATGGGTCCGCTTGCTCATTGAACCCTTGGATCAGCATCTCTACTAATTGATCCCATGAATTTATGGAGTTGGGAGACAAGGATATATACCAGCACAATAACTTACCTCGGAGTGACAAGACGAGCAATTTGATCATGACATCTTCATCTGTGATATTATGAATTGTAGCCAAGGATGCCACATCTGACACATGCTCGTACATGGTCTTTACAGTCTCATCGTATGTAGGCAAGGCTTTTATTGCTGCAGCAAGAACTAGATTTTGAAAAGGCAGGTCCAACGCTCTCGAATAGTTCCAAGCAGGAATTTGACGTGGAGGAGGTTGTTGACCAGCCATTTGCACTATAGGATTGGGATCTACTAGCAAGCTCGTAGCAGTACTGGGAGGAGTCGAAGATGGCATAAACTGACCCGTTGCTTGTGAAGAAACAACAAATGACGGGTTCATAGGACTTACCAATCTTGAGCGCTTCCTCTAGTTTTGAACATCGATCTCGAAGAATTCGATTGGATCTTCTGATTCTTTGGCACTTGATCTCATGATCATGAAGCAAAGATGCAAATATTTTCACCAAATTCACGATTGGAGATTTCTAGGTACTATACAGTCACCTTCAGCAGAGTCACCAGATGAACTTACAATCTCCGCTTTGAGGTCAAGACAGTTCATCAAAATCTTGATTCCTCCGGGTGTCAAAAAATGGGACTTGTGAGTCCCACCGGGCGTGCCAAAAACTGTTGGTCACGAATCCGCCTAGTCATATAAAATGCACCCTAGACTAGGCCAACATTGAAAGGCCGAGAGAAAGAGAAGTCTCCCAGGCCAATCTCCAGAGAGGGCTCGCTCCCAAACTAATCTAAACTTGTTTGAAGATAAGGGTGCGGGAAAGAAATGGGAAAATGCAGAAAGAAAGGGAAATAACAGAAAGGGATGGAAATATGGTTGAAGCCGATATTTGATGGGGAGAACAACCTCAGATAACAAATAACTTCAACTAGGTCCCAGAGATAGGCAACAACTGATTCTTAGAATGCATATACATAAGTTGGATCAAACATTGACCATAAGTTTGCCTTCAAATTATACTTCAAATGTTCAAATGAAAACATAGCCAAATTCAGAACAACAGAATTCAACTTATATGTTAACACTAGACTAAACATTAGTGAATAAGACAGAAAGCATCACATGAACAACAGTTTGGATCACCAATTCAAAAGATACTAAGAATAGAGCAAAATGCACTTAGGATTTCTGCTTCAATTTTTGCAAGAAGGTCCTCCTCTTTGCTGCTGTATGTCGCGATATCGCGACATTTTCCCATCATGTTGCTCTGTTGCCACTACAAGTCACGAAAATGTGACATGTCGTGATGTCACAACAACTTTGTCGTTACTGCTTCCTTTTGTTGCTCCTAGCACGAAAATCCAACATGTCACGATATCGCGACAGTTTTACTTCCTTGCTCCCTTCCTCGCTTTCCAACGCAAAACTGCGACAGGTAGCGATAATGCGACATGTCGCGATATCACGAAAACTTTTGTGCTTAGCTGTTTTCTGCATTTGGACGTCACGAAACTACAACAGGTCACGATATCGCGACATGTAGCGATATCGCGACATCTTACACTTACTTTGCTCTAACACAAAAATTGTAGATATTTTTGCATTTTCCCTTTTGAAGTATTTGGAGGGACAAACAGAGGAGTTAGTATCTCTATAATTTATGCATTCTTTTGCATGAACAGTAACAACAAAAACAATGTGGCAAAAATGCCAACACTAATGAAAAAAATTGAAAAAAACCACAATCCTCTTAGTTTTAGTTCACAAAGTTAAGTCACAGAAATAACATCGATTAAGCACCATGCATGGTTGTAAAATTTCACAAAAATGGATTGCTTGATGGTCTAGAAAATTTAAAGGTGAAAAAGAGTAGCTATAACATTCCAGGGACAAATAATTGATCCTTTAAAATGATGCTTTTAGAATGTGCTTGGGGCACTTATTTATAATGCAATTAAAAGCTAAAAACAACACAAGAGTTTTTAATTTTTAGAATAACTTAACTAAAAATATCTAATCTATTTTTAATATTGATGTATAAATTTGGATAAAAAATTTAATTTCAATTTGAGTATTTATATCTTCATCCTTTGATTTAGAGATTCAAATTCTAATTTTAGCATTGCATGATGTGTGAGGATACTCTTTAAATATGCATAACTTTGAGCACTAGAGTTTCGGATTTATTTTTGGTATAGGCATCTTGCATGATAATTGTGCTAAAATAGTTGAGGCAAAAAAAATATTCTTTTAATAATTTTATTTCATGAATGAAGAGGAAGTTTCCTCCAAAAATATGCTCACTTAAAGTTTTGCTTCTTGATTGGATAAGTGACATCATCCAATGATGATTTGAGCTTTCAAAGGGTCATTTTCTTTTTTTCTTTTAAGATTACCAATTTATTATGTGTTGGTTATATTGATGATATGTTGATGTCACTTGACCATGGATCAAACCCAATTTATGAATCTACGCTTAGCACAAAAAGTATCTGATTCATTTTTACTACTAAAGCATTTGTTCAAATTTTAGTTTTAGTATTTAGCATGCAAAATAAGTGAATTTTGCTATAAAATTTTGCAATGGTATTAAGGTGCTACAATTCAAATTTATCATGTTTTGATTGATTTATGCCTAAAATTTTAAAAATAATATGTTTTTTTATCTAGAAAACTGCTCATTTAATTGAATTATGGGTTGAAATTTCAACTACTTGTAGTCCTTTAAGTCTCACTTCATTTCCAATTTGAATTGGTAAAAAATATTACTAGATGATTCAATTACGGATAAAATATGATGCAATGTCTAAAAATAAACAATACTATTCAATTGCATGTTTCAAGGGATAAACTATGGAATTTTGGCTAGAAAAATAATACATACATATATACATATATATACATACATACATACATACATACATATATATCATTGTAACACATTTTGTAGGATCTTCATTTTTATAAAACTAATTATCATCGATTATTTCATAATTAGCTTCAAGAATACCATCTAAGGTGCTAATATTTTCCATGGAACCGTCTGGATGGTCTTTAATAACCATTTGGATTTTATCAATGATCTAATTCAAATTCTCCTTTTGGGGTTGAGTCTTCTATTGCTTGCATGATTTTTGTTGGATAATTGGTGCATTTGGAGGATGAGCTTCTTTTTTTGAACTAGAATATTTAATGATTTTGAATCATTTACATGTAGGTCCTTCTCCTCCACCAAGGAGGAATCCGAGCATGATCATATGATCGAGCATCTCTTCGGGTGGCCATATTACTGACAACCATAACATCTTAGGGATAAGTTTTTGGATTCAATATTTTGGATCCATTCCCCTTTTATTGAGGAGATAGTAATGGATTGAGGTCTGAGCACTGAAACATCCATCCAAATAGTCAATATTGCTTTACTCATGTTAATTTTACTAGATAAATTATCCTTTGTTTGGAAATAATATACTAAAATGCACCAATGGTATTATTGATTTTGGTGAATATCTTCTCTCCCCAAAACTCCACAGGAAGAGCATAAAGATTTACCTAGACTAGGAAGCCATTAAATTGTTTTGTAAAGGGGTTGAAATTATCAGTCCAACATCTTATATAGAGACCCCTTTGTCCAAAAAACCAATTATATCTATAATCCTTTACCCTAATCTATTCACTAAATCAGAAAAGGAATTAGAGTTTTTTTTTGGTAGGAGAGTTACTTGGAATTTTGTACTAGTCCACCAATATTTAATGTATCCTTTGAGCTCCTCTAGGCTTGGTCTTTTACCCTTGAGTTTGTAGATAATTGTTCAGGATTCATGATCAATTAGATCTAAACGCAAATTCATCCTCTAAAATTTTGAGAGGGCAGAGGTTCATCCACCCACGAACCCAAAGATCCCTCAAAGATATTTCTTTTGATCGAATAGGCTTTCTCACATATTGAAAATATGGTCTACGAACAATCCTTTTCCTTCAACACTTGACTGCACCTAGGGTTTGCATCCCTTTCATAAAAACTGTAGCCAAATTTGTCATTTTATTCCATTGCTTGACTACACCTAGGGTTTACACCTCTTTCATGAAGATTGTAGCCAAATTTAATAAATATATACATATTGATGTAAGGAGCACCTATAATATATTTGAAATCAAAAGGGTTTCATATGATGAATTTATCCCTTATACGATCTCACCCTATTTTTTTCAATGAGTTTGCACAAGTTTTTATGAGGGATCCTGGTCCCCTCATACTGAGTGGGGTTTGAACCTTGGACCTCCCAAAAGAGAGGCTAAAGTCCTTACCACTACAGTAAGCTTGTAGCTTTCAATCTCACCCTATTAAAGTTGTCTCAACAACTTAATTACATGCATGGCCTTTGAACCTTGGACACCTTTGAATCTATTTCAAACCCTTTAAAATGTTAAAATATATTTTTTGAATTTTTATTGTATTGAAATATATTATGGTTAAGCTTCTCTTGAGGTCATGACTGAATTTTTGTTATGTTTTCCCTTTGGGCCCATGTAAACTTGAAAAAGGTAATTTTTATTATTTTATTCTAAGGACCAGTCTCATAACCTTGACATAAAGTCATCATGTGCTTGGGTATAAATACCCCTCATTACTCATTTTATCATTGGTTTGAGAGTAATTTTGATTCTTTTTGGGTGAAGATATCTTGGTGTCCATATATGGACACCCCATCATATATTGTGTTTTTCATATGTTTTGTATTTATTTTAACAAGAAATACTGGGTAATTTTGATTCCATTTATTTTTGGAAATTACTATAAAATTTGGCATATTGTTTAGATGGCATCATCAATTAGTGAATTAAGAAATTTTAACCTGCCTAGCTACTTAATCCTTTTGCTTTCCCAATTTGCTCTTGAACTAATTAGGATGATGTCATGTTAATGTTGCTAGCCTCAATGGATTGAAAGTGGTGAATAGAGCCTGATTCACTATTTGAGACTTAGTAAAAAATTATTTTTATCCTTTTGCTTGAATCAACATGTTTTTTGATGGAGATTTGGGTATAGTTTTATTCAAAGCTTTAATTTGATCTCATTCACTCCAAAAATTTGCTTCAATTTAATTGGCTTAGCCTTTTACAAAAAGATCATATAATGGTAGTGAGTAAAAAAAACCACTATACTATGTTAATAAATGGGCCTAGTTCTTACAATTAGCTACAAAAAACAAACACCCCTAAAGATGTAATGCTTGTCAAGAAATGATTCGTTCTATCTTTTATGATGATTAATTCCCTTATGTAAATCTATTTAAAAAAATTTATGCATCTAAATCTTATGGATAAATAAGATTCTAGTGCAAAAAGCTTACCCTTTCCCTTCTACCCTACTTAGAAAACAATATTTTAATTCTTGTATTTTCATGAGGTGTTTGTTTGTGAATCATTGGGATATATCATGCATAAGGGATTTAAACTTTAACACTTAAAAAAAAATTATCGTCCTATCATCATGAAAGATAAAATTATGATTTAAACTTGATGCTTCAAGAAAAATTCATGATTTTCTAATTCTTGATGATGGGACAAAATATGTCTTAAAGATTTTGAGCTTAAATCCCTTATGCGTTATGTATCTCAAAGACTCACAAACAAAAAACAATATTGTATTTATTAAATTGGAAAGTGAAGGACATAACATAATAATAAGAGTATAATGATGAAGGAGATTTTCTAATATGTGTAAAAGGGATACATACCGTTGTATTGGTTATGCACACACACATGTTTGTATGCATGCATGTGCACACACACACACATGCATACATGCATACACGCATACACACACATTGAATATATGATATATTTTATTTTTAATGGTTCAAAATCATAGCAAATCATTTGACTTAAGTGTTTTAAGTATTTATTTCTTTATATGATGCTTATTGAGTTGTACTTTACTTTTGAGTTTTTTATTTTAAAATGTGAAGGAATTTATACTATGTATATTGAAAACAATAATGCATCATGAAAAATTATAAAATAAATTAAAGGAATATGACAAAAATTAATTGGAAGTTGTGTATAAATCATATCAATGATAGTTTATAAGAAACATAAGTAGCAAAGGAGTCATGCTAGTACAAATATTTTGTTGGTTGTGGAACCTGATTAATTCGGAGGTCTTGTTTTCAGCCGCACTTGGACCCACTCCACGAAGGGGGGGTGTAGGGGGGGGACAACACCCCCCTATTATGAAGCCCCCTTGGCAGGGATTTCGGGGATAGCACCCCCAAAGCCAAAAATACATGTGTTTTCTATTTGTAAATCTGGACCATTTATTATTAGATCACAGATTAGATGATGGATTTTAGGCAGGCATTTTACCCTAAATTGTAACTCTATTTTATAAAGAAGTTTTCGTGTAGCAGCTGATTATGAGAGTGCGTACATATTGTAATTGACAACGATAAAGCGAAGAGGAAGTTACAATGGATCTACTATAGGTTGTATCCCTTAATTTTTCGTGACAAAATAAAAGGCCTGGTTATTTTCTCTGTGGACGTAGCCCAAATTGGGTGAACCACATAAATATGTATCTCTTGTATTATTGTATTCTTCTATATTTTATTTCCATGTTTATTTATTGCTCATATTTTATTATTTAATCCTAAATAGTTCATTATATATTAGAACATTTGAATGCATACTTGTCTAAATATGATCAAGTTGAGAGAGGTATTTTATGATAAAGAAGAAGCTAATTCCAAGGTCAAACTTACATCCTTCTTTAGGTTTTTTATTAATTATAATGTCTAGTCTTGACACTAAATTTCTTATTTTCAATGTGCAAGGCCTACTCTTTAATTGTATTAACCAACAAGATGTGTGTAATGTGTTTTATGGACTTCTTTCCTCTAATAAATTCTCATATAATATTTTCTTTGACTAAATATGATGGCATGCATTCCTCATTATTAGAAAGGCCATATGAATATACTCTCAAAATGAGGATCTTTACTTATAATAATAAGGTGGCTTTAACACCGTGGACTAATTAAAAAAATTAAACTTGTAGGATTTCTCACACTAGTGTGATGTGACTAAAGAACAAGATAAAGGTGATTATGCCAATATATTCTTTAATGCCTCATATATTTAGATATAATGTGTTTAAGAATTGTTTTGGTCACTTTGGCTTGACATTAACTCATGGTTAATAAAGATATTTAAAAGCATGTGATATAAAATCTAGATAAAAGCTCCCTAGCCTCCTTATTCTTGAATAAAGAACAACTATTTAAAATAATCACATGTTGTATATTAAATTTATATATAATTTTATTCAAAATGAATACTACGACAGTAAGTCCTATGACCAAAAGACATGGCCTCTAATAAAGTATCTATTATTTTATTGTAAGGATTTTATTTGCATTAATTAATTGGAACTAGAAATAAACTCACACAATAACACAATTCTATAGACTAAACACAACAAGCAATACTTTTATTAATCACATTGAAGAGTTTACAAAGTATCATAGGCCACTTTGTAAGGGCAACCTCATTTATGAGAGCAATGCTCAATATAATGTAATTCTTAAGGATGAATTCACCTCTCTTACAATGCAATATATAAAGATAACTTTGCTAAAAATAGCTTACAATGAAAAAGTACATTAAGCCTAAAATAACTATCTAAGCTCATTAACCCTAACCCTAATGATCAAGGGTCACCCTTACATTCAAAAGGGGGTGTCCACTCATTACTAACTAAACTATTATAATAAAATAAAAGGGTTAGGATGTGAGGCTCTTACACTACCCCCTCTTCGAAAACAAGCTTTTCTCTCAAAGTTGAAGATGAGAATTTTTTTTGGAGTTGGTGTAGTGGTTCCCACATGGTGTCTTTAAGATGTAAACCGTGCCATTACACCAACAGATCAATAATGGTGTAGTTGCATAGTTTTCATGGGTTCTAGTCCAAAATAGCCTTTGATTCATGAATATGATGGAGCCTTTATTATCTAGTTCAGGTATACATGCTAAACCCAAATGTTCTATCCCAAAGCCTTGTTCAAGCATGATATATGGAAGATAGGATACATCTTGGAATATGGTGGTAATCTAATCTATATGCAACCATACCAATTTGTTGTAATACCTAGTAAGGACCATAGAATTTAGGTGCAATCTTACAATTGCCTTTGATTTTAAAGGATGTTTATTTTTAGGGTTGTCATCTCAAAAATACCTAATCTCCATTAGAAAACTCTTGCTTGAATCTATGTTGAGATACTTGTTGCTTCATCTTAGTTTGATTCATTGTTAAATTTTCCTTGAGATATTAAAATAGGGTTCACTGATTGCTAAGAGTAGAATTGATAGCCTAGAGGTGAGAGTTGGTGGTGGATGGATGTCTACAACTTCATAGGGGGTCATCTTGGTTGTCATATTTTAAGTGGTATTGGACCATCATTTTTCCAATGGTTTCCATTTGGTCCACTACATATGATGCTTTAAAGCAAAGCAATATAAATAGGCCTCCAAGCGTTTGTTGATCATTTTTTAGTTTGGTCATTTATCTAGGGGTGGTATGTTGAGATCATCTTTAGTTAAATTCATTATAGCTTGAGGATTTCCTTCCAAAAATTACTAATGAATGGATGGCATTCCATGGAGTCAAAAATATGATCAATGAATATTTGGGCAATGGTAAAGGCTTTGTAGGTATGTGCAAGACAACCAAAGTGGGCATATTTTGAGAGTATATCCATAACAACCAATGTAACTAACTTGCATGTTGACTTGGGTAATATACCAATAAAATCCATGAAAATGTTGGTCCATATTATTGTTGGAATTCATAATATTTAGAGTGTGCTTGGAAATAGAATTGTCTCCCCTTTTTGAAGCTAACAAATATCATATTCTTGAATAACCCATATAATATCCTATTTCATTTCCTTCTAGAATAAGTTCCTTTTTATGCACTGATAAGTTTTTAAAAACCTAAAATATCCAAATGAAGGTGATGCATGTAATTCCTATAACACTTTGTCACATCTAGTAGGATTTGCAGTAAGGACATTGCATCCCTTATAGCATAAGGTTTAACCATCCAAAGAAGATGTTGATTCTACATTTTAGTGTGTGGATAACTTTTGAATTAATTGTTGTATATTGGGATCCTTTTGCCACTCTTGTTTGATGTCATAAACCACTCAAGACATGGTATAGACAATGCACACAAAGTAGCTTAGTCATCAATCTTGTGTGATAGGGCATCAATTATAATATTGTCTTCTCTTTTTTCTAGGTGATCTCATAGTCATACCCCAATAGTTTATCCACCTAGTTGTTTTGTTTAGGAGAAAGTACTTGTTGCTTCAAGAAGTATTTGATGTTGTGATGGTCCATTTTTATGTAAAATATCAGCCCATAAGATAGGATCATCAATGTGTCACTAAATATAAAATAACCATCATTTCCTTCTTATATATTGACTTTTCCAAATACTTACTTGCAAGAGATTTATTGGTTAAAATTAAGGGGTGACCTTGTTGTATAAGGACTTGTCCAATTCCATTCGATGATGCATCACACTTATGTTTAAGAATATATTACATCATTTGGATCATGTAAATGTACCACTCTTGGTACATAACTAGAGTAGTAGATTACTTTAGTGGGTAGTTAGCTAGTTACTTCAAGTAATATAATAAATGCACAAGTGTCTATGTGCAAGTTGTAAATGTACAAGGTGTCCCCTTGTACAACTAGGTAGAGTGTTGACCAAGCAATCCATATTTCTATATAAAGAGCCTCATAGTGAGTGATAAGATATAGCAGTAGGTAGTAGTGGATATATTGAGTAGATCACCATATAGATTGGTTATGGATGCAATGTAGTTCTTTAGCATCAGTTTTGGAGTGTTCATTTCCTCCATTTTTACATTGTATCATTTTCGTCACTTTCCATTAATAACATATTTTAGCATCTTATATTTCTGCATATTCAATATACTGTGATTGCATTCTCCCTTGGCATACACCATAAAAATCTAACAATGGTATCAGAGTCACAGTAGATCAATAGAAATAGCAAAAGCCATAGAAGGTCACTAAAAATAGGAAAGTCACAAGAAATATTGAGAGAAGAAGCAAATCTTAGTTCCAAAATTTTTGAGATTACATTTGACTAGAGTCTATCTATAGAGATGTAGAAAAACTTGTGAAGACTAGGACTCAACATTCGCTCCACTAGATTGACAAATCAACTAGTGAAGATTCATCATTAATAATATTTAGAATCAGCTTAGTAATACTTTCTTGAAGGAAAAAGAAACTGAGGGAAGCCCTATTGTAGACCAACACATTACAGACGAAAAGTCCACAGAAGCCTTGGTCCAAAAGAAAAGGCCATAGAAGCCTTGATCTAGAAGAAAAGGCTATAGAAGCCTTGAACCTAAAGAAGACTCCAGAGAAGAGTTTGTGAAATATAGGAGATTGATGATCTCCTTTGCTGATTGAAGACTTCCTCTAGAAGAAGTTGAAGAGACCCATCAAAGGTCTCATTGAAGAACTTCCATCCTTGGAAGAGATAGAAAAGGACAATAAAAAAGTCTTATTCCAAATATCCATGAAGAAGATCTCATTGCCAACACTTCCGTAGTTGAAGGTTGAAGGAAAGATCTCATCAAGAAGACTAGAGAAGCTATAAGACTAAAGACCTTAGAGAGGTCTCAAGGAGAAACAAGGAGAATGATTGAAGAGTCTCATTGCAAAAATTGGAGAAGTCATCAAAGAAGATCCTAGGAGAACTCATTGAAGAAATTCACTACAAAAGATAGTGGAAGAACTTGGGATAATTGTCACCATGTGGAACAAGCCCAAAGGAGAAATATTTGGTAAAAAAATTGTCAAAATTTAGAGAGAAGATTCGTGAAGACCTCAAGACCTTTATATTATTGAGAAGAATGTCTTGTTTGAAGTCAGAATTTAGACAGAAGAAACCTACCAAATCTAAGAAGATTTGGAGATTGCCCTTCATAGCTAAAGAAAGCACATTCTAAAGATAGAAATTTGCTGAATTCACAGTAAAATACTTAAAGGGTTCTTGAAGGATAATATTTTAGTGAATAGATTGATTGCTAAAGGACAACAATCAAGATAACATTACTAGCCATAAGACTTCAGAGTTCCAGGCTAGATCCTGAAGGAGAAGTTGAAACCATCTACTACAATTTTAGAGTAGCAGACTAGAAGCATTCATAGCTACGAGAAACCACCATTCTAGATAAGAAATTTGGTGAATCAACTCATCAAAATATTCATAATCAAAGGTAAGCAACTTAGGTGCAAAAGGTTTATTACTTGAACACTTAATTCACTACTTAACTTCATTAGGCACATTATTAGAATTCAAAAGTTGCAAAATAGAAGGTTATATTTTAAGTCCTCAAAGAAAGTGCAGAAGATAGTTTATGTGAAGTTTCATTACTTACATATTAATAGGAGTTAGATACATTCTTCCTATTATCTAATTATTGAGAAGAGGACCACATTAAGGAATTTGTAGTGATCATTAGTGTATTTGAAACTACTTTGAGAGTTATTAACATGAGCAATAGCATAAGATTATTAAAGTGCATTAAGTTAGAAATATTATTGGTTCATTGCACTATACTAGTTGTTCATTAAACTAGTTACTCTCAAAGGGTTATTTTGTGTATTGATTGTTAAGATCAAGGACACAAAAATCTGTAAATATCAAAGTGTCTAAAGATACTATTCAAGATTCAATACTAGCAAGGTATTGTGGCCTAGAGAAGCCACCAAACATGATCATATTCCTCCAAGGAGTGGAGAAGAAATCCACCATTAATATCCTTGAAAAAAAGCTAAAAATCGAGACTTGGTGAGTCTCATATTCAAGGTGCACTAAGAGCTCATTACAAGTAAAAGATTAGTACAAAAATTACTCCTTCAAGGGCATAATATCTACATGATTATTAGCTTGGGTTCATTACTAGATTAACCAAGCAAAGGAGAGAGTTGTCTAGAAGAGAAGACAACATCAAATCATCCCTTGCCTACAAAATATTGTAGATCAAAACCAGTAGAAAGCAAGCTTGCAAGGAGATTGGAAATAGGTGCAAAATCAAATATTCTATTCTAACTTTTGTAAAGGTGTTTACATTAGTTTCTTGCACCATTCGAAGGACAAGCTTGAGTGTCATAAGAAAACTCCAATGGCCTGCAAGACCTGCAGCATTATCCAAGCAAGGAAGAGAGCCAACAAAGGGCTCGTATTTAGGTGAACAAAGCCTCCATCTTTGACCTATCATCAAGCATTCACCTACAGTGCCAAAGCCAACATAAGGAGGGTAGAATATCAAGCAACTATTATCTATTGCATTCCAACACACGACTCACTACAACAAAGAAGAAAAACAACAAGAAAGACGTAAAAGAAAAGCCATAAAATATGGCAAGAAGACGTAAAAGATTACATTGTAATAAACTTTGGCGCCATTGCTCCCTTCTGTAGCTTCAACATAAGTTGGAGTTGCTCATTGAACTTTGTCCATATAAAAGATGTTCAATCCACCAAACAACGGAGTAAAATCGATGACAATAGCAAAAAAATACCCTAAGAGACGTCCCGCACACACTCTAGAGTGGAGAGACGATATGGCACCAAGAGCCCAAAATCCTAATACATGCAGCATATGTAACATAGAAAAATCCTGTCTAATCCTCAATTCATTTATTGTTTTGTTTTATTGACCTGACTTCTTAAGCCTAGAATAAAACTCTAATATTTATTAAGTCAATCTTATTTCTTCTTCGTTGTTTTAACTTTTAAATTAAAAAAAAAAAAAAAAAAATTATATTTGTTATAAATGTGAAAGAGACGTACTACCGCAGTGCTTGACCTACTAATTTTTATTAAGTTAATCTTATTTTAGAGACTTCCTTAGCCAAGGATAAAAACTTCTTGATCGTTTCTACTTTTAAATTAAAAAAAAAAAATCTAATATTTGTTATAAATGTGGAAGAGACGTCTTACCAATTACTTGACCTACTAATTTTTATTAAGTCAATCTTATTTCTGTCCTAAATGGTGAAGAGACTTCTTAAGCTAAGAATAAAAATTTAAGTCAATCTTATTTGATTTTTTTAACATTAAAGTAATATTTTTACACACATTTATTATAAGAATAGCTAACGATAAAAAACTAATATTTGTTATATATGTAGAAGATACATCCTACCCAAATGCTTACTAATTTTTAATAAGTCAATCTTCTTTCTGCCATAAATGTGGAAGAGACTGCCTACCTCAAGGGTCGAGCTGGTTGTTCCACAGTTCACAAATCTTGGCAGTTGGCCTTGTTTCTTCAATGCCATCAATGTTGTCGATGTACGTCTTCGTCACTTCTTCAATGTTGTCGATGTACATCTTCATCACTTCGTCAGCAGATGGAAGGCCATTCAGTTGTAGCACATTACATGTAATATCAAAATTAATATTTGATGTCGAAGGGATGCATTTCTATCTTTTCCACGATAATTTCAAGCAATTATTATGCGAGGTGGAAATAGGTATCGTCTTTCGCTTTTTCTTCTCTGCCAATAAGACAGTGTTCGTCGAGCTTTCTTCTTTCCATTTTCCCACCACACAAATCCAAGCGAGTCTTGCTACCACCGATTTATTTATTTATTAGTATCATCTATAAATGCAGCAATTCCATCTCTGTTCCTAGTTCTCATTACTAGGCTTGCACTGTTCACTCAGAGATTGTGTTTATACTTTTGTCACTAGGGATTACAACGGTGCTCTGGCTCTCTTCTCCTGCGCAGTCTCGGTTCCATGGAATGTTTCTGATGAACAATTGCTGTTGGGATTGAAGCCTGACATCACTTTTGATCCCAACAATTCCTTGGCAAACTGGACTCCATCTCTTCCTTTCTGCAACTAGACAGGTATCACTTGCTCTTTTCCTTTGCAAAGGGTTCTTAAGATGAATGTCTCACATATGGGTTTAATTGGTACTGTTTTTCCCCTTGTTGGAAATCTATCTGCTCGAGTCACTAGATATGTCCAACAACCTCATTCACGGTCATATTCCACCTCAACTGGGACAGCTTAGCAATGCCAAGGAACTGCTTTTGCATAGGAATGACTTAGAAGGAAGCATTCCAGCCAATCTTAGCAGTTGTCACAGTTTAGTTGTGTTGGCACTCAGCTACAACAGACTGCAGGGGAGTATTCCACTTGAGCTGGGCTACTTGATAAGATTAGAGATTCTTCACTTGGGAGCAAATAGTCTCATGGGTATGATTCCTTCCTCTTTGGAAACCTCTCTTCCTTGATTAAGTTAAGTTTGTCAATAAATAATTTTACAGGTCTCATTCCTGCAGAAATGGATAAACTAACCCAGTTGCAAGTTCTTAACCTCCATATTAATCAATTGTTAGGTGCCATCCCCAAATCCATAGGAAACTTCTCAGCCTTGACTGACTTGGAATTGTAAACAAATAAGCTCACAGGTCCCATTCCTGCTGAATTGGGTAGGCTGACCCACCTGCAAGTTCTTTACCTTCATAAAAATTAGTTGTCAGGTGCCATCCCCTCCTCCATAGGAAACCTTTTGTCTTTGACTGACTTGGAATTATCAACAATAATCTCATAAGCCCCATTCTTGCTGAATTGGGTAAGCTGACCCATCTACATATTCTATACTTATATGAAAATCAGTTGTTAGGCATCATCTCCTCCTCCGTAGGAAACCTTTCATCCCTGTCTCACTTGGAACTATCAATCAATAAACTCACAGGTCCGATTTATGTAGAATTGGGCAAACTAACCCACCTACAAGTTCTCTACCTTTTTGAAAATAGGCTTAGTGGACCAATCTCTACTTCCCTAGTAAATTGTACTACTCTCATAGATTTATATTTGAACATGAATGAACTAAGCGGACACATTCCAAAAGAGCTTGGTACCAAGCTTACCAATTTAAAATGCCTTGCTTTATGGGCAAATAAACTTAGTGGAAACATACCAAATTCCATTGGAAATTGTTCCAAACTCAAGAATCTTCATCTAGCTGACAATTTGCTAAATGGAATGGTGCCTATGGATTTAGGTAAGTTGTTGTTGCTTAAAAGACTTACTTTACGAAACAATCACCTTGTTAGTGGTAGTAATAGCTCATTGGATTTTCTTATTGCACTTACAAATTGCTCCCACCTTGAACATCTACATATTGCTCAAAATCATATCACTGGTTTTTTGCCTCCATCCATAGGCCACCTTTATTCCAAGTTGTCTTACTTAAATTTATCATACAACAAGATAGGTGGAATCATACCCAAAGAGATTGACAATCTTGTTAACTTAGCCTACTTGAGCTTCAATGATAATCTGTTAAGTGGCTACATCCCATCTGAAATTGGAAGACTCCACAAAACAGAAAGATTAGATTTGAGCAACAACAACCTTTATGGAACCATTCTAGATGAGATTGTTGAGATGCAAAGATTAAGATTATTAGATGTTAGTTGGAATAATCTATCTAGAAGAATTCCAAATTCTCTGGGTAGACTCCAACAATTAAGAAGACTTTTTCTTCATCACAATCAATTCTCAAGAGAGATACCTGCTTGTTTAAAGAGTATTCCAAATTTGGAGCTTCTTGATTTGTCTTACAATGATCTAAGGGGAAGAATACCTGGAGAGGTTATGGCCAGTCTTCAAAATCTTCAATTCTATCTCAATCTATCAAGGAATATCTTGCAGGGATCATTGCCTAAGGAGATAAGTAAAATTGTAAATGCTCAAGCAATAGATATTTCTAGCAATCATCTTGATGGGGAGATTCCAGAGGCACTTGGAAATTGTATAGCCCTAGAGCATCTTAATCTCTCCCATAATGCATTTGAAGGTCTAATACCAGATGCACTTGGCAAATTACAGAATTTGCAAAATATTGACCTCTCCTACAATTTTTTGTCAGGTACAATACCCAAGTCACTTGGACAATTAAAAGAGCTTTGCTATGTGAATGTTTGCTTCAATAATTTGACAGGTCAGATTCCAGAAAAAGGGTTGTTTGTTGATGATAATGTTACTATCTTACTCATGGGAAACCCCAACCTTTGTGGTCCCAAAAAATACTTTCTACATGCATGTTCAAAACAAGGGAAAGGAAAGCATTTATTTCTTACCAAAATAATATTGTCAGGTGTTGGAACCATTGTATTTATATTATGCTCTTTAACCTTGGGAATAATGTGGTATAAAAAAATCTCAAGGAAACAGTTTGATTTCTCAAACTTTAGGTTTGCAAGATTGGGGTATCCAAAGTTTACATATCAGGATCTTGTTGTTGCAACAAATGGATTTGATGAAAGGAATTTACTCGGATCAGGCAACTTTGGTTCAGTTTATAAAGGAGTCTTAAGGGATGGCAAGATAGTTGCTATCAAGGTTCTCAACTTGCAAAATGAAGGAGGGCAGAACAGTTTTAAAACAGAATGTAAAGTTTTGGGAAGGGTTCGACACCGCAATCTTATTAGAATCATAAGTGCATGTTCATACCTTGACTTCAAAGGTTTGGTTCTCCAATTTGCATCTAAAGGAAGTTTGGAAAAGCATTTGTATCCTGACAATAATGAGGAGGATGTTTGTGACTTGGGATTGAGTGAATGCTTGAACATTACCATAGATGTAGCCCATGCTATGGAATATTTGCATTATGATTGTCCTATCCAAGTTGTGCATTGTGATTTAAAACCTAGCAATGTGCTCTTGGATGAGGACATGACAACACTTGTGACTGATTTTGGTATATCTAAGCTAATATGTTTTGTAAACTCCATGGATTCCTTGAGCACAACACTTGCCCTTAGAGGATCAGATGGCTACATTACCCCAGGTGAACATTTTTTACAATAAAATTTTAATTTTTTTCTAAATATTGTTAGGAACATTACTAACTCTAAATAACTTGATTGCAGAGTATGGATTGGGTGAAAATGTTTCTATAAAGGGAGATGTTTATAGTTATGGGATTCTATTATTAGAGATGGTTACAAGGAAAAAACCAACCGATTCCATATTTGTGGAAGACCTAAACTTGCAAAAGTGGGTGAGGTTAGCTTTTCCAAATATGCTAGTAGATATTGTTGATAGCAGGTTGATGAGTAATGTGAATAGTGAACAATATAAATACCTTGTTTCTTTCATACATGTTGGTTTTCTTTGTACAAATGAATCTCCTCAAGAACGACCCACTATGAGAGATGTAAGAAGGGCTTTGGAAAGTCTAAGAACATCTTTCATGGCAAGTGCTTCAACGAACTCCAATTTGACACGTACTATATCAGATTTGGTACATGATCATAATGCTAGAACAGAAGTAGAAGGGATGTCTGATAGCCAAACTTCTACATATTAGCTAATACCAGAGGTATTACAAAGCATTTACAAGGTATGTATTTTCACACTTATCTTTATTATGACTCATTATTAAATGATCATAAAGAATTTAGAGATAAAGTTGAGACTAGTTGATTAATAAGGTCATTGATTTGCTCTAGGTATGTTACAATAATTAGTAATTTCATATCATGTAGCATAAGGAGGAGAATTTGGATCTTTTTCATTTTTCATAGATTTTAAAGAATAGACACATTATGAGGCCTATTGCAATGATTTCTTTTAACTAGATCAAGAAGTAGCCTATGGCATGGAATATCTCAATTATGATTCTCTTATCAAATTGTCCATTGTCATTTGAAACCTGCCAATGTGCTTCTAAATGAGAACGTGACAACCCTTGTAACTGATTTTGGTATATCTAGGTTGATGCCTTATGCAAACTCCATGGATTCCTTGAGCACAACACTCACTCTTAAAGCTGGTATTGGTGGTGTGGGGTGGGACAATAGTGGTACTGTCTGATTTTTTTTCTCTTGCTTTAAGGGATATCATTCTAATAACTTCAAAGAAGCCCTTGCGATTTTATGCTTTGGAGCAAGGGTATGCTCTGGGTTGGCGTCAGATTGTTTGTGAATCTAATTCTCAGATTGTTATAAATTTGTTGAATTCTAGAGATAGTCTTCATGGGAGTTGGTGGTTGAGTTGGATTGCTTGGCAAATTCTCAATATCTTTGCTCACTTGGAGTTCATTTCTTTTGTGCATATTCCCCGAGAGTGGAATGGGTTAGCGGATTTGTTAGCTAAATGGGCTTCTGAGTTTCAGGATGGTTGGGATGTTCAAAATTGGTCTCAACTTTCTTTCGAGTGCTCTCAATAGCTCTCTTCTTTATTGAGAGCTGATATGTCTGAATAGCTTCTTCTTTTTCTTTGTAGCTTGGATGTTTTGTTGAGTTAATAAATGTTTACCCTCTTTTTCAAAAAAAAAAAAAACACTCACTCTTAAAGGATTAATTGACTATGTTGCTCTAGGTATATATTTCTATTTTATTTGAATAGTAAAACTATTTCCTTTTGCTTAATGTCACAAAGAACATTATGAACTCTAATTGACTTGATTGCAAAGCATGGATTGGGTGGAGGGGTTTCTATAAAAAGGAAGATTTTTACAATTATCGTATCCAATTACTATAGATGGTTATAAGGAAGATACCAACTCATGTGATGTTTGTTGAAGATTTAAACTTATAAAGTGGATAAAGTCAGCTTTTCCACATTAGCTGATATATGTTGATAGCAAGTTGTTGAAGAATGTGAATATGAAACCTCATAGTGTCTTATTTGTTTAATAAATGTGACTTTGCTTTTCATAGTGAATCTCCTCAAGAAGAGATGTAGGAAGGGCATTGGAGAGTCTAAAAATGTTTTCATGAGAAATATTGTAGTGGCTATAAATTTAACAAGAACTATGTAAGATTTGGTACATGATCTTGAATTTCATACATCAAAGCATTTATGAGGTAGATATATTTTACAATGATTTTTATTGTGACATTATGGTTATTTGGTTTTAATGAATATAGAGATAACACTAGTTGAGTAATAAGGTAATTGTTTATGTTGGGTATATTACGAAAATCAATAATTTCATTCTATATAGTGTATGGAGGAGCAAATTTTATATCATAGATTTTAAAGAGTAGACACATTATGTAGCATGAGTTAGGATTCCATAATTAATAATATTATTAAATATCATTTAAGATTTAAAAAATGTTTGATTAAATATCATTTTCTAATTAATTTTCTCTACTTGTGATCTCTAGTTGTGAAAAGCTTGATAAAGAATTTGTTTGTTATGTTTTTAGATGTTGTCTATTGGAATATAACATTCATGGAAAGAAAAGACAAAGGTTATTTGTTATTTCTTTTTTATGTATTCAGGTAAAATAATATATAAATTTAATTCTCTTCCATGCATGAATATTATTATCATTAACTATAAGTGATAGTTCATTTATATTTTCAAATTGCACAGACATTATAACATTTATTACTATTCAAAATTGATTTGAAAGTTTTACTCATTGTAAGCTTTTGTTTCAACAATGCATGTATGAAAGCTATTTTTTTTTTTTTTTAAATGTTTCTGATTTTTTTTTTTTTTTTTTTTTTTTGAGGGTTAGCCCTTTTTTATTTTCTCTCGCAGGTTGTTTATAAGCTTACAAATTATGAGAGTCTTTGCATTTGAGATCAATTAAATGAGATATGGGTTGCTAACATTTTGAGTAAATATTAAAAACTGTTCATATAATTTAAACATTCGTCCATATTGACCTAGAACATGATTTATAATTTTGGCTTAACATTTATTATCTGTTAACTTCAATGTTAAGAAATTGCAGATCAACTCTTTAATATCTGTTGACTTTAATGTTAAGAAATTGCGGGTCAACCCCAAAAGAAAATAAAATTAAGCCTTTCTCAACACCTAATTTTAGTTAAATTATTATCTAAAATATAAGAGAATACTATGATTTACTTTGAAATATTTAGTGGATAAAGTAGTCATTTTACAGATTGTTGAAGGAATGAGTTATTGTTCCTTTGGGTAGATTTCAGAAGCTTAAAATTTGACAAGTTGTGATGCGTATTCTATCCTTATCTTTCTTAATCATATTTCACTATTACATTAAAGTCATAAACTTTAGACTATTTCACTATTTTTCTTAATTATATTTCACTATTACTATTTGACAAGTTGTAATGCGTATAATTTCTTTCTAAACAGAGCAATTTAAAATGAAAAATAATTCTGCAATCATTGCAGGTAATCTAATAATGTCTGTGGGTGGCTTAATAACTAAAAAAATTTATACAATGAAAAGCTTAATTATAAACCAAATGAATGAAGTGTATAACGATTATATCTGACTTTTGTGGAGGTGAAATGTAAGGAAAGTGACTAATTAAGAATTGTAAGCATATTAACATAAGGAAATCAACGGAAGCCATGAAATATGGGTACTCATGGAAACATTGGACATAATAGCGCAGGGATTATAGTAATATTTTTTTACTGTGAGGGTCAGGCCTACTTGATTTTTGCAGGTCAATATTTGCCCTGTCAAAAAAAATTCACCTATATTTTATTTAGTTCCACTGGAAATTGCATTAGGTCGGGTTCATACATCGACATCACTGACACCTTATCTGTTTTTGCAGATGTCTGCAGTCTTTTGCAATAACAATAATCATCAAGTGTAATTTTAATTCATTTCGAATAATATTACCTTTACCTTTTGTTGATGGTGTTGTGTTTTTCCCCGAGAGATTCACTTGAACCTTCAAAAAGGACTACAGAGTATTGGCTTGTGCCTTTTTCATCGTTACTCTGTTCTAAGTTGGTTTTGTCCAGATAGGATATCTTGCAAATGACAATGGAACTCAAGATATAGTTACATTCATCTTCTAAATCATTGACCTATAATTTCTGTGAAGGTGAGCCTTTGCATGATCCTGTCATTGACATATCCTGTCATTGTGCATACTGTTTATTTAATGTTTTGAGATGAAAATGATGCAAAACAGCTGGTTTTAAAAAATTTCTTGCAGGCTTTGGTGGTATGTATGCAGTATTTGCATCATCTGTTCGTGGATTCAGCATCTTTGTTTCGTTGGTGGGGATCTGCGTCTGTACGTTGCTTGCATTTTATTTCCCAGCTCTGATTCACCTTAAAGCTTTTAAAGGTTTTCTAAATGTTTCACAAAAAGAGATTGTAGTTTTTGGAATCATATTTGCTGTATTTGGCACATATATTACATGTAACATGTTTTATTAATCAGATCCCCAAGAAGCCCAGTTTAGTAAAAAGACATGTAAGTAAACAAGGGCTTTCATGCCCTTGCAAAGTAATGAAGACAGTATTAATATTTCCAGTTGGATGTATTTCTTAGCTTTGCAGGTTGTAATATTCACTTGACCAGTTCTTGCAAAACACGCTTAACGAAGCACGGCTTTATTAAGCAATCGTAACTCCTTGTGCACTTTGAGAAAATAACTCCTGAGAAAATGCATTCTTTCATTGGCTTCCAATTTTTTGGAAACTGAGGCATGTTTTCAGCCTACCTATTTATGGCTCATTTTATGGCGTCTCTTTTTTAAGTATGGGCTGCACAATGTTTTTGAATGTTTTCAGCCAACTTAGAGATGGATTGTAAATGTTCTTTTTTTCTGCTCTTTTTTACAATTTGTCTGAATACCACTTTTATATTTTGAATCTATAGTTATACACTTTTTCTAATAGCTTCCAAAAATTAGTGACAATAGGTTATAAACTTTTTCTAGCAGCTTCCAAAAAAATTAGTGACAAGAGAAATTAGTTGAAGGCCTTATTTATGGGATATATATATATTCTATAGGCATTTATCTTCTTTTGTAAATTAATTTTTTAACATTGTGATTATCTTTAAGGCTTCATTTTCATGACATGATAGTATTATTGAAGTATATTTGTTTGATTGAATTAAAGAATTGAAATGACATGGAGAGGAATAATTCCTTATATATTCATATTCATTAGCATTTTAAAAGCTTAATTTATTATCACCTAACAATGTTTATATATAAGGTCCAAGGTTCAAATTTCGGGCCTCGTCAGACTGAATGCTTGTCCCTTTCCCGGTGCTTTCAGTGGCGTAAAAGGTTTAAAATGATTGTGGCATGGTGGTTATAGGGGCGGACTGCGCGAAGATCTGTGTGGTGGCTTATGGGGTGGACAGCGCAGAATACTATGGCGGCCATAAAAAGTTGGACAGCCTGCCCGGATTTGTGGCGGCTTCCGATTCCACCATGTAAATTCAAAAAAAAAAAAAAAAATTATACATAGGGGATCCTTTTGAGAATCCAAATTTTTAACCACATAAAGTATTGCAATTGAGTAATATTTTTGAAAAATTAAAAGTTCTAAGCATTTTAAATTCAATCAGCATATACATAACTGAGATGTATTTAACATAAAAGGTTTGAAAATGTTAAATATTTGAAAAGCTTGTGCAAAATACACCAAGACCTATGACTTAGCTTGAAGATATGATTTATCTAGAGAAGATAAGAAAGTATAACATGAAAAAAAAACTTGTTGACCCACACATTTTGCCTTGATTGATCTAAAGAAAATAACAAGGCATTTCACAAAAAAGAAAAAAGGAATTGTCATGTATCATGCAATTTTCATTTGGATTTTGTAAACATTTTGGTATTTATGTATGAGAGTTAAAAGTTCCTTACTTGGGGAAGGGGCAATCCTATAACCTTTTTCACATAAGTCAATCTAGGTAGAATAAAATGGAAAACAATCCCCAACCACAGAGGATATTTTATAATTATTCTCATTCCAAGGTTTGACAATGTAATAAAATTCAATGGTCAATTTTAAATGTTAAAATTAATTTTAGAAAAGGAATAGATACAAGTCCAACATAAATGTTTTCCAAGAAATCATCTAAAAAGAATTGTATAAGAATACATTGTATCTTCTCTTGAAAAAGAATTTGCTCAATTATTTTGAGGTTTCAGCAAACAAGCACACAAAATGAAGGATAGGAGTTTTTTGATAGGATGGCTATTGAAGGTGTTGAGTTTTTTGTTCCTACCTTTCAATTAAAAAACAAAAACTATTAAAAACATTTATATCTTAAATAAATCTTTATTTCCATCTCAAATGCCATGAAAGGTAGGAACAACTATTTTGATGTATAGTTGTAATAAATAATAAGTATTTACTCAATAAAATAAATAATAAAAGAAAAAAAAAAGACAAAAAACAAACTCTTTTCACAAAGATGTAGCTAGGGTTTTTTTTGGATCATATAATGGTTTTCAAGTTGGTTCACTTATCCTATACTTTAGTTTAGTTATGATTTTCATATTGGTTTATTTCTTATAATATTTAGTATGGGTGTTGATTATATTTCAATGGTATGATTTAGCCATTATACAACCAGCTATAGTGAATGCTTATGCTTGTTCTATAGTATTTAAAATTTTAATTTTGATTTTTTTTTATATGAAGTTATAATGAATCTAAGATGGGTTTTATTCTTGTATGGAATCAAAGATTTTTGCTAATATAATGTATTTTTTATTACCATAATCTAACACTTTTGGACTATATAGAGTTTTACTCTATGCCTCACCACAACTTAAATTTTTATTCTACACATTTTTTTTGTTAAGTTGGAAAAGTACATTTTTGAAAGGAATGCTAACCTTTTACATCAACAAATATGGCCAATCACTTTCCATTTCACCAAGAAGGGTTTCCCACTGGAATAAAGCCTATACCAACCGTGTAACAACAAACACACTTCACTAACCACATCCAAAACTAGAAAACTAGCATACACCTTACATATCTAAATATCATATACTTTATGCTTTCCTGAAGCCTCTTCGTACTGATCTCCATAGTCAATTCCTATGGTATTATCATTATCAAATAAATTATTTGTGTTGGGATATCATTTTCCCATTCCTTTATGGCATCTGCCAAAACTCCTTCGTTAGAAAAATCATCTGCTACCCTATTGGATTCTCTATAAATATGATTTATAGACACATTCTCGAGTCTATCCAAAAGCGCTCGAGATTTCACCATCATTAAGTCAATAGTTCAAGCGGTTGGTTGTCCTCCCTTTAAAAATGGTCACAATATTTTGTGTCTCCTTCAACTATGAGCTTATCTAGATTGCAATTGATAGCCAAAGAAATTCCTATGTAAGCTGCTCTTGCTTCAGTAAAATGACTTGTTTGTTCACCCAGTGGTTCAGCAAAGGCTTTGATTACCTTACCTAGATGATTCCGGATCACCCCTCCAGCTCTCGCTAGCTCGGGATTACCTTTTGAGGCCCCATAAAAAATTAATTTGAACCATACAACCGACAACGGTATTTATTTTGTATGAGTTATAGGATGAACTCGAGGTATTGGTAATTTCTTTCTAACTTCTCAACATTCCAACATTCGCCTTTCATGCTCTGATTCCCATCCCTCCTTGAAGCAGATAGTGTTAAAATTCTCCATCAGGAGACTTCTTGCTCAGTTCCAAACCATTTCCCGATCCATCTTCAAGTCCTCAAAGATTCTATGGTTTCTTTCATTCCAAACTCTCCACTAGATATGTGGAAGACTTAAAGGTCACAACTTCCTAATTCTTCTACCTTTAAAAAGAGGCTTCCATTGCAAGTTCAAGTCTGAGATAGTTGTCGGTAAAATCCACTGAACTTGGAATTCACTATAGAGATGATCAAATAAGTTTTTGGTAAAGGAGTACTTAAGAAGTAGATGATTAATGCTTTCCTCCTCTTTTTCAAACAAAAAACATCTATTTGGTAAGGAGAAACCATGTTTTTAAAAAAAATCATGGGTCATAATTTAATTATACATAACCAACCATTGAAAAATAGTAATCTTAGGGATGAGATCTTTGTTCCAAACCTTTACATAGGATCACACTACCCCTACGCCTTTAGCCAAGTTATAACCAATCTTTAAAGAATAATCTCCACTCTTCAATTTCATTCAAATAAATATATCATTCGATCGTCAATGACTGAGGATGTAGGTATTAAGGCATATAATAAGACTTTTCAGGTGTGGATGCAAGTCCTCATTGATATTATCAGCATAAAGTCACTTCCACCTCTTGATGCCATTGTCTTCCACCATATAATTCCGAACCAACAGTCCATAAATAGGAGTCAGGATTATTCTTAAGTTTACAAACCTTGGAATCTCACAAAGGGGAGAATTAAAGAGCCAAGTATCCTGCCAAAATATCACATTAGCACCATCTCCAATCTGCCATATACAACCCTGTTGGATTAGAGGTCTTACCTATTGAATGTTATTCTAGAAACTAGACCCCTTAGGGGATTGAGGTTTTCTAGGAAGTAGGAATTATGTAAATACTTGGATTTTACAATTTTGATCTAGGGAGTGTCTTCTTCCTTAGCCAACTTCCAACCCAACTTTCCCATTATAGCATTGTTTATTTTGGGAAGAGTTCTCAATCCCAATCCCCCATATTATTTAGAGGTACAAACTTTGTTCCAAGCAATTAAAGATATCCTCTTCTTTTCCTCAGCCCCAGACCACTAAAAAATCCTTTGTATCTGTTCGATCTTTTTGTAGACCGATACTGGCATTAACAAAATTGACATGAAATAAATAGGTATACTTTGAAGGCAGGATTTCACGAGTTAGGCCTTTCCTGCCTAACTAAGAAGAGAGAATTTCCAGAAAGATAGTTTCTTTGTAACACATTCAATAATCGGATCCCACAAGGCTTCCTTCATACTCCAATGGAATAAAGGTATCCCTAGATAGGTTGCTGAAAAATCACCTATGCCATAGTTGGAGGTATTTAGGAAAAAATCTTTGCTTTTATTAAAATTTATCTTTTGGTCTGTTGCAAGATCATAGAAATGCAAAATCATCTTAATATGTCTTACTTGTGGAAGAGATGATCTTGTGGAAATTAGAATATCATCCATAAAATTTTGTAAAGAGATCAGTTCTAGAGTGGAAGCTAGCCTGATACCTCTATGTCTCCTTTATTCATGGCTATTGTGAAGGCTCTACCCATAGCTTCAACTAAAATTATAAATAGATAAGGAGATAGGGGTCCCCCTTGTCTCAACCCTCTCTTGATAGGAAAATAACCCACTACAAACCCATTAACTAAGATGGAGACCATCACTATGGAGATGTAGTTTTTCATAATAGAGATCCAATCCTCATGAAAACCAAAATTTTGGAGCACTTTGATAAGGAAATACCAAGAAAATTTGTCATACACTTTATTCATATCCAATTTAAGAAACATACCTTCCTTTTTTATTTATAGATAGAGTGCAGGATCTCATGGATCAAAATGATCCCATAAAGAATCTATCAAACCTGAACAAAACCTCTTTGGTGTTTATCAATGATAAAAGGGAGAGCCATCTTCAACTGGTTTGCAAGGGCTTTGGACATAATTTTGTAGAGTATTACACAGGATAATTGGGCAGTAATCTGTAAAATATTTAATACCTGCAATCTTCGAGATGAGGGCTAAGAACGTACAGTTCACATCAGAAGGGATCCTTTTAGAAGTCTAAAACTCCTTAACTGCCAAGATGACCTCATTGCAAATGATGTGCCAAAACTTGTGATAGAAGAGCACTAAAAACCCATATAGACCAGGAGATTTGTCTATCTTCATGGAGAAGACCGCCTCTTTAATTTTCTCGTTTGTAAAAGGGTTGAGGAGATAGTCATTTATCTGGTTTGTAATATTTAAGGGAATATGGCCTAACAATAGGTTCATCGCCTCTTCATCCAACTTCGAATCCACTCCTAACATGTCTTGGAAAAATCAAACAACTTCCCCTCTAATTTGGAAAGGAAACCATTAGCAATCTTGATCTCCTCGATTTTATTAAAACTTTTGTGCCTGAGAGTTGAAACATGAAAAAACCATGTATTCATGTCCCCTTCCTTTAATCATAAAGCTCTTGATTTCTACTGCCATAAAGCCTCCTCACACATCAGAGTATTGTGCCAATCACATCGAATATCCTTTTATCTAGTTCAAACTTTCTTTGAATACTCCCCCAAATGCAAAGAGTTTTCTAACTCCATGAGTTGTTGTATAGTTACCTTTTTAACCATAATGTCTCCAAACACTTCTTTGTTCCACAGTTTTAAGTTCCGCTTAAAAAATCTCAGTTTCTTTGCTACTTGAGTCAATCTATCTCCAAAAAAATCTTGTTGCCACCAAGATTGAATCTTGCTCTCTAAATCAGAATGAAGGATCCACATCTTTTCAAACTGAAAAGGGGTAGCAAAGAGCCTTCTCCTGTTCGTTGTTTCCCAAATCGAAGGATTATGGTCTGAGCTAGTTTTTGGGAGGGCTGTGAGAGTAGTGTCCCAAAAAAACACTAAGTTCTCCTGAGAAATCAACACCCTATCCATTATGATTTGAATCAATTGAATTCCCAACCACCTATTAGTCTAGGTAAACTTTGCTTGTCTAAGATCCAAGTCCATCAAAGCATTTGAATTTATAAAATCACCAAACTCAGTCATACTCTTTGAATATCATTCAATGCCTCCCTTCTTATCAAATAGATACAGAGGGGTATTGAAGTCCCTTGCAATGATCCATGGGATACCTACAAAGACATACCTAAGTTCACTCAATTTACTCCATAACCTTCATCTTCCAACTACAATAGTGGGTGCATAGATATTTGTCAAAAAGAAGTGGATAGCACAAAATCTATCATTTGAGATAATTTTTTGTCCTTACAATTTATTTGGGTCCCAAATACACATCATTCCTCTTGAGGAGATCATTGAGGGTTGAGCAACAAAGTCCATTCTTCTCCAAATATTGTGTTTTAAACATTACAAAGTTTACGTCTACCACCTTTGTCTCTTGTAATAGCAAAATGTCTAGGTGATTATCTCTTCTCAACATTTGTACTAATCTATGTCTTCTAGTTCTGTTGAGACCTCGTACATTCCATGACAAAATCTTCATTTTTTAGATTTAGCTGATTTCTTCCCTCTTCCACCCAGATTGATGATGGTTTGCATTCCTTTGGCTATCTCTACTATTTTTTTAATCGAAAAACCCCTTGTGGGGCCGCCTTGGTCTGAGAGGCCACGAACACAAACAGGGGGTTCTACACCATCAAAGTCACCCGGGAGTCACACCTGACCTTGCCCGCACCAACATTATCAATTGGATTTTGGATACCCAATTCAATTTTTTGGTAGGGTGGATATTCGAACCTAGGACCTCCCTTGGAGGATTGCCCTCTCCTCTCCAACTCACCTACAACACCTGGGTAAAACTAATTTACAGTGGAAAACACCTGTTTCGAGGTGCCACTTTTAACAGGGTGGGCATAGGAGGAATGGAGCCTTGTCGGCCTCTACCAACACATAGGACATTTCTAACTATACCACATATTTGCAGGATGGAGACAAGGGGAATGGAACCTAGGTCGACGTCTACCAACACACAGGGCATTTACCACTACACCACAACAAGCATATTGGCTATCTCTACTATTATTTCCCTCTTCCTTACCTCCATTAAAGGAGGTCTACCTACAGTGTGTTCCTTACCAACATCTAGAGGAGTTATCTTTGCTGGATTCCTAGTCACCCTTGAGGGCGTCATTGTAACCTCCTCTGAATTAAAATCCTCATGTATTGGAGCACTAGGCTTCACCTCTATCTTTTTTAGGATCTACTTATCTTCCCTTAACACTTTTCCATATTCATCCTACCTGTCTTGATTTGTAAGAATCATGTCAATAGGGTTAACCTCTACATTCACTTCTAGAGGTTTTACACTCTCTTGTTGTACCCCCTCATGATTCACCCATTGTGTCTCCTCCACAAATTCCTCAACTTTAGTTGGGTCTCCTATTTCATCCTCTTCAGCTCCTCTCAAGAAAGCAAAAGAGTTAGGGTCTACAAATTCAAGGGGTTCAACAACTGTAGGGGGCTAGACTACCACAAATCCATAAGAGGGATCTTCCATGTGTTCCTCCTTAGACACCATAGCTAGTTGGTGTGAGGTGCTTGCTTCTTTCTTATTATCTATCGCGATATCCATGCCTTTACCTGCTCTACATCTTTACTCTCCTTCCTCTGCCATACTTTCTTATTGGGAGCTTTCTTATTCTTTGGGAAAAATCTTGAGATATGATCTCTCCTTTTACAAAGATCACAAAGGGGTAAAATATTTTCATACTCCAGTATTTGATTCCAGGTACCCACTGAGGACATTAGGTCTATTGTTTCTAGAAGCTTGCTATCCAGATCAATATTAACGCAAATTCGAGAAAACACCATACGAGACTTTAGCCTGGTTACCCTATCAATGGTAAAAAAGGTACCGATACTATTTGCAATAACCATTAAAACTTCATCATGCCAATATTTGAAGAGAAGGTGAGGTAATATTATCAAAACAACGATTGTGTTGAGACTTTGGATGTGAGGATTAAAATCCACATCCCATTTTTTGAGAAATAGGCTAAGCTTCCTCATCGACCATGGTCCTCCACCTAGAATTTTTTGCATGTCACTTACCTTAGTAAGTTTTATCATGAAGAACCCATTTAGGAGCACCAAAAATTCCATGCAGCTCACTGGTTTCCATCTAGTGAAGGCCCACCTTCGAATAGTGTCTATATTTGGTCTTGCCTCAAAAAACTTGCCCACCAAATGTGTTCCCCTTCCGCCTTCATGTTCAAAATTATCTCTAAGGGAATGTTGAGAATGTCATATTTAACTCTCAAGTTTAAGTGGCTTACCAAGGAAGGAAGAATAGTAGCAGATTTAGAACCATGTACCACATAGGCCCAAGAGCATTTATGTCCTAATTTTGGGGCCCGATTCTCCTGATCACTATCTACCTCTGATTCATTGCCCCTTCTCTAGGACCTCTTTGTCGGGATGTTCTTGGATTTTCTTACCAGAAATCCATTTTCCAACTCTTCATCCAAGGCCCCATCCATTGAAATACCTTCCAAGGTCCCAGTATAGCCCTGCCCTACTCTGATTCATGCACCAGTCACTCCCCATCCACCTCTAGTTGCTCCAAACCCTAGTCTGTCTGCTCCTTTTCCCGCCTGTTTCATTTTTTAATTTAAACACCCATTTATGGGTTGAAAATAATTGAAAACCCTATTTTCTTGGTTTTTTTCCCCCTTTTTAGGTTTCGACCCCTTGTTGGTTATTCCCCCTGCCTGCTACTCCCATTAAATAGGTCTAAGCATAATTTTTTTTCGTTGCTATTGCTCGTTGCCACTGTTGCTTCCAACTTCATTTGTTATTTTTTTTCCTAATACGTGAAAGGGTTTTTGTTATGAAATCCACTACATACCTGCATCCTATGTATGCTTTCTGACTCTAGTCGTTGCAGTTCACCACTTTGGATTTTTCACTTGGTTCAATTAATTTTTATTCTACACATCATATTAAAAAGAATATCTAGTTTGAATGTATTATTATATTTTGTAAAACAAAATAAAAATGTATAATTGATAATATCCTTTCAATATTTGTTTATACCTGCTAAAAATAATTTATGATTTATAGTCCATAAAAAACTTAGGGTTTTTAAACCAAGAGCAGTATTTGAATAGTTGACTTATTTTCCTTAGAATGTTTTTATAATTTTCATATTGAGATTGAAAAAATTACAATGATATGGGTATGAAGTACCTTGAAGAGTTTCAGTTACAACCTATCTAGGAGTTGGTATAAACTAAACTAAGATGGGTATTGGCCTCTCAACTATAATATATAACATTTAGCTTATAATATAGAAACATATTTCTAATAATAGGACTGACAAGTGGAAAACATGAATAACTTCCTAATCAATCACAGTTCTCAAATGACTTACTTGAGTACAAAAACATGACTTAAGTTTCGATTCTGAAGATACATGCTAATTAAAGCCTATATTTTGGCCTGTCTCTCTATAAAATAAAGATAAGGGTCCCTTTCAACCCCCCCCTCACCCCCCCTTTTTTTCTATTAATAGATCTCTAATATTATCCTTAATAAGAGGACTATGAGGAAACCCCAAGTCCTCTAACCACTTTTTTCCTTTGCCAAGTGTCTGCATGAAGACTCAAACAATATTTTGAAAGACCATATGCTTCTACATTTAGTTTCCTATAGATGTGCTTGTATGAAATTTCTATTATAGAAGATTCTAATAATTTCACTTGCTCATTGAAAGGACTAAAAAATTAGATTTTCATCTCAACATGATCTGCATCCCAACTTATCATGAATTTTGAATCTTCATAAATTTGGAAAGTTGTGATTCCTTGTTCCACTACTATTCTCTTCAAGAGGATCAATCCTTTCCATTCTACCATGAACCTATAACAAAGTCCAAGACCAAATCCTAATGTCCATGCCATTTCATTGATTTTTCTTTTTGCTAAATTGAATAAAAGTGTTCTAGAGTTTCTCTCCCATGAAGAACACAAGCTTATACTAAGAGGGGGTGAATAGTATAAGATCACTTTTTACTTTTATTTCCCAAACAATATTATCCAATATAATCAATGGTAATATCAATAGTAGTAACCAAAGCAATGCACAAATCATCACACACAATAGAGACACCAATTTAATGTGGTTCACCCAATATGGCTACTCCACGGAGAAAATATTTCACTAATATTTTCTCAATAAATATATTTGGGAATCCTTTCCCTATTACAATGTTTATGGACCTCTATCCAAAGAGACACCAATCACCTAATCAAGTTTGTGGATCTCTATCCACAGGAGAACTCCTTTCTTCTTTGCTCTGGTTGGTGATATTCTAGAAGAACTATTGCCTCCACTACATTGGCTAATGGATCTCTATCCACTGAAGACTCCTGTTCTCACTCAGAAGACCTATCCTCACTGCCATGGCTAATGGATCTCTATCCACTAGATACTATCATCCTCTATACTCTATCACCTCCAAATATTGCTCTTAGCTTTATCTCAAATTTGCACTAAACACAGTCCTTCAGTCTATCACAAATATACTCAATCTCTATCTCTATTCTGGCACAAACCTATCCTCAAATCTATACCAAACTTTATCCTCAAATCTGAACTAAACATAATCCTTCGATCTAGCATAAATATGCTCAATATCTGTCTCTGGTCTGGCACAAACTTGTCCTCAAATTTGCACCAAACTCTATCTTCAAATCAATACTAAATACAATACTTCGGTCTAACACAAATCTATCCTCAATATTTATCCTCAAGCCTTAACACAAAGCTTGACTAAATCACAAATCAACTCTGTTGGATCTACCCCAAACTTTAACTCAAGGTTTGAACAAATCAATCAATCAACTCTGCTCACAAGTCTTCTCAAAGACTTGTCTCAAATCTACCTTGTAAGCTTCCACAAAAGCTCACACTAATCTGTCCACAAGTCCTCTCTAGAACTTGTCCAAATATGCTCAACAAGTCCTCACTAGAACTTGTTCAAATCAACAAGTCCTCACTATAACTTGTCCAAATATGCTCAACAAGTCCTCACTAGAACTTGTCCAAATCTGATCTCAATATCTGTCCTCAAACTGTATTGTAAGCTTCCACAAAAGCTCACACAAATCTATCCACAAGTCTTCTCAAAGACTTACCTCAAATCTTCTCAAAAAGTCCTCACTAGAACTTGTCCAATCTCACAGAAACATATAGAGAATTGTTAGAGACTCAATATGCTTCACATTCACCACAATGCTCAATAACTTTCAATATCTTCTTTTACCACAAAAACATATAGAGAATTTTTAGAGACTCAATATGTTTCTCACTCACAATAATGATCGATCACTTTTTCAAATCAAATTAGAATATAGAAAAAATTGTTTCACATAACTTGAACTATCACCTCAACACATCCACTTGACTAGGCTCAACCAACTCTACTCAACCAATCAATCAATGAATTAATCCTTGCTCACAAATCCTAGTCCAAGCATATGAACACTCACTCAACTGTTTCCAACAATGCTCATCAACCAATCTCACATAAAAATGACACTCATGATCTTAGCAAACCCTAGCTCAAGTTCTTCACTCAATCAATTACTTCAAAAACAATGCTTATCAAACAATCTCACATAACAATGATACTCATGATCTTTGCAAATCCTAGTTCAAGTTCTTCACTCAACCAATCACTTCAACAACAATGCTTAACTCATATAACAATGATACTCATGTTCTTTCAAACTCTAATCCAATCTTCAAACTCAACCTCAAATGATCTTAAGCCACACAAGCATGAAGCATGCACTAGCTCACTCACAATCTCCAACAATGCTAATCAAACAAAGTTTATAGCATTCACTTCCATTTCAGAAAACTCATCAACTCAACAAGGAAAACTTAACTAAATTCTTTTCACTCCAATCTTGTTTTCAGAAAACCTCAACCAATCAATTATTTCAACTAAGGAAGAATATGCCCATACCTTTTACTTGATGAAGATTAGACTTCAAAACCTGTCTCAATTATAACCACTTTCCTTGCCAAGCACAAAGGTTAGATGATAAGAATTATCACTCTAAAACTTCTTCAAAAATATCTCTTCAATACAAAAATAATATCCAAATACACCTTATAATATCCAACCTTTTAAAATAATATCCAACACCCTTAAATCTCAAAAATAAACTTTCCTTACTCCCTTATAACTCTTTAACACTTAAAAATTTAATCTAGAAATCAAAGTTTTGCATTCACTTTTAGCTCCCCTAAACAACTTATAATCAAATTAATTATGCAAAAACTTTAATCAACACAAACCCTTGGAAAAAATATTTTCCCTTTTTATTTTTTGCAAGCCAAATTAAACCTCACAATGTGCATACCTCAATAGTGATGCCCCAAAGGTCTTTGCGGGATTCGAACCGCTGTTGGTTCTCCCCCAAGTGCTTCCGTAGTGCTCCCCCCCACCAACTGGGCTGCGTGGCTCCACAAGAGCCAAAAGGCACTAGCGTGCCTTTGACCTTCTCCCTCGAATGGTGCAAACTTAAAACGCGAACCTTCCTTCACCCAAAACAGAGTGTGTAGGATTCGAAACTGCACTAGGTGCCTAGCACACGTCTTACGCAGCCCTTGGCTGCCAACTCAGCTGCGAGGGACTTCAAATATTTTTTGAAGGCTAGTCACACTTGTCCTTTCCTTTTCTCGAATACACATGCAAAAATCACACTTCTCTTTTGCACGAGCCAAAAACTATTGCATGGATAATTTTCCAAATGCCAACTTTGGCATTATTTATATGCAACCTTTAGCTTATTTCAACGTCGACGATTATTCAAATTTAGTTTTAATTCAAATATTAAAGTTAATTTTAAATATTAAATAAATATTTAAATTAACCTTAGCACCCATCATTATTTAAATTAAAATTTTAATTTAAATTAAAATCTCTTTGTGGGTTTTTTCCAACTTGTTCCTTGATCTTTTTAAACTCGATTTTTGATCCGAAATAATAATAATAAAATATTATTATTTAATTTTGAACTTGCTTCTCCTTCTTTTGATCTTCATTCTTTGAACCCTCCTGGGTATATAATATTTAAAATAAATATTATAACCTATTGCTTTTCAAGACCTTCTTGCTTTTGGAGGAAACACTTAATGTCCTCAATGATGACGAACATATCACAACAATGCTTTTGATATCAGTGACAAAAAACACTCCTCAAAATGTCCAACATCCCATAGTTTGACTAGTATCCTTATAGTTAATGTTAATTTTAGTAAAACTGGTCACTAACTCATACATTTTTATGACAAATTGTGAACCTCCTTTTACTAATGTCAAGCATTTCCTCCTTTCTTATATTGCAGTTTAATAGCCAAATATTTTTTCTATAGAGAAAATTTAACTATAAACATCATAAGAGCTTAAGAAGTTTGACTAATGAAGAGAATCCCCTTTCCCTATTTTTTTGCACTTGAATACACTAATATATATCATATTTATTAGGACAAATACACATGCAATATTTTCTCTATTTATAGAGGAACGTGAAGCATAATGAATTTATGCCATAATCCATTGTAAATATCAAGCCAAACCATTTAGTTCATGTCATGTTTTGATAAAATTACGAAATAATTGAACATCCATCTATTCCTAGAATTTCATATTTGCATACCCAAATATTTATTCTATACCAGGAGGATAAAAATAAGTGCCTTTAAACTAAAAATGGTGGTGATTTTGTTAGCCATGTTTTTAATGATTTTTTAGATCTTATTGGTATTACCTTTCAAAGGGTTGTCTATTAGAATCTTGACCATAATGAGTTTGTTGACTGGAAGAACAAGGTAATTTTGGATATGGGTAGATGTATGTTATATGTCAAACAAATGGAGACCAAGTGTTGGGGTGAAGGTAGAATTTGTGTTGCACATATCATCAACAAGATACAGACTTGGAAATTCCAATATATGATATATCTTAGGAGATTGATAATAGTTAATCCTAAATTTTACAAGGGACTTTGTTAAAACGTTTGCATGTTACTTCTCTATTGGACAAAATTGGAGTTGTATGTTGTGTTCTTTAACATGTTCATAGCTGAAATGTCAATGAACCTCAATGTGCTTTGTGTATTTATAAAATTTTGAATTGCAAATAAGTCTTAAAACTCTTTGGATATCACAAATCAAGAAGGTTGGATCCTTTTATGGGATGCCCATTCTTGACAATATACAATGTAACCATATCACCTCATAGATAACTCCTCTTGTGGTGCAATGTTCATTGGTGTAAAAACAAACAAAAATATGTTGCTTTTAAATTTCCAAAGAAATCAAATTCGATCCCATGAAGAATACATATCCAAAAGTGGATCCCCTATTATCAATGCTCCATAGTTTTAATCTATAAAAAATTTCAATAAGAATTGATCATTTTTCTTACTCTAGATTATACTCATTTATAACATGAATATATTAGAGCACCCTCTTTACTGTTTTCTAATGATACACCTTTGGTTCTTTTATAAATTTTAAAATATAGCTAAGAACATAGTTGATGTTTGGTCTAGTATATGTCAAATAAATGAGATTCCCAGTTAACTAGTGATAGAGTTTCATTCACCTATGGAGATTGATCATATCGGGATAGTTGTAACCCTGTGTCCATTGGAGTATCCATGGGCTTTCAATATTTCATCTGGAACTTCTTAAGCAATATTCTAGAATACTTCATTTGTGATCTGTTAGGACCCCATCCTAACATTATTTTTGTAATTCTCAATTGATTATGTAATGACCCACGTCCAACGTGGGGACCCCCTTATAATGTTATTTTGTAATACTTTTGTAATGGTATGTGGCAAGTAAGGCACCTAGACAAGTGGGGCCATTTCATGTAACCGTTATCAAGAATGTAACCGATGTTTGGTAGAAGATTCTAGCTCGAGTGGCATTTTGCATGTAAGCCAACTCTTGAGCTTAGGGTTAGGGTTGCATGAAGCTTTTCTTTAAAAGACATGGAGCCATGTACGAATGTATCTTTTTGCAAGTTAATGAAATATTGAAGGAGGTTGCCCCCTCGAAGAGGCCCATGATACTGAGTTATTTTGTGAGATTGTTTCAATTCTGCAATTACTTTTTGCATAGTGTTATTTTGTTATTTGATGAATTTTTGTTTATTTACAGTATTTTGTGTGAGTGAGTTTATTTTTAATAGTAGGTTCCTAACAAGTGGTATCAGAGCACTTTCCAGGGCCGAGTTCTACTACGACTACGATAATTCTTGCCCATCCATTCCAACTGTTAGGTATAATTTTCTTGTGTTTTTTGTTTTTGTTATCCTTTATTTAAAAAATAAAAAATAGAAAATATAGTCCTTTCTTTTATATAGTAGTTGAGTAGGTTAGAAACCCTATGCTAGGGGTTTTAAAATATCATGGAGGAGCTATCATTATTGGCTAAGCTAGATAGCCCATAAAGCATCTAGTGAAGTGAGGGGTGATCAAGCTCCAATACCTAAGCCTTAGATAACACCTATACATAGAATCGAGCTCCCATATATCTTTGGGTATTTAGGGAGACCATCTAGGGTTAAACAAACTTTTATCCATTAGGAAGCTTTTTGGCCTTGTATTATCCATAGTACATGGGACACAACATCCTAAAATATTACCCTCTTGTATTGTTAGAGAGGTAGATAGTGTGCTCAAGGGTATGTGTGGAATCCTCCTTGGGTAGTGGCCTAAAATATTGGTCCGAGCACTATTGTTCATCACTATGGTATAATAGAGGGCCTATGGGTATTACATACTCCTTTGCTTAGCGTACCCTAGTTCTATCAAAAAATTCAACCTACAAAAACAAAGCCTTCCTATTCTGCTAAACCTATAATTTTTCCCATAAGATTGAGCATATGGAGGAGACTTCCCTATCATGAAAAAATTACATGCACCAAATAGTTAAGGTAGAGTCTGCAAGTGTCTATGATAGTCAAGAAATATTTTAGTAACATTTGGGTTAGTGGTAGTAATAGTCAGGTTGATAGTGGTAGTAATAATCATCTGTAATAGTTAGTAAATATAGGGTTGTTAGTGATAGAAATAGAATAGATAGTGTTAGTAACTACATAGTATAGAGAATCCTAGAGTTAGTGATTGAATAATGTTAGTGGTCATAGTATAGGTGATAGGATAGTGTTAAGAGTGGTCAGTAGTCAGAATAGATAGGGCAGAGTTAGTTGACATAGTACCCAAATTTTGAACCCAACCTTTAGAGGAAAAATTGACCTCACTAGTAGACTCATCAAAATAATAATAAAAAAGTTTGGGTGCCCAAAACTAGTGTTGTGGGATATAGCTCATTGTGACCATATTTTTGAGCTGATCATTTTGATATATAGCACCCAAGCACTTTTTTGGACTTATTACTAAAAATAGTAACCCTTGAAATCACACTTCTATTTTTAGTAAGTCACTAGTAGTCATTCAAATCACACCAAAATGGTTGTTGGTACTCGTGGACACCAAAAAGAGATGGAACAAACTATCTTAATATTGGAGACCATCACCAAACAACTTAGTGCCATTATCCAAGATAATCAATCAATACGAGATGACATCCAATGCTTCAGAAGTGAATACATTACCTCCAAAACTAAAATTCATGAACAAATTCTAGAGGTTGAGTCTAAGCTTCAAGGCGGCCCACAAGTATTTGAGTATCAGGATACAAAATAGTCAAGGTGAGGAAAAGGACCCCATAAGGAAAAGGAAGGTTTTCACACTAATTTTGACCATGATACTACCTTCAAGATGCCTAAATTAGACTTTCCTAAGTTCAATGGGAAAGATGTGGATGGGTGGTTATGTCACGTTGATCAATTCTTCCAACTCCACAATGTCCCTAAATATTACTGGGTCAAGATGGCTTCTTTCAATCTTGAATCAGAAGCTTTATAATGGTACCAATGGTTCCAACATACCATTATCGATCCTTCTTGGGAAGTTTTTGAATCACAACTACTCACTCGCTTTGGCCCTAGTGAGTATGATGATTTTCAAGGAGCACTAACCAAGTTGAGACAAACTTCTATAGTTCGAGACTACTAGGCCCAATTTGAAAAATTAGCTAATAGAACCAAGGGGTTGAATGAAGGGTTTTTTATGAGTTGTTTCATTAGTGGCTTAAAGGATGATCTTCAAGCCGAGGTTAAGATGTTCAAACCACAAATAATGATGCAGGCCATAAGCCTAGCATGGTTGGTCGAATCTAAATTTTTAGCTCAAAGGAGGACACCTAAATTTCAACCAACCAAACCCTCTTTTCCTCCCAAGTTCACAAGCAATAATGAAAATAAATCTATCCCCTCAAAATGCTTGACCATCAAGGAAATGGATGCTCGATGAGCCCAAGGGTTGTGCTACAATTGTGATGAAAAATATGTTAGAGGGCATAGGTGTGCCCAAAAGAAGTTGTTCTTGATAGATGTAGAGGAACCCATAAGTAGTGACCATAGTGATGATGAAGTAGAAACAATAGAAGAACAACCTCAAAATGAAGAGGAAGTACATGAAGAACCCTAGGTAAAAATTTTTGTCCATGCTCTTGTAGGGATTACTACTCCATAGACCATGAAAGTTGTGGGTTTTTCAAAGGCCAATACCTTACAATCCTTATTGATTCAGGTAGCACACATAACTTTATTGATCCTCAAATTTCCAAATAGGCCAATTGTTACATACACACATGTAATTCCTTTGAGGTTATGGTGGCAAATGGAGGGACCTTACCTTGCAAAGGTAAATGTCGTAATGTTAAATTGAAAATAGGGGATTATGAGCTCAAACAAGATATGTTTGCTCTTCAATTAGGGGGATGTGATATTGTGTTAGGAGCTTAATGGTTGGGTACCTTGGGCACCATCTCATGGAATTTTGTAGAATTATGGATGTAGTTTTCATAGAATGGATAGTCTTACACTCTTTAGGGTTCAAAAGTAGGGCCTCCTCAGATTATCAGCTCAAACCGTATGGAGAAGTTGTTAAAAAATCTTCTCATGGGGTCATCATGTAGATATTTGCAATCCAACCACCTACTATAGAAGTGGATCAAATTCTTGAAGATTTACAACTTGTTTTGACAAAGCACAATGCAGTTTTTGCTGAACCAATAGACTTGCCACCACGTCGCTCCCATGACCATGCCATTCCATTGGTACCTAGTAGTGTACCACCTAACATCAGGTCATACCGATACCCTCATGCCCTTAAGTCAGAGATAGAGAAGTTAGTGCAAGAATTGTTAAAAGTTGGAGTCATTCACCCAAGTAACAACCCTTACTCTTCTCCTATCTTATTAGTGCGAAAGAAATATGGATCATGGTGATTATGTATTGATTTTTATGAGCTCAATAAGCTCACCATTAAGGATAAGTTTCCTATTCTTGTGGTGGATGAATTATTGGATGAGCTGCATGGGACTATGTTTTTCTCCAAATTAGATCTTCGCTCTAGGTACCATCAGATCAGGCTCAAGGATGAAGATATTCCCAAAACCACATTCCATACTCATGAGGGTCATTATGAATTCTTGGTGATGCCATTTGGCTTGACCAATGCACCTTCCACATTTCAAAGCCTCATGAACAACATTTTTTATCCCTTTCTTCATAAATTCATTCTAGTTTTCTTTGATGACATTTTGGTTTATAGTCACTCTTGGGAAGAGCACCTCTCCCATGTGGATCAGACTCTACAACTTTTGGCACAACATCAACTTTATGCTAAGCGGTCCAAGTGTTCTTTTGGGTTGATGAAAGTGGAATATTTGGGACACATTATCACCAAAGATGGCGTTAAAGTTGACCCTAGGAAGATTTAGGTGGTTCAAGAGTGGTTAAAACCTCACACTCTAAAAGGTCTTCATGGATTTTTGGGGCTTACAAGCTATTACCATAAATTTATCTACAACTATGGAAAAATTATCACTCCCTTAACATCCATGTTAAAAAATGATTCTTTTACTTGGACTAGTCCAACTGAATAAGCTTTCCTAGATTTGAAGCATGCTATGACAACCACTCTAGTCTTAGCAATGCCTAATTTTTCCAAGCCTTTTGTAATTGAAAGTGATGCTTCAGGCAATGGTATTGGTATGGTGTTGATGCAGGAAGGGCACCCCTTGGCTTTCACTAGTAAAGCGCTTTCTAGTCACAATCTAGGCAAATCAACTTATGCTAAGGAAATGCTTACCATTTTGCATGTGGTCACTCATTGGTGACCTTATCTCATTGGGCATCATTTCTCCATTAAAATAGATCATCAAAGTCTCAAATATTTCTTAGAGCAATGGGTTGCCACCCTCAAACAATAGAAGTGGGTCTCTAAGCTCATGGGCTATGATTATGATATTACTTATAAAAAGGGCAAGGAGAACATTGTGGTGGATGCCCTCTCTCACCAATTTGAGGCTCATAGTATGTTATGTGCCATTTCTTCACCCATTCCCTAGTGGATAAATTCTCTTCATGAGGAGGTGCTTAAGGATTCAGGCTTACAAACTTTGGTTGCCTCCCTTCAAATAGAGCCTACCTCATGTCTTAGATACACTTGGGATGGACAAGATTTATGCTACCACCAGCACCTTGTTGTTCCTCACACATCTCCACTCCGAGAACTTCTCATGAAGGAAATGCATGCTTCCCCCACTGTAGGCCATTCAGGGTTCCTCAAAACATATGAAAGGATTAAGCGTACCTTTTCTTGGAAGGGTATGAAGAAGGACATACATAATTTTGTGGTAACATGTGACACCTATCAATGGATGAAAGGTAAAATGGTGCATTCTCTAGGAACTCTACAACCCTTGCCTATTCTCGAACAAGTTTGGATAGATATTTCCATGGACTTTATTGAAGGGTTACCTAAGTCTAGAGGCAAATCAGTTATTTTTATGGTAGTGGATCATCTTTCAAAGTATGCTCATTTTTGTTCCCTCTCCCATCCTTACATGACCTCCATAGTTACCCAAATTTTCCTTGATTCTATCTTCCACCTTCATGGCATGCCTACCTCCATTGTGTCTGATCGTGACCCTACATTCACTAGTAATTTTTGGCAAGAATTGTTTAAGTTGTAGGGAACTCAACTCAAAATGAGTTCAGCTTACCATCCACAAATGGATGGCTAGATTAAGATTATCAATAAATGTTTGGAGATCTACCTTCATTGCTTTACCTCTGATCATCCTACACAATGGGTGAAGTGGCTTCCCTTGGTCGAGTGGTGGTATAATACTTCCTATCACATGGTGACCAAGGTCACCCCTTTTGAAGTAGTTTATGGTTAGCCTCCATTCACGCCCTCCTCCTACATTCTAGGTAGCTCTAAGGTCCATGCAATCGACACTACACTCAACCAACATGTCAAAGTCCTCCATCAATTGAAGATGAATTTGGAAGTGACCTAGAATTGGATGCACCAACAAGCTGATCAACATCATTCTAAGCATAGCTTTGATGTTGGTGATATGGTCTTCCTTCACTTGTATCCATACAAATAATCATCCCTCCAACTTTGTAGGTGCTAAAAACTTGTGACCAAGTACTATGGGCCCTACCAGGTTTTATAATGGATTGGTGCCATGACCTACAAATTGGCCCTACCATCGACATCCAAGCTCCACCCTATTTTTCATGTATCCTCTCTCAAGAAGGTTGTGGGAAATCAGGTATAGGTTCAATCTACCCTCCCATAATTGGATGAAGAAGGTTCTATCTTGCTCGAGCTAGAATAATTATTGGATCATAGGATGCACACTCTTCACAATCGAGCCATTACTGAGGTCCTTGTTTAGTGGCATGGTCTACAACTAGAAGATGCTACATGGGAGTCTCTCCACCAGCTCCAACACTAGTTTCCTCATCTACAACTTTGAGGACAAAGCTTTTTGAAGGGGAAGGACATGTTAGGACCCCATCCTAACATTATTTTTGTAATTCTCAATTGATTATGTAATGACCCACGTCCAATGTGGGGACCCCCTTATAATGTTATTTTGTAATACTTTTGTAATGGTATGTGGCAAGTAAGGCACCTAGACAAGTGGGGCCATTTCATGTAACCATTATCAAGAATGTAACCGATGTTTGGTAGAAGATTCTAGCTCGAGTGGCATTTTGCATGTAAGCCAACTCTTGAGCTTAGGGTTAGGGTTGCATGAAGCTTTTCTTTAAAAGACATGGAGCCATGTACGAATGTATCTTTTTGCAAGTTAATGAAATATTGAAGGAGGTTGCCCCCTCGAAGAGGCCCATGATACTGAGTTATTTTGTGAGATTGTTTCAATTCTGCAATTACTTTCTGCATAGTGTTATTCTGTTATTTGATGAATTTCTGTTTATTTACAGTATTTTGTGTGAGTGAGTTTATTTTAATAGTAGGTTCCTAAAAGTGACATTAAAACATGGCTCTCAATTTTCCACACCTATAAGACAAGAAAATAATTCATTAGCTTGATATCAATCATGTCAAGTAAATTCTTCAATACTTTCTTTATATCTTCAATCAACTTCACTATACTCCTAGTGATGACCAAGTTATTGACATACACAATCATGATCATGACCTATCTTCCTTACATTTTTAAGTACAAGTTTAGATCATAAGTATGACAATAAAATCCACATTATAGATATTCTCATTTATCTTCACATATGAGGATTTAGGAGCCTACTTTAGCCCGTAGAGAGATTTGATGAGCCTACACACCTTGTCTCGTAACTAGGTATGACATATACCTTTAGTTGTATCATAGATTTCTTCATTGAGGCCACCATTGAGAAATACACTCTTCACATACATTTTATGCACTTCCATCCAAACTCTATAGCCATTGTGGAAAACCAACTATCTGAATGGTTTTTATATTCATTGCTAGTGTAAAAGTTTTATCATTATCAATTCCTTCCTTTTGTGCATATCTCTTTACAATGAGACTTACTTTATAATTTTTAATTATCCTATCAAATTTATATTTGGTATTGAATACCCCTTGCAAACAATGGGTTTCCTTCTATGTAGAAGATTAGTAAGTTACCACATCTTGTTATTCATCAATGCTTAATACTCAATTTTCATGGAATTTTTACGCTCCTTCAATGCAAGATATTTGTGAACCATTCAAGGTTCATATGTGTACACCACCATGATCATGAGGGCTAGTTTTATCTCATTTTGAAATTTGCTCCAAGTTCTTGGTCTAAAACTAGATGTGTCTTGAATATGATCTAAGTTTGTATTAAAAACTATACCGAGTTACCACTTGAGCCTATGAGTGGTACTCAAGTTGGATGATTCTAGGTTTTATATCCATTAGATCCATTAGAAACATCTTCATAAATCAACATCCTCTCTCTAAAATACATCATCATCATCAAACAAGAAAACAATAATTACTTTACCAACAATATGCAACTTTGAAGAAGATATACACTTCTTCTTCTCATTAATCACAATAGCTCTGCTCACATATAAATTCTTGGTGTTAGGATCCATGTAATGATATCCCTTCAAATCACTATTATATTGAATGAAGATACATTGCTTGAATTTATCCATGGATTCATCTACTTTTACTTCAGAATGTGTATGAATGTAGTACATCCAAACATGCAGATATGTGGCACAAAAGGTTTTTTTCTCACCCATGTCTCTTTAGGTTTGATACCATTAAATTAAAGTGTGGATGCATGGTTTATTAGGTAGTACATATTATGAAAAACTTCCTTCCAAAATGGTGGCTCTAAATTGGCATTTCTAGCTTTTTATGTTTAAATCTTAATGTAAATAACCACAAAATCGAATATAAGGCTGAAATATATCAAAATTAATATATACTTGTAACAGGAATAATAAAGCAAATTAATATGTTGAATATAGATGAATTCACACACTAATTTCTCAAATATATGCAACTTGTATTGCACTATATTTTATTACAAAACCTCTCAAGGAGATTACAATAGAATTATATAGCCTTTCTATGAGAACTCTTAGATGACCATGACTCTTCCTTTCCTTGTGAATCTTGATTATTACTTGCACACAAATGAAGCTATCTTTGATGTACACTTGTACTTAGACTTTTGAATTTATTTTATCTAATCTAAGGACACATGTGTACACTTACATATTGGACACTTGTGCACATTTACATTAAATAAATACTTTGCACACTTTAATAACACTTGTGCATTATTACATTACATAAAGTAAATACTCATACTCTAATCTAGGATACACATCTTAATATAATATTTATAATTATGTACCCATGGTGGTACATTATCATGTACCAAATAATGTAATATACTCCAATAGGCATAACTCAACATGCATCACTTCATCTCCTAAATAGTATGATTTTTCAACTTTAAACTCCATTTTGTTGAGGTGTGTCAGTCATTGCCTATATTTTATCTTGTTCCTTTTTTTGATAACTATGCTATCCATTCTTTCATTAGAAAATAAAAAGTTATCTTTAATATATCTATAAGCTTATCATAGTATGGATACAAATTTGTCACATTAAAAGTTGGTAAGATATATAACCATTTCAATTTTATATGCATTTGCTTCAAAATTTTTCAAGACCTTACAAGGTCCAATATTCTTCTAGTTGAGCTTTTGATAAGTGCCTTTTTGGAATATTTCTTTATGCATAATGCTTCAAGAAAGTAGAAAAAATATTACTAATGTACTCCCTCCTCAATATAAGTAGAGTATACAAATGGGAAAACCACCAATCTTCTACACATGAGCTTTAAAATAGTGGAAAGCTTCATCCTTTGTCTTTATAAAATACATCCATATTTGTCATGTATGATCATCAATAAATAATTAAAAATAACTACAACCATTGAAACTCGAATTCATGTGTTCTCATATATTGGTATGCACTAGGTCAAGTGGACCAATTGTTCTATGGATGCTTAAGCCAAATGGGTCTCAATGCTAATTTTTAGCCAAATAACCTATACAAAGGTCACAAGACTTTATAAAAGATAAAAGTCCACATGCCATGTCATGTTTTAGGAGAGACTTCATATGGCCAAAGCTAAGGTGTCCAAATTACTTGTACCATAGTAAGACAACTTCATCCACCTTGGCTAATAAATATTAGTTGTATCACACTACAATTGCAAGATAACACTTTTTGTGTATGCCAGTAGAAAAACCAACGATCATTGAACCATTATATTTATCTCAAATGAGATATTTCTTTGTAACTATTTTTAGAAATTTAATATGAAAATAGTTATAAAATAATTGGTTTATAGATAATAAGTTGTATACGAGACCATGAATATAAATAAATTAAGCAAAAAATATATCTATGCTCCAAGATACAAGTGAACATCACCAATTCCAACAATAGTGTAAGATGAATTGTCATCAAGTGTAACTTACCCAAAGTAATAGGAATGGTCAAGGATTACAAACAATCCTTCTAAATTGTCATGTGTCTAGTAACACTTGAATCAATATACCAAACTAGGCTTGACATTAGAACAACATAGGAGGTTGAATGGAACAGGCATAATTTGGTCGTTCTACATCAAAATCACCTTCGTCATATACATTGTAATATTGGTGATGAGGTGCATTCATCATTTGTTAATATGAAATATTTTGTTTCCCTCATGATGATTCTTTTGTTGATTCTTGGAAAGACCTTATGAGAATAGGTTGTACTTGCACTCCTAAAGTACATGTCTTGGTTTCCCACAAAGGAAGAATATGATGTTAGAACTTGAACAGTTTCTTTATCCTTGATTTTGTTATTAGTTTTTCCCTTTGACCTTTTGTTGTCTTTGTTACCTATTAGGTGTTTTACCACCTTTCTTTGATTGCACCAACTTCTTACCTTCATGACCAAATCACATTCATCTTTTGTCTTTATCTCTAGAATTGCTTCCTCTTATTGAAGCAAATTCATAAGAGTCTCAATATTGACACTCTAATTAGTCACATTCATAGATGTTACCATGATACTAAACATTGGTGGTAGTGCATGCAACACTATTGAAACAACCACATCATCATTGATAATTTTATCTAACACTTGTAGTGAGACTCACAACTCAACAATCTATTGTTAAAATACTTATAGCATCTCATTACTTTTCATCTTTAAGAAATGCAATTGGCTTTGTAGGTGTAGATTTTGATTCTTTCTCTTGGACTCAAACACTATAATATATTGTCTAATGCATCCTTTGTAGTTACAAAATCAAGAATATATAGATGGATTTCATCAATCACACTAAACATCATTATCAAAATAGCTTTCTATTATGCTTTATCAAAATTTATTTGTTTATCAAGATTAGTGGTATTTCTTTGCACAATGCTAGATGCCACTCCTCATAGATATTTAAACTCAAGGTGAATCTTCAACTTTATTTTCAAAATGAATAATTATCACCATTTAACAACTAGGAATAAGAAAAAAATATCTTTGGGACATTAATATACATAATACATATTCATAAAACTACAAACCAATGATCCACTAGAATGGTCTCAAAAAGAGTATATATATACCTATACTCTCAAATCAATCAATGCCTCAAACTATGATAAATCAACAGAGTATTATCAAGAAAAAAATCAAGTGTAAGAGATTGAGGTTTTTAACTCCAAGCAAAGTTTCCATGAAATATTACTTAAGAGTTTAGTGTCATATAATATTAGGTGAATAATCATATTATCATTTGTGTTCACTAACCACAATGAACAACAAGGCTAAAAGGATCCTTCCCACAAAGCATGTGGAAGAAATGAATGTTTTATTAAAAATCAATAAAATTTGTATGTAAAGTAACAATCAATGACCAACATTTATGTCAAAATTCTAAAAAGCATAAATGGTTGGTACCTTCCTATCAAGCAACTTCACTAGATTATTTAATGGTGCTAGTAGCCCTAGTAGTTAAATGAATCTGTGACCAATCCCATAATGAAATTGGGATAAAAGCAAAACTTTACTCCTTCAAAAAATATGGGCATGGGGAGCCAAACAATTGTTAGTAATTTAATACATTTTATGATCTCACAATATCTCAACATGCACATAATTTAATCCATACAAAGAATGTATAACTCAATTCAATGCATTGAAATGCTATGCATATTCTTCAATTCAATATTACAATGCTTTATATCCAATATATACATACATGAGACTCTAATTATGCACAAGACTCTTATCCTTTACTCTTACACAAAATTTTAAATCTCCTCATACTCATGGGAGATTCGACTCTTTATATAAATACAAAGACTCTCATGATTGCAATAACTTATAACTCACACTTACTGACTTGAAAACTCACTCCACACTTACTAACTTGACACTTGCCATTAAAATATTAAACACACTCTAGTCTAAATTATTTACATGGTCCTTGTATTTATATTTCAAGGTACTAAATAATGCAATACTTCCAACAACAATAGTACATCCTCAATAAACCAATCAAACTGAATAAATTCACCATCAATTTTGAATCCAATGGTCTACATGTGAATGCAATGAAAATATCACTTTCAATCAAAGATATAATCAAACAACTTGAAGTTTTGATGACATTAGGGTTTGAATGTGTTTACAAAATTGTTTTGATTTCTTTTCTTTCTTTATAGATATTGTGCCCTTCATGTACAACATGATATAACACTCCAACTTTGCATATTTCGATTATGATGTATCAAACATATCTCTTTTATGCACATGAAAGGTTTAGGTTCCCTGTTGACATAGAATCAACACAGATGGGCTGACATGAAAAGAATTGGTCTAAATTTTTTTGGTGACATCTCAATTCTAAACAACACATCCACTATGATATTTGTATATAATAATTTTTATCATGTTGTCAATGTTTCTACTAAATGGCATGGATGGTGTGTATCATTCATTGTAAGAAATATTATGCCTCCATTACATGTTAGTTGACATGAAAAAATTTCTCTTCAAAACATCCACAACATGCAAGAAGTAAAAAACCTCTACTAGTGCCTTTGCTCCTTACAATAAAATAATAGTCAATAAACTCAAACTTGATATATCCTCCTTAAGAATTGTGCTCACCTTCATGCTATGAGTTTGATGATCTCCATCCTTTACCAAATACAACTTTCTCATGTAAATGTCTCACAACCTCTTGAATTCCAAGTTCAACTATAACCAATATAGAAGTTTCCCATAAAAAAACTTGTGGCTCTTTTAAATAAATTAACAATGTCTCCTTTCCCAAAATTATTTATATTTGATGAGGTCCCTCATAACTTCTTTATATGACCTTATTGCTATATGGTCTAGTCAAAAAATGGTAATATGAACCTTGAATTTACCTTCCGATGATCCTATCTTTAGACAACCTATGTCTTCATATGACCATTGTTATAGATGACTAGTTATGTGATGGCACCATGGTCAGGTAATAATTTCATGGACTTGAATATTGCTCCACTCTAGTGCAATACTAGAATAAACTAAAGTAGTAAGATACAATGAGGATGGTTACCAAAAATACTTCAAATATCTGGTGCAATACTCCAAATGGCACATACTTTGCTTTAGATAATATGTTTCTTGCACTAGAAAACAACATTTAATTGTATGTCTCCAACATCAAGTGTTGGAAAATTCTTTTAAGATACAAAATACTTGTAACACATGCAAACACAAACAAGAAACAACAATAATAAACTATCTTCTTTTATAAATGGTAAGATCCTCTTCTTTCTTGAACATAAAATCTACACTATTTTGGATTTGCTAAGGTAAAATGCTTGTAGATAAACTTTGAGAGGTGTCTAAGCTCCTTTGATATCAACTTGCTCTAATACCATATGTTAGACATATAATGGATTCGTCAACATCGATAAATCTCAACATTGATGTGATAGAAGAGTAAATACAATTATGAATAGAAACTAAATAGATTGAGAGTTATAAGCACCTTCTCAACTACCTATAAGTCTCATACTTGTTGCATGATACATCATAAATGATGTATTAGTCACAATATTTACTCCATGGGTATATATAAGAGGATATCTATATACACTAATAACTTGGATCTACTCTTCATGGTCCTAATACTTTAGTTTATTGCCTTAAGAAGTCCTTATATGGGCTTAAGAAAATGCCTAATGTTTTGAATGAGAGGATTCATCCTTCTCTCTTAGTTGTTGATTTTAGTGGTTCAAGATAGAGCATGATGATTACATCAACATTATGATATATATTATAGTTATTGCATTATATCTTGATGACCTTATGATCATAAGAAGATCAACATATTTAATTTTAGAAATGATTCTTGCGTTTCATGACACCTTTGAGATCATAGAGGTGGATATTATTTACAAATTTTTGTAGATTCAAATTGATAAATCATATTTTTATATCACTATCTCATAGTCTAAATATACCTTGGATCATCTATAGAAATTTAAAATGGATGAGTATAAATCCTCCTAGATTTTGTTTGGTCTAGAATTAAATTTTTGAATGGATGGTACTACTCCTTTGGTATATGCCATCTTATATTGGTCTATTATTGGAGGACTTATCTACTAACAAATACTAGGATAGATTTTCTTTTGTGGTCAACTACTATTCTAGGTACATATAGAAAGATTTTGAGAGTCATTGGATATTGACTAAGAAAATTTTATGGTACACTAAATTTATCTACCATATGGGTACTTACTATTCATCTAGGTTTCATATTTTTCTAATGGATTACATTAACAAAAATTGGATAGGTAATCTTGGACACCTATATTATATAAAAAAAATTATGTTTTTTCTTGGTTTTGGACTAGTCTTTTATTATTTTTCTTGATGATCCACCATATGTTAGTTTGATACAAAAGCTTAGTATTATGTTCCTTATAAGGTCATCAAACATTTGCAATGGATACTTATATTTCTTAAGAAATTGAGACTACCTCAACAATTTACTATGTCCCTCTATTATGACAATCAAAGTTCCATCAAGATTATTTGCAACCTTGGTGTTTATCAATGGATAAAGCACATTGAGGTATAGATACACTGTGTTTGTTACAATTATACCCATGAAATGCTTGATCGAGTCTATGTTCCTTTAGAAAAGTAAAAAATTATCTTAACCAAGGTTATGTTGGACATGAAATTTGTATGGTTTTGAGAGCAATCTTGGAGAAGAGGAATGTGCCATAAGAAGAATGATAAAGAAAGGACTTTCTTCTTTTTACTTATTCAACTTAAAGGGCAATGTTGAAATATTTAGTGCTAATCATCAACTGAGGCCATGGCTAACATTGTATTGTATAAACTTGTGTATTATCCTATGTCATTGTAAACCTTTTATAAGTAAATTTATTTTAGTATTATAATATTAACCTTAAGCTCTATTTTTAACCTTTATATATATAATTTATATGTTTATGTTACTTTATGTCCAACCATTAAATGATGGCAAGCCGAGATTCACACAGTCAAACTTGATATTATTCCTCTGTAATTTTCTTACAACAGTCTTACAATACCGTCCACCGGCATAATTCTTCCCCCTCTCAATCTCGAACTCACCATCCCCTTCCCTTACAATTTTTGAGTTTTTATCGAGGTCTCGACCCTCTAGGCAATTAATGCCCCCACCTGAGAGAATTCATGAAACAAAATCTGAAAGTTCGCTTCCTCGGCCAAGTTTTCAAATTTCCTTCCATAAATGGGCAACTACCCCGATCTGCTATGAAAGCTCGCATTAAAGACCCCCTTGACCTGCAACCACCGTTTTGGTCAGACTGTTCTTCTGAACCGCTGTCTCATCCATAATGTCCATGGCATGCAACTGTCGCCTTGTCAAAATATTTATCTGTGACCGCTGTCTCTTTTCCCGCGCGTGTGGCCATCCACGTGTTCATTTTTGATTTGCCTTCAACTGGTCACGATATCATGACATGTCGCGATATCGCGACCATTCTGCCTTCGAGCCCTTTGTTTTGGTTTGTGTCACGATATCACGACGTCGCGATATCGTGACAGCTCTTGCCTTCGCCTTGGTTTTCCTTTCATTGTCACGATATCGCGACAAAACCTCCGCCTTCGCCTTCACCTTTTGGTTGTCGCGATATCGTGACAAAAACCTCCACCTTCGCCTTCGCCTTTTGGTTGTCGCGATATCGCGACGTCGCGATATCGCGACAAACTTCCGCCGTGCCTTGGTCTTTCTTGCGACGTCGCGATATCGCGACGAAACTTCCTCCTTGCCTTAGTTTCCAATTGACGTCACGATATCGCGACGTCGTGATATCGCGACAAAACTTCTGACTTGCCTTGATTTCCTTTAGATGCCATGATTTTGTGACAAAACTTTTGCCTTGGTGAAGAAAAGAAATAAAACAAAATACAAAATACTTAGAAAATTTGGTTGATGCAAGATTGCCTTGCTGTCGTCGGATGCTCCTGCATCAGACACCCGGGGTAAATTGAGAAGTGCTCCTCACTTCTGTTCTGTTAGGGGAAGACCCAGGTGGTCAACCTCTGTCTTCGACAACCAAGTTGCATCTTCTACAGGTCTGCCCTTCCACTTTATCAAATATTCAGAATACTGTTTGTTCTTGGTGCTTCTGCCTTCACGAGCGTCTAATATTTCCTCGACCTCGTCTGTGGTTGGAGTAGATGCTAGAATTTGCCAAAACTCTGTACTTGGTGCCTCTGTACTCTCTCCCTCATGGTATTCTACTAAATCTGAAATGTTAAAAATAGGTGAAATGTCAAGCCAACTTGGCAATTCCACTTCATATGCATTGCCTGACTCCCGTTTTTCCAGTATTCTGCATGGCCCAAACTTCTTCATCTTTAATTTGTTATAAGTTTTGGCAAGAAATCTTTCTTTTCTGAGATGGACCATGACTTCATCTCCCACTTCGAATTCTTTGAACCGTCGCTTCTGGTCTGCTCTTGTCTTGTATTGAGTATTCATTTTTATAATTTGTTTCTTTACTTCTTCATGCAGACTTTTCATATGTTCCGCAAATTCCTCTGCCTCGGTACTGCGCCTTTCTCCTTTATCCAACTTCCTCAGTTCAGAAACATTTCTCGGGCTGTTTCCATATATGATCTGGAATGGAGATTTATTTGTGCTCTTATTGACAGAATTGTTGTATGCAAATTCCGCCTACGGTAAAACTAAATCCCATCCCTTGGGTTTGTCTATTATCAAGCATCTCAATAAATTACCCAGACTTCTATTTACCACCTCTGTCTATCCATCAGTCTGCGGGTGGTATGCAGAACTGAATTTTAGATCTGTCTTTAACTTCTTCCACAAGGTTCTCCAGAAATAACCAACAAACTTTGTATCTCTGTCAGAAACAATGCTCTTTGGTAGACCGTGAAGTCGTACCACTTCTTTGAAAAACAACCCTGCAATGTGAACCGCGTCACTTGTCTTCTGGTAGGGAATAAAATGTGCCATCTTGGAAAATCTGTCAACCACTACAAATACAGAGTCATTTCCCCTCTGTGTTCTTGGCAATCCAAGGATGAAATCCATGCTGACGTCCTCCCATGGCCTCTCAGGTACAGGTAACGGCTGATATAATCCAGTGTTCTGTCTTTCGCCCTTTGCCATTTGGCATATTCTACAACTTTGCACAAACTTCTTCACATCTTGCTGCAGTTGTGGCCAATAGTAATTTTCACTCACCAGGGCAATGGTCTTATCCCGACCAAAATGTCCAGCCAATCCTCCGCTGTGTTTCTCCTTGACTAGGTTTTCCCGCATGGAACTCCTTGGAATGCATAATTTACTTCCTCTGAACAACATTCCATCTTGTATTAGAAAATCCAACCATTTTGTCCTATCCAAAGTAACAGGCGCCAAGCAAGCCGTCCAGGCTTCTACAAAATCAGGGTCTTCAGGGTACAAACCCTTCAGTTCTTCAAACCCGACTACTTCCACTGTCATTTCAATCAGCAAATTCTACCTTCTACTTAAGGCATCCGCAACTCTATTTGATTTCCTGCTTCTGTGCTTCAGTACAAAGGTATAACTTTGGAGAAACTCAACCCACTTCAGGTGCCTCTGATTCAGTTTTGTTTGACTGTTGATATACTGTAAGGCCTGATGATCAGTATATAGGACAAACTCTTTTGGCAGTAAATAATGTCTCCACTTCTTTAGAGCCTGAACCATAGCATAAAATTCTTGATCATAAACTGAATACTTTTTTCTGGCATCATTGAGTTTCTCGCTAAAGTAAGCAACAGGCCTACCTTCTTGACTCAAAACAGCTCCTATGGCACTCCCACTAGCATCAGTATCCACCTGAAATACCTTATTAAAATTTGGAAGTGCCAAAATAGGCTGTTCTGTGACCTTCTTCTTCAACATATCAAAACTCTTATCTGCTCCTAAGGTCCATTTGAATTCTTTCTTATCCCCTCTCATTGTTTCTGTAAGGGGTGCACAAATGCTGCTGAAATTCCTAATGAATTTCCTGTAAAAACTGGCCAGACCATGAAATGATCTTACCTCAGTTGTGCTTCTCGGAGTAGGCCATTCGATGATAGCTCTCACCTTTTCTGGGTCCATTTTTAGACCTTCTGTTGAGATAACAAATCCCAGGTACACTAACTCCTTCTTTACGAAATTACACTTTTTTAGATTGATTAATAACTGCTCCTCCCGTAGCTTTCCAAAAACCCTTCTGATGTGCATCAGGTGTTCTTCCAGGGTTCTGCTAAATATTAATATATCATCTAAATAGACAATGACAAATTTGCCTAAAAATTCCTTCAATACCTCATTCATCAACCGCATGAAGGTACTTGGTGCATTGGATAGCCCAAATGGCATGACCAACCACTCATACAGACCCTCTCTGGTCTTGAAGGCTGTCTTCCACTCATCTCCCTCTCTGATACGGATCTGATGGTAACCACTCTTGAGATCAATCTTGGTGAAGTACTTGGCTCCACTTAAACAGTCCATTATGTCATCCATTCTTGGCAATGGAAATCTGTATTTTATTATGATCTTGTTGATGGCTCGAGAATCTGTACACATTCTCCACTCTCCATATTTCTTTGGTGCTAGCACTGCAGGTACTGCGCATGGACTCAAACTTTCCCGAATCAGTCCCTTCTCCAGCAACTCCTGGACCTACCTGTTTAACTCCTCAGTTTCTACAGGCGTCATTCTGTGTGCAGCTTTATTTGGCAAGCTCGATCCTGGCACCAAATCTATATGGTGGCTGATTTTCCTTACTGGGGGTAAACCCTCAGGCACATTATCAGACACAATATCTGGAAATTCCTCCAACAGATCTAGGACTTCTGCTGGGGTATCTTTGCATTCTTTCTCCCTAACTCTAGGAATTATTGCATAACACAAATGTTCATGCTTCAAACCATCCAAAAATTTTCTCCCTTCAACTAAACAGATTTTGGAGCTATTACATACCTTTTCATCCGCCTCCTTCATGGGCTTCAGCTTATGGCGCACGCCATTCTTCATCAATGAGTAGGTGTTGGCACGGCCGTCATGCACTGCACTCCGATCGAACTGCCAGGGCCTTCCCAGCAACAGATGGCAAGCATCCATAGGCAGGATGTCGCACAGGACCTCATCACAATAATTCCCAATATTAAATTTAATGGAGCATTGCTCACTGACCAAAGCCCTATGGTCCTTCTGTAACCACGCGACCCGATATGGATGCGGGTGCTTCCTCCTCTCTAACTGTAACTTGGTAACCATTTCTTCTGAAACCAGGTTATCCGTGCTACCGTTGTCAATAATAATATTGCAAATCTTACCCGCGCATTTACACCTTGTGCGGAATAAGCTTCTCCTCTGATCTGTGTCCTTCTCCTCATTCAACAGGACTCTCCTCATGATCATTGCTTCCCCTCTCTCTGCTTCTTTAGAATGTTTAGATCCAACATCTTCCTCTGCCACAGCAGCTCTGGCTGGACCCTCAGGTCTCTTGTTCATCCTTTCTCGGTGTTGTGGACACTCGAATGCTCGATGTCCTTCTTCACCATAGTGGAAACAGGTCCCACGAAATACTCCTCTTCCAAACCCTCGTCCAGATCCACCCCGTCCTCTTGGGTAGTTGTTCTGATCACGGGGCTGATAAATATCCTCTTCCCTTTGATCCTGGTTACTACTGGCTTCACCAGTCTTCTTCAGATCTTTGTATTTTTCTCCACTGGTTCTCCCACCAGTTCTTCCACCATGGCCCCTTCCTCTTTGCTTGCCTTCAAACCGCCTATTCAGCTTTTCTTCCACCTTTAGGGCAAACTGGTAAGCATCCTCAATGGTGCCTACCCAAACTAGGCTCAGCTCCTCTTGGATACTGAGTCTCAACCCATTGATATAACGGGCCACCTTCTCCTTGTTTGCCTCTAAATGTCCAGTTCTAATAGAGATCTTGTAAAACTCCTCGGTGTATTCTTGGACAGTTTTGTTTGTCTGTCTCAAACTCTGCATTTTCCTTAGCAGATCCAACTCGTAATCTACCGGAATAAACTATCTTTTCAGCTTTTCCACCATTCTATCCCATCTTGTTATTCTTTCCTTCCCTCTTCTGTTCCTTTCCAGCTGTATTCCCTTCCACCAGATGTTGGCATGACCCTTCAGCTTGGTCTTAGCAAATCTGACCCGATTAGGGTCTTCAACCTCCTCATATTCAAAATATTCTTCTAGGTCATTTATCCAGTCAATCACCTCTTCTGGATTTAGGTTTCCAGAATACGTAGAAACCTCCATTTTTGGTTTCTTTCCAATCTGGGAAATGGCTTTGTACAACCTGGCTTGTGCAGGATCTACAACCTCTTCTTCTTCCTCAAACTGGTCTTCTTCTTCATCAACTTCGTCTTCACTTCCCTCATCCCTTCCGGGCTCGTGCCTTCTACGTAGCTCTTCTTGCAGGGCCTGAACTTGCCTCTGCAAAGCTCGAAAATCTTCTGTCGGCACCATATTTCTTACTCCACCACGGTTTCTTCGTGGAGGCATTTTTATTTCTTCCCTTACAAATCCTTCCATAGATCCTGGTGTAACTGCCTCTCTTCCGGCGATCTGTTACACGCTCAGGAGCTCCCGCTCTGATACCACTTGATGGCAAGCCGAGATTCACACAGTCAAACTTGATATTATTCCTCTGTAATTTTCTTACAACAGTCTTACAATACCGTCCACCGGCATAATTCTTCCCCCTCTCAATCTCGAACTCACCATCCCCTTCCCTTACAATTTTTGAGTTTTTATCGAGGTCTCGACCCTCTAGGCAATTAATGCCCCACCTGAGAGAATTCATGAAACAAAATCTGAAAGTTCGCTTCCTCGGCCAAGTTTTCAAATTTCCTTCCATAAATGGGCAACTGCCCCGATCCGCTATGAAATCTCGCATTAAAGACCCCCTTGACCTGCAACCGCCGTTTTGGTCAGACTGTTCTTCTGAACCGCTGTCTCATCCATAATGTCCATGGCCTGCAACTGTCGCCTTGTCAGAATATTTATCTGTGACCGTTGTCTCTTTTCTCGTGCACGTGGCCGTCCACGTGTTCATTTCTGATTTGCCTTCAACTGGTCGTGATATCATGACCATTCCGCCTTCGAGCCCTTTGTTTTGGTTTGTGTCACGATATCACGACGTCGCGATATCGTGATAGCTCTTGCCTTCGCCTTGGTTTTCCTTCCGTTGTCGCGATATCGTGACAAAAACCTCCGCCTTTGCCTTCGCCTTTTGGTTGTCATGATATCGCGACGTCGTGATATCGTGACAAAAACCTCTGCCTTCACCTTCGCCTTTTGGTTGTCGCGATATCGCGATATCGTGACAAACTTCCACCGTGCCTTGGTCTTTCTTGCGACGTCACGATATCGCGACGAAACTTCCTCCTTGCCTTAGTTTCCAATTGACGTCGCGATATCGCGACGTCGCGATATCGCGACAAAACTTCTGACTTGCCTTGATTTCCTTTAGATGCCGCGATTTCGCGACAAAACTTTTGCCTTGGTGAAGAAAAGAAATAAAACAAAATAAAACAAAATACAAAATACTTAGAAAATTTGGTTGATGCAAGATTGCCTTGCTGTCGTCGGATGCTCCTGCATCATTAAATCATTGGTTCAAGACTATTCTTTATTTATTAGTGAGATTGTTTGGTATCTAAGGATACATTTCCATATTGTGATAGGTTTTTATGATATTTTTAAAGCAATATATTGAGTACATTTATTCCCAAATATATTAGTACATTTGACACTCTAAATCAAATATTGGTGTTTCTTCATTTTTGGTTGAGTGAGATTTATTTTTTTATATTATACTAAAGATGAAAAAATTCCATACAATTTATTGCCAATATTTTGTGCTTGTATCAAATGCTTAGCTTAATCATACATGTTGTTCCTATGCCTATTAAGGAACATAAGCAAAAAATCTTTGGTTAAATTTTATCCCTTTATGTTCATTTTTAGGAGGGTTTGAGAAATTATGGTTACATTCCTCATGAAAAGAATCATGAAAAGCTATTGGTAAAGCTGAAGAGACAAAAATAATAAATCCTAAGGATGACTAGTCAAAGTCTTCAAAGAACAAGAAGACTCCTTACAAATTCTAAAAAAAATGAAGGTCGTATTTATAAAATCTGTCTTGTTATTTTTTAGAGGATTGAGCCTAAATTTAAGAAGTTTAGATTTCATGAAGTTATTGTAGATATATCTTAGAACCAAGAGGGATATTTTTCTTATAATTTTCATGTTAGGGTGCACCCTACCTACTCATATCCTCTTATTCTTAAGAGTGTATTATCAATTCTAGGTCTATTTGATATATGACAGCATTGTCATTTTCATTTTTATTATAGTACTTTAAAATTTAAAAATAAATTTGTTATTGGTGATGAATTAGCATTAAAGGTATCAGTTGTGTTAAAATCATTCTTACTGACACCAATTTTAGATTGGTACTCCTTATTCTTAGAGTTGGATCAATTTCATTTTTATTTATTGCACCAATCATACCAATAAAAGGTGGATTTTTTATTGGATTGATGGTATTTAAGAACATGGATAATGGAATTAGGGTTATGGTTTAGGATACTATGATGAGATAAATTATATGTACAAAGTTGGTCATGATTTGACTCCTTTGCATAGGAAGGATTTTGTTGTCATATTGGCTAAGCTAGATGTTATTACCATGGTGAATAAATTTATGCTATAAGTATGCTTTAAAATCATAGAATAAGACATGTCGGTAATGTTTCTTTGAGGTAAATGAGTCATATTACCATGGTTTGTATTATTCCATCAATTCTTTCAGCTTCACAAGTTTATGAGAGATTTGTGTTAAGAAAACACCATCAAGACTGATTTCCCATGGATAAAGCTTGATGAGTAACTCAACCTTTGAATTTGATTCACTATGGCATTTATGGTCTTATGGTTATCTATTTTCTTGTATGAAATCAATATTTTATCACTTTCATTGATGACTTCACAAGGATTCATTGGGTTCACACTATAATATTCAATCATGACACACTTGCTAGGTTCAAGGATTTCAAAGCACTTATGGTGAAGTAAAATTAAAAATATTAAGTGCTTAAGGATTGATTGTGGATTTGAGTTTATAAATTATGAATTTGAGGAAATTAAGACCACCCATGATATTTATTTATGGAACATTGTTCAATATCCCATTAAAATGGGTAGTTGAATGAGAGAATAGGATCATAATGGAAATGGTTTGTTGTATGATCCATGTTGCATATGACACAAGTGGATTTTATGTCGGAAGTATTACAATATTTGGCCCCCATGTAGATATCAGTTTGGTAGAATGATTTATATTTTATATAATATATGTATCAATATGAAAGAAAGTAAAAGGTTTTAATATAGAGAATGAAGAGTCACATGATATGTGGCAAGATGAGAGTTTTGTCTTAATGAGAGGAATATGAAAGGATGCATCTCTCGGATGTTTGAGGAGAGCAATAGTTAGAGTACTGAAAAGTCATGTAAAATTATATATTGGAGACAAAGCTCCATGCAATGTAATCTATCTAAATCATTTGAATATATTGAATGTAATAGTGAATATTTCATTGTGAGATATTGTTGTTATTTTTTGAATGCATTTTTAGTAAAGTTATTTTGATCTTATGAGATAATCTAAGTTGAAAGATAATAGTGGTATCATATTTGCGATAGAATGAGTTATTGGAGGCAAGAAAGTTCAATGAGATTTGCGAAGAGACAAGTGAAAAGTTCTAGTTTGAGCAAAAATCGTTGAATTGGAGAGCATTTGAAGAAGAACATTGCAAAGAGCAACCAATGAATTTTTTAGAAGGTATTTATTATCGCACCCATTTAAAACTTGAGAGACATAATGTTTATTTATTTTTTGTGAGTACCTTAAATAAAATAATGTGGACATAACAGTGCAAAAAATTCATTAATTTAGAAGTAAAAATAGAAGTTATTATCAATAGAAATTTTGTGGTAATAACATCACTAGGTTGAATTGCTTTAAAGTTATTATTATTTGAAACATCACCAGGCTGAATTACTTTAATGTAAACACCACCAAGAAGAGGTTCTATTTATTATAATGTAAACACCACCAAGAAGAGATTTTGTTTATTATCTGTTACCTAGGAAGGTTGAATTACTTCAATTTAAACATCATCCTTTCCTTCTATTTTAAATAGAATTAAAAATAAAAATAGAAGCTCTATGGTGAAAGAAAAGGCCTGTGTAAAGCCCAAGTTGAAGGAAGGCAAGAGCTTGCATCTGCATATGTGACAAAATAAAGTAGAATTAAAAAGGATATGATTTGAAAAGTGATAAAAATATAGGAGAAGCACTATTATTAGCTAGAAGAATTATTATTCAGAAAAGCTGAATCAAATTTTGAGTTGAAGAGAGCCAAACCAAGTACCATCTGAGCATCTAGAAAACAAAGAAAGCAAGGAACTTGGTAAAAATAGAAGAATTTAAGTACAGATCTGAGAGTAGTCCCTGAGGCAATGTGTATGCAAAAATGAAGCACAAAGAAAGCAAGGCAATGTGCATGCATAATTGAAGCACAAAGAAAGCAGACAATGTGCATTTATAATTGAAGCATAAATAAAACAAGGCAATGTGCATGCATAATTGAAGCACAAAGAACCAGTGTAAAGTGAAGATCAAAAGTTAGCAGAAGAGCTAAAGTAAAAAAATCCAAAGGTAAAAATTTGTCTATATAAATATCCAACCAAGACAAGGCAAAAATATTCAAAGCAAGAACCAATACACATATCTAGCCAAGACAAGCCAAAAATATTTAAAGCAACAACCTTTGCACATATCCATCCAAGACAAGGCAAAAATATTGAAAGCAATATCTTGTGTGCATGAGAAGGAGAATGGATGCATGAAATATTTTTTGACTACACATGTCAGAGAGCAAATATTAGCTGGAGAAAATCATGTTGAAGGAGATATAATCAAGAGCATTATAAAGTAATATTATTATTACCACATATAAATGAGCATTTTTAGATAAAAGATATTAGACATTAAAAAAAAATTAGAATACATATGAAGAATAGTATTCAAAATTATTTAGGGTAATGAGAATTAATTTTTTTTATAAAAACCCTAATTAAAATCGCATGGAGTGATAAGTTTCTATTTAGGTCTATGAAATTTCATTAACCACAATTTTAGAAATCATGTGCATTCTTTCCAAAATAAAATAAGTATGAATTAAAAAATGTGAAAGGATTATGGAGAGTCAAACATTTTAGAAGGTTAAACATTTTTTTGATTTGGTGAAAGTTTTTTAAAGAAAAGATAAAAAAGGAGAAACTTTTTAAAGAAGGGGAAATGCATGAATTTGTCTTTTTTTTACATTCCTTTCAAAAAGGAAAATGCTTTAAAGGGTGCGCAAAGTAGAAATTAAAGTATATTTTTAATTAAAAAAGGAAAAAGTTTTTTTATGGGGAGTTGAAAGGTGATTAAAAATATTTTTGTAATTGAGTTATAAGGTGGAAAAAATAATAAATTTCCAGAATTAAAAAAATAAAAATAAAGAAAGAAAGAATTAAGGAGTCATAAGGAATTCTACTTTCAAAAGTTTTTTTTAATTTGTTTGAAATTTAATATTTGAAGTTTGCAATTGAAATTTTAATTTATTTTTTACAAATAAGGTTTTCTACTTCAAATAGGATTTGAGCTTTTGGATTTGATTTTTTTTTTCAAAGTTTGAAGAGTTAGTAGAAAGTTTTTAAGAATTGTATTTTTTGAAGTTATTTAAAGTCTTTTTGAGATTTTGTAAATTTAATAGGGAGTTAAAAGGATTACTACTTCAAAGGTTTAGAAAATTAAATTTTAAAATTTGCAAAATTTAGTTTTTTGAAATTTCAATTTTGGAGCTATAAGGTTGTCAAATTCAAAGGAAATGGAAAATACAAGAATTTTTGATTCTTAAATCTCAATTATTAAAGAGGCCTAATTTTATCCCATGGAAAAATAATATGAGGTCAATAATTATTGTTGAAAAACTCTAGGATGTGGTGAATGGACAAAGAAAAATTCCAAAAGATAAAATAGAAATTCAAAAATTCAAATATGATGATGTTAAAGCTCTTATGTTAATTCTATTTGGTAAATCTAATAAAATTCAACCACACATTAGTGAAACGAAAACTTCAAAAATTGCATGGGAAAAATTATGTAAGATATTTGAAAGAAATAATGAGGCAACCATTTTACACCTACAATCACAATTATATGCACTAAAAGTTCATGATGGAGAAAACATAGAACATTTTATTCAAAGGATATCAAAATTAAAATTAAAATTGCATACCCTATAAGAAAAGGTTGAAGATAAACTCCTAGTCTTAGTTGTACTTAGAGGACTTCTTGAATTATTAAAAATGTTGAAGAACACAAGCTTATACTGAGCGGGGGGGTGAACAGTATAATACCACTTTTTACTTTCTTTCCAAATCAATATCAATTAAGGTACTTAATTGCAATAACCAAATATAGAAGTGTGCTTTAATAACTCAAATAGCAGTAGTAAGCAAGAGAACAAGTCACCACACACAATTGAGACATAATATTTAACGTGGTTCCCTCAATGTGGGGTACTCCACCAGATAATCTCCTTATAATACTTCACACAAAAATAAGGATCCTTATCTAATACAATGATTTCTTTGATCTGCTCAAAGCTAGGCAATAACAAGTTCATATAGAACTTGTCCAAATCTGAATAACAAGCTCACACAAAACTTGTCCAAAACTGAATAACAAGTTCACACAAAACTTGTCCAAATTTGAATAACAAGCTCACACAGAACTTGTCCAAAATTGAATAACAAGCTCACACAAAACTTGTCCAAAACTGAATAACAAGCTCACACAGAACTTGTCCAAATATGCTCTAGCAAGCTCACCAAGAACTTGCCCAAATATGCTCTAGCAAGCTCACCAAGAACTTGCTCAAATATGCTCTAGCAAGTTCACCAATAACTTGCTCAAATTTTCCCCAAAACTATCCACAAAGCTGTCCACAAAGCTGTCCCAAAACTGTCCACAAAGTTATCCCAAAACTGTCCACAAAGCTGTCCACAAAGCCTTCTCAAAGGCTCAATCAATCATGCTCAAGTAGTACTCAAATATCATCCACAAATCTATCAAGGCAAAGCTCAAAGATGAACTCAACAATGAATGGAAATGTACTCTTCAATGGATGACAACAATGATCTACAATGATCTCAACTCAACTCAAATCAACTCATAGAAGCATAAAGAGAATTGTTAGAGACTCAATATGTTCTAAGATCAATCTCAACTCAAATCAACTCATAGAAGCATAAAGAGAATTTTTAGACACTCAATATGTTCTAATCTCTCTCTCAAATCAAATCAAAATTATGGAATAGTTTGTTTCATGTAACTTGACCAATCACCTCATACAATCACTTGACTAGGCTCAATAAACTCAACTCAACCAATCACCAAAAGGGACTACTCTTTCTCACAAAAACCCTAGTCCAAGCATGTATCAACCAACTCAAATATTTCCAACAATGCTCAACCACAAATCTCACATAACAATGATACTCATGTTCTTTTCAAGTTCTTTTACAACCAATGGGCTTCAACAACTATTCTTATAAAACATGGTTTAAACACAACTCTCAAACCAGAAAACATTAAAGCATTCAACCAATCACTTTCGAAAAGGAAACCACAATAAATTCTTTTCACTCTAATGATATTTCAGAAATCAACCACCATAAACAATCAATAGGAGAATGTGCTCATACCTTTTTGATGCCAAGAAGTTGTCCATAAAATCTGCCACACTAAACACAACTTTACTTTCCAATCTCAATAAGGGTTAATGGACTTAAAATAATAATCACAAGATAAGCATAGCTCAATTTACACCTTTTTACTCCAACTTAATAAACACATCCACCAATGTCCATTTTAATAAAACCCTTATAAAAAATAATAATCAATAAGGCTCCCAAAAATATTTTATAACAACTTATTTCTCCCAAATCTTAATTTTCAATTTCATGAATATCAAAATAAATCAACAACTCATCCACCTCTGAAATAATAATCACAGCCCTTATAAAAATAAAGTTTAATTAAAAACTTTAATTATTCCTTAACCACCTTATAACTCCTATCCTAGGGCATCAACGAAATTAATTAGAGCAAAACGTAATTACCTCCTCAAGGGGATTCAAACCCCCAAATTGCACACACCGCGAGTGCCTTAGCCATGGCTAAGGTTACCACACGAGCTAGTCGCTCATTCAAAAGGAAAATAAATGACATGCCTTAAGTCCTTCCTCTCTTCCATGCAAACCAAAAGCACTTCGAGCGCTTTCCTTCCAATACCTTCGAATGCAGTCAAGGATATTCAAACCTTGAAGTAAAGTGCTGCCACACACCTTAAAAAAAAGCCAATTTCTAATGCGCCACTCTACCCACAATGTCTTGGGCTTTCGACCAACCTTGGATTTATTCACTATCTCCCTTTTCAAAATGATTTTCTCACAATCTCTCTTAGGATGCTAGCCAACGATTAACACGAGCAAGGATTAATTTCAAATGAACCTTAGGATCCCCCTTTATATAGTCTTCTCCTCATTTTCGATGATGTCGGCGCATTAATGATTTTCCCTCTTTATTTAGACATCGGTGCTAACTTTAATTTTAATTTTAAAATTAAAATTAAAATTTTAAAATTAAAATTAAAATTTTAAAATTAAAATTAAAATTTTAAAATTAAAATTAAAATTTTAAAATTAAAATTAAAATTTTAAATAATTAAAATTTAAACTAAATATTTAAAATTAAATATCTCCATCATCGGGGCACCTTTTTTGATGAAACGAAAGGCCAACTTGGGTTTTAAGAAAAACCCATTTTAAATCTGCCATCCATGATTTTAAATAAAACATTTTATTTTTCCTGCCTTGGTTTTCATAAAAACCCTAAATTTATCTATGCTTTCCAAAATATCATTTTCCCATAAAAACTCAATGTGATCCATATGACATCAATGATTCATGTGACATCAATGACAACATAAAATAACTCAAATTTACAATAAATGTTGGTCATATTTCTTCTAGTATCAAACATAAATGTGTCATTTGAGGAATTAATAAATATTCTTCAACAATATAAACTTGAAAATCAATTGAGAAATGAGTCATCCAATAAGGCTCTTGTAGTAGAAAAAGGATCTTGCACTTCATCACAAAATAAAAATAAAAGAAGTATTGTTATATTTATGAAAAAGAACATAATATAAAATCTTGTAAGGATAACGCATTGACTAGGAAGGATCAAGACCAAGAATCTCCTAAAGGGAATCAAAGATATCATAGTAATCAGCTAGGGTATGTTGCATAATCAGAATTTATACACAGGAATCTTATGGAAAATCACATATGTTTGTTATCAAGTAATGAGGAATCCAATAAGGACTTGGAACCTATGATAGTAAATGCATGTTGTGACACAAAAAGAAAATATATAGAGTGCAACTTAGATGATTTGAGTATAGTTTGGATTGGTCAAAAAAATCTTATGCTATCAAAATTGATGATGATAGAGATTCAAATTATGACATGGATAGTGACGCTCAAAGTTGTGTTGATGTTGATAGGGATTAGTCTGATGATCATTTTGTTTTTTTTGAAAGGTATGTTAGAGGAATTGGTTCAAAATTGTTAAATAAAATGGGATATAGAGACACGTTCGAAAAAATATAGACAAGGAATGATGAAGACATCTTAGGCTATGCTTATTTTATTATGTTGGTTGCAGGTTGAGTTGGCTAAGTTGATTTTGTTAGCCACCAATGTCTACATTCATTTGGTTGTTACCAACCAAATTATGCTTCTATTGCATATTCTATATTTTGTAATATGTGTTGTGCTATTTAAGCATTGATAAATAATAAAAATAGAAATAAATATTTAATAATTATGTATCATTGGTATCAAAGTGGTAGATTTTTCTCCTGTATAGGTAGGGCACCATGCTACCTATCTAGGATAACACTTTTGAAGATATATCTCAAAAACTCAAAATAATCATTGATAAACTCTAGTAGATTCGAGTTGCCATGCTAGTAGAAGAAATATTAGCAAAAGACAAACATCTGCTACAGAAATAATTCTTCTTTTGGAAGAAATTGCTATAGGAATTCTTGTTGCTGCAAAAATTATTGAAGGAACACCTAGAATCGAACCAGGGTCTATGGACAATAGGCCCATCATCCTCCCACTAGAACATATTGTTATTAAGGAAAAAAACTCTAAAGGTCTCTTTGAAGGAGACCCTTGTGTTGTTGTTAAAGCAATAAAAAAATGAAGAAATTAAAAATAAAATCTTTAAAAGCTTGTTTTATGGAATGTCTATTGTAGATATAGACAAAGAAGAGTCTCTATCAACAAAAATCAAGGATTTACTGCCTCTTGAAGTAGATAAAGAAGAGTTTGAGAAACCAAATCTAGGAGCCATGTGACCTCCTACCTTTGTGGCATTTGTTGTGGCCACCCTAGTTGTTCTTGCTAGAAATGCAAGGAATATGGTGAACCTACGCAATTGCAACAACAAGTGGAGAAATTATCGTAATCAGATCATTGATGGCTATCTAACAACATCTTGAGACCAGACGTTCTAGATCTACACAACCCTCTACACCGCATACCTCCTTAGTTACCAGAACACAATCCTCTCGTATTTTAACATGCGCTTTGGGAAAATTGGTTCGTCAAAAGATGATGCAAATTTTTCTTTTTTGCCATTGAAGACTACTGCATACACGAGAATATTAGAAACAAAGAAAAATTTGAAGGGCTCAACCTTTCCCCACCCCTTCCAAAATATGTGTACCCCAATGCAGGCTTATCATGCACTTGCATCTGGTTGGCCATGCATGTTTATGTGTTGCCACATGTGTATGCAAAGTTGTGCATGATCACCGCACTTTCGTGCATTATGTGTTGCCATGCATATCATGCACTGGCCTACATGTGGACCATGTGGCAGGTGCATGCGCATTGCAAATTGCCATACATGGGCACAAAGTTGTGCATGCTAGCCTACATACAAGCCACATAGTAGGTTGCTTGTGCATTCCTCATGCACATGGGGTATGCTAGTGCATACCCCATGTGAAGCATGGTACACCTTCAATGCTTCACACAAGCCACATACCCCCTTCTCCTTGGGGGAAAAATTAAATTTAAACCTTAAAAAATTAATTGAATTATTGACTCTTTTATCAATTAAATTCAATTAATTAATTAAATTATGCACTTTATACTAATTAATTATTTTAAATAATTAATTAATTTTCAAAATAAAAGTTGTATTAAGGTGCATCAAGTCCTATGTGGAACTTTATTTTTGCTAAATCCATTTATATTCCTTGTAAGCATTGGTCCTATATAAATTTGTAATGAGTGCAAGATTGGTGGTACCCGAAATTCCAAGTTTTCTCCCACTTCTTGTAAAATCATTGGAGTCCAATGCTTATATAGTGTGGAGGAATGATGAGGACATCTTAGGCTATACTTTTTTATTACGTTGGTTGCAGGTTGAGTTGGCTAAGTTGAGTTTGTTAGCCACCTATGCCTATGTTTATTTGGTTGTTACCAACCAAATTATGCTTTCGTTGCATGTTCTATATTTTGTAATGTGTGTTGTGATATTTAAGCATTGAAAAATAATAAAAATGGGAGAAAAATTTAATAAATCTATATCAGGGAATGAAAGAGCCAATTGTACCAAAAATAAGACCAAAATATGAAGGTCTTGGATATACAGGATAGACAAGTAGTAATAAATCAGGAACTAAATTCATGACAAGAAAAAGTGACATCAAATTAGTGATAGAGACTGATCAAATTAGTAACAATGAAGGATAAAATGGAAAAAGAAATTTTGTAATAGGGAATATATGTAATCATTGCAATAGATACGAACATAAGATAGAGAAATTTTAGAATCTCTATTGTTTTGAAACCTATGGAGGATATAATCATTGTAAAAAATATTGTCTACATAAAGAAAGGAAAAACCACAAATAAAAAATATATTATGGATGGATAAGTATGAATGAATGGGATAAGATGAAAGGAATGTTGTATGGTTTCTATAAAAGGAAACCAAGTGTGATAAAAAATTAAAGTTTATTGAATGTAAAGAATGATATTGGTCTTACCATGAAGAAATGTGAAATGAATGATTATGACCCAAGCATAGCTTGGGAGGTGACCTATAGTGAAAGCACCTATAGTGATGATTATACAAAAAATATGGTCTTATGGATGTTCTAGTGGATGACCCAGAGACAATTATAATCTAGAGGTGACCTAGAGGTATATTCCTAAAGGTAGTGACCCAGAGGTAGTGACCCAGTGGAAGTTACCCAGAGGTAGTGACCCAAAGATAGAGATCTAGAGGTAGACCCAGAGGTAGTGACATAGAGGTAATGATCCAGAGGTAGAAACCTAGAGTCAACTAAGATACATTGACCCATAGGTAGACCTAATGAACCTTGCATAATTCTAACCATACCAAAGCCATAGCTAAATAATGTAGAGAAATAATAACAAAGAATGAAGGCAACCTTCATACCTAATAATATAATACGAGGGGGTGTTTGAAGTATTATATTATTAGGTAAGAATGTTGCCTTCATTCTTTGTTATTATTTCTCTACATTATTTAGCTATGGCTTTGGTATGGCTAGAATTATGCAAGGTTCATTAGGTCTACCTATGGGTCAATGTATCTTAGTTGACTCTAGGTTTCTACCTCTGGATCATTACCTCTATGTTTCTACCTCTGGATTATTTAGACCCCTTGTAAGTATTATTTTGGTAGAATGATTTATATTTTATATAATGTATCTGTCAATATGAGAGAAAGTGCAAGGTGTTAAGATAGAGAATGAAGAGTCACATGATATGTGGCAAGATGATAGTTTTATCTTAATGAGAGGAATATGAAAGGATGCATCTCCTATATGTTTTAGGAGAGCAATAGTTAGAGTACTAAAATTTCATGTAAAATTATATATTGGAGATAAAACTCCATGTAATGTAATCCATCTGAATATATTGAATGTAATAGTGAATATTTCATTGTGAGATATTATTGTTATTTTTTGAATGCATTTTCATTGACGTTATTTTGATCTTGGGATATTGAATTATGAGATAATCTAAGTTGAAATCTAAAATTTTAGGCTTTGGTTAAAGCAGTACAATATGTGAGTTATATGATCAATAGGACACCCACCCATTCTATTCAAATCATGGTGTCTTTGTTCCACATTCCTATTGATTTACAACACAATCTTTAGTAGGAAATTCATAAATGCATTTTTGTTACAAATGATATGAGGTCAAATGCATATCAAAGTTATGATCTACATACCCTCAAGGTTATTCTAGCATAATTTCAATCCTACTTCCAATTCTTCTTAATGGAACCTCTCCATCCCATCGTATTCCCATTGATATTGGCTCTTAGTGACCTTCTCGAGTCCCTCTTCTATGCTTCTTCTAGTTAATAAATACTTTAGATCATGTTTTTGCCTTCTAATTTATTAGTTCATTAGTGAATAAGATTGATATGTCTTATTTATATATATTAGTTGATATTATTGTCAGTTTTGATGGTGTATAGATGTAGATACCCTAAATTGAATCACCCAATTTGACAAGTTATCCATATAGCATGTAAATAACATAATTTAATGACTTAATTCATATTTATAACCCAAATATTTAAGCCTTCTATCTAATTAGGAAAAATTATGGCTTACAATCAAGAGGTACAATTTTGCACCTGGATGTTTCTTATCCAAATTTTGAGACCCGATCTCATCTCATATAACCAAGCCTACAATGGTTAGATTGGTGGTATCTCAGTATTGGTAACGAAGGCATAATTTTTTAGTTTTAGGGTCAAACCTAAAAATATTAGATCCTCCACCCCATTAATCTTCATGTCATTTATGGTGCCACTTTACCTTGGATACACATCATCTACCTCCATTCCCATTGGTTGTCATTTTTGAAATTTTCCTCATTAACCTCAAGATAAGGATTTTGAAAATGTTTCCCTACCATCTCATCACCATGAATGCTCTAAGCTCCTACTTCCAAGGCCATGATATCTATAAGGATCACCTTCATTGAAAACATTTTCAAGCTAAGAAAACTCTAATAATTTATCTTCTCGCTTGCCCTTCTTATGCTCTAAGTCCTCATTATGATCTCATTTTGGTGCTTGAAAGTTTTCTTAGGGACAAGGGAGAGAATTCACTCTCTCCTTGGTTGTTATAACTTTCCCTTTAAATTATTTTAATTTTCTTACTTTTTTTTTACATACTAACATTTCATTTTGATCATAATTATCATTTTTCTTCTTGTTCAATTACTTTTATTCATGATTATAAGTATTTTTCATATATTACTTGAATTTCTATTGTTTTATTTCCATAGTAGAAGTTTCTCCTCAATTTTTTACTATTGGATACCCTTTGACCTTGTTTCCAATTTAATATCTAGCTATTGGTTCTATCATTTTCTTGTGCAGGCTCATAGGAAAAAAACATATCTTGATTTGTGCAAGGCTTGATTCTACTTGCCTAAGACTTGGGGGTAGAATTTTGCCCTTCTCCTCCACTATATGGGACCTCCATATCTTTGGATACCCTCTCCTATACCTAAATATTTTCTACCTACTTTGACTTAGTAATTTTATCCCCATTTATTTCTACATTATCTCTCAAGGTGAAAATGTTCTATATCATATACAAGGTGTGATTTTGCCTATCGTACCAGCATTAATCACCACCATAGACAACCTATTTCATAATATAGTTACTATCTTAAATGAACATAAATATTCTATCCTCTACTCAAAATATCATAGATATACAATTTGCACTCTACCTCCTACACTTTGCTCATAGGGAAAATTGCACCATAAAATCATAGAGCATGTTTTTGTTGTCCATGCACTTATAGTCTCTTTTCTATACTTGTTTTTGGTCATCTAAAGGACCTCAAGGGTCTGACTACTAAACAAAGGAATGCTCTCTATTTTTGTACCTATAATATCCTTGAGAATTATTATTTTGTCTAATTTTATCTTTGTTTAGTAGGTAGTATAGAATTATGTGCTAGTTCTAAGAGGTGTGATATTGCAGAATTAGATGATAGAAGTTCCAAGGCACATTTCTACCTCAGACATTGGGTAAGATATATTATTTGGCAAGTTTTATTACTTTCTTATTATTTGATAGCTTTTATTTTTTGTTTTTTGTTTTCTTACCTTCCATTTTGTTTTAAGACACATTAAAGAGAGAAAACCAAGGAATTTTTAAGTTAGTTTTTATTGGTTTTTTGTTTAAGAAACATAAAAAGAAAAGACAGAAGTCAAAGAATTTTGGAATTAATTTGTTTATATTTTTTATTAAATTAGGTATAAAATAAAATTTCATGTAGATTTGCATTAGTTTAGACTTGTGTGTTCATTATCTTGGACCCTAGCATAAAAAGAAAATATTTATTTTCTTGCAATTAGGCGTAGTATTCATTAAAATTGAAAAGCACTCCGGTTAGCTCTTGTATACATGAATTTTATTTGATTAATTTTAGGTTGAAGTTATCACTTAACATAGCACTTATTCCTCAAAATAAAATTTGATATTTTCAAAAGAACACATCAGACTTAGAAACCTTTAGCACTCTCAAACAACACTTTTACATTGAGAGTAGGCCCCTTGTAAAGTTAGCTCATGGATCCTTGATCTCACATGCCTACAATAGGTTCATATAGTGTTATATGTTGCTTCAATTGGTGCATGTCTATATTTTATTACTCCTTACATATATATCCCTATAATTTATAGAATCAAAATCTCCTTTAGGATGCAAAGTTTATTTTATAGCAAGAATATTATTAAAATCTCTCTCACCCTCAAATTTATATAAGGTCAATATTAATGGTGACCAAGTTGATTACCATGAATAAAAGGGATGTTATAAGTGGCAAGGGTCTACGTAGACAAGATATAATTTTATTATGAATAACAAAACTTGGGAGTTGGTTTTCCTACCTAATGTTGAGAATATTGTTGGATGCAAATGGATTTATAATAGTTAATTTGGTATTGATGATCATATTGAGAAGCATAAGGATCAAATTTTAATGAAGCATTTTTTCCATAAGGAAGTATTTGATTAAAGTGATGATTTTAACCTATTTTTGACATGGAATTCATCCATATGATCCTCTTTATTTTCAGCTCATCATGTTGAGACGTTCACTAAATGGATATCTAGAGTTTATTTCTTCATAAGGATCTTCAAGAGGATATTTATAAGTAATAGCCACATGATTTGTTTAAGATGATTTTACATTCTAGTTTGAAGACTTAGAATATCCTTATATGGGATTAAGCAAGTACATTGAGCTTCATATGATAAAATCCAAAATTTCTTTCTTGATTAAGTGTATTTTTTACAATGAGGTGGATAATGATATTCATATCAAGCATTTGAGTGTGGGATGATCATTTTTTATGAATTATGTTGATAATCTAATAATTCTATTGTTTAACAATTTGAAGCTATATATACATTTGAGATGAACAATTTAGGCCTATTTCACTTTTTATTTATAAATTGTTTAGTATTATTTAGGGATTTCTCTATCTTATACGTAGTATAATTTTGGATAGATAATTATATATTGTATCTAATATGAACATGTGAAATTTTAGGGGCATGTATTTATGCTTGAAAATAAATAAGAATAAAGTTTTAGATATTTGTAACCAAAATGCATCTCTATCCATTTTGACACATAAGCAGAAGATAAAATACAAAAAGACAAGTCATATGTATATAAATTATATTTAATATTCACATTGTAACTCATTGAAGAACAAAACCATTTCCATATGGGTGACCATCTAATTCATGGAATATGAATAATCCCATTTCCATGCAAGCGACCTTCCATATTCAATACAATGGATTTGCAACACACCAAAAATACCATTGATTGTAAAAAGCATGAGTAATTGATGCAATGTTATAGCCTCACAAATTTTCTCATATAATGCTTGCATTGTACTCTATTTTCTGAGCAATAATACCATTTTGTTTTTGGATTATATTTCTATGTTCTAATTTATTATATATATTTGTTTTATGTTATGTTAATTTTGTATTATACACTTTCTTAACCTTCATTAATTCAAAATTATGATTTTTAGATCAATGGAATAAAGAATATCTATATTTTAAGTGTGGTCCATAAACACAAGTGTAGGATATCAAAAGTTTAGGTATCAAATGTGATATTCCTCTAATTACCTCCCTTGTGATTTCAAATTATCTTAGATGGGAATTAAAATGGACAATGCTAAGACAATTGATCATTTCAAGGAGATATTGAATGAAAAACTCATGAAATAAAGGAATCAAATTATGGATCAATTTGATCAAATTATTCAATGTATCCATACTACAAATTTTACAATATATTCTACATGACCTCTCATTGCCCTAGCACTATTCAATGCTCCTTCACATTTGGTGTAGGTGAATTTTTATATTCCTATTCTTGAAGGAAAAATTAATACTAATACCATAGAAAATTAGTTAGATTAATTATCTTCATATTTCTTTCTAAAGAAATTTATTGATGGTAAGAAAATCACTTTACTAAAAGATTCATTACTGATTCAAAATTGGTGGGAAGCATATTTTAACAAGATCAACGAGGAGAATGAAGATGAAGAATAGTGTTAACAATGGATTATTTCATGGAATTTGTAAAGGAATATTATTATTCCATGAGATCCTATGAAGACCAACACATACAATGGTAAATATTTTTATCAAGGTAAAGACTAGTCAGTTCAAGATCATATTGATCCTTTCCATTTCATGGTAGTGAAACTAAGTATTCAAGATAATAAAATACATCAAATCCTTAGGTACCATAGTTAACAAAAATTAAATACTTGAGAGGACATGGATCTCATCGAATTCAAGAAATTGGGAGAGCATACTAACTTCTTATCAAATTGAAGCATAGACACAAAAATAAAAGCCAAAAAGGGAAGAGAAAATAACAAGAAATAGAACTCTAAGTACCATCCAAAGAAATCCAAGGGTGATGCTCCAAAGTATAAAGACAAAGGGGTCAAACCCAATATTAGAATTGGAAGTAAAAAAAGAGTTCTAAGAAAATAATCCCCTAAAATCAAAGACTGGAAAATGATATGATTATAACTAGTATAGTTAAAATTCCAAGAAGAGGTTCTAAGAAATTCACTGATTGTTTGCTAAGCCACAACCTATTGTTGTGCTTGCACAACACACTCCAGTCTGCATGGATTAGGGACCCATATTTTAAATTTTTTATGAATTCTCTCTTATTTGCTTGGGTCTGTGCATGATAGCCAATCTTCCAAAAAATTAGTTTTTTTAGAAGAAAGATTTTGATTATAGGTGCCCAATTTTTGCTTACCTTGAGTTTGTTGCAATTTTTATTACCATTGTGTCTAGTAATTTTTTTAAGAATTGAAATAACCCATATTAAATCCTAGGCTTGGAATAGGCTTTCCAACAAGTACTTATGTGCCTATGTTCCCATAGCCTTAACACCTTAAAACTGCTTAAAATCAGACATTGCAAACTTGAATTTTCTCTTGACAACACAAGCAACTCCACCTTTGTGTCTCTATATATATTTCCATAATAAATAAGATTTTATGAAATTATTTTCATTATATGCTCCTCGAAAAGAGATTTCCATAAAGTATAACTTTACCTATGTTTCAAGGAGATTTGAGGTTCAAAATTACTTATTCATGTAGGCTATCCAAGCTACCATGACCAAGGTCATTCCCACAAAATTATAACAAAATAGTTGTAAGTTAAAAAATCAAGCAAGGAAATTATCCAGAAAAAGATTTCAGACTATTGAAAGTCTTCTCTAAGCTATTAAAAATTAATTTTGGATTATTGATAATAATTTTCGAGCAATTAGAAGTCATTTTTAGGCTATTGGAAATTAGATTCGAGGAATTAAAAGTCATTTCCAAGCTGTTGGAAATTAATTCCAAGCAATTAGAAATCGTTTATGGGCTATTGGAAATTATTTTTGGGCTATAGAAAATCATTTTTGGGCAATTAAAAATCATTTTCAAAATATTAAAAGTTATTACTGGATTATTGGAAATCATTTCCATTATGTAGAAAATCATCATTTTCAAGCAATTTGGACTATTGAAAATAATTTCTAAGCGATTGGAAATATCCTGAATCATTCTTGCGCCATTGATGATGTAAACACAAGAGTTGGAAAATTTGAATTACCAATTTCAAAAAACCTAAGGGGAGATAAAAAAAGCCAACAAAGACAAAGTACGAGAAGCAAAATGCACAAGTCCGAAGTTTTTTCTAAGATGATGTAAGCATAAGAGTTAAGAATACTAAAATTTTGCAATGCAAGAAGACTGATAAGTGAAAGAAAAATAAAGCTAAAGTCCAGATCATGGAAAAAAGGTAAACTTGGAGAAATAAGAAGTCGAAAGCCAAGTAAGCCAAAGTTGCACTTTTTTAACTGCTGATGTAAAAATTGGCATTAAAAAAGTTTGACAATGCACAAACTCAAACTAAATGCCAAGGCAAAGAAATTGCCATGGCCATTTAAATTTTTTTCTTAGATAATGGAAATTTAGCACCTTGCTATTAAAAATTAAACCTAGCAATTGGAATTTTACTGGGCACTTAGAAATTTTACACAAAAATCGACCAATGCCTAAAAATGAATGATGCTATTAAATGCAAACTCGAGGAAATATTGAAGCAATTTCGAAAGGCCAACGATATAAATGTAATCTTGGGATATAAAAAAATCCAACCTAGGAACTATAAATGCATAATGCCAAAAGCACCAAACTCTAATGGGAAATATTGATACCAATAAAAGTAAAATCCTGGTAATTGAAAGTTATCACTAAAGTGCCTTGAGAGAGATATGAAATGTAGACCAAACATCACGGTGTGAGAAAAATACGAAGAATTATTGGAGAGGGTAAAATACCACAAAAAAATTCATTGGAGGGTGTAAAAGAGGAGGTCGAAAGGCACATAAATTACTAAAAAATTGAAGTCATAGGAAATTGCAGAATTTCGTCAAAAAAAGAAAAAATTTACTTGGAGGTGAAATATTTGTTTGAAAGGAAGCAAAAAGAGAGAAAGAATCAAATGAGGAGAATTAAAATAGACAAACTAAAAAAAAACTTAAGAAATAAAAAATAAAAAATAAAAAGAAATGAGAAGCTTTATAATAATAATATAATGCCTTAATTTTTGCTTTGCAAAATATTTAAAATGGTTGTTCAAGATTAGAAGTGTTGATGCTATCTAAGAATACTTAAATGTGTAGAGCAGTTGGCACAAAGAAGTTAATGGCTAGTCCCATTGCAACTGAGAAAGAAGAGAACTAAGATTTAATAAGGTATGGCTAAAGTGTGGCTAAAAAATGATCCCAAGGAGCCAACATCATAGTGATGTTAGCATGGCACATATGGTGTTAAAATCCAACAAGTGGCAGAGTTTCATAAAATTAATGCCCAACCCACTTGTTGCAATTGGTAGATCTTAACCAATCAAATCCCAAGCTTTGAGAAAGTAAGCCGTGCAATAAAAGTAATCATGAGGAGCTCATAGCAAGAATTCCATGGGAAAAAAATCAAATCAAATCTCAGATTTTATTTGCCCTAGATGAAGGAAGATAAAATTTTATTGATTAAAATATTGTAAAGATGCAGCTACATTTTTTTTTATTTTTTAAAGATTGAAAAATAAATTATATTAATAGAAGTTGTATTACAAAGTAAAATGAGCCAGATAGGAAACAAGGGAGAAAGAGGAGCCTCCTCCAATCCCTCCTGGCTCAAAAATTACCCATACACCTGGTGAAAGTGCTATCCTCATCATCAATGCCTATCTCAGTATGGGCCTTGATTGGTTTTGAACCTGCCTTGGGAGTAACTTGACACTGTATATAAATAATATATCAAGCATTGTGGAGGTTTCCATGAGATCGATGTTGACTACCATTCATTTAAACCACTTCCCATGAAGCACTACAAACATTATATAGGTGGGTTCATTGAAAACAACACCTGAGGCCACCATTATGCAGTTATCCATGCACATCAACAACACCTGAGTTGAATTCCAATTTTCCTTGTTCATCTGAATTCCGTAGACCATCCATCTATCTTCATACTATTTTGAAGTCATTCTTGGCATCTTGATCATGTCTGACATACCTATTGCTCTATGGGGTGGAGGCTTATTTTCTCTTAATCTAGCCATACTCAATAAAATGCCTATGGTTGTGTGTGTTCTATTTTTGAAAGCCATCCACCTTGGCCACTCTGAGTCTACTGGTAGTAATGTCATACAGTAGAGCAACAATGGCCTGAAGATGAAGACACAGGAGCCTATGGTAGTAAGCCAAGAAACTTGCTTACCCAACTTGACACTAGGATAACTTATCATTTGTTTCCTTCAGGGCCATTGCTCACTAGCCTAACTATGATAGATTCATTAGAATCACTATCTGCTCTACCTATTCTGCTATCTTCCTATACCACCTCTCGTATCCCTTGGATTTTTTGGCACCAACTTATCTGATTTTCCATCTGAGAGTCCATGTATTGCCCTTCCTCCAACTCCTTTCCCCATTTTTCTAAATAATCTACCACCCTATTTCCCTCTCGCTTGATATGCGTAATAAAGACATCTTGAAAAACCTTCCAAATATTTCGAACTACTTCCACCTTCCTTCTCTCCCCAATTCCTAGCACCTAGAAGGGTCTTATCGGATCCAAGATTCCAACCCATACCTGAGAGTCTATCTCTATCCATAGCCTATGTAAGTGTAGATTCACAGCTATCATTGACATCGATAGGATCACCTATCCTTCTACTTCATTATTTGTTGTCTCCCCCATACCTTCTACTCTCTAGTACACCTATTCTCCTTTCCAATTCCTTATGATAAGGCCAAAACCAACTTTTCCAGGGTTTTTAGTAGAAGCCCCATCCGTGTTAGCCTTCACCCACTCTCTGGGAGGCGGTCTCCACTCTATGTCACTTGGGGAATTCTCACCTATACATCCAACCCTTAGTTGTTTTTCTTTTATAGTTATTCCAAAGCTCCTAAGGATAGTCACTTCCTCCATTTCTATGTTTGTTTCCTCCTGTAATCTAATAGATAGTGTTTCCATTACCTTACTAATAATCCTCTCCCATACTTGCTCCCTTGTTTTGTGCTCTGATCTAAATATGTATGCATTTCATTCTAGCCATAACTGCCACCATATGAAGCTGGGTCCCAACTTCCATGCCATTTTCATTGTTTTAGTCTTAAAATTGCATTGTTTCCATTTCTCATAAAAGCTTTCTCGACTCGCAAATATTTCCCAACATTGTCTCATCTGCCCCCACCAACTGATCCATATGTCTCTGGCAAAAGAACACCCAAAAAATAGGTGATTCAAGGTCTCCTCTGCCTTCCCACATAGAACACATTTGGAAGGCCCGTAGAAGCCTCTTTTTCTCAAATTATCAAATGTCAAGCACTTTCCATGGTTAATCAACCATGAGAAAATGTTAATTTTTGGCCATCCTTCCTTTTGCCAAACAAATATCCATGGAAGTGGTGTTGGGGCAATCTCATATCCATAGGCTACCTTGTATCCCTCCTTTACCTTATATATTCCCAACTTGCTTCCTCCCCATCCAAGTATATCCCTCTTGGAACCATCCTGAATTGGGTGTCTTTGGAGATATCTCCATAGTTTTTTGGTTAGTTCCTTTGTCCCCCTCATTGGCCATTCCTTGGGATGTTTCCATTGTAGTAAGTCTGGCACATGTTGATTCCATGATTTCATATAGTGAGAGGCTTTCAACCACCTTACCTCTTGGAGCTCTACTTTCCAACTCTCCATCTCTAGGAATGTCTGAATAATTGGTTGGGATTGATTCCATGAATCCTCCCAAAAGAGAGCATCCTTTCCATCCCCTAACTACCAATATAGGTATGGAATTATTAACTCTTGGTCCACTTCCATTGTTCTCCATATTATAGATCCCTCTCCTTCCACTCTGAGTCTTGGGATGTTCTCCTCAGCCACTCTTAGGTGATATTTGGCTTGTAGCAGTCTGCTCCATAAGCCCCCAACAACTGTAATCCATCTCTAGTATAGCTTCCCTACTAGTGCCCTATTGTTTTGGGATGTTGATCTTATCCCCAAGCCTCCCTATTTTTTTGGTTGACATATCTTCTCCCACCCAACTAGTGCTAATTTATGTTCTCCCCTTATACCTGACCACAAAAACTTTCTTGTGTGTTTGTCAATATCTTTTAGAATTCCCTTTGGAGCTTGAAGTATGGAAAATTTATAAACTGGAAGGGCTTGTAGCACAACTTTAATCATTGTAAGCCTTCCTCCCAAGCTTAGCCATTTGTGCATCCATTTGCTCAACTTAGCTTGTAGTCTATCAATCAACACTTTCCACTCCTTGCTTTTTATTTTCTTTGTAGACAAAGGTACTCCTAGATACTCTATGGGTAAAGGAGTTTCCATGAAGTTCAACAGTTGTATAATTTTATCTCTCACCCTCTTCGTTGTATTGAAAAAGACTATTTGAGACTTTTTTCATTTAAAGTTTTCCCAGTAGCTTGAGTATACCCATCTAAAACTTCTTTTATGTTTCTTGCTACTAGGAGATTGGCTTGACTAATAAGAGTAGTATCATCCATAAATTGGAGGTGATTTACCTCAATTTGAGAGCCTATTTTTAGACCCCTCAACCTCCCCTCTTGTCTCCCTTTTTCTAGCAGTCTCCCTAGACCCTCTGCATATAGGATAAAAAGGTAAGGGGAAAGAGGGTCCCCTTGCCTCAACCCTCATCCTGCTATGAACATGGGAGAGGGACTACCATTTACTAGAATTGAGAATGATGTAGTCTGTGTACATGCTTTTACCCAGTCTCTCCACCCCTCTCCAAAGCCCATTTTTTCTAAAATCCTTTGCATAAAGGTCTAGTCTACTCTATCATAGGCTTTAGAAAGATCTAATTTAATGAACATACCTGGGTCCTTCTACTTGGACATTATGTGTATCACCTCTTGGGCCACTACTATTCCATCTAGAATTTGTTTACCTTCAACAAAACCACCTTGCTCACTTGAAATCAGATTTGGTAAAAAAGGTTTTAACCTCTCCACCATAAGCTTTGTTAATATCTTGTATACTACATTACATAGTGAAATAGGCCTATAATTACTAATTATCTCGCTAGGTGGGCCCTTAGGAATTAAGGTAATAAAAGTATGATTCAAGGCTTTTAACATTTGCTTACTCTATTTGATTTCCTCCAATACCTCCACCACTGCTTGGCCCACAATTTCCTAGAAGTTCTGATAAAATTCAATGGGGAACCCATCTGGTCCTAGGGTCTTTCCTGTTTGTATTTTTTGTATGATCCATGATGTTTCTTCCAAAGAAATTTCCTTCATTAATAATTTATTGTGTCTAGGTTCGACTGATTATAGAATTACCTCTAGTATCTTCTCCTGCCATGTTGCATTCAAATTTTCATTGCTATTGAATAGGGTATGGAAGTACTAATTTGCTATAGTTTTCATTTCACTTCCATTGGTTTTTACCTAACCCATCATATCTATAAGGCCTGTAATTCTATTATGTTATCTTCTAGTTGTTGTTGTCTTATGGAAGAAAGTTGTGTTTTGATCCCCCTCCTTTAACCATGTAACTCTAGCTCTTTACCTCTAGTAGATCTCTTCTTGTTCCTCCAATGCTTCCTCTCTCCTAAGAATTTTTGCCTCACGTTGCAACAGATATTCTATAATAGTTCCTTGTCTTATCTCCCTAGCAATCTTCTCCTTCTGATCCTTGATTTCGTTCTTTTGGATTCTAGTGAGTTCCTTCTTGTGTTTACTCCACCCCTTTAGTTGGGTCCTCACATATTTTAGTTGTTTGTGGAGTTTGAATTGGGTTGTCCCAAATCTTGGTTTCCCTACTTCCCACCATTCCTTTAAGTGGTCCTCCAACTCCTCATCTTTCAGCCACCATAGCTCAAATTTAAAAGTTCCTACGACTTTATGATTATCTTCTTCTATGGTAAGGCTTACTAGAAAATGGTCTGAAGAAAGCCTATCCATGACCCTCCCTTGATGCTTGGTATGCAAGTATAATTCCTCCCCCATGAAGAAATGATCCAAGCAAGATTTGACTATCTCACCTTCCTTTCTTCTATTTTTCCAGGTCATGGAGCTATCCATAGTTGGGATATCTATTAGGTTCATTTGACATGTTATTGCTGAGAAGAACCTATCCTTTTCCTCCAACATGGCTCTACCTCCTTGTTGTTCCTCTATTCTAATATTTGCATTGAAATATCCCCCCATGATCCATTGGTCCTCCGGGTAGTTGTCTCTGAATGTCTGGATGGCCACCCATTGATCCCTCTATAATCTGATTGTCTATGCTCCATAGAAATTAACTATAGTCTATTTTTTCCCATTTTCCTTATTTTGTAACTAAACCATCAACACCCCTCTCGTGGAGGCCACCCCTATCACTAGGAATAGTTGGTGATTCCACATAGTGGTCAATCCCCCTGATTTCCCCTATGTCGATTGAGTAAGGATCTCTCTTTTTTCCATATCCTCTTATTTATTTTTTGTAAGTCTTCTCCTTGCATTTTGGTTTCCTATAATAATATTATATCTAGACTCGTATCCATGATAATATTTTTGACTACCTTTTGTCTAGGGTGACTGCCTAAACCCCTCACATTCCAAGTAATTAATATCATTGAGAATTGGGAGAGAAAAAATCAACCATCGATTTTACCTTTCCATTCTGGCTCAAATTTCTTCCTTGTTCCTCCATATTTTCCTTGTTTGACTTCCTCCCTGCTGATTGGTTTGGTTTTTGTTTCTTCTCCATTTGATGAATCCCTAAAGTAGGGTCATCTTTGTTCTTATTTCCTTCTTTCATCTCTATTTCTTGAGGTAAGACTATCCCCTACTCCATTTCCCCTCTTGTGGTCTCCCTCATGGGTTGAATCTCCTCTTCCATGAGAGAGGTTGTGTCTGGTTCTGCTCCTTGCTTGTTCCTCGATGCTACATTGGAGTATTGTTCTTAATTATTTAGTGTGACCTAGTGAATATCCTCCTCTAATCCTTCCATTTGAAATTCCCCTTCTGTTTCCAAGCTTCCAAGTTGTTTGAATATCTCATATCTGTTGTTTGTTCTTCCCACTTTTCCTCCTTGTCTCTGATTACTTTGTTGATTTCTTTTGTTTGGCCTTCTGATTACTTGTTGGAAGCCCTCAGAGTCTATTGGGCCTTCCCCTACCTTCTGATTTACCTTCTACTAAAGATATTGGCCCACCATGTTAATATTTGCTTTTATCCCCTCTTGTTCTAGTTGATGATCCTTACCTGTTGGGCACATTCTAGCTAGATGTCCATGAGCGTGGCACACCCTACATCTGAATGGAACAACCTCATAATCTAGTTGTTGGCGCCAAATAAAATCCCCTATTTTTAGGTCTATCTCCATTGGAAGAGGTTTACTGAGGTCCATTTCTACACAAATCCTAGCAAAAGTTGTCGATCCTCCTAAACTGTTTCTCTTGATCTACCCTGATAATGTCCTAGTAAGTTGCCTATTGCCTCGAGTACCTCCTCTTTCCAAAATTCAAGGGGAAGGGAAAATAATCTTACCCATATTGGTACTATGGTCGGTTCCACCCTCGGGTCGAATCCCATCTTCCATGGTTGCAGGAATAGTCCCATTGGCCCGTGATGATACGACCCTCCCTCAAATACTTTTTGTCGGTCTACCATTGACGTGAACTCCACAAAAAAATACCCATTTGGGAGAGTTAGAATCTCGTATTCTCCTTCCAGATGCCATTGTTTCCTTATCCACATGTGGAGGAAGTGCAAGGATGGTCTGAAACCCATGAATTTACCTATTAGGTTGTGTTTCATCTTATAAACTATGTCCTGGGCTACCCAGTCCTCTGCTATTTCCAAGACTGGTATTTCTTTTGCCTATGGTAAACATCCATTCACCCTTCCAAGTAGAGAATCCTCCTTTTGTCACTTCCCCATGGTATTTATGATTGTCCTTGCCTATGTTTGATAGTCGCTAAAGCTATCTAGGGTTCCACATAGCTTATCCAGGTATGAGATTCCTTGTTTTGGAGGATCTGGTATCGAAGTACCTATGACCCCCATTCTTGGCCATGACCCTTACTGTTGAAAGACCCTCCGATGGGATTGATCCTCTTTGATGTTGTTTCTCATGAGAAAACATTCTCCAGGCCTCTGCCCTAGCCTTCGAAACCCTAGTTCATTTTTTCAAAACTCATGCCCTTTGATTTTAGAATCAAGATGTGTGACCAGGAGATCCAAATAATTTGATAATTGAATAATTACATTAATAGTATAGTTTAGAAACTATAGTTTAAATAGATTACAAAATAGCTAATCCAAACTGAATGAACTATTGTCATGCCAAACAATCTGCCAAGAGGAAGAGAGTTTGGTTTAGAACTCTTCACCTAGGATATTTAGGAAATTAACCATTAGATATTTAAGATAGTAAATATCTACATGGTAGAAAGTAGAAAAGTAAATGTAATAATCTACCTATGTAGTATAATGCAATATACTACCTATTTTACCTAGTGGAGTAAAAGGGTAAATATCCCAAAGAATGGAATATTACTCTAACATCCCCCCTTATTACATTATTTGGGTAATGTATATAACTACCCCAATACAGTGAAAAAGATGTTGAATTGTTGGTTCTTGCTCTGTCACAGTGCTCTGGCTGCTCCTAAGCAAAAAGTGGGTCATTCCTCACTTTGTATTCACATCAACGAATGTCCTTATTGTAATATTGTCATCCAATCAAATTACATGGGTAACCAGTCACTACAATCACTAGGTGTAGTAGAGTAGATCACTTCATACGAGGTTCATTCAGTTAAAAAATGAGTTTACAAAAGATAAGGTAGCTAAGGTGTCGATTGCTGCCAAAAATGCACCCTTATAAGTTTCCTCCTTTTTTGTAAAACATGTTGTAATGAAATTTCTGAAAGAAGTGTGACTAAGGTGTCGATCGCTACTGAAAATGCACCCTTATAAGTCTTCTTCCCTTTTTACAAAAAATTGTGAAGAAAAGCAACATATACCCCCTTAATTGGAAAGATGTGCAACTCAAGAAGCTTTGTGAAGGATTTTACAAATATTGCCTCCTAGGCAATTTTACACCAGAAAATTCCCTCCTTTTGTTACAAGAACTTCAAACAATGAGAGTTTGCTATTTATGAAGCCTAAAAAGAGTTACAAACACCCATTTATTACAAGTACTTCAAAAAAAAAATTATGCTATTTTATGAAGCCTAAAAAAGAGAGAGAGGAAATGGTGCTTTCTTAAGGTGACAAAATGTGTTTTCCCTCTACAATATTGTCTTAGTAAGGAGCACTTTGTGTGCTCTCTGAACCAGAATCAGAATCGGAATTAGACACTTCACTAGCAATATTGCCTTTATGTTGCTTCTGTGATGTGCCTTTGCATTTTATCTTAGTTTTCCATGCTGAATAATTAGGACCTTTAAGCAATTGTGTATCATTTAAGTATTTGTTGATAGTTGCCATGATGAAGATCCTAGAATTTGTACTAAGATGATCCTTCTTTCACTCTTAAGTGATATTTAATGGCATCTGTAAAATCCTTTTGAAGAGAGATAATCACTTGGAGGAAATTAAGCCAAACAAATAAGAGATGAAAGATAATTCACTCAAAAAAACATTTAATGGTACCTGCCTGAAAATCCTCTCAAAGAGGGATAATTAGTTTGAGGAAATTAAGCCTAACAAATAAGCGTGAATTAGGGGTTTTGTTATTTTTAGGAGAGGTTATCAAGTGAAATTGGCTTTAAATATGTGCAATGGTTAACAAAATTTTATTAGTGAAAATTTGGGGTATGGAGTGTTCTTGATTCTATGAATTATAATTGCAAAAGAAATAATGCAATAATCAAACAAGAATACCCACAAAATTCTTATCACTTAGGTGTCAAATGCAACTGAAAAAGTACCTAATTTGCCAATGAAGGTGTCGAGTAAAATTGAAAATGCACCTTTAAACTTTTGCAACAAAATATGAATGTGTGTTGTGCAAAAAATTGATATGTTATGTCTCCTCATTGTCTTACAATTTTACAAAAGAAGTACAATGTTGTCTTCCCCCATTTATTTTGTAAAATTAACAAATCAAGCACTCCTTCCAAGACAAGTCGATACACGACCCACATTTGAAAGGCTTCCAGACCAATCGACAAATGACTTGGTTTTGATGGACCCAAGGATTCAAGTTCTCCTCAAGTTTGCAAAACAAATGTGCAATTTTATGTCTTATATCCCCCCTTGGAGAAAAAAAATGTACAATGCCAAGTTTGATGTTTTGCAAGTTTTTGTTTCTCCTTGTGTTACAATTTGACAAAAAATAATTCAAGTTTGATCCTTTATTGTATGATAAATTAACAAGGTTTGAGAAGAGTTTAGGGGTTTTAGGCTCTCTTTCTTTATGAGACAAAACTAGTGATTTCCAAAAGTTTTAAAGAGTCTCATAATTTGCAACAAAATTATGTATTCTTCCTTGTCTATTTATCTCCATGTGTGGAGAAAACAAGAAAACATTTAATTCTTGTAGTTGCAAAAAAAATATTGGCTTTAATGTTTTTCTATTTTAATGCACAAGATTATTAAAGTTCTAGAATTTAATTTAATAATAAAATACCTTTCAAAGTAAAAAATCACTCAAATTTGGTAAAAAAAGGATTTTTTATTTAAAAAAGTACTAAAGTATTAAAAAAAATCTAAAAATATAATACAAAAATACATAAAAAATAAAAATATTTTATAATATAGCCATATTATTTAAAAAAAAATGATTACCTTTGTAAAATTGGAGCGCGCGGGGGTCGATCCAATGACCTCACGCACATCAAGTTTTGAACTTGACCACTGCACTGTTGGGGTGGCTTTGGAAGTTAGCCCCATGTGCTAGTATTTGAAGACTGGGCGGGCGACAATTGGTTTTGTGGGAGTTTTATCCCACATTCATCCCAAAAAGGATGAAAAAAGGCTTTAAATGCCTTCTCATGTGACTAAATGTGTGATTGCCTTCGGGCAATCATGTAGCCAGCATAGCATCTTTGTCGTCGCCACTTGTCACCTCCATGTGCAACCTTATTTTTGCCATCGCCATGTGTCACCTTTCTGCCCTCACCTCATGTCACCTCTCTGCCCTCACCATGTGTCACACATGTAGTCACTCTGCCCTCGCCATGTGTCACCTACCTGCTTGGTCGAGTCAGCATAGGTTGATAGGCTTAGGTGTCATTGTCGATAGGCTAAGTTAGATCTTAGGTGTCCTTGTAGTAGGCTGAGTTAGATTTGGGTCAGCGCTTGGTGCATTGGCCTATGTTATGAGGGTGATCTTGCCCTAGAGAGGTTAGCGCTTTGGGCACTATGCTGAGAGTGTGAGGGCGCTCCTACCCTCGATGCACTCCTAGTTGGCTTGGCCATGTGGGAGCATGAGGACGCTCCTACCCTCTATGCACTCCTGTTGGCTTAGCCTTGAGTGTAGCTCTCCTTGTGGGTGGGAGACTTGAGAAGGCCTCACCCAATTATTGCTTGCGCTCTCGCAGTCACCGATGGATAGTGTCCTATCTGGTCGATCGCTTGCGGTCACTAGTGGATAGAGTCATGCCTAGTTGATCGCCTGCGGGTCCCACTGCCTATTGAGGTGGGGTCGGGGTGGGCCTAGAAAAAAATCCAGGTTGCTACCTCCTCTGCCTCTAGGCTTAGTGGGTTAAATAAATCATTAATCAAACATAAACTTAGGAAATTTAGGAATATTAGGAAGATAGGAAAAATAAATAAATTAAAGTCACCAAATGAAAATGGTGCTTCCTCCTGCGCGAGATCACCTTCTCCAGTGGAACGATTGCACTTCTTCCCTCCAGCTCCCTCCAGCTCTGATGCCAATGTGACCAGGAGATCCAAATGATTTTATAATTGAATAATTACATTAACAATATAGTTTAGAAACTATAGTTTAAATAGATTACAAAATAACTAATCCAAACTGAATGAACTATTGTCATGCCAAAAAATCTGCCAAGAGGAAGAAAGTTTGGTTTATAACTCTTCACCTAGGATATTTAGGAAATTAACCATTAGATATTTAAGACAGTAAATATCTACATGGTAGAAAGTAGAAAAGTAAATGTACTAATCTACCTATGTAGTATAATGCAATATACTACCTATTTTACCTAGTGGAGTAAAAGGATAAATATCCCAAAGAATGGAATACTACTCTAACAATATGCAGTTGCATTGAAAGCTAAAAAAATGTATAAATGTTGACCCACTAGGTAGTTAGAAGGGTCGAGAAACCATCCATTTGTAAGCCCTTAGACTTAGTTTCTTTGTTGTTTTATTTTTTAGTTGGGTGGGTTTTTTGAACTAAATATAATATTGTTATGAGCTCTATTTTGTAATCCACTAAAGTGGGCAAATTTGAACTAATGTATTCTATTATTATATTTATAATACAAGGCTTTTTAATTTTCCTATGTTTAATCTATGTATGTTGATGGTGTTTGCACTCAATTTATCTCATAGTATTTCTCTCATTTAAACATTACACCATCCTAGATCTCAAGTTGTGTGAATATTGGTTGTGTTAGGGCTAGTTTTAAATTGGAATTATTACTTTACCAGATTGGTACTAAGTTTAGGGTAGTATAAGTTTGTTTATTTTTATTTATTTTCTCTTACCCTTAAACCTTTGAATTTTCTTTGGATCATATTTATATTAGGAGTAGATTAATTTTTGCTTGAATCTTTGAAGCAGATTTTATTGTAGTTTTTTTAAGAGTTTTATATAGCTTCAAAATAATCATTGTTGTTGTGTATGCATTAATAATCTTAAGTGTAAATGAATAATATTGATTGGGTAATCATAGTTTGTAGAGATTCACATTTATCTTTCTTTGTCCAATATTAACTTTTATTAGCTTGTATGCATTATAATATCAGAGTAGTGGCTTTGTTTTCATACAACTAGGCAATTTTATTTAAAGCATTGTGCTCAAGAAATTTATCTCTTAGAGTCATAACCAAAAAATGGCCCTTGAAGGAACAATTATCAATAACCTATGTATTTACCTACACAAATCAAGACCTAGCATACCCAAAAATTGGGGGAAGGAATTTACTTACAAGAGGGAACTTATTCTATTCCAAGTACATTGTCTTGCCCTTGATACACCAATAGTTGACTTTTTGCCTCTTCATGCCCAACAAGGAGATCTAAATTGCTAATTCACTAACACCAAGTCCTTGTGCTCAACAAAATTGATAATAGGGAGGAAAAAATTAAAGTGTGTCATTTGTATGCTCAAAAAATATAGCACTAGGAGGGCTAAATTAATTATTTATTTCTCTACCTAGCTCTTTGTACTCAACGAAATTGGTGCTAGGAGGGCTAGAGACTGTAAAAATTAAGTTTTTCTAGGTGCATTGTTTACACATCTTGACTATCAAAGATGGAACCTAAAGTCATCATCACTAGGTCTAAGTCATCTATAGGTGGTATTGAGTTTCTCAGTATTTCTCCATATATAAGACCCAAAGCTAATAAAGGTAGACCTAATACTCCTTAGACTACCAATAGTTCTCCTAGAGCTATTATCCCTTTTTTTTATCCTTTTTCCATTCCTCAAAGGTCCACCAATGGTAGCTCTTACTCCATGGTTAGTAGGAAGTAGCCCTTTGAACATACCAGGGCCTACACATGATATGCCTAAGAATATTAAAAGATATCTCCCTCGGTATAGGTATGATGGAACAAGATTAGTTGAAGAACATATACAAGCATACAAAGATGCCTTAATTTATTTATAAATTGAACATGAGGATGTTGCCTATAGGATGTTTCCACACACATTGGATGAGTTTGCATATGATTAGTATATCAACTTACCTTTAAGCTCTATTACTTCTTGGGCTCAATTAGAGGTAACATTTATTAACCATTTTAGATTACCTATTGACCCAACTATGGTATATCATCAATTTACTTCTGCCCATAGAGAACCTAGTGAACCCTTGAGACTATTCAACACTAGGTTCCATAAATTATACACCAGGTTGGTGGCACCTTACACCCTCATAGCTAAAGCAACCATCCAAATGTATCTTAGAGATTTGGACCCATTAACTTCTATGTTTGTGAGGAGAGCCCCTCAAATCACATCCTTGCCCATGGCATATAGTGAGGCTCTAATAATTGAACAATAATTAATACCTCAAGGTTTTGGTTTGGGTCAATTACCTTCACTTGGACAACCAAGAGCTTATAATCAAATACCACTAATAAATCAAGCCCTTACACAACACCTTCCCATGTTGAACCCATTACTAGGAGCCATGTATCCAAACCAAAATCAACCCTTCAATTTAGCACCCTTGAATCAAATGATGCCTAATATGAGCAATCAATAGACCATTCTAACATATTTGGATAATCAGGTGACCATAAACAATATTCTCAATCATACACCTCCAACAAATAATCAACCAGCCTTACCCATATTTTTGAATACATCTGCACCCACAAATAATGTAATAGCTCAACCAAGACCAAGTCAACCTAATAACTCAAATCTTGAGTTAGACAATATACAAAGGATGGTTCAAAAACTGAGTAATGATATGCTTCAACTACAAAGGCAAGTTCCTCAAAACCCACCTACAAATAATAATCATAATAGGAACTTTAACTTCCAAAGGACTAATCATCAATGGAATACTTACCCAAATAATGGAGTCCCAAATCCTACTAGCAACCAAAATCAATCTAATAATAACCCAAGTACTTTAGTAAATTTGGTAGATCTTGCTTTACCCAATTGGTGCAGGGTCCATTCCACTACTCAACATGGTGAAACTGATTATCTAGAGTTTAAAATTACTTTGGATATTGTCCAAAAAGAGATGGAAATTTGGATTTAGTACCCACCAATGAGGATTGTAGGAATCAAGCTAATCAAAATGTAGGGATAACCTTAGTTTTAGAGATATATGAACTCTTAGGAGTGGATGAAGATGAACCTAAAGAATACCTAGAAGAAGAGGTGCAAGCTTATCGATAATTTCAGAGAGGTAACAATTATATTCTTTAGAGTAAAGGAAAAGCACCAATGACTTCTTCTACACCTCCTAACAAAACCTCTATCCCACTTGATGAGCAAGCCAACAAAAAACTAGTCCCACCTAAGGGTCTTGTAGTGCCTACACAACCAAAATCTAATATGCCATTACAATAGATAGAGAAAATCCTAGAATAAAATAAGTTTAGATATAATATTATTGAAGACCTTAAGAAAACCAAGGCAAATATTTCTTTATTTGAGGTAGCTTAATTGATTAACCAAAAGGATTTATTGCTTAAAACTCTCTCTAGTCAAAATAAAAGAGTTAAAAAAGGCAACTGATGCTTAAGTGGCCATATACAAAGAAAATGTAGAATCTTCACTGACTATTATAATTGTTGGTAAAAAATTACATAATTGTCTTGTGGATTTAGGTGCTTTTGAAATGTGATGTCATATGTGGTCAGCCAAAAATTAGGATTGACCCCTACTCCCTCAAACAAGAAGGTGGTTTAGTTGGATAAGACAAAGGTAAATGTGGTTGGGGTGTTGAATTAGGTCCATATACAATTGGTTATTGAACCTAGGATACAATAATGTATCGATATCCAAGTTGTGGATATCCTAGATGCATATGGGATGTTGCTTAGTCATGATTGGTCAAGAACCTTGAATGGCTATATGGAAATTAATTTTTCACATATGTGGCTTCCTTGGCATGGCATAGCCAATCAAATTTGGATAGAAAGAGAGCCAAGGTTGAAGGAGCTCATCACTGAGTACAATAATGTCAATGAGATTCTGTACACTAAACTAGAATTGGGAGTCTACACTATGGTAGTGGAAACCCGACCTAAAGATAATAATCTGGTAGTAGAGATCCCACCAAGTAAATAAAAAGCAACTGAAGACTAATTATGGACTCTCAAGTTTGATGGGTCAAATTGTAAGCATGGCAATGATGCTAGAATTGAATTAGTCAACCCTAGAGGTAAATCATATCTTGTTGCTTATTAATTATAGTTCCCTTGCACTTACAATATTGTTGAGTATGAGGTATTGATTCATGGATTACAGTTTACCATCAAGAAGGGAGTCAAATATGTATATGTCCTAGGAGATTCTGAATTGGTGATCAAGCAAGTGCAAAACCAATATGCCTGTCATGACAAACATCTCTCAAATTATCATAGTCATGTGTGGGATTTAATCAAAGAGTTTGATGCTTTCAATATCCAAACCATTTCATGTAAAAAGAACCACACTATAGATTCATTGGTAGTAGCAACAAGCACCCTAGAACTAGTTGCCCATTCCAAGATAAAGTGATTCTTAGTAGAATTGGTTTCCACTCCCTCTATACCAGACAATGTCAAAAATTTTAGGTATTTGAGGATGATAGGCATATAATTGATTTTATCACTAACTCTGGTATATTTGAAGCTCAGATCATAGATGAGGAAGATAGAAATTATGCAGATCTGGATGAAGAAGGTGAATTGAATTTGAAAACAAATACCATTCCCAAAGGGATGATTTCTTTGGAATGCCTATTTGATATGGATTATCATACCCACAAGCAGCAAATTACTTCATCTAAAAGGAGGCCTTATGAAGCATATAATCTAGGAAATGCTGAGAATCCCCAAAATATCTTCTTGGGAAAAGCTTGTACTGATGAGGAAAAAAGGGGAATAATTCAAGCCTTAAAGGATTATAGAGATGTTATAGCATGGAGCTATGAAGATCTAAAGACCTATGATACATCCATCATTACCCATACCATTCCTCTGAAGCCTAGAATGAAAACCTTTTTAGAAAAAATAGAGACTAATGAATCCATTATTGGAACCTCTCATTCTCAAAGAGATACAAAAATTATTGGTAGCCTATATCATTTTCCCTATAAGACATTCTACCTGGGTTGCAAATCTAGTACCAGTCCATAAGAAGAATGGGGAAATACACTTATGTGTAGATTTTAGAAATCTTAATAGAGCATCTAAGAAGGATAATTATCCTCTCCCTTCCTTGGATGAAGTACTACAAATAGTGAATGACTCTCAGATGATGTCTTTTCTAGATGGTTACTCAGGGTATAATCAAGTAATGGTAGACCCCAAGGATAGGATTAAAATTGCATTTACTACAAAATGGGGAATATTTGCATATAGGAGGATGTCATTTGGCCTAATCAATGTAGGAGCAACTTTCCAAAGAGCTATGGACATTGCCTTTAAGGACCTCATTGGAAAATGCATCGTGATTTACATGGATGACCTCCTGTCTTTTCTAAAAAGTATGTAGACCATGTGGAAGACTTAAGGAAGGTACTACAAAGATGTAGAGAGCATGGAATTTCATTAAATCCCAAAAAGTGCATTTTTGGAGTTACAAAAGGAAAACTCCTAGGGCATGTCATTTTAGAAGTTGGTATTTCCATTGACCTAGATAGAATTGAAGCAATTAAAAAAATTCCCCTTCCTAGAAGCAAAAAGGAGTTGAAGTCCCTCTTTGGAAAAATTAATTTTGTAAGAAAATTTATTTTTGGTTTTGTAGAAATAGTCTAACCTCTGAATGCAATGCTAAAAAAGGATGCCAAGATTGTATGGACTGGGGAAGCACAAGCTACTTTTCAAGAAATTAAAAGAGCAATCATGAATGCTCTAGTATTGATCATTTTGAATTACACTCAACCTTTCTATATTTACTCATTTGCATCTGAGCATTCAATTGCTAGTGTTTTAACTTAAAGGAAGGAAGTTGGTGATGAGAGACCAATAGCTTTCATAAGCTCACCATTGAAGGATGCTCAACTCAGATATTCAGTAATTGACAAATAAGCCTTTACTTTGATCAAAGTTATGAAGAAATTTTGACATTATATCCTACATAGCAAAGTGTTTGCAATAGTACTAGATCTAGTTATGAAAATAATGTTGATGCAGAATGAGCTAGGAGAATGTAGAGGCAAGTGGATGTCTATCTTGCAAGAGTTTTATTTAGAAATTCAACCTATGAGAATTGTTAGAGGACAAGGACTAAGCAAAACATTGGCTAAAGTTGACTCTCAGATTTTATGCCAACAGTATTCTATGGAAGAAATTACAAATGATGAGTGGTATCAGGACATCGTTTATTATTTACTAAATAGAGTATGTCTTAATCACTTAAATTCCACCCAAATAAGAGAATTGCATCTTAAAAGTGCAAACTTCATGATAAAATCAGGCATTTTGTATCAAAAAAATCATGAGGGAATCTACTTGAGATGTCTAAACAAATAAGAAGTTGTTGAAGTCCTCAAAGATTTTCATGGCAAATATGGAATAGGACATGGCTTGAGAAATGCCACAACACACCAAATACTAAGAGCTAGTTATTACTAGCCCCATATCTTTAAAGATGCACATGCACATGTTCGATCATGTCATGTTTTCTAGATTGTAGCTCATCGAGAAAGGAATTCTCCCATGCCATTACAACTAGTGATTGAAGCTCACCCATTTGCACAATGGGGACTAGACTTTGTTGGTATCATCAATCCTAATTCATCAGCCAACCACAAATTCATCTTGACTACCACTGATTATTGCACTCACTGGATAGAAGCTCAAGCATCCAAAAACTACACAATAGAGGTCATGATCCAATTCCTTGAAGATAACATCGTGACCAGGTTTGGGATGTCATATGCTTTGGTATGTGATAATGGCCTTACTTTCTCTTCTTTACAATTTGTTGAATGGGCTTATGATAATAAGGTAACTCTAAAATTTTCTTCTAATTATTATCCTCAAGGTAATGGAGTAGCAAAATCAACTAACAAAAACCTTTTGAAAATAATTAAGAAAATTTTGGACAAAAATCCTAGGGATTGGCATAATAAATTGAAGTATACATTGTGGTTAGATAAAATAAGGATTAAGTCTTCATTAGGCACATCTCCCTATCATTTGGTTTATGGTTAGGATCCTATCTTTCCCACCAACCTCAAGATCCTTACCTTACAATTCATGAAAGACTACTTAGAAATAGATGATAGGATGGAAGCCAGGCTATTAAATTTAATGAGTTTGGATGAGAAAAGGGAAGATGCACTACAAAATTTTAGTAAGCATCAGGAAATGGTAAAATTATGGTTTGATAAGAGGGCCAAAATAAAAGCCTTTAGGATTGTTGATTTAGTGTTACTATGGGATAAGGCCCATGAAAAGAAAGGAGACCATGGAAAATTTGACACCCTTTGGCTAGGTCCCTTCCAGATATCAGAGATTCTAGGAGAGAATACCTTCAGGCTAAAAATCCTAACTGGAGAGGATGTCCCATTACTAATGAATGGGCAATTCCTCAAACACTACTTTAGTGCCTGAGAGTATTCCAATACTACCTTGTAAATAAGCCTTGTACATAGTTTTGTTGTTTTGAGTTTTTGGTGTGTTGGTCTTGTTTCATTTCATTTTTGTTTTGCTTTTCTTTTTTCCCTTAGTTTTGCTCTATCTTGTGCTTTTCTCTCTTTGGCTTAGATTAGTCAAGTGCAACCAACTTTTGGTTACTCTAATGAGGGAGTGTTTTCTACATAGTTTGGAGATAAAAGGTCCTACTCTAAACTCAATGAAGTTGAGATTGGCTTAATCATCTATTTGGTGTATATCCATTGTCTTGGGGTAAAACAAATCAATCTGGAAGTAATGCAAAAGGATGTTGCAGCTTCACAATGAAAATACTTTAAAAAGATTCTAGATCAGGAGGAATGAAACCATTGTGGTTTGGTTCTCAAGCAAAAGCTATTTAAGTGTTCACCCTCCTATTTTCCATAGTGATCCCCAACCCAAAAGCAGACCCTAGTGCTTGTAAAATTGAGCAAAATAAATGTTTAAAAGAGAGAGAGAAGAAAAGAGGTTCAAGTGCTTGGGTGATTTAGACAACCTCTACCGGGGCTATGAATGCCTGGCTGGCAGTAGAGCAAGGTCTAGAGTGGGATCAAAGATAACTCTATTAGGGCTATAAACATTAGCTGTCAGCGAAGCAATATCTGGTAGTTGGTGACATGTCTACCTATGTGGCAAAGCTCATCATTAGTAGACCAATGTTTGCTTAGGGGTGAACTAGCCTGATTTTTAAACTATGGTGGCAAATTTTAACTGATTCTAGAATAAGAATGAATTCATATGCACACACTTTTGCTAAAACAAAATGGAGTATTGCTTTCAGGTAAATTGCTTAACCCCAACCTTGGATGGATGCCAAATTTTTGGTTTTGTTGGTCTTGAAGTTTCATTGTTTTAGAGAGGGTTCTTTCTATTCCCAAAATGCTCAGGAGCATTTTCCAATAGAGTCACCATTTGTTGTTGCACTTGCACAACATGCCCCAATCTGCATGGACTAGGGACCCACTTTTTAAAATTTTGGTGAATTTTCTCTTGTTTTCTTGGGCTTGTGCATGATAGTCAATCATCCAAAAAACTCAGTTTTTTTAGCTGAAAGCTTTTAATTATAGGTGCCCAATTTTTGCTTGCCTTGAATTTTTTGAGATTCTTATTGCCATTGTGTGTCTCGTAAATTATTTAATAATGGCAAATAATCCTTCTTGGATCCTAGGCTCGGAATAGGCTTTCCAACAAGTACTCACATGCTTATATTCCCATAGCCTTAGCTACCTGAAACTACTTAAAATTAGGTATTACAGACTTGAATTTCCTTCACTTTTGGGTCCCTATATCTCTTGCCATACTCAATGAAATTTCATGAAATTACTTTTGAAAGAGTTTTCCATAAAGTATTAACTTTGCCTATGTTTCAAGGAGATTTGAGGCTCAAAATTTCTTATTCATGTAGGCTATCCAAGTTGCCACGACCAAGGTCATTCCCATAGAATTATAACAAAATGGTTGTACATCCAAAAATTAAGCAAGGAAATTGTCTTGATCACTTAAAAATAATTTAAAAGAATGCAAGGTTAAATACGCTAGAAATTTAAAATATTATGCAAATCTAGAACCCTAGAACTCAAATAAAAATTATCCTATTAAAAATTTGATACTAAAAAAAGAAAAATATTGCAAACTATTGAAATTTTTCTCTGAGTTATTGAAAATCATTTTTGGATGATTGAAAATCATTTTTGGATGATTGAAAATCATTTTCGGGAAATTAGAAATTGCTTTGGGCTATTAAAAATTAATTTCGAGTAATTACAAATCATTTTCGGCCTATTGGAAATTAATTCCACACAATTAGAAATCATTTTTGGGCTATTGAAAATTATTTCTAGGCTATCGAAAATAATTTTCGAGCAATTAAAAATCATTTTTGGACTATTGAAAGTTATTACCAAACTATTGAAAATCATTTCTAGGCTATAGAAAATCATCATTTTCGAGTAATTACAAATTATTTTTGAACTATTGAAAATCATTTCTAAGCCATTGAAAATGTCCAAAATCATTCTTGTGCCATTGAAAATGGGAAACGGGAAGCAAAAATGCACAAGTCCAACATTTTTCATAGGATGATGTAAGCACAGGAGTTAAAAATTCCCAAATTGCCAATATCAAAAATCCTAAGGGGAGATAAAAAAGCCAACAAATCCAAACTACGGATACAAGCATAAGAGTTAGAAATCCCAAAATTATGCAATACAAGAAGCCTGATAAGTGAAAGAAAAATAAAGCTAAAGTCCGAATATGGGAAATAAAATCCAAACTTTGGAAAATAAGATGCCGAAAGCCAAGTAAGTGAAAGCCAAACTTTTTAAATTGTTGACATAAGCATTAGCATTGAAAAATTTCAACAATGCACAAGCTCAGACGAAAGACCAAGGCAAAGATATTGCCTTGGCCATTTAAAAAATTTGCTATGACAAAAGAAAATTAGCACTGTGCTATAAAAAATTAAACCTACAAATTAGAATTTTACCCAACACTTATAAATTTTATCCAACAATTAAATATTACTCCAGCTAATGCCCTAAAAATGAATGATGCTATAAAATGCAAAACCAAGGAAATATTGAAGCAAGTCTAGAAGGCCAAAAATATAAATGCAAGCTTAGGAAATATAAAAAGCCAACCTGGGAATTATAATTGCATAATGCTAGAAGTAGCAAATGCTTATGGGAAATATTGATGCCAATAAAAGTAAAATCATGGTAATTGAAAGTAATCACTGGAGCGACATGAGAGAGATATAAAATGTAGACCAGACATCATGGTGGGAGAAAAAACGAGAAGAATCATCGAAGAGGGTAAAATACCCTCCCAAAAATAAAAATAAATAAAAATAAAAAAATCATTGAAGGGTGTAAAAGAAAGGAGGTAGGAAGGCACGTAAATTGCCAAAAAAATGTATAGTCATAAAAAATTGTAGAATTTTGTCTAACAAAGGAAAAGTTTTGTTGGACATTTTGAGTCCCTAAGCTGAATTATTGTCATTGATGTCAAAAGAGCATTTAATGTCAAAAGGATCTATGAAGGGTTTTTGTGAAAACCAAGGTAGGAAAAATAAAAGGTTTTATTTAAAACCATGATAGCATATTTGATCTGGGTTTTTCTTAAAACCCAAGTTGGGATTTCGTTTCATCGAAAAAGGTACCTCGGTGATGGAGTTATTTGAGTTTTAATTTTTGATTTAAATTTTAATTATTTAAAATTTAAATTCAAAATTAAAATCTAAATGCAAAGTTAAGTTTTCGACGTTTTCGAAGTGATGGTAAAACCTATATAAAGGGGTGGAAATTAAAATAAAAATATATCCTTGCTCTCATGTGTTAATTGCCTTGGAATTCGAAAGAGCTCGTGTGAATTGTTGAAAAGGAAGCAGAGAAGAAAGCGCAGCGATTTGGAAATCTCAAACGTGGTATGAGGCATGGCGCATTGGCATATCGATTTTGCTAAGACTATGGGCAGCGCAAATATCAGGGATTGAATCCCCTTGATGACAGCGTGTAGGAACCACTTTGGTGCTTTGTCCTTTGTGGCAGGCGGAGGAAGATTAAAGGCCCTTTTGGCATTTTATTTTCCAACGAGTGCTTTGGATCGATTAGAATCTTAGCTATGGCTAAGATGCTCGTGGTGTGTGGAGGATGGGGGTTCGAATCCCCTTGAGAGGTATTTACATTTTTGCCTTTAATAATTTTTATTAGCCCTAAAGTTTGGAGTTATAAGGTATTTAATGGGAATTAAATTTTATCATTAGGGCTGTGATTATTATTGCAAAAACATATTTGATTTATGTTTTATTTTTATGGAAATGGAGAATTGATTTTAGGAGAAATAAGGAGTTGTTGTTAAAGTGATATTGAGAGATTTATTATGGGTTATTTTTAATAAGGGTTTTTATTAAAATAGACTTTGGTGGATGTGTTTATGAAGTTGGAGTGAAAAGGGTGTAAACTAAGTTATGATTTTATTGTGATTATTTAAAATACCACTAACCCTTATTAATATTGAAAAGGAAAGTTGTGATTAAGTGTGGCTGATTTTGTGAACAACTTATTGGCATAAAAAATGTATGGGCACATTCTCCTATTGATTGTTTGTGGTGGTTGATTTCTGAAATATCATTGGAGTGAAAAGGATTAATTGAAGTTTCCTTTGTGAAGATGGTTGGTTGAATGCTTCAAGGTTTTCTGATTTGTGAGTTGTAATTAAACCTTGTTTCATTAGCATTTTTGTTGAAGCCCATTGATGATGAAATGAACTTGAACATGATGTAGAAAAGAACATGAGTATCATTGTTATGTGAGACTTGAGATAAAGCATTGTTGGAAACATTTTGAGTTGGTTGATACATGCTTGAACTAGGATTTGTGAGAAAGGATTGTTCCTTGATGTGATTGGTTGAGTTGAGTTGGTTAAGCCTAGTCAAGTGGATGTGTGAAATGGTTTTTCAAGTTCCATAAAACAAACTATTCTATATTCTGATTTGAGTTGAGATTGATATTGAAGAATAGGACATATTGAGTCTCTAACAATTCTCTTTATGATTCTATTGAGTTGAGATTGAGATTTGAGTATAGAACATATAGAGTCTCTAAAAATTCTCTTTATGCTTCTATGAGATTTATTTGAGTTGAGATTGAGATTTAAGAATAGGACATATTGAGTCTCTAACAATTCTCTTTATGCTTCTATTAAGTTGAGATTGAGATTTGAGTATAGAACATATAGAGTCTCTAAAAATTCTCTTTATGCTTCTATGAGATTGAATTGAGATATTGATTGTACTTTGAGTATAGAACATATTGAGTCTCTAACAATTCTCTTTATGATTCTATGAGATTGAACAAGTTCTGTGTGAGCTTGTTAAGCAGATTTGAGACAAGTATTTGAGAAGGCTTGTGGACTATTTTGAGTTAAGCTTTTGTGAAATCTTGCTAAAAATATTTGAGCAAGTCCAAGAGAGGAATTATTGAGCAGATTTGAGCAAGTCCAAGAGAGGACTTATTGAGCAGATTTGAGCAAGTCCAAGACGAGACTTATTGAGCAGATTTGAGCAAGTCCAAGAGAGGACTTATTGAGTAGATTTGAGCAAGTCCTAGAGAGGATTTTTTGAGCAGATTTAGACAGGTTTTGTGTGAACTTGTTGAGCAGATTTGAGCAGGTTCTGAGTGAACCTATTGAGCAAAATTGTACTAGACCGAATGTACTATGTTTAGTGCAAGAGATTGAACAGAACTATGCTAGACCGAATGAACTATGTTTGGTACAATATTGAGACAAAGCTTTGGAGGTGACAGAGTATAGAGGAAAAAGTCTCAATGGATAGAGATCTAGTAGCTAGGACAATTGAAGACAAGATCTGAGTGATAAGTCCTCAAGTGGAGAGAGATCCACCAGTCAGTGCAGCATAGAGACAAAGTCTTCTAGAAGATCACTAGCCAGAGTAAAAAGGAAAAGAGTTCTCCTATGGAAGAGATCCACAAAATTGAGATTAGGGGATCAACATCTCCTTTGGATAGAAGTCCATAAACATTGTAATTTGGGAAGGATTCCCAAGATATTGATTGAGAAAGTTTTAGTAAAATATTTTCTTTGTGGAGGTAGCCCACATTGGGTGAACCACATTAAAATGGTGTCTCTTATGTGTGTGATGCTTTGTGTGATGTTTATGGTTTCATTAATGTTGATGCTTCTATTTGGGAAAAAGTTTTATGTTATACTGTTCACCCCCCTCTTAGTATAAGCACATGTTCTTCAAGTTTACCTAGAAGTGAAATATTTATTTGAAAGGATGCAAAAAGAGAGAAAGAATCAAAGGAGGAGAATTAAAATAAATGAATAATAAAATAAAATAAAATAATAAAAAGTTAATTTTTTTGAAATAAAAAAATAAAAAATGAGAAGCTTTATAACAATAATAATAATAATAATTTTATGTTTTTAATTTTTACTTTACAAAACATTTAATATGGTTGCTGTAGACGCTTAAAATACATCATGTTGAGGAGGCTACTCATGTGGACACCTTTTTAGGCCATATGACTCACCTTGGACCTTTCCAAGACCCAACAATGGTTCTAACCACTCAAACAGGGCAACTTAGTCCTATTTAGCCTGGGTCGCTAATTTCTCTAGCAGTAGGCTTGTCACCATTGACATTGATAGTGACCATGAGTGGGCCGTGCCTGTCGATAACAGACACATACTAAGTCACACCTGTCAAAGACGACTAAGTCTGTAACAAACTCGGGCTACCCGAGTCGAGTAAAATCTATTGGAATGCAACAAATTCTAAATGGTTAACCATTAGAAGCTTTCAAAAGCTTCACCCCAACTACACTAGCCCATTTGAATCTTGTTCTTGTATCCATGGGTAAACTAGGATAAGAATTTTAGGAGTCTACTTAAGGCCATAAAAATAAGAAAGAAGTCTAGAGATTTTTATGAGAAATTGCCATAGCGAAGCGTTGCCAAACTAAGGAGAGAAGTAATATCCCTTGAGGTACAAAAAAGTGCTGCCCAATTCACATCATGACGTTGCCAATGGAGTTTGATAAAGCTTTAGAATCATTCGCCTTGTAATTCTACATAAAATTACCATGGATTTGAGTCTAATTATGCCATCCAAATATATCTTGACACACGATCGACCCTCGCACATCAATTCCATAGTAGAATTCAGCATTGCCAAGGATTAATCACAGAGAATAGAGTCTCTATTCTATGGCCACTATTTTCAACAACAACCCGTAGGCACCACCATTGACATCGATAGCGACTAACAGAGCCTGTCGATTTGATCAACATCAGACTTAGTTTGATGTTTTAATTTCTCACTTTTAGCATTAGATCAAATTAGCAAACTTTCAATTTGGATTTCTAACATAGATTAGCCACATTAGATTCAGTATTTTTGCATTTATTTCATATTTTCATGTATTTAATCATTAATTTATGCATTTTATTTACAATTTACATTATCCAAGAAATGAGCCTCATCTTGAGAGGCATCATATGCTATTGACCTTTTTTTTAGTTTATTGTGTGTAGATTATAGGACTATTCAAGGGCTATACATCACCAAGATCTATTTTCTTGGCATCAAAAATAGAGGTTGCAAGTAAACCCTTTATAATCAGAATAGTGGAAGAGCAAAGACATTATGAAGTGCATCTTTCCCCTTCGGGGCTACATACTTTCTAATCTTGTATCAAATTTGGTATCCCTAAGAGGGACATATTGTAATTGAGATTAATTTCATTAATAAGAAGAGCACCCCATTTTTGTTATCTTGTTATCTCAATGGTTACCTAGTTTTCTTTATCAATTTATTTATAAGATTGCAATAGATTAGATGCATGGTTTTTGCTGCTTTACAAGTGGTGATCATGGAAAACACTTTTTGAGTCCTAGCCCATTATGATTAGCTTGTCGCACTGATCATTTTGATATATAACACCCACAACCTTTTTGGAAGTTAAAATTTTCTCCAGTGTGGGTTTCCTTCAATGTTTGCCTAGTCAAAACATCATGAAAACTATGCATAACCGATCTCAATCATGAGCCGATGAAGCAAAAACTTACTAAGAAGCCCTAAATGCCTTTGATATTCTCCTAAGGATTTCATCATTCTCGTATAATGCCCTTATAGCCATCGTGAAGCTACTTCCTCACATAGGGGATCTAGTCACCAAGGTGATAGGGTTGCCACACCCATCGTAGGAAATAACATAGATAAAACCCCTCACATCAAGGTGAGAAGTCAATGCCCTTACACAAAAGATATCATGAATCAGATACCTAGTCCTACCACTAGATAGAAAGAGCAACTAATCCATGCTCAATTGGAGGATTTGCATCGTGAGAGACAACGCTTAGACCTCGAGCATGAATAAAAATAGAGAGTACACCACCAATGTTTGTATGAACACAAACGATGAGAAGAGAGGATTTTCCAACAAATTTTACACGAAGAACAATTGTGTAGGGTAACTCATGAAGAGGTACCCACACCTAATACTCATAGGAAATAAATCAATACGAGGTGCATTGCACATCATCAAGAGTTGCCTCCTAGGTAGATAAACAACCATTCTCCTAGATAGATAGACAAACCCCTTGTTGTCGATAATCAACAAATAGACATATTCAAATATCCCTTACCCAATCATGAGGTCAAGGAATATCAAATAGAGCATGTGAATGAGGTGCATATAGCCCCACCTAATGAGGGTTTTATCGACATGATCAATATCATGACGGGGAGCAAGAAACTCCCTAACCAATCTACATCACTATCGAATCCAATCAATGCTCAACATTCATCACAATCCTCACAGCAATTAAGTCTCATTCAACCATACGAGGACCCTATGATTACTTTTCGCAAATAAGAGATTAAGCCAGCCCCTATTAATGAACCTGATCCGCCATTGCATATCATAGCTAGCATCAATCAGACACTTGTATAAGTGATTTTTTGATTGATATCGATTCATCCATTAATATCATCACTATCACTACTTTAAAACATCTCAACCTTCCACCTTCACACATCACCGCATCTTCATTCACATTATGAGATTTTAATGATGCAATATCCCCTATAGTTGGTACAATAGTCCTACCTATTCAGGTTGGGATAAATATTATGCCTACATTGTGCCACATTTTAGAGGGTGATAGATAATACAATATACTGTTAGGTAGACCTTGGATGAGAGATATGGAATGCATCCCATCCATAGTTCATCAACACCTCAAATTCATACACCAAGGTCAAGTACATGTGGTACATATCGATCTAGATCCCTTCAAGTATTACAAAATGATCGATGAACCACATGAACCTCCTTCACCATGCAAGCACCAAGATATCCACTTGGATGAAATCATAAAATATTCAGCTAGAGCATGCATCAAACCATCACCACCCATTGCATATCCACCATCATTAGTGATTCCTCCTTATACCCCTTTCACAACGTCAGGATCTCTTAAGGGAGAACATTCGAAGGGGCCAATCAAGGAAATTCCTCCATATATTCCCATAAGCGTAACACAAGATATCATCATACCTAAGGATGAAGAGGAAACCATAGTTTTCCCAACTAAAATAGAACACCCAAGGCAAGTTGATGAGCCATTCACAACTTGTCCAAGTGCCAAAATATCTTCCCATGAGTTTGTGGGAATGATCAATGTCAAGATAGAGAACCAAGTTTCTCTAAATCAATCAACACAATTGGTAGCCCCATCAAACATCTCTTCTACATCAAAAGTGCTACCACCACTAAAACTAGTCACACCTAGTTCATTTCACACAACACCTTCACAAGAATAAGAATAGGTGAGTCCCCTACTCCAAAGTGGGGGTACTCCACCTATCACAGCTGAACACTCCAAAGTGAAACAAGAGCATGAATTGAATCAAAAACAAGAGCATGTGGATACACCTACTAGATAGGATCATTGTGACACATCCACATCACCTCAGATGATGAAGACATCTGTTGATCCACATTTACCCAAGGGTCCTCTTGCACCCACTTTAAATTCACCTCCATCATTGGTCAATTGTCAGCCAGATCCATCAACAATGATGCAATCCACATCCCCATTAGTCTTGCAACATATTCTAGATCATCTAGATAAGATAGAGATGCAAATGGGTCAAAAAAATGAGGCTTTGCAACAAATCATGCACCAACTCATGAACATTGAGCTACAGAAGCAAACCACCTTCAAAATCAAACCACCTCCTATACAACCATAGGAAATACCTCAACAAGATCAAGCATAGAGTCAGCCATACCAATTACCTCATATTTATACACCTCTACCCGAACCTATGGTATCAATTTTCAATCGATTATGCGAAGCAAAGGCCATTACTTTGCCTGAGGTTCACCCTTTAGATCCAAACCATCACAAACCCAAAGGATATAGAGAGGATTTACATTGTCTCTACCATCACTTAGATGGTCATGATATTCAATCATGTTACACCTTTAGGAAAATAATACAAAATATGCTTGAGAGGAATCAACTTTGCATTGATAACCTTCTCAATACCAAAAGTCAATAAGTGAGCATAGTTAAGGGTACTTTACCTACACCAAAAAATTGAGAGCCATCCAAGCACATGACTGAGATACTTGTATCTCAGCCACCACATCAAATGTGGCCTTAATGTCCTCTCCCTCACCAAAAATACCCTCAACATACTTGGACTCCATTATCTGAGCCCATGTCAACCATTTTTCAGAAATTACAAGAAGCTAAGGCCATCGTCTTACCAGATATACGCCCTTTAGACCCAAATAAAACTAAACCTAAGGGTTATAGGGAGGATCACTTCTGCCTTTATCATCGAATAGAGGGCCATGACATTCACAATTGTTATGGGTTTAAAAATGTCATCCAAGACCTTATTGACAAGGAGGCCTCACTCATAGATGGTTCATCCACCTCAGCTCAACCTACCATAGGTCATGCCTCATCATCCCATCTACAACCCCTAGGTCAGTTGCATCCTCGTAAGACAAATAAGCCACCTCATTGGGTAGTCAAATTTTTGATGACCACTTTGACCCTATTTCAAAAACTTTACGAGGCACATGCAATCACATTATCAAAATTCAAACCAAGAACACCTAAACTTGGGTCACATAATGAAAACCTTTATTGTCTTTATCATCACCAACATGGGCATGACATCTATGACTACTACTCATTCAAGAATGTGGTCGAAGAGATGATAGACCGAAATGAGCTCTACATAGACGGTTCACTTATTTTACCCCATCAGGACATTGGTATTTCACAAAATTCCAAGCCACAATAGGGGGAGTTGATTTTCGTCACTCTTCCTAGTTGGACCGATTATATTGTAGTAGATGAAATGCACACTAGGGGTCTTCAAGGTGTCACACCTTCCCCACCATCCACATCACACTCGATGAAGAAAATTGGGAATTCTAAAGGTATCGCACCTTCCCCACTTTCATCAAGTAGCACACACACTGGGGTACATAAGGTATCACACCTTCCCCTAAAAAATCAAAAAATCTAAAAAAATCAGAAAACAATAAAATCCAAAAACAATTCAAAACATCAAAAACACAAAAACATTTACATTTTGCATTTCATTATATGCATCCATTAGTTGCATTGCATTAGGCATCTTCATCCATTGCACTTGCATTAGGATAGGTTGTGTTTACATTCTTATGAATGACACCATGTTTGTATGCCAATCATGCATCCTCAAATCATTATCATTCATATTTCCTTGTGAGTAAATGTGTTTTTCAACACAACTTATGAGTTGCTATCAGGTGTATACTAGGGTTTTCTGGTCATTCAGCCATCCCTAGTTATCTTTTCAGATTTTGTAGAAAGCTATCTTGGCTTTTGAATATGAGGTCTAGTTTTGATAGTACCTTGTATATCTCAAAATCCCATCACAATTTTAAACATTAACAATCCTAGTTTGAACAAGGAAGGATGACACTACAAAGTGGTCCTAGTCACCTTAAGTGAAAGGTTTTCCTTGCTCATCTTATTATGCGCATGGTCTAGAATGTTGATCATTGACAAAAGGACAAGCTCCCCCCTACCCAAGAAATCCCTTGCTTTTACACAAAACAAGCAAAATTCCCAAAGCAAAGCAAAATAAATAGTGATTTTCATCACTAAGCAAATCCCTTGCTCCAAAATAAAACAAAATGTAAAATAAACAGTGATTTTCATCACTAAGCATGAGCAAGTATCCCAAGCAATCAAAAGAAAAGAAGGGGGTAATGAGCTTGAATCCTTGGAATATTCAGTATTCAACCACCATGGGGTGATCTCCATTACAACAATGGGTTGAATGAAACCCACCTAGCAATGGAGTATCCTTACGCATGGTGATATGTCTATCACATTAGCGACCTTCTTTTGTATAGACCAATGTCAGCTTATGGATGAGCTAGCTTTAGGTGGCTTGTATTGCCTAGTAGTCTAGTCCAACTGCGTCCAAACTTAGGATCATGATGACCATATGGTGATCCTCATTACAACAATGGGTTGAATGAAACCCACCTGGAAATGAGGTAGTCTTATGCCTCATCTAATATATTCACTTTGCACACATAGGGATAGTGAATATCTTGGTCTTCTTAATAGGCTTGTATCTTTCAGGAGTCTTGTGTAGTCATTATACAACTTTTGATTAATCAACTAGGGTGTTTGAGTCTCATGGAAAACCTCAAAAATTCCCCTATAGCAACAAATCATATCATCAATCAATCACAATTTTCCTTATGAAATTTTGTTTATTAAGGGGTGTTCATAGAATAGGATAGATACCGGATGGATATCAACAATGATATTTAGATGACCACTAACTATTTTATGCATATATTTTAGTTTACAGAAGCTTATAGGGAAAGCCCCTACATCTCACATCATCTCATCTCACATATGGATGTTTAAATGATTAATTCTTATGATAAGAGTTACCATTTTCATTCATGATTTTCATATATTCTGTGGTGTCTTCCATTAGTTTGTTAAACACAAATTAGATTCATTCCTTATGTTTTAAGTGATTAAAGCATACAGGTTCATTTGCATTAGACCATCCACATGAAATTAATGCATTACATTCACCATATCATATAAACATAGATTAAATGCATAAACAATTGAAACAAATTTAAACATGCATTTAACATTAACCATTGCATCCATATATGCATACATAGTAGAACATCTACACATCTAGATCATAGCATCTAATCATACATCTATCATCTAGCTATTGCATGTCATCAGTACATCGCATACATAGCATAATCACATCATCATAGGCATTACATCCATTAATGCATCCATAACATAAACATAAAATCAAAAATCAAGACACATAATGAGTCATAAAGAGATATCATATATATATGTGTGAATGTCAAAGTACATAGAGGTACAAAAATACCCATAGGCTACAACTATGTAGGTCCTCAGACCTTACACTCAAAAATGATACAATCATCATGACATATCAAATGGGGCCTGCACCCCTTGAGTCACCTCCACCCTCAACTCCATCTCTATGAGGCTACCTAGAGCTAGTACCTACCGATCTCTCAGATCACACACCTAACCTATGACTGGGCTACATTGATGACTGCCTAGACTCACTTTGCTTGCTCCACTATGAACCCTCTGCTATAGACCTAGCTGGTATAGTATCACTATATAGCTTGATATTAGTCTCTAGAGTGGCAATATATGCTAAATTTGTTGTGTGCTATGCTAAATCCCTTACTATGATGCCCTGTAGTATCCTGATCTCTGTATCCCCACCTGAGGCTATCAATTCTTGAGTGACTAGAGTGGATGGTGCAACTTGAGATGTAGGAGCTAGCACTAGTTGTGCCCTAAGAGCATCTACCCTAGAGGTCTTGGATTCCAACTACATTCGTAGTGTCTATCATAGTAGTGGTCAAAGCAATCTGTGTTTGGAGAGTAGTCCTCTTCTCCGCATACCCCTGCCACTGTTGTTGCCCTGCACTAAGATGACTTTGAGCCAGTGCGAGACTAGTATCTCACTCCTACAACTATTGCTATAAACTTTGTATCTATATCCATAACTATACTATATCATCCTTTGGGGCACCCCTCTCACCCTCCTCCTCATCCTGGGGATCATCCATATATCCAACTATCTACCCCCACTCACCCTCCATCCTATGATGCACTCATTGCTCATCCTCATCACCACCCTCATCGACCACCTCATCTCTAGGTCTACCTAGACTACCACCACCCTACCATAGTCGAGAGACCCACCAAGTATCATACTCCATAGTGGTCCCTAGGTCCTCTGAACCTATATCATCAATAGGAGGGTCCACCTCCTCTGCCAAACCTATCATCTATGGTGCTACAAGTTGTATCTCCACCTTTCGATGGTGATAGAGGATTGGCTCCTCTGGTATATCTTGTGCTATCCCAAACTACCTAGTGACTCGAGAGTAGTGGAAGTACTCCCTCTCCTTCCCGTGGTACCCCATGAGCCATCTGTCATGCCTCACTCTAGCTAGGTACCTCCTTACCTCGAGCCAATTAGGACAACCTAGGTAGGGCCTCCATATGATCTAAGCTGGTTGTAGTCCCTCCAAAGATCCAATATAGTGTGCTAGCTCACCTACATGTGGATGGCTCTGGCTAGTCTCTGCCTCCCATGGCCACCATGCTACATAGCATCTATCATACTCCTCCTAGGTCAACTATAGCTAATGGTAATCCACTAGGTCGGTCTATCTTGATGTGCTCCCAACCCTAGATCTATAGTAGTAGGTTGCATCCCATGCCCACTCACCCCCACTATGTAATCTCATATAGCTCATCGTATAGATGAGCTAGCAGTGTGCTCCCCATGCCATAATCAAGGGCCACTATAGATCGCACTCTAGAAGGTCCTGCACCATGTCTAGGAGGTTCCAAGGGAACCTCACTCCTGAAGAGTCGGGTAGTAGCACATTTGAGATAATGTGCATCAATACCACCTAGTGCCAAGAGAATATGTGCTGCCTATACTAGTACTCCATGAGAACCTTACCATGCTCTAATTACCCTAGTGCCTTCATAGCTTTGCCTCAGAAAACCCACATAAAAACTATCTCATTAACTGTAGTAGGAGAAGAAATGATAGCACATCCATCTATGGAAATCCTAAAAATATGGTACACATCCTCTAGTATCATCATCATATCTCTAGTAGGGAGATGGAAAGTATTAGTCCTGCTATCCCATAAATGAGATAGGGCCATAAGGTATGACTGATCTGACATCATCATCGATAACCAAACATGTTTGAGGCTGATCGCCCCAAGTCTAATAATGGTTGCAACTCCAAGAATAAACGAGCTCTCGAGCCTAAGATGTTAGAGTTTGACATAAAGTAGAGAATAATAAAATGCACATAATCAATCACTCATATAAAAAAAAATAAAAAAAACAAAAAATCATTCCGAAATCAAAAAATAAACCTAAGGTTCTCAACCGCTCACAATGCCGACAGTCACCACAGTCATTGTTGACATCATCGATGACCATCATCAATGGTCAAATTTTTGACCGTTGGGATTTGAACCTCACCGCCAGCAACGTTGATGGCCCCCATTCGGCCAATTAGAAACCACTCTCGCCAAAGATGACCCCGAAGTGGCCCCCACATAGGGTCATTTCCCACCCAAATAAATGCAAAAAGTTAAACCTAACTACCCTTAAGCTAACCTAAGCTAAATCCTACACTAAGGGGTGAAGTTCATTACCTGTAGTTTAATGTGGTTCCTTAACCCATTAATTAGTGAGGTTCATTTTAATGCACAAATCATGAGGATGAGATGGAGAGGTACCTTAGGAGATCTGTCTCCACCACTCGTTGTTGCCTCAAGCTGATCCGCAATTGGGTTAGTGTCAGTTTCAACAATGTTTCGTGTCATATTGTCTCTCTCCTCCCTTAGAACTCACTATTCTAAACTTTCAACTAGAAATAATGACAATGAAAAATACCAAAAACCCATTTTATATTTTTCAATTATGACCACCGCTCACTTCAAAAACGTTTGCAAACACCCGACTACCGATGTTTTTGATGACCACGAGATTTAAAAATTGCCATCGCTAGTATCAATGACGACCACCAACCAATAATAAATACCCTCAATTTTTCACCACCATGAACTTCATATTGGGCATTTAATCACATCTAATGGTCCAAAATCTCAAAATTGTTAATCAAACAACCATTTTCAAGCATTAACTAGGGCATGATCCATTTCATACATCCCCATAACCAACAATCACATAATCAAGGCACATTGGATAAATTCAGGCAGTGTACCTTCCTAATCAAAGGTCTATTTCAATCCAATGAACTCATAAAATTGTTAGGTTTCCAAAGGTTGCGCCCTTTGCCTCACTATATCAATTTCAAAAGGCTCCAAATATGCCTAATTTCCTTTGGTTAATTCTCAAAATGCTCCAAAGAATCCAAGTCTCCTTTGGTCAAATTTCAAAAGGCTCCAAAGATGCCCTAGTCCTTTGGTAAATCTCAAAATCCCCAAAGAATCCTACACCTTTGGTCAATTCATCCAAGTCATCTTGGTCAAGCGACTCACCGCTTTAATCATTTTACATCTCCTCATCGACGTGTCGCTTGAGGGGGTAGTCATAATCATAACAATCATAATCAAAATCAACAATTAAACACTTAATCATGCTAATTGTGTTCATCCATGAATCATTGCTAACAGCTATCATAAGCTTACCCTTTTTCTAGGGAAAAAAACAAAACTATTAAACCAAACCTTGGTATGCTTGAATCGTGATGTTGGAGGCTCTAGGTCCTCTCCTCTTCATGATTGAAAATTTTACCAAAATTATTAAGCCACCATCCTATTGGAGGTAATGATTTAGAGATGCATGCTCTTTCCATGATTGGGGCATCTAACGTTGACCAGATCAATGAACATCAATCAACCTACAATGTGACTTTAGGTTATCTATTTTTGCTCAGTGTTGTATTTTCCCACAATGCATCCCAAAAAGGGTACCTATAGACACCTAAAACACATCATGTTGAGGAGGCTACTCATGTGGACACCTTTTTAGGCCATATGACTCACCTTGGACCTTTCCAAGACCCAACAATGGTTCTAACCACTCAAATAGGGCAGCTTAGTCCTATTTAGCCTAGGCCGTTGATTTCTCTAGCGATGGGCTCACCGCCACTGATGTTGATAGCGGCCATATGTGGGCCATACCTATCGATAACAGCCATAGATCGAGTCGTGCCTGTCAAAGGTGGTTGAGTTTGTAACAAACTTGGGCTACCCGAGTTGAGTAAAATCCATTGGAATGCAACAAATTCTTGATGGTTATCCATTAGAAGCTTCCAGAAGCTTCGCCCCAACTGCCCTAGCCCAACCAAATCTTGTTCTTGGCTTCATGGGCAAGCTAGGATGAGAATTTTGGGAGTCTACTTAAGGTCCCAAAAATAAGAGAGAAGTCTAGAGATTTTTATGAGCAATTGCCATAGCGAAGCACTACCAAACTAAGGAGAGAAGTAATATCCCTTGAGGTGCAATGAAGTGCTGCCCAATTCACATCATGATGTTGCCAATAGAGTTATCAAAAGCTTGAGGATCAACCACCTTGTTATTCTACACCAAATTACCATAGATTCAAGCCTAATTACGCCATCCAACTATGTCTTGAGACATGACTGACCCTTGCACATCAATTCAATAGTAGAATTTAGCATTGTCGAGGATTAATCATAGAGAATAGAGTCTCTATCCCATAACCAATATTTTCAACAATGACCCATAGGCACCACCATCAACGTCGAAAGCAACTAATAGAGCCCATCGATATGATCAGCAACGACCTCGGTTTGATGTCTTGATTTCTCTATTTTAGCATTAGATCAGATTAGCAGCCTTTCAATTTGGATTTCTGACATAGATTAGCCGCATTTACATTCAGTATTTCTACATTTCTTTCCTATTTTCATGCATTTTATCATTACTTTATGCATTTGCTTTACAATTTGCATTATTCAAGAAACAAGCCTCATTTTGAGAGGCATCATATGCTATTGACCTTTCTTTTAGTTTCTTGTGTGTAGATTATAGGGCTATTCAAGGGCTATACATCACCAAGATCCATTTTCTTGGCATCAAAAGTAGAGGTTGCAAGTAAACCCTCTATAATCAGAATAGTGGAAGAGCAAAGACCTTGTGGAGTGCATCTTTTCCCTTTGGGGCTACATACTTTGTAATATTGTATCAAATTTGGTATCCCTAAGAGGGACGTATTGTAACCGAGATTCATTTTATTAATAAGAAGAGCACCCCATTTTGTTATCTTGTTATTTCAATGGTTACCTAGTTTTCTTTATCAATTTATTTATAATATTGTAATAGATTAGATGCACGGTTTTTGCTTCTTTACAAATTCTCAAGATTAGAATGGGATGGAGGTAGAAGTGTTAATGTTTAATAGGCAAATATAAATGTGTAAAGCAATGAGTATGGAGAATTTAATGACTAATCCCCTTGTAGTCAAGAAAGTAGAGAGCTAAGATTTAATAAAGTGTGGTTGAAGTATAGCTGAAAAATAATTCTAATAAGCCAACATCATAGTGATGTTAGCATGGCACAAATGGTGTTAGAATCCAACAAGTGGTAGAGTTTCATAAAATTAATTCCCAATCCACTTGCTATGATTGGTAGATCTTAACCAATCAAATCCCAAGATTTTAGCAAGTAAGTGTGAAGTGAATATAAAATTAAAATTAAATGTAGCATGATCGAGGGTGCAGCAAAAGTAATCTAGAGGATATCATAACAAGAATGTAATGGGAAGGAAAATAAAATATTAGATTTGATTTGCCCTAGAGGAAGGAAGATAAGATTTTATTAATTAGAATATTATAAAGATGTAACTACATTGAAATCCTAGAAATTGTATGATTGTCAACTTGTTAGGCAGTTAGAAGGGTCACGAAACCATCCATTTGCAAGCCCTTAAATGTAGCTTCTTTGTTATTTTATTTTTCAGTTGGGTGGGTTTTTGAACCAATTTTGATATTGTTATGAGCTTTGTTTCTGTAATCCATTGAAGTGGATAAATTTGAACCAATTTATTCCATGATTATCTTTATAATACAAGGCTTTTGAAATTTCTCCTATTCAATTTATGTATTCTAATGGTGGTTGCACCCAGTTTATCTCATAGTATTTCTCTCCTTTGAAGATTGCACCATCTTGGATCTCAGGGTATGTGAACATTGGTCATGTCGAGGCTGGTATAATATTAGAATTATTGCTTTATGAGGTTAAAACCAAGTTTAGGGTAGTATATGCTTGTTTATTTTTCTTTTTTTACTCTTACCCTTAAACCTTTGACCTTTCTTTGGATCCTAGTTAGCTTAGGAGTAGATTAATTTTTTCTTGAAGCTTTAAAGCGAGTTTTATTGCAATGCTTTTAAAATTTTTTATATAGTGATCCGTAAAGAGTCAAAACTTGACTCTTTTCTCAAACACACCATAGATTCTACTTAATCTTTCAACTTCAGTTAATAAAATATATATCTATGCTTAGACTATAGGATTAAGATTGTATGTGATATATGATCTACTTATCAAATATTAAAACACAAATATTACAAAAAAAAAATTACACACACCATTATACATTTCAATAGAACACGAGATTTTTTTACATGGAAACCAAAACGGTAAAAACCACGGTCCAAATAAATAGAACAAATTTTTATTAGGATTCAATGTTGTTATAGATTCTTACTGATTTCAACTAGCTATTTTCTTTAGCTTGTTCTCCCCAATCTCTTCTATTTCCACTTCCTCCTCTAACTCTTAGTTCTCCCAGTGTAGATCTGGTAATCAAGCTCTCACAATGTGCTGTCTAAAATTCTCTCATAATGTGTTGTCAAAAAATCTCTCATGACGTGTTCTACGAAATAGCCATCACCATGTATTGTGAAAAACAAATCTTCCACAATGTGTTATGTAAAACTCTCTGCCACCATGTGTTGTGCAAAAGAAAGTTGCTTTTATTAAATGCATGTAGCCTCTTTTCTTAAATGGGTGTTGATAATTAAATCCAACCCATTTTATTAAATGAGTGTTGGTTATTTAAAACCAACCCATTTTATTAAATGAGTGTTGGTTATTTAAAACCAACCCATTTTATTAAATGAGTGTTGGTTATTTAAAACCAACCCATTTTATTAAATGGGTGTTGGTTATTTAAAACCAAACCATTTTATTAAATGGGTGTTGGTTATTTAATACCAACCCATTTTATCAAATGAGTATTTATATTTAAGACCCACTCATTGAATTTTGGAAGTTACAACTAGTTTTGACCATGTTGACCCATACATTTTAGAGCTTCATGGTTTAATAATTTGACCATAACTTTGGTCTCAGTTGTCCTTTTTGAGCGATTCAAAAAATATTAGAAATATCTTTCTAAGACACACATCATGGAGCCATCCAAATTCACCCAACGTCTAAGAATTTAAAACCATAGATCTTAACCCAGGTGTTGTAGGTGAGTTGGAGAGGAGAGGACAATCCTCAAGGGAGGTCCCAGGTTCAAATCTCCACCCTACCAAAAAGTTGTTTTGGGTACCCAAAATCCAATTGATAATGTTGGTGCGGGTAGGGCCGAGTGTGACTCTTGGGTGACTTTGATGGTGTAGAACCCCCTATTCGTGGTCTCTCATACCAAGGCAGCCCCACAAGGGGTTTTTTGCTTAAAAAAAACTAAAAAAAAAAGCCATAGACCTTACTGCATTTATCCTCCATACTCTGTTCTAACAAGTGTTGATTACTCCAAAGTGAGGATTTTATCTAAAACTCCTTCCACACTTCCTGTAGATGACCTTTTAATTGGTCTCCTGATCAAGACCTCCCCAATTGAAGGATTTTGGTTCCTTAAAATCATCTTTATTCATATGGGAATATTGTTTCTCCACTTTCTTCTTGGATATCCACTTTGCCTTGCTTAGCATTTTCCCTTAGAAAATACCAACCATAATTTATTTTTCCTTTCGTGTGTTGTCCGTGTAGATTAAAAATACACGCCAAACAAAAATAAATAAAATCACAATAACAGAGTACAGAATAGTTGCACAAAAACAAAAGATTTCTATTAATCGATGGAGTTTAAAAACTCTTTTTTTGAATACAACTGGGCCTGTAACCCTTTATTTGTGATACAAGATTACAATTCATGCTAGGTTTCTTCGAAACCCTAGCTGACACAAATGGTGGCGCTTTCGAAGAATGTATCTTCAATCCCAATAGAGTGAGTGGGCTTTGTTGTATCCCTTGCTTGGACCACTCCAGCTTAATCAGCTGCCATCAATAAACCGGATCTGTTGTCAAAAACCTGCACACATTAACACTATCAAGGAGTTAGAAATTAATAAGAGGGCTCCACTATGTGAGCCCTCGAAAACAATCTAAAACCCTAGAAAATGAAGTGCAGGAATTCAATAACAGATCAATAAAAGAAAAGAAGTTACTTGCTTTAAACTAATTTATACCTGTTCTCTGTTAACGCAGCTAGACCAGGCGACACCTGGAAGTAATGTGGCTATCAAATCGGCTGCGGAAGGCACCCTGGTGTACTCGCTAAATGCCCGCGTGCTTCTGGATTAAGGTTTCAGACACCGGTCTGAGTCTGTGGCTGTGGGTAAACGCCCGCGAGCACTTGGTAAACGCCTGTGGGCACTTGGTAAACGCCCCTGGGCACTTGGTAAAGGGGTAAACGCCCGCGGGCACTTGCGACAAGAATGGGGGATTCTGCAGAATGCTGCAGAAGAGATGGCGACGAAAGCAACGACGGAAGCGACGATGGATGCGGCGATGGATGCGACGAAAAGGTAGCAGAAGAGAGATAGAGGGGATCAAAAAAGGAGATAGAAGAAGTTAAGAAGATAGAAAATATCCAGGATAGAAGTAGCAAAAGACATAGGGTTTGAGCCATCAAGGTGACTCAATTTATAATCTACTCTTAGGGCACACTTTAGGGTTTTAACGACACTTTGAACGTGTGGCTAAGATTAAAGTGGATCTAAGGGTAGAGAATAAATCTAGGTTGTGAAATGGATTAAGATGGATGGATGGATGAGATTAAATGAAGGACGGACGGCTCAGATTAAATCACTTAAACTATTATTTAAATATATATATTAAAATATTAAAATATTAAAATATTAAAATATATATATATAAATATTAATTTAAATAAATTTGGGGATGAAAAATGGCGGGAAAGGTGAAATTGGGCCAAATAATGGCGGGAAAGTGTGGATTTGGGCCAAATAATGGCGAGAAGGTGGATGACCGACACGTGGCTGACAGGAAGGTATAGATGACTTGCAAGTGGCTGGATTTTGGTGTCTACAGATGCCCCTTTTGAGCTGCTTTGTGTGAAGACACAATGCAGCACAAAAACTTAGGACACCTGAAAAGCTGGATCAGACGCAACTCTCTGTCAAGACTAAAGTACAACTTTGAAGACCAAAGAATAAAAGAATATTTAAAATTTATCAGCTTACCCCCTCAATTGGTGAGCGAGAATGGTTCTCACGAGCCAATTGGAAGAAATTCGGAAGAAAATGAACCGTTTTTGCCCCAACGATGAAAAAGGGGTTTGTGTATGAACCATCTGTTTATGTCCCAACAGAAAAGGGGTTGGTGTACAAACCAGAAAATAATATGATTGAAGACGATATGAGTGATGTGAAAGATGAACCGTTTTACGCCCCAATGGTTAGAAAGGGATTTTTGCCAAATTTTAAATTCCATGATCATGTAAGATGAATTCTACTATTAGGAAAGTTAAAAATTGATAACGGATGCCCCAACTCCTGTGGGTGAATCCATACTTGTTGATGAAATTTCCTTGTTGGCACCATTGATATGCAGATATGCAATATGAAAGAGTCCGAACTTGGGAGATGCTCCTAGTGACCGTATGGATAATTCCTCGGGTCGGAACCAATCAACCTAGGTAGCCTTAATCTCTAGCAAGACTCAAAATAATGATGATATTGAATATTGTCCACGTTTAAGGCCCTATGAACTAGGCCATCAATGACAACTGTTGAGCAAATTAATCTTGGTATGAGGTCACTTGAAAAGTAGGATACCCAAAATTGATTTCCAATTTTCAAACAGTGAAATAATTGATGATGATAAATGGTAAGTGTCCTTATGGTGGTTTAATCCTCTTATCGAATTGCATGGATGCAAATCGCTGCAATCGCCAAGGTGATAGAATATACCACTAGATACGAGGTTTACTTTAATTTAATTTGGCAAAAATATGCATGATGAAAGAAAAATGAATGAAATTGACGATAGATCAGAAGAATTGATGAATGTTGTTAATTTTGTGAAGGTTTTGAATGTTTTTAACGCAATTTGTAAATCAATGATGAATGATGTGCTTTTTGAGAAAAATGACAAAATTTGTTTCCAAAACTATTGTAACCTTCAAAAAATGTTTTATTATGATAAGAAGAATGGATGGATGCAATTTGATGAAATTTGGAGGAGGTAAGCTTCAATTTTGTAAGTTTTGTTCTTTTATTCAATACTGACACCAAACGCCGGTATGCATTTGGAGGTGGCAGAAATGCTCGCCGGTGTTTGAATGCATCATGAAATGCCCCACTACGTCTGAATGTGCCATGAAATGCCCCACTACGTTTCAGGGTGCCAAAACCAACTATTTAAACAGTTTCAGCGAGAATTTCGCTCATTTGTGCGTTCGAGCTTGAGAGAAGTGCGTCTGAGGGAGTGGAATGAAGTGAAGTGAAGTGAAAGGTTGTGTGGGAGAGTGAAGCATGCGGGAGCTATGGCGGAGATGGGAGCAGACGCACCAGTGCAGCCAGCTGAGGTATTTGTTTATTTAAGCAAGTACTTTTATTTGTTTTTTTTTTTTTTTTTGAAAAAAAAATTGTAACCAATTTTTGTTTTTTTGTTTTGCAGCTTAGGGTGTTAGAGGCATGACACCGATTCTCCCCTATCATTCCGAAGATGAGGAGGTCATTGTCCTAGGCAGACTGGGAGATATTAGAGGCAGTAGGTCTAGCGGAGGCAGCCCGGTTGGAGGTAGTTCGGGCAGATGATGGGTACCTCTCGGCTTTGGCCGAGAGGTGGGATCCAGATCGGGGGACGTTCCAGCTCCCGACTGGAGAGATGACGATGATGCTTGAGGATGTATTCCGCATCTTCAAGGTGCTCATGGAGGGGGTGCAGGTGGAGGTTGGACGAGATAGGGCCACGGAGATGGCCAAGTTGTTTGGGGATGACTAGAGGGAGATCCGGACGGAGAGCGGGGGGATTCCTTACTTGGCCATGTATACGGCCAAGGAGTTGGTAGCGGTGGAGGCTCTGATGATGTTCGTATTGGCCAACATTGTGGCCCCGAATAGTATCGGGTGTAGGTTTCCATGGAACCTGATGGGTGTAGTGAGCGAGATGCTCACTAATAGGGTAGTGTATGTCTGGGTGCCCGCTTTATTGGTGTAGGTGTACCGGGAGTTGTATGAGGTTCGGAGATGGGGCCGAAAGGGCCTAGGCTGCAGTTTGGTTCTCCAGTGCTGGGGCTAGGAGCACTTCAGAGTGGCCCGATCGGAGGGGTTGCCATGTGCTTACTAGGACATGAGCCAGGCTTATGGTAGGAGATGGCTAGTGGCGGAGGAGAGATAGCCGAGCCGCCCTGTGAGATCGGGGCAATGGTATAGGAGTTTATGGGCAGACTTGACAGATGCCCAAGTCATTTGGAGGCCCTGGTGGGAGGTAAGGTGGATCGGGGATGGAGAGCATCTGAGATGGGTGTGACAGGCTAGATGGGTAGTGGGTCGGGGCCACAACGAGGCGGAGTACATACAGATGTCTCAAGTGCTCCGCCAGGTCAGATTGAGACAGGATGTCCTCGGTGAGCCAGTGCGCTATCGGAGGCACAGATCAGAGGGGGATTTGTCGTGTGCCGAGCCATGGAGGGAGGTGGCAGAGGACGATGAGGACATGGAGATCCTCGACATGGACAACGTCAGGGTGACAGCTAAGTATGCAGCATGGATGGCCGCAGAGCCGAGGTGGGATCCACCATTGGTGGTTGTTGGAGCTGGAGAGGATGAGGGAACCACAGAGGTTCCCAAGCGCAGGGAGGGTCCCCACATTCGATTTGACAGTCGAAGGTGAAAGGGGAAGATGGCACGATAGGCACCTGGGAGCGGATATGACAAGGAGGATGATGGCGAGGGCCTAGGAGAGGCCGTAGGAGAGACTATGGAGGTACCCCCTAGCGGGCATGAGGATGATCTAGCGTAGCTGTAGCAGTAGATAGCAGAGCGCGATGCTATGCTAGCTGTTCGAGATGAGAGGATAGCTCAGCTGGAGCAATAGGTTGCAGAGTAGGATGCCCTGATAGCTATTCAGGAGGAGAGTGTAGACACCAAAACAGCACCAATCCGATTATGTGACTGCAAACACTGATCGCTTTGACAAACACAGCCCTCGGGGCAGCCCTCAGAGGTCAAACAAGTGGTCTTAACCACTTTCATAGCAATTTTGTGAGGTCAAGAAGCAATTTGGCACACTTAGACACTTTGCCTAGTAATCGTCTCACCCAGGGACGATTGCTAACTTGAAATCGTCTCACCCAGGGATGATTTTTGAAATCGTCCCCGGGTGGGACGATTTCCAAGTTTAACGGGCAAAAAGACAAATGAGGCCAAGTGGCAGCCCGTAATGCTCGCTTGATGACTCCCGCCTCGCACGCGTGTGTGAGTGGGCAAATAGGCCGTTTGAGGACTCGTCACAAGAGGCACTTATGAAAGCCCAAGTCAATGGAGGACTCCCCTCCCTCATGGGAAGACAAGACTCGCCACATGGCGCCTATGACCAACACATGGCATTTGTGCTTCCCTCCCAAAAGAGACCCCATGGGTCTATAAAAGGTGGGACTTTTCTCACCCAAAACAGACAAAGTTGAAGGAGTTTTCAAGCAACGAAGTGCCGCCGAGTTGAAGACCCACTTGCATCCCTTTTGGTTCACCTTCCCACATCCACCAATCTCTTTTGCAAGGGAGGTTGTTGGGTGGCCTTTGGAAGCTCGAACCTGACCCAAATCCAACACATGGACACCTGAACCAACCAATTCGCCGACCCCCCAATCCTAAGAGGTTTTGGGCCCATCCCTAGTGGATTGGCTCCAAAATCAAGTGCCAACGGTGGGAGGCCCACTTGGGCACCCCCGCACTTCCCAAGTCCTATTTTAAGTTTTAGAGCATTTTAGATTACTTTTTCAGGTTGCATTTTGTGTTATTAGGTTTGATTAACCCATAGCTGCAATTTTGTAACTTTTGGTCAGATTCTAGTATGTTTTGTGTCGCTTTGTTGTTTCATTGACTTGCAGGTGGCGATATCAAATTCCCGAAGATAGAGGCCAAATTGGGAGAATCCGACCATCTGGGTCGTCCCAAAATGGCCCCAATTACATAACCCCCTTGTCTGTAGGTGTTTTGGAGACCTCGGGAGTCGACATTGGAGCGTGTCGCTCGGCTTCCCCAACACGAAGAAATCGTCCCACCCAGGGACGATTTACAGCCGTAAATCGTCCCACCCAGGGACGATTTCCAGCTGAAGTAGCATTGGCCGACTGTCTCAGTGGCAATGGCCTGTTGGTAACATTTTCTGTCTTCTGGCAAGTTTTCAGGCTGTTTAGAATCATTTTGTTTACTGTTTTAGATAGATGTTTGCATGCATATTTCGTTAATTTTAAAGAACAAACACCTTTCATTTGCAAGCAGGTGCTACTGACATCTTGGTTGTTTCTTTGTTCGCAGGAGAAGCAGCAGAGGTGAAGAACTCATCGACATCAGCGACGGCATCATCTTGGCCCGCCCATTGCAATCGTGGGCACGCGGAAGGAGGAAGACTAAGTCAAACATTGTAACAAAGACAAATTTAACGCTCCTAGCCCCTAAAAAGGGAGGAGACGTCTATGTAACCGAGGATAAGATATTTGAATAAAGAGGGCTGTGATTTCTTTACATCTTTTCTTTCCTTTCCAAATTGTCTCTTTTCTCTGTTTTTGTGCATAAGGTTAAAGCGTTACATTTCGTCTTACATTGCATGATTAGTGTTTCCTTTGCCCGAAATCTCGTGCTTTCAAGTGGCGATCATGGTGGGACCTGTTCCCTGTTTTTAAGATCACATAAAAACTAATTGGGTTTTTGTGTTTTGTGTTTTACAGGTACATTTTTCTTGCAGACTGTTAATCGTCTCTACAAGGGACGATTTCTGTTCTGGAAATCGTCTCACCCTGAGACGATTTTAAAATCGTCTCTGCCAGGGACGATTTCTGTTCTGTAAATCGTCTCACCAGGGGACGATTTTCTGTCTGCAAATTTTCGTAGCAGAAATTCGGAGGCAACCGGAGCAGCAGAGAAGAGGTAGGGATTTTATCATCTCTGTTGAAATTTTCTATTTCTGTTTCTGTTTCTTTGACTGTTTTCATTTTAGCTTGCATTGCTTAGGAAAAGTCATTCATGCATGTTTCATTTTCGCTGGATAAAATGAACCTCACACACTCCACGAAACAATTTTAAACCAAGGAGCTGGTCGTAAGACCCCAGCCCTTGATCAAGACCATTGGTGGATTTAATCACCACCTTGGCTTGATTTGCATCCATTTCCTGATTGTCAACTGTTGTTAGGCGTAAATCCTGACGAAGACAGACCGAGCGTAGCTGGGGTGATTCCCATGCACGCGAGGATAAGTTTTCTATGGTAGGTGCCATTAACAGGACAATCCCCCTTCCGTACCGCCTACGTACCACGTACCTTCTCGCTCTCACGTACCTATAGTCTCCCTCTCGTAAGGGCGGGTATATAGAGAGGTTGGTATATCGGCCCGGTTGGTATATTGAAGGGGCTACCTTTTGGGAGTTATAAGAGCCTACATGATGCATTTAAACGTTCTACAAAACCTACAAAAACAAAACAAAACACCAAAATGCACTAAACCACTTTAGGGCACACCAATAATCCTTAAAAGAGATAATCACGGTTTTGTGAATGTGTGTGCTTAATTCTGCTTAGTGTAGACAAAAAAAAAGAAAATCATAAAAACGAGATAAAAACTTATTTAGATAGCATAGAAGCACCGCAATGGTGTACACCCGCAGTCAAGCCCAATCAAGGGCGTAAGCTCCGGAAGGTACACAAAAAGTAGGCGCAAGTCGCCTTCACTTCAGTCCTGAGGATTTGGTCATACCGCCTTATAGGTCTAACCTACAAAAGAATCCAATTCGTAATCCTCGGTGGGGTATGCCTATTCAAAGCAGCCCCTTTCGGGAAGATGCCTTACATGTAGACCTTGACATAAATAGAGAATCACCTCTTGAAGTTAGGCATGAGTGGCCACCGCGCGATGAAGCGCTAACAGGGCACACTATCCATTTGGAGGGACAACGTGGATATGGCATCCCTTCTTTACCTCTCATCATAACAGAGAGACCAAATCCAGAGCGTAGGGCTCCTTACATAGGGCGACCTAACTCCGCCCAACCCATTTACACCTATGAAAGGGAGTATGAGGAAGATCATCGCATTCCTCAAGGACAACAACATACAACTCGGGAACCTTATGCTTCTGCACCAGCCGGATATCATGATCACCCCTTGAGGCCAGAACCTCGAGCACATACCGCCTACCTCGACAGAGGGAAGCGACCCCTTGAGATTTTAGAGCATCAAAATCGAGGTAAACCCATAGGAGGAACATTTGAACCTCCTGAACAAAATAGGGTAGATCAAATTGACCCGACTGTCGCCAGATATACCACCCGTCAAGCCCAAATCATGCGGCTTAAACAAAGTCATCAAGAGATAGAGTATCAATACCGCTTGGATAAAGAACGCATGCAACGTGAAGCGGATGAGTTACGCTATGAAATACCTGAGAGGGGGCCAACCCCTCGCATCCAAAGAGCCGAACAGTATGAGAGGCGTAATCCGTTGGTGCAGGACAGGTCTCCACGACCTCGTCAAGCTCTGCCTCCAAGACCTCATAGATTCGAGAGGGAGGCAACTCCCCGAAACAATGATGGGTACCTTCAAGCAAGAGCTTGATCAGTGGTCATAGGTTTCGCCCAGAGACTCCTCAAGAATTTTACGAGGAGTATGAACCATAAGAGGAATATGTTGAAACTCCCCATCAAGGCAGGAAGGATGCCATTCGGCCACCCCTCCATAGGCCTCCAGTTTACCGTAACTTGCAACAAGAGCGAACAAGAGAGGAAGAAATAAAATCTTCCGATGCATACCAAGCGCTATTGGAGCGTTTGGAGTCTGTGGAGACAAAAGCTACTGGGCATCAAAAACCCACATTACGTCTACTCCGCAGTAATCCGGTGCATCCCTCAGTGCCTACACCTCTTTACCCCGAACACTTCAAGTTGCCTCAATTGGCAGTTTTTAAAGGTGAAGAGGACGCACAGAACACGTTACACGATTTCTAAGCCAATGCTTCGGCATCCAAGATAATGACGCATTTTTGCTTAGAACATTCATAACCACATTCATAGGCCCTACCTCAGATTGGTTCACACAACTTCCCAACACCAGCATAAGCAATTTAGATCAATTAGTAGACGCGTTTCTTGAACGCTTTGCCTTCAACACAAGGAAGAAGGCATCACTAAGTGATTTAGCGAGCCTCAAGCAATTTGAAGAGGAAACAATGGCAGCGTACGGGAATCGATGGAGAGCTTTGCTTTCTAGGTTACCCTACCGTCCTCCTATGTCTGATCTCACGCAGATGTTCGCAAAAAGTTGCTTAAAATCAATCTCTCGGTCTATTGTTGCTGCGACAATACGACAGCTTAGAAGAAGCTTTGGCGCAAGCCGCAGTCATAGAAGAGATTAAGATAGGCGAAGGCGCAATTGCCAAGCCTAAGAAGAAAGATTGGAATAAAACCACTAAAATTGGGACAACGCAACCACAACACGCCGCAGTCAACCAAGTTGCGATAAATGTTCCCGCGCTCGTGCAAGAAACGCAGCCTCAAAAGGCTAACTACTGTGCAAGTGCCTCCCGCTTACGAAAGAGATAACGAAGACAGGAGCAAGTATCGCTAGCGTCGCCCTAGGCGACAATTCACCCCATATGCGGAGTCTAGGGACTCCTTATTTGACCGCTTGTCGCCGGAAAATTTAGTTACTCCGCAGAAATCCAAATTTTTGACCCTAACATTCCCAAGCCTAGGGGGTATAGGGAGGAATTGTATTGCAGATTCCATAGGCGCAGAGGACATGACCTAAATGGGTGCTGGAAATTCAAAGAACTAGTCCAGGATTTGATCGACAATAGAACATTGGTCGTGGACAACCCCATCGCACCAAACAACCAACAAATGGGGGTATTCAAGGACCCCTTGCCTGCCCACGAGGCACAGACAAAACCGCTCCAGATTAACGAGGTGCGACAAGATCTTCCCACGCAAGGATTTGTGGGAATGATTAGCATTGTAACAAGGAACAGAAGATACCCAGTAGTTGCCCCCGAGGTAGCTACGAGGGAAGTTCCGTCGACATCGCAGCCTCAACAACGCCCAACGCAGTTGCCTCCGCCTAGACCCGAGGTCACGATACGAACCAAACTCACGCAGAGTTTGCGGACCACGTCGGCTAGGCTGTCCATCTACGAGCTTATTCAACAATCAGCTCCCCATAGAGAAGCTCTTATGGACATTTTAAAAGCCATTGAAGTACAACCCCACGAAGCAAATTCTTTCAACGCCTTCGTGGGACATGTGAAACAATGTACGGAGCCCGTCATCACATTCAGAGAAGACGAGGTCAAAACGATATCAAATGACATGCCGGATCCACCCCCGCACGTTATCGCGCGGGTCAACGGGATCCCGTACAAGAGAGTGCCGATAGATACCGGCTCGTCCAAAGAACATTATAACCACCGCAGCCTTAAAACATTTAAAACTGCCAGCCTCTCACATCACCGCCTCCACGTACACACTACGAGCTTTTAACGATGCAATATGCTCGACAATCGGCATAGCTGTTCTGCCTATCCGGTAGGACAAAAGTCAATACCCACACCGTGCCATGTGCCGGAAGGCGAAATGGCTTATAATATACCGCTAGGGCGGCCTTGGATCAGGGACATAAAGTGTGTCGCCTCGATCGCACACCAATGCTTGAAGTATGCCTATGAAGGGCAAATACATGTAGTCCCAATGGACTTAGAGCCCTTCAAGTATTGCAATGCGGTACAATTCATACCTCAATCGACCCTCCCTTCAACGCATTTGGATTTTCAATTAAATCCATCTAAACAGGGTCCAATACCGCAGGCACCACTGGTGGCCAATAAGGCAAAATCCCAGCCAGGTGAGACTTCATCATCGGCTCCTTCATCATCAACGCCACCTATCACGGCCCAACAGAAGGACAAGGGAAAGCAAATCATGGAAGAGGTTAAGCCTCTAGAAGAAAGGTTGCCCACAATTTCAACGATATCAACAGAGGAAACACCCAACACAACACAAACCAAGACTCCTGAACAACCAAACATGGAATGGACTCAGGAAGGACTACCGTTTCCTCCCACCCAATCATCAACAATCACTGTTGAAATGGCCAAGACAGGCCCGGGGGAATACTTAGTGCAAAATGTTGTGGCAACCCCCACACTCGGAGTCAAGTACAAGACATGGGAAGACCTCGCCTTCCCATTGGGACAATCGTCCCCCTAGGCTACCCACCCAACCGCACAAATTTTGTGTATGGGGGCTTTGATCATGGTCTTGAACCATGCCAACAAAAGGAAACAGACGAAGAGCCTTTTGTTGAAAACATCAATTATCTGTCAAACCCATAATTTGCCCTAAAATATCTCGGCCAATGCAATTGGCATGGATACGGGCTAGGCAGATATGAGCAAGGGATGCGGATCCTTTGCCAACCAAGATATCGATGCCATATGACAAGTCATGGGTAGGGTTCAACCATCCCCCGCCATTAGACATCTTGGTTGAAAATATGCAAGGCCTAGAAATAGGCAACAAGGGGGGATTGGCACAAGACCCGTACGCCAATCCAAACACAGAATACACATTAGGAGATTACCTCCCATGGTCTACAAACACCCCCGGAAATCAACAATAATCCCTCTCCTTTGCTAGAGAGAGGCGAAAGTTCGTAGATCAATCCTCAAAGAGAACATCAACGGCTTCCGTGACATTTTTCTGAAACTGTTCCCCTTAGAGGTTCCGGATCGAAATAACACAGTCTCAAAAGAATCAGGTCCCTCCACTAAGAGTGGAACAACCGCAATGGGACCAGATTAATTCACCGGAACAGGAAGAGTCCTCAACATCGCAAGCAACAGATGTTGAAGAGGATGAACAATTTTGGATCTATGAAAGCGATTCAGAAGATGAAACTGAAATGGACTATCTCAGACATGCGCGACGACATCACCGCGCTCTAACTCATGAAGATCTAATGGGACAAATGGGTATACGGTTAGGACATGAATGGCACGTAGACCCAGCGAGGTGGGACCAAGTGTTAGACCTATGGCTCCAAATTCAAGATGAGCATCGTCCACCTCGAGATCCCATCATGACAGCAGTGCCAAGGGAAGACCCCGCCTTCCTTTTCACACATAGAGATGAATTTGCACCTAGAGAGGATCCATTCGTGCCCGTTCCCGTAGAGCCAGATCCAGAGTATAGGGAACATCTAAAAGAATCAAGTCATCACACCCGCGGTTCTGGAGACCAAATTCATTCCATCCACATGATCTCCATTGATTTGACCGCACCCATCCGCAATCCGACCGATCCATCACGGTCATTGCATCTAGACATGGATGCCATCGACTGGGATCGCGTCAATTCACCATTGTCACCATCGTAGTACTGGCCTTTCGGTGAAATGCTTCATTTTACCCCAAGGACAACTCAGGATATTTTTCAAGCCGAAGAGGGACCCGAGGTTCCAAATGTAGAACTTAACTCACTCGATGATATCCATTTAATCCCAACTCCACATCAGTTGGAGGACGGATCCCACATGTCGACCGAGGAGACGACTGACGTAGACATCGGCACAGATCCAATGAATCCACGGATTCTCAAGCTGGGGGTAAGCCTTTCCCCCGAGGAGCAAGCCGATTACATTGCCCTTCTTAAAGAAAAGAAGGAGGTTTTTGCATGGTCGTACAAAGATATGCCAGGGCTAGACCCGCAGCTAGTCATGCACAATTTAACGCTTGATCCGAAAATCAAGCCTGTAAAGCAAAAACTAAGAAAGATGCACCCAACAGTGGCCTTGATGGTCAAAGACGAATTGCAAAAGCCGTTGGATGCACAATTTGTCATCTCGCATGGATTATCCGCCATGGTTGTCCAACATGGTTCCCGTCAAGAAGCCCGACGGGAGGATTCGCATATGCACCGACTTTCGAGACCTAAACAAAGCGAGTCCTAAGGATGATTTCCCCTTGCCAAGCATCGACGCATTGGTAGACGCTACAGCAGGTCACGAAATGCTCTCCCTAATGGACGGTTTCTCAGGATACAATCAAATTCGTATCAATCCTGAAGACCAACTCAAAACGGCATTCACAACGCCTTGGGGGACATTTTGCTATAAGGTCATGCCTTTTGGCCTTAAAAATGCCGGCGCTACATACCAACGTGCTATGACGTATATCTTCCATGATTACATGCACAAAACTTTGGAAGATTACATGGATGATTTGTTAGCCAAGTCTCTCTTGCGCTCAGATCATCTCGGTGACTTAAGCAAGATTCTCGATCGCCTCATAGAGCATAAGGTCAGACCGAATCCCAAGAAGTGCGTGTTCGGCGTCACATCTGGAAAACTCTTGGGTTTTATAGTCTCAAAGAGAGGCATCGAAGTGGACCCAAACAAAGTCAAGGCAATCCTTGAAATGGCTCCCCCAACAACTATCAAGCAACTTAGAAGTCTGCAAGGAAAGGTCGCGTCGATTAAACGCTTCATAGCGCAATTATCTGACAAATGCCGACCAATGAACAAATTATTGCACAAGGGGGTCACATTTCATTGGGATGACGAGTGCCAGCTCAGCCTTTGACGAAATCAAACATTACTTGGCTTCGCCGCCGTATTGGCACCACCTAGACCAGGTGTGCCGTTCTACTTATACATCTCAGCCATCGAGGTGGCACTCGGGCGCAATGCTAGCCCGTAAGAATGAACTTCACAAAGAACAGGCTACTTACTATCTTAGCCGCACCCCGGTCGGGCTACGAACTTAACTATGCATACGTTGAGAAACTCGCTTGGCGAGTGGTGTTTGCTACCAAGAGGCTACGCCATTACATGCTGAGCAACACGACGTATGTTGTGTCTAAGGAGAATCCATTGCGATACATGATGAGTCGTACTTATCATAGTAGTCGCACGGCGAAATGGATCATGTTGTTGACGGAATTTGACATTGAGTTTATTGGGCAAAAATCTATAAAAGGACAAGTCATAGCCGATCAACTAGCAGAGGCTCCTCTTGAAGACGATCAGCCTCTAGTCATAGAACTACCCGATGATGAGGTCTTCCATGTCTCGTAATCACCAGATTCTCGAAGAGCCCGAGTCTCGAGCCGACATAACCTTATTTTTTGATGGTTCTAAATGTGAGCAAGGTGGTGGCACAGGAATTGTATTCTTCACACCGCAGGGCGCTCCAATGCCCCTGTCATTTAAATTAAACTTCCAAAGGCACCAACAACAATGCAGAATATGAAGCCTTGCTCCTAGGTCTTCAAACAGCAATCGCCATGAATATCAAAAGATCGAACATCTTTGGCGATTCGCCGTTAATCGTCAATCAAGTCAAAGGGGTATATCAATGCAAATGCCCAGCTCTAAAGGCCTATAAAGCCCTCGTGGATAAATTCCTGGCAAAACTTGAGTGGTATGACATCGAGGCACTCCCTCGATCATCGAATCATTTTGCGGACACAATGGCCTCCTTGGGGTCACTAATCCCGCAAGACCTTTCCGGTGATATAACAACCATTCAGGTCAAAACCTTATCGCAACCCGCGATGGAGCGCGCAAGCTCGGACTTGACGCCGGAGTCCACATGATCCAGATCGAACCATCTTCGGATAAGTTCTTTCGAATCCGAGACTATTTGAAACATGCCAACTGGGGGTCTTTGTTCTCCCCCACTCCCATTAATAGCAACACAACGCTATTCTTACAAGCTCTATCCCAATCAGCATTTGTTAGGGAAGAACTTCAAAAGGGATTGGCTGTCCAAACTGTCGAGATTTCTGATAAACAGGACTCGGTATTTACCCATAAGAGACTACCTCAAGTTAGGTAATCTTCCCTTTGGATTGACGCACGCCGCAAAACGAACATTCAAACAGAAAGCGGCAAAATATGTCTTGATAGGAGACATTTTGTATCGTCGAAGCTATGACGGAATTCTTCTTCGTTGTTTGGACCAAGCAAGAGTCCACTTGGGCAGTCGCCCAAGCGCATGACGGTACATGTGGTGGCCACTTTAGCGGTATGGCCATCGCAAAGCGCATTCTTCGCATGGGCTATTATTGGCCATCTTTAGAGCGAGATTGTTGCGAGTATGTCAAGAAGTGCGTAAAGTGTCAACATCATGCCAATTTGATGCACGTACCTTCCCATGCCCTACAGACATTCCAGTATGCTTGGCCATTTTCGTAGTGGGGCCTCGATCTAATCGGAAAGATCTCCCCTGCATCGTCAGGCCGTCACACGTTTATCATAACGGCCACATAATATTTTACCAAATGGGTGGAAGCAATTCCGTTAACCTCAACGAAAGGACCCCGTATTGCGGAGTTCATCTTGCATCACATCATATGTCGTTTTGGTATTCCATCCAAAATAATCTCGGATAATGGGCCATCATTCAAGAACAAAGACGTGCGTGCTTTAACCACAAAGTACAAAATTCAGCACAACTTTTCAACACCCTATTATCCGCAAGCAAATGGGCAAGCAGAGGCGTCAAACAAAACGCTAGTCGCCATCCTTAAAAAGACCGTCGCAGATAGTCATAAGGATTGGCACATACAAATCCCACTTGCCCTTTGGGCTTATCGCACTAGCATTCGGACGCCCACTGGGGCAACTCCGTTTTCACTAGTGTATGGCTCAGAGGCAGTAATGCCTCTCGAGTTGGAAATTCCTTCCCCGCGCATATCAATGCAAGAGTTCATCGATGATAACACTGCGCGGCAGGCCCGATTAGACCAACTTACGTTGCTTGACGAACGACGCGTTAATGCTCTCGAGCACTTACGTATCTATCAAGAGCGGCTTAAGAGAGCTTACAACATGAAAGTTCACCTAAGAGACTTTCGGGTTGGTGATTTGGTCCTGAAGGAAAACCAACAAAACTCTAATTTGCCGTCCCATATGAGAGACAAATTCATGGCAAATTGGTTAGGTCCTTATGTCATTGATAGCAAAATAGGACCGAGAACGTACAGGCTAGCTTCTCTTGACGGTATCAAGGAAATAGAACCCTTGAATATCAGTCATTTGCGACCATTTCATATCTAAGAAAGCCATATACAAAAAAAAAAACTCCAAGGATTATATAAAAAAAAAAAGCTCCAAGGATTATCGCAATCTCTTGGTCAACCCAAAAAGCTCCAAGGATTATCGCAATCTCTTGGTCAACCCAAAAAGCTCCAAGGATTATCGCAATCTCTTGGTCAATCCAAAAAGCTCCAAGGATTATCGCAATCTCTTGGTCAACCCAAAAAGCTCCAAGGATTATCGCAACTCTTGGTCAACCCAAAAAGCTCCAAGGATTATCGCAATCTCTTGGTCAACCAAAAAGCTCCAAGGATTATCGCAATCTCTTGGTCAATCCAAAAAGCTCCAAGGATTATCGCAATCTCTTGGTCAATACAAAAAGCTCCAAGGATTATCGCAGTCTCTTGGTCAAAAAAAATCAAGAAATTAAAAAAAACAAAACAACAAAAATCATCAAAAACAACAAAGATTTGCATCTCAATTCTAGGCATACTCAAATTCATCAAAAACAACAAAAACACCAAGCATAACTTTTACCACACTACAGTCAGTGGTCTGGGAATGTACCAAGAGTTTCAGTGATTCAGTCATCATTTTCCTCTTTAGCCATGTAGTGTATCAAGTCGAATATATTTTACGAAGGTAGAGTCATACTTGAAATACACCTTGTTACGTAACATCCCAACACAAATCAAAACACTAAAATTCCCAAATTGTGTGAACGAAAGACGAAACCTCGCAAAATAATCTAGGTCACCAAAAGCGAAACGGTTATCTTGCTCATCCCCCCGTGCGAATGACCCCTAGAATGCCGAGAGTTGGCAAAAGGACAAGCATCCTCCCTACCCAATTCCCTAAGAATCCCTAAAGTTCTCAAAAGTTGCAAAACACAAAAGCAAAATGTCAAAACTCCAAATTTGACAAACTATAGTGCACACATCAAAAGGCACAAACAACAGTGATTTTCGTCACTCCATAACCCCAATCCCTTGCTCGAAAGAAAAACAAATCAAAATAAACAATGATCTCATCACTACAATGAGCAAGTATCCCAATACAATTAAAGAAAAGAAGGGAGTTGACCTTGAATCCCTCGGAACTCTCAAGGATTCTATAGGTCATAAGGCAAGCTTCAATACCAATTTGGTTGATAGCCTATCGGTAATGTAAGTAAACCTCCCGCATGACGATATATCTCATCACATTAACTTGCGTACGGATCAATGTTTGCATGTGGATGAGCTAGCTTATGGCATCCCGGATTACACCGCAGATTAATCTTAGTACATACAACAAAGGAATTCGTGGAGCTAATTAGGTGATCCTCAGTACAGGTTCGGTTGAAAGCCCACCTGGCACTGGCGGTATCCTAACAAATACCACTAAATGAACTCAATTGCACACACAGGGATGTTAAATAACTTGGTCAAAAATAGGTCCGATTCATACCTTGTTCAAAAGTCTTGTAAGATAAAGTACAACCATGGATAGTGAGTTAAAACTGACTGAATCTCAAAAAACCTTACATTCATTCCAAAACCATCTGCGCTACTTATCATCCTTATGATACCATCAAAAAAAAAAAAAGAAAAACCATGTAAATAAAGAGCTTCTTAAATAACCTACAAGCAGTAATCACCACAAATATCATTCATCCATTTCAATTCGCATATCACATAGACATCTAAAACATTTGCACTCATCATAACATCTGCATCCATCAAAATAAATAAACATGCATAACAAAAAAAAATCACATCATCACATGTACAAAACCAAAAATAAAACCGGTATATATATATATATATATCGTCAAAAAGATGCCCGCAGGCTACAAAACCGGTCCTCAGACCCCGCAATCATATCCAAAAACCCAACCTAAGGCGTCGGCCACCATGATCACGCAGGATCGGTGCGACGGGAACTACCCCCCGTGGTGTGGGTCCTACGGGACCCTGCAGGGCGGCTACTACTAGCCCCCGCATCATGCCCGCTACCACCCCCCTCATCTAACTGCCTACGACGAGATGATGCCGACTGCTCAGTCAGACTATCCCTCGTCCGTCGAGAAGATCTACTGATCGAAGGCTCGGTAGCCGCCCGCCAAGGCGGATGACCTCCCTCTCCAAGTCTATCCGGTACGTACACCATTCTGCCTCTCGCCGATGATAGATAGACAATGCATCATCGCGCTGCGCCAAAACTCTATCCCGCTCTGCCAACTGAGCCCGCAGAAGATCCCTCTCCTGCCGCGCATCCCCCAACTCCAGATCCCGCATCCGCAGCAGCTCTGTCAGTCGAGCAATCTCAACACCTACATCTGACCCCACCTCCTCTGTATCTGCCGGACGCATAGGACTCACGGGGACAGTAGGCCTCGCTCGTGCTCCAACCGCTCCTCCACATCCCGGCATGTCCGGCTGCTCCGAAACACCCAAGTCCACATCCTCATCTCCCACATCCACCATGTCCGCATCATCCAACGGACCTCCCCAATCACCCCCTGCTGCCTCAGCATCCTCCACTGCCGCCTCCGCGCCTCCCAGTGGCCCCTCTCCTCTCCAACGCCGTAGTACCCACCACGAATCATACTCAGTGGTAGTCCCGATGTCATCCACATCCGGAACCTCAATCACTGCATCGGACTCCTCGCCCAATGGCACGGTGACCGATGGCTCCAGATCCCTCTCATCCCCCCACCGCCGATAGACCACGGGCTCACCAGGCAACCCCTGGCGCACCCCAAACTGTCGTGTAACCCGACGGTACGAAAAGAACTCATGCTCCGTCCCGTGCCGCCCAGTCAACCACCGCTCCCTCCGTACCCGTCGGAGCCACTCTCCAGCCTCAGGCCAGCCTGTATAGTCCCGATAAGGACGCCAAAACACCTCCCCCGGAGTGAGCCGAGAAAAGGCATCGCTGTAGTGCTCAACGACACCCGCCCATCGCCGACTCGCCCTCGCTCCGCAGACCGCCGCCACAAAGCCGCATAGCCAATCTCATCGTCATCCATCACCGCCCGCGTCGTCCACGGTAACCCGGTCGGCCTCTCCACCGCTATGTGCCGCCAACCCCAAAGATCGAAGAAGATAACCGCAACTCACCCCCTTCCGCCGCCGACAGCGGACGCCGTACAGCCTCCCCGTAGAGCCGTGCCAACAATGTCCGTCCCCATCCATAAATCAGCGGTGCCTCTATCGGGCACTCTACCAACTCGCCATACCAACTCCAAGCAGGTTCCACGGGAACCTCCCGCCCGACGAATCGGTAGAAGCATGTTAGAAATGAGGCCCATCAAGAATGCGTGCCTCACTCCTAACACCCCCTCTCCCCGCCACCAGCCTAACAAAAATCCTGCTAGCCTGACAATCCACCTCGGCTGTCTCCACTGGGTTCGTTACACCCAACCGCTTTGCATGCCCAAAACATCTCATCAATACAGTAGTCCGTTGATCACGCGATGATGTCCTAATGGGCAGTCCATCTATCAGAATCTGAAGCAACCGATAAACGTCCTCCAGTTTCATAGTCATCTCCCCTATCGAAAGATGGAAAGTGTTGGTCCGCAGATCCCAATCTTTGATCAGGGTCGTCAGATAGGCCTGATCCGGGACCACAGGCTCCGGCCGAGCCACCCGCTTGAGCCCAAGGGCATCAAGCCACCGCCACCAACATCGCCAACGCCGATCGCGCCTCAAGAAATGCGGCAGGTACACGGTACCGGCTCCTAACCTGCAAAACAATAACACACACAAAAATTCAAAACTAATTTTTCAGATTTAGGGTTCCTAACCTAAACTGAGTAATTACAAAAAACAACACAAAAATTCAAAAATAAAACTTTCAGATCTAGGGTTTCTAACCTTAACTGATTGAATACAAAAAAAAAAAACATAAAAACTTAGGGTTTACGTGCAGTTTATCGTAAGGTTTACTTCAAACAATAAACGTTTTACATAGGTTTTATATCACGTTTAATATACAATAAATCTTAGTTTTAATAACTAAGTGTCAGGATCTAAATTTTATTTCAAACAAAGAAATAAACAAAATCAATTCAAATCAAATCATCAATTGCAAGAATAAACTCTAGGGAGCACTTACGGATTTCGCCTCCGCTCCGCCGCTCGAACCAGTTTGTGCACTCATGATGACAAAGAGAATTTCGGCAGCGCTTCGCTTCGCACAATTACCTCCTCCTCCCAGAGCTACCAAATCGCAAGAAAAAAAATGACACAAATGAGCCCAAATCCAAGTTTTGGGCCTTAAATAGGCCTACCAACTGGAAATCGTCCTTGGCTGGGACGAGCGCTCTGGTCAGCGCTCGTCCCACCCAGGGACGATTTTTGCAATTGGAAATCGTCCCACCCAGGGACGATTTCCAGCCAGAAAAGTCAAAACAACAAAAAATCAACAAAAATGAACTAAAAACAAAAAATAAATTTGCCTAATAAGAGTGTTGTTGCACTTGACATCCCGACATACAAAATACGCATTGGCGTTACAAAATGTCACTATCCTACCCCCCAAGAAGGCTAACATAGCCGGACCGCTCCACGGCGTGACGGATTGCAGACAATTTAATCCCCAAATGGTGTCACAAAAACAACAAAAACAATACAAAATTCCACAAAAACAAACAGCAATAACATTGCCAGACATAAGTGCTCATGCACTTAACCTCTAGGCAAAGAAAATCGATGTCGAGGTCCAAATTATCGCTCTCCTACTTCCCCAAGAAGGCTACAATAGCCGGACCGCTCCACGGGAAGTTAGATTTTCGATGATTTCACCTCATTACGGCATCACCAAAAGGGTTAACACCCACCAAAAATAGGTCCAAATGTTGGAAAAATTGCACACGCTTAACGGTAAACCCTCTAAAGGCACCCTTGCACAAGTCATCTCGGGTCAAGCGACTCGTCGCTTCTCTCACGAAGGTCATTCCCTCATCGATTCGTCGCTTGAGGGGGTAGTCACACTTAGTCACCAACCAACAATCACACACCCAATTAAGGAAAACGACATGCATTCAAAGAATCATTGACAAAGACAATCACGCTCCCGCTTGGGGCAGTAAACAAGCAACAATCAAATCAATCAAACACTTGGCATTTCGTGAATCATGAACACAAGGTTCCCCCTGAGGATAAAAACGCCCTTGGCCTGTTCATGACCGATCAATGTCTAAGTGCAAGTCACACCTCACCAAAACAGGTTAATACTTGAAATCAAATTCCTTAGCTCGTCAGAAGCAAGGATTCAAGAATGCATGCCCTTTCCATACTTGGGGCATCAAAAGTTGGTTAGGTTACCAAGAAACCCTAATCATTAGTGCTTTGGTTATCTATTTTTGCTCAGCACTCGCGTCACCCGCAGCCGCTTCCCAAAAAGGGGCATCTCGTAGACACCAAAACAGCACCAATCCGATTATGTGACTGCAAACACTGATCGCTTTGACAAACACAGCCCCTAGGGCAGCCCTCAGAGGTCAAACAAGTGGTCTTAACCACTTTCATAGCAATTTTGTGAGGTCAAGAAGCAATTTGGCACACTTAGACACTTTGCCTAGTAATCGTCTCACCCAGGGACGATTGCTAACTTGAAATCGTCTCACCCAGGGATGATTTCTGAAATCGTCCCTGGGTGGGACGATTTCCAAGTTTAACGGGCAAAAAGACAAATGAGGCCAAGTGGCAGCCCGCAACAGCTCGCTTGATGACTCCCGCCTCGCACGCGTGTGTGAGTGGGCAAATAGGCCGTTTGAGGACCGTCACAAAAGGCATTTATGAAAGCCCAAGTCAATGGAGGACTCCCCTCCCTCATGGGAAGACAAGACTGCCACATGGCGCCTATGACCAACACATGGCATTTGTGCTTCCCTCCCAAAAGAGACCCCATGGGTCTATAAAAGGTGGGACTTTTCTCACCCAAAACAGACAGGTTGAAGGAGTTTTCAAGCAACGAAGTGCTGCCGAGTTGAAGACCCACTTGCATCCCTTTTGGTTCACCTTCCCACATCCACCAATCTCTTTTGCAAGGGAGGTTGTTGGGTGGCCTTTGGAAGCTCGAACCCGACCCAAATCCAACACATGGACACCCGAACCAACCAATTCGCCGACCCCCCAATCCTAAGAGGTTTTGGGCCCATCCCTAGTGGATTGGCTCCAAAATCAAGTGCCAATGGTGGGAGGCCCACTTGGGCACCCCCGCACTTCCCAAGTCCTATTTTAAGTTTTAGAGCATTTTAGATTACTTTTTCAGGTTGCATTTTGTGTTATTAGGTTTGATTAACCCATAGCTGCAATTTTGTAACTTTTGGTCAGATTCTAGTATGTTTTGTGTCGCTTTGTTGTTTCATTGACTTGCAGGTGGCGATATCAAATTCCCGAAGATAGAGGCCAAATTGGGAGAATCCGACCATCTGGGTCGTCCCAAAATGGCCCCAATTACATAACCCCCTTGTCTGCAGGTGTTTTGGAGACCTCGGAGTCGACATTGGAGCGTGTCAGTTTGGCTTCCCCAACACAAGAAATCGTCCCACCCAGGGACGATTTACAGTCGTAAATCGTCCCACCCAGGGACGATTTCCAGTTGAAAGCAGATTGGCCGACCGTCTCAGTGGCAATGGCCTCGTTGGTAACATTTTCTCGTCTTCTCGGCAAGTTTTCAGTGCTGTTTAGAATCATTTTGTTTACTGTTTTAGATAGATGTTTGCATGCATATTTCGTTAATTTTAAAGAACAAACACCTTTCATTTGCAGCAGGTGCTACTGACATCTTGGTTGTTTCTTTGTTCGCAGGAGAAGCAGCAGAGGTGAAGAACTCATCGACATCAGCGGCGGCATCATCTTGGCCCGCCCATTGCAATCGTGGGCACGCGGAAGGAGGAAGACTAAGTCAAACATTGTAACAAAGACAAATTTAACGCTCCTAGCCCCTAAAAAGGGAGGAGACGTCTATGTAACCGAGGATAAGATATTTGAATAAAGAGGGCTGTGATTTCTTTACATCTTTTCTTTCCTTTCCAAATTGTCTCTTTTCTTCGTTTTTGTGCATAAGGTTAAAGCGTTACATTTCGTCTTACATTGCATAATTAGTGTTTCCTTTGCCCGAAATCTCGTGCTTTCAGAGAGGATGGCCCAGATGCAGGCGGACTTGGATGGA